>CM057477.1:5099946-6597446 GCA_030035585.1 Dugong dugon
GAACAAGGCAATGACCCGACTCCCTCTAAAAGATAAGAGCAATACCCTTGGGGATGGTGGAGCAAAAAGATGGAAGGATCTGGGACCCCAAAAGACCATGTGGGGCAAAGTTATCCCAATAGCAAGGATATTTACTGGGCACTACCGTTTATACATTTGAATAATCCCTTTATCTCACAACATTGTGGGCAGCGATTCTACCTCTGCAAAATGGCTAGTAACTATCAACGCAGGATGCGGAAAGAATTTTCTTGGCCGGCCGATGACCAGCTCTCAGCCCATATGCTTGCCAGTCACCTCAGTGGAGCCCAGAGAGTTAGTCTCAGGTTTGCTGCTGCTATCAGGACCAATGGTGTGAATGACTTCAGATGTTAAGGTTCAACCATTCTACGTTCATCAGACCACTTGCAGAATCCAAATTCTCGGTGGGAGAGTGAGGAGGGGGGAGACGAAATAGCCTGTGAAACAACTTGATGTTCAACGTGTATTTCTTGAAGCTTTAGCAACTTATTTTACCTTCCTTATACACAAACAGGTTGCACTCGACTAGTAACCAAAAGTTTGGCAGTTCAAACCCACCCAGTCACTCTGAGGGAGAAAGACCTGGCAATCTGGTCCCATAAAGATTACAGCCAAGAAAACCCTGTTGGGCAGTTCTCTGCTGTCTTATGAGGTTGTTATGAGTCAGATTTGATCAACAGCGACGAAGAAGTGTGGGGTTGGTAGGAGTGGTCTGCCCAAGAGACAGGAGTATTTTATCATTGATTTTGTTTATTGTTTTATTATGTGTTTCAGTTTTCTACAGTCAGTGTATCTCCTGACTGTGTGTACCCAGGGTGTTCCACTCCCAACACCCTGCTGTTGGTACGCCATTGACTTGTCTGAATATCACTGGATTCTGCACGCTGTTCTTCCAGAATAGTCTGAGCCCCTGAGAAGATGTTCAACTTGTAGTGGCATTTGATAAAATAAATTAAATGGAACTAGTGATACCAAGAAAATAATTCTTGGCAACACCTTTCACAGACACTGCCAGTGCCGATATCCCCTTAACCTTTTACCATTCCCGTGTGAGTCAGCCTGTCTCAGCCATCTAGTGCTGCTATAACAGAAATACCACAGGTGGATAGCTTTAACAGAGAGAAATTTGTTCTCTCACAGTCCAGGAGGCTACAAGTCCAAATTCAGGGCATCAGCTCCAGGGGAAGGCTTTCTGGCTCTGTCAGCTCTGGGGGAAGGTCCTTGTCATCAATCTTCCCCCGGACTAGGAGCTTCTCAGCACAGGGACCCCAGGTCCAAAGGACTAGCTCTGCTTCTGGCTATGCTTTCTTGGTGGTATGAGGTCCCCCTGTCTCTCTGCTCACTTCTCTCTTTTATATCTCAAAAGAGATTGGCTTAAATTGTATATTAATCTTGTAGATTGAGTCTTGCCTCATCAACAGAACTGCTGTTAATCCCATCTCATTAACATCATAGAGATAGAGTTTACGGCACATAGGGAAATCACATCAGATGACAAAATGGTAGACAATCACATGATACTGGGAATCATGGCTTAGCCAAGTTGACAGATATTTTGAGGGGACACAATTCAATCCATGACACAGCCCAACTTCTAACTGCCCTTTGGTCCCTCGGCTCTGAGGGTCGTGGCTGCTTCCTGCATTGCTATCTCTGAGCTACCTCTTGAGTCTTCCAATACCTGTCCAATCCATCTCCGATGTTAAATTATTTTTGTTAAAATAACAGTGCAGTTTCTGTTTTCCTGAGTGGATCTTGACTGATAAAACACTAAAATTGTAAACCGATGATTTTATGCCATTCAAAACCACAAATTTTTTATTGTAGTGATTAAAAGAAATTAGGAAAGCTGTATCATTACCTCCCACAAAAGTGTATGTAGAAAATTTTTGTCATGCAAAAAGTTATAACGAAAAGAATATTGGACTCAGAAATAAGAAACCCTGAAGAGAAGATTCCATTTTATAAACTGGTCATCCTTGGACTTAGTGACTAGCCTCTCTGATTACCAGAGTCCTTATGTTGTTTTCATTAGCCACTGTCGAGTTGGCTCTGACTCATGGTGACCCTACGTACGACAGAGCAAAACATCGCCCAATCCTGCACCATCTTTGTGACCCGCTGCTATGTTTGAGCCCATTGTTGTGGCTATTGTGTCAATCTGTCTCACTGAGGGTTTCCTTCATTTTTGTCGGCCCTCTGCTTTACCAAACACGATGTCCTCTTCTAGCGTTTGGTCTTTCCTGATGACGTGTCCAAAGTTTTGCCATTCTTGCTTCTAAGGAGTATTCCGGGTGCATTTCTTCTAACGCCAGTTTGTTTATTCTTTTGGCAGTCTGCGGTATGTTCCACATCCTTCACCAACACCACAATTCAAATGTGCCAATTTTTGTGGCTTCCTTTTTCATTGTCCAGCCTTCAAAAAGCTCATGGCTTGGGTAATTCCTTCCTCCTGCACAGATTTGAGATGTACCTGAATTAGGATAATGGACATTAAATTGCTTTGTAAATTGGGAATCATTTTGATCAAAAGTTATGAGTTATTTGTTAACAGTTACACCTCTGAGTTTTAAGAATATGCAACTTAAATTCTAAAGATTCTTTTCTTTAAAGTTTTGCACTAATTTTGTGTAAAGCATTGACTTCTTTTTCAGGCTTTTTAGCCATAACAAAGCACTTATTTTCTTACATTATCATTTTCTTTTTATCTGTAGAGATGACTCTGTTAATAGGATTTGTGCTTTTGTATGTTGCCTAGTGGTGGGTGGATAGTTGCTTTGAGTCACCAAAACAGGGCAAATCAATTCTGATTAAACGCCTGACTAGAAAATAAAAGAATGTGAAAACAGTGTTTTTGACTCTGATTTATTTTTTCTCTTGTCAATGATTTCCTGGGTTATTTTTCTACCATCTCTGAGCAAGTTATGTCAGGTTGTTAAATCCTATAAACAACCACATTATTGTTGTTAGGTGCTGTTCCAACTCATAGTGACCCCAGGTATAACAGAACCAAATGTTGCCCAGTCCTGTACCATTCTCACAATAGCAGGTATGCTTGAGCCCATTGTTGCAGCCACTGTCAATCCATCTCGTCGAGGGTCTTCTTTTTCGCTGTCCCTTTACCTTACCAAGCATGATGTCCTTCTCCAGGAACTGGTCCTTCCTGATAACATGCCCAAAATCCTTGAGACCAAGTCTCCCCATCCTCTCTTGCTAATGTTCCCCATTTCTAAAAAAAAGCGAGGACTTCTGTGAGTCATCCCACGGCGAAGAAAACTGATAGCCCTGAGGTTGAAAAACAGACAGAATAACCAGGGGACATCAGCACATGAGTGCCTTGCTACCTTATACTCAGCATGCTTCCAAAACACCTCATTACTTCTCCCACCAAAAACAGCCAAGAGAATGTCATTTGTCTCCCAATCATTCACGTTTTAAATTCAAAGAATTGTTTCTAAATCCATCTCCTCTGGGAACCCTGGCTCCAGTTAGTTGCCAAACTCAATTGTTTCTCACTTTTTTTTTTTTTTTTTTTAACGTCTCTCGCATACACTTCTCCTTCCTGCCTCTTCATTTTCACTGCCCAATCCCTGACCTGGCCTGTATCATCTGAACTACTACAGTTAGCTCCTTCAGCTCCTAACTTGTCCCCAGGCTTCTAGTCTTTCCACTCTCTCATCCAGTCCTTACTCTCCTGCCACCGTGGATTTCCTGGACTCCTGGGGTCCTCAAGGAAAAGCTATGTGGCCATTTGGTGGAGACGTTGCGGAGGAAACTCGAATAGTAGATCCCTTCCAAGATTAAGCTTCTATTATCCTATGATTCTAACTCTGCATCCTTTAACATTTCCATATATGTCTCTGTTTATTTCCCTTCTACATAACCCTTTCCAAACTCTACTCCAAGATCTGGTATATGGTACTTTTGGCTAATTCTGAATTGAATTTAGACTTACACTGATTTCTTCTTGAATTGCGTAGATCATGAGTCTTTGTAATAATATGGTCTTCTTATTAAAAGGAAGGACACTACATTGTTCTTTTCTCATTTGTATTGTGTACTAAAATTCAGTTTAGAAGACGCTGTCAGTTAAGAATAAGGCTTTTCTTAAGTCTGCCCTGTATTTAAGCAGGTTCATATGTCTGATTAGGTATGTTTATCCTGTGAAGTTGTTAGTTAGCTTTTATTTGAAGTTTTGGAGTCAAAGTCCTTCTCTGACACTGTGAATAGTAGCAACTTTGGAATTCCCAAAGTTTGGGCAATCACTTCCTACTCGGTTTCCAGGGTTTTTGAAAATCACTTCAGAAACCAAATGCTTTGAGACACTTCTTTGGTGTATAAAGTTTAACTACAAATAAAACCTTGGTGTTTCTGGTTGTTTATTTTTGTGTCTAGCTGAAAGAAATTGAAGCTACTCATCATCCTGAAAAAAAAATTTTCTAATTTTACAAATACTTTGGTGACCATATCTCCCTTTTCTGCTCCCATTGACCTATTGAGTGGGCAGCTGGCTATAATCATGGATGTCTGTAATGTCTGTAATCATGGATGACTGACTATTGAAAAGGGTAGACATCAGACCAAAGTGGGCTGTCCATAGGCTGGCTGGAAAGCCAAGATATGTAGATCCTAGCTCAAAGAGACAGTGTGATCTATCACATTCCTCTCTCAGAAAATTGAGCTAAGACACAAGGAGGCAAGTTGCTAATGAGAAAGCCTAAGCACGGACCTGAGGTTCATCAGTGACAGCACGGGACTTGGTAGGCCCCACCCAACGACACTTCTGATCTTGGATGGTCATATGACATCCCTGTTCACTCTTCATATTAAACCCCCTTAGGAGCCAGTATGAAGAGCCTTCTATCCTGCCACCCAAATAAGCCCAAAGGAACACAAATCATAGTAGACAAATCTGTTCGTGCCGTAGTCCATAATTTGACTTTCTGAGCGCATCATTCATATGCTCTAAATGGTAAATGCTTAGAGAATCTTCCAGAGAATTATATTAGATATGAGCTGGCACAGTGCTTGGTACTAGGTAACCTGCTGCCTTCAAGTCAATTCCAACTCATGGTGATCCCATGTGACAGAGTAGAACTGCTCCATAGGATTTCCAAGGCTGTGATCTGCAGCAGACTGTTACATCTTTCTCTCGCAGAGCAGCTGGTGGGTTCAAACAGCTGACTTTTTGGTTAGCAGCTGAGCACTTTACCATTGTGCACCAGGGCTCCTTTGGCACAAGGTAGGTGCTGAATAAATATTTTTGATTCAATCAATGACTAAATGAGCTGTTATATGACAGTATTTGGCCTGAGTATATGTCTTTCAACACTGTCAAAAAATTTTTGAGATCATCTTCATCCAACCTCTGTCTTAGTTATCTAGTGCTATTGTAACAGAAATATCACAAACAAGTGGCTTTAACAAGTAGAAATTTATTTTTTCACAGTTTAGGAGGCTAGAAGCCCAAATTCAGGATGTTGGCTCCGGGAGAAGTCTTTCTCTCTCTGCAGGCTCTAGGGGAAGGTCTTTGTCTCTTTTCAGCTTCTGCTCCGGGGAGATCTTCATGCGGCTTGGAATCTATCTTCCCCCATCTCTACTTCTCACTCGTTTGTTTAATCTCTTTCGTATCTCAAGAGATTTACTTAAAACACACCCTACACTAATACTATCTCATTAATTTAACAAAGAAAATCCATTCCCAAATGGGATTATAACCACAGGTATAACCCAAAAAACCCGTTGCCGCTGAATCTATTCTGACTCATAGCGACCCTATAGGACAGAGTAGAACGGGCCTATAGGGTTTCCAAGGAGCGCCTGGTGGATTTGAACTGCCAACTTTTTGGTTAGCGCTGTAGCTCTTAACCACTGCACCACCAGGGTTTCCAAACCACAAGTATAGGAGTTAGTATTTAAAACACCATATTTGGCAGGGGGCGTAATTCAATCCATTAACAGCCTCATCTTTTTACATTTTAATAGTGTGGACGGTATGGTTTACATCTTTGCAAAATGTGGGCTATGGGCCAGTATCATCAGCATCACCTGGAAAATTGTAAGAAGCAAAGGATACTGGGCCCAACCCCAGCACAACTGAATCAGAATCTGCGTTTTACAAGATCTCAAGTTGACCTCTGTGCACACTAAAATGTGATAAGGTCTTCTGTAGGATGTGGGGGATGTCTCGATGGACGTTAATCAGTTCTAAAGCTCTCAACTCTGGGTGCAGTAGAATTGCCTAAGGTCCCTTAAAAAATACTGTTGCCCAGACACCACCCAAAACAATTAAATTCAGACCCAGTGAGTTAAGTAATGAGTACGGAGGCCCCACGTTGCATGGAAACTCCACTACCGCATCAGTGGGACGTGACGACATGGTAGCATTCATTGCAGATCTAGTGTACATGTGCACTTACAACATAACAGAGGGTAGAACACACACACACACACACACACACACACACAATCTCTGTGATGGTTAATGTTATGTCAACTTGGCTAGCCTATGATTCTCAGTGGTTTGGCAGACACTGGACTGGGTGCTCTTCTGTAATGTGATATAATGTAATCACTCTCCGGCTTGTGATCTGATGTGAGCAGCCAATCAGTTGAAAGGGAAGTTTCCTTGGGGATGTGGCCTGCCTCCTATGTATACATCAATGTTCTGGCAGAGCTCGCTTTCGTTTCTTGAACCTGCGTTCTTCTCATCACCTAACCTCTGGTTCTTGGGATGTGAGCCTGCAGAACTCCAGCCTGCCACCTCACCTGCAGATTTTGGGTTTGCCTGCCCCTGCAACCCTCTGAGCCAGCAGAGGTCTCCAGCCTGCCACCTCACCTGCAGATTTTGGATTTGCCTACCCCTGCAACCCTCTGAGCCTGCAGAACTCCAGCCTGCCACCTCACCTGCAGATTTTGGGTTTGCCTACCCCTGCAACCCTCTGAGCCTGCAGAACTCCAGCCTGCCACCTCACCTGCAGATTTTGGGTTTGCCTACCCCTGCAACCCTCTGAGCCTGTAGAACTCCAGCCTGCCACCTCACCTGCAGATTTTGGATTTGCCAACCCCTGCAACCCTCTGAGCCAGCAGAGGTCTCCAGCCTGCCACTTCACCTGGAGATTTTGGATTTGCCAACCCCTGCAACCCTCTGAGCCAGCAGAGGTCTCCAGCCTGCCGTCTGACCTACAGATTTTGGGTTTGTCAAACCCCAGCAACCCTGTGAGCCAGCAGAGGTTTTCAACCTGTCGTCTGACCCATGGATTTGGGACTCGTCGGTGCCCATACTTGTGCAAACCATTTCTTCACAATTGTGTGAGCCATTTCCTTAAAGTAGATCTCTCTCTCTTTACAGGTGTATGTATACTTCGTGGCTTTGCTCCTTCAGAGAAGCCAGACTAAGACAGGGCCCACGAGGATGAGTGAAGAAGGGGCAGAGTGAATGAAAGAAGGAACAACACTAACAAAGGAAACCCCGCTGGAGAAACAAAACTTGAGTGGTGACTTACAGAAGGTAAGAAAATAGCTTGGTTAAAGTAGAAAGGACATTTTGGAACAGCCTGGAAACTATGCCAACGTAAGGGAATTACAGTAACTGAAAGCAGGATGCACCTGGGGCTACAGTAGGAGGATATTTGTGGAAATTGCAAAGAGTTGGAAAGTTACAATGGAAAAACCAACAGATACTAGAGGTGTAGACTCTGCCTCTGAAAATAAATACCAGTTAATAGTTGCCATAGTGACCACATGTGTGTCAAAGTAGAACTGTGCTCCACAAGGTTTTCAATGGTTGATTTTTCAGAAGTAAATCACCAGGTCTTTCTTCTGAGGAAGCTCTGGGTGGGCTCAAACCTCCAACCTTTAGGTTAGCAGCCAAGCACATTAACTGTTTGCACTACCCAGGGACTCTAGAAAATAAATAATGTCAATAGTACCTACAGGTTATCTGGGAATTTTCCTACACTCAGAATAAGAGGAAGAGTTAAGTGATTGGTAGGTGTCTCAGTCATCTAGTGCTGCTGTAACAGAAATAGCCCAAGTGGGCGGCTTTAACAAAGAGAAATCTGTTCTCTCACAGTCTAGGAGGCTACAAGTCCACATTCAGGGCGTCGGCTCCAGGGGAGGCTTTCTCTCCGTCGGCCTTCTCTTCAATCTTCCCCTGGACTAGGAGCTTCTCCGCGCGGGGACCCCAGGTCCAAAGGGTGCGCTCTGCTCCCGGCACTGCTTTCTTGGTGGTATGAGGCCCCCTCTCTGCTTGCTTCCCTTTCCTTTCGTGTCTTGTAAGATAAAAGGTAGTTCAGGCCACACCTCAGGAAAACTCCCTTTACATTGGATCAGGGATGTGACTTTAGTAAGGGTGTTACAATCCACCCCAGTCCTCTTTGACGTAAAATTACAGTCACAAAATAGAGGCCAACCACACAATACTGGGAATCATGGCCCGGCCAAATTAATGTACACATTTTGGGGGACATAATTCAGTCCATGATGGTAGGTGACATTGCAGTACTTACAAAATATTTGTCCTTGCCCTGGTTTTATAAAAGAAAAAAAGATCATTTATGTAAAATTGGGAAAGAGAGGAAAGTATAAAAAATAAAATCCAGTGTAGTCATCATCCATAAGCCAGAGATAACTATGTTTTGAGCGTTCTGCTGTATGTTCTCCAGTTGTCTCTGTGTGTGTGTGCAAAGTATCTCCTTGATTCTTAGGAGCTTTTGATTTTAAGACGTATTATTAATTTAATAACATTATTATTGGGAAAAGAAAACGTACACATATTTCTTCTTACTAATTGACAACCCAAAAACCAAAACCAAACCTGTTGCCGTCAGTTGATTCCGACTCATAGTGACCCTACAGGACACAGTAGAACTGCCCCATAGGGTTTCCAAGGCTGTCATCTTTACGGAAGCAGACTGCCACATCTTGCTCCAGAGGAGCGGCTGGTGAGTTTGAACCACCGACTTTTCGGTTAGCAGCCGAGTGCTTTAACCACTGCATCAGCGTTCATTGACAATAGATGACATTTTAAATATAATCCTTAATGAATTCTTCTAAGTCTTTTATTTTATTCCGAGTCTAAATATTGTTATCGATTACTTAGAGTCATGGGCAGTTATCACAGGCAGCCAGGGACTTGCTGATTTTCACAATCCACACCTGTGATACTTCCTGCTTCGGCCTTCCGAAAAAGAAAAAAAAACCCGTGGCCGTCAAGTGGATTCCGACACATAGTGACCCTATAGGGCAGGGTAGAACTGCCCCACAGAGTTTCCAATGAGCTTTTGGTGGGCTTGAAGTACTGACCTTTTAGTTAGCAGCCATGCCTTCCTAATACTGACGATAGAACTTCGAGTTCTATTGAAAAATGTCAGGTTGGTTCTGCACTTCCTATACGCTTAAATTTGATCTGGGTTTTTCCTTAACTGGAACGCATAGTTTCTTTTGATCTTCAGCCGGAAGCCCTTGACATATAGGTATTCAGGCCTGAGCGTCACCACGCCCGCCCGAATGGGTCAGGGCACCTCTGCCAGCTTTGAACATTCTAACACTGAAATCAGTTTCTGTAGCCTTTAACGCCACCGCCCGGTGGGCGGACAGCCCAGTGCATTGCAGGCAGTCTTCTGCACACAAACTAATTTTTGTTTGAAGAGTGCCCCTAGAATAATTTTAAGGCATTAAAGGCAAGGATTTGCATTTCAAATTTATGTTAAAATGCAACTGCTTGTGGTACTGCCCCGTAAACAACCCGACTGAAGTGGCAATCAGCTGACACAGCCGAACAGAAATTTTGCCTCCCTTTTCTGATGATTTTTCCAGTGCTACGTTCTTTGATAAGCCAAGCACAAAGCACCTCACTGTTCTGTTTTTCTCTTGAATGTCTTTGATTTCATTGAGACCGAACACGTGCATTCTTATTGTCCGTTTGATTTCCTCTCTTGTGAATCGACCTGGAAATGCCCCGAGTTCGTTTTCCCTTTCCTGGTTTGCCTTTTAATGTGCATATGCTTTTGTATGACCTTTGGTCAGCACATTTGAGGCCAATGTTTTCCCCATATCTTGTGAGTTTTAAGCTTGTGTTTGCGTACATGGACAAGAGACTTTAAATGTTCATGACCTCAAATAAATGGATTTTATGTTTCCATCAGGGTTCGTTCCAGTGGTTTTATACTCGGGAAATTCTTTCCCCATTTTGAGATCATATCAAACGTTTGTGAAGGTGTTTTCTTTTCTTATGGTTTTATATTTTATGCGTGTCTCTTTGATCCACCTGGAACGTGGTGTACATTATACGAGGCTCTATTTTACTCTAAGGGAATAATTCATGTAATTCATCTCCCTCTGGCTTATTTTGAGTTCACTGGCTATTATATTGTTGTTATTGTTGTTATTAGGTGCTGTGGAGTCCATTTTCAACTCAGAGCAACCCCATATGACAGAGGCTGTAATCTTTATGGGAGCAGATCACCAGCTCTTTCTCCCACGGAGCCACTAGGTGGGTTTGAACTGCCAACCTTTCGGTTAGCAGCCAAGCTCTTAACCACCGTGCCACCAGGGCTCCTTATTATTATATATATAATAAGGTATGATTCTGGACTTTCATTTCTGCCCAACAGACCTGTACATCTTTTCTTATGCCAGTAGTGGATAATTATAATTGTTGCCGTCTGTCAGCTTAGACTGTATTCCCCTGCAGTAGAGTTCCCTACGACAAGGAGGAGATCTTAATTTTTTTTTCTTAATAAGAAACCAGGGAATTCATAGCCCAGGGCTGCTTCAACTGCTGAGGATGCCTCGGGAACTGGGAATTCTTCTCTCTTCTTGCTTCACCAACCTTAGCAATGGCTACTGTAAGTCCAGCTATCATAGACTCATTTGCAGAAAGAAGAAAAAAGAGCAAGAGGCAATATCTGTGCTATAGGGCCACATTTAGCTGCAAGGGAGTCCAGGAAAATGTGGGGGTTTTGCTTTTACAGCCTCTAAGTAGAAGAAAGCAAGTTAAAAGAAACTGAAATCAGTGTTAAATGAGCCGATATGTAGTGTCTGTCAGTGTAGCTTTATAGTATGTTTTTATAGCTTCCAGGGGAAAATGTCCCCTTACTTTTTCAAAATTTTCATAGCTATACTTCATTTATTCTTCCTGATGACATTTGGAATTGAGATGTCAAATTTTATTGGGTTTGTGATTGGAATTTCTCACTCAAGAACATGTCTTTATTTATATATTCTTAAATATCTTTCAGTAACATTTTATTTGAAATTATCTTAGGCCCATAGAGCTATCGTTAAGTTATTCTCAGGTATTTGGTATTCTGGGGTTATTTTGTGAAAATTGCCTTTGTTTTTCCATCGTAGCTTTTAAGTCTTTGCTGATGTAGAGCAGTAAGAAAGCTGTTGATTTGAGGCTACCTATCTTGTATCTGGAGCCCTGGTGGTGCAGTGGTTAAGAGCTCAGCTGCTAACCAAAAGGTTGGCAGTTCCAATCCACCAGCTGCTCCTTGGAAACCCTATGGGGCAGTTCTACTCTATCCTATAGGGTCGCTATGAGTCAGAATCTACTTGACGGCAACAGGTTTGGTATATCTTGTATATGGAGCCCTGGTGGCACAGTGGTTAAGAGTTCAGCTGCTAACCGAAAGGTCCGCGGTTCCAATCCACGAGCTGCTCCTTGGAAATCCTATGGAACAGTTCTACTCTGTCCTATAGGGTTGCTATGAGTCAGAATTGACTTGACGGTAATGGATTTGGTTTTAGCGGCTTATCTTGTATATAGATACATTACTGTGTCCTTATTAGACTTAATAATTTTCCCTTGATTTGATATTTATTTTCTTTTCCAGTTTTGTAGTTGAGAATGTGTTGTTTAACATTATTTTCAGCATACATTTGACACATGAGCATCTTGCTCTTAAGTTTACTAGCGTAAGGAGCCCTGGTGGCACAATGGTTATGCTGCTAACTGAAAGGTTGGTGGTTCAAACCCACCCAGCAGGTCTGGAGGAGAAAAGAACTGATGATCTGCTCCCATAAGGATTACAGCCTACCAAATCCTATGGAGCAGTTCTGTTCTGTCACACGAGGTCTCTATAAGTAAGTTGGAATCGACTTGACAGTACCTAACAACAACAACAATAGAATTAAGCATAAATTTTACCAAGAATATTATTTATATATTAAACTGTATTTCAAGCTTGACAAGAAAACTGTAGTTGCTTGAATACCTTTTGTAGCTGGTAACTCCCCTTTCCTTCCCCTGGAACTCTTACAAATCTGAGATAATGAACACTACTTACTTTACAAGACACATAATCTCTTCAAACCAAGAAAATTACATAAAATCAATTATGTGATAAATTTAAAACAATTGCTAAATGAAGGAAATCAAAGACTAATAGAAGAAACTAGCCCACAGGAGTAATAGCCCACATGAACCACAGCTGCTTCTAACCTGAGACCAGAAGAACTAGATGATGCCCAGCTACCACTACCGAATGTTCAGACCAGGGATACAATAGAAGGTCCCGGATAGAATCAGAAAATTGTAGAATAAAATTCAAATTCCTAGAAAAGACCAGACCTACTGGACCAATAGAGACTAGAGGAACCCTTGAGACTATCACCCTAAGATACCGTTTGAACTTGAAGTGAAGCTACTCCTAGACATCACCTTTCAGCCAAATAATAGATAGGCACTAACATAAACAATATCACCCATGAGTGATGTGCACCATTAAACAATCAACCATATGAGACCATTCACCCAAAAGCAAAGATGAGAAGGCGAGGAGGGGAAGGGAAGCCAGGTTTATGGAAACAGAATGGGAATAACGAGAATGCTGACCCATTGTGAAAATTGGGACCAATGTCACAGAACATTTTGTATAAAAATTGTTAAATGGGAACCTAATTGGCCATGTAAATTTTCACCTAAAACACAATAAAATATTTTTTTTAAATAAAACAATTTCTATAAGTAACTCTTTACCTTCAACTGAGTTCAAATTTCCTTGCTTAGAATTAAGGATGGCCAGACTAGTCCCACATACTTTGGACATGTTATCAGGAGGAACCTGTCCCCAGAGAAGGACATCATGCTTGGTAAAGCAGAGGGTCAGTGAAAAAGAGGAAGACCCTCAACGAGATGGACTGACACAGTGGATGCAACAATGGGCTCAAGCATAACAACGATTTTGAGGATGGCGCAGGACCGGGCAGGGTTTTGTTTTGTTGTACAAGGGGCTGCTATGAGTTGCAACTGACTCGACGGCGCCTAACACCAACAACAATCTTTTCCAGTCGCTTTTATTTTTCATTCTCAAGCTCTGTCATGGTGCTTCAGATTTGTTTTCTGCCATTGAACATTTGAGGTTGTGTTTCTTTCCATGGTCTCCATTCATAAAGTTCAGTCACAATCTTCTTCTTCTGGGAGCTTCAGGTATCACTTCACTGTCTTCTAGCTTTTGGTGTTTTTGAGAAGGCTCTGAGGTCAACTTGATTTGTCACTCTTTGTGGGTGTGGTGCAATGAATTTCTTTATGGGGCCTTTTGCCTTGGTTCTTTGGAAAAAACGGCTGGGGAGATTTTTCCCCTAAGCCAGCCCTGAAGGGTTACCTCTGCCCTAGTTCTTTGAAGAAACAACTTGGGGACTTCCCAGAGTGCTTTCTACCCCACAGGGGTTGTTACTTTTGCCCAGGGGAGGAGCTTGTTTCTGCCCTCAGAAAATTGTACCTCCAAATTGATCCTGATCCTGAGTTGTATCTTGTTACTTTCAAATTGATCCTGATCCCAAGTTGTATCTTGTTACTTCCAAGTTAATCCTGATCCTAAATTGTATCTTGTTACTTCCAAGTGATCCTGATCCTGAGTTGCATCCTAATAGACCACTTAACTGTAAGCACAGTTCGTGAGTTTTGTGAGATGTTGCAGTGACTTGCCCAACGAGGGAAGGAAGAGTGCTGAGGCTAGGGGGAGTGGCTAGTATCAGAGATGTTGAAGTGGCACCGCAGCTTGGAGAAGTCGGAAATCTGGGATATATTTAACATCTGCCTCATAAGAATCAGCCTTGTGCTATCCTTATTTATGAAATTATTTGCTTAGTGGGTAACCTGAGCATTTTCTCCTGAGTGCTTTCAGGGTCATCCTTTAATCTTAAAAATTCTACCAGAATACGTATTTCTTTTATTGTTTTTCTTATAACATGAAGTACAGTCTCAGTTTCTAAAGTTTTATTTCTTGAGATCAGAAAAGCATGCTTTCATTTATTTGATTATTGTCTCTATGTCTTATACGCTTTCTCTTTGGAATTCCTATAATCTGTAGTTCGGATATCCTAAATCCTCTTCTGTCTCTTTATACTTGACTGTACTTCTGGAAGGGCACTTTCTCCTTCAACAGTTTAATTTTCTTCCCTATCAGATCTGTTATTCGTGGCCTCAACAGTTTTAATTCATCAATTAACAAGTTTCCTGTTGTTTAATATATTTCAATAGGAGGCAGATTTTATTATTATTTTGAAGCACAATACCATGATCTTTCTCTTCCTTTTTTTTTTTAAAGAAGGAAGTGAATGCTTATTTGGTATTTTGTATCAGTTAGCTACTGCTGCATAACAAATGACTCCAAATTTAGTGGCTGGACCCAATTGGATTGTTCTTCTGGTTCTTACTAGGCCAGCTCAGTGGCTGTGCTTCTGGAAGGTGACTAGGGCATCTCAGCTATCCTCCAATAGCCTCTCATCCACCAATAGGCTACTCCGAGCTTGTTCTCTAGTAGGGTAAGGGATGCAAAGAAGCAAATAGAAACATAAAAGTACCTGCTCAAACCTCTCCTTGCATTGAGTTTGTTACTGTCCAATTGGGCAGTCAAACCATCAGTTGAAATATAGTGCCTTCAGTTTAGAAGGGGCCTGTGTTGTTAGGTTGTTAGATGCCATCAAAAGAACAAAACACTGCCCGGTCCTGTGCCATCCTCACAATCGTTGTTGTTTGAGCCCATTGTTGCAGCCACTGTGTCAATCCATCTCGTTGAGGGTCTTCCTCTCTTTTGCTGACCCTCTACTTTACCAAGTATGGTGTCCTTCTCCAGGGATTGGTCCCTCCTGATAATATATCCAAAGTACATGGGACAAAGTCTCACCTCCTCACTTCCAAGTAGGATTCTGATTGTACTTCTTCCAAGATACATTTGTTCATTCTTTGACAGTCCATGGTATATTCAATATTCTTTACAAACAACATAATTCAACTGCCTTAGAGGTCTTCTAGTCTGGAAGTTCTTAACTATTCATCCAAACAACTGCTTCAAAATTGCCTGGGTGCTGCTGCTTTTTTTTTTTTTTTTTAATAATATTTTATTGTATTTTTGGTGAAACTTTACAAATTAAGTTCCCGTTTGACAATTTCTATACAAATTGTTCCATGACATTAGTTACCTTTTTCACAATGTATCAGCATTCTCTTGAGTTGCGTTCTGCTTGTGCCGTTTCCAGTCCTCTAGTTTCCCTGCCCCCTTTATTTTCTCATCTTTGTTTTAGAGTAATTGTTGACCTTTTTGTCTCACGTAGATGGTTTTTGAATGGAACACCATATTCAAGGGTAATACTTTGTTTTATGTCCTGGGTACTTCTTAAAAAAGTAGATTCTTTTTATGGCTGATTAGTATTCGGTTTATAAACATACCACCTTTTGTTTTTCCATTTTCTTGTTGATAGACATTTGATTTGTTTCCAGTTTGCACTGTTATTAAGACTTCAGTAAACATTTCCAAGTCAGTCTACTTTCTTCTGTTGAACTCCTAAGAAAGAACTGCCTATAATTGACTCTGGAGAATTCTTTCAGTCTTCAAAACAAGTGACACAAAAGTGTTCAGAATGCCTTAGCACTGACCTTAATTTTAAAATGATGTTACTATCAATTTCAAGAGCAGAACTTAGTGACTATTGAAAGTGGAAAGTGTATTCACAGCAAAAAAAAATTATAGACCCAATAAGCATGACCTATGTCAATCTGAAGGGAGGTGTCTGTGGTATAATATATTTTTCTGTCCTTGACCCTGACAGTCCCTGGGTGGCACAAACGGTTAGGTACTCGGCTGCTATCCAATAGGTTGGTGATTCGAGTCCACCCAGAGACACCTCGAAAGAAAGTCCTGGTGATCCACTTCCGAAAAATCAGCCAATGAAATCCCTATGGTGGACAGTTCTCTGACACACATGGGGTCTCCAGGAGTTGAACTCAACTTGGTGGCAATTAGTTGACCCTGCCAGGGATAGGGACTCTTCCCAGTTCAACATTTTAGGGGAAAAAAAAAAACAAAGCAATCTTAAATTGTAAAAGTTAAAAATGCTGAATTGGCAAATATTATGTTACTTATATTTTTGCAACAGTAAAAAAAATTAATCTTGCTTATCAAATCTGTAGAAAATATGAAGCTTTGGATAAAGGGGCAGATAGCTAATATAGTGGATATAGTGGATACTAGGATCAAATCTGGAACAATGTACGTAATAGCAGAGAATCCGCCAAAGGGCTTGTAGAAGTGATTCCAGAATCAGGAAGGAACTGAGACTCGATCAGCAGTTCCTGAGTCGGGCTGTACATGGAAATGATCTGGTAGGACGTAACCTGAGGAAAAGGCTGAAGGAGGGCATGAGGAAAAGTAAATTTAAAAAAATTAAAGGCTCCTATAAAGCCAACCAAACCCATTGCTGCCCAGTCGATTCCAACTCATAGCAACCCATAGGACACAGTGGAACTGCCCCATAGGGTTTCTAAGGCTGTGTATCTTTATAGAAGCAGACTGCCACGTCTTTCTCCCACAGAGCGACTGGTGCGTTCAAACTGCTGACCCTTTGGTTAGCAGCCGAGTGCTTAACCATTGCGCCACCAAACCAAAACCAAACTAAACCTGTTGCCATCGAGTCGATTCCAACTCATTGCAACCCTATAGGACAGAGGAGAACTGCCCCATAGGGTTTGCAAGGAGCAGCTGATGGATTTGAACTGCCAACCTTTTTGTTAGCGGCTGAGCTCTTAACTCCTGTGCCCCAGGGCTCCTCAAAACTCTTACACACCACCATAATCGTGAGGATTATTATTCAGTTGGTTAAGGGTGGGAGCTAAGACTCTACATTTTTAAGAAACACACCAGGCAATTCTGAGGCAGTTGTCTGGATAAATATTTAGAAACCTCTAGATTTGATTCAGTGGTAGAATTCTCACCTTCCGTGGGAAACCCAGGTTTGATTCCTGGCCAAGGCACCTCATGCACAGCTAGCACCCATCTGTCAGTGGAGGCTCGCATGTTGCTATGATGCTGAACAGGTTTCAGGGGAGCTTCCAGACTAAGGTCGACTAGGAAAAAAGGCCTGGTGATCTACTTCTGAAAATCATCCAGTGAAAACCCTGTGGATCACAATGGTACCATCCACAACTGATCGCAGGGATGGTACAGGTCAAGGCAGCATTTTGTTCCGCTGTGCCCGCGGTCGCCATGAGTTTGGTACCTGCTCTGTGACAGCTGGCAACAAACACAAGGCCCGCTCTAAACTGAAGGCACTATATGTATTTTAAAACAATATTTTATTGTGTTTTTGGTGAAGGTTTACACAGCAGTTTAGGTTCCCATCCAACAATTTCTACAGAAATTGTTAAGCGACATTGGTTACATTTTTCACAATATGTCAACATTCTCATTATTTTCCCTTCTGGTTGTCCCATTTCCAGTAATTTAGTTTCCCTGCCGCCTTACCTTCTCATCTTGGCTTTCGAGTAACCGTTGGCCGTTTGGCCTCGTGATTGGTGATGAAGTTACTATATTGTGACCGATAGTTTGAATGCCTTCCCACGTCCTTGAATTATGCTGCAGCCAGACGTTATCTCTAGTGTTGCCAAAGGAACCGACAATGATGTGATAATACTTTCAACAGACAAGCGAAACCCCACAAAGGACACAACTAAGAATGAAGAGGATTGCAGGGGTTCTGAGGGGGAATTCAGACCAAGAAGGGGGGCTGAGATAACTCCCAGAAGCCTGGCTTCTGCTTTTATAAATTCTCAAAGTTTCTAGAAACAGAAAACGCGCATAAATTTCCTTTCACTGTTCGAAAAATGGGTAGGCATTTCTCTTGTGTTAAATAGATGTAAATGGATTTTAGTGTATAGATTCTGTGCCAGCAATCCACGCTATAAAAATGTAATTGCTCACAAATTGAGATACATTATCAATTCCTAGTTTAATACTGGTTCAGAATTAAAGAGCGTTCATCAGCGTGTTTGGCACAGGCAGGAGTAGAGTGGGAGAGCAATAATGTTTTTAGAAGTGAAGAAACAAAACATTAGTTACAATTTTTTTTTTAATCACCCACTATGGGATAATTCCCGTGCTAGACACTTTATTTACTTTGTCTCTAAGTGGTGAAGAGCTCAGGCTGCTAATCAAAAGGTCAGCAGTTCGAATCCACCAGCTGCTCCTTGGAAACCCTATGGGGTAGTTCTACTCTGTCCTATAGGGTCGCTATGAGTCGGAATCGACTCAACAGCACTGGGTTTTCGATGTCCAAGAGGAAGCCCCTGGGTGATACTGATGGTTAACGTGCTCGGCTGTTAAAGGAAAGGTTGGAGGTTTGAGTCCACCCAGAGGCACCTCGGAAGAAAGACCTGGTGATCTACTTCTGAAAAACCGACCATTGAAAATCCTACGGAGCACAGTCCTACTCTGACACACAAGTTCACCATGAGTTGGGGTCAGCTAGATGGTAACTGGTTTTACATGTCCGAGAAGGAAAGAAGAACTAGGCTTTCATGATCTCTACTAAGTTCTGCCACAAACTGTCTCCTCTCTAGGTGCGTGAACATACATAGCCTTGAGAATACTTGGGTAAGACAGCTCGATTTCAACATTTTATAAAAGGCTAAGAGGAAGCAGCCTCAATAATTATCAAGGTTCTTGTTATTTGTCACCTCTGATGAATTTATTATTACAAATATAACAACCAATTATTAGATATTGTGATAATACCCTAAGAACTTAATGTCACGGTAACAATAATAAGAATATAAGCAATATCATTTAATGGGAGCCTACTTTGTCCAGGCATCAGGCTCAGTGTTTTCAATAGATTACATCACAGTAAAACCTGCGGAAGCCAGAACCTGTGTAAGGTGAAAACCTGTCAGAAAAGGAAAACTCAAATATTTTCCACTAACAGAAAGCGACGGAAAAGTGGGAAGACTGTTCCCTGTCAAAAGCGGAAAGTTTTCGAGACCCAGAAAAACCAGGCAGTTCCATCGATTTCAGGCTTTCCCCGGTTTCAATGTAATTAACTCTCACGTGTTATGAGGCGGTTTTTTCTTTTTTAACTGTGGTGAAAATATCCACACCAAAACATTCACCAATACAACTTCCACATTTACAATTCAATGACATTGATTACATTTTTCACATACAGTATTTGTTCTTTTGTAATTAACTTATTTCACTCCGAACCAAAAAACCAAACCCTTTGCCAGGGAGTTGATTCCGATCATAGTGACCCTATAGGACAGAGTAGACCTGCCTCAGAGGATTTCCAAAGAGTGGCTGGTGGATTCCAACTGACGACCTTTTAGTTAGCAGCCAAGCTCTTAACCACTGTGCCACCAAGGCTCCTGTTTCACTCAGCATAATGTTTTCAAGCTACAGCCATGTTGTGTCACGCATTTGGACTTCATTTCTCTTTATAGCCGAGTAATATTCCACCGTATGTATGTGTCCACATTTTGTGTGCCCATTCATCTGTTGATAGGCACTTGGGTTGTTTCCACCTTTTGGCTATTGTGGAAAGCGTTTCAAGGAACATTGGTGTACAAGGTTTTGTTTGTGTTCCTGCTTTCACTTCTTCTGGGTAAATACCTAGAAGTGGGGTTGCTGGGTCATATGGTAGTTCTATATTTAGCTTTTTGAGGAACTGCTAAACCATTTTCTACAGTGGCTGCACCATTTTACATTCCTACCAGCAGTGGATGAGGGTTCCAGTTTCTCCACAACCTCACCAACACCTGTTGTCTTCTGTTTTTCTGTGAGGTAGGTTTTACTGTAATCTTCATGGCACAGCTTAAGAACAAAAGTAAACACAAACAAATAAGCAAGACAAAAACAAAAAAATCCAAAGCCTATGTTAAGTGACTTACCCATGTCTACATCACTACTCAATGGCAGAGCTACACTTGAACTGTCTATGTCTGACCCCAAAGCTCACGACCACACACAGTCCTGTCTTCCCTTTGCTGGGTTAAAAGGATGAGGGAGGTGAGGCTCAGAGAAGTGTGTGCCCTGATCCGTGTCTCTCGTCTTGAAGGTAGTGAAGATGGAATGCATGTACCCTTTTTGCTGGAATATTTCTTCTGCATTTCTCTTATGCCTGAGTCATTTGAGATGACTCTGACAATAGCTCCTGAAACAGAAGCCCATCTGTCACCTTCACTTACAGTCACCTTGGGCAGCCAATACTCTGGCCGTGCCTCTTGGATCTACAGTTTTCCTCAGACTTCTCATCTTTGGGTTTATTGTTCTTGACCTTGTCCATGGCATTACAGCCCACTCAAAATCCATTCAAGGGCATATCTTGGTAGACTACTGCACAAAAGGATCCTAGAGTACGAATCTCCTGTTTTTAGAAACTACAGAAACTTTTCTCTCAGTCAAGGTGTTTCTCCTTGAGGAGCAACTGTATCACCAGCCAGTAAATGTTTACTGAGTTACACTGAATTTGGACTGTTAAGTGAGAATTAAGTTGAATGCATTAATAAAGAACTTAACTTTGAGTCAGCACTGGGAAGTTGTTCAAATGGTATTCTATGTATCTTCCCTTCCATTATTCAAGAACAGCTGGGGTTAAACAAAAGAAGGGGTGAGACTTAAATTGCTATGTATTAGACGGCCTTAGAAGTTGTGCTTTGACAAGAGACTGCTATTTTTCTCTCTGTCCTTCAGAACATCTCTTTCAGGAAAATAGCATGCTTCTTCTCTATTTAGCTTAAGGAAACGAAATTTCCTAGGGTTTTTTGAATGCAGTATTAAAATAGGGAAACCCTGGTGGTGTACTGGTTAAGAGCTATTGCTGCTGACCAAAAGGTCAGCAGTTCGAATCCACCAGGCGCTCCTTGGAAACCCTATGGGGTAGTTCTACTCTGTCCTGTAGGGTTGCTATGAGTTGGAATCAACTCGATGGCAGTGGGTTTGGTTTTTGGTTTTTATCAGAATAAGATTTATAAAGAAGCTTAATCATATCCTAAAACTACAAAGAGATTTCTTTCCTTCCTTCCTTCCTTCCTCCCTTCCTTCTTTCTTCCTTCCTTCCTTCCTTCCTTCTTTCCTTCTTTCCTTCCTTCCTTCCGTTCCTTCTGTCTTTCCTTCCTTCCTCCCTTCCTTCCTCCCTTCCTTCCTTCCTTCCTTCCTTCCTTCCTTCCTTCCTCCCTTCCTTCCTTCCTTCCTTCCTCCCTTCCTTCTTTCTTTCCTTCCTTCCTTCCTTCCTTCTTTCCTTCCTTCCTTCCTTCCTTCCTTCCTTTCCTTCTTTCTTTCCTTCCTTCCTTTCCTTCTGTCTTTCCTTCCTTCCTCCCTTCCTTCCTTCTTTCCTTCCTTCCTTCTTTCCTTCCTTCCTTTCCTTCTTTCCTTCCTTCCTTCCTTTCCTTCCTTCTTTCCTTCCTTCCTTCCTTCCTTCCTTCCTTTCCTTCTTTCTTTCCTTCCTTCCTTTCCTTCTGTCTTTCCTTCCTTCCTCCCTTCCTTCCTCCCTTCCTTCCTTCTTTCCTTCCTTCCTTCCTTCCTTCCTTTCCTTCTGTCTTTCCTTCCTTCCTCCCTTCCTTCCTCCCTTCCTTCCTTCTTTCCTTCCTTCCTTCCTTCCTTCCTTCCTTTCCTTCTTTCTTTCCTTCCTTTCTTTCCTTCTGTCTTTCCTTCCTTCCTTCCTTCCTTCCTTTCCTTCTTTCTTTCCTTCCTTCCTTTCCTTCTTTCCTTCCTTCCTTTCCTTCCTTCTTTCCTTCCTTCCTTCCTTTCCTTCTTTCTTTCCTTCCTTTCTTTCCTTCTGTCTTTCCTTCCTTCCTTCCTTTCCTTCCTTCTTTCCTTCCTTCCTTCCTTCCTTTCCTTCTTTCCTTCCTTCCTTCCTTTCCTTCCTTCTTTCCTTCCTTCCTTCCTTCCTTTCCTTCTTTCCTTCCTTCCTTCCTTCCTTTCCTTCTTTCCTTCCTTCCTTCCTTTCCTTCCTTCTTTCCTTCCTTCCTTCCTTCCTTCCTTCCTTTCCTTCTTTCTTTCCTTCCTTTCTTTCCTTCCTTCCTTCCTTCCTTCCTTCCTTCCTTCTTTCCTTCCTTCCTTCCTTCCTTCCTTTCCTTCTTTCCTTCCTTCCTTCCTTCCTTCCCTTCCTTCCTTCCTTCCTTCCTTCCTTCTTTCCTTCCTTCCCTTCCTTCCTTCTTTCCTTCCTTCCTTCCTTCCTTCCTTCCTTCTTCCTTCCTTCCTTCCTTCCTTCCTTCCTTCCTTCCTTCTTTCCTTCCTTCCCTTCCTTCCTTCTTTCCTTCCTTCCTTCCTTCTTCCTTCCTTCCTTCCTTCCTTCCTTCCTTCCTTTCCTTCTGTCTTTCCTTCCTTCCTCCCTTCCTTCTTTCCTTCCTCCCTTCCTTCCTTCCTTCCTTCCTTCCTTCTTTCCTTCCTTCCTTCCTTCCTTCCTTCCTTCTTTCCTCCCTTCCTTCCTTCCTTCTTTCCTCCCTTCCTTCTTCCTTCCTTCCTTCCTTCCTTTCCTTCTTTCCTTCCTTCCTTCCTTCTTTCCTTCCTTCCTTCCTTCCTTCCTTCTTTCCTTCTCTCCTTCCCTCCTTCCTTCCTTCTTCCTTCCTCCTTCCTTCCTTCCTCCCTTCCTTCTTCTTCCTTCCTCCCTTCCTTCCTCCCTTCCTTCCTTCCTTCCTTCCTTTCCTTCTTTCTTTCCTTCCTTCCTTCTTTCCTTCCTTCCTTCCTTCTTCTTCCTTCCTTCCTTCCTTCCTTCCTTCCTTCCTTCCTTCCTTCCTTCCTCCCTTCCTTCCTCCCTTCCTTCTTCCTTCCTTCCTTCCTTCCTTCTTTCCTTCCTTCTTCCTTCCTTCTTTCTTCCTTCTTCCTTCCTTCCTTCCTTCCTTCCTTCCTTCCTCCTCCTTCTTTCCTTCCTCCCTTCCTTCCTTCCTTCCCTTCCTGTCCCCTTCCTTGCCTTCCTTCCTTCCCGTCCTGCCGCCTGTCCTTCTTCCTGCCTTCCGTCCTCCGTTCCTGTCCTGTCCTTGCCCTTCCTCCTGCCCGTCCTTTCCTTCCTTGCCTTCCTTGCCTTTCCGGCTGTCCGTCCTCCTTCACACCCCCCACCCCCGCGCCTGCGTGCCCCGCTAGCGCACTCCCTTCCTTCCTTCCTTCCCTTCCTCCTTCCATCCCTACCTTCCTCCCTTCCTTCCTTCTTACCTTCCTTCCATCTTTCCAACCTTCTTTCCTCCTTCCTTTCCTTCCTTCCTTTCCTTCTTTCTTTCCTTCCTTCCTTACCTTCTGTCTTCCCTTCCTTCCTTCATCCCTTCTTCCTTCCTTCCTTTCCTTCTTTCTTTCCTTCCTTCCTCCCTTCCTTCTTTCCTTCCTTCCCTTCCTTCCTTCCTTCCTTTCCTTCTTTCTTTCCTTCCTTCCTTTCCTTCTGTCTTTCCTTCCTTCCTTCCCTTCCTTCCTTCCTTCCTTCCTTCCTTCTTTCCTTCCTTCCCTTGCTTCCTTCTTTCCTTCCTTCCCTCCTCCTTCTTCTTCCTTCCTTCCTTCCTTCCTTCCTTCCTTCCTTCCTTCCTTCCTTTCCTTCTGTCTTTCCTTCCTTCCTCCCTTCCTTCTTTCCTTCCTCCCTTCCTTCCTTCCTTCCTTCCTTCCTTCTTTCCTTCCTTCCTTCCTTCCTTCCTTCCTTCCTTCCTTCTTTCCTTCCTTCCTTCCTTCCTTCTTTCTCCCTTCCTTCCTTCCTTCCTTCCTTCCTTTCCTTCTTTCCTTCCTTCCTTCCTTCTTTCCTTCCTTCCTTCCTTCCTTCCTTCTTTCCTTCTTTCCTTCCTTCCTTCCTTCCTTCTTCCTTCCTCCCTTCCTTCCTTCCTCCCTTCCTTCCTTCCTTCCTTCCTTCCTTCCTTCTTTCCTTCCTTCCTTCCTTCCTTCCTTCCTTTCCTTCTTCCTTCCTTCCTTCCTTCCTTCCTTCCTCCCTTCCTTCCTCCCTTCCTTCCTCCCTTCCTTCCTTCCTCCCTTCCTTCTTCCTTCCTTCTTCTTTCCTTCCTTCTTCCTTCCTTCTTTCCTTCCTTCCTTCCTTCCTCCCTTCCTTCTTTCCTTCCTCCCTTCCTTCCTTCCTTCTTTCCTTCCTTCCTTCCTTCCCTTCCTTCCTTCCTTCCTTCCTTCCTTCCTTCCTTCCTTTCCTTCTTTCTTTCCTTCCTTCCTTCCCTTCCTTCCTTCCTTCCTTCCCTTCCTTCCTTCCTTCCCTTCCTTCCTTCTTTCCTTCCTTCCTTCCTTCCTTCCTTCCCTTCCTTCCTTCCTTCCTTCCTTCCTTCCTTCCTTCCCTTCCTTCCTTCCTTCCCTTCCTTCTTTCCTTCTTTCTTCTTTTCTTTGATCTTTCTTCTTTCTTTATTTCTAAAGTTTGCGGTTAACCTTTTATCAGCTATCAAATAAGTATGGAAGCAATCCATTGATCTCTGGGGATGGAGAAAAAATTCCAACATAGTAAAGCAATGTGTAAATAAAATGTAAGATTAAAAAAATAATCTTTTCGCATCTGGAATGTTCCTGAGGGTGGACAGAAACTTTCCAAAACTGATTAAAAGTTTCTTTGCCATTTCAGCTGCAATACATAAAGAATCGCCACTTTTATCTTACAATAAGAAAACAGGTGGAAAAACTGAAAACATATGACTTTTCTTGGACCCACTAGGAAACTGAGGTTGTGGGGCAAACTGCCACATTGAAATCTTGACCAGTGGTGAATACAGAGACTCACAGGCTAGATCTGCTTACTGGGAGCACAGGTTGCCCAGACAAGAAATTGGTAGGAACCCTTAGATGGTCATTCTGACCAACTGCTAGAAATAGAGTATAGACTAGTGTGAAAGAAACTCCTGGGGCCACAGATTTAGGCAACCCCACCATGCTCTCATGGTGAAGAGCTGGAAACAACAAAAACAAACCCTCGTGTTGCCAACAAGATGAGGTTGGAGGGGGAGTAACCATTTGGAAACACACCCAGAGCACTCTCCATAACAAAGAGTGACCCAGCAAGGGAAGAGGCTTTAACCTAACCAAACTCTTCACTGTCAAGGTGATTCTGACTCATAGCAACCCTATGTGACAGAGTAGAACTGCTCCATAGGGTTTTCTAGGCTGTAAACTTTATGGGAGGAGATCACCAGATCATTCTCCTGCGGAGCCGCTGGGTGGGTTCCGGCTGCCAACCTTTAGGTTAGTAGTCCAGCGAAAACCTTTGTACCACGTGGGGACCTGAAGAGGCTTTTCCAGAGACTTATTGGATGTGGGGGAAGGAAAATTACCCAACTCCAGCCCCCTCTAGCTTTCCTGTCTCCCCTAAGGGGGAAAAATGCTGAGAAACACCGTGAAGGTCCCAGTCCAGGGACACCGGCCACTAAAAGACTAAGACACTAAACACAGGATTGTAGAGAGCTTCCCCTTCCCCAAACCTTATCACCATCCCACCAGGGCTTCGGTATGACCACAGTGGATTACAGCTGAAAGAGCTGCAAGACTCCGACTCTGTTTAAGACTGATTTTTTTGGAAAAACCAAAGACAAAAGGGAAGAAAAAAATGAGGACACTAGAGGAACCTGAACCTCTGACAACTACAGCCAGAGCCAACACGAAATGCATATTGCTAAGTGAGAGAAGCTCACGTCCTGTCAGATAGGCTATATATTGTACAGTTACAATGATGACATTCTGGAAAATTCAAAACCGTAGAGACAGTAAAATGATCAGAGGTGGCCAGGGCTTTGGGGAGGGGGTAAGGAATAGGTGAAGCACAAGGGATTTTTGTTGTCATTGTTCGGTGCCGTCGAGTTGGTTCTGACTCGTTGCGACCCTATGTACTACAGAACGAAACACTGCCCAGTCCTGCCCCATGCTCACAGTCATAGTTATGCTGGAGCCCATCATTGCAGTCACTGAAGGGATTTTTAGGGCTGTTAAATTATTCTGTATTATACTGTAATGGTGGATACAAGGCATTGTGCATTTGCCAAAACCTACAGAACCGTGCAGGGCAAGGAGTGAACCTTAATATATGTGGATTTAAAATAAAAAAAAAAATCATTGAGAAGGTTGGAGGATCCTAGGAAAGGATGCAGATGGTGACTAGAGAATCTAAGTGTATCCCAAGTGTAAGAAAGAGTCTCACTGAAGCGGGTTGGGGAAGGCTGTTGACATACACAGTTTTGGAAATGAGTGAAGTTTGTAAGACTAAAAGCAAAAGGAACGTCACTTAAGCACTGCACTCTGGTTGATAACGTTTCCCATGGGGGTATGGGTTAACAGCTCTGATACTACTGCACAGGTATGCTGCAATGGAACAATTCACGAACGGATGGCAGATGGTGGGGCCAGCTTCCTCACTGCTGAAGTGGAAGTTTACAAATAAGCAAAATTGCAGATGAAATTTAAAATAGGGAAGATGGCATTTGGATAAAGATCTGAAGGAGTTGAGGGAGAGAAGTGTGCAGTAACAGATTTGAGTTGGAGACATCATATGAACGAATGCTTAGTTTAACATAGGTACAGATGGCTGCATATGAAATGTTAATAGATACGTATGTATACACAAAGGAGCCCTGGTGGCACAAAGGTTAAATGCTCAGCAGCTAACCAAAAGGTTGGTGATTCAAACCCACCCAGCAGCTCCTCAGGAGAAAGACTTGTCTATCTGCTCCCCTAAAAATTACAGCCTAGAAAACCCTATGGTGCAGTTCTACTTTGTCACACAAGGTCACTATGAATTGAAATTGACTTGATGGCACACAACAACAATTACACGTATACACAAGTTAGTATAAATGCATATGTTTTTTGCTGTGCCACCTGAGAGGGTCTAAAAGAAACAACACCCCAGCAGCAACAAGCATGCCTAGTGCCCAGATCTTGGTGTCTAATACTACAACAAAAGGCATCAGGACTCCTTAGAGAAACAGCTGATTCTAGGACCGGGGCAGGAAATGTGTAAGATGAGCCTGGAGCATCTTGTAGTGCCAGAAACTAAGGAAGTGCTAAAAAAGAAAAAGAAAAAACACATGGGCCGAGGCTCAAAGAGTGATACTTGAGACAATAATTTTGGTATTTTTTAATAATTGAAATAGTTAATAGTTCATCACATTTATCCAGTCAATATTATTGAAGGTCTACTATTTACCAGTCATTGTTCTGAGGTGTTAGAAATATACAGTCAGAAAAATAGAGAAGATTTACTGCCTTTACAAAGCCTACACTCTACAGTGAAGAGACAGGCAATAGTTTTCTTTAAAAAAAAAATAAGGCAATGGCTATATTATGTAACATGTTAGCAGTCAACAAGTGCTCTTGGAAAGAAATTGAACAGGAAAGTGGGTTAGGCAATGGAGTGTTTGGGACATATAATTTAAAATAGAACTGTCAGGAAAAAAACTCAAACCAAACTTGTTGACATTAAGGCAATTCCGGCTCATAGCGACCTTATAGGACAGAGTAGAACTGCTCCATGGGGTTTCCAAGAAGCCACTGGTAGATTCAAACTGCCAGCCTTTTGGTTAGCAGCCGAGCTCTTAACCACTGTGCCACCAGAGCAGGGGAGGTGATATTTGGACAAAGATGTGAAGGAGTTGAGGGAAAGAAGAGTGTCCTATGCAAAAACACAGCAAGCACAAAGGCCTTGAGGCAAGACTTGTCTGGTGTGTTCAAGAAATAACAAGGAAGCCAAGGTAGCCAGAAGAAAGTGAGCAAGAGGGACAGTAGCAGAAGATGAGGTGAGAGGTATACCCAGGGGCTCCAGAATGAAGACTTCAATTTAAAGGTCACTGTAGGTACTTTACTTACTTTGAGTGATTTAGGCAACTATGGAGAGTTTTGAGCCAAGTAGCAACATGATATGACTTATGTTTTAACAGACTCACTCTGGCACTATATTCAGAAGACATTTGCAGGGATTTGGAGGAGGTGAGAAGCCAGGTGAGCAATGGCAAACAGCGGTGGTGACAGTGAAGGTGATGTAAAGTGGTTAAATTCTGGATACATTTTGAAATTAAAGCCAACAGGATTTTCTGATGGATTAGAGGTAGATTTTTAGAGGGAGAGAGGACTCAGGAAAGACTAGAGGCATTTTTGTCCTGAGAAACTGAAAAAACGAAATGGCCATTAACTAAGATGAAGAAGAGAGCCCTTGTGGCACGGTGGTTAAAGTCCTCAGCTGCTAACCGAAAGGTCGACAGTTTGAATTCACCAGCCGCTCCATGGAAGAAAGATGTGGCAGTCTGCTTCTATAAAGATTACAGCCTATGAAACCCTGTGGAGGCAATTCTACTCTGTCCTATAGGGTCGTTATGAGTCAGAATCAACTTTATGGTAACAGGTTTTTTTTTGTTGTTGTTGTTAGTTTTTTTTTTTTAAGCTGGGGAAAACAGTGGGATGACAGATTGAGGGGAGGAATGCAGAGAACATCAGAAGCTTACTTTTGAACCTGCTGAGTTTGAGATGACTGTTAGACATCCAAGTGTAGTTGTGAGGTAGGTGGTTGAATATGAAAGCCAGTTCAAGGAAGAGGCTCAAACTGAAGACATTCAACCAAAGATACAACTTTGGGAGTCATCAATATATAGTTAATATTTAAAGCCAAGAAACTAGGTGAGGTCACCAAGTTTCTTAATTATCTAGTGCTGCTGTAACAGAAATACCACAAGTGGATGGCTTTAACAAACAGAAATTTATTCTCTCACAGTCTAGGAGGCTAGAAGTCCAAATTCAGGGTACCAGCTCCCGGGGAAATCTTTCTGTCTCTGTCAGCCCTGGAGGAAGGTCCTTGTTATCAGTCTTCCCCTAGTCTAGGAGCTTCTCACTGCAGGACGCCAGGTCCAAAGGACACGCTCCAATCCCAGCTCTTCTTTCTTGGTGGTATGAGGTCCCTCTCCTCTCTACTTGATTCTCTCTTTGTATTTCAAAAGAGATTGACTCAAGATACAACCTAATCCTGTAGACTGAGTCCTGCCTCATTCACATAACTGCCTCTAATCCTGCCTCATTAACATCATAGAGGTTAAGATTTACAACACATAGGATAATCACATCAGGTCACAAAATGGTGGACAACCATACAATGCTGGACATCATGGCCTAGCCAAGTTGACATACATTTTTGGGGAACATGATTCAATCCATAACACCAAGGAAGTGAGTTTAAACAGAAAAGCTCTAAGGACAG
This sequence comes from Dugong dugon, assembly GCA_030035585.1. Classification (NCBI taxonomy): domain Eukaryota; kingdom Metazoa; phylum Chordata; class Mammalia; order Sirenia; family Dugongidae; genus Dugong; species Dugong dugon. Next base: position 5,129,377 of record CM057477.1, read on the forward strand.
AGCCCTGGAGCACCCCAAATCTGTCCCAAAGTAGAAGGTAAACCAAACGACTGATAAAGAAATACATCATGGAAGGAGCTATCAACTGTGTCAAAAGCTGCTGATACAACATGAGAACAGAAAAGTACCTAGAATAATTAGCGTTACAGCCATCAAAGACGACTCTGAATAGAATAACTTCAGTACAGTGGTGGGGGCAAAAACTTGATTGGAGAGGGTTTAGGAGGGTATGAGAGAAGAATCAGAGACAGTGAACAGACTACTCTTGGAAGCTGTGATACAGTGGGATGCAGAGAAATGGGATGAGAGCTGGAAAAGGGAATGGGATCAAAAGATTTCTTTTTAAAATGGAAGAAATAACTACATTTCTATGTATCTGTATGATAATGGGAATGAACCAGTGGAGGAGGAAAAAATGATGATACAGAAGACAGAAAGGATAAATAAAACTGGTATAAAAATTAAAGAGAGAGAGTCCAAGTTTCCACTGCTTAAACATCTATGGGTAACGAAAGATTACCAAAAGAAATAAAAAGTGAGATAGCAAGATAAAGCAACATAAAATATGAACCCAGAAGAGAAAGATAATTAAGGGAGTGGGAAAGAACTTTAAAAAAAATCTAGGAGACTTCCGGCAAAATGGCACTCTAGGCAGAAGCACCACGCTGTCCCTCCACAGCAAAGATCCGAAAAACTAAGCCAAACAGAGAAAACAACAATCCTGAAACACTAAAACGTCAAATGAAGAGATAAAGAACTCAGCCAAGAACCAAATGGAGTAAGAAAACTGACAGAGAACGGAGAGCAAGGAGAGATTCATGCAGAGGGCCCCTATCAGCTAACGCAGCGCAGATCCACCATCTTGGACTCCTATAGGAGACCAGCAAACAGGGTATGAGAAAGCACCTTCACGGAGCTTCCAGCGGGAGACAAAACAACTGGTAATTTGCGTTTCCCACCCCCCACACTTCTTCATCCCCACTCAGCATCCTCTGCTTCCCGCATCCACAATCTCTTGTCTGGGAAGCACCGGCTGCTTCGATTCTACCCACCTGAACGGGCTGGCTCTCTGAATGCTGTTTGTTGGCTGCTGGTGTTGCTTTTTTCCGCTTCTTTTCATTTCTTGCTTACCTCTCACCACCTCCCCCTCCTTTTGCTCAAATACCGGGCTCCATGCGCCATCTTTGCTTCTTCCTGAGGGGCTGCGGAGCTCCGCTGGAATGTGGAGCTGCTTACTGGTCTCGGCTGCCATGCTGGTGGGATCCCGGGGCTTTTGTTCATTTGCTTGTTTTGAATTGTTTGTTTGTTTTCTTTTCCTTTTCTTGAGTTGGGAGCCCGTTCTGGCCAGGCGGTGCTGCATGGCTTGGAACCTACCCCCTCAGCTTGCACAGACATGCAGAGGGATCCATAAGGGCATTTCTTTCTTTGTTGGTTTTTTCTTTTCCTGTTTTTTGGGGGGCTATTCTTGTTCTTTTTTTTTTGTTTTGTTTTGTTTTGTTTTCCTTCTTTTTCCCTTTTTGTCTACCTTCATTACTCAGTTTCTCGTCTCTCTATATCTTCCTTCTCCTTCTGTTCCCTGAATACCTGGCATTGTATACCTCTATGCCTTCTAGCCAGGCTGTACTGCAACACCTGAGAACAACTTCCCCAGACCTCATAGCTGCACTGGTGGGATCCACGGGAAGTTTGCGGTTCTTTTCCCTTTAAGATTTTTATTTACTCATTCTTTTCTTTTCTTTTTTTTCTTCCTCTTCCCCTTTTTGTTTTTCTCCATTTCATAGTCTCTCATCTCTCCACTCCAACAGCAAGCTCCCCTAGCATTCCTTTTTGGTTGTTTGTATGTTTTTGGCTCCTGTTCCTCTCTCCTCTCTCCCATATCCATCTTAGCTCCACACATAACAATCTCCCCACTACATCCTGCCTACCTGCACTGTGCACTTAACATCACACCACCAAGCAGCACAGGCATGGCCTACTGGAACCTGCCCTGCACTGATTACCAACCCGCTCAAGTGGCTGTAGTAAGTGCCACAAATAACCCATCCCAGTAACTCCTCTTCAGATAGACCTGCCCTGCCATACCATATCTGAGTGACTGATCCTGCCAATTGAAGAAGGAGGTGAAAAGTATTGTGCCCAAGATGAGCAAACAACAAAGAACACACAGCCCGCCTGCTCAGACATAGCAAAATTTTTTAAAAAAGGGATGAAACAAACAAATCTACAATCAGTAAATGAGAAAAATAACTAATGAATGCCCCGAAGACAGCAGATGATATCAAAACATTTACAAAAACAGGACAGGATGGTTCCAGTAGGCATCCAAAATAAAACACCAGATGACTTTCCAGTGGAAGAAAAGGCACTAGAACTACCTAATAGGGAATTCAAATCTCTAATACTCAGAATTCTCCAAGGGTTGAAGCAAAAAGCAGACAAAAATGAGGAAAAAATAGACAAATTATGGAAAATACAGACAAAAAATTGGAAGAATTCAGGAAGATGATGCAGGAACAAAATGCCAAAATAAATTCACAACTAGAAATTATACAAAAACAACAATTAGAAATCCAAAAGATAAACAACAAGATTTCAGAAATGGATGATGTCATAGAAGGACTGAGAAGCAGATTTGAAACCGTGGAAGACAGGGTCAGTGGAACTGAAGACAAACACTTGGATACAACTCTGAGGACACCTCAGAAAAAAGAACAAAGAAAAATGAAGAGACCCTGAGAGTTATGTGGGATACAATCAAAAGCAAAAATTTTTGAGTGATTGGAGTTCCAGAACAGGGGGATAAAACAGAAAACACAGAGAGGATCATTGAAGAACTGCTGGCAGAACCTCCCCAATATCATGAAAGATGAAAAGCTGGCCATCCAAGAAGCTCAGTGAACCCCATATAGGGGAGACCCCAAAAGAAAATCACCAAGGCATATCATAATCACACTAGCCAAAACCAAAGACAAACAAAGAATCCTGAGAGCAGTTCATCAAGAAGTCACATACAGAGGAGAAACAATAATACTAAGCTCAGATTATTCGGCAGAAACCATAGAGGCAAGAAGGCAATGGGATGACATACATAAAATCTTGAAAGAAAAAAATTGCCACCCAAGAATGATATATCCTGCAAAACTCTCGTTCAAATATGATGGTGAAATTAGGTCATTTCCAGATAAACAGAAATTAATGGAATATGTAAAAGCCAAACCAAACTTCCAAGAATTATTAAAGGGAGTTCTTCAATCCGAGAACAAACAACTTCAGCTTACAGGCAGAATCTAGGATGCAGGATCATACCAGCCAGATACCAATCTAGGAAATGGACTCTCAAGGACTACCAAAAACCAAACGAAATACAACAGGGAATCAGAGCAGTTAATCAGTAAATGACAACAACATCAAAATAATAAAAGAGGGACTAAATGGCATAGGTATAGAACCTTCTAATGGAGAGGAAGGCAAGGCAATACCAAGTAATGGTATACTGCTTCAAACTTAGAAAGATAAGGGTAAAATTCATGGTAACCACAAAGAAAGTTAACAAACATAAAAATAAAGAGGAAAAACATAAAGTCTCAGCAAAAACAAAACCTACAAAAACAAAAGAAATGAAAAAAAAATCCACAAACAAAGGTAACTCAGCACAGGAGTGTAAGAAGAACAAAGAAAACATCAACACCACAAAAAAAAAGCACTACATAATGACAGCAACAAATTCATATCTATCAACAATTACACTGAATGTAAATGGACTCATTGCACCCATAAAGAGACGGAGAGTGACAGAATGGATAAGAAAACAGGATCCATCCATATGCTGTCTACAAGAGACACACCTTAGAAACAAAGATCTGAAATGATTAAAAGTCAAAGGTTGGAAAAAAATATATCAAGCTAACAACTACCAAAAAAGAACAGGAGTGGCAATTCTAATCTCAGATAAAACAAAACCCACCATAAAAGATAAAGAAGGACACTATATAATGATTAAGGGGACGATCCAACATGAAGACATAACCATAATAAATATCTAATATAATAAACACCCAATGACAGGGCTCCAAAATACATAAAACAAACTCTAACAACACTGAAAAGAGAAATTGACAGTTCCACAATAATAGTAGGAGACTTCAACACGCCACTCTCAGTAAAGCACAGAACAACTAAGAAGAAACTCAGCAAAGATACAGAAGACCTAAAGGGCACAATCAGCCAACTTGACCTCATAGACATATATAGAACACTCCATCCAACTGCTGCAAAGTACACATTCTTTTCCAATGCACATGGAATGTTCCCCAGAATAGACCACATCTTAAGCCACAGAGCAATCCTCAACAAGATCCAAAAAGCCTTGATAATTCAAAGTATCTTCTCTGACCACAATGCCATCAAGGTAGAAGTTAACAACAGAAAGAGCAAGGAAAAAAAATCAATTACATGGAAACTGAATAATACCTTGCTTACACATCACTGGGTAATAGAAGAAATCAGAGATGGAATCAAAAAATTCCTAGACTCAAATGAGAAAGAAAACACATCACACCAAAACCTTTGGGACACAGCAAAGGCAGTCCTCAGAGGATAATTTATAGCAATAGATGCACACATCAAAAAAGAAGAAAGGGACAAAATCAAAACATTAACTACAGAACTCAAACAAATAGAGAACAGCAAAAAAAAAAAAAAAAAAAAAAAAAGCCCACAGCCACAGGAAGTAAGGAAATAGTAAAGATCAGAGCAGAAATAAATGAAATAGAGAACAGAAAACCAATAGAAAGAATCAACAAAACCAGAAGTTGGTTCCTTGAAAGAATCAACAAAGTTGAGAAAGACTGACAAAAGCAAAACAGGAGAGGATGCAAATAACACAAATAAGAAATGAAATGGGGGACATTACAACAGACCCAACTGAAATAAAAAGGATTATAACAGAATATTATGAAAAACTCTACTCCAACAAATTTGAAAACCTGGAGGAAATGGATAAATTTCTAGAAACACACTACCTACCCAAACTACAAGAAAGTGATGTTGAAAATCTGAACAGACCCATAAAAAGAGAAGAGATTGAAAAGGTAATAAAAAAAACTCCCAACCAAAAAAAAAAAGCCCGGCCCAGATGGCCTCACTGGAGAATTCTACAAAACATTTACAGAAGAGCTTGTACCAGTACTACTCAAGCTATTTCAGAGCATAGAGGAGGAAGCAACACTTCCAAATTCATTCTATGAAGCCAGCATAACGCTGATACCAAAACCAGGCAAAGACGTCACCAAAAAAAAAAAAATTACAGACCAATATCTCTCATGAATATAGATGCAAAAATTCTGAACAAAATTCTAGCCAATAGAATTCAGCGTCATATCAAAAAAAATACTACACCACGACCAGGTAGGATTCATACCAGGTACGCAAGGATGGTTCAACATTAGAAAATCAATCAATGTAATCCACCACGTAAATAAAAAGAAAGAAAAGAATCACATGATCATCTCAATTGATGAAGAAAAGGCATTTGACAAAGTCTAACACCCATTCCTGATAAAAACTTGCAATAAAATAGGTACAGAAGGGAAATTTCTCAACATAATAAAGGGCATCTATGCAAAACCAACGGCCAACATCATTCTTAATGGAGAGAGGCTGAAAACATTCCCCTTGAAAACAGGAACAAGACAAGGATGCCCTTTATCACCACTCCTATTTAACATTGTGCTGGTAGTTCTAGCTAGAGCAATAAGGCAAGAAAAAGAAATCAAGGGCATCCAAATTGGTAATGAAGAAGTTAAACTCTCCCTGTTTTCAGATGATCTGATACTATACATAGAAAACCCTAAAGACTCCATGAGAAATCTACTGGAACTAATAGAAAGATTCAGCAGAGTAGCAGGATACAAGATAAACATTCAAAAATCAGCTGGATTCCTATACACCAATAAGGAGAACGATGACAAGGAAATCAGGAAAACAATACCATTTTCAATAGCCCCTAAAAAGATAAAATACTTAGGAATAAATCTGACCAGGGATATAAAAGACCTATAGAAAGAAAACTACAAAACACTACTGCAAGAAACCCAAAGGGATCTACATAAATGCAAAAACATACCATGCTCATAGATAGGTAGACTCAACATTGTGAAAATGACAATTCTACCCAAAGCAATTTACAAATGCAATGCAATCCCAATCCAAATACCAACGACATTCTTCAAAGAGATGGAAAAACTAATCATTAACTTTATATTGAAAGGGAAGAAGCCCTGAATAAGTAAAGCACTACTGAAGAAGAAGACTAAAGTTGGAGGACTCACACTACCTGACTTCAGAACCTACTATACAGCTATATTAGTCAGAACAGCCTGGTACTGGTACAACGACAGATACATTGACCAATGCAACAGAATTGAGAACCCAGATGTAAATCCATCCACCTACGGTCACCTGATCTTCAACAAGGGCCCAAAGTCCCTCAAATGGGGAAAAGACAGTCTTTTTAACAAATGGTGCTGGCAAAACTGGATATCCATCTGCAAAAAAATGAAACAGGACCCATACCTCACACCATATACAAAAACTACTTCAAAATGGATCAAAGACCTGAATATAAAGCCTAAAACTATAAAGTTCATAGAAGAAAAAATAAGACCAATACTACAGGCCTTAATACATGGCATTAACAGGATACAAACCGTAACCATCAACTCACAAACCCCAACAGATAAGCTAGATAACTGGGATCTTCTAAAAATCAAACACCTATGCTCTTCAAAAGACTTCACCAAAAGAGTCAAAAGAGAACCTACAGACCGGGAAAAAATTTTTGGACAGTACAAGTCAGACCAAGGTCTAATCTCCATAATCTACAAGAAAATCCAACACCTCTACAACAAAAAGACAAATCATCCTATTAAAAAATGGGCAAAGGAAATGAACAGACACTTCACCAAAGAAGACATTCAAATGGCCAACAGACACTTGAGGAAATGCTCACGATCACTAGCCATTAGAGAAATGCAAGTTAAAACCACAATGAGATACCATCTCACCCTGGCATTATTGGCACAAATCAAAAACACTGGAAATAACAAATGTTGGAGGGGCTGCAGGGAGGTGGGAACTCTTATGCACTGCTGGTGGGATTGCAAAATGATACAACCATTTTGGAAAATGATATGGCGCTTCCTCAGAAAGCTAGAAATAGACATGCCATTCGATCCAGCAATCCCACTGCTAGGAATATATCCTAGAGAAATAAGAGTCGTCACTCGAATAGACATATGTACACCTATATTCATGGCAGCATTGTTCACAATAGCAAAACGATGGAAACAACCTAGATGCCCATCAACAGATGAATGGATAAACAAACTATGGTACATACACACAGTGGAGTACTATGCAATGAGAAAGAACAACAATGAATCTGTGAAGCATCTCATAATATGGATGAAACTTGAGGAAATTATGCTGAGTGAAATAAGTCAATCACAAAAGGACAAATATAGTAGGAGACCTCTATTGTAAAAACCCATGAAAAAGTTCACACACAAAATGTAACAATCTTTGTTGGTTACCAGGGATGGGAGGGGTGGGGGGGAATACTAAATAGGCACTAGATAAGTGGTATCTTGGGTGAAGGGTGAGACAGTACACAATACGGGGGAAACTAGCACAACTTGTACAAGGAAAGGTCATGGAAGCCCAAGAGACACATCCAAACTCCCTGAGGGACTGAATTGCTTGGTGGAGGGCTGTGGGGACCATGGTCTCGGGGAACATCTAGCTCCATTGGCATGACACAGCTTATAAAGACAATGCTCTACATTCTACCTTGGTGAGTAGTGTCTGGGGTCTTAAAAGCCTGTGAGCGGCCATCCAAGATACCCCACTGGTCTCATCCCTTTGGGAGCAAGGGAGAATGAAGAGAAAAGATTAGTCTGAAGGACTAATTGTCTACAGCTACCAAGGCCTCCACCGGACTGAGTCCAGTACAGTTAGATGGTGCCCGGCTACCATCACTGACTGCTCTGACCAGGATCACAACAGAGGGTTCTAGACAGAGCTGGAGAAGGATGTGGAGCATAATTCTAACTCATAAAAAAAAAAGACCAGATTTACTGGCTTAAAGGAGTTTGGAGAAACCTCGAGAGTATGGCCTCCAGACACCCTTTTAGCTCAGTGGTGAAGCTACCTCCGAAGTTCACTGTTCAGCCTGGAAGTGGACAGCCCCGTAAAACCAAATGAGACTAACAAGGTACAGGAGTCCAGTGACAAGGGCCAGAAGGCAGAAGGGGACAAGGAATCTGGTGATAGGGAACCCAAGGTTGAGTAAGGATATTGTTGATGCGTAGTGAGATTGTTAACCATTGTCATAGGGCAACATTTGTAGTAACTGTTAAATGAAAAACTATTTTGTTCTGTAGGCCTTCATCTTAAGTGAGAATAACAGCACAATTGGTAGAGCGTACTCAATGTCACTGAACTGTGCGTGTAGAAATGTTTGAAATGGTGTATCTTTGGCTATGTGTAGTTTCACCAAAAAAAAAAGGTTGAGAAGTTAGAGGGTTAATATGTTGTGGGGTTGTTAACCAATGTCATAAAACAACATGTGTACTACTGTTGCATGAGAAACTATCTGTTCTGTAAGCCTTCACCTGAAGTACAATAAAATATTAAAAAAAAAAAAATAGAATTCCAGAAAACCTCTGTGTTTTCTAATTTGCCATGTGAGGAGAAGACACTTCTGAACGAGATTAAAAAATGCCACCAGGTCCTGACTTGTAGATATTAATGAGGTCCCAGTGTCAGCAGCCAGCACCTGGGGAATAAGGAAATCACTCCACACCTGAAGATCTTGGGATATGGCCTAATATTTGGGGCTCGAGTGAACTCAGTAACACCCTCAGGTAGGGATCCAGCAAAGCACAAAGCTGTTTTCACTTTCTGTCCACCCCACACCAAATCCAAAAGAATGTTTAAAAATGAATCTCAGCGCTGTCTGTTTTCTGTTGAAATAAATGTGGCTGCTCAAAAGGGCTGTTCTTAAAGAAATTTCGGCACGTCAGAAATATTCTTGCTATGACACGGGTTATCAAGGACAGTTGGATGACACTTTTCCTTTAAATCCATCCTAAACCTTGGATTGTGTTCAAGGTTAACTTTTTTTCTGTGCTCACCCAAAGGATCTTGGCTCTCTAGGCATGACCCCAGTGGCACTTAGTTATGTATGCAAGCCTCTTATCTCTTTTTAAATTTTCTCATTTTAATGACCAAAATGGGCCACCAGCCAACATTCTACTTCCCTTTTCTGCTGTCCTTGTGGTTGCAAAAAAAATAAAGGAAAAATGAAACATACTTCTCAATGCTTGGTAGATCTTCGTTCCAATTTTATGCTACTGAATTCACTCAACAGTATCTCTTGAGAAAAGCATCCTTAGGTCATTTCTCCTCAGGGAAGAACAGCCTTAAGCCTTTCTTCTGTCCACAGATTTGTGTGGCACTTAGCCTAGTCGGTGTTCACTCCTCCTAGATTTCCCACAACAGTCTCGGTTCTGACTGTTGTGTCTTTCTGTTGCCTTAAGACACTGGGTGTGAAGGAGCCACCGCCAAGACCTTTCTTGGACCAGAATATCACCGTATGGGTTACAGAAACGTTTGCGGTAAGCACCACTTTCTTGCTGGGCTTCACGATTAGTTGTGCTTATAGTGATTAGGTTCTAGCATCCCAGGGCATCGAGCTTTGGACCAGGCTTGTATCCTCACAAAAATTAGTGCAAACTGGCCATTTTGCAATGTGACATCTGGAAGGGATGCAAGCATAGCCCATTACCAGAAAGAATCCCATCATACAGCCACTCACAAACTTTCTCGGATGGTACAAAGTATCTCTTTGCTGTTCCCATTGGGTAACTTTCAGACCATGCAGAGGCTTCCTCACGATGGGCATACAGAAGTCCCTTCTCCCTTCTTCCATTCTCTTCTAGTGGGAAAAAATATTAATTAAAAATAGACATGTTACTTTGATTTCAAAAGTTTTCTCTTACCCATGAGGCTAAAAATACCTGACCGCAAATTGCTTGTTTTTCACCCAAAATTGTTAATCAACTTTGCAGCATGGTTAAACTTGCTTTGTTTTTTTTTTGTTTTTTGTTTTTGTTTTGTTCTTTTTTGGCTCGAAGAGAGCAGTCAATAACAAAACCATTACCTTGTGATTTAATGAAAAAAGTTGTGTGTGTGCTTCCTTAATTTTAATTTCAAGAGGTCTCATACATGCTAACTCAGTAAGCATTAAGTACTTCATGGAAATGTGTATTCATTAAGCAAAAATTATTAAGTCTCACGGTTAACAATTATGTTAAAACAAAGATGAGAATGTAAGGGGACAGGGAAACTAGATTAATGGAAATGGAACAACCAGAACAGAAATACTGAGAATATTTACGCATTGTGAAGGATGTAACCAATATCTCTGAACTATTTGTGTTGAAATTATTGAACAAGAACCTAAAGTGCTATGTAAACCTTCACCAAAAACACAATAAAATATTATTTTTCAAAAAAGTGATAGTACTGCTAATCTCTCAGAATGGCTAAAATACAAAATACTATCAACAGTAATCAAAAAAAAATTTAAGTTTCTGTGAAACCTTCATTCTCTGGGAGCATTTTCTTCTTGTAGGATGAGAACATTGCCCCAATTTGCAAATTGTTTATTAAATCGTAGAGCAATCAAATACTGTATTATTCTTTTGAATTAATACGAGATGTTATTTTTAACACTACCTTCTGCCCACTCCCAGAACCTCCTTGTCACTGCCTCTTGCATTTGAGCCCTGGGAAACCCACCCTTGATTTCACCAAAGAGGGGATGGATGGTAAGCTCTCACCTTCTTCACAAAAGAGCCCATTCAAAATAAATAAAACTCTCCCATGCATAACATCACAGCAGTGGATTATTCTGTAAAAACTCCCTCCTGAGCAGAGGTGAGAATGCCTGGGGATGAAGGTGGGGGAGGGGGCAGAAAAGCCCATTCTGTACAGGTGAATAATAAGAATTCAGTGAAAAGAAAATTTTAAAAATAAGAAATATTTTTTCTAGCAGGACCCTGCCACTAAATTGTTATTATTATTATTTTTTAATCATGGTACTTAAAGTTGGCATATTGCCTATCGAGACACTGGGAGTTAATAGCATTGAGCACTTGCTTTGTGCCAGTTACTGATGCTTTACTTAAATCAAAAACCACCAAACCCATTGTCGCTGAGTTGATTCCAACTCATAGCAACCCTGTAGGACAGAGTAGAACTGCCCCATAGGGTTTCCAAGGCTGTAATGTTTACGGGAGCAGATTGCCATAACTTTCTCCCTCAGAGCAGTTGGTGGGTTCGGACCACCAACCTTCCAGTTAGCAGCTGAGAGCAGTGCCTTACTTGGATTATACCATTTAATCCTCAAGACAACGCTAAGTCGTAGGTACTGTTATTGTCCTAATTTTTCAGAGGGGAAACTGAGACTAGAAATATTAAGTTGCTTATGGTAAGACCACGCTTTTGTTCAGAAGATGAGGTGCTACTCATCTGGAACAAAACAGAAGGAAAGAAACCAAAGACTCAGAGAAGAAAGTAGTCTACAGGACTAATAGTCTACACGGCTTCATCTACGCTGAGACCAGAAGAACTAGATGGTACCCAGCTACCACTACCAACTGCTCTGATTCAGAGCCACAATAGCTGGATCCTCACAGAATGGGAGAGAAATGTGGATCAGAACTCAAATTCTTTAAAGGTCCAGACTTATTGGACTAGTTGAAACTAGAAGACTCCCTGAGACAATCACCCTGAGATACTCATTGAACCTTGAACTGAAACTATCCCCTGAGGTCACCTTTTAGCTAAATTGGCTCACAAAATAAAGACTATCACCCCTGAGTCATGAGCTCCTTTAAGAAAAATCATCTATAGGAGACCAAATGGTCAAAAATTACTCTAAAGAGAAGATGAGAAGGTAAGGGGGTAGGGAAACTAGATTAATGGAAATGGTACAACCAGAACAGAATGAATGAGAATGATGACACATTGTGAAAAATGTATCCAATATCACTGAATACTTTGTGTAGAAATTGTTAAATGAGAACCTGATTTGTTGTGTAAACTTTCCTTTAATATTTTCCTGTCTCTGTTACTGTGTTGGGCGTGCCCTGGTGGCACAACGGTTAAACCTTGAACCGAACCGACTAGCCTGTCCGTGGGAGAAAAGACCTGGCAATCTGCTCCCGTAAAGATTACCGCCTAGAGCCTAGGTCCTGCAGCCTCAAAGCCACCTCTACCGTGTACAGGCTGTGTGGCCTTGGGGCAATTGATTAATCTTTCTGAGCCTCTGTTTTCTCGTCTGCAAAAAGAGTATCATAATACTTACCCTCTGATGTGGTCGTGAGAATCATTGTTTGATCTCAAGAGTTTCAGAAGGAATAGAGAAAAGATTTGAAGAAAGTGATCGCCTCAGAATGGCGGCTGATGGTAGTTTGCCTCCCTTTCTGAATGCATTGCTTTTATAATCAGACAAAAACAAACCATTAATCACAACATTTTCCCTCTAAAGAGGTCAAAGCACTCACATCTTATGACAGCCTGGTGAGATACCCACAGGAAATAACGTTTTCTCTAGGTTGAATCAAGCAAATCTCAGGATTCCTCCAGGGAAACCCACAGGCTTTCCTGCTGCACGGTCTTTGTCTTCGCCAAGCACACACTCCTCAGCTCCGCCCTTCCCCGCCTGCTCTGTGCTCTCCTGCCCACTGCTCAGAAGTCAAGGATCAAGGTATTCCCAGGTGCCTCCTTTCCCAGGCTGGGGAGGGGCCCCGGAGGAGGGCCGTGGGTGCTGGGTGTATCAGCTGTGAGTCCTGAGCGTCCGAGGTTCCTTCCTCACTATTCTCCAAACAACAGCTGAGAAATGCCCTGTCCTTGAACTACAGTCCCATTCAAACCCCCTGTCGAGTCAATTCCGACTCATAGGACACAGTAGAACTGCCCCACAGGGTTTCCAAGGAGCAGCTGGTAAATTCGAACTGCCAATCTTTTGGTTAGCAGTCAAACGCTTAACCACTGGGCCACCAGGGCCCCACAGTCCCTTCTGCACCTTAAATTCTGTAGCAATAGATAATTCTTTTTTTTTTTTTTTTTTTGAAATGTGTTGTTTAGAAAATCTTATCATTTGTTTCCAGGCTTTCTGGCATTGGGAGAGCGGTGTTGAGTTATTTTAAACAGTTACTTCAAAAAATAAACCATGTGCATAGAAAAAGAAAAAAAAGATTACAGCTCAGGAAACCCTAAGGAGCAGTTCTACTTTGCCACATGGAGTTGCTCTGAGTCGAAATCGCCTCGTTGGCACCCAACAACGACGTCAACCGATGCCGCTGGAAATCATTTGCTAGGCTGCATTTGGACTGGTCCCCAGGACTCTCCTGCCTCCGTCCCGGCTCCATGGGGATGGGGACATGACCCTTCTGCACCTGCACCAAGTGCCTGCCAAGACACGCTGTCCAAGGACGACATGCAGATTTCAGGGCTCAGGAGAGTGGGGCTGTCTGATGTCCCTGCGGGACACCCACGGCCCAGAGCTTCTCTTTAGAAGGAGGAAAGAGAAAAACGCAGGGGCCCTTGGAACCACACAATGTCCGTGCTGAACTGTGAGTGAGAGGCTGCCTAGATGACAGTCCAGCTTACCGTCCAAGTGAATCACCTTGGGATTGTTCCAGATACGGATTCCTGGGCCCTGCCCACGGAGAAGTACAGCCAGAATGCTCATTAGACGCAAAGATGGTCAGACTACATCTCGTGTACTTTGGACATGTTATCCAGAGGGACCAGTCCCTTGGGAAGGACATTATGCTTGGTAAAGCAGAGGGTCAGAGAAAAAGAGGAAGACCCTCAACAAGATGGACTGACACAGTGGCTGCAACAATGGGCTCAAACATAGCAAGGATTGTGAGGATAGCGCAGGACCGGGCAGTGTTTCGTTCCATTACGCACAGGCTGGCTATGAGTCAGAACTGACTCGACAGCCCCTAACAACAACAACAAGCCCACAGGATTATGATTTCATTGGTCAGCAGAGGAGCCCAGGAATGTGAAGTTGTAACAAGACAAGTGATTCTGATGGGAAAATCTCTCACACAGGCACACCTCTTGCTGCAGACAAGGAACCCGAAGGCCAGATGTATGGCGTCCACTACCTTGGGTTGTCCCCCACCTCAGGCACTGAAGTGAGCGGATCCCCACCCTTCTCAGAGAGGAGTGCTCTGACTTTGACCCTGCGTCTGGACATGTCCTGTTGTTGTTAGTTGCTGTTGAGTCCTTGCAGACCCCGTGTGCGTCAGAGGAGAACTGTGCTCCAGGAGGGTTTTGGATGACAGTGACCCTTTGGAAGCAGATTGCCAGGCCTTTCTCCTGAGGTGCCTCTGGGTGGACTGGAACAGCCAAACTTTCAGTTATCAGCCTAGTACTTAACCATTGCACCACCAGGGCTCCTTAGTCCAACCATAAGGAGCAGTAATACACCTGATTGTCTTGTTGTCCACCTTGGGGGCTCAGCCTGCCAACAAACAGGGGTCCATTAACAAACAAAAACAGTTGTCGTGGAGCGATTAGCCGTTCGCACAACCCAGGGACTCCATCTTCACCTCCAGCCCCGCTCTGTTTCTGTGACTGCCTTCCATGTCTACCTCCTGGCTCACTGCGAGGTGGGCTGCGTTCCCTGAAGAGCATCTGGAGGGGACAGGAGAGCGCAAGGGGATGAGGACAGGTGGCACAGGGAGGGAACAAGAGGAGCTGTGAAAACAGCTTCAGCAGCTTCACGATTCTGCGAGAGGAGAGGACGGAGCCGAAACATCTAGTGAATTCTGTTGAAAAGCAACCATCTGCCAACCTTTAAGCGTGTGGCCGGTCACTCACCAAATTAAATGCAAGACAAACGTCAGGCTCAGCTGTTCCTTCTTCAGCCACGTATTCCTCCTTCTCCTCCTCTCTTCCACATCCTCCTTTTCTTCTTCCTCGTCTTACTCCCTATGTGCAATGTCAGGGGCCTCTTGGATGCTAACCGAAAGGTCAGCGGTTTGAGCCCACCAGCCGCTCCGAGGGAGGATGTGGCAGTCTGCTTCCATAAAGATCACAGCCTCGGAAACCCTATGGGGCAGTTCTACTCTGTCCTGTAGGGTCACTGTGAATCGGAATCGACTCAACAGCAATGGGTTTAAGTTCTTGGTTTTTACGTGTAATGGAAGGAGCCCTGGTGTCACGAGGGTTAAGCACTAACTGCAGGGTTGGTGGTTCGAACCCCCCAGTGGCTCCATGGGAGAAAGGTCTGGCAATCTGCTCCCATAAAGATGACAGCCTAGAAAACCCTAGGGGGCAGTTCTGCTCCGTCACATGGGGTTGCTATGAGTCAGAATCGACTCGACGGCACCCAACAGCAACATGTAACGTGAAACACCAAGTTGAAGAGACATAAACAATAAAAACAAAATGTTGCGCCGTTTACGTGATTTCAGACTTGTTTGACTCTTTTTCTCATGGAGTTTTCAGATATGACAAAACACAAATATGTAGACGTGTCACCTCGTCCCTAGGGTGCACAGACAATGACTCAGCAGCACCACCCTGCCTGCTGGTGTCGGGTGCCCTTTGTGTTTGCAAGGAGACACCAGCCATTGAGTGTCAAATACGAAGAGGGGGAGGCGTGGACGGAAACGCCTTTTAAAAAGTTATTTTATCCCTTAATCAGAGTTCCTCTTCAAAATTAAAATAGCCATTCAACTCTTTTGTGCCTGGTGTGCAATTTCCAATCATTTCCTCTTGCCATTTCCCCAGGCCTTGCCGAGACCTCGCAGATGAAAGGCGGTCTCATACCTTTGGTAGAAGTTCTGTTCCAGTCACCAACATTAATCACCGAACGCCAAGCAGCAGCAGATATACAAGGCACCACAACCAGCATAAATTACATTTAAGGCTCACAGCTAAAGGCAAAGTCAGCATCTCCACGTACCTCCTCAAATCCCTTTTGGAATTAGATAGTGGCATAAATCTTCAGTTATAAATAAGCAAGACATGTCTGCGCTGAGTTAGACTACCATCATAAAAACAAACCGCTGTTTTCCCCTTCTGAGTGTCCCTGAATTTGAAGCAGAAGGAAAAACGGTTAGAGAAACAAAAACTTGCTAAATGACAGTGGATTTGAACTAGGAATTTTTAAAAACCACTAAATGGAAGTGATCACACATTGCAGCTACTGACCAACCAAAACCAGTTACCACTGAGTTCATTCTGACCCATGTGTGTCAGAACAGAGCTGTGCTCCACGGGGTTTTCAACGGCTGATTTTTTGGAAGTAGATTGCCAGGCCTTTCCTCCAAGGCACCTCTAGGTGAACCTTTCCCTTAGTCGCCAAGCACACCAACCATTTGCACAACCCAGGGGCTCCACAGCTGCTTAAAGACCCCCAATTACACCACGACCAAAATTTCCTGACCAAATGAATCTCTTCCACGTTGCTGGGTAACATTTCACCCGTGAATTTACTAAAAACCTTACAGCGGTCTCATTCCCATAAGGAGCTATCTGGTTACGGGAAAACAGTGGTGGAAGCTGTGATCATAAAATGAAAGGAGAGGGCTGTGTGGGCAGGAGAACCACAAACATCCACATCTTTTGTAGTTCATTCAACTGTCAGGTCTCAAAATGTGCCACAAAGTGGTCGGAACTATGCTGCCTTTTTTTTTTACTTTGGTGAAAGTCTACACAGCCGGAGACACACCGTTTCAGTAATTTCCACACGTCCGATTCAGTGACGTTGGTTACATTCTTCAAGTGGTGCTACCATTCTGGCTGTCCTTTTCCTCTTTATTCCACCACCATTACCTTAACCTCACTGCCCCCTAAGTGCCCGTCCAACCTTTCAAGTTGCCCTTGTCAATTTGGTCTCACCTACGTAATTCTTCAAAGGAGCACAAGGCTCAGAGCAGACATACTTTGTTAATTAAGATAAGCAATTTTTTTGTTCAAAGGCTTCAGGGTTATAGTTGTGGTTTAAGGTTAAAAATTTAGAGATTACCTCAAGAACTATGCTCCATTTAAAGCTGAGGTGTCTCTCTCTCATCCACCATCACTCAGAAGATGCTGAATAAATGCTGAGTGAATAAAAGCTAAGATGGAAACATTTGCATCTATAATGCAATAGACAGATATTTATAAGGCAGGCCTAAATATAAGATACTTCTGAATTTTATAAAGAATACTTTGGGTGGAATTTAAGTACTTTTCATCATACTTAAGTACGGAAAGTGATTTTATTGTGGTTTTGTAGGAGAAACATTATTTTACTCATAAAAACGTGGTATACTGCTTATTAGAAACAATAAAAAAAATCATAATCTTTATCTGCAGCAATATCCCAGCAATTCTGGGGAAAGGTACGAAAACACGTGGCATGACACCAGTAGATATAAAATGCAACAAATTTACTGATGAATAAAATCCTATACCATTTATGTGATACTATGAACGCAAATATCTATCCTGCTTTTTAGAAAACGCTAGTACCTGAAAAGCCAGCCATGATGTAAAATGCATGCGAATGGATTCTTCCATAGTACTCTGAGCAAAGCAAATACAGCAGTAAAAATTGAACAAAGCAAGTAACAAGATACAATGATCTGAAATTAATTCATAGATACAGAGCCAGAGTACATCCAGACAAAAGTGATGATAATACCGATAGAAAGCTTTAAACCAAATACGGTAATAAATTTGAAAAAATTCCAAAATCATGCTCATGCATGCTGTAAAACAAAATACCTCACTGACTACGAGGAAGCAACAAGAAATAAGGAAAAAAGCTCATGAATTCTAATAGTTGCTAGCTTGAATTTGTTGTAATTGTAATGATTCTATCAGTTTTAAGTCAAAGGTTATATTGAAGGAAATTTAAATCTCAAATGTTAGTGAAATAATCCAAAATGTACCTCCGGTCAGCTGGATGGCTTTGAGCTTGTTACTTCATTTTATTTTTTATTAAGATACAAACAAACACTCCCCATGGGCGGTCCGCCTAGCGACGTCACTAGGGTTGGTATCACCCAGCGCAGTAGCTCATGGTTTCCTCCTCCCCTACCAGACCATACAGAATCCCTAGTAATGTTTATTATCAATTTTAATCATAGAATAATACGTGGTCAATACAGTTGTCAATTGCTTCAATGTAATATTTCTTAGATTATATGAATACCAACAACAGAATTGCATTGTCAAATCTTTCCACATTGAATTACAACATTCTTAGTTACAATATTATTAGTAACCGAGCAGAAGCTTTTTTAAATTTTTCTCCTTCTTTTCCTTTAATTACTACTTCACTCTCAAAAAAGTTCTTGATATAGGTTCACAAATGCTAATTATCACAATATTGTAGCTAAAACATCAGAGAATTTGGCAAAAATCAGTGACTATAAAAATACCGGCAGCAACAGAGGTAACAGTGTGTGCCCGCAGTGCGTGCAGATGAAACCACACTCTTCGGAACATCATTGTAACTGGGTAATAATGACAGCTCTGACCAGAGCGCATTAAAACCAAAAAACCGAACCCTTTGCCGTCGAGTGGATTCCGACTCATAGCGACCCTGTAGGATAGAGTAGAACTGCCCCATGTGGTTTCCAAGGGGTGCCTGGTGGATTCCAACAGGCGACCCTTTGGTTAGCAGCTCTTAACCACTACGCCACCAGTTTCCCGAGAGCGCATTAGGAGGTTCGAAAAGTAAATCAGCACAGAGTTTTAGCCTTGTAGGTACATTGATACATGTAATGAGTCGGAATGGCAACAGGTTTTGTTTTGGTTTTTACGCTGGGCTTATGAAAAATATTTTAGTTGTCATAACTGACTACAGGGATATTTTTATAAAAAATAACAAATTTCTGTTGAAACACTACACAAAAATTGTATAGACAGTCATTTTGCTGTCATCCCCTCTGACAGTGTCACCTGCTGTAGTCCGCGCCCCCTGCGCCCCCTACACCCCCCTAGTGAGGCCCCTGGTTACAGCTAGAGATGGAACATGGGATGCAGGAAAACGCGCATCTGGAAGGAATCTCTCTCCTTTCCCAACATTCAGATTGGCACGGAATTTAAACACCTTCCTCAGCCTCCCAGGAGCTATGATTATGAACATTTCCAACAATGTTGCAAATATGTAAGCAAAACGTTGTAGGATTTCTTTTCGGAAAGTGCATAAAATGTATCTCAGTTTTCTTCACATCCAAAACAATTTATAGGAGCCCTGGCGGTGCAATGGTTAAGCACTTGGCCACCAACGAAAAAGTCAGCCATTTGAACCCATCAGGGGCTCCACGGTAGAAAAGACTGGGCGATCTGCTTCTGTAAAGATTACAGCCTAGAAAACATTGGGGCAGTTCTCCTCTGTCCTATAGGGTCGCTATGAGCCAGAATCGACTCGACAGCAACCGGTCTGGTTTGGGTCTGCAGGCTCATCTTATTCCCGATCCGTGAGCAAGGAACACACATCTACCTGGTCAATTGTTCCTCAATAGCTCTGCCTCAACTTACCCAGGTTTCCTTCTGTGTCCGCAGCCGAGCACTTAACCATTGCATCACCAGGGCTCCTCCTATATGGATAACAAATGAAAAAAATCAAACCCATCGCTGCCGAGTCAATTCCTACTCATGACAACCCTGTGTGTTACACAGTACAGCTGCTCCATAGGGTTTTCTGTTCTGTAATCTTTAAAGAAGCAGATTATCAGGACTTTCTTTCGTGGAGCCTCTGGGTGGGTTCGAACCGCCAACCTTTAGGTTAGTAGCCAAGAGCAAACCATTTGTACCACCCAAGGATCTTCACGTTGGTCACAACCTCCCTGAAATTTGCATTAAATGCTAGTCAGAGCCAGCCAGAGCCAATCTTGTGACCGGCAACAGCTGCTTCTAACACATTTTACATCCTTTGGCCCTGTGGGGAGCCCTGGTGGCACAGCGGTTAAGAGCTCGGCTGCCAGCCTTTGGCAGTTCAAAGCCACCACTGGCTCCTTGGAAACCCTGTGGGGCAGTTCTACTCTGCCCTATAGAGTCACTATGAGTTGAATGGCAACGGGTTGGTTGTCCCGTGGGGACTTGGTGACCTGCCATATTCCCACCACTATAAAGCAATGTTTGAGGAGTTGGTAAAGCAGCTTTAGTGCAATGAGAAATTATAAATTAAAGTCAGTGTTCCAGCTCAAAGTGCGTTCATGGAAGAAATGCTAAATAGTGCTTGGGATGTAAAAAGAAATTTAAGAAACATCTACTTTCATGCAAAACCCATATGCAGAAAGAAGCCTGCCCAAGTGCAAAGAAACCTGGGAGCTTATGAAAAAACTGAAGTGAATTTAAAAAAAAAAAGAACTTGTCATGAGAAAGACAGCACCAATTGTTTTTTAAAAGGCAATTTTGTTGAGTCAAAAATCCATTAAATCCATGAACTGTCACTTTCTGAGTTAAAAAAGTTAGACTTTTGTGTGCTTAATTGTACTTGAACTCGGTGCTTTTACACTGGAAATTGAGCGCTTGTTCTTCTTAACACGTATAAAAAAACCACTTTACTTTCAGAAAACTCAAATCTTTTCCTCCCCTCTTCATCCCATCCACATGCACTTAAAATTTTAATTTCTTTTCCAAAAGCCTTGGAAAGGGGAAAGAGGAAAAGGAAAAAAGAAAAAAAAAGATTTAACAACTATTGTTATTGTTAGGTTCCGTCCAGTTGATTCGGATTCATAGGGACCCCATGTGACAGAGCAGAACGCCCATACGGTTTCCTAGGCTGTGGTCTCTACGGGAGCAGATCACTGGGTCTTTCTCCTACAGAGCCACTGGTGGGTTCGAACTGCTGAACTTTTGATTAGCAGCCAAGCACTTAAATTAGAAGTTAGTAAAAATTTAACGGGAGTTGTCACTAATGTAAGCTTCTGAATCTAAGACAGCAACCAACTGAGTGTTCTCCATTACTCTGAATAGCCTTTGGTCCTCTGAAGAAAGAGAGACGGGTGCCGATTCATCTAGGGACTAGCTGACCTGGCCTGGGTGCTAGCTGGGACCTGGAGAAGCAGTTATCCATCAGGCCTTCAGAAAGCATTCAGATGCTAAGGCTGTGGTCTCCAGACTCTTAGATCCTGGATGAGAGCCTGCCTCCTTCTGACCTGCTCAAACCCACTGCCCCAAGCAATCTGCCCACTCTGGCCCCTCCAAGCTCTTCCCCATTTTTCCAGCAAATATTCATTAAGTAACTACTATGTACCAGGCACTGTTCTCAGTCCTTGCTTTCATGGTATTTACATCCACACCGGAAGACAGACAATAAACAGAGTTGTTGCTATTGTCATTGTTGTTAGGTGCCGTGGAGTTGGTTCTGACTCATGGCAGCCCTGTGAGACAACAGAACCAAACACTGCCTAGTCCTGCGCCATCCTCACAAGCTTTGTTATGCTTGAGCCCATTGTTGCAGCCACTGTGTCAATCCATCTCCTTGAGGGTCTTCCTCTTTTTCGATGACTCTTTGCTTTACCAAGCCTGATGTCTTTCTCCAGGGACTGATCCTTTCTGATAACATGTCCAAAGAACGTGAGACCCGGTCTTGTCATCCTCGCTTCTAAGGAGCTTTCTGGCTGTACTTCTTCCGGGACAGGTTAGTTGGTTATGTGCAGAAATAAAAGAAAATAGAACGTTGTTGAAAGATAGAGTGACTTCCCCGGAAATGAAAAGGGACAATGAGGAAAGGCCCCTCAGCTCATTTAACATCACGCGTAGATGTTTTTTCTCTGCTATGCAACAGCTCAGAAACTAGCTCTTTATTCTTGTCAAAGGAAACAAAAAATAACTTTTTTTAATCAAATATGCAAGCATATGCAAATGTGTACCAAAAAAAGACGGTTGCCTCCAAGTCCATTTCGACTCATGGCAACCCCATGTGTTACAGAGCAGAACTGCTTTATAGAGTTTTCTTGGCTGTAATCTTTACAGAAGCAGATTGCCAGGCCTTTCTTCCATGGCACCGCTGAGTGAGTTCGAACTGACAACCTTTCGGTTAGCGGTCGAGCACGAATAGTTTGCACCACCCAGACCTCTGCAAGGATGTACACCTGGACTATAAACACTGGAGAACATAAGAAGCTGAAAAATAAGAATACCTATTCTAAACAGAATTATTTCATGACGTTTTTTAAATGATGCCATTCCTAGAAAAAGTAACAGCCTTGGTTCTGCC
The DNA here is from genome assembly GCA_030035585.1 of Dugong dugon. Lineage (NCBI taxonomy): Eukaryota > Metazoa > Chordata > Mammalia > Sirenia > Dugongidae > Dugong > Dugong dugon. The sequence goes on from CM057477.1 coordinate 5,151,692, forward strand.
TCCTTTTTCCTTATGGGCCTGGAAAGTGGCTATAAACTCAGCAGGGAGGCCTGGTGGATTTGGTGAGTCTCCAGGAAATGCTACATTGCCTTCTGCTCCGAAAAGACATGGTGATCTGTGAAGGAATAAGACGGGGGCTGTTTAAGGGGAAGGAGCCCTGGTGATACAAACGGTTAAGCTCTCGGTTGCTAACTAAAATGTCAGCGGTTCAAACCCACCCAGCAGCTCTGATGGAAAAAAGACCTGGCAATCCGCTCCCGTAAAGATTACAACCTAAAAAATCCTATGGGGCAGCTCTACTCTGTCACATGGGGTTGCTATGAGTCAGAATCGACGCAACAGCACCCAACAACAACTTAAGGGGAAGGAAAATGGCAGAGGGACCATCAGAGACACAGCCAGAACTAGTCAGAGCTTTGACTGGAGGCCGAATGGTCTGCGCCTCCCCTGGGGCTTCCCAAAGCCCCAAAGAGAAATACAGTTCTCATCAAGGGGAAAGGTTGCTTCCTTTGTTATTGGACCCTGGTGCTGGGAAAGCTTTTCTAATTTGTTCTAACCATTGCTGTGTTTCCAATTTTGTATTATACCTGACATTGATTTTTTTTCTAAGGTTTTTTTCCTTTTTGATCCTAAGCAGCTCAGAAAGGAAAAACGGTACTAATCATGCAAGCTTGAGGCACTGACCCTGTCTTCCCAACACCTAGTTCTCTAACACGCTTTAAAATCTGAGTGGGGGTGTGCGGACTGCAACCCGTGTAGGAGCCCACCAAGCCTCTCCACTCCTTCTGGGACACTTCACCACCCTCCGCTCTGCCTTTTGTCATGTAACCTGTCCCTTCTTTAGGGCAGAGCTGCTGAAAGAAGGAATTTCTCACTTTTGTTGTTGTTGCTAGGTGCTGTTGATTCCACTCCGGCTCACAGCAACCTCGTGTGACAGAGTGGAATTGCCCCATAGGGTTTCCAAGGAACAGCTGCTGGATTTGAGCTGCCGACCTTTTGGTTAGCAGCCATAGCTCTTAATCACTGTGCCACTCTAAGATCTCTATATTCTGCCCATATTATACAGTTCTCCAACCTGAACAAGCTGCAACTTTGTCGTGTGAACTAGTATGAAAATGGTTTGCCAGAAAGCTGGACATTGCTGTTCCTTGAAGGAGCCCTGTTGGCGAAATAGTTAAGCACCCAGGTTGGAGGTGAGTCAGGATTACCTCAATGGCAAAGGGTTGGGTTTGGTTTTGGTGGCACAGTGCTTAAGCTCCTGGCTGCTAACCAAACGGTTGGTAGTTCAAACCCACCCAGCAGGAGAAAGACCTGGCAATACGCTCCCATAAAGCTCACAGCCTAGAACACCCTATGGGGCAGTTTTACGCTGCACACCTGGGGTCACTATGAGTGGGAATCACCTCAATGGCAGCTGACAGCAAAGGCTAACCACATTCCTTAGCCCACGGCTTCGTCCCTCGGATCTCTGCTTCCATCATCAGTCTCTGCCTCTGACTCTGACCCTTCTGCCTCCCTCTTGGAAGGACACTTGTGATTACCTTGGGCCCACCCAGATAACCCAAAATAGTCTCCCAATCTCAAGACCCTTAACTTCATCATATCTACAAAGTCCCTTCTGCCATGTAAGGTAATACATTCTCAGGTTTGGTTAATAAGATGTGCACATCTTTGGGGAGGGGTCATTATTTTGCCTACCACACTGTCCGACCCAGAACTGGGAGTCAGGGAGGCTTCATAACAGGAGAGCTATCTGAGCTGAAACAATAGAGTGCCAGGAAAAAAAGGAGGGGACAAGGGCAGGAAGAGGGTCACTCATGCCGCTGTTTCGTGCCATCAAGTCTATTCCAACTCACAGTAATCCCATACGACGGGTCTTTTCTCCCGCTGAGCTGCTGGGTGAATTCGAACCGCCGACCTTTCGGTCAGCAGGCAAGCTGTGAACTGTTACACCAGCCGGGCTCCTTGGGTCAGTCATAGAGAGAAAAACTCCCCAGAGAGAGGAAATAGCACTTGAGAAGACCCAGAGGGGAGAGAGTATCCCATGTCTGGGTAACTAAAGACAGTTCTAAGCTGCACGAGGAAGTAGGAAACAAGAAGGCCCTAGAAGCAGTCAGATCACGCAGCTCAATGGCAAAAGCTGTATTACGGGCTGTGGACTTTATCCTAAGCTTCGTCGTGGTTGGGTGCCATCCAGTCGATTCCAGCTCATAGCAACCCGGTGTGGCAGAGTAGAACCGCCCCAGAGGGTTTCCTAGGCTGTAATCTTTATGGAAGCAGATCACCAGGTCTTTCTCCTGTGGAGTCACTGGGTGAGTTCAAACCACCAACTTTTAGGTTAGTAGCTGAGTGCTTAACCACTGCACCACCAGGGCTTCTTTGTCCTAAGGGTAACGAGAATCTAAAGAACTTTAAGTAGAAGAGTGTTGTGATCAAGTACGTAACTTAGAGAGACATCATTTTATGCTGGCGTGAAGTGAAGCTTGGAAAAGGGCATGGCTGGAGGCTGCTGAAGAAATCCAGACGAGAGATTTTAGCTGCCTAAATTTAGTGGTGAGAACCCAGGTTCATACTAGTGGGCTCCTCGCATACCAGCTGTGTGTCCTTCCGCGAAGTGCTTAACCTCTCCTCCCTCAGTTTCCTTGTGTTGTTGTACGGATTAAATGAGGAAAAGCGTTTAAAGCTCTTAGTACAAGGCCTGGTACATTAAAGAAGTTCAATAAAGATTAACAATTGTTATTTAATGGCCATTTCAGTGGAAATAGAAATAAAGATAGCGCTTTGAGGACGACGGTGCCCCTGACCCAAGTCATGGTGTTTTCAATCGCCACATAATGCACGTGAAAGCTGGGCAATGAGTAAGGAAGATGGAAGAAGAACTGATGCCTTTGAATCATGGTGCTGGTGAAGAATATTGACTACACCATGGGCTGCCAGAAGGATGAACAAATCCGTCTTGGAAGAAGTACAGCCAGAACGTTCCTTAGAAGGGAGGATGGTGAGACTTCATCTCACGTACTTTGGACATGTTATCAGGAGGGACCAGTCCCTGGAGAAGGACATCATGCTTGTAAAGTAGAGGGTCAGCGAAAAAGAGGAAGACCCTCCATGAGATGGACTGACACAGTGGCTGCAACAATGGGCTGAAGCGTAACAGCGGTTGTGAGGATGACGCAGGACCGGGCAGTGTTTCGTTCTGTTGTACACAGGGTTGCTATGAGTAGGAACCAACTTGGTGACACCTAACAACAACAGGAGATAATGGAAGGAATTGAAGAGATATTTAGGAGGTGGAATAAATAGAACGAGTGACAGCACCCTGGTGATACAACCGTTAAGTGCTCGGCTGCTAACCAAACCCACCCAGTGGCTCCGAGGGAAAAAGACCTGGCGGTCTGCTCCCATAAAGATTAAAAACACACACACACAAACCCACTTGTTTAAGTAGCTATGTCGTTGTTGTGTGCCCTCAAGTTGATTCTGACTCACAGTGACCCTATAGCACAGAGTAGAACTGCCCCATAGGGTTTCCCAGGCTGTAGTTGTTACGGGAGCAGACTGCCACATTTTTCTCTTGCAGAGCAGCTAGCGGTTTTGAACCACCAGTCTTTCGGTTAGCAGCCGAGCACGTAACCACTGCGCCTCCAGGGCTACCCTCCTAAAATCACAAATATATACACAGGGCAGACAGAGAGACAAATATATACACATCGCAGGATGAACCATCCCGGCATAGGAGGCAACGATAGATTTGGCTTGTGGGTACAGCCAAGCCCGAAGGACCCAAACGCTAGCGAATAAAACACAATACTCTATTAAAAGCGAAGGATAGGGGGGTGTCCCGGCTTCCAGACCCCTGGAGGTGAGCATTGCTTCAGTTCAGCAGCCCCAGCTGGGAATAAACCAGTTGCTGTGGAGTCAATTCTGACTCATGGCGACCCCACGTGTGTCAGAGTAGAACTCTGCTCCCTAGGGTTTTCAGTGGCTGATTTTTCTGAAGTTGATCATTAGGACTTTCTTCTGAGGTGCCTCTGGGTACATTTGAACCACCAACCTTTTGGTTAGTAGCTGAATGCTCAATTGTTTGCACCACCCAGGAACTCCAAATGAAATGGAAGGATGAAGTCAGAAGTGGCAGAACAAGGAGAAAGAACATGGGAAGAAAATGCCACCCAGAGAAACCGATAAAGAAAAATAAAAAAAGTGACTTAGCTAAAAGACGTGGCAGTTCTGAATGTTGTTGCTGCTGTTGTTGTGGGTAGGTGCCGTTGAGTCAGTTTCGACTCACAGCGACCCCATGTACAACAGAACGAAACACTGCCGGGTCCTGCACCATCCTCACAATCATTATCATGCTTTAGCCCATTGTTGCAGCCACTGTGTCAATCCGTCTCGTTGAGGGTCTCCATCTTTTTCACTGACCCTCTGCTTTACCAAGCATCAGTCTCTGAGGACTGGTCCCTCCTAATAACATGTCCAAAGTATATGGGACAAAAATCTCTCCATCCTCACTTCTCAGGAGCATTCTGGCTGTCCTTCTTCCAAGACAGATTTGTTCGTTCTTCTGGCAGTCCACGGTATATTCAGTATTCTTCACCAACACATAACTCAAAAGCGTCAATTCTGAACGTTAGGTTTTTTTTAAAAACGGGAACAGGTGATCATCATGAATGAAAATAAGTATGTTGAACCTGAGAACAGAACAACACAAGATTAGAAAGATACTCAGCAGTGTATTTAAACTTTGGAAAACTTACCAAGGCCACTGAAGACGAGAAAGCCTTCTGGATAAAAATCCTTTCACCAAATCATGTGAAGGTTTTACGGTGTCTAAATATATCTTTTTAAGACATTTACCTGTCTGAATGTAAACTTTCTTTAATAGATATAGAACTATCCAGGTTACCTATCTCTTCTTCAGTGAGTTTTAGTGGTTTGTGTTCTCCAAAGAATTATTCCACCCCATCTAAGTTGTTGAATGTGTGTGCATAGACTGCTTCATGTTGCTGTTGGATGCCATCAAGTTTATTCCGACTCAAAGCAACCCTATAAGACAGAGTAGAATTGTCCCATAGGGTTTCCTGTAATCTTTATGGGAACAGATGGCCAGGCCATTTTTCTGCGGAGCCACTGGGTGGGTTCGAACTGCCAACCTTTCAGTTAGCAGCCAAGCACTTAACCGTTGCACCACCAGGGCTCCTTGACTTCCTGTTATTCCTTTATTATACTCTTAATGCCTGCACTGATAGCCCCGCTTTCATTCTCAATATTGACAATTTGTTTCTTCTCTCTTACTGTCTTGGTAGGTCTGTCTAAAGGTTTATCAATTTTATTGATCTTTTCAAAGAATCAGCATTTGGTTCCTCTGATTTTTCTATTATTTTTGTGTTTCAGTTTTATTGACTCTGCTCTTATTTTTATTATTTGCTTCCTTCTGATAACTCTGGGTTTATTGCAGTCTTCTTTTTCTGGTTCCTTAAGATGAAAGCATAGATTCTTGATGTGAGGTCTCTCTTCTTTTCTAATATACGCATTCAGTGACATGTACTTCCTTCTAAGCACTGCTCTAGCTTCATTTCACAAATTTTCATATGTTGTATTTTCATTTTCCTTCAAATAGAAATATTTGCTCATTTCCTTTGAAACATTCTTTTTGACCCATGGATTATTTAGAAGTATGTGGTTTAATTTCTAAGAAGTTGAATATTTTCCACATGTATTCCTGTTATTGATTTTCTAGATTAATTCCATTATGATCAGAGAGCATACTTTGTATGATTTCAATTCTTCTAAATGTGTTAAAATTTCTTTTATGACCCACATCTTGGTATGTGCTCCATGTGCACTTGAAAAGAATGTGTATTTTGCTATTGTTTGGTGGAGCAGTGTTGTTTGGAGCCCTGGTGGCGTAGTGGTTAACAGCTTGTCTGCTAACCAAAAGGTCCGCAGTTTGAATCCACCAGCTACTCCTTGGAAACCTTATGGGTCAGTTCTCCTCCATCCTACAGGGTTGCTAGGCATCAGAATCCACTCGACGGCAATGGGTTTGGTTTTTTTGAGTTTTGTTGATTTTTTTGTCTCCTTGTTCTATTGCTGAATGAGGACTCTTAAAATCTCCGACTATAACTGTGAATTTGTTTATGTCTCCTTAGGGTTCTGTCAGATTATATTTTGAATCCCTTTTGTTACGTTCATATACGTTAAGAATCGTGTATCTGCTGGGTATATTGACCCTTTTATCATCATGTAATGATACTCTTTATTCCTGGTAATTTCTCTTGTTCTGACATCCACGCTAATATTAACAGAACCACTCTAGCTTTCCTTTGATGTATTTGTGTGGCATGTATTTTTCCATCCTTTTACATGTAACCTGTTCATATCATCCTATTTAAAGTGAGTTTCTTAACACACTTTGGGTCTTGGTTTTTTTGTTTATTTGTTCAATCTAACCATCATGGTCTTTATTTAGTGTGTTTAGACCATTTACATTTAATGTAATTATTAATATGGTTGGATTTATATCTACTGTTAATTTGTTTTGTTTTCTGTTTGTCCCTTCTTTTCTTTTCTTGTTCTTCCTTTTCCACATTCCTTTGGAATATTTAAATATATCTTAGTATTATAATTTGTTTACTGAATTTTGGTTTATAGCTCTTTGTGTCATTTTTAGTGGTTTTTCTAGGTATTGCTCCATTATTACTTCACTTTTCACAGTCTACTTAAAAATAATATTTTACTTTTCCAAGTGAAATGTAGAAACCTTAGCCTCCACTTTATGTTATAGTTGTCACACATACTACGTCTACTACAAGACAATGTTATAATTTTTGCTATCCATCATCATGCATAATATTTTAAAGAACTTTAGAGAAACATAATCTATCACATTTATCTAGATATTTACCATTTCTGTTGCTCTTCTTTCAGACCTAAAATTCCCATTTTTCCTGTAGCATAATTTTCTTTCTTCCTGCAATACTCTTTTTAATACTTCTTTTAGAGAAGGTCTGCTTTTTACCAGTTTTTAGTTTTCTTTCACCTGAGAATATTGCTATTATGCTGTTGTTCCTGAAAGATCTTTTAACTGGATAGAGAATCCTGGGTTGACCAGATTATTTTCTCTTCCTACTTCAAATTTGTTGTGTCACTTTCTCCTGGTCTCCATTGTTTCCCAAGAGAAATCCACAGTCATTCAAATGTGGTGTGTCATTCTTTCTCTGGCAGCTTTCGAGAATTTTTTAAAGCATTCCTTTCAGCAATTTGTTTATGATATATCTGAGCATGGTTTCTTTTGAGTTTATCCAGTTTGGGGTTCTCTGAGTGTCTCAAATCTCTACATTTATGTCTTTCATTAAATCTGGGAATTTTTTAGCCATTATTTCTTCAAATATTTGTTGTGTCAAAATTACATCGTCCTCTTTTCTGGAACTTAACACATGAGTGCTGGACTATTTTATATTATCTCACAGAACCCTGAGACTCTGTTAACTCTCTTTCATTATATTTTTTTCTCTCTGTTGTTTAGATCAGATAATTTCTACAGCTCTGTCTTCAAGGTCATGGATTGTTCCCTCTTTCATCTCCATTCTCCTACCAAGCCAACCCAATAATATCATCATGTTAGTTATTGTACTTTTCAATTCTAAAATCTCCATTTGGTTATTTTTTACAGCTTCTATTTCTCTAATGATAATCACTACCTTTCCATTTGTTTCAAGAACTCATATACTACTGGGAAAATTTTAAAATGGTACAATCACCTTGGAAAACCACTTGGCAGTCTCTTTAAAAAGTTAAATGTACATCTACCACAGATCCAGCCCTTCCTGTCCTAGATATTTGCCCAGTAAAGATGAAAATATATATCCATTCAAAGCTAATATAAATGTTCAGAACACATTTTTTTTTTATTACACAAAAACTGGAAACAACTCAAATGTTTATCAACAGGTGAATTGATAAACAAATTTTGTATATTCATACAAAGCACTGTTGTTGTTCTTAGGCACAGTCGAGTCAGTTCCGAATCATAGCGACCCCCTGTACAACAGAACAAAACACTGCCCGGTCCTGTACCATCCTCACAATCATTGTTTTGCTTGAGCCCATTGTTGTAGCCACTGTGTCAATCCACCACGTGAAGGGTCTTTCTCTTTTTCACTGACCCTTTACCTTAGCAAGCATGACTTCCTTCTCCAGGGACTCGTCCTCCCTGATGAAGTGTCCAAAGTACATAAGATGAAGTCTCACCATCCTGGCTTCCAAGGAGCACTCTGGCTGTACTTTTTCCAAGACAGACTTGCTCATTCTTCTGGCAGTCCATGATATATTCCATATTCTTCACCAACACCATAATTAAAAAACATCAATTCTTCATTCTTCGTTATTGTCCAGCTTTCACATGCATATGAGGCAACTGAAAACACCATAGATTGGGTCAGGCACACCTTAGTCCTCAAAATGACATCTTTGCTTTTTACAACTTTAAAGAGGTCTTTTACAGCAGATTTGTCCAATACAATACGTCGTTTGATTTCCTGACTGCTGCTTTCAAGGGCATTGATTATGGATCCAAGTAAAATGAAATCCTTGAATATGAACAGGCACTTCACCAAAGAAGACATTCAGGTGGCTAACAGATACATGAGGAAATGCTCGTGATCATTAGCCATTAGAGACATTCAAATCAAGACCACAATAAGACACCATCTCACCCCAACAAGGTTAGCATTGATCCAAAAAACAGAAAATGTTAAATGTTGGAGAGGTTGTAGAGAGACTGGAACACTTATACACTGATGGTGGGAGTGTAAAATGGTACAACCGCTTTGGAAATCGATTTGGCACTTCCTTAAAAAGCTGGAAATAGAAGTACCATACGATCCAGCAATCCCACTCCTTGGTATATATCCTAGAGAAATAAGAGCCGTCACACAAATAGATATATGCACACCCGTGTTCATTGCAACACTGTTCACAATAGCAAAAAGATGGAAACAACCCAGGTGCCCATCAATGGACGAATGGATAAACAAATTATGGTATATTCACACAATGGAATACTATGCAACAGTAAAGAACAACGATGAATCCGTGAAACATCTCACAACATGGATGAATCTGGAAGGCATTATGCTGAGTGAAATTAGTCAGTTGCTAAAGGACAAAAATTACATGAATCCACTATTATATAAACTCAATAAAAGGTTTAAACACAGAAGAAAACATTCTTTGATGGCTACAAGGGTGCAGAGGGAGGGAGAGGGGAATTCACTAACTAGATAGTAAACAAGAATTATCTTAGGTGAAGGGAAGGACAACACACAATACAGGGGACGTCAGCACAACTGGACTAAACCAAAAGCTAAGAAGTTTCCTGAATACAACCAAAAACTTCAAGGGACAGAGTAACAGTGGCGGGGGTCTGGGGACCATGGTTTCAGGGGACATCTAGGTCAATTGGCATAAAAAACTTTATTAAGAAAATGTTCAGTGCCCCACTTTGGTGAGTGGAGTCTAGGGTCTTAAAAGCTAGTGAGCGGCCATCTAAGACGCATCAATTGGTCCCAAACCACCTGGAGCAAAAGATAATGAAGAAAACCAAAGACAAGGAAAATATTAGCCCAAGAGACAGAAAGGGTGACATAAACCAGAGACTGCATCATCCTGAGACCAGAAGAACTAGATGGTGCCGGGCTACCACCAATGACTGCCCTGACAGGGACCACAACAGAGAATCCCTGATGGAGCAGGAGAAAAGAGGGGTGCAGAATCAAATTCTATTAAAAAGACCAGACTTAATGGTCTGATTGAGACTGGAGCTATCCCGGAAGACACAGCCACTGGACTCTCTGTTAGCCCAATACTAAAACCATCCCCGAAGCCAACTTTTCAGACAAAGATTAGACTAGACTATAAGACATACAATGATACTCGTGAAGAGTGTGCTTCTTAGCTCAAGTAGATACATAAGACTAAATGAGCAACTCCTGTCCAGAGGTGAGATGAGAAGGCAGAAAGGGACAGGAGCTGGTTGAATGGACACAGGAAATCTGGAGTGGAAAGGAGGAGTGTGCTATCACATTATAGAGAGAGCAACTAGGGTCACATAACAATGTGTGTATACATTTTTGTATGAGAAACTAACTTGAGCTGTAAACTTCCACTGAAAGCACAATTTAAAAAAAAACAAAAACAAAATCCTTGACAACTTCAATCTTTTCTCCATTTATCATGATATTGCTTATTGGTCCAGTTGTGAGAATTTTTGTTTTTTTTTATGTTGAGGTGCAATCCATACCTAAGGCTGTAGTCTTTGATCTTTATCACTGAGTGTTCTTCGTCAGTAAGTCCTCTTCACTTTCAGCAAGTAAGATAGTGTCATCTGCATAACGCAGTTTGTTAATGAGTCTTCCTCCAATTCTCACGTCCTGTTCTTCTTCATATAGTCCAGTTTCTCAGATTATTTGTTCAGCATACAGATTGAATAAGTATGGTGAAAGGATACAACCCTGACGCACACCTTTCCTGATTTTAAACCACAAAGTATCCCCCGTTCTGTTTGAACAATTGCCTCTTGGTCTATGCACAAGTTCTGCTTGAACACAATTAGTTGTTCTGGAATTCCCATTCTTAGAAGTGTTATCCATAATTTTTTATGATCCACACAGTAGGGTGCCTTTGCACAGTCAGTAAGACACAGGTAAACATCTTTCTCTATTCTCTGCTTTCAACCAAGATCTATCTGACATTAGCAATGATATCCCTCATTCCACATCCTCTTCTAAATCCAGCTTGAATTTCTGGCGGTTCCCAGTTGATGTACTGATACAACTGCTTTTGAATGACCTTCAGCAAAATTTTACTTGCATGTGGTATTAATGATATTGTTCAATAATTTCCACATTCTGTTGGGTCACCTTTCTTTGGAATGCGCACAAATATGTATATCTTCCTGTAAGTTGGCCAGGTAACTGTTTTCCAAATTTCTTGGCACAGACCAGTGAGCACTTCCAGTCTCGCATCCATTTGTTTAAACATCGCAATTGGTATTCCATCAATTTCTGGAGCCTTGTTTTTCACCAATGCCTTCAGTGCAGCTTAGACCTCTCCCTTCAGTACCATTGTTTCTTGATCATATGCTATCTCCTGAAGTGGTTGACCGTTGACCAATTCTTTTCTGATACAGTGACTCTGTGTATTCCTTCCATCTTCTTTTGATGCTTCCAGCATCTTTCAATTTTTTGCCCATAGAATTCTTTGGTATTTCAACTCAAGGCCCGAATTTTCTCTTCAGTTCTTTCAGCTTGAGAAATGCCAAACGTGTTCTTCATGTTTGGTTTTCTAACTCCAGGTCTTTGCACATGTCATTATAATGCTTTACTTTGTCTTCTTGAGCTGCCCTTTGACATCTTCTGTTCAGCTCTTTTACTTCATCATGTCTTCCGTTTGGTTTAGTTACTTGATGTTCAAGAGCAAGTTTCAGATCTCTTCTGACATCCTTTATGGTCTTTTTTTTTCTTTCTTTCTGTCTGTCTTTTTAATGACCTCTTGCTTTCTTCATATATGATGTGCTTGATGTCATTCCACAACTCATCTGGTCTTCGGTCATTAGTGTTCAATGCATCAAATCTATTCTTGAAATGATCTCTCAACTCAGGTGGGATATACCCAAGGTAGTACTTTGGCTCTTATGGACTTGTTTGGCACGACTCAGACCGTGAAGAAACACCTGCAAATATCTACTAATAATCAGAATGTGGAATCAAAGAAAGTTGGAAGTAGTCAAAAATGAAATGGAACACTTGAAGATAGATATCCTAGGCATTACTGAGCTGAAATAGACTGATATTGGCCATTTAAAATCTGACAATCATATGGTCTACAATGCTGATAATGACAAATTGAAGAGGAATGGCATCCCATTTATCGTCAAAAAGAACATTTCAAGATCTATCTTGAAGTACAACGCTGTCAGTGATAGACTAATAACCATACACCTTCAAGGAAGACCAGCTAAAATGACTATGATTCGAATTTACACGCCAACCACTAATGCCAAAGATGAACAAATTGAAGATTCTTACCAACTTCTGCCGTCTGAAATTGCTTGAACATGCAATCTGGATGCATTAATAGTAGCTGGGGATTGGAATGCAAAAGCTGGAAACATAGAAGGACCCAATAGCTGGAAACTATGGCCTTGGTGATAGAAACAACATGGGAGATTGCATGATAGAATTTTGCAAAACCAATGACTTATTCATTGGAAATACCTTTTTTCAACAACATAAATGGCGACTATACACATGGACCTCACCGGATGGAATACACAGGAGTCAGATCGACTACATCTGTGGAAAGAGACAATGGAGAAGCTCGATATCATCAGTCAGACCAAGGCCAAGGGCCGACTGTAGAACAGGCCATCAATTGTTCATATGCAAGTTCAAACTGATGCTGAAGAAAATTAAAACAAGTCTACGAGAGCTATAAAGATTACAGCCAAAAAGCCCTGTGGAGCAACTCTACTCTATCGCATGGGGTTGCTCTGAGTTGGAATCAGTTCAACAGCACACAACAATAACAGACCTAAAAGCATTTTCTATATTTCATGTTCTATAGCTCTGAAAGCATTTTACTCTTTCAGCCATTATGTGTCTGTAAGACAAGCTTTTACTTCATAAACTCTTTGAAACAAGAGCTGAGTCTACTCCAGGTTCTGCAGACTTTATCATCTAGCTTGTTGTTGTTGTTAGGTGCCATCTAGTCGGTTCCAACTCATAACGACCCTATAGGACAGAGTAGAACTGCCCCATAAGGTTTCCAAGGAGTGGCTGGTGGATTCGAACTGCCGACCTTTTGGTTAGCAGCCGAGTTGTTAACCGCTACACCACTACCAGGTATGGAATGTCAGTGCTGGACAATTGTCTCCCTTGGATCAATGGATTGAGAAGATTTCTAAGTTTGACTCCTGGCCTAATCACATGTTATTGTTGTTATACTTGCCATTGAGTCCGCTCTGATTCATGGTGACCCCATGGACAACAGATGAAATGTTGCCCAGTGTTGCATCACCTTCACAATCATGAATATGACCGAGTCCATTGTTGCAGCCACTGTGTATTTTGGAGTGCATTCCAACCTAGGAGGCTCATCCTCCAGCACTATATTGGACAATATTCTGTTATGATCCAGTGGGTTTTCACTGGCTAACTTTCAGAAGTAGATTGCAAGGGAGAAGACCTGGAAATCCGCTCCTGCAAAGATTACAGCTTAGGAAACTCTATGGGGCAGTTCTACTATGTCATATTAGGTCACTATGAGTTAAAATTGACTTGATGTCATTTAACAATGACACACTTATTTCAAAATAAAAAGTTAAAAAAAATGGGTCAATTTTTGCCTTTTTTTTAGTTTTTAAATTTTTGATCACACAGAAAGCACACAACATTTACTTTCGATCCATCTCATTGTTGCTCACATTAAAAGAAAGAGTCCCTTTGAAGGCCTGTGTCAAAGAGGCATAAGGTTTTCACATTTTTCTCAAACTTTGCTGCACATTATTTTGATCTCTATGATAGTAGGAATCATGGGTAGCAATGATTGTTGACTAGAAAAATCCCAGGGAGGTTACCTCCAGTTCTTTGCCGTCCTATCTTAACTCTGTTAGGATAGATAATCTTGTTTTGACTATAATCAGAGAGAGAACAACAAGTGATGTCATCCACTCAGTGATGTCCATGTGGCTTCAGAAAGATGATAGTTTAACTTTAACCTACTGACAGAAGGTAATAACTGGAGTGTTATGTAACGAATCCCCTTGGAAGTACAGCATTCTTAGGCCTCTAATGTTCTGACTCATAGTGACCCCATGTACAACAGAATGAAACACTGCCCAGTCTTGTACCATCCTCACAATCGTTGCTATATTTGGGCCCATTGTCATAATCCTTAATACCAATTTCAAATCACTTTGATTTATCTGGCACCATTTCTTTATGGTTCCATTTCCAATCCCTGGAGTTTCAAAGATTCTTCTATTCTCTAACTTGAAAGTTCTCCATCTGCTCCCAGGTGGAATGGCATCTTTGTAAGCCTTTTTGGAGGAAGTCCTTTTGTCATCTCTCCGATCAGTGTCAGCCAAGTGCTCTCAGCCCACCGCACACCCCTTGGCTTGTGATTTTAATGGATGGCTGGGCAGCTGTATAGAGGAAGTCAGTCCAGGAAATGCTATGATCAGAGACCACATTCAAGAGACGCTCAGAGAGAAGTGATTAATGTGAGGCTTTGAGCTCTTACTGAATGTCGTCCTTTTTGAAGCTGATAGTCAAAGGCTTTGAGAAAAGAAATTCACCTTGTGAAATGACACAGTTCTATCCCTTTTTTTTTTTTTTGGAGAGATAGAAGGTCAAGTTTCATTTATTCATTTTAAGAGGGAAAAACTAATAGTTAGATATTTATAGCCATTGGTCCACTTTCAATTTTAAAAGCCTATTTCTAGTGTTGTAAAATTAAAATGAGTCCTGGGTGGTGCAAATGGTTAACACGCTTGGTTGTTAACTGAAAGGTTGGAGGTTTGAGTCCACACAGAGGCATCTCTGGGAGATCTGCTTCCAAAAATATCAGCCATTGAAAATCCTGTGGAGCACAGTTCTACTCTGACATTCATGGGGTCACCATGAGTCAGAATAGACTCGACAGCATTTTTTTTTTTTTTTTAATTAAAATGGCAAAAATATTTTCATGCATTTTGCCATTGCTATTTCTGCCCTGGGTCTTCATGGATTCATCAGGATAATCAACCATGTATGTGCCTCAATTCTTGGCTCCAAAGATGGGAGAAGGAATCCAAGGAATCCAAGGAATCCAGTGGAGTGTTTTGTGCTGCCAGAGGCCTCTGAGGTGGAAAGCAAGGCTCTCTCATTCCCGTGCCTTGTACCGTGGGCCAGTAGTGAGGAAGAGGACATGGAAGCTGGAGACAGCTCTGTATTTTGACTTAACAGGTGCTCCTTCAGCCCTGAGCCTTTTCTGCACGAAGCAGGGGCCGTGGTGGTCTTCACTTCTTCAATCTGCCACCAAGCTTCTTTCCATTTCTCCTTTCCTTCATGCACAGAACTTCCCCTCGGATACCTAGGGAGTGGCCCACTTGGTGGAAGAAAATTGAGTGACTTCCTCTTTTAGAGAGCTTTTCAAATACAATTTTTCTAGCACTCTCGTTTGCTTAATTAAAAATTGACCTTGTCTTAGTTAACATTAGGGGAAAAATTCTAACAATTTTCAAAGGCACCATATCTTTATCCTATGAATCCGTTGTGTGCTGTTAAGTCAATTCTGACTCATAGCAACCCCATAAGACAGAGTAGAAATGCCCCCATAGGGTTTCCTAGGCTGTGATCTTTACAAGAGCATTCTTTCTCCTGCAGAGCTGCTAGGTGGGTTTGAGTCACCAACCTTTGGGTTAGCAGCTGAGTGCTTAACCATTGCACCACTAGGGCTCCTTGAATAGACCCACAAAGGGTTGCTAAAATAGTACAGAAAATCCCATGAACCTTTCAACCATCTCTCTCTAATAATGGCATCTTATATAACGGCAGTGCAATATCCAAACCAGAAAATTGACTTTGGCACAGTAGATCACAAATGATAATAACGATGATAAACTACAGACCTGATTCCATTTTTACTAGTTTTTACATGAATGTGTGTGTGTGCATGTGTGTATGAATGTGTGCAAACTATATAGTTTTACCGGCAAGTTCTACCAAACTTTCAAGGATCAGATCATTCCAATCATGTATCAAGTTGTACCACATGAAATGTCAATATTCCACACCTGAAAATTGACTGTGATTAGTAAATTTGACATATGATTCCAGTGGTGCTATTAAGAATTTGTAACAGTATTGTGCTCTTCAATTTCTTTGATTATTAAGTTGATTTTTTAAAAATTTTTCCACAGAAATATATATTAAGTTGATATAAAAAGTTTATATGAAATTGGTATAAAAAATCATATTTTTAATATGGTTTTTTATATCTATTTAATTTGGAGCATGGTATAACTGAGGCAGATAGATGCACCACTTGGCCTTTCAAGAAAGCCCTGTTAATGAAAGGACTACAGAGTGGTGGTTCAAAAATCTTATTCTGGGAACATGACTTTCAAAATCGAGCCTCAGGGGAACCCCAAGACTGTTTTAAGCAAAAAATCTGTTGAAAGCTAACCCACAAACGATAATTCAAAGCTTTGCAGCAGATTTGAAGAGTGTCCACTTTGACGGTGTACCAACACTTCTACAATGAAGAAGGCAAAAAAAGTGGAGAGAGTACCCTAACTTACAGAAGATCAAAAGCTGAAATAGTCAAGACTTCACACAGCATGGACCCAGCCTATGAAGAAAAACATAAAATTGTATGACACCCAAAAGTAACCTGGACAGGGGCTAAACATTGTCAAAGTGCAGAAATGGCACTGAAGCCATCACCCAGCTAGAAAAGACTCTGGTGACTGTATTGTTGTCTGTTAAGTCCAGGGAAAACAACTGCCACAGAGTCATAATACATTACCATGCTAACTAGAACTTTCCCCAGTGATTACCACCACTTTCATCATCTGGAGTTCTAAAAAACAAAGCCTTCTCCAATTAAGAAACGGTAAATTGGAAGATCGGAACAATTTATGCCATTTAAAAACACCAGATTTTAACTTGCACAAGGAAAGGTCATGGAAGCTCCATAGACACACCCAAACTCCCTGAGGAACTGGATTGCTGGGTGGAGGGCTGTGGAGACCATGGTCTTGGGGAACATCTAGCTCAATTGGCATAACAGTTTATAAAGACAATGTTCTACATTCTACCTTGGTGAGTAGCGTCTGGGGTCTTAAAAGCCTGTGAGCAGCCATCTAAGATACTCCACTGGTCTCATCCCTTCGGAAGCAAGGGAGAATGAAGAGAACAGGATACACGGAAAAGATTAGTCTAAAGGACTAATGGACCACAGCTACTAAGGCCTCCACCAGACTGAATCCAGTACAGCTAGATGGTGTCTGGCTACCACCACTGACTGCTCTGACAGGGATCACAACAGAGGGTTCTGGACAGAGCTGGAGAAGGATGTAGAACAAAATTCTAACACAAACAAAAAAAGACCAGATTTACTGGCCCGGCAGAGACTGGAGAAACCCAGAGAGTATGGCCCCCAGACACCCTTTTAGCTCAGTGGTGAAGTCACTTCCGAGCTTCACCATTCAGCCAGGGACTGGACAGCCCCATAAAACAAAATGCGACTAATGAGGCACAGCAGTCCAGGGACAAGGACCAGAAAGCAGAAGGGGACAGGAAAGCTGGTGATAGGGAACCCAAGGTTGAGTAAGGACAGTGTTGACATGTAGTGGGGTTGTTAACCATTGTCATATGGCAACATGTGTACTGTTTAATGAAAAACAATTTTGTTCTATAAGCCTTCATCTAAAGTGAGAATAGCAGCACAACTGGAAGAACGTAATTGATGTCACTAAACTGTGCGTGTAGAAATTTTTGAAATGGTGTTATCCTTGGCTATGTGTATTTTCACCAAAAAAAAAAAAAAAAAGTCAAGAAGGGAGAGGGATGACATGTCGTGGGTTGTTAACCACTGTCATAAAACAATGTGTGTAGTGACTGTGTAATGAGAAACTCTTTGTTCTGTAAACCTTCACCTAAAGTACAATTAAAAAATAAATAAGTAAAAACAGCAGATTTTTCAAAATTGAATATAATATCACACGTTATTGGGAGAAAATTATTAATGCTAATGGTGCAGATTTGTTGGCTGAAACTTATTTTTAAAAAAAAGCAAAACTCATTTGCATCATTATCTCCTAAAAGAGCAAGGTCTTAGGGTACAAACTCCTACAGAGAATATAAAAATAAGGGCTCACTCCCCGATTAGTTTATAAGGCTAGCACAACCGTGACACCAAAATCAGACAAGGACAGTGTAATAAAGGAAAATTACAGGACAATCTCACTCATTTATATAGAGGAAAAAAGTCTAGTTCTAATTAAAGCACACTGGCATTGTGGCCAGCAATATAATTAAGAACAAAAACTACATTCTGGCCAGGGTGGATTTCTTCAAGAAATGCAGGAGTGGTTACCATTAGAAAATCTCGAAATGCAAATCGCCACATTACCATATGGGGAAGAAAACGTGAACATCTCAATGATGCACAAGGAGCACTTGATAAAATTCCACACCCATTCATGATTTAAAAAAAAAAAAAGAAACCTTGACAAAGGAATGGAAGAAACAGAAGGGAACTTCCTTAATACGATTAAGGTTATCTACTCAAAACAACAAATATCATGATGGGGAAACAAGAGAAATTTTCCCACTACCATATGTCCATTCCACATTAGTCTGGTGGTCCTGGACAGAACAGTAAATCAAGAAAAACAAATAAAAAACACAAAGATTGGAAAGGAGGAAATGAAATCGGCAGTATTCATGTATGATTGCCTACAAAGAAAACCCAAAACAATCTGCAGATAAATTATAAGAGCCAATAACAGAGTTAAGCAAGTTTGAGATAAAAAATCCATATTCAAAAGTCAATTTCATTTCTATACACAATTTCTATAACACAAGTCAGAAGATGCAATTTTAAAAGAAAAACCAATTTAAATGACAACAAAAAGCACAGGGTAGCTAGGAATAAATTTTACAAACTACGGACAAGGCTTTTTCAGAGAACAGTTTGAAAATGTTATTGAAAGACATTAACAAAGACTTAAATAAATGGAAAAATACATCATGATCAATTGACAGACTCAATATTGTAAAGATATCTCGTTCCACAAATTTACCTACATACTACTTGCAGTGCCAGTCAAAATACAAACTGGCATCTTTCATAGAGGAATTTAACAATGTATTCCAAAATGTATGCAGAAAAGTATCAAGAATAGTCAAAAGGAGATGATAAGGGGACTTGACCTGCCAGATCCCAAAATTTGTTAGAAATCTGTAGTAATTAAAACATGGTTTAATTAGCTATAACTATGGGCAGATGGAACAATGGAACCAAATAGAGCTCAGAGAAAGAGTCACATATGGAAAACTGAAATGACAGAGGCAGCATCACACGTCCACTACCGCAAGAAAAGATGGATCCCTATCTCACACCATACAGGAAATCAATTCCAGGGGCTTTAGAAACTTATCTATGTAAGGTAAAACTTAAAAACATTGAGAAGAAGATTAAAGAGAATATGTTTACAACTTTGAAACAGTGAAGTCCACCTTAGACAAGACAAGCTCTAACCATAAAAACCTCAAAATGGTATTAAAATTAAGAACTTATGTTTATCAAAAGACATTGTAAAATGAAAAGACAAGCCTCAAAAGCAAGAATAACTGACAAATGGTCAGTAATGAGAATTTTATTTTTAAAAATTTTTTTAAAAGCCCTCCTACAAATGAATAAAAAAGATAACCCAATGGACAGAAACTTGAACAAGTTTGGCAACAAAAAGCAAATGTTAATGGACGTTAAAGGTTCATCCTCATTTATAGCCAGAGAAATGCAACTTAAGATCACAATGAAATACCGCTTTGCACCTGTTAAATAGGTAAAAAAAAAAAAAAAATAAGATATGTGAACAATTCTTGTTCTCAACAATTACTGTTGAGCATATACGTTAATGGGAAATTACCTGCTGGTGGGTGTTAACCGATTTAACCACTCTGAAAACCAATTTGGCATTATTTTGTGAAAGCTGAATATGTGAGTACACTGTATGGAGGTAACTGACTGCAAACTGTCCCCCAGTATCCATACTCCCATTCTTGCTTTTAGTAACAGAACATTCCCAAGCTTTAGCTGGACACATGGCCACCGAACTACAGAATAGATCTCCTAGTCTATGTAAATACCAAAAAAAAAAAAAAAAACAAACCCAAACCTGTTGCCATCAAGTCGATTCTGACTCAGAGTGACCCTACAGGACAGAGTAGAACTGCCCCATAGGGTTTCCAAGGAACAACTAGTGGATTCAAACTGATGACCTTTTGGTTAGCTGCTGAGCTCTTAACCACCACGCCACCAGGGCTCCAGTCTCTGTAGACAGGTGTCGCTAAATGACTAAGTTCTAGCCACAGGATGTGAGAATAGGTGATTTCTGCAACTTCCAAGCTATCTCTTTGAAGACAATGGCTCCAGAGTCTCGTTCTTCTGTCTCAGTAGCTGGGACACAGCAACAGCTGGAGCAGATGCTTTGACTCAGCAAAGGAAGCCAGGTGTTGAGAAGTGCAAAGCTGACCCACCAGCCTGGAGAAGGATGGAATCCAGGAGCCCAGACAACTTCAACGGCATTAACAGTGTTCTAGTTATCATTGTCATTGTTGTTTCGTACACCATACCTTTCCTTTTTCTTTTTTAATTTTTTTTTTAAATTTTTTATTGTACTTCAGGTGAAGGCTTACAGAACAAATAGTTTCTCATGCAACAGTAGTACACATATTGTTTTATGACTTGGGTTAACAACCCCACAACATGTCAACCCTTGAACTTCTCAACCTTTTTTTTTGGTGAAAATACACATAGCCAAAGATACACCATTTCAAAAATGTCTACATGCACAGTTCAGTGACATCGACTATGCTCTTCCAATTGTGCTGCTATTCTCACTTTAGATGAAGGCTTACGGAACAAAATAGTTTCTCATTTAACAGTTAGTACACATGTTGCCCTATGACAATGGTTAACAATCTCACAACACATCAACAGTATCCTTACTCAACCTTGGGTTCCCTATCACCAGCATCCTTGTCCCCTTCTGCCTTCTGGCCCTTTTCCCTGGACTACTGTACCTCATTGGTCCCATTTGGTTTTATGGGGCTGTCCACTGCTAGGCTAAACTGTGAACCTCAGAGATAACTTCACCACTGAGCTAAAAGGGTGTCTGGGGGCCATACTCTCTGGGTTTCTCCAGTCTCCTTTAGGCCAGTAAATCTGGTCTTTTTTTTTTTGTGATTAAGAATTTTGTTCTACATCCTTCTCCAGCTCTGTCCAGAACCCTCTGTTGCGATCCTGGTCAGAGCAGTCAGTGGTGGTAGCCGGACACCATCTAGCTGTACTGGGACTCAGTCCGGTGGAGGCCTTGGTAGCTGTGGTCCATTAGTCCTTCCGACTAATCTTTTCCTTGTATCCTGTTTCTCTTCATTCTCCCTTGCTTCAGAAGGTGTGAGACTGGTGGAGTATCTTAGATGGCCGCTCACAGGCTTTTAAGACCCCAGACACTACTCACCAAGGTAGAATGTAGAACATTGTCTTTATAAACTGTGTTATGCCAATTGAGCTAGATGTTCCCCGAGACCTTGTTCCCCACAGCCCTCCACCCAGCAATTCAGTCCTTCAGGGAGTTTGGATGTGTCTCTTGGGCTTCCATGACCTTTCCTTGTACAAGTTGTGCTAGTTTCCTCTGTATTGTGTAGCGTCTCACCCTTCACCCAAGATACCACTTATCTATTGCCTATTTAGTATTTCCCCACCCTTACCCCTCCCATCCCTGGTAACCAACAAAGATTGTTACATTTTGTGTGTGAACTTTTTCATGGGTTTTTACAATAGAGGTCTCCTACAATATTTGTCCTTTTGTGATTGACTTATTTCACTCAGCATAATGTCCTCAAGTTTCATCCATGTTATGAGATGCTTCACAGATTCATTGTTGTTCTTTCTCATTGCATAGTACTCCACTGTGTGTATGTACCATAGTTTGTTTATCCATTCATCTGTTGATGGGCATCTAGGTTGTTTCCATCGTTTTGCTATTGTCAACAATGCTGTCATGAACATAGGTGTGCATATGTCTATTTGAGTGATGACTCCTATTTCTCTAGGATATATTCGTAGGAGAGGGATTGCTGGATTGAATGGTATGTCTATTTCTAGCTTTCTGAGGAAGCGCCATATCATTTTCCAAAATGGTTGTATCATTTGGCATTCCCACCAGCAGCGTGTAAGAGTTCCAATCTCCCCGCAGCCCCTCCAACATTTGTTATTTCCAGTGTTTTTGATTCATGCCAGTAATGCCAGGGTGAGATGGTATCTCATTGTGGTTTTAATTTGCATTTCTCTAATGGCTAGTGATCGTGAGCATTTCCTCATGTGTCTGTTGGCCATTTGAATGTCTTCTGTGGTGAAGTGTCTGTTCATTTCCTTTGCCCATTTTTCAATAGGATTATTTGTCTTTTTGTTGCAGAGGTGTTGGATTTTCTTGTAGATGATGGAGATTAGACCTTTGTCTGACTTGTACTGTCCAAAAATTTTTTCCCAATCTGTAGGTTCTCTTCTTACACTTTTGGTGAAGTCTTTTGAAGAGCATAGGTGTTTGATTTTTAGAAGATCCCAGTTATCTAGCTTATCTGTTGGGGTTTGTGCATTGATGGTTATGGTTTGTATCCTGTTAATGCCATGTCTTAAGGCCTGAAGTGTTGGTCCTATTTTTTCTTCTATGAACTTTATGGTTTTAGGCTTTAGATTCAGGTCTTTGATCCATTTTGAAGTAGTTTTTGTATATGGCGTGAGGTATGGGTCCTGTTTCATTTTTTTGCAGATGGATATCCAGTTTTGCCAGCACCATTTGTTAAAAAGACTGTCTTTTCCCCATTTGAGGGACTTTGGGCCCTTGTTGAAGATCAGGTGACCGTAGGTGGATGGATTTACATCTGGGTTCTCAATTCTGTTCCATTGGTCAATGTGTCTGTCGTTGTACCAGTACCAGGCTGTTTTGACTACTGTAGCTGTATAGTAGGCTCTGAAGTCAGGTAGTGTGAGTCCTCCAACTTTAGTCTTCTTCTTCAGTAGTGCTTTACTTATTCAGGGCTTCTTCCCTTTCCATATAAAGTTAATGATTAGTTTTTCCATCTCTTTAAAGAATATTGTTGGTATTTGGATCGGGATTGCATTGTATTTGTAAACTACTTTGGGTAGAATTGTCATTTTCACAATGTTGAGTCTGCCTATCCATAAGCATGGTATGTTTTTGCATTTATGTATTTATGGGTTTCATGCAGTAGTGTCTTGTAGTTTTCTTTGTATAGGTCTTTTACATCCCTGGTCATATTTATTCCTGAGTATTTTATCTTTTTAGGGGCTATTGAAAATGGTATTGTTTTCCTGATTTTCTTTTCATCATTCTCGTTATTGGTGTATAGGAATCCAACTGATTTTTGTATCTTTATCTTGTATCCTGCTTCTCTGCTGAATGTTTCTATTAGTTCCAGTAGATTTCTTGTGGAGTCTTTAGGGTTTTCTATGTATAGTATCAGATCATCTGCAAACAGGGGCAGTTTAACTTCTTCATTACCAATTTGAACGCCCTTGATTTCTTTTTCTTGCCTTATTGCTCTAGCTAGAACTTCCAGCACAATGTTAAACAGGAGTGGTGATAAAGGGTATCCTTGTCTTATTCCTGTTTTCAAGGGGAATTTTCTCCATTAATAATGATGTTGGCCATTGGTTTTGCATAGATGTCCTTTATTATGTTGAGAAATTTCCCTTCTATACCTATTTGATTGAGAGTTTTTATCAGGAATGGGTGTTGGACTTTGTCAAATGCCTTTTCTGCATCAATTGAGATGATCATGTGATTCTTTCCTTTTATTTATGTGGTGGATTACGTTGATTGGTTTTCTAATGTTGAACCATCCTTGCATACCTGGTATGAATCCTACTTGGTCGTGGTGTATTATTTTTTTGATATGATGCTGAATTCTATTGGCTAGAATATTGTTGAGAATTTTTGCATCTATATTCATGAGAGTTATTGGTCTGTAAATTTTTTTTTTTTTTTTGTGATGTCTTTGCCTGGTTTTGGTGTCAGCATTATGCTGGCTTCATAGAATGAATTTGGAAGTGTTGCTTCCTTTTCTATGCTCTGAAATAGCTTGAGTAGTACTGGTACAAGCTCTTCTGTAAATGTTTTGTAGAATTTTCCAGTGAAGCCATCTGGGCCAGGGTTTTTTTTGGTTGGGAGTTTTTCTTATTACCTTGTCAATCTCTTCTCTTGTTATGGGTCTGTTCAGATTTTCAACATCACTTTGTTGTAGTTTGGGTAGGCCGTGTGTTTCTAGAAATTTATCCATTTCCTCTAGGTTTTCAAATTTGTTGGAGTAGAGTTTTTCATAATATTCTGTTATAATCCTTTTTATTTCAGTTGGGTCTGTTGTAATGTCCCCCATTTCATTTCTTATTTGGGTTATTTGCATCCTCTCCTGTTTTTCTTCTGTCAGTCTGGCCAGTAGTTTGTCAATTTTGTTGATTCTTTCAAAGAACCAACTTTTGGTTTTGTTGATTCTTTCTATTGTTTTTCTGTTCTCTATTTCATTTATTTCTGCTCTGATCTTTACTATTTCCTTTCTTCTGGTGGTTGTGGGCTTTTTTTGCTGTTTTCTTTCTATTTGCTTGAGTTCTATAGTTAATGTTTTGACTTTGTCCCTTTCTTTTTTTTTGATGTGTGCATCTGTCGCTATAAATTGTCCTCTGAACACTGCCTTTGCTATGTCCCAAAGGTTTTGGTATGATGTGTTTTCATTCTCATTCGATTCTAGGAATTTTTTGATTCCATCTCTGATTTCTTCTATTACCCACTGATGTGTAAGCAGGGTATTATTCAGTTTCCATGCAGTTGATTTTTTTTCCTTGCTCTTTCTGTTGTTAATTTCTACCTTGATGGCATTGTGGTCAGAGAAGATACTTTGAATTATCAAGGCTTTTTGGATCTTGTTGAGGATTGCTCTGTGGCCTAAGATGTGGTCTATTCTGGAGAACGTTCCATGTGCTTTGGAAAAGAATGTGTACTTTGCAGCGGTTGGATGGGGTATTCTATATATGTCTATGAGGTCAAGTTGGCTGATTGTGCCCTTTAGGTCTTCTGTATCTTTGCTGAGTTTCTTCTTAGTTATTCTGTCCTTTACTGAGAGTGGTGTGTTGAAGTCTCCTACTATTATTGTGGAGCTGTCAATTTCTCTTTTCAGTGTTGTTAGAGTTTGTTTTATGTATTTTGGAGCCCTGTCATTGGGTGCATAGATGTTTATTATGGTTATGTCTTCATGATGGATTGTCCCCTTAATCATTATATAGTGTCCTTCTTTGTCTTTTACGGTAGATTTCATTTTAAAGTCTATTTTATCTGAGATTAGAATTGCCACTCCTGCTCTTTTTTGTAGTTGTTAGCTTGATATATTTTTTTCCAACATTTGACTTTTAATAAATTCACATCTTTGTTTCTAAGGTGTGTCTCCTGTAGACAGCATACAGATGGATCTTGTTTTCTTATCCATTCTGCCACTCTCCCTCTCTTTATGGGTGAATTGAATCCATTTACATTCAGTGTAATTGTTGATAGATGTGAGTTTGTTGCTGTCATTTTGTAGGTTTTTTTTTTTTTTTTTTGTGGTGTTGATGTTTTCTTTGTTCTTCTTACTCTCTTGTGCTGAGTTACTTTTGTTTGTGGATTTTTTTTTTCGTTTCTTTTGTTTTTGTAGGTTTTGTTCCTGCTGAGACTTTATGTTTTTCCTCTTTATTTTTATGAGTATGTTTGTTAACTTTCTCTGTGGTTACCATGAATTTTACCCTTATTTTTCTAAGTTTGAAGCAGTCTACCATTACTTGTATCGCCTTGCCTTCCTCTCCATTAGAAGGTTCTATACCTATGCTGTTTATTCCCTCTTTTATTGTTTTGACGTTGTTGTCATTTACTGATTAACTGCTCTGATTCCCTGTTGTATTTCTTTTGGTTTTGGATAGTCCTTGAAAGTTCATTTCCTAGACTGGTATCTGGCTGGTACGATCCCACGTCCTAGATTCTGCCTGTGAGCCGAAGTTGTTTGTTCTCAGATCGAAGAACTCCTTTCAATAATTCTTGTAAGTTTGGTTTGGCTTTTACATATTCCCTTAATTTCTGTTTATCTGGAAATGACCTAATTTCACCATCATATTTGAACGAGAGTTTTGCAAGATATATGATTCTTGGCTAGCAATTTTTTCCTTTCAAGATTTTGTGTATATCATCCCATTGCCTTCTTGCCTGCATGGTTTCTGCCGAATAATCTGAGCTTAGTCTTATTGTCTCTCCTCTGTATGTGACTTCTTGTTTTTCATGAGCTGTTCTTAGAATTCTTTGTTTGTCTTTGGTTTTGGTGAGTGTGATTATGATATGCCTTGGTGATTTTCTTTTGGGGTCTCTCCTATATGGGGTTCACTGAGCTTCTTGGATGGCCAGCTTTTCATCTTTCATGATATTGGGGAAGTTTTCTGTCGTCAGTTCTTCAATGATCCTCTCTGTATTTTCTGTTTTTTCCCCATTCTGGAACTCCAATCACTTGTAAATTTTTGCTTTTGATTGTATCCCACATAACTCTCAGGGTCTCTTCATTTTTCTTTGTTCTTTTTTCTGAGTTGTCCTCCGAGTTGTATCCAAGTGTTTGTCTTCAATTCCACTGATCCTGTCTTCCACCGTTTCAAATCTGCTTCTCAGCCCTTCTATGGCACGGTCCATTTCTGAAATCTTGTTTATCTTTTGGATTTCTAATTGTTGTTTTTGTATAATTTCTAGTTGTGAATTTATTTTGGCATTTTGTTCCTGAATTCTTCCAATTTTTTGTCTGTATTTTCCATGAATTTGTCTATTTTTTCCTCATTTTTGTCTGCTTTTTGCTTCAGCTCTTGGAGAATGCTGAGTATTAGAGATCTGTATTCCCTATTAGGTAGTTCTAGTGCCTTTTCTTCCACTGGAAAGTCATCTGGTATTTTATTTTGGATGCCTACTGGAACCATCCTGTCCTGTTTTTGTAAATGTTTTGATATCATCTGCTGTCTTCGGGGCATTCAGATATTTTTCTCATTTATTGATTGTATATTTGTTTGTTTTGTCCCTGATCTGAGCAGGTGGGCCGTGTGTTCTTTGTTGTTTGCTCATCTGTGGGCACAATACTTTTTTGCCTCCTTCTCCAATTGGCAGGGTCAGTCACTCAGATATGATATGGCAGGGCAGGTCTAGCTGAAGAAGAGTTAGTGGACGGATTGTTTGTGGCACTTAGTACAGCCACCAGGGCAGGTCAGTAATCAGTGCAGGTCAGGTTCCAGTAGGCCATGCCTATGCTACCTGGTGGTGTGATGTTAAGTGTACGGCGCAGGTAGGCAGGATGTAGCAGGGAGATTGTTATGTGTGGAGCTAAGATGGATATGGGAGAGAGAAGAGAGGAACAGGAGCCAAAAACATACAAACAAACAAAAAAGAATGCTAGGGGATCTTGCCATTTGAGTGGAGAGTTTAGAGACTATGAAATGGAGAAAAACAAAAAGGGAACAGGAAGAAAAAAAAGAAAAGAAAAGAAAAGAATGAATAAATAAAAATCGGAAAAGGAAAAGAACAGCAAAGTTCCCAGGGATCCCACCGGTGCGGCTATGAGGTCTGGGGAAGTTGTTCTCAGGTGTTGCAGTATAGCCTGGCTAGAAGGCATAGAGGTATACAACGCCAGGTTTTCAGGGAACAGAAAGAGAAGGAAGATTATAGAGAGACAAGAAACTGAGTAATGAAGAAAGACAAAAAGGGAAAAAAAGGGAAAAGTAAACAAAACAAATTAAAAAAAAAAAAAGAATAAAACAGCCCCCCAAAAAAACAGGAAAGAAAAAAAAACAACAAAAAAGAAATGCCCTCGTGGATCCCTCTGCACATCTGTGCAAGCCGAGGGGGTAGGTTCCAAGCCACACAGCACCGCCTGGCCAGAAAGGGCTCCCAACTCAAGAAAAGGAAAAGAAAACAAACAGTTCAAAACAACCAAAAGCCCCAGGAATCCACCAGCTCGGCAGCCTAGACCGGGAAGCAGCTCCACACTTGAACGGACCTCCACAGCCCCTCAGGAAGAAGCAAAGATGGCACACGGAGCCAGGTATTTGAGCTAAAGGAGGAGGAGGTGGTGAGAGGTAAGGAAGAAATCAAAACAAGCGGAAAAAAGAAACACCAGCAGCCAACAAATGGCACTCAGAGAGCCGGCCCATTCAGGTGGGTGGAATGCAAGCAGCTGGTGCTTCCCAGACAAGAGATCGTGGCCACAGGAAGCAGAGAAGGCCGAGTGGGGGTGAAGAAGGGTGGGGGGTGGGAAAGCATATATCGCAAATTACCGGTTGTTTTGTCTCCCGCTGGAAGCTCAGTGAAGCTGCTTTCTCGTACTCTGTTTGCTGGTCTCCAATAGGAGTCCAAGATGGTGGATCCATGCTTCGTTATCTGATAGGGGACCTCTGCACGAATCTCTCCTCGCACTCCAGTCTCTGTCAGTTTTCTCACTCCGTTTGGTGCTTGGCTGAGTTCTTTATCTCTTCATTTGATGTTTTAGGGTTTCATGATTGTTGTTTTCTCTGTTCGGCTAAGTTTTTCAGATCTTTGCTGTGGAGGGACGGCGTGGTGCTTCTGCCTAGAGTGCCATTTTGCCGGAAGTCCTCATACACCATTCTTAATAACTAACTGAAATAACAACCCGTAGACACCTGGAGCAAACGATTATGGTGGAAACATACAATAGACTGCCTAAAGCCTGAGAACAAAACTTGGGGCTAGTTTCCTTGGGAAATCGGAGCATTCCAAAGCACACAGGCATATGGGCTAATTTGGAAGGCTATGCACATGTCCAGGGCAAGATACATGCTCAGAAAATACCTGAGACGACCCTCTTCTTTCCCCTCCATCTGACCCCTGGGCTCAGCGCAAGCCTGCCTAAGTGTTCAGGGAGGGCCCTGGCACAGAGCCCATCAGCAAAGACAGGAAGCGGTGTGAGGTTTTTTGTTTTGGTTTGTTTTGGTTTGTTTTTGGTTTTAGGGTTTTATGGTGGATTGGTTTTTTTGGTGGTTTGTGGTGGTGGTGGTCGTAGTGGTTGTTTGGCCACTGGCATTCAAGGAAATCTCTGTCAAAATACCAGCTGAAAACAAGCCAAGGACTAGGGACTTCCATGACCACACACAGCAAGAAAACAGTCTTTGCAAGAAAGACATTTATGGAAAGCCACTGAACCACCAGACTACTGCAGACTTCAACAACCAAAAACACAGCAAACCCTGGGGGGAAGAGAATCTGATTTCCAGAGTGACTGCATTATAATATTCAAAATTCCAGTTCTCAAAAAAAAAAAAAAATCAGAAAGCATAAAAGCAAATAGGAGAGGAAAAAACTGAAACAGAGCTTCAGATTCTTACTGGAAACCAGATTTACTAGATCCATTGAGACTGGAGGAACCCCAGAATCTATTGCCTGGAAACAACTTTGAAGTCTTGAACCGAAAATATCCCATGAAGTAATCTTTAAATCAAACGACAATTTAGCTCATTTAATAATGAATGTTTGCCTTGAACATTGCGCTCTTTTGAAGAATTATCTGTTTGAGAGCAAATGGACAACAGTAACTCTAAAGCACAGATGAGAACTTTAAGGGGCAAGGAGTCTAAGTTAACGGTGGTGAAACAATATGGCAGAGATAGGGAGAATGGTGACAAATTGTGAAGTAGGTAACCTTTGTCGATGAATTGTACATGGAAAAATTTGTCAAATGAGCATATGCTTTGTTGTGCATATTTTCACTAAAAATAATTTTTTTTTTTAAATTAAAGGATGGCCCATTCAGAAGAACAAAATAAAGTGACAGAAACTCCCTGAGGAACCCCAATCAACTTATATTGATTATTATATTATGTATGATAATATTACATATTATTATTATTCAGGCATAAAAAGAAATGAAGTAGTGGTACATACTACAGCATGGATGAACCTTGAAATCATGCAAAGTGAAATAAGCCGGACACAAAAGGGTAAATACTGTATATATATGCAATATCTAGAATAGGCAAATGCATAGAGACAGAAAGTAGATTAGTGGTTACCAGAGGATTGCAGAGGGAAAATAGGGAGTTATTGCTTAATGGGCACAGGGTTTCTGTTTGGGGTGATGAAAAGGTTTTGGAAATAAATAGTGATAATGGTAGCCCAGCAAGGTGAATATAATCAATGCCATTGAATTGTTCAGTTAAAAATGGTTAAAATGACAAATTTCATGTTACATATACTTTACCAAGGAGCCCTGGTGGCTCAATGGTTAAGCTCTCAACTGCCAACCAAAACATTGGTGGTTTGAACCTACCCAGCCACTCCACGGGGGAAAGACCTATCAATCTGTTCCCATAAGGATTAAAAAAACCCTATGAGGCAGTTCTACTCTGTCACACTGGGTCACTTTGAGTTGAAATTGACTCAATGGTACCTAACAGCAATATATATTTTACCACAATAACATTTAGGGGGGAAAAAAAAAAGAATGATTAAGGAATGGTGTGTTATTTTAACTGAGAGCATATTAACTGAGAAAAAAATGAATGAATGGATGAACAAATGGATGGATGGATGGGTGGGTGAGTGGACAGATGGACGGATGGACAGACAGATAGATGGATGGACGGATGGATGGATGGATGGATAAATGAAAGCATGAATGAATGAATAGGTTTTCTCTCAGACCTTCTAGGAATCCACAGTCTACAGAGTGTGTGCACCTAAAGAATGAACATTGCTCCTGCCAGAAGAGGCTCTCCCTCTTCGGTTCAACCCTGAGGCTCATACTTCGATCAGACCCCTGATGGTCCCTGCTGTGAAAGCCATCTCTCTAAAGCATCTCTCTCTGCCTTCGTTTGTTCATGTGGTCAGAAAAGATACCACCTATTAACATCCTCAAGTGCCCTAGCTCATGGCATGGGTCCAATTGCTTTCCCCTCATCAGTCCTCTGCCCTCCATCTCGAAGATCCAACCTGAGCATTTCAACTCTTCATGTCCTCTTTGGGCTTTCAGCACCTTCCCATATTTTCTTGGCAGTTCCCAATCCCCACATTTCACCCTTTGGGCTACCGAGCCACTCACAGCTCCATCTTTATCCCTTTCCCTCAATTCTTGTCCCCAAATGTCATGGATTGAATTGTGTCCCCAAAATATATGTCTATCAATTTGGCTAGGCCATGATCCCCAGTATTGTATGACTGTCCACCATTTTGTCATTTGATGTGATTTTGCTGTATGTTGTAAATCCTACCTCTATGATGTTAATGAGGTGGGAGAGGTGGCAGTTAGTTAATGAGGCAGGACTCAATCTACAAGATTGGACTGTGTCTTGAGCCAATCTCTTTTGACATATAAAAGAGAGAAGTGAGCAGGGAGACAGGGGAACCTCATACCAACAAGAAAGCAGCACCAGGAGCAGGGCCCGTTCTTTGGACCTGGGGTTCCTGCATGGAGAAGCTCCTAGTCCAGGGAAAGATTGATGAGAAGGACCTTCCTCCAGAGCAGACAAAGAGAGAAAGCCTTCCCCCGGAGCTGACACCCTGAATTTGAACTTCTGGCCTACTAGACTGTGAGAAAATAAATTTCTCTTTGTTAAAGCCATCAGCTTTTGGTATTTCTGTTATAGCAGCACTAGGTAACTAAGACACCAACCTTCTCCCAGAATTTTCTTCACACCTGGAACAGAGTTCTCTTTTGGAAACCAATCTACCTTTCTTTTTCTTACTAATATCCCGCCCCCCCCCCCCCCCAACTTTCTCCATGAAACCCTTTCTGGCTAGCTGGAAAGAGATTTTAAATCTCTTCACCTTCATTTTTCTCACCATCCCAAGGGTATATTAAAAACACCATGGTTTTCAATACCAAAACTCGGGAGATCCAGTCTAAGAGTATTGTCAAGCCACTCTGCGAAAGAGAGGGAGGACTTTCAATGGACGTTGCCTCCTAACATCTTAAGACTACAGACTTGGATTTTTGAGATCAAGGACTACAGCTTTCAATATGAATGACACCTCAACATAAAGAAGACAAAAATCCTCACAACTAGACCAATGAGCAACATTGTGACAAGCAGAGAAAAGGATTGAAGTTGTCAGGGATTTCATTTTGCTTAGATCTGCAATCAACGCTCATAGAAGCAGCAGTCAGGAAATCAAACAGTGTATTGCATTGGACAAATCTACTGCAAAAGACTGCTTTAATATGTTCAAAAGCAAAGAAGTCACTTTGAGGACTAAGGTCTGTCTGACCCAAGTCATGATATTTTCAATTGCCTCATATGCATGAGAAAGTTGGCAGACTGAAGAAGAATTGATGCCTTTGAATTACGGTGTTGGCAGAGAATACTGAATATAATATGGACGGCCAGAAGAACAAACAGGTCTGTCTTGGAAGAAGTACAGCCAGAGTGCTCCTTGGAAACAAGGATGGTGAGACTTTGTCTCATGTACTTCGGACATGTTATCAGGAGGGACAAGTCATCATGCTTGGTAAGGTAGGCTTGGTAAAGTAGAGGGTCAGCGAAAAAGAGGAAGACCTTCGATGAAATGGATTGACACGGTGACTGCAACAATGGGCTCAAACATCAATGATTCTGAGGATGGTACAGGACCGGGTAGTGTTTTGTTCTGTTGTACGTAAGGTTGCTATGAATTGGAACCGACTTGCTGGCACCTAACAACAATCTAACATTTTGAACAAGTGGTTGCTGGCAGGTTCCTACATTTTAAGGACCTGCCTCCAGTCCATTACTGATATTTCCAATCTGCATGTGATAAGAGTGGCATTCTTCTTCCGCTGAAGCTCAGAACTCATGAGATTCATTCCAGTGAGTCTTATCCTTATCCATATCTCATTCTATCCCCATTAGCCTCATACCGATCACCTTTCTTTCCTCATCCCACTCACCTCTCTCTGGCTTGGTAGCTATCTTAGTTTAGTAACATAGTTCACCTAGTTCTCTAGCTACAACACACCATACCTTAATCTGTGGCTTGTTACCTCCCTTCCACTAAGATTTCTATGGACAGTTCCTCCAGGCACACTCCTCTCCACCCAGCCACTCTCTTCCCTTTCTCCTTTCTTCCCTTCCTATGTCTCTTCCATGGACTAACCCAACAGAAAGCCGTATCTACGTGGACTATGAGAATATCCCTTTCTCCGGCATCTTCTTCTATAATACTGAGATACCAGGTGGACTCAGTTGCGAACCTGGTGAGATATTTCCAAAATCTGAGCACAGTCTCATTCTTTCCCAGTCAGAATATAATCCCTATTGTCTTAAAGTGAAAACTGGCAGCCACGACTTTTCACATTCCTAACTATTGTCCAGCCTCCTACTGTCATATGAGTAATCACAACAACAGCTAACATTGTCTGGGGGTGTTCATTATGCGTTTGGCACTGCCTTTAAGCGCTTTTCAAATATCATCTGTCAGACTCACACAGCCCAATGAGGAAGATGCTAACACTGTCTCTAGATAAAGAAACTCAAGTTTAAAGAGGTTCTCTTGCTACTGTTTTGTGGAAACTGGATCCCAGTCCTGACACTAGATGTCACACTGAAAAAAAAAGAAAAGATAAAACCATACAATGTCTGATTTTCTGAGAAGCTCTCAGTGAGTGAAAACAATCAGTCAGAGCTGGCTGTCTCTCAGTAGACAGACTCTAAAACCTGTTGCCGTTGAGTTGATTCCAACTCACAGCCACCCTACAGGACAGAGTAGAACTGCCCCATGGGGCTTCCAAGGCTGTAATTATTATGGAAGCAGACTGCCACATCTTTCTCCCACAGAGCGGCTGATGGGTTTGAACCGCCGACCTTTTAGTTAGCAGCCGAGTGCTTAACCACTGTGCCACCAGGGCTCCTTTTTCAGATTCTAATGGTTATTCCTTCCTTAATCTTATGGCGGAATACCAGGTTCAATGTGCCGAGTTCACAAACTCTTCGTGTGAAGGACTATTTGGAGCCGAGCACAGACCAAATCCTGTTCTAATGGCGTGATCAACATGTGTTCATTACTCACAGAATAAACAGGGCAGGAATGAGCAGAACAGAAAGCATCCTCATCAGCCAAGGTTCTCCAAAGTCAGGCTCCCGTCCCAGGGTGGAAATATTACCATCACATAATATTTCCAAGCATGCCTCACTTCCCACCATGGATGAGGAACCCAGAAGTCTCTCTTTCTCGAGGCTAATACACTAGCAAGCGACAATAATTACGTGCCAAACAGCATGTACAGAAAGAGGGTAGGAGAATGGGGGAGGAAAAGGAGAAAGACGAAATAAAGGGGGAAGGGATAATAAAAGGGAAGACCCCCTGTGGGCAGTAGACATTACTCATTGCCCCTCTTCAGGGCGGGGTGATAATCTCCTGATCGGCTATTCTAGACTTGCCAGCATCAGGGAAACGGTCCTCCTTCCTTTAACCCCTAAGACAGTTTTGGGGCTCTCAGGGGGCCAGTCACCTCCCCCTGAGGCACATACTTTGTGTCCGTTAGCAGCTATGGAGATGGTGGAGGAGGGGCGATTATAGTTCATCACACCTGTGACCCCGCACGAGAGAAATAAGTATTTTTAAAAGCTTGTTAAAATTTTATTGGAAAAATAGTTATGCTTACTTCCCTTTACACTAACAAAAGTCCATTTCTCTATAGAAACATTAAGACAGAAACCACAAAGGAAAACCACCACAATCACTCCCGCAGAGCCATGTTCAGCTTCCCCATCTCTTGCTGGCTTCACCGTCCTCACGGGGCAAAACCACAATCCTGGTTAAACCAACCCCCCACATTCTCCATACCTGCATCTGTGAAGCTCAGCATAGCTGAAGGAAAACACACGATCACACCAATTGGTGTTACTTTAATTTCATGACCTTAAAAGTAAGAAGCCCTGGTGGTGCAATGGTGAAGCACTCAGCTGCTAACTGAAAGGTTAGTGGTTCAAACCCACCTAGCAGCTCCACGGAAGAAAGACCTGGCCATCTGCTCCCATAAAGATTACAGTCTTTACTGTAACAGAAACCCTGTGGGGCAGTTCTTCTCTGTCACATGGGGTCTCTGTAAGTTGGAATCGACTCACAAACTCTGGAAACCCAGTCTCGAGGTTCACCTGATCCAGGTGTGGGCATAGAGCAATACCTAGAATTCTTCATATAAATTACTATGTGATCATACAAATACTCTGCAGTCATCACTGTAAGCTGCAGATGAATGTTTAGTAAGGCATAAACATTCATTATAAATTAAGTGAATGAGGTAGATTACTAAACAAGCTATAGAATATAATCCTACTTTCATGTAAAAGAAAAAACTGGCATCATTATGCCTGCGTGGGTTTGTTTGCACACTGCAAAATAATTGGAAACATATACACCAACATTTTGGCTTGAAGATAGCAACAAGATGTCTGAATGTGACTGAGCCTGCACTTCAAAATGAGAACTACATACATAGTTCGCCATGCACACGGAAAAGGATGTTTTATCCAGGCCAGGCTAAGGAACCTTAGAACCCATGACCTCCGACCCAGAGGTCAACTCTGATGCTGCAGGCAGACCCGCTTCCTAACTGTCACAGAACATTGGAAAGTTCTTAACTGTCACCAACCTCAACATCCAGCCACATCTCTCCATGTCCCTGAAGGAGCAGGAGCCCTGGGGGAATGTCTGAAGCCAATGTATCTCCAGATATTTCTGCTGGACTGAGTATCCCTGAAAGGAAACCAGACTGAATTCAGAGAAAAGCTATAGGGCTCGTGGGAGAAAAATCACTGTGAATACAGACATTTAGCCAATGGGATCTGACTGGGTGCAGTTCAGGCCCCCCAGAGAGCAGGCTTCGTGTGAAGCTGGGCCTGCACATCCTTGACCTACCTCTTCTCCCCTCCTGCCCCTCCCCACATCGTGCTGCAGAGGATACATGAACGCCAGGAAGAAGAGGGTGGGGGGATAAAGGACAGAAGCGTGCCAGTTGTGCTCCAAAACCAACAGAGCCGTGACGAGAGGGATGGGCAGGCAGTAGGGTGGGGAGTGACTTACGTGCCGGGAAGATGAGGGTGATGGACACAGGGCAAAGAGGCCCTAAAGTGAGTGGGCTTTGCTCTTAGGACTTAAGTCTCCATGCCTCCCTTCAGGTTGCTCTAGAGGGAGAGCAACCTTACCTACCTAGGGGATACTCAGATCACAGATGAAAGGGCACTTAGAAGAAATCCTAAAGAGCATTCTGGAAGAGGGATCGTGAGGGGGGAAACTGAGTTGTTGCTGGGAAAATAAGCGCGAGGTCAGAGCAGGGAGGACTGCATCGTCAGTACAAAGGCGGAACACATGTACGCACCGGCTGACAGAGCTGGTCATAAACTACAAAAAGGACATCTCATGGGTTGCTATGAGTTGGAATCGACTCTATGGCAACGGCCTTGGTTAAGAGGAGTCTGGAATTCTTCACCATTAAGGGATCGTTGACAACCCTTAACCAGGGTGGAAAAGGGAAGAATCCTGGTCCAGTGTGGACCCTTTTCCATCTGCCCCACTTGTCCGATGTTCCAGGGTCAGGTCTTCACTGGGTATCCACCTCTTGCTTAGCTGCTTTATGTCTGAGTCTGGCCTTTGCTCAGGCAGTTGTTGGAAAAACAGCCTCTGAGTACAATGTCCTTGCTCCCTGCCAGTAGGCTCAGCCGGCTCTGCTGTGGCCACCGGCTGCTGGCCCTCCCTCCCTCTCTCTCTCTGGAGCCCAGAGCTGCTATGTCTGTTTCTGTGTTCTCTTTGGCAATTGCATTGTCTCGTTGGGATCCAGTTTGTTCCTACATGCTATGGGAACTCGAGAGGAGTTTGAAGTCCAGTGCAGCAGCTGAATATAATATGCTAAGAGGGATATTCCAACGACAAAAAAATAATGTTAGCATAAAAAGTCCCTGCTTGATATTTGGGATGAAAAGTTTCCCCCATTAGTCAAAAAACATGGATAGCAATCCACTCCTTAAACAACAGCCAGTAAGCGTCTCTCTAGTTCTCCATCCCATTCCCTTGCCCTAGTAGCTAATGGTAAGCATTTTGCTCCTTTTGTGCCTATAAACGGCAAACATCCTCAGAGTACGGGTCCTCAGACCAGACCCTAGATTTCACTGCCCCCCCCCCCCCGCAGGTGATTTTGCTTCTTTGTTTCCTACCGCCTGTACCCTGCTACTTAATCTGTTGCTAACCATCACCTGGTCTCAGCTCTTGCTGCCCCTCCCCCTTGTCCTCTCCAGAGGACACAGGTAAAGCCAGGAGTGTTTCACAAGGAAGGGTCTGGAAGGTGTAGTCAAGAGGTCAAACTCAGACATCAGTTCAAGTTAAAAGTAGATGCAGTAAGTCTACACAACCAGGTCCAGAGTTTGGAAATTCAGATTTCTGGAACTGCAGAGGCCCCTGGGATGGAAGGTCACATCTTTGGACAAGGCACTATGGCATTAGGGAAAGGGTTCTTCTTGTACCATGATTGGGTGGGTGAATTTGGGCAAGTCACTGACTCTTTAGACTCAGTTCTTTATCTAGATTTTGGGGAGGGTGGTAGAAAGTTGGAGGGAGAATCCCTGGGAAGTCTGTGGATCTGGAGGCCCAGAGGTGGGAGTACAAAAGACCGGCAGGAGATGCCGAGATGATCTCAGACCGACAATCTAACAGATGATGTTTTGTAATACTCACCAAGTCTGCGAGGCCCTTGAAAGCTCTTGATGCTGACGTTTTCCTGTGTCTCTTGACTTCTGTAGCTCATTAGCTGCTTCGAAGATACTAAAAGAGTGTCCAGGATTCCTCTACTCTATTCATCCAAAGGCACTTTTCCCTATTTTCTTAACCAATATATCCCCTCTAACACAGCAAACAAAGTCCAGTAGATACCTTCGTGGTTATTTAAAAAAAAAAGACTTCAAAGTCTGATGCAAGAGCTGCCTCATTTTGTCATCTTTTCTCTCTTCTGATAATTTCACATCTTATCTTTAATTTTAAAAAGAACAATGTATTTTTTATACGGTGTGCGGCATTCTCCCACTCAAAACCTTAGATGGTTCCCCACCGTCACCAAGTTAAAGTCCTTGGCATGAAAGTTATGATTCTTCACAATGTGGCCCAACCCCTCTTTCCTCTCCAATCTTATGTCCAGTGACTTTCTGCCACTCCATTTCTCTGGAGCCTGCAGAGATCCTTGTCCAGCTGAACACATCCATATGCCTCCATGTTCCTTGTCTCTCCTTCTGGGGAATGCCTGCTCTGCCTCTAAAGCATAGTTTCCTCAACAGAACCTTGTTACCCCTTCTACCCCCTCCTTTCCCATACTCCTAAAAGCTACTTCATTTATTCTCATTGGTATACAACCTTTTATTATTTAACTTTTCTTTTATATGCGTCTCGTCTTCCCAACTGCTGTCAGTTTTGGGGCGATAGGGATGGTTCTTAACTTTTTTTTTTTTACACTTCACATGTTGCCTGGCACAATGCTTTGTACACACATGTAGGTATATATTGAGTGTTCGAGTAAAGTATAGTGAAGCCAACCCCTTTGAGGAAGTGCCAACCTCGAGTTTTCTTTCAACGTCTGCCACACCTAGCTCCTGCAGGTTGGACACTTTGGCATTTTTGCATGTCCTCGCTGTCTTCAATGCTCAAGGCAGTTGACCAACCTAGATTGTATCCAGTTGCATGTCTAATTCCTTGACAGGGGTCAAGGGAAACCAGTTCTCCAGTCGCAAACCAGGAGAGCACAAACTTTCCAAACATTCCCTCCAGAATGCCTGAATTTATCACACTGAGACGGACTAAGGAGCCGTGAAAGGAAAAAATTGTGCGGCCTAAAGCTAAGCCTGTATACAACGAGGTCAAAAGGCAGAGTGCACCTAGTTAATCTTATTATCGATAGATACAGTGCATGATTCAAAGTTCAAAATGGAATTTTTGAGAAAATTGGCAGAGCAGATAGCTCGATACAGTTTTGTTTTTTTTTTATTTTTCTGGATGACTTTTAAGTGCCAAATTATCTCTTCAAAGTTTTGGTTTATCTACCTTCTCAAAGGAAATCAAATTGAGGTTCTCTTCCCATGGACTCCCCCAGAAATAAGAGATGAAAAAGATTTATTACGGGTAACTGAAGAATTGAAGCAGAATGAATTTTAAAGTATTAAGGAAGCACCCGATAGCATTTTAGATAATTCTTACCTAGTAGTCTCAGAACGTGTCTCAGACATACCTACATAAACACAGGCAGTAGTGGGCAAATAGTATGTACAATCTGTAAGCCCTTCAGTTAGGGTGAAAAATAACCTTGAAATGACTGATGTACTTTTCTTGACTGAAGAAGAAAACTTCTAATTCCAAACATAATTTCTGCAAAATTATGAACTTTGTCTCTGGGTGACCTTTTCTCATATTCTTTCCTGGCAGTCTCCAACCTTTCAAGAGAGGGCAAGGTTAGGGTAAGGTCATCCTGCTGAGATATGAATATGAATTTTCCCAAGGCAAAAATAAGCCACAGGTTTTCATCCACACATCCCATTTTGGGGATTATGAAGATTCCTGGTGGTTGGGCTGTATTTGTTTGCCAGAAATACCAAGAGACATCAACGTTCTTTATCCTTAACTAAGGCCTATTAGGCTCAAAGGTGCTCTCAAAGGTAGTCAGGCAAATTACAATCACACCCTAAAGCCCTTCTATGAGGAACCCACTGCTGCGCAGCATTGCAGAAAGTGCCAGGACATTCTTAGATGGGGTCTTGAATCCTCAAGCCAGGATTACTGGATAAAGTCTAATTTATCAAGAGGTTTTCCATCACTTCCATCGAGTTTCTCGTGTATTAGTAGATGATTTGCAGAACGGTGGACATGGAAGGACAGCATATATTTTCTTATCCTTTTTACTGGTAATACCCTCCTAACTGCTCTCCTAGCTCCCTGTCTCTTGCCTTCAAATTCACTCTCCACAATGTGAGCCAGATGTTCTCCCTCCAGTGGAAACGTGTTCACATCACTTCTCTCTTTAAAATTGCTCAGAGGTCCTCCATTGCTCTTAGGATGAAGTCCAAATTCCTCATCTTGGCTTACAAGACCCTGCCAGATCTGGCCCTGGCTCACCCTCCAGCGTTCTTATCTTCCCTATCTCTCCCCACCTACCACGACCCATCTCCTCAGCTCTCCAGCTATACTGAACATCCCTCCGTCTCGCCTGCTGTATGCTACTGTGTCTGGTCTCCATGTCTTCTGTATATTGTTCCCTCTGCCTCCAGGTGCCCACTTTAATCTAGACTTCATACACACACGCGTGCGCACTCACACATGTTTACCCAAGCACACTCAAGAATGCATGCATTGGGTGGGGCGAGGAATAAGATTTAACTCTTACTACTGCACACCACAAATTCTCTAGTGATATTACAGGCCAATCTAAACATGATTCAAGTCATGTTTTTGTCTTTATTATCAACCCTGCCTCCTGCCTTGGTCAGTCTGAGTTTTGGACATATTCTGAGATAATTTTGTTTTAAATTAAAAGCAACTTCACTTTTAATGTGAACATGTAGAGTGTGCTGGCCGTCTCTCCTGACACGTTAAGCGTATACTGATGACAGAAGATGTAATCACCCCATCTGTCTGGATTTGGGTGGGCTCAGTCTTGACTGTGTAATAGATTATACAGCACCATTAAAGAGATACTTAATTTACACAGAAGTCATTTCACTTCCCCATTTGCTAAATTAACAGGCAGAGAATCTAGGGAAACAGTGAAATCCAACCCACGTCCCCAGGTTAATAGACGGCACAGACTCTTAGCAGAAGCATTGCAGTACTTTGCTGTTTCACAGAAAAAAAAAAAAGGTTCTTTCACATCTGGACACTTTATTTGCCTACCTCTAAGCTTACGCTTTCAACTATTGAAATGAAGGGTCAGAAGTCGGCAGAACTGAAATTTTTTGTTAGTTATTATTGCCGAAGTATCTGTTTGATGGTCTGAAACCTTCAATTCTCAGATGTCTTAATGCCAAAAAAAGACCATGCCCTTACATAACTCAGCTTTGATCCAGTAAGCTTTTACTAGGCACTTACTGTACTCCAAGGTTTTGTTCTTGAAAAGCCCCTGATTTATGTGGCTGGAGGTGGTTATTATGTATGCCACGGGTGAGCAAAAGTGAAAGTTGAAACATTGGCATGGATTCCAGGACCCCCCTTGGTGGCAATCAGCCTCTGAAGGGTGGGCTTCCCCCGGCCGGCGTCTTTTTTGGGGGGCTGGTATCTCGGTACTGATCCCTCAGAGGTTGTGTGGTGGTGTCCAGAGAGCTGATTTCACCGGTCTAACATACTTCTTTTGGAAATACTGCATGGCCTTGAACACCAAATGAGTCAGAGAATGAGGGATTTGTGACATTACCCCTTCCTGAATTCCCCAAATCAAGATTTGGACAAGCAGGGTTATCATCCAGCCAGAGGTCACGCAAGACCCCAGCTTCAGGTAGCTCAAGAGCCCCTGGAGTTTAGTTGAACAAGTATTTATGAAGGGCCTGGTGTGGGCTGTGTGCTGGGCGGGTGCTGAGGCGACCATGGCAGATGGCTCTCATCCCCTAGCCCTGCTCTAGAAAATCCTGCATCCAAATGGCAAGCACACTCATGCCCCCTCCTCCCCGATGGCCCATTTCGTAGAAGCACCTCATTCATACTGAGTTAAAGAATAAAGTGGGAAAAAAAATTTCTTTTAAATAGATGAGTTTATCCTAAATAATTAAAACCAGTCTTCTTTAACACGTGAGAATGACGTCCAAACAAGACTAAACCAAACTCAAGGATGAATACACTAAGGGACACGGGTGGCAAGAATGTGAAGATCTTCCACAAAATAAAATCCTGAGCAGACATACTACCTAAAACTTAAGCAATCTACCGAGAAACAGTGAGTCCTCTCTCCAAGCACTGTGCTAGACACCAGGGCAAAGAGACTAACAGAACTTAACGAAGAAAAGGATCAACAGGACTTGGCCTCTGAATAGATTATAGGAAAGACGTAGAAATAAAAAATAATTGGAATCTGACTTCCTAGCATTCCCAGGTTCCTCTCACAGAAGGTCGTTATCCCTTTGTATCAGGTATATGAATGGGCTGGTGACAAGGTTGTGGGCTGAGTGAGGGGAAGGCTGAGGAGGCTAGTGGGTTGGAGCCTCTGGAACTCTCTTCTGCTCAGTGTGTGGTACCACAGAAGGAAGTGCACCTCGCCAACGAAGCTGCCTTCCCATTGCCAGGTCCAGCTCAGTCTGTGAGCTGTCTGAAAGAGAGGCAGCCAGCGGGTGTAAGAGAAGGGGCTCCCATCTGGCAGGGGGCGGACCGGGGAAGGAAGAAAAAGGCAGGGGAAAGAGCACATCCCTAGGATATGAGTCATGTGCTTTACTGACCCTCAGTTGTGGCCACGTGAGTGCTGACTTCACAGATACTTGTTAAACTTCATGCATTTATGCACTTTCCTGTATGTTTTATTAAAAAAAAAAATCCATTGCCTGGGAGTCAATTCCAACTGAACGACCCTGTAGGACAGAGCAGAACTGCCCCATAGGGTTTCCAAGGCTGTCAATATTTACAGAAGCACAGTGCCACATCTTTCTCCTGAGGAGTGGCTGGTGGGTTCGAACCACTGACCTTTTGGGTAGCAGCCAAGCGCTGAACCACTGCACCACCAGGGCTCCTTTGTTTTATTTTACAACATAAAGAGAGAAAAGAAAAAAAAGGAACAGAGAGCACAGGAGCGCAAGAGCAAGCCCCTTCCTGGCCTCTTAGTAACTGTAGGACTTTGGGCAATAAAAAGTGTGTCCATGGCACTGGGCTGGTGTAGTTAGCGTTCTGCAGCAGTCCTATGGGTTAGATATTATTGTCCCCATTTTACACATGAAGAAACTGTCTTAGCAAGACAAAGTATTTTGCCTCGAAATCACACACCTAGTGAGGGGCAGGGCCAGGATGAGAAGTAGAAGGTCCTTTTAGGGCCCGCTGTCCTGCTGAGTGCTGGCCGAGCCCCTCACACACCGAATCACACTGTGATGTTAACCCCGGAGAGCAGTCTAGAGAGCGGTCATTTTGTGAGACTGTAGTTGTGAGCTACAGCTTAGACAGCGCACTTTAAAGTGTGCGTTGGCAGGATGTATAATTCAATGCAATGCACTGCATTGCTTTTAAGGGTGGTTTCTGAGTTGAGGTACTATATCTTCTGGGTTATTTGTATAAAGGGAAAAAATAAAATGCTTATGAAATCGGCTGCCTGAGATACATCACGGGTGGAAGAGTTTAAGGCACTTAAAGTGGTCTTTATTTTGGTTAAACGGTGTATCAAAAGGCGGGTGTGTAATTGAGTGTCTCGGCAGTCCCTCGTGTGGCCTCTAGTGCTAAGTGAGATGCACCAGTCAATACCTTGAAGTCCCCATAAAATCGTCTCTCTGTCCCTGAGGTAGTGACCTGCACGGTTCCTGGGCTCGGATGGCCCTGGGGACACACGACGAGCAGAAGTCCACTTCTCCCAATCCTGGGGACCAAGGACTATACCCATGGACCGTTTCTCTGATCTTTGTCTCGTGATGCACAGACAAGGGTAGAGAAGTCAAGCATAAGCTGGAGATGGAGGACCTCAGGCAACATGGGCAACTGCCAGTGCCTATGTGCTTGAACCAAGTCCCCCAGTCCTGGGGACATTGTTACTGCAGTGTCTCATCTGGTTCCCTAAACCTCTACGGCCATGACCCAGGCACTCCAATGCCATCCCCACGCTTCCCCAAAAAAGAGAGGCACTTAGACCCAGACATGAGTGGCAGAGGGTCAGGGTGGTCCACTAGCCACTCAGTAAAATGTGTACCTTTTCCTAAAGTATTCCCTTAAATAGTGCTAACATTGCAGGCTTACTCCTACAGCCAGTCTCCAAGAGACCCCTAGGAGTCGGATGCCTGTTCACGTCCACAGCTCCGAGATCAGGAATGGCTTGGGATGGTGCTGGCCTGGAGTGGCCCAGGGTGATGTTGGAGAGAATGGTCCTGCTCAAGCATGCCAGGCTGGCCCCTCATGTTGAAGCTGGTCTAACGCTAAGGGTGACAGTCTGTCTCAGGGGAGGGTCCCCTGTGCATACCTGCATCTAGATGACCGGGCTGGAGGGGAGCAGTGTGCAAACCTTGTGTTTCTACTGTGAAGACGATACTGGGACCCTGGGGGCTCAGACCCCCCTCTGTCACTGAGGATGTCACTGTTTTCTCTGCTGAATCCCCTACTTGCCCAGATTTCTTCTCTCTCCTCCAGAGAAACAGGTCTTGTTTGATGGGCCTGTGCCCCACCTGTCAAGCTGTCATTGCCACTTGCCAATATGGTGAAAACCCAAACCCATTGCCGTCAAGTAGATTCCGACTAGGGAGTCAGTTACAAAACTGCCTAGATTTTTAAGACAAGACATGAGATTAAAGAAACAGTCTTCGTGCTTTGGAAAAGTTTTGGGCTGGCAGAGGGTGCGCTTTGGAAGACCTGGTGGGTACCAGGGTCAGGACAGTCTTGATTCATTCTTCAGTGCCCTTTTGGATACTTTGGAGGAGAAGCCTGGGACATGCAGATTCCTCAAGTCTAAACTGACAGTGGCCGAGCAGGATCTGAATATGGGAAGCAGATAACCGGGGCAAGCCCTTTGCAGACTACAATGTGGCACACATATGTAAGCACTGAAGGTGTTTCATAAAGAGATCGGACCCCCTGTCTGAGGTTACCCCAGCTCTGCCACTTACCGTGCCACCTGCGCCAAATTACCTCTCTGCACCCCATTTTCCTCCTATGAAAAAAAAGAGGGTGATTAATGATGCCCATTGTTGTCAGTTGCTGTCAATTCCAACGCGTGGAGGCCCCGCGTGTGCAGATGGAACCAGGCTGCAGAGGGTTTTCAATGCTGTGAACTTCCAGAAGCAGATCACCAGGCCTGTCCTCTGAGGCACCCCCAG
The DNA here is from genome assembly GCA_030035585.1 of Dugong dugon. Classification (NCBI taxonomy): domain Eukaryota; kingdom Metazoa; phylum Chordata; class Mammalia; order Sirenia; family Dugongidae; genus Dugong; species Dugong dugon. The sequence goes on from CM057477.1 coordinate 5,196,530, forward strand.
GTGGCTTGAAACCCCCAACCTTTCAGCCAGCATCTGAGCACCGAACGGGTTTGTGCCACCCAGGGGCTCGAATGATAACGGTACCTACCTCACAGAGCTGTTGTGGGTATTGAATGGGGTGATTTGTGTGAGGCTCTTAGAAGGCATCTGGCATACAGTAAGCACTCAGTAAGTGCCATCCAGCAGCAGCAACAGGAGAAATAGGATTAGTAGAAGGAGGAAGAGGAGCGTCACTGAGGAAAAGTGGCCTTTCTTCCCCCAGAGGCCAGTCTTGCCCCCCCGGAAAGCCTCTTGCTCTTGGGTCCGTAGTTCCCCCCTCAGACCCAGACTTGATTTGCGGTCACTTGTTTTCAGTGCTGTCTTCCGTGTTTTTAAATCCATGAGCAATTGCAGGGACTTCTTGAGAGTAATACTGGGGGCCTCCCTGGGCCCTAAGAGGTTTAAGCAACTTCCCTCTCCACACCCCCTCCTGGGAGCAGCCCGATGTCCATAGTCACCTTTCTGAGGTGGGGAGAGCCACAGTGCGGCCGGACAAGGAAAGCTGGCCTCGGGCTACGCCCCATCTCGTTCTCCATTACATTCCCACTCGCCCAGAAAGAAAGAAAAAGAAAAGGCAAAGCCGGGCCCTTGATTGGATCCGGAAATGGTTTCCTCAGAGGCAGTGCAGGCTACGTACTATTGGTTCATCAGGGTAACTGACCACCAAAGGCCAAGAGTGAAAAAGGCAAGTCTCCCGAGCTCTCAGGGTACAGATGCGCTTCAAGGAAAGCGCAACACCCCAAAGCGCAGAGTGCCGCTGACTCGGCGTGTCAGGCGTTAACCCGGGGAAGCTGTGAAGGGGCTGGGGTGGTGGGGTGCCAGCCCCAACCCGCCCTCTCTGTCTGGCAGTCGGCAGCTTCTGAACCTTTTCTCTCTTCAGGCAGTTAGGTCCTTGCTTCAGCAGTGAAACTCAATATGTGTCTTCCTGCCTCTTGAGTTTCAAAAGCCTAGAACTTTAAGGGAGTAGAGAACACAACCATTCCCCTTCACGCCCCCTCCCATGATGGAAGATGATGCCTGAGAGAAGAAGAGAAAGAGAAGAAATAAGAGAGCCGACGGCAGTGGGCCCTGCTCCCCAAACAAAGGCCTGGGAGACTGTGGGACCCGTAAGAAGAGGGGACCTGTGCCTTATTTCCCAGGGAAATCCCTAGACAAGCGGCTGGACTCCAAAAAACAGACAGCTAAAGGGAGTGTCTAGATGGACGGGGCCCTAGATGGCCTCGAAAAACTTGCACACGGCTCAGCCTAGCTTAGAATTAATGTGTGCCTGAGACACGGTGTATCCATGGGGCTAAAAGGGGACACATGGTTGGGAGCCTGGGAAGCTGTCCCTGCACCATCCCGTGTGGTTCAACTATGGACCAAATGCAGCAGTGGACAGTACAGTGGCTACCATGCAGACTTGACACGGAGGACCCGTGGGTCTCCCTGGCACTTTTGTGAAGCCCTCGAAACATAGCCCAGACCCTGAGCCAAAGGGGCGAGGATCCCTGATTGGACTGAGATGATTTTTTTTCATTGCCCTAACAGACTGGCAGCTTAAAATACAAGCTGAGCTTTAAGTTTGAGAAAAATATTTCTGAGATCTGTGGCCTGAGCACACACAGGCATCATGAAAGCATTCGAGGTATTGGATAAACAACCAAGCCTGGGCCGTGACGGCTGAAGGCATCTCTTCGGATGGCAGACTGATAAACCCTTTGGGAAATGAGTGAAAAAAGAAGTGAGGGTTTATTACATGCCAAGCACGTCTGAAAGTGTATCAAAAAGGCCTGCTCCGTGGTGGAAGACTGCAAAGGGGCCACGGCCAAGGGCAGACAGAAGAGCAGCCTCACAAGGCCCCATGGCATCCAGCGGGGTACAGAGAAAGTCGACTAACGTTCTCAGGTCCTCGGGGAGATTTGGGAATTCTGAGAGAGAGTGACTTTCTCAGAAGGGGCCTGAGGAAACTGGTAAGGTCATCAGCAGACTGAGGAAGAGCCAGGGGCTGAGGGATACCAGCTCGGGACACCTGAGGACCAGGCCACCAAGCCACCAAGCCACCCTGGCACAGATGCCAGAGGGACAGAGATGGAGGCCCACAGATGGAGCAGGGTGAGGCACCTCACAGAGTGCCCACTGGGGGCCAGGCCCCTTTCCAGTGCCAGGAAATACATTGGCCCCACAGTCAACTATGTCACCTCTGAGAAGAAGGGCAGGTGAAAGTGGAGAAAAAAGGTGGCCAGAGAAAAAGAGCACTCAGCCCATGATGTGGGGCTCTGAACTTGATAGTGATTGAGAAAATGACTGGGAAGAAAACAAACCAAAAGAATCCCTGGATTAGACTGACTACGCCAGAAGGGGAAAGACGCAGTTACCTACTCTACAGAACCAAGCTGAGTTCAGTTACAAAAAATGATGGCATGTTTGCTCACACCTAGTTCATGATTGTCCGATACCTGCCTGCAGTAAGTGCCAAGGAAAATACAAGACAAGTAGTATTGCCGGACTGTTCTAGAAAAAAAATACCAAGTGGGAAGGCAGTAGGGAGTTGTAGTCGGTGGAAATCCATATGCCAGGGATACGCTCCTGCAAAGGGGGTTTACGGCTGGGAAACGTTGCATTTAAGTAAGAAAGTCCCTTGTTTAAATATGTGATTTGTGCGAATGTATGCAAATTTACGAGAGTTAAAAATTCACAATGGTAGCAATAAAGATAGATCAGAGAGGGTGAGATTGGAGCCAGGGAAACCAGAAGCTACTTACCAGTCCAGGAGATAGTGGCAGCAAGGTTGAGAAAAAAGAATGGATTTCAGAGAAATTTTGGAGGTAAAAGCAAGAGAGCTTGCTGTTTGATATTTGACTGAGGGCAAAGGAGACTGAGGTATTCTGGAAAACCTGCTGCCAATTCCTCTAGTGTCAGCACCTGAGTGCATGGGAGTATCATTCACTAGTTTTACCAGGAAAGGCAGAGTGGGTGGGGGGAGGTGGGGAGGGGTAGAATTTGGGTGGAGAGAGATAAGAAAATATTATCTGACATGCTGAATTTAAGGCACCTGTGGAACATTCAGATAGTTCTGCCAGCTGGGTGCTTGAAACAGAAATCTAGGAAGGATTTCTTGGGAGTCATCAACATACAGATGGTATATGGAGTCATGCATGAGATGACCGCGTGGCCAGGATAGAGTGAAAAGAGTAAAAGGGCCCCGGGTCGGTGCTCTACAGAGCATGGACAGCGGGCAGAGGAAGAAGAGCCTAGGAGGAGTTCTGGTAATGAGCAGCTAGAAGGTTCTGGAAAAGAATGGGAGACTTCAAGAGGGAGGGGGCAGTTGGGACCTCAAGAGGGAGGGGGCAGTTGGGTCAGATGCTCAGAGAGGCCTGGTAAGATAGCAAGTGTGGAGTCAGGGGCATTGAGCTACCGCGTTTCTGTATTTCTTCTCTCTTCTATGGTTGCATGATTCTAGATGAGCTCAGGGTTGTTTGTGACTGCCTAACCGAATGCCCACCGAGATGAGGGTTTTTTTTGTTTTTCTCCCACTACTTCCCTGGTTGATGGAAGAACAAGTGAATGGGACCTAACTGTGGATGAAGAGCTACTTTGGGGGACTACTCCAACCTTCTGAAGGAACCTCAGCCCCACTGTTCCTCTGCCAACTAGCCCTTTTCCGTATCTCCACTGAAGTACAGATGCTGGAATCTCCAGGAGTCTCCAGAATACTTCGGAGATACCTGACCTGCATGCACCCTTTTTAAGTCCCCTAGGGATTATGCCAGGGCTGTGGGGTTCTCTCTCCTCATAGTGCCCCCCACATAGGAGAGATGTATGCTTCGAATTGTTTTTCAAACACTTTCTAAGGCCATTTTCTATGTCCAGTCACTTTGTCCTCCAGTCACAATGAAAGTGAAATGAATTAATCAAAGTCTCCTCCATGCAGTTCTCCTCGGGGGTTATGTGTTTGGAGAGGACTCGAGCACTTCTCTCCTCAGTCCTGGCCTCCTCCGGCCCCTTCCAGATTCAGGGACCAAAGACCCTCACACTGTGAGCTCAGCGCCATGCCGTTCTTGATCCCTTCACCCCCCAGCTGTGGGATTTGACACGTCTCTCGTGCATTCTTGTGTACCCACGGGCGTGATGTCTGGTCTGAGTCTTATTTTCCTACCCTACAAATTGCACTGCAATTTGCCCCACTAGGCTGGAAAGTCTTATCAACGAAACTCTTACCCACCTTGTCCCATAGCTCCCCATTCATAGCCCTCTTCTTGAACCCAGCACCACTCTCCTGTCTACCGTGTAATGGTTCATCCATTCAACAAATGTTTTTGTGCCAGATTGTGGATCTGATGAGTAAAACACTGCCCTTGCCCTCGTGGGTATTCGATCCTTGGGAAGAAGAAAGGCAACAGAACAAACATGGAGACGCTGTGGTAAATGCTATGATGTGACGGGAAAGGTGCATAACGTAGCACTCTGGGTCAGGAAAGGTTTCCTGAACGGCGTCTAAGCTAAGTACTGAAGGATGAGTAGGGTGGGAGGGGGAGAGGAAGCATGCAGGGAATGATATTCCAAAAGGAAGGAGCATATGCACCAAGGCCAGGAAGTCAGTGTGACCCATCAGAGCCACAAAGCTGGGTCACGAGACGTGCCGTGGGGCCAGAGACATAAGCAGGGGCAGATGGTGAAGAGCCCAGCCCATCAGGGGAAACAGCTGGGGCTTTACCCAGTGGACAGTGAGGAACTATGGATGGGATTTTAGTCAGCGCAGTAACAGGACAGGTTTTGTTTCAGAACATCTCTGCAGGCACCAATGTAAGGATGTGTGTCAGGGAAGGAACATGCTATGGGGAAGGACTATGTACAAATTATCTCTTTAGGATGTCATATCTTTGACACCATTTTTTTAAAAAAATAATCAAATTACTTGCCCTTTTTGAAGGGATTAGGTTTCGGATGCCTAGGCTTGGAATTGAAATGCTGACTTTTGATTTCTGCTAGCTGGAGAAGGCCTGAGTTCAGGTTTACTGTTGCTAGTCAGTTGATTTTCACCGTCCCTCATTTTGAAACATGTATGTGCGTCACTTGACAAGCCCTCAGCATGTCTGCGTTATGGAAAGTTCAAGGTCATAAATTCCCCACGTTGCAGTTTTCCAGTTTTTGGCATGGATTCAGGGCTCAGGTGGATTGGAATCAATCTGTTTTACACTGCCTTGGGGGTACTGCTCAGGACAAGAGGAATATTTGGAAAACTTCATTCAGTGTGAATTCCAGCTGTGTATATTGGGATATTTGGAGTAGACCAAACAAGCCCTTATATGGTATCCGGAACTGCTTTCCCTGACCACTGTCTTACTTATCTAGTGTTGCCATAACAAAAACTGCCACACGAGAGTGGCTTGAAAAAAGAGAAGCTTATCTTCTCTCAGTTCTGGAAGCTAAAAGTCCAAGTTGAGGGTGTGCCTCTAGGGAGAGGTTCTTCTGAGATTCCTCAGTGTCTGTCTTACCCCGCTGTGTGCCTCTGTGTCTGTTCTGCTCTGTTTATAACTCAGAAGTGATTAGGTATGGCTTCATTAACATAACAAAAGAACACTCTATTTCCAAACAGGGTCATATTTACACGTACAAGGGTAGGAGTTCAACGCATATTTTTTGGGGGGTGGGGGACACAATTCAATCCATAACACCCACCCACACCCCTTTTCCATTAAACACGTCATCCTCAAAAGGATCACAAGATGGTGGAGCTGGGTGCTGAGAACACGGTCCTGATGGCCATCCTGGAGGTGCTGGTGTGTCAGGGCTGGGTGCTGAGAACGAGGTCCTGATGGCCATGCTGGAAATACCTGTGTGTAAGGGGCTGGGTGTGCGAACGAGGTCATGGTGGACAAGCTGGAGGTACTGGTGTATAAAGGGCCTTCGTTAGAAGAACAAACCCTTATCAAAGCAACAAGGGTGGACTGTCTTCATTTGAGTTTTAAAGCTCCATATTTGGCTCGTCTCTCAAATTAACCTACTGTGTGGTGCTGAAGAAAAGATCACTTGAGATGGCAGAGGCGATCTGGAAAGCTCCCAGCTTAAGATAAGTGATTTTCTAAAAGAAATGGCACACCCGTATCCTGACCTCATGCCAGAAGTTTTAAAAGGACGGTACTTGAAACTTTTATTGTTCTCAAGAACAAAGCTTTAAACCTTGCAGATGTTATAGAATAAGAAACACAAACATCCTCAGTTAGATAAAAATGGTGAAATGCAGCAGGTGGCTCCAGCTGTCTGCGACAACTTTAAGGTACTAAAATCGTCCATCCCGGACCTTGCTCTTGTGCTAAGCCACAAGGAATCACAAAATGCTATGTGGGAAAATAATCGCCAAAAAAAAAAAAGTATTTAAATCCAAAAGAGGTGGAACGAGGGGAAGGAATCAAAGATTCTCTTTCCTGTGAAGACGAATGTTGTGTTCAGGTGTTAATGAAGCAATTAGATGTGACAGCACAGGTCTCTGGATGGTGCCAATAGGGCAAAGGGAAAAACAAGTGACAGCCAGAGTTTACCAGCCTAAGCTTTGCCAACTAAGGTGACCATTATGTTGGTCTGTCTACGGGCTCCTCGTGCAGATCCTTAGAACAACTGATGGTACTGGTCAGGAGAAGATGACATGCACATTAATAAAGAGCTGAAGCAGGCCTGGCTGAAATGGAATCTGCGTTTCTGGAGATGGCCACCTGGCAGAAGATAGAAAGCAGCAGAAGAGGGTGGTTAGGGATGGTGGTGGAGGCAGGGAGATGGTGGGAAGGAAAACGGGCACCTTAGGAGGTGTGGAGAGGAGGAGGAGAGTGATGGTAGAGGATGGGAATTCCAAGGAAGGGGAATTTATGGCCCAAGGAGAGATGATGAGAGAAGAGGAGGCTAAGGCGGAAGTGGGGATTACAGAGATCATAGGGAGGTGACGGTGGGCATATAACAACAACATCAAAAAACTCATCAGTTAGATGACTGTTCTTAACAGACACTTCAGGCACAGTGTTCTAATGTGCATGAAAATCATCTTTGGCATAGGCACCTGGTGTTTTTGAATCTGGTTAGTAGGTAAGAGCATTGTTTTATACTAATAGGTGATCTCTTCGAGGAGAAGTGATTTGTTCTCCACATTTCATATGAGCATGTCAGTCTTTCTAAACAAAAAACAATAACAAAAATAACTTTTTCAAATTAAAACATTTATTACCACCAAACTTGAAAAAAATGCAAAGTAGTTTATTGTCATAGTTGAATTTAGCCCGTTACCTGTATTTTCTCCAAGTTTGGAACGCTTAAATGACTCCACCTCTAACGGAGAGGAATCTAAACTACTGGAGTTAAAACCTAGGCAGCCTCATCAGTGGGATGTGTTTTGAAAGTGGCTAAACAAATAAGTAAAGCTAATTCTCTCCACCCGTAAACAGGTTCATTAAGGTCTCATTCGGAGCGGAGACTGGGTGGTGGTGGTGGTTGTTATTGTTAACCCAAACCAAACACCCATTGCTGTCCAGTCTATTCCAACTCATAGCAACCCTGTAGGAAGAGTAGAACTACCCCATAGGGCTTCCAAGGCTGTAATCTTTAAGGAAGCAGATTGCCACATCTTTCTCCTGTGGAGCAGCTAGTGGGTTCAAACCACCAACCTTTTGGTTAGCAGCTGAGTGCTTATACACTAAGCCACCAGGCTCCTTTAACCTATAGTAGTACTCAGTAAATCTTTTATGAATGAATGAATCATCACTCTGGGGATAAAAGCGTGTTCCTTCATCTGAAGAAATATGACTCAGCAGTCCAAACTAATGCACAATCTTCTGTTCTGGTTATTCTCTCGTCAACTGGGCATGTACATCTACTACTGGGTAAACAAAGCCCAGGCAAGAGTAAGTGTAAGCTACCAGCATCAGTTCAACTTACCAGCTATGTGCAGGGCCTTCTTTTGAGGACTCCATCCCAAAGCCATCTGCAGTCTGTGTCTCTCTTAATAGCAGACAGACCAGTTCTTATTGGCATTTTGTGCCTCAGAGGGTGCAAGAGGGATATGTCTAGATTCAGCCCATATCTGCATTCTGCACCTCCTTCATTTCCATTCATCTTGTAGACCCAGTTGGTCACCTCAAGCGAGTATACAAGGATATCTACTTGCCAGCTCCAATTAATGTCCAATCCTTGAAGGGTGTTCTTTTGATTGAGCATCAACATGTCCTACTTCAATGCACCCCTCAAATTCCCAAAGTGATTTCAATAGGGTCACCCCCCCCCATACCTTGTTATTGTTAGTGGCCACTGAGTGGACTCCAACTCATGGCAACCCCACGTACAACAGAACGAACCACTGCCCTGTCGTGCACCATCTTATGGTCGCTGGTATGCTTGAGGTCATTGTTGCAGCCACTGTGTATTTTGTGTGCCTTCTAACCTAGGGGACTCATCTTCCAGCATGATAACAGACAATATTCTGTTATGATCCATAGGGTTTTCACTGACTGATTTTCAGAAGTAGATCTCCAGACCTTGCTTCCTAGTACATCTTAGTCTCGAAGCTCCTCTGAAACCTGTCCACCATGTGGAATACCAGTGGCATAGCTTCCAGCATCATAGTACCAAGCAAGCCGTCACAGTACAACAAACTGACAAGACGGGTGGTGGATGTGCCCTATATGAACACTTCTTTAATAAGGCAGTTTTCTATTGCCCATCTTCCTGCTCATATGGCCAGGCCACTGGTCACTGCCCATGAGTCGGTAAAAAAGGCAGGAGCAAAAAGCGTGCAACTCAGCCCACCAAGCTGATTTGTTTTTACTGTGTCCTTCAGGGTGGTATGCTTCCAAACAGGAAGCTGTCCATTCACCTTGGAACTACCATCCATAAATCAAACAACTCTTTGGCCAATGGAGAGCTATTTATAGGGCACCGCCCAAGCGGTGATGGGGTCTGTCTGCTCCTCAGATTGCTCGTTAGTGGTCTTGTATAAACCATTCATTTCATTATAGAGCTCTTCTGGGCAACACCTTCGTTTCTCCAACGTCACTCAAGATATTATGGGTATTTCAGCTTTCAAGATTATTTTATGTCCTCCAGTCATAGTGGCAGTCTCTATGAAAGTCCAATACCCAGCTAGTAATTGTCTCTTAAATGGAAATCTCCTGGTCCAAAATCCCAGCAGTCATGGTTGGGTGGCACTTACAGGTTTTTCAGCATAAGCTCCAGTCTACCTCCACGCAGGGCTATTGCCCATACCAGCGCCCCGTTTAGGCACAGCATCCATCCCCATAACACATTCAGGCAAGAGAGACGCAAGGACTTCCCATAAAGCTGATTTGAACACTATAATTTTCACCCAAACTTGCACCTTAATCTCAACTATTCTTGCATTTTTATATCTTCTCAGTCTAATTGTAGCCCCCCTTTACCAGTGAGTTTTGGAACCACAATGCCTGGAATTTCCCTGATAAGGGGCCCCAGACACTTCTTTTCTCCACCCCCTGACCATTTTACCCATCTGTGTGAATAAGGCTATGCGCCTCCTGGTGGGGGTGAGCCAAGGGATCCAGCCCCTCCTCCTCAATCTTTACCTTGATTAAACTGCCAGACCATTGCCTCAGGTGATTCCAGTTCAGGGTTCTCATTGCTTCCTTTGGTTTCTGGCTTGTTAAATTCCTCCATACTGAAGTAAATAGAACAGACCTGGTTATGGCCCTTTAATGTTGGAGGTACAGTGACTCTGTGCATTGCATTGGGCAAATCTTCTACAAAAGACTTCTTTAAAGTGTTCAAAAGCAAAGGTGTCACTTTGAGGACTAAGGTGTGCCTGACCCAAGCCATGGTATTTTCAGTTGCCTCATATGCGTGCAAAAGCTGGACAATGAATGAGGAAGACCACAGAAGAATTGATGCCTTTGAATTATGATGTTGGTAAAGAATACTGAGTGTACCATGGCCTGTCAGAAGAATGAACAGGTCTATCTTGGAAGAAGTACAGCCAGAATGCTCCTTAGAAGGGAGGATGGCAAGACTTTGTCTTACATACTTTGGACATGTTATCAGGAGGGGTCAGTCCCTGAAGAAGGCCACCATGCCTGCTAAAGTGGAGGGTCAGTGAAAGACAGGAAGACCCTCAAAGAGATGGATTGACACAGTGGCTACAACTATGGACTCAAACATAGCAACAATTGTCAGCATGGTGCAGGACCAGGCAGTGTTTCAGTTTGCTGTACATAGGGTCACTATGAGTTGGAACCCACTCGACAGCACCTAACAACAATAATGTTGGGGGAACAAAAGAGGTTCCTATTAATACATCCAACCTCTGATGATAGTACTGTATTAAAACCTTCCTTCAGCTCCATCTGTGTTGGCTTTAACCATCCCATTTCTTAATAACCTACTAAAGATTTCTACTCGGCTGGGAGGAGTCCTTTGACTCTTCTTTCTTTTCCCCCTTTGTTCTCACCCTCATCAGTGTTTCCTTTATTTGTTCCATTTCCTAATAGCCACTTAAAACTTCCCAATGTGTATCGCCAATCAGGAAGTCCATAGAGCTTCCATGTCCGGAGTCTTTTCTGAGACTTCATTTCTAGGATACGATTGATTAGGTTATCCTCCAGTCTCCCTCCCCTGAGGTTGGGCTGATAGCATGCAGTGGTCTTTCTGGCCTGTTCCCCCCACCCGCCCCGGCCTGAGTCATCTCATTAGCATAATTATTAGGTTAGGTGTGGTCTGGAGCTTTCATTAAAGACGCTCCAAGGTTTCAGAGGTTATCTTTCAGGAATCAAGGACAAAGACCAAACTTTTTTGATAAAGTTAATCATAACCCCGCAATTACCAAGCCCTCAGAGCCTACAGGCCTATGTGGGGGACAGAATAGAACAGAAAATGATAGAATAATAGAAGAGAAAGTGAAGATATAGAAGTAATGTGCTTTGGTGGCTGTAGGTACAGTATGCTGGAGGCTCATGACTGCTTTTTGTATCTTCTCTCTGTGCCTCTTTTATTCCCATGTCACTCATCCAACAAGCATCACTGAGTACCTACAGTATACACACCAGCAGTGAACAGAGACACACAAGGCTCTGCATTCTGATGGGACTGGGGGGAGGCTGAAAACACACAAGGTCTTATTCTGTGAGATAATTTCAAAGAGAATAAGAGCTATGCAGGACATCACATAGGCTATGACGGTGGCAGGGGTTGGGAACTACTTCAGATGGAATGGTCAAGGCAGGATTCTCTGACAAAGGAATCTTGAGCTTCTGCCCTCCCCCAACACGGAAGTGGGCCTTTCCCCAGGCAATGCCATCAAGGAGAATGAATTTCAAACTGGAAAATCACAGCAGAGGGAGTGAAGAGTCCATTCAACTATGGCAGTAATAAAAGAACCCCTGGCAGTTAAGGAGCCCTGGTAGCAAAGTGCTTAAGTGCTGACTGCTAACCGAAAGGTCAGCAGTTCGAACCGACCCAGCAGCTCCATGGGAGAAAGACCTGGCGATCTGCTTCCACAAAGATTACAGCCTAGGGGCTGGGGCCTGGGGACCATAGATTCAGGGGACATCTAGGTCAACTGGCAGAACAAAGTTTATTAAGAAAATGTTCTATATCCCACTTTGGTGAGTGGCGTCTGGGGTCTTAAAACTTGTGAGTGGCCATCTAAGATACATCTATTGGTCCCATCTCATCTGGAGCAAAGAAGAATGAAGAAAACCAAAGACACAAGGAAAATATTAGCCCAAAGGACTAAAGGACCACGTGAACTGGAGACGCCACCAGCCCGAGACCAGAAGAACTAGATGGTGCCTGGCTACCACCAATGACCGCCTTGACAGGGAACACAACAGAGTCCTGGACAGAGCAAGAGAAAAATGTAGAACAGAACTCAAATTCACCTAAAAAGACCAGACTTAATGTTCTGACAGAGTTTGGAGGAATTCCCAAAACTATGACTCCCAGACGCACTGTTAACCCAGACCTGAAACCATTCCCAAAACCCACTCTTTAGACAAAGATTAGACAGGACTCTAAAACAAAAAATAATACACGTGAGGAATGTGCTTCTTAGTTCAATCAGATACACGAGACCAAATGGGCAGGTCCTTTCCAAAAGCAGGATGAGAAGGCAGGAAAGGACAGGAACTGGATGAATGGACACAGGGAACCCAGGGTGGAAAAGGGGAGTGTGCTGTCACATTGTGGGGAATGCAACTAATGTCACAAAACACTATACATATAAATTTTTGTATGAGAAATTAACTTGAGCTATAGACTTTAACCTAAAGCACAATTAAAAGAAAGAAAGAAAAGATTACAGTCTAGGAAACCCTGTGCAGCAGTTCTACTCTGTCCCATGGGGGCTCTATGAGTTGGAATCAACTCAACCGCACCCAACTACAACAGCAGCTAATTAGTTTAAATTCCTGCTCAGAAGAGCTACAATGACCCGGGGGAACTTGCAGACAGAAGTGTAGAAACTGAATCACCTTTGGAGAACCAGGAAGGAGAAGAAGGGAACCAAAAACCACCACAAAATTTAAGGTGCAAAAGAAAATATGTGCATTATTCATAGCAGGGGAAGAAAGTGAAGATTGTGGTCCAGGTTGGTGAGTTTAGTGTGAACTCTTGGCAAAATGCAAGATTGACTTTCCAAGGGCTGGTGCAGATGTCCTCGAGGCCCTCCTCCTCCCTCCCATCAGCACGCCCTGGGCTGGATACTGAGGCTGCATTTCCCAAACACCTCCCCATCAGGCCACTTGTCTGGGGGTTCACAGCATGCTGCTCCTAAGTCCACCGCAGCCATACTCATATGTTCCTCATTTCACTCATGTAGTTGGTCATTCATTCGTTCATTCATTCATGAGTTCATTTCACAAGTATTTAGTGAGCATTAGATGCCGGTTGCAGTGCGGACAGCTGGGGCACAAAGAATAACAGAGCGGAGTGCTGAGTGCCCCAGCTTCTGAGTCAGTCGGAATTCCAACCCAGAAGCTGCCATTTCACTAGCTATGTGCATATGGACAAAGAACTTAACCTCTCTGAACCTGTTTCCCTTAAACCTTAAACCAAAAATATCCCCTGAAGGCTTCTTAAAACCAAACAGTAGTTTAGCTTGACTGGTAAAGAATGTCTTCCCTGAGCACTGTGCTCTTTTAAAGAACTATCTAAAACTAAAACCCATTGCTGTTGAGTCAATTCCGACTCATAGCAACCCTGCAGAACAGAGTAGAACTGCCCCATAGGGTTCCCAAGGAGCAGCTAGTGGATTCAAACTGCCGACCTTTTTGGTTAGCAGCCAAGCCCTTTACCACTGTGCCACCAGGGCTCCTAAAGACCTATCTGTGTGGGATCAAATTGACAACAGCAACTTGAAAGATTAGATAAGAAGCTTAGGGAGCAGTGAGCTTATGTTAATGGGAGAAACAATCAGAAAAGGGGAGTGAAAATGTTTACACGACTTGAAGAATGTCGCTGAATTGTACATGTAGAAATTGTTTAATTGGTTTATGTTATGTTGTGTACTTTCTCGACAACAAGAACAAAATAAGTAAATCTGGAAATGTGTTACAGTGTTATGCATGAAATTATAGATTTAGAAGATATTCTTTATGGCTATTCTGAATTGCAAATAATAGATATTGTCAAAAACCTAAATGCACAGAGAAACACCCAAAATGAGTGTCATCAGTGTCTTAGTTATCTAGGGCTGCTATAACAGAAATACCACGAGTGGATGGCTTTAACAAACAGAAATTTATTCTCTCACAGTCTAGGAGGATAGAAGTCCAAATTCAGGGCACCAGCTCCCAGAGAATGCTTTCTTCTCTCTCTGTCTGCTCTAGGGGAAGGTCTTTGTCATCAATCTTCCCCTGGTCTAGGAGCTTCTCAGCGCAGGGATCCTAGGTCCAAAAGGACACCCTCTGCTCCCAGCTCTTGTTTCTTGGTGATATGAGGTCCTCCTACTCTCTGCTTGATTCTTTCTTTTATGTCTCAAAAGAGATTGACTCAAGATACAACCTAATCCTGTAGATTGAATCCTGCCTCATTAACATCATACAGGTTAGGATTTACAACACCTGGGATAATCACATCAGATCACAAAATGGTGGACAGCCACACAATACTGGGAATCATAGCCTAGCCAAGCTGACACACATTTTAGGGGGACACAGTTTAATCCATGACAATCAGAGAGCGTCAACCCAAACATATCGGGAAGGTGCTCTGAAGAGGGGACAGTGAAAGTAGGTTATATAAGTCATTATTATGTTAATTTCTCAGGAGATAGCATCAAAGCATGAGCAGGGTTTCCAGGTCAATTGGTTACAGAAACAGTCACCAAGGACACGTCATACATCCTAAAACACAGCCTCTAGTCGGATCCTGGAGTTCCTGCTTCTCAAAGCTGGCTGCACATAGTTAATTTTCCAAAAGAACCCAATATCTAAGGCAAAACAGCCTCCACTAAGCTGCTCACTAGGGTGTTGTTTGACTTGAAGCTAACTCCAGGGAGCCAGGTCCTTAGAGGCCCAAGGTTCAAAAGGACACCTGAAGGTGAATGGCTGGGTGGGTCACCCCATTCCATGACCACAGAAATCTGGATTCCAGGAGAATTAAAACAGTTAAGTCAGTATAATAATAAAATGTTATGCATTTCATTAAAAAAAAAAATAGGGATGATAGCACAGGCTTAGGACTAAAATCTGTATGGAAGGAAGGAAGGAGATGGGGAAGGGGAGAGGAAAGGGGGAGAGCGAGGAGGAAGAGGGAGGAAGGGAGAAATGGCACTTACCTCGTTAAATATGAACACTTGACACAGCACCCGGCATATGGTAGCATCTGTCACTGAGCTGTCTTCACTTCAAGGACCTCACAGTGTAAAGAGGAACTTGGAACGCTTTTCAGATATTGATAGTTAATACTCGTTGTTGTTGTTTGCCATCAAGTCGATTCCAACTCATGGCAACTCCGTGTGTGGGGAGTAGAACTTCTCCATAGGATTTTAAAGGCCATGGCCTTTCAGAAGCAGATCACCAGGCCTGTCTTCTGAGGCACTTCTGGGCGGGTTAGAACAGCCACCCTTTCGGCTACTAGCAGAGCACTTAACCGTATGTGCCACCAGTTACTTCCTAACACCCACTGAGTGCCAGTAACGTGCCAGGCACTATTCTGAAGTCTACATACACACTTTAGACTCACTTCGTCCTCAGCACTTTGCAAGTTCGGTTCCATTGTTATTATTATCCAAGCTTTCTAGGAGAGCGCTATAGGCACAAGGGGTCAAGTAACTTGTCCAGGGTGGCACAAGGAGTGGCTGAGAGGCAGAGCTGGGATTCACACCTGGGCCCTTTGGCTCCCATCACCACACGCCCCTGACTCTCACAGTTGTGAGCAAATGGTATCTCAGAGGTGTGCCCCTGCTGTGATAAGGGACTTGCAACCCAGTAGGGCAGCAGTGTGGCTGAGGAGCTACCTTGGTGGAGAAAGTCTCCAGCATTAGGGATTTCAGGGTGTCCAGGAGGGGTCAGCCAGGGGAAAGGGAGGCAGAGGGACTTGGCGACAGAAGACAGCATGAGCAGGGCTGCGAGGCACGGGAATCAGGGACCGGTGACACAGAGCACGCGGCACTGCACGCCATGCTAGGGGCTTGGACTTTATCCTCTAAGCAATGGGGAGGCACGGGGAGGCGGCGGCTCAGAACTGCACTGCACAGAGATTCCTGGGTGGGCATGGACAGGAAGGCCAGTCGGAAGGCCGCTGCAGGGTGCCCCGGGAGATGGCTACGGT
The DNA here is from genome assembly GCA_030035585.1 of Dugong dugon. Taxonomy (NCBI): domain Eukaryota; kingdom Metazoa; phylum Chordata; class Mammalia; order Sirenia; family Dugongidae; genus Dugong; species Dugong dugon. The sequence goes on from CM057477.1 coordinate 5,212,328, forward strand.
GCGGACAGGTGGCATGTGTAGAAGACAGAATTGGAAGGAAGTGCTGCTCGTTGAGTGAAATGGCTGACAGAGAAAGGAAAGACTCCCCAGCTTCTCCTGACTTTTGAAGGACGACGGTGGTACCATCGGGTGGGCGGGGAACGTAGGAAGAAACGTTGGCATGAAACTCTCAGGAGCAAGAACTTGCCTGCATCCTAAAATCAGGGGGTTCTCTACTCCCCACTGCCACAACTTTTTTAAACTTGCTTTTACAAGAAACTTTATATAGAAAAGTAGAAGGAATATATAATAAATACCCACCACCTAGATTCAACAGTGGTGAGAGTGTGCTACCTCTGCTTCATATACACATAACATATAGCATTCTAAAGTCACAGTGCACAACTTGCTAGTAAATATTCTAAAATATATTTTTTAAAAGAAATATCCTAAAACAAATACGCCTTGCTGGTAAATATTCTTCTCATGGTTCTGGCCTCACCCTAGTTATTTTTCTTCAGTTTATAGCTATACCATTTCAAGAATAAAGAGCAGGGGTTGTTCTTCTTTAATATTTGTGAGAAACTAGACACATTTTTACATTAACTCACATTCTTTATATTAGTGCTTTCTGTAATTATATATATTTGTGTGTGTGTGTATTATATTACGGTTTTGTTGTCATGATCGTCAAATAAGTTTAGGTGAGTCACAAACATCATTACATTTATCTTTAAACACTTTAGCACGTGTTACAAAAAAAAAATTTGACCAATCACAGGTGGCACAGTGGTTAAGTGCTTAGCCGCTAACTGAAAGGATGATGGTTTGAACCCACCAGCGACTCCATGGGCTAAAGATGTGGCAGTCTATTTCCATAAAGATATACAGCCTCGGAAACCCTACTGGCAATTCTATTCTGTCTTATAAAACTCATTGCAGTCAAGTCAATTCCAATTCATAGTGACCCTATGGGACAGAGTAGAACTGCCCCCATAGGGTTTCCAAGGAGCAGCTGATGGATTTGAACCACTGGCCTTTCAGTTAGCAGCCAAGCTTTTAACCACTGTGCCACCAGAGCTCTGTCTTATAGGGTCGCTATAAGTCGAAATTGACTCGACAGCAAGAATTTTATTCTAATAATGAATCAATATCAAAATTTCCCTAACACTCCCCAGAATTACTTTATAGTCGGTTCTGTTTTCAAACCAGGATTCAAGTATTATGTTGCTTTTGTTTAATCTCAAGTCTATTTTAATTTACAACAGTCCGCTGACATTTTTTAAGACACTGACTTGTTTAAGAAACCAGTTGTCCGACAGGACACCCCCTAGTGTGGATCTGTCTGACTGTGTTTTCACGGTACCTTTGAACTTGTCCCTCTACTCCCTGCATTTCCAGGAAATGAAGTCAGACCTAAAGACCTGGCCGGCTTCCAGTTTAGCTTTTTGGCAAGCATATGTCATTAGTGATGCCATGTAGTTCATACTGCAATCCATCCGTGCCAAGATGTGAGCTTTAAAATGCCATCCTACTACCAGCCTACTCATCAAAACCTGGCTGACTCCGGGTCTGGGATCAGGAATGAAGAAGCTGAGTCTTGTTCTAGAAAGCAAGGAAGTGCCCAGATGCTAATGATGGGTCGTATTCAAAGGGCACAGTAGCCAGCTTAAAGGACCCCCACTGCTCAGATTTGGGGCAATCTGAACATCCATAAGAATGACTGGAATTGATTTGAAACACACTGAATATATGAAAGCCTGCAATACTCAATCATAATACTCCAGAAAGAATAAAATGCTGTGTCACTTTGAGAAGAAGCAGGCATGACTCAGACATGTTAAGGCATTTGGCTCTGATCATTACCTCAATTGGTTCCACGGCCCCATTCTTGACTCCTGAATACTCAAGCCCTGACGTAAACTGTGACCTTGACCCCAGCTATCCCTCCTGTGTGCCTGGAATAATCAGTAAAGATGATGAGAACAGAAACTAGATTTCCTTCCCAAAAAACACGTTTCACCACAATAAGATAATATACAGAAGCATCACAGTCTCGTTTTAATGTAAAATTGACAGCATCTTCCAGAACTTCCCTAGAACTGCATCATATTCTTAATGAGCGCTGGTGGGGCAGCGGTTAAGCGCTGGGCTGCTAAACAAAAGGTTGGCCATTAGAACACACCCAGCTGCTCCGTGGGAGAAAGACCTGGCAATCTGGTCCTGGAAAGATTACAGCATAGAAAACCCTATGAGGAAGTTCTACTCTGTCACATGGGTTTGACGTGAGTCGGAATCACTGAACAGCACCCAGCAACAACAACATGCAAGCTTCGGGGCCACCATTAAATTTCTCCGCACTAAGCTTAAGCTCTTGATTTCTTCTCTTGTTCTCACCCATTATATAAATGGTCATCACTGTAAACAGACCTCCTGGCTGTGAACTAAACCATGACTCAGTTGTCAAGGTACAGTGATAGTAGGAGTATCCTTCTCTCTCCAGGTATCTCGTCTTAAAGAGAACATTCTCCGTGTGTGTTAATGGGCTGGACAGTGTGACCAGCAGTTCAAGTCATCCATTCTTACATGTAGCTTTTTTTGGTCTGTTTTGTATACATTTAATAATATCACGAAGATTAGAAAGATGGCATAATCATGTTTTAATTAATCTGATTTGTGTTATTAAAACCTTTTAGATATTTCTTTGCTGGAATAAAGGGTAGCTTCCTGAAGTTATCCAGCTAACACAGTTTCTCTTAATTTAAAAAAAAATTTTTTTTTAATTTTGGTGAAAGTTTACACAGCCAAAGTTACACCATTTCAACCATTTCAACATAAACAATTAATTCAGTGACGTTGGTTACATTCTTCAAGTGGTGCTACCATTCTCGCTCTCCTTTTCCACATTCTTCTACCACCATTATCTTACACTCACTGCCCCCTAAGCTTCCCATCCAACCTTTTGAGTTGCTGTTGTCAGTTTCATCTCACGTAGATAATTCTTTAAAAGAGCACAATGCTCAAAGCAGACATACTTTACTAATTAAGATAGGCTAGCTATGTTTTGGTTCAAAGAACACTTGAGGGGATAGCTTTGGTTTAAGGCTTAAAGATTATCTCAGGGCAATCTCATCAAGCCTCATTGACTCCAGAAAGTCTGGATTCCATTGGGAATATGGAAGGAGGGAGTTTCCATTTATGGTGATGGGAAATTTGGTATCAATGAAGGGTAATGATTTCACGGCTGGTTAACGTAATTGATATCATTAAGCTGTGCACCTGAAAAATGTTCAGGCTTCTTATGTAGAACCAAACACCCCCACAAGATTGGCTTCCTTGGTTTGGAGGTTTAGGGTCATGGTTTTGAGGGACATCCCAATCAATTGGCTTAATACTGTGTCTCAGTATGCAGTTCCTCACCAAAACCAAAACCAAAACCAAACCCAGACCCACTGCCATCGAGTCAATTCTGACTCACTGCAACCCTATAGGGTTTCCAAGACTGTAAATCTTCACCGAAGCAGGATGCCACATCTTTCTCCCGTGGAATGGCTGGTGGGTTCAGACCGCCACTTTCTAGCTATCAGCCGAGCACTTTAACCACAGCCCCACCATTCTTACATTTAGCTTTCATAGTTGCCCTGGCAGGGGCTGTCATCGGATATTCCTTTAATAAGACTCAGAGGAAACTGCTTTTCTTTTGAGACAAGCTTCCTTGGTAAGATGTTGAATTCAATGATTGATGGCCCCACCCCAAGCAACAGGCAGAGCTATGACAACACCCATTTTGTAAAGCTTTCGGGTCCCCATGTCATGGTGTTAGGCCCATGGTTGAACGCAGGTGCCTCCTAAAATCTCATCGCTCTAGTTTGGAAACTAGTTTCTCGAGTTTCATCTCCTCTGTGCAAGCAGCTCTCCCTAAACGGTTGGGAAGAGGTGCCTTTGTGTAAGCCTCCAGCAGTTGTATGATAACTGAAGTCTCTCCTCTGGGGTCCTCAGCACCAAATGGTGGTTTCCAAGGATCAAAAAGGTTCAGGGAGAGGTTTCCAGAACACAAGCTTCATGGAAAATAGCTCATGGAGTCAATCATTCCCTTTGTAAAGACTTCATCCAATTTCCCCTTCAAATCTGTTTTGGGATAAGACTAGGGATATTAATATTTCTGTCAGCTTCAACTTCTTCATCTTCATCAATTACTCGGTCTTCAATCTCCTGAGGCATCTTTTGATGGTGACTCAGCATGGTGACTCCAGTGGCCTGGTCCATTGCTTTACAGATGCAGAAAGGCCCCCAGCACGTGGACTTGCTCCATGACCCTATGCATCCTGATGCGTACCAAGAATCCAGCCATCAGACTGGTCACAGGGCACTGCTCCAATCAGGCTTTGCGTTCTTCGTCGTTGTCCTTAAACCTGCTTCTTTCCTCAGTGAACTGAAATTATCCAGTCTCCAGAGTCCTACAAGGGCAGCTCAGGGAAGCCTGGCCCACAGCCAAGAGGGCACCTCAGCCCGTCCTCCTGGGGAGGACACTCAGGGAAGCCTGGCCCACAGCCGAGAGGGCACCTCAGCCCATCCTCCTGGGGAGGACACTCAGGGAAGCCTGGCCCACAGCCGAGAGGGCACCTCAGCCCGTCCTCCTGGGGAGGACACTCAGGGAAGCCTGGCCCACAGCCAAGAGGGCACCTCAGCCCGTCCTCCTGGGGAGGACACTCAGGGAAGCCTGGCCCACAGCCGAGAGGGCACCTCAGCCCATCCTCCTGGGGAGGACACTCAGGGAAGCCTGGCCCACAGCCGAGAGGGCACCTCAGCCCGTCCTCCTGGGGAGGACACTCAGGGAAGCCTGGCCCACAGCCGAGAGGGCACCTCAGCCCATCCTCCTGGGGAGGACACTCAGGGAAGCCTGGCCCACAGCCAAGAGGGCACCTCAGCCCGTCCTCCTGGGGAGGACACTCAGGGAAGCCTGGCCCACAGCCGAGAGGGCACCTCAGCCCATCCTCCTGGGGAGGACACTCAGGCACATGTGGAGGCTGCACTCCATCTCTGGCCACCCACACCATCGAGTCAGTGAACTGTAGCCATAGCAACCGCCCAGTCCTAACCCTGAAAATAGTTCATTTGCTTGTGTTTATCCAAATATAATCCCCATTACTCATGTTCTCCAGAGTTGGGACTGCCTCCCCATTGCATAAGAATACTGGAGAAGAAAATCTCTCTACTTTCCTAATGGAATGTCAACCCTAGCCCCGCCTTGCTGGCTTTCAGAACACACAAATCTAGCAGTAATGGAATAACCAACCCACCAAACCCTGGCAGGAGAATCCTAGTTATTTGCTCCCCACTTCCATCAAAAACTCCACTCAGGGAATTGGCATTAAACACATTGAAGGTGGTATAAGGCAGCTATCCTTAATTCAGCTGTGCATAAGAACCACCTGAGAGAGTTTATTAAAAATATGGATTCCTCGACCCTACCCTAGACATTTCTGATTCTGTAGGTGTAGGATTTGGGAGCAACTGACCTGGCCTGTGGGACCACTGGCTAAGGAGCCTGTCTCTATCCACACCTTTAGTTCTACTCTCCTACGGTAGGATCAACTATTAAAGTGTTTATGCTTGGTCCCCTTTATTGTTTTTCTCCCACACGAAAACCCCAATTCCAAGAAGATAAGGAGTTGTACTGGCTTGCCTCTGTTTCTGTTGGGGCTGAAAGCAGAAGGGGCCTGAAGTCAAACCGTCTTTCTGTCTTCTGTGAAAGACTCAACTCACTGAGGAAATGACTTTAGATATCCCAGCATAGAAAAGATGGAGCAGAATCGTGCTGTGGGGTTGCTCCCAGGCCAGGAAAGGGACAGAAAATTTTGATCTGTTCCATGACACATCTCGAGGAGGGTGACAAGACCTCAGGAGAGACCTCAGATACATGTCAGGAGGCACCGTCCCAGGCCCTGGGATTCCAGCCTTGACTAAGGCTGCTGGGCCCAGGGGGACACATGGAAGTGTACCAGTCAGGCTCCAATCAGAGAAGCAGAACCAGTAGGAGATAGAGAGATAGAATGATAGATGATGGATGGATGGATGGATGGATGGATGGATGGATTTATTAAAGGGAATTGGCTTAAACAATTATGGGGGCTGGCCAAGCATGGTCTCCACAAAGCTGTCCCACATCTAATGCTGGAACACAGGGTCCACAGGTAGGCGGGCAGGAAGGGAAGATCACGCGCAGACTAGAACACTACAAGCACAAACCAGGACCCCACAAGGATGGACTGGTTACCTCTGACCTGGGTGATGAGGGTTTCCTGCAGAAGCCAGGGTCCTTCATCACAGCGTTGAACACCTGACCTGAAGTCAGAGAAAGGGAAGGAAGACCCAGGGGGAAGCGAGAGCAACTGAAGGCCCAGTTGCTGCTTCTTGGCAACAAGGCAGACCAACACGTCAGTAATAGTATGTGTGCTACAAGATGGCTGCTGCTTCCCTCCCATCCTCCAACTCTGATGAGAGAACGTCCCTCTTGCCCACCCTAACAGGAAGCATTCAAAAAAAGGAAACCCTGGGAAACGTAGTTTCGACTAGCCAATGGCCACATGACGATGCCATTACAGGAAGTAACTGAAGCGCTGGATCCCAAGGAGCCATATCTGCCCAGCAGATACTGCAGCAGAAACCAGTGTGGACTGAAAGATATGATGCCCATATCATTCAGTTCTGTGTAAGGTCTTGGAACCTTCAACAGATCCTGCTGGAAATCCCAGTAATTAAGAACATGACATTTTCTGCCAGCCCTATGGTAGAGAACTGAGCTGGAATTATTTTCATTTAACAGAAATAAAGTAATGTGATATACTCGCTGAAATATAATCCAGTGAGCCCCCCCGCCCCTGCAATTTTATATATTTACCCCTTCTTAGATTAGCTTCCTCCCCAGACTGTTTTCATGAAGTATCCGTTAAATGTTAGGACCTTTTATTACTAATCACTAGAAGAGACAGCAACAGCACCACCATATTGGTTACTGAAAGTCTACATCACTAATATCAAGAGCATTATTTAGTTTGCTGTCCCTCCGGTAAGATCTAAGGAGCCCCGGTGGCGTGATACTGTTCTTCATTTATCAATGAAAGACGTTAGAAACTGCCCTATAGGGCAGTTTTACTCTGTCCTATGGGGTCGCTGTGGTCGGAATTGACTTGACAGCACACAAAAATATGGAAGATCTATGTAGAAAAGCAAATTCACAACTGAAGTAGGCAAGAAGAGGCCATTTTGGGTCAGAAGCATATCTCTGAGGACTTCTGAGCAGTGTCCTGATATTTGAGTTATAACAGTAAGTTCTAGCATCATTAGGGCATCTTAGAAACAATGATGTCCTTTCCTGAAGGGCTGGTAGTTCGAACCCACCAGCTGCTCCGCAGGAGAAAGACGTGGTAGTCTGCTTCCATAAGGATTATAGCCTTGGAAACCCTATGGGGCAGTTCCACTCTGTCCTACAGGATCGCTATGAGTTGGAATCGACTTGACAGCGATGGGTTTAACTTGGAGTAACTATGCATTGTAGAAAAGTGATCAGCAACAGTCTTTGATTTATTTCAAAAAGGATTTTTTTTGTTTATTTGTTGTTTTATTTAGGTTTTGCTTAAAAGCAAGGCATGCTTGTGACAACTCTATAATAGATAAAATCTTGGTTCAAAGTGTAGAAGCTGCTTCCTACTTACACTCTAGAGAATGATCGAGAACATGTGAGTGAGCTTTGTTCTTTGTGTTTGGAGAAGCTGGGTAGAGGGGTTTGTACCGGGTCTTGTTTTTTAATTATAGGTAGCCCCGGACTTACAACATATTAGAGTTGTAACAAACTGCATTTCTGACCAGCCGTTTTTTTTTTTTTTTTTTTGTACACCTAATTGTTAGTAATATGTACTACACACAGTGTCGCAGTGTGTAATTGCTGATGTTACCATTCTCAGATGTTCACTCCCAGATGTTCAACGTTATGAGTTAGAGTTCAAAACTGCTGTATAGCAGGCTATGGCCTGTTCAGCAATGAAGCCGGTGTCGGTGTCCGGAGCCATAATGGATAGAAAATCGGGCAATGTTCAACTTTAATGACATACAACAGTTGAACTGAGCACATGCCCGACAGCTGTTATGACTCCGACTTCGCTGTTACAACAATGAAAACTTAAAAAAAAAAAAAAAAAAAGGTAGTCAACTTATATCTGAACCAACTTACAAAGGAGTTGTCGGAACAGAACCCCACTGTAAGTCAGGGACTACCTGTAATTAACCAGGGGACTGCCCCTGAGCCAAGGAGGATGGTTTCATTCCCACCCCACTTCCTAGATCTAGTTTGGAAAACATTCCCCACCAGGTGCTATCAGGGAGGCGTAAATAACCTCGTTTAACAACCTGTGTTCCTTTTGGAAGGCTGTCTCTTCTCTCCAGCCTGGAGAGGGTCCAGTATCTGCTGAAACTGGTCCACGTGTGTGGAACTCGCCTGCCCCTTCTCTTTTCTTGGATGTACCATATAAGAGACCTAGACTTTCAAAGAAATGTAGCTGCCATTTGCTGATTTAATTTTGAAGTTATTTTCTAACTTCTTTCGTTGATAAGTGAAGAAAAGTATTGCCCCTTTTGAAATACTCCAAACAGGCTGAGCTTGTAATTTAAAAAAAAAAAATAAACTTCCCTGTTTTTAAAATATACACACAATGTGGGATTACAACTCACTGAATAAAACAGTAGCCCATGGGTCCCTGTTAATATAAATAAGCAAATAAATACATAAGGGGGAAAGAAAGCTCTTCTTTAAAGCAGAACGCCAGCTAACACCTGTAAGAGGAAGGACAAAAATGATCTCCATTCTGTGGCCATCATGGTGTCACTGGATACCGGCGGGAGCCATCAATGCGGGCTGCGTCCGGTCGATGGAGGTTTGATGAAGAATGGGGTTGTTGTGTGCTGGTGAGTCTATTTCCACTGATAGCGACCCTATAGGACAGAGTAGAACTGTCTCATAGGGTTTTCTAGGCTGTATCTTTATGGGAACAGATTCAACCAGGTCTTTCTCCCATGGAGCCATTGGGTGGGTTACAACTGCCAACCTTCGGGTTAGCAGCTGAGTGTTTAAGCATTGTGCCACCACGGCTCCTAAACCAATGGGAAGAGTTGTGTAATCAAACTGTATTTACAGAAACAGGTGGTGAGCTTCACTGGGCTCCTTGGGTGTAGTTTCCTGAACCCTGGTGTAGATGTTTGTTTTGTTCCAGTAGAAACTGCTGAATAGTTCCTGTTGAGTTAACAGTCGAAGCAACATTGTACAAGAATTCAATAGTTGCTGCACATCCTTGTCACCACTGAGAATTATCAGTCTTTTCAGTAGTAACCATTGTGGTAGGTGTGTAGTATATCTCACTGCGGTTTTAACTGGCAATTTCATGATACTAAAGAATGAACACATCTGTCTTGGAAGAAGTACAGCCAGAATGCTTCTTAGAAGCAAGGATGGCAAGACTTTGTCTCACATAATTTGGACATGCTATCAGGAGGGACCAGTTTCTTGAGAAGGACACGATGCTTAGTAAAGTAGAGGGTCAGCAAAAAAGACGAAGACCCTCAAGGAGATGGACTGACACAGTGGCTGCAACAATGAGCTCCAACACAGCAATGATTGTGAGGATGGGGCAGGACCGGGCAATGCTTCGTTCTGTTGTACCCAGGGTCGCTAGGAGTCAGAAGTGACTCAACAGCACCTAACAAAAACAACAATGATGTTCATCACTTTAAAAACATATTTTTTTGCCCATTTTTATTCGTATCTCAGATCTGTGGAGATATCCTTGGCTATGAATCTGTATGAGGAGCCCCAGTGGCACAGTGGTTAAGGGCTTAGCTGGTAATCAAAAGGTCAGCAGTTTGTACCCACCAGCCGCTCCTCAGGAGAAAGACATGGCAATCTACTTCCGTAAAGATGACAGCCTTGGAAACCCTGTGGGGCAGTTCTACTCTGTCCTACAGGGTCGCTATGAGTCAGAATGGACTCGCTGGCAACGGGTATGAATCTGTGTTATCTATTGATTCATAACAACATTGCCACAAGCTTAGTGCCACAAAGTAACACACATTGAACACCTGACGGTTTCTGTGGGTTAAGAGTCTGGGCGTAGCTGGGTCCTCTGCTTTTCAGGGTCTGTCACAACACTGCAATCAAGGAACTATCCAGGGCTATGATTTCATCTGGAGCCCTGATGGTGCAGTGCTTAAGAACTCCCCTGCTAACCAAAAGGTCTGCAGTTCAAATCCACCAGCTGCTCCCTAGAAACCCTATGGGGCAGTTCTACTCTGTCCTGCGTGGTCACTATGAGTCAGAGCCGACTTGATGGTGTGGTTCGGGGTTTGGCGGTCTCATCTGTGACTCAGATGGGGAAGGATATGCTTCCAAGCTCATGTGGTTGTTGGCGGCATTCAATTCCCTCTGAGCTGTCGTATTAAGGGCCTTGGTTTTTTTCCTTTCGAAAGAACATTTTATTTTAAAGCACAACATCAATATTCTGTCCCAAAAATGTGTGAGTAAGAGAGAGTTTTTGTTTGTGAGAATCCCTTTAAAAAAAAAAAAAACAGTTGCTATTGAGTCAATTCCAACTCATAGCAACCCCGTAAGTGTCAGAGTAGAACTGTGCTTCATCAGGTTTTCAGTAGCTGATTTTTTTTTTTTTTTTATACTTCAGATGAAGGTTTACAGAACAAACTAGCTTCTCATTAAACAATTAGTACACATATTGTTTTCTAACATTGGTTACCAATCCCACAACATGCCAACACTCTCTCCTTCTGGACCCTGGGTTCCTTATTACCAGCTTTCCTGTCCCCTCCTGCGTTCTAGTCCTTGCCCCTGGGCTGGTGTGCTCCATTAGTCTCGTTTTGTTTTATGGGCCTGTTTAATCTTTGGCTGAAGGGTGAACATCAGGAGTGACTTCAGTACTGAGCTAAAAGGGTGTCCGGGGGCCATATTCTCGGGGTTTCTCCAGTCTCTGTCAGGCCAGTAAGCCTGGTCTTTTTTTGTTGAGTTAGAATTTTGCTCTACATTTTTCTCCAGCTCTGTCTGGGACCCTCTTTCATGATATAAGGGCCACAATTTCTTGTTGGCTGTTGCCCAGAGGAAGGAGTCCTGGTGGTGCAGTGGTTAAAGCAATCAACTGCTAAACGAAAGGTCAGCCGTTCGAAACCACTAGCTGCTCCCCGGGAGAGAAGTGTGGCAGTCCACTTCCATAGAGATTCATAGCCTTGGGTCAAAATCAGCTCAAAGGCAGTGGGTTGGCTGGGTTGCCTAGGGGATGCCCTTAGTTCTAGCCACGTGGGCTTTCCCTGCATGATCACTTGTTTCCTCAAAGCCATTGAGGTCAAGTGTCTCCTCACAAGATGGGCATTACAGTCTTATGGAACATACTGGCCCACATATAATCACATACATTCTGGCACCTTTGCCATATTCTGTTGGTTAGAAGCGAGCCACAGGTCCCAACAACACTCAGCGGGAGGGGATTACACGAGGGCATTAACACAAGGAGTCAGGGGTCACAGGGGCCAGCCTAGAGTCTGTCTACCACAGACTCTGCCAGATACGTGTGTAATATCTTCTCCCAGTCTGTAACTTACCTTGTCCCTTTCTTTGATACCAAAAAATGGTTTTATTTTAAATAAAGTTCAACTTATCTGTTTTGTTTATTTTATGGATAGTGCTTTTTCTGACTGGTTTAACAATTGACTGCCTACCTAAGATCACGAAGAGATTCCCCAGTGCTTTCTTCTAGACGAGCGTTTGTCAACCTTGGTGGACGTTTTGGATGGGTCATTCACTCTTGTGGGGACTCTCCTGTACATTGTGACATGTTCAACAGCATCTCTGGCCTCTACCCACTAGATGTCAGTAACACCCCCTCCCCAGTTGTGACTATCAAAAACCTTGCCAAATGTCCCCTGGGGCCAAAAATCCCCCAGCTAAGAACCACTGTTCTAGATAGTTTATATTTTAAACTTTCAAAACTATGTCTATGGTCCATTAAAAAATTGTATGTTTGTTTCATATTGTTCCATTAAAAATAAAAAACAAAGAAAGAAACAAGTTGTTATTGAGTTGATTCTGATTCACGGTGACCTCGCGTGTCAGAGTAGAACTGTGCTTCATAGGATTTTCAATATCTGTGGACTTTCAGAAGTAGATCACCAGGACTTTCTTCCACAGTGTCTCTGGGTGGATTCAAACCATCAGCTTTTTGGTTAGTAGCCAAGCGTGTTAAGCTTTTGCAGCACCCAAGGACTAATTTCTCTAGTAACATTTATTGAAAAGACCATCCTTTCCCCCATAAATTGCATTTATTGCCTTGTCTTAAATCAAGTGGCCATATATTTATGGATCTATTTCTGGACTCTGTTCTGTTCATTTAATCTAATTTCCATCCTTATACGAATGGAACACTTTATAGTAGTTTTTGGTAAGTCTCGAAGTCTGCCGATGCAAATCTTCAAACTTTGTCATCCAGACTGGCCTGGCTATTCTAGGTTCTTTGCATTTCCACATATATTTAAAATCAGTTTGTCAACTTTTACACAGACAATAACTACAGACATTTTGCTTGGGACTAAATCTACGGATCAGTTTGAGGTAATTGCAGTCCTAACTATTGAATATTCCAGTTCATGAAACGATAAATCTCTCATTCATTTAGTTCCCTTTTAATATTGCTCAGCAATATTTTATAGTTTTCAGTGTAGACGTCTTGGAAATATTTCATTAAATTTATTGCTACCTATTTGATATTTTTTGATGTGAGTTAAAAATGGCATTGGTTTTCTAATTGTATTTTCCAATCATTTGTTGCTAGTATATAGAAATACCATTTTTTTGTGTATCAACCTTGTATCCAGTGACCTTGGTAGATTTATTTATCAGGTAAAATAGTAAATTTATTTGAATTTTCTCTGCATATAATCAATTTATCTGCAAATAAAGACAGTTTTACTTCTTTTTCTTTTCCTTCTCTTTGTAGTTGTATTTCTTTTTCTTGCCTTATTGCTCTAAGATTTCCCAAACAATATTGAGTAGAAGTAGTAACAGTGAACATCCTAGTCTTGTTCCCAAACTCAGGGGGAAATCATTAATATGTCAACATGTTTTGCACCAAAAAAAGTCATATTGATTCTGACTCACGGTGATCCCACGTGTGTCAGTGTAGAGCTATGCTCCATAGGGTTTTCACGGCTGTGACCTTTTGGCAACACCTCACCAGGTCTTTCTCGTGAGGTGCCTCTGAGTGGATTCAAAGCACCAATCTTTTGGTTAACTGAGTTTTTGTAGATGCCTTTTATTATATTGAGGCAGTTACCTTTTATTCCTAGGAGTTCCTAGGTGGCACAAACAGTTAAGTGCTCGACTACTAGTCAAAAGGCTGGTGGTTCGAACCCACGCAGCAGTGCCTCAGAAGACGTGGGATCCCATGCCATGAGACTCTGCGCACATGGGGTTGCCGTAAGTCAAAATCGACTCCACAGCAACTAACAACAACAACAACTTTCTGTTTCTGGTTTTTAGCTTGACTGGATGTTGAATTTTATCAAATTTTTTTCTCTTCTTTTGCATCTATTGAAATCGTTATGTAATTTTTCTCCTGAACTCTATTAATGTGGTTAATTGCTTGATCTTTTAATATTAAATAAGCCTTGCTTTCCTAGGATAAATCCATTTACTCATGATCTATTATCTTCTTTATATATTGCTGAAGTTCATTTGCCAATATTTTGTCTAGGATCATTGTCTTTATGTGCATGGAAGGAGCTGGTCTGTGGTTTTGTTTTCGTGGTCAGGTTTTGGTATCAGGGTAATTCTGGCCTCTTAACTCAAGGGAGGTCATGTTTCCTTTTCCACTATGCTCTAAAAGAGTTCACGTAAAATCGGTAATATTTCATCCTTAAATGGTTGGGGAAAATCAATGATGAAGTCATCTGGACCTAAGATTTTCTTTGTGAAAGAGTTTTTATTACTTGATCAATTGTTTTTTTAACAAACATATAGTTTATCATAGACTATATTGGATAATGTTTCATGTGCACTTGAAAAGAATATATTCTGCTGTTGTTGGGTGTTGCATTCTATACATATTAATTGGCTATTCTGGCATTAGTTCTTTTATTAACTTTACTGATATGTTTTGTCTGCTAGTCCTATAAATTATTAAGAAAAATATGTTAAAATTTCCATTATGGCCTTGGATTTGTCTATTTCTTTTTTTAGTTCTGTCCATTTTTGCTTTATATGTTTTAAAGCTATTATTTTAGATGCATTAAAATTTAGGATGATTATGTCTTCCTGCTAAATTGTCCCTTTTATAACTCTGAAATACTCCCCTCTATTGATATTTTTGCCTTAAAATCTACTTTGTTGATATTAATACAGCCAATGTTTTTGTTTTCCTGGTTAATGTGTTCATGGCATATTTTTTCCCATCCTTTTATTTTCAATTTATCATGTGTCTTTATATCAGAAGTGTGTTTCTTTCAAAGTATATAAAGTTGGGTCTTTATTTTTAACTCAGTATAACAATATTTGTCTTTAAATGGAGGTTTTTAGTCAATTTACATTTAATGTAATTACTGATATAGCTGGGTTTTAAGTATTTTAATTTGGTTCCTAATTGTCACCTTTGTTCTTCATATTAGCTTTCTTTTCCAATTTCTTTTGGGATATTCAAATATTTTCATATTCCATTTTATCTCCTGTATTAGTTTTGTAGTTTTACTTTTTATTTTTAGTGATTAGCAACTGCAATATGAATCTTAATTTATTTAAGTTTACCTTAAGTTAGCTTACTTCTTCATGAATAATACAAGAACCTTATAACAGTACAATTCCATTTTCCCCCTTATGCCCTTTGTACTTTGGTTGTTGTATATTTTACTTCTATATAAGTTATAAACCCCCACAAGACATCGTTATTATTGCTGGTTTAAACAGTCAATAATCTTTGATATTTAGCCACTTATTCACCTTTCTTGCAGTTCTTTTTCCTTCATAGAAAATTCATTTCAGTCAGAAGAATTTCCTTGATTGTAGGTCTGCTGGCAATGATTTCTCTCAATATTTTATTTGTCTGAAAATACATTTTTTACCTTAATTCTATTGAATAAATATTTGAGCTGGGTTAAGAATTCCAGGTTGACAGATTTTTTCTTTTTTCCTTAAATATCTTAAAGATATCATTCCTTTGTCATGTGGACTACTGAATTTCTATCAAAAAGTCTGCTATCAGTTTTATCGTTATTCCTTTGAAGTTAGTGTGTCTCCCTCCCACCTTACCCCACCCCAACTTCGGCTACTTTTAAGATTTTTTTTCTCTAGCTTTAGTTTTCAGCATATTGACTGTGATATATCTAGCTTTGCACTTCTTGTATTTATCCTGCTTATGACGCACTGAAATCTGTGGATTGATGTCTTTCATCCATTTTGGAAAATTCAGATGTTACTTTTGCCCATATTCTCTCATTCTAGGACACCAACTACATAAGTGTTATCATTTGATAGGGTACTACACATTCCTTACATACTTCTTTTGTAAATTCCTTTCTCTCTCTGTGCTTAGATTTAGATAATTTCTATTGACCTGTCTTTCAGCTCACTAAACCTGTCTTATCATGTTAGTCTTTTATTAAAATCATTCAATAATTTCTTTGAAATTTTTAGGTTTATAATGTCCATTTCCTAAAGATAGATAGATGAGAGATAAATAGAGAGATAGATAGATTCCATTTCTCTGTTGAAATTCTCCATCTTGTCATCAATTTTGTTCATCTTTTCTCTTATTCTCTTTAACATATTTAAAATAGTTATTTTAAAACCTTATCTGCTAAATACAACTTATGGGTTATCTATGTAAATACTTGTATTGGTTGATTTTTCTCTTAACTATGGGTCAAATTTTCCTGCTTTTTCATGTCTTGTAATTTTTGTCATGTATGCTAGACATTGTGTATAGAAGTTGTATAAAGACTGAAGTAGATACAATTTTCCCCAGAGAGGGTTTGCCTTTTCCTTGGGCAGGCAGACAGAGTAAGGTGCTGACCACAATGATCCAATCAACAGTTGAGCTGTGCTAAGGGTATAGATTTTGTTAGACTCATTCTACTTCTGCTTTCAAAAGTCTCAAAGGTGAGATGTGTGGCTTGTTTACTATAGGCCCTTCTGTCCCACATGATCTTGGCTCTTAAGTTCCATGAGACTGAAAAAAAAAAAATTCATTCTGTCTTTCAAACCCACTAGCACCCCCCTCACCACAAAAGCACTGATTAAAATTGCCATGAGGATAACCCAGCAGAGAAAACCTCCTACATATTTGGGGATTGCCCAGATCTGAAACTTCCACATCAGCCTCAAAATCTATACTGGATTCTCTTTAGGCTAAGAGAGTTCCTCTGTGAACGGTGAGACCAATTCTCAGCCCATGTGCAGACTTGTGAAACGCCTCAAGGAGGGAAAAATGCTACAGAACTACACTCACTTAGAAGGGGCGCTTTTCACCTTGGAATTAAATTCCTCTAGATCACTTTTCATCCATAGTATCAAATGTCATTTTAAAAATACAGTATTTTGCAATTGATCCATTTTTCATTGTTTGTTGTGGTGGGAAGAATGGTCTGCTGCTACTGCCTTCTATTTCTTCATCAGCGGCAGAAGTAGAACATGCGTTAGTTTTATAATCAGAGAAAAGGAAGTAAATGTCAATAAAAATTATTAATTTACAGAAAACTTCCAAGATACATCATGCACAAATATTAGCCCAAACATTTTAGCATCAAAGATTAATTTTGAGAACATTGCTGTTCCTAAACAATAACAATTCCTCCTAATTGTGGCTCACCCAACATCTATTTCTAATCATCTTCTCATCTTACTGCCTCTATTATGGAGGACAAATCTAAATAGACACTTTCCAAACGTCCTTAGCAACTAGTAGTGGCCAATGGACACAGTCATGACATGTCCTCCTTTCTTGTATGGAATGCAGACATGATATCTGCATTTGTAGCACTCGTTTTTGATCATGAGGCACAAGCAACAGAAGACAACATATTAAGGATGGAACAGTAAAAATATATAAAGAGACTGGGTTCCTGATTGCATTCTTGAGTAGCTAGACCAAAGCTAAAAACTACCTATTAGCAGAATATTTTATATGTGAGAAGAATGTTGTTGTTGTTAGGTGCCATAGAGTTGGTTCCGACTCATAGTGACCCGATGTACAACAGAAGGAAACACTGCCTGATTCTGCACCATCCTCAAAATCATTGCTATGTTTGAGCCCGTTTTTGCAGCCACTATGTCAATCCATCTCGTTGATGGTCTTCTACTTTTTCTCTGACCCTCTACCAAGCATGATGTCCTTCTCCAGGAACTCGTCCCTCCTGAAACATGTCCAAACTATGTGAGACAAAGTCTCTCCATCCTTGCTTCTAAGGAGCATTATGGCTGTACTTCCTCCAAGACAGATTTATTCATACTTCTGGCAGTCCATGGTATATTCAATATTTTTAGCCAACACCATAATTCGAAAACCAAAAAAACCAAACCCATTGCCATCGAGTCGATTCTGACTCATAGCGAACCTACAGGACAGAGTAGAACAGCCCCATAGAGTTTCCAAGGAGCACCTGGTGGATTTGAACTGCCAACCTTTTGGTTAGCAGCCATAGCTCTTAACCACTATGCCACCATAATTCAAAGGCATCAAGTTTTCTTTGGTCTTCCTTAGTCAGTGTCCAGCTTTCACATGCATATGAGGCAACTGAAAACACCATGGCTTGGGTTAGATGCACCGTACCTCAAATTAACATCTTTTTAACACTTTAAATGTCTTTTGCAGCAGATTTGCCCAATGCAATATATCATTTAATTTCTTGATTGATGCTTCAGTGGGCATTGATTTTGGATCCAAGTAAAATGAAATCCTTGACAATGCCAATCTTTTCTCCATTTATCATAATGTTGCTTATTGGTCCAGTTGTGAGGATTTTTGTTCTCTTTATGTTGAAGTGTAATCCATACTGAAGGCTGGAGTCTTTGATGTTCATCAGTAAGGGCTTCAAGTCCTGTTGACTTTCAGCAAGCAGGGCTATGTCATCTGCATATTGCAGGTTGTTTATGAGTCTGCGTCCAATCCCGATGCCCTGTTCTTCTTCATATAGTCCAGCTTCTCAG
Organism: Dugong dugon; assembly: GCA_030035585.1. Lineage (NCBI taxonomy): Eukaryota > Metazoa > Chordata > Mammalia > Sirenia > Dugongidae > Dugong > Dugong dugon. The sequence continues at coordinate 5,230,548 of CM057477.1, forward strand.
ATTATTTGCTCAGCATACAGATTGAATAAGTATGGTGAATGATACAACCCTGACATATCTTTCTTGACTTTAAACCATGCAGTATCACCTTGGTCTGTTTGAACAACTGCCTCTTGGTCTATGTACAGGTGCCTCATGAGCACAATTAAATGTTCTGGAATTCCCATTTGCAATGTTATCTATAATTTGTTATCATACACACAGTCAAATGCCTTAACATAGTCAAGAAAACACAGGTAAACATCTTTCTGGTATTTTCTGCTTTCAGTCAAGATCCATCTGACCTCAGCAATGATGCCCCTCATTCCGTCCTCTTCTGAATCCAGCCGGAATTTCTGGCAGTTCCCTATTGATGTAGTGCTGCAACTGTTTATGAATTATCTTCAGCACAATTTTACTCGCTTTTAATAGTAATGATATTGTTCAATAATTTCTGCATTCTTTTGGATCGCCTTTCTTTGGAATAGGCATAAATATGGATCTCTTCCAGTCAGTTGGCCAGGTAGCAGTCTTCCAAATTTCTTGAGCACTTCCAGCACTGCATCCGTTTATTGAAACATCTCAATTGGTATTCCGTCAATTCCTGGAGCCTTGTTTTTTTTTTGTTTTTTTTTTTTGCCAACATCTTCGGTGCAGCTTGGACTTCTTCCTTCAATACCATCAGTTCTTGATTATATGCTACCTCCTGAAATGACTGAACATTGACCAGTTCTTTTTGGTACAGTGACTCTGTGCATTCCTTCCATCTTCTTTTGATGCTTCCTGTGTTGTTCAGTATTTTGTCCATAATCAAAAACCTGTTACCGTCGAGTTGATTCCGACTCATAGCAACCCTACAGGACAGAGTAGAACTGCCCCATATGATTTCCATGGAGTAGCTGGTGAATTGGAAATGTCAACCTTTTGGTTAGCAGCTGTGTTCTTAACCACTGTACCACCAGGGCTCCATTTTGCCCACAGAATCCTTCAATATTGCAACTCGAGGCTTGAATTTTTTCTTCAGTTCTTTCAGCTTGAGAAATGCTGAGCATGTTCTTCCCTTTTGGTTTTCTACTTCCAGGTCTTTGCACATGCCACTATAATACTCTACTTTGTCTTCTCGAGCCGCCCTTTGAAAACTTCTGTTCAGCTCTTTTACTTCATCATTTCTTCCTTTCACTTTAGCTACTCTATGTTCAAGAGCAACTTTCAGAATCTCTTCTGACATCCATTTTGGTCTTTTCCTTCTCTCCTGAGAAATGACCTCTTGCTTTCTTCATGTATGATGTCCTTGATGTCATTTCACTACTCGTCTGGTATTTGATCAATAGTGTTCAATGTGTAAAATCTATTCATGAGATGGTCTCTAAATTCAGGTGGGATATACTCAAGGTCATATATTGGCTCTCATGGACTCGTTCTAATTTTCTTCAGTTTCAACTTGCATATGAGCAATTGATGGTCTGTCCGGCAGACATATGATATCAAGCTTTTCCATTGTCTCTTTCCACAGATGTAGTCGATTTTATTCCTGTGTATTCCATCTGGCAAGATCCATGTATATAATCACTGTTTGTGTTGTTGAAAAAAGCTATTTGCAATGAAGAAGTCTTTGGTCTTGCAAAATTTTATCATGCAATTTCCAGCATGATTTCTATCATCAAGGCCATGTTTTCCAACTACTGATGCTTCTTCTTTATTTCCAACTTTTGCAGTCCAATCACCAGTAATTATCAATGCATCTTTTTTGCATGTTTAATCATGTAAAAACTATCGATATGGGATCAAATTGATCACAGCAACTGGAAAGATTAGATAGGAAACTTAGCAGGGCAGTGAGTTTATGTTAATGGAGGAGGAACAATTTGGAAAAGTGGACGATGAGAGTGGTTGCACAACTCGAAGAATGTAATCAGTGTCACTGAGCTGTACACGTAGAAATTGTTGAATTAGTCTATGTTCTGCTGTGTATAGTCTCCACAACGACAATAAAAAATAAAATACATTTTTTAAAAAAAAAGAATCATTCTTTGGCGTTGGAGGGTTGTCCAGAGGTGGTCCTTATTAAAAGTAATTATCTTAGCCAGAAAGTGTAACATTAATAACCACTATTGCAGTTTGTTTGCAAGGACCTTAGCAGACGCAGTGGTTAAAGCACTCGGCTGCTAACTTAAAGGTCAGCAGTTTGAACCCACCAGTCGATCCAAGGGAGAAAGATCTACTGATCTGCTTCCATAAAGATTATAGCCTTGGAAACCCTATGGGGCAGTTCTACTCTGTCCTACAGGGTCACTGTGAGTTGAAATCAACCCACTGTGAGTGGGTTTAGCTGAAACCAAGGCTCTGAAAGGTTGAGATCGCAAAGAGGTAGAATTTGAAGGTTTGTTAAGAGACGTTTGGGAAGTGATTTGGAAGAGGAACAGCATTCCGTTGAAGCCAGGGAACAGAATGAGGTGCTGAATGTTAAGGGGAAGGAGTGAGAGAAAAGCAAATAGAGGCAGTGTGGCATAAAGGAAAAGGCACTGACTTGGGAGCCAGGGTTCCAGCCCTGACCCTGCCACCATGTCACTGTGTGAAGGGCTGTGGTCTAACTGCTTTGCGTGTCTTCAGGTACAAAGAAAGGAGTGAACGGGTGATCTCTAAGGTCCCAAGATTTAATAAGGCTGACATAGAAAGAGGTACTATAACCCTTAGACCAGGGAATCAGAGTCCCTGCCACTGGCCTCATGCCTCAGAGTCCCAGTGTAATCTTTACGGAAGCACACTGCCACATCTTGCTCCCGAGGAGCAGTTGGTAGGTTCCAACCACCAACCTTCCAGTTAGCAGCGAAGCACTTTAAACACTGCTTCACCTGGGCTTCTTATCCACGAGTATAGGGGTTAGGATTTACATGTATTTTGTGGGGACACAATTCAATCCATAACAGGAGGTATATCTGAGTTAAGCACACAGCTGATGTGGTGTGTTCAGGGCACCTGTCCTGGGAAGTGACTTAAACCCACTGAAAGGTTGGCATTGGTAGCTAAGGAAATTCGCTTTACATCACAAAATCATGAGTCAAATTCTCCAGAGTAGCCTTCCAACTGTGTAAGTAGTTCCACAGGTTTACCAGAATCGGTCCCCAGATCTGCACTTGATAAGTACTCTGAGCTTGCTCTGTGACGCAGGAACAGGTCCTCCTCCCCACCTCGCCTTTCACCATCTCCCTTCTCTCACTCTAGGAAGGAAATTTCTGCCTCTCTACCATCCCTAATCTCACTATTATCTATCGTTCAGGGGTGGACAAACTTCTGGGTGCAAAACAAATCAAAGTCTTTGTATCAAGGATGAGAAAGTGAACGACTAGGTAAAAATCCTTATGTAAATCAGGTGGTTTCCAAATCTTTACTATCAACAAAATTAAAGAACAGCATAATGGAGTTGCTACCCAGTTGTTAGGTGCGGTCTAGTCGATTCTGACTCATAGCGACCCCATGTACAACAGAACGAAACACTGCCCTATCCTGTGCCATCCTCACAATCATTGTTATACCTGAGCCCATTGTTGCAGCCACTGTGTCAATTCATCTCGTTGAGGGTCTTCCTCTTTTTCGCTGACCCTCTGCTTTACTAAGCATGATGTCCTTCTCCAGAAACTGGTTTCTCCTGATAACACGCCCAAAGTACCTGAAACAAAGTCTCACCATCCTCACTTCTAAGAAGCATTCTGGCTATGATTCTTCCAACACAGATTTGTTCATTCTTCTGGCAGTCCATGGTATATTCAGTATCGTTCGCCAACACCACAATTCAAAGGCATCAATTCTTCTTTGGTTTTCCTTATTCACTGCCCAGCTTTCACATGCATATGAGGTGATTGAAAATACGTGGCTTGAGTCAGGTGCACCTTAGTCCTCAAGGTGACATCTTTGTTTTTGAAAACTTTAAAGGGGTCTTTTGCAACAGATTTGCCCAATGCAATATATATATAAATGTATATATAAATATATATATACTTTTTTTGCCAAGAAGTAGGATAGGAGGACAGGATTATTAATAAATGACTTTGAAGAATTCTAGGCATGAGTTTGAGGATGAAAAGCAATGATATAAAATTTCTCATTGTCAAAGAAGTGCTCATTCCTGTATTTTTTAAACGTATGGCGGTGGGTATTAAATCACCATGGCATTTAAATTCAGCTGGGTACATCAAAAGAGTGATTTAGTAGCTTTATTTTAAATGTTTAAGAGTATGCTATGGCAACATGTTTTATCATTATTTGAATTTTCAAAGCATAACTCACAAAATGTTAAAAAACATAATTATCATACAAATAGGTAGCAAGCATGTGTCAAAGTTTTAGTTAATCCATTAAAGAAGGAACTTGTAGGAGGAAAAACTGTTTCAAAGAGGATATGAGAAACTGGGATTTTATGTAGTCATTTGAGAAAAGAAATGCCGAAATAAGATTGCTAAATTAGGGGGAAAAAAACTGGTTAATGTCCTATAGGGCAATAAAATCATAACCTTTGAGGTTATCTGCTCTACTAGACAGAGAAGAAAAATCAACACATCTTATCATTTTTCTACAAGCTCACTTCTAACTTTACGGAATTGTAAAACGGCTGGGCCCTAATCAAGTATGAAAACTATGTCAGATAAAGTTACATTCCCAAGTGTCAGATTATTCTCAAAGTAGGTGGTTATAAAATGCTTTTAGAAAGACATTAAAAGGTCACATAATCATCTTTTTTACTTTATTTTAAAGTTTTGGATAAATCTCCTAAGTAAAACTTATCATAAAGCATTTTAAATGTTAGAAGGTAAGAGGAGAAACCTCATCAAAATTCTTTTAGGGGTTATATGAACAATAATACTATGATTGAAATCTAAGTGTGTGATCCATTTTCAGCTATGTTTATAAAAATTGGTGAGTTATTTTGCTCAGAGATGTATTTTCTAAGACAAGAACGTACACTTATATACGGACAGTGTTGCTGTCGTTAGCTGCTGTCAGCTCAGTACCTGACTCATGGCAACCCCAAGCGCAACAGCATCAGACCACTGTGATCCATAAAGTTTTCACTGACTGATTTTCGGAAGTAGATCTCCAGGCCTTTCTTCCTAGCCTGTCTTTAGTCTGGAAGGTCCACTGAAACCTGTTCAGCATCACAGCAACACACAAGCCTCCACTGACAGACGTTGGTGGCTACATATGAGGTGCCTTGCACAGGAATCAAACCCAGGTCTCCTGCATGGAAGACAAGAATTCTACCACTGAACCACCATTGTTCCCGTATAAGTACAGTACAAGTGCCAAAATCAGAAAATTTAACAGACGTTATTATATAAATGAGCCAAATATGGCCTCTGTGTATTCCAGGTTGTTCACTTCTTCATAACAAGCTAAGGCCATTAGCCCAGAAAGTCCACCGGCATCAATATCTAATTCATACACAACCAATTATTTTAAAAATCATCTAAATAAGCACATTTTTAGCCACTTAAAGCCTGCCTGCTTTACATACCAAGCAAAACTGTGCCCGTCATCTGCTATTGTTGTGTTGTCGTTGCTGCCCTTCAGAGATCTCAGACCCAGAGATTCACCACCTTGCTGCTAAAGGACATCACCTAGACGTACATAACCCCTCTGTCTTAGTCTGGGTTCTCCAGGGGAGCAAAGACCAGTGAAACACGTATATATAAATATATAGAGATTTACTTCAAGGAAATGGCTCACACAAATGTGGGGGCTGGCAAGTCCCAAATCCAGGAGTCCAGTGGCATGCTGGAGACCTCTGCTGGCTCACAGGGTTGAGGGGGCTGGTGAATCCAAAATCCGCAGGTCAAGTGGCAGGCTGGAGACTTTTGCAGGCTTATGTCCCAAGAACCAGAGGTCAGAAAACAAGAAGAGTGCAGGATCAAGAGAGAGCAAACTCTGCCAGAACATCCGTTTATATACTGGAGGCAGACCACACCCCCAAGGGAACACCCTTTTCAACTGATTGGCTGCTCACATCAGATCACATCATGGGAAGTGATTACATTATATTACATATGGAAGAGCAACCAGTCCAGTGTCTGCCAAAGCATCGAGAATTGTAGCCTAAGCAAGCTGACACATAACATTAACCATCACACCTCCTTACCTTCTTCTCTTCCCTTAGGAGGAAAGGAGGCAGGGTCCTTACCCCCTTCCCCTTCTGGTGGCTCCCTGCACGGGTTGCCTCTGGAGGGCCTCCTATTTGGAGAATTGCCCCCTGCATGCAAGCAGTGCATGCATTGGCCACAAATATACAGCTTGTTGTGCAACACTGCTATCGCCTGGTCATATCTTTTCCTTGCTCAGTCCTGAACTCCATCCAGCTCACTACAGATATAATTCTTTTATCTAACCCACAGTTCATATTCAAATTTCATCAATTGTCCTGATGATATCCTTTATACCTATTTTTCTCTTACCTGGGATCCAATGTGTAAGAAGGTGCAATACACACCAAAACAATTGTACAACCTTTCCAATTTATTCAGACAGAAATCTGGGGAATATATGTGGGAATTTACCTTAAGGATGTGGGATCAAGGTGGAAGAAATACAAAATTGTATCAGGCCGAATTTATTCATGTGAACCCACTAAGCAGGGATTCTGGATTCAATGATTTAGCTCGAGGGGTTAGGAAGAACACTATTTGGTTGGTTGGCTGAAATATAGGCCAATGGTGATATACACTAAATGAAGCTGAAATTCCAGAGTTGCCTTGGTATACTCTATGGAAGGATATTGGAACATGAGACTGGATTTATCAGGTAAATCCTATTCACCCACCTTGGGAAGGTCCAGAGGACACATCTCTTACCATGACGGTGCAAAATAAATTTGTGAGGGGAGATCCAGCATCCTTGAAGAGCTCTGGGGTCACCCTTATGTGTGACCATTGAACTGCGAATCTCTAAATGCAATGAGGATTATGGGGTCTCAGGGTGGCAAGAGCCAAATGGTGGCACTTAATTGCCAGAGACAAGGTGGTTGCTGTTGCTGTAATGCCTTTTACTTTCACTATCTTTGTACATCTGATCTTTACTTGCCTTTGGGGTTTGGAGACATTACATGTAAACTTAACGGATACATATTACTAACGATAAGATGTACAAAAAAAAGAAAAAACCGACAGTCATTAAGTGCGGTTCCTCCTAACTTGAACACATTGTAAGTCAGGGACTATCTATATATGCATTCGTTATACTAAATTCTTACTTGATCTATATAAGTGGAAGAGTTCTAGGTCTAGCAAACAGAAGTCTGGCTTGAATCATCATAACAGAGTCACGGCCCTACAATTAATTTCCAGACTTGAGCCAGTTTACAGACTCAGACCCTTGAATGAAGGTAGGGTAGGAGGCAACTTCCCTTGAGGAGGGACCCCACTACACTGCCAGAAATTTAAACTATGTTTCTTCCAAACTTCCCAAAAGGGACAAAGGGGACTGAGCATTGGAAATGGGAACTAATCATACTTTCCAGCGGTTACTTCAACGCTGGCTATGGACTGACACTAATTTCTGGAGACCCAAAATGTCACTGTGGCCCACCTATCAGAGTAGGCATTTATGGAGGTCAGGTAATCAATGGAATTTTAGCTCAGATTCATCTCACAGTGGGCCTAGTGGGTCCACAAGCTCACTCAGTTCCAGAATGCATAACTGGAATAGATATACTCAGCAACTGGCCAAATCCTCACCTTTCCTGACCTATGGGGTGAAGGCTATTATTACGGTAGAAAAGGCCAAGTGCAAGTCACTAGAACTGCATCTACCTGCAAAAATAAACCAAAAGCAATATCCACTTCTGGAGAGATTGCAGTAGATTAGTGCCATAGATTTGAAAGATGCAGGGGTGGTAGTTCCCACCACATCTCCATTCAACTCACCTATTTGGCCTTATAGAAGACAAATGGATCTTTGAGAATGTTGGTGGATTATCAGGTGGTGGCTCTAATTGAATCTCTTGTTCCAGATGTGATTTTATTGCTTGAGCAAATTAACAAATCCACTGGCATGCAGCTATTGATCTAGTAAATACTTTTTTCTGTACCTGTTAGTAAAGACCTTCAGAAGTAGTTTGCTTTCAGCTGGCAAAACCAGAAGTACATTTTCACCTCAGAGGTGTTATCAACTCTCCAGGCCTATGTCATTAATTAGTCCCCCAGGGACCTTGATGACCTTTCCCTTCCACAGGATATCATAGTGGTGTTGCTCCATTACACTGATGATATTATACTGATTAGACCTGGTGATCAGGAAATAGCAACTACTCGAGATATACTGGAAAGACATTTGCATGTCAGAAGGTAGAAAATAAATCTTACAAAAATTCAGAGTCCTTCCACCTCAGCGAAATTTCTAGGGGCTCAGCAGGATGGGGCATGCTGGGACAACTCTTCTAAGGCGAAGGATAAATTGTTGCGTCTTGTGCTTCCTACAACGGAAAAGGAGGCACAACGACTAGAGGTCCTTTTGGATTTTGGAGGCAACACATTCCTCATTTCTGTGTGCTACTCCAACCTATTTAATAAGTGACCCAAAAAGCTGGCAGTTTTGAGGCGGTCCAGAACAAGAGAAGACTCTGCAACAGGTCCAGGTAGCTATAAAGCTGCTCTGCCACTTGGGTCATACGATCCAGCAAATCTGATGTTGCAGAAAGTGTCAATGGCAGACAGGATGCTGTCTGGAGCTCTTGCCAGGCCCCTGTAAGTGAATCACAATGCAAACCCACAGAATTTTTTAGCAAAGCCTTGCCATCTTGTGCAGATAACTACATTTTCTTTTGAGAAAAACAATTTCAGGTTTATTGCTGGACCTTAACAGAGACTTAACCATGGGTTACCAAGTTACCATGGGACCTGGGTGTTGTGTGACACAGCAAGCCATAAATTCGTGTGCACAGCAACACTCCATCATCAAATGGAACTGGTATATATGATAGCAAGCCTAAACAGGCCCTGCAGGCACACGTAAGTTGCATGAGCAAGTGGCTCAAATGCCCATGACCCCAACTCCTGCTACATTACTTTCTTTTTATTTCAGTCCACACCTGTGGCTTTATATAGAATTCCCTATGACCAGCTAACCTAATAAGAACAGCCTCATGCCTGGTTTACAGACAGCTCTGCACAACATACAGATTCAACCCAAAAGTGGACAGCAGCTACGGTCCCACGCTGGGACAGCTCTGAAGGACATCGGTGAAGGGAAATCTTTCTAGTGGGCAGAACTTCCGAGAGTGAAGCTGGTTGCTCATTTTGCCTGGAAGGAGAAATGGCCGGGGGTATGAGTCTATGTCAATTCATGGGCTGTGGCCAAAGATTTGACTAGATGGTCAGGAACTTGGAAGAAACTTGACTGGATAATTGGTGACAAGGAGGTCAGCCGTAATTAAAGCCTTTACCCGATTGACTTAATCAATCAATCTTAAAGGAAATGATCTTGGGTAAGCTGGGTTGACCTGATTGAACCAGCTTTCAAAGCAGGACTGAGGTTTTCCTCAATGAGAGAGGAAATTCCACCTGAGGGTAACAGATTCAGCCCATGCCCATGGGCTTCCAGCCTGTCCATGATCTTTTCTATGTGCTATACTGATTTTGGAGTTGTTTAGCCAGCTCCTACAATTATGTATGCCAATTACTTGTAATAAATCTTTATATATATATATATATGCATATGTACAACCTATATATAGATAGCCCTGCTGGCACAGTAGTTAAGAGCTTAGCTGCTAAGGCTGCTAACCAAAAGGTTGGCAGTTCGAATCCACCAGCTGCTCCTTAGAAATGCTATGGGGAAGTTCTACTCTGTCCTATAGTGTTGCTATGAGTAGGAACTGATTTAATGGCACACAACAACAACGTATATATATAGATTACACACACACTCTGCATTTTTACACAGCTAACCCACACCTTCTACATTTGTTTGCCAACCCCACTCTCCCCCGACAAGGTACTTTCATTTTCACAAGTATCCTATGCTAATTTTTTTACAGCAGCATGTATACATATATATGTGTATGTATGTGTGTTGTTGTTGTTGTTACGTGCTGTCAAGTCGGTTTCAACTGACAGTGACCCTATGTACAACAGAATGAAACAGTGCCAGGTCCCATGCCATCCTCACTATGTTGCTATGTTCGAGGCCTTTTTTGCAGCCACTGTGTCAATCCATCTCCTTGAGGGTCTTGCTCTTTTTCACTGACCCTCTACCAAGCATGATGTCCTTCTCCAGGGACTGATCCCTCCTGATAACACGTTCAAACTATGTGAAACATAGTCTTGTCATCCTTGCTTCTAAGGAGCATTCTGGTTGTATTTCTTCCAAGACAGATTTGTTTGTTCTTTTGGCAGTCCATAGCATATTCAATATTCTTCACCAACACCACAGTTCAAAGGCGTCAATTCTTCTTCTGTCTTCCTTATTCACTATCCAGCTTTTGCATGCATGTGAGGTGAATGAAAACACCATGGCCTAGCTCAGGTGTACCTTAGTCCTCAAGATGACATCTTTGCTTTTCAACACTTTAAAGAGGTCTTTTGGAGGCAGAGCCAACATGGCACTACAGACAGAAGCATCACACCATCCCTCCACAGCAAAGACTTGAAAAACTAAGTGAAACAGAGACAGACATCAGTCCTATAAACCTAAGTGTCAAATGAAGAGATAAAGAAATAAACCAAGCACTGAATGGGATAAGAAACTGACAGAGAACAAAGAAGGAGAAGAGATACAAGTGGAGGTCCCCTATCAGCTAATGCAGCACAAATTCGCCATCTTGGACTCCTGTCGGAGATTGGCGAGCAAGGGAGTATGCAAAAGCAGCTTCATGGAGCTCCCAGCAGGAGACAGAGCACCTGGTAACCAGAAATACATGCTTTCCCACCCCTCCACCCTTATTCTCCCTGCTCAGCATCCACTGCTTCCCAGCAGGCTGAGTGACTGTGGCCCAGGAGGTGCTGGTTCTGTGATGCTTGGATTCACCCGACCTACACCAGCCGGCTCCTTCAGTGCCATTTCGTTGTTGCTGGTAGTGCTTTTTTTTTTCTTTTTTGCCTTCTTTTGGTTTCTTCCCTGCTTCTCACTTCCTCCCCCTCCTTTCTCTCGAGCACCTGGCTCCGTGTGCCATCTTTGCTTCTTCTTGACAGACTGTGAAGCACCACTCAGCTGGGGAACAGCTTCCCTGGTCCGTGCCGCCAAGCTGGTGGGATCCCTGGGGACTTTTGTTTTGTCTGTTTGTTATCTTTTTCTTTTCTCAGCTTGGGAGCCCCTTCTAGCAGGGCTGGACTGCACAGCTTGGGAGCCATTTCCTCAGTCTGTGCAGCCACACTGGTGGGATCCCTGGGGGCATTTCTTTCTTTTTCTTTTTTCTTTTTTGTCTTTCTTCATTTCTCAGTTTCTCATCTCTCTCTACTTACCTTCTTTTCCTGTCTCCTAAATACCTGGCACTGTGTGCCATCTCTGCCTCTTCTAGCCAGGCTGTACTGCATGACTTGGGACTACTTCTCTGGTCTGCGCAGCCACACCAGTGGGCTGCCAGGGAGCCTTTCTATTTTTTTTTTAATTAATTTATTTCTTTTTTCTTTTCCATTTTTCCTTTTCATTTTTCTTCATTTGTCTTTCTGCTTTCCTTCTTTTCCTGTCTCCTGAATACCTGGTGCTGTGTGCCATCTTAGCCCCGTCTAGACAGGCTGTGCTCCGAGGCCTAGGAGCCACTTTCCCAGTTGCTGGTGGGATCCCTTGGGGCATTTCCTTCTTTTAAAAAAAAAAAATTTATTTATTTTTTCTCTATTTCTTTTTTCGTTTTGGTTTTTCTTCATTTCTTGGTTTCTCATCTCTCACTCCAACGGCAAGCTCCCTCAGCACTTTTTCTTTGTTTGTTTGTTTATCTCCTGTTTCTCTTTCCTCTTTCCCATAACCATCTTAGCTCCACACATCACAACCTCCCCCCTGCTTCCTGCCTACCTGCACTAAGCAAAAAACATCACACCCCCAAGCAGCACAGGTACGGCCTACCAGAACCTGTCCTGCAGTGACACCTAGCCCACCCTGTTGGCCCCAGCGCATGCCAAAAACAACCCATGCTAGCCCCTCCCCTTCAGCTGGACCTGCCCTGCTGCACCATACCTGAGCGACCAGCCCTGCCCATTGGACAAAGAGGTGAAAAGTATCATGTCCACAGACGAGTAAAAAACAAAGAACGCAGAGCCCGCCTGCTTAGACATAACCAAATAAAACAAAAAAGTAGGGCGAAAAAATCTACACTCAGTAAACGAAAAAAATAACTACTGAATGTCCCAAAGACAGCAGACAATATCAAAACATATTTAAAAAACAGGACAGGATAGTTCAAGTAAGTGTCCAAAATAAAACACCAGATGAGTTTCCAGTAGAGGGAAAGGCACTAGAACTACCTGACAGGTAATTCAAATCTCTAATATTCAGAGCTATCTAGAAGTCGAAGCAAAAAGCAGACAAAAATGAGTAAAAAATAGACAAATTCATGAAAAAGGTAGAAAAATTCATGGAAAACACAGACAAAAAAGTGGAAGAATTCAGGAAAATAATACAGGAACAAAGCGCCAAAATAAATTCACAACTAGAATCATACAAAAACAACAATTAGAAATCCAAAAGATAAACAACAAGATTTCAGAAATGGACAGTGACATAGAAGGTCTGAGGAGCAGGTTTGAAACAACAGAATACAGGATCAGCAATACCGAACACAAACACTTGGATACAATTCTGTTTGAGGAAAAAATCAGTAAAAAGAATGAAGAAACCCTGAGAATTATGTGGGGTGGGATACAATCAAAAGCAAAAATTTGTGAGTGATCAGAGTTCCAGAAAAAGGGGAGAAAATAGAAAACATATAGAATATCACTGAAGAATTGCTGACAGAAAACTTCCCTAATATCATGAAAGATGAAAAGCTTATCATCCAAAAGGCTCAAAAAACCCCATGTAGGATAGACCCCAAAAGAAAATCACCAAGGCATATCATAACCACACTCACTAAAACCAAAGACAAAGAAAGAATCCTGAGAGCAGCTCAAGAAAAATGAAAAGTCACATACATAGAGAGATGAAACAATAAGACTAAGCTCTGATTACTCAGCAGAAACCATGCAAGCAAGAAAGCAATGGGATGACATATATAAAACCTTGAAAGAAAAAAATTGGCATCCAAGAATAATATATCCTGCAAAACTCTCATTCAAATATGATGGTGAAATTAGGACATTTCCAGATAAACAGAAATTAAGGGACTATGTAAAAACCAAACTAAACTTACAAGAATTATTAAAGGTAGTCCTTTAGTTTGAGAACAAACAGCATCAGACCAAAGCCTGAACCTAGGACGCAAGATTGCACCAGCCAGATACCAACTTATGAAATGAACTCTTAAGGACTATTCAAAATCAAAAGATTTACAACAGGGAACCAGAAAGGTTGACCTCATGGACATATATAGAACACTCCACCAAACAGCTGCAAAGTACACATTCTTTTCCAATGCACATGGAACATTCTCCAGAATAGACCACATCTTAGGCCACAGAACAACCCTCAACAAAATCCAAAACAATGAGATAATACAAAGTATCATCTCACACCACAACGTCATCAGGGTAGAAATGAACAACAGGAAGAGCAAGGGAAAAAAATCAATTACATGGAGACTGAATAATACCCTGCTTACACATCACTGGGTAATAGAAGAAATCAGAGATGGAATCAAAAAATTGCTAGAATCAAACGAGAATGAAAACACACAATACCAAAACTTTTGGGACACAGCAAAGGTAGTGCTCAGAGGTCAATTTATAGCAATAGAAGCACACATCAAAAAAGAAGAAAGGGGTAAAATCAAAACACTGGCTACACAACTCGAACAAATAGAAAGATAACAGCAAAAGAAGCCCCTAGCCACCAGAAGAAAGGAAATAATAAAGATCAGAGCAGAAATAAATGAAATAGGGAAGAGAAAAACAATAGAGAGAATCAACAAAACCAAAAGTTGCTTCTTTGAAAGGATCAACAAAATTGACAAACCACTGGCTAAACTGACAAAGAAAACCAGGAGAGGACACAAATAACCCAAATAAGAAATGAAACGGGGGACATTACAATAGACCCAACAGAAATAGAAAGGATCATAACAGAGTATTATGAAAAACTACACTCCAGCAAATTTGAAAACCTAGAGGAAATGCATAAATTTCTAGAAACACACTACTTACCTAAACTAACACAAAATGATGTTGAAACTCTGAACTGACCCATAACAAGAGAAGAGATTGAAAAGGTAATAAAAAAGAAACTCTCAACATAAAAAAGCCCTGGCCTAGATGGCTTCACTGGAGAATTCTACCAAACATTCAGAGAACAGCTTACACCAGTACTACTCAAACTATTTCAGAACATAGAAATTCTATGAAGCCAGCATAACCCTGATACCAAAACAAGGCAAAGACACCACAAATAAAGAAAATTATACACGAATATCTCTCATGAACATAGATGCAAAAATTCTCAACAAAATTCTAATCAACAGAATTCAGCATCATATAAAAAAAATAATACAGCACAACCAAGTGGGAGTCTTATCAGGTACGCAAGGATGGTTCAACATTAGAAAATCAATCGATGTAATCCACCACATAAATAAAAGGAAAGAAAAGAATCACATGATCATCTCAATTGATGCAGAAAAAGCATCTGACAAAGTCCAACACCCATTCCTGATAAAAATTCTCAATAAAATAGGTATCGAAGGGAAATTTTCCAACATAATAAAGGTCATCTATGCAAAACCAACAGCCAACATCATTCTTAATGGAGAGAGGCTGAAAACATTCCCCTTGAGAACAGGAACAAGACAAGGATGCTCTTTATCACCACTCCTGTTCAACATTGTGCTGGAAGTCCTAGCTACAGCAATAAGGCAAGAAAAAGAAATAAAGGGCATCCAAGTTGGTAATGAAGAAGTTAAATTGTCCCTATTTGTAGATGATATGATACTATATATAGAAAACCCAAAAGACTCCACAAGAAAACTACTGGAACTAATAGAAAGATTCAGCAGAGTAGCAGGATACAAGATAAACCTGCAAAAATCAGTTGGATTCCTATACACCAATAAAGAGAATGATGAAAAGGAAATCAGGAAAACAATACCATTTATAATAGCCCCTAAAAAATAAAATACTGAGGAATAAATCTAACCAGGGATGTAAAAGAGTTACACAAAGAAAACCACAAAATACTACTGCCAGAAACCAAAAGAGATCTACATAAATGGAGAAACACACCATGCTCATGGATAGGTAGACTCAACATTGTGAAAACGACAATTCTACCCTAAGAAATTTACAAATACAATGCAATCCTGATCCAAATACCAACAACATTCTTTAAAGAGATGGAAAAACTAATCAATAACTTTATATGGAAAGGGGAAAGCCTCTGGATAAGTAAAGCACTACCGCAGAAGAAGAATAAAGTAGGAGGACTTGCACTACCTGACCTCAGAATCTACTATACAGCTACAGTAGTCAAAACAGCCTGGTACTGGTACAACAACAGATACATTGACCAATGGAACAAAATTGAGAACCCATATGGACATCGGATCTTCAACAAGGGCCCAAAGTCCATCAAATGGGGAAAAGCCAGTCTTTTTAACAAATGTGCTGGCAAAACTGGATGTCCATCTGCAAAGAAATGAAACAGGACTCGTACCTCATACCATACACAAAAACTAACTCAAAATGCTTCAAAGACCTATATACAAAACCAAAAACTATAAAGATTATAGAAGAAAAAATAGGATCAACTCTAGAGGCCCTAATACATGGCATTAACAGGATACAAACCATAACTAACAGCACACAAACTCCAGAAAATAAGCTAGATAACTGGGATCTTCTAATAATTAAACACTTATGCCCATCAAAAGACTTCACCAAAGGAGGAAAAAGAAAACCTACAGACTGGGAAAAAAGTTTTGGCTATTAAAAATCCAACAAAGATCTAATCTCTGAAATCTACAGGAAAATCTAACACCTCTACAACAAAAAGACAACCCAATTAAAAAATGGACAAAGGAAATGAACAGACACTTCACCAAAAACGACATTCAAGTGGTCAACAGACACATGAGGAAATGTTTGCGATTGCTAGCCATTAGAAAAATGCAAATCAAAAGTACAATGAGAAACAATCTCACTCTGGCATTACTGGCACAAATCAAAAAAACAGAAAATAGCAAATGTTGGAGAGGCTATGGGGAGACTGGAACTCTTATGCACTCCTGGTAGGAATGCAAAATGGTACAACCATTTTGGAAAACAATATAGTGCTTCCTTAGAAAGATACAAATAGAAATACCATATAATCCAGCTATCCCACTCCTAGGAATATATCCTAGAGAAGTAAGAGTCATCACACGAATAGACATATGCACACCCATGTTCACTGCAGCATTGTTCACAATAGCAAAACAATGCCCATCAAAAGATGAATAGATAAACAGACTATGGCACATACACACAATGGAGAATTACACAACAATAAAGAACAATGATGAATCTGCAAAGCGTCTCACAACATGGATGAATCTGGAGGGCATCATGCTGAGTGAAATAAGTCAATCACAAAAGGACAAATATTGTATGAGACCACTACCATAAAAATTCATGAAAAGGTTTACACACAAAAAGAAACAATCTTTGTCGGTTACAAGGGAGGGGAGGGGTGGGGATGGAAAAACACTAAACAGACAATAGATAAGTGGTAACTTTGGTGAAGGGTAAGACAGTACACAATACTGGGGAAGCCAGTGCAACTTGTACAAGGCAAGGTCATGGAAGCTCCATAGACACATCCAAACTCTCTGAGGGACCGAATTGCTGGGCTGAGGGCTGTGGGGACCATGGTCTCAGGGAACATCTAGCCCAATTGGTACAACATAGTTTATAAAGAAAATGTTCTACATTCTACTTTGGTGATGAGCGTCTTGTGTCTTAAAAGCCTGTGAGGGCCATCTAAGATACTCCACTGGTCTCACCCCTTTGGGAGCAAGGGAGAATGAATAAAACTAAAGATACAAGGGAAAGATTAGTCCAAAGGACTAATGGACCACAACTACCACTGCCTCCACCAGAATGATTCGAGTACAACTAGATGGTGCCCAGCTACCACCACTGACTGCTCTGACAGAGATTACAATAGAG
Source organism: Dugong dugon (assembly GCA_030035585.1). Lineage (NCBI taxonomy): Eukaryota > Metazoa > Chordata > Mammalia > Sirenia > Dugongidae > Dugong > Dugong dugon. The sequence continues at coordinate 5,247,794 of CM057477.1, forward strand.
GGTCCCAGAAACAGCTGGAGACAAATGTAGAACAAAATTCTAACTGACAAAATAAGATCAGACTTACTGCCCTGACAGAGCCTGCAGAAACCCTGAGAGTACGGCCCCAGGACACACTTTTAGTAGTGAAGTCACTCCTGAGATTCACACTTCATCCAAAGATTAGACAGGACCGTAAAACAAAACAAGACTAAAAGGGCACACCAGCCCAGGGGCAAGGACTAGAAGGCAGGAGGGGACAGGAAAGCTGGTAATAGGGATCCAAGGTCGAGAAGAGAGAGTGTTGACATGTTGTGGGGTTGTTAACCAATGTCATAAAACAATATGTGTACTAACTGTTTAATGAGAAGTTAGTTTGTTCCATAAACCTTCATCTAAAGTACAATTAAACACAAGGAAAGTATTAGCCCAAGAGAGAGAAAGGGGCACATAAACCAGAGATTGCATCAGCCTGAGACCAGAAGAACTAGATGGTGCCTGGCTACCACCAATGACCACCCTGACAGGGAACACAACAGAGAGTCCCTGATGAAGCAGGAGAAAATTGGGGTGCAGAACTCAAATTCTAGTAAAAAAAAACTAGACTTAATGGTTTGACTGAGACTGGAGGATCCCCAGAAAGCATGATCCCCGGACTCTCTGTCAACCCAAAACTAAAACCATTCCCGAGGCCAACTCTTCAGACAAAGATTAGTCTGGACTATGGGACATAAAATGATACCCAAGAAGAGTGTGCTTCTTAGCTCAGTAGATACATGAAACTAAATGGGCAGCTCCTGTCCAGAAGTGAAATGAGAAGTCAGAGAGGGTCAGGAGCTGGTTGAATGGACATGGGAAATCAGGGGCAGAAAGGAGGAGTATGCTTTCACAGTACAGGGAGAACAATTAGGGTCACATAACAATGTATGTATAAATTTTTGTATGAGAGACTAACTTGAATTGTAAACTTTCACTTAAAGTACAACAATAAAAAAATAAAATAAAGTACAATTTAAAAAAAAAAAGGGGGGGGGGTCTTTCGCAGCAGATTTGCCCAGTGCAATTCGTCTTCTGATTTCTTGACTGCTGCTTCCATGGGTGTTGATTGTGGATCCAAGTAAAATGAAATCCTTGACAACCTCAATCTTTTCTCTGTTTATCATGATGTTGCTTATTGGTCCAGTTGTGAGGATTTTTGTTTTCTTTATGCTGAAGTGTAATCCCTACTGAAGGCCATTATCTTTGATCTTCATCAGTAAGTGCTTCAAGTCCTCTTCACTTTCAGCAAACAAGGTTGTGTCATCTGCATATCACAGGTTGTTGATGAGTCTCCTTCCAATCTTGATGCCCCGTTATTCTTCATATAGTCCAGCTTCTCAAATTATTTGCTCAGCATACAGATTGAATAGGTACAGTGAAAGGGTACAACACTGACGCACACCTTTCCTGACTTTAAACCATGCAGTATCACCTTGTTCTGTTCAAATGACTGCCTCTTGATCCATGTACAGATTCCTCATGCGTACAATTTAGTGTTCCAGAATTCCCATTCTTTGCAATGTTATCCATAATTCGTTATGATCCACACAGTTGAATGCCTTAGCATAGTCGATAAAACACAGGTAAACATCTTTCTGGTATTCTCTGCTTTCAGCCAGGATCCACCTGACATCAGTAATGATATCCCTCATTCCATGTCCTCTTCTAAATCCAGCTTGAATTTCTGGCAGCTGCTTTTGAATGATCTTCAGCAAAATTTTGCTTGCATGTGATATTAATGATATTGTTCAATAAATTCCACATTTGGTAGACTCATCTTTCTTGGGAATAGGCAGAAATATGGATCTCTTCCAGTCGGTTGGCCAGGTAGCTGTCTTCCAAACTTCTTGGCATAGACAAATGAGCACTTCCAGCACCGCATCCGTTTGTTGAAACATCTCAGTTAGTATTCCATTAATTCCTGGAGCCTTGTTTTTCACCAATGCCTTCAGTGCAGCTTGGACTTCTTCCTTCAGTACCATCAATTCCTGGTCATGTTATCTCCTGAAATGGTTGAACGTCGACCAATTCTTTTTGGTATAGTGACTCTGTATATTCCTTCTATCTTCTTTTGATGCTTCCTGCGTTATTTAATATTTTCCCGGTAGAATCCTTCAATATTGCAACTCGAGTCGTGAATTTTTTCTTCAGTTCTTTCAGCTTCAGAAATTCTGAATGTGTTCTTCCCTTTTGGTTTTCTATCTCCAGGTCTTTGCACATGTCATCATAATACTTTGTCTTCTCAAGCCACCCGTTGAAATCTTCTGTTTAGCTCTTTTACTTCGTCCTTTTTTCCTTTTGCTTTAGCTACTCGACGTTTAAGAGCAAGTTTCAAAGTCTCTTCTGACATCCATTTAGGTATTTTCTTTCTCTTCTGACTTTTTAATGACCTCTTGCTTTTTTCATGTAAGATGTCCTTGATGTCATTCCACAACTCGTCTGGTCTTTGGTCATTAGTGTTCAACGTGTCAAATCTATTCTTGAGATGGTCTCTAAATTCAGGTGGGATATACTCAAGGTCATATTTTGGCTCGCATGGCCTTGTTCTAATTTTCTTCAGTTTCAACTTGAACTTGCATACGAGCAGTTGATGGTCTGTTCTGCAGTTGGCCCCTGGCCTTGTTCTGACTGATGTTATTGAGCTTTTCCATCATCTCTTTCCACAGACGTAGTCAACTTGAGTCCTGTGTATTCCATGTGGTGAGGTCCATGTATAGACTCACCATTTATGTTGAAAAAAGGTATTTGCCGTGAAGAAGCCGTTGGTCTTGCAAAATTCAATCATGCGATCGTTCCTATCACCAAGGCCATATTTTCCAACTACCACTCCTTCTTCTTTGTTTCCAACTTTTGCATTCCAATCACCAGTAATTATCAGTGCATACTGATTGCCCGTTTGATCAATTTCAGACTGCAGAAGTTGGTAAAAATCTTCAATTTCTTCATCTTTGGCTTTAGTGGTTAGTGCATAAATTTGAATAATAGTGGTATTAACTGGTATTCCTTGTAGGCATATGGATATTATCCTATCACTGACAGCATTGGACTTCAGGATAGACCTTGAAATGTTCTTTTTGACAATGAATGAAACACCATTCCTATTCAAGCTGTCATTCCCGGCATAGTAGACCATGTGATTGTCCAATTAAAAATGATCAATACCAGTCCATTTCAGCTCACTAATGCCCAGGATATTGATGTTTATGCATTCCAGTTCATTTTTGATAATTTCCAATTTTCCTAGATTGATACTTCATACATTCCAGGCTCCAATTATTAATGGACGTTTACAGCTGTTTCTCCTTTTTTTGAGTCATGGCACATCAGCCTATGAAGGTCCTGAAAGCTTGACTCCATTTGCGTCATTAAGGTCGACTCTACTTTGAGGAGGCAGCTCTTCCCCACTCGTATTTTGAGTGCCTTCCAACCTGAAGGGCTCATCTTCTAGCCCTATATCAGACAATGTTCTGCTGCTATTCACAAGGTTTTCACTGGCTAATTCTTTTCAGAAGTAGACTGCTGTGTCCTTCCTAGTCTTAGTCTGGAGGCTCAGCTGAAACCTGTCCACCATGGCTGACACTGCTAGTATTTGAATACCGGTGGCATAGCTTCCAGTATCACAGCAACACACAAGCCCCCACAGTACGACAAACTGACAGATGCATGGGGGATCTCATTGTAGTTTTTATTCTTTGATTTTGGGGAGACAATTCTCCATGAATCTCATATTTCTACATGTCTAAGTATTAACAGCCAATTTGCTTTGAACTATATTCCCAAGACTATTTGTTTAAGAAAATAGCCTTGGAAATATAGAGACAGTGACTGTCTCTTAAACAGATTCATTTACACTCCAGGATAGTAAAGATAGAGGCATCTCCTTCCTCTCCCCAGAACAGATTCGCTTCATTCCAGGGTAGTAAAGATAATGTCTCTCTCTGAAGGGGAGAATGGGCAGTTTTGTCAGCAGCCCCTATATAAGATCGGGGTTTCCTAATCTCAGGCTTCTTTTCCTATAACACACCCCACTGTGTTTGTGGCAACATCTGGCTCTAATCACATGGTCCTGTGGGAATTGGGGCTCAGTGAACAGAGACAGGATGTTACTGTGGCTGCTCCTGTTACTCTGAGTAATAAACAGTCTATTTTCTCACCCAGATACCTCATGTCTTTCTGCCAGCATCATGACACTGCAACAGGCTCACTTTTTAGCCCGCAAGTAGGGTAGAATCTCAGAGCTTTCATAGTCCTTGACAGGACACCAATGGCTAGTGACATTGAGTATCTTTTTGTATGCTTACTGCCCATTCATATGTATTCTTTTGAGAAGTGTCTGTTCAAGTCTTTTGTCAATTGATAAACTGAGTTGTCTTCTTACTGATTTGCAAGGGTTTTTATATATTCTGGATATAAGTCATTTGTCAGATACATGTATTATATATATTTTCTGCTTGTCTGACTTGGAAAAAAATAAGGAAATAAAATATGAAATGGGTTAGTACTCTACAGGATATACAGAAGTCAATTTCCTCTAATTACATAGCAAAAAGTGTAGCTGAAATCTAGATGCAGATAGCAAAATTTTATCTACCCAACTCAAGAGATAAAAAACTGATACAACTATTGGGCTTTACTCATCTGGAGCAAAAGAGAAAGAAGGAAGCCAAAGACTCAGAGAAGAAAGTATAGACAGGACTAATAGTCTACACGAACCACCAGAAACCAGAAGAAGTACATGGTGCCTGGCTACCACAACCAGCTGTTCTGATCAAGGCCACAATAGATGAATCCTGATAGAATGGGAGGAAAATGTGAACAGAACCACAAATTGTTAAAAAAAAAAAAAAAAAAATCCAGACTTACTGGACTGGTTGAGAATGGAGGACTCTCAGAGACTATTGACTTGAGATACTCTTCATACCTTGAACAGACACTATCCCCTGAGGTCACCTTTTAGCTAAATAACACATTGGCTCACAAAATAAATTATATCACTCATGAGTACTGAGCTCCTTTAAAAAGTCATCTATATGAGATCAAATGGTCAACAATTACTTTAAAAACTAGATTACTGGAAATGGAACAACCAGAACTGAAATAATGAGAATGTTGACACAGTGTGAAGAATGTAACCAATGTCACTGAACAATTTGAGTAAAAATTGTTGAATGAGAACCTGATCTGCTATGTAAACTTTCACCGAAAACACAATAAATATTATTTTAAACAAAGAGAGAGACATAAAAAAATTTCAGAAGTTAAAATAAAATTGAACAGTTTTGAAACTCCAGCAATGCTTGGGGATACATGACATGTGGAGACAAAAATTTTCCGAGCAGAAAGACATGCATCCTTTCTGGGTTCACCATGGACATAGTGGGCATATTCACCTGTGGCTCATAGAATTCCTGTCTCATTCTTGAATCTGTGTCAGATAAGTAACCAGATTTCAGTCCTTAGCCTCCAACACAGTAAATTCAGCCAGTCCATGATGCTAGATCAGCTCTCCTTGAGGGCTGTGGCTCTTGGGTTGGAGACGCTGGGCCTGGGGTAGCCTCCTGGAGATTTCTGCATCCAACTGTCTGGAGGCAGCAGAAGCCCAACAGCATCCCAGGGACCAGTCTCAAGGACCAGACACCCCACATACACATCTGGGCTGCCTTCTGACCCCTCCCACTTCGTTCTCTATCCATGGGCTTTATCATGGTCCCTCCTGATCTGCCACACCCAGACAATCTCCTAACCCTTCCTACCTCCTTATTCTCTGCACCTGTCTTCTACTGGCCCCACCTACTGCCTTACTCTTGACACCTTGGTGGCTTCGTGGTCCTTCGCACTTCCTCTGTGGCCACACCTGTGCATTCACCGAGCCCCTCCCTTCTACTTCCTCCTACACTTGTGCCTTCTGTGCCCTGTCCCTCCTCCTCACTCCCTACACCCACCTCACCGTGACTGGGGTGCCTCCTGGTCCCACCCACCTCATCATTACCCACACCTGGTGGTGGTGTTCTCGAACCTCTCATCTTCTCACTCCTTGTACAGGGTCTGATCATTTATCCCTCCCACCCTCCTCACTCACCACACCAGTGCTGCTTCCACACCCCTCCTGACTCCTATTATCCACATCTGGAATTTCTCCAGGCCTCTCCCACCTCCTCACCTCGCATCACTTGCCTGCCTCTTGATCTCGCCCAGCTCTCGCTCTCCCCACATTTGGGCTGTCTCTTCAGACTTCCGTCTGCCTCTTTACCCACACCTGGCATTTATCATGAAGATAGGCACTCAAGGAAACACTTGGACACGAATGCTCATCACAGCACCATCCACATTTGTCAAAAGGTAGAAACAACACAAATGTCCATCATCAAATGAACGGATAAACAAAATGTGGTATATCCATACGATGAGATGACGTTCAGCCATTGAAAGGAATTCCAGATGAAACTTGGTACACGTTGGATGAACATTGAAAACATTGAGCTAAGTGAAAGAAGTGAGACACAGAAGGCCATGCACTGCACGATTCCATTTAGTGAAAAATCCAGAACAGGTAGATCCATAGACACAGGAAGCCATGGAGTGGTTGCCAGGGGCTAGGGGAGGGGAGAGTGGAGAGTGGGTGCTTCATGGTTATAGGGTTTCTGTCTGGGGTGATGAACATGCTCTGGAGCCAAACAGGGGTGATGGCTGAATGGCATTGTGCAAGTGTCATGGATTGAATTGTGTCCCCCCAAAATCTCTGTCACCTTGGCTAGTCCATGATTCCCAATATTGTGTGACTGTCCACCATTTCGTCATCTGATATGATTATACTATGTGTTGTAAATCCTACCTCTATGATGTTAATGGAAACCCTGGTGGCATAATGGCTAAGCGCTACAGCTGCTAACCAAAAGGTTGGCAGTTCAAACCTACCAGGCACTCCTTGGAAACTCTATGGGGCAGTTCTACTCTGTCCTATAGGGTTGCTATGAGGCAGAATCAACTCAACAGCTACAGGTTTGATTTTTTGGTTTTTAGATGTTAATGAGGTGGGATTAGCAGCAGTTATGTTAATGAGGCAGGACTCAACCTACAAGACTAGGTAGTGTCTTAAGTCAATCTCTTTTGAGATATAAAGGAGAAAAGTAAGCAGGGAGACATGGGAACCTCATACCACCAAGAAAGTAGAGCCAGGAGCGTGTGTCCTGTGGACCCAGGGTTCCTGCACTGAGAAGCTCCTAGAGCAGGGGAAGATTGATGACAAAGACCTTCCTCTGGAGCTGACAGCAAGAGAAAGTCTTCCCCTGGAGCTGGCGCCCTGAATTCAGACTGTGAAAGAATAAATTTCCCTTTGTTAAAGTCATCCACTTGTGGTATTTCTGTTATAGCAGCACTAGATGACTAAGACAGCAAGTACATAAAGCCACTGAATGATACACTTTAAAATGATCAAAATGCGAAACTTTATAGTATGTCAAATCTAAAAGTGAAATTGAACTAAACAATAAAGTAAATGTAAAACAAAAAAAAAAAATTAAAAAATAAAATCAAAGAGATGACTTCTCAGGGGATGAGTAGGAAGGCTCTGGAGCTGGAGCCAACACCAGCTTAGGCTGCTGCTGGAGAATGTGCTGAGGCTGGCTGTGCCTCTAGAGCGGCCCAGTGGTGATGCTCCCTGTGGATCTGGAGCAGGAGCAGGCTCTCCCTCAGTTGATGGTGCTGGGGCGGTGATGAAGTACCTGGGGCCAGACTATGCTCTGGTGTGAGTGCCAGAACCAGCTCTACCTCAGGAGATGGTACTACAGCTGGTTCTGGAGATGGGGTTAGACTTTGAGCTGGTTTGAGAACTGGTGCTGGACCTGGTGCTGGAGCTGCAAGAGGAGAGAAGATCACCAACACAGCTGCCTTTCCTTGTGCCTTTCCAAAGAGAAGCCCATGCTCAACAACTGGTCTCCAGGAGTCTTCCCAGACTGCAGCCCACCAGAAGAAGGTTCTGAGGTTACTCTGAGGTCTGGCCCAACACCAGCATCTGGAGGCTCCTCCCTGTGTGGCCCAGACCCGCGCCTCTGCACACATGCTCATGTGCACCCACCCCGTCCTCCTCACTGTCTGTCTCAGTGGGCTCTGGGTGTTCCAGCTGGACAAGAAGCAGGCAGGCACGGTGCTCCAGGTCTAAGGCAGGCATGTTCAGCTGCGTGTAGACCGTCGACATCTTCAGGGGAGCAAGTCCGGAGGCTGATGGAAACCCTCCAAGTACTCTTCCAGCCCTGGTGGTGCAGTGGTTAAGAGCTTGGCTGCTAACCCAAAGGTTGGCAGTTCAAATCCACCAGCTGCTCCTTGGAAACCCTATGAGACAGTTCTACTCCGTCCTATAGGGTTGCTATGAATCAGAATCGACTGGACAGCAACAGGCTAGGGGTAGGGCTAGACTTTTCCAGCCAGGTGCCCAGGATGAAGGTGATGGCACTGAGAAGGCAGGAGAACAGTAGGCTCAGGGGCCTGGCCTCCCTTCCACACTGCCCTCCCACAGCACACCTGCAAGGGGCTGGGCCCCTGTGCCTGCCCTGCCCTTCGGGAGGCCTGCCCCCGCCCCCACAGTTCTCCACCCTTCTTTGGAAACAGGAAATCTTCCTTCTTGACCCAAAGACCACTCACTCTTTCAGCGGGTCCTGGGGTCCGCTGTCCCCAACAGAATAGGGGAGGATGCATCCATACCTAGAGGAGGAAGTGAGGGTGCCACCAGTAATATACCGTGGATGCTACCTGCTTACGGTGTCTGGTGTTCCTGCCTGCCTCCTCAAGTGAAATGGAGGCCCAGGAGGGCAGGGACTATGTTGGTTGTGCTAATTGAATGATACTCATAGCCTAGAAAAGCCCAACTCTGCCCAGAGTAAGTGCTTCCTAGATATTTGTTACATGAATGAACTCCACCAGCACCTTCCCTGATATCTGAGTGGGGCCTGGGGCCCCTCTCCGAGCCCTCAGGGATCCATCTTCTGGCTACACCAAAGACAGGGACCCACTAGATGGAATCTCAAACCCCCTTTACAAATGGGAAAATGGCTTTGCTCAAAGTTATGGGGTCCATGAGGAATGAGGCAGAGAGCTTCTTCACGAGAGAGGTGATGATCAGTGTCCTTTTCTGCAGAGCCAGGCTCCAGGTTAGCACTGTCTGTGGCTTATCCCAGGGAGTCCTCACAACACCCATAAGAGGTGATCCTCCTACCACCCCACCTTTCAGAGGAGCAATCTGAGGCTCAGGAGGTGAAGTGACATTCCCAAGATGCACAGCTAGTAGGTGGCAGAGTCGCCATTGGGCCATGGAGGGGTGGGGCACTCACCTTCTAAAGAGCAGATCCAGGTCCTGCTGGGTGGTGGTGAATGCTCTGTAGGTTTCCAGGAAGGTACAGATGTAGGAGAGGTCGCCTCCGAGGCAGGCGGGCGCAGGTGCTCCACCAGCTTCTCCAGTGTGCTTGCCTTGACGGTCTGCACCAACCAGGTGTCATCCAGGTGCAGGGCTGACCCATGGTCATGCTGAAGGTGGGACAGAGGAGGGACATACAGTCAGAGGCAGCACCATGAAGCACCAGGCAGGTTGGGGACTGGAGCTCAGACTGGGAATCCCAGGCTGTCTTAGTCATCTAGCGCTGCTCTTACAGAAATACCACAAGTGGATGGCTTTAACAAAGAGAAATTTATTCTCTCACAGTTTAGGAGTCTAGAAGTTCGAATTCAGGGTGCCAGCTCCAAGGGAAGGCTTTCTCTCTCTGTTGGTTCTGGAGGATGGTCCTTGTCATCAATCTTCCCCTGGTCTAGGAGCTTCTCAGCACAGGGACCCCAGGACCAAAGGACACGTGCTCCTGGTTCTTCTTGCTTGGTGGAAATGAGGTCCCCCTGTCTCTCTGCTCACTTCTCTTTTATATCTCAAAAGAGATTGGCTAAAGACACAATCTAATCTTGTAAATTGAGTCCTGCCTCATTAACATAACTGCCAGTAATCCTGCCCCATTAACATCATAGAGGTAGGATTTATAATACATAGGAAAATCACATGAGATGACAAAATGGTGGACAATCACACAATACTGGGAATCACAGCATAATCAAGTTGACACATATTTTAGGGGAATACAATTCAATCCATAACTCAAGCCTTCAGCGACTTGTGGCAGGAGGTGAGACATGAGTGCTTCCAGCAGAAAATGGTTCTCGGCTTTCAAAGCAGAATTTGAGGTTAGGGGGTGATTAAAAACATGGGGAACCTCAAATCTTTGTTAACTATGTAATCATGGTCTTTCCCTGTATGAAGGGCATAATCCTGGTGAGTCCTCACAGCACATCCCCCTTCCAGAGATGGGGACACAGAGGCTTAACCATGTACAGTAGCTGCTCAAAGCCACTGGGACGAGCCCAGAACCAGCTAACGCTGGGCTCTGTGATGCTCCTTCTGTGCTACGTGAGGCTTGGTCTGTTCCTGACATGGAGGGGAATCTCCCCATCAGGAAAGCAAGCACAAGCTCATGGCACCCCCAGTTTGGAGACAGTGCACAGAGCAGACACACCCCATCAGAGCCCCTCGGAGGGCAAAGCAAGGCATGTATCTTCTTTCTCTACATCGAATGGAGTTTTGAGAACCTGAAGCTCTGGTGGTACCCGGTGGAGCCAAGGGTGAAAGCCTGGAGATCCTGGGGTGGGAGAGAAAGACCCCCACAGGACCAAGGATCTGACAGATGACTCGGGGGGAATACGTCAAAGTGCCTGAAAGGTGGCTCACCTTCTTGGAGGGCGTTTGAAAATCAAAGCAACGTTGCAATCCCATTGAACACCTAGACCTCAGACCGGAAAAAGCTCAAGAGAAAGGTGACATCTGGGGCCAGGATGCAGGGACCGGCCACAGCCACAGACGGCCGGTGGCCAGGATGCAGGGACCAGCCACCGCCACAGATGGCTGGTGGCCACGTGTCTGGCAGCTGTTTTAGAAAGTGGTCTGGCTCCAGCAGTCCCAACTTTGTGCGTTTCCTCTGACCCGGCAATCCCACTACCGGGAGTCCGTCCTGGGATGGGGATCCATAGATGTGGACACACAGCACTGCTGAAAGGGCAGCAGAAAAGGAATCTTCCAGGTCCACCAGCAGTGAGAGGCTCAGTCGCTTCAGTAACCGGCCTCCCTCCTGGAATATTCTGCAGCCGTGCCAGGACACAGCTCCTGACCTGGAGGGGCCACAGTGTGACTGCAAGTTGCAGGAAATGTTCTATCGTAGCATGAACCCTGCACCCTTCTGGGTAAAGAGAAGCCTACCATGTGTGAGGCTGTGTGAGGCTGGGAGAAGTTGTAGAAGGACAGTCAAAAGCAACTGCTCCATGAGACACCTGGGGTCGGGCAGAGTTAAAACACTAAAAACAGTAGCAAAATGCTATAGTCACGGCCTAACAGGAAGAGAAAGCGGTATAAAGGGCTTCTTTCTGATATTCCTACGCACACGGGAAAAGTGACTTAGCACTGGGCCAAGCCTGGGGTGGGCAGTGGGGTGGGGGTGGAGGGAAGGGGTGGTGGCCGGATTCCCTTGGGAGGGAAGGGGGCCCTTCATCGGGGAAAGCCCTGGGAAGGAGCTGGGGAGTTTCCAGGGAGATGCCTGTGCTGCAGGGCACCCTCTGGCAAGCTCCGGGCCTGGGTGTGGAGACTCCCCCTATCCGCACTCACCCCAAGCCTGCATCGGCCCTTCCTGGACCCTTTCTCAGCGGGGAGGGGTACACGATGCTGGCGGATCTCCTGCAGGGAGGCCTGTAGAGACAGCGCCCAGCAGTGGGCCCAGGATGCATCAAGGGCCCCTCCCAGGCTGCTTCCTTCAGGCCTTGGTGCCGGCCTGTGTATCACCACGTGGTGGGGGCTGGTGTGAAACTTGATGGTTCTGGGATGTGGGCTGATGGCTAGGGGCCCACAGAACCCCCGTATCACGTGGCCTTGGCTAGAACAGGAACAGGGGTTCCTCCAGCTGCTCCCCGTATGCACGGGCAGAAATGGAAGGCCCTTGTTGGTTGGGGAGGCGATGGCCGTGCTCGCTGGGCAGCCTGGCCTGGGGGCTGCACCATCAGGTCCTGGACAAGTCCACTGAGCCATGGCCGCCCAGGTTCTGCAGCCCCACTCCCACCTCCCACTGTCCAGGGAAGAGGCAAGCTTGCAGCCCAGAAGAGGGGGTTCTAGGAGCAGGGGTGAAGGTATTGACCTACAAGACCTGCAGGAGGGTCTGGGAGGTGATCAGCCAGCACAGGGTCATCAGTGTCCCTGTCAATGCCAGCAGCTAGGACCATGGGGTGACTGCCCCACACGGGTGAACCTGGAGCTCTGAGAAGGCTCAGTGAAAATGCCAAGGCCTGTGGCAGTCCCTTCCCCAAAGTGCTGGGTCTAAACTGGAACCTCTGGATGGGGTCTTAGGTCCCAGTATCCTATGTGATCAGGGGGTTGAAGCAGAGACTTGAACCAGGTCCCCAGCTGTGCCAACCCCTGCCCCCCCACCCAAGGTGCCCAACTAGATGGACTGGCTCAGCTATGCCCAAACTCCTGGTCAGACCCAGCAATGTGTGAACCAGTCATGGTGAGACGTCATGGGGATGGAGCCTGGGAGAGGTGGGTCACTAGGGTCGGTGTCACCGCCCCATGCTAGTTTACCACAATATTGTAGCCAAAACACCAGAGAATTTGACAAAATCAGGAACTATAAAAACACCAGCAGCAACAAAAACAGCGCATGCCTATAGTGTGTGCAGACGAAACCATGGGATACAAAGCATCATCGTAACTGGGTAATAACGACAGCTCTGACTGGAGCGCAATATAAGCTTTAAAAAGTAAATGAGCAGAGTTTTAGCCTTGTAGGTATATTGATACAGTACACTGGTCTTAACGAAAAATGTTTTTGTTGTTATAACTAACTACTGGGATATATTTATAAAAAAATAAATTTTTGCTGAATCACTGCACAAAAATTTCATAGTCATTTTGGTGTCACCCCCTCGGGCAGGGTCATCCTGTGCGGGGTCCACATCCCCTGCGCCCCCCTAGTGACACCGCTTCCTGGGACAGCCCTCAAGAAGTGCCAGTCGAGAAGCAGTACCACCATCATCTTCAGCATCACCTCTACCCTCCCAAGTCTTTCCAGATCACATGACCCCTCCTTCCCTGGCCCACACACACTTCTCTCCCCGAAATGAACCCCTATCTCAACTTCTGGCCTCATCAGTTCTGTCCTCCTTTCCTCCCTGCCCCTATCTGGGTCCCCATGAGGAAAAGGGCTGGCATGGGCTGGGGACTGGCATGCCCTGGGGAAGGGTGCGTGGCTACTCAGGTGGGATCACAGTGGTGGCCTGGCCTGGTTCCGCCTGACCTGTGCAACCCTGTATCACCTTGGGGTTCTTTTTGGTAAATGGCAGCCAGAGCCTTCGGGGGTAAAGGCTGAGCCATCTTCTGAACCTGTATGAAAGTGACGAACTTCTGGGTTTCCTGAGACAACAAAAAAGCATGTTGGTTTACAGTGTCTCCACCCAAGGAAGCCAGGTAGGGGGCTGGGTCTAGAATGGAGCGGCCTGGTTACCAGGGTTCCAAGTTCTGTTGGGCTCAAATGCCAAGGAAGTGAGGTCACATCCTGGGTCCCCTTATCCGAGCCCACTTCTCAGATAAGACCTCCCCAAGTGCCCCTCTGGGGTGCTGAATGCTCACCTCTCCCCACACCATCTCCATAACTACACAGTGACACCAATCTAGCCCTCCCCAGAGAACCCCAGGAAAGCCTGGGTGCAGCCAGGTCCCCAGCTTTAATCAGACAGAGCTGAGTTCAGATCTGGCTCCTGCCTCTCAACCAATTTGTGACCCTGGACAAGTCATTATGCTTCTCAGGCCCTCACCTGCACAATGACAACCATTCTAGAATCTATAGCCTAGGACTTCCTCAGGTGTATGTAAGATGTTGCCGGGTGTCACTGAGTCAATTCCAACTAATAGCGACCCCATGTGACAGAGTAGAACTGCCCCATAGGGTTTCCAAGGCTGTGATCTCTATGGAAGGAAATTGCCAGGTCTTTCTCCCGTGGAGTGGTTGGTGGGTTCAAACCACTAACCTTTCCATTAGCAGCTGAGTGCTTAACCATTGTGCCACCAGGGCTCCTCTGTATGTAGATAACTCAAAAAAAAAAAATCCACTGCCATTGAGTCGATCCTGATTCATAGCAACTGTACTGGACAGAGTAGAAGTGCCCCCAGAGTGTTTCCAAGGCTGTAACCTTTATAGGGAGCCCTGGTGGTGCAGTGGTCAAGAGCTTGGCTGCTAGCCAATAGGTCGGCAGTTTGAATCCACCAGCCTCTCCTTGGAAACCCTATGGGGCAGTTCTACTCTGTCCTGTAGGCTCACTATGAGTCAGAATTGACTCGACGGCAGTGGGTTTGGTTTTAATCTTTACGGAAGCAGATTGCCACATTTTTATCCCAGAGAGCAGCTGGTGAATTCAAACTGCTGACCTTTTGGTTAGCAGCCAAGTGCTTAACCACTGCACCACCAGGGCTCTTTGTGTGTAAGATGATACCTATAAAACCCATGGGATAGCAACATGCGCAGCCAAAAGCACAAACTTAAGACTTTGAAGAATTTCAAGGAGAGGCAGCAAGCATCATGGAGTACCACTCAGAACAGGGCTGGGTTCTGGCAGTGTGATCTTGGCAAAGTCACTTCCTGTTATGGATTGTGTCCCCCCACAAAAAATGTGTGTCAACTTTGCTAGGCCTTGATACCCAGTATTGTGTGATTGTCCACCATTTTGTCATCTGATGTGATTTTCCTACATGTTGTAAATCCTACCTCTATGATGTTAATGTGGTGGGTTAGTGGCAGTTAAGTTAATGAGGCAGGACTCAATTTACAAGATTAGGTTGTGTCTTAAGTCAATCTCTCTCGAGATATAAAAGAGAGAAGCGAGCAGAGAGATGTGAGGATCTCATACCACCAAGAAAGCAGCAATGGGAACAGAGTGCGTCCTTTGGACCCGGGGTTCCTGCACAGAGAAGCTCCTACACAACAGAAGATTGATGACAAGGACCTTCCTCCAGAGCCAACAGAGAGAAAAAGCCTTCCCCTGGAGCTGGCACCCTGAATTTGGACTTCTAGTCTACTAGACTGTGAGAGAATAAATTTCAATTTGTTAGAGCCATCCACTTGTGGTATTTCTGTTAGAGCAGCACTAGATGACTAAGACACTTCCCCTCTTGGACTCAATGCCCAGCCTACACCATGAGGGGGTTAGAGTTGAACGAAAATCAGACATCATCACCCTCTGGCATAAAACCCTCCCATAACTTCCCATTATGTTTAGAATTTGACCCAAGTGCCTCATCTCAGACTAGGGCTTGGGCAGCCTGCACAATGGCTCCCAACAATTCTGCCTTCTGGTCTACACATCCTGTGTCATCCACTCAAGTTCCACACCAAGAAGGTATACAAACAATTACAAAAATACAACATAAATGGTTGTTGTTGTTAGGTGCCATCGACTTGGTTCCAACTCACAGCGACCCTATGTACAATAGAAAAAATTGCCCAGTCCTGCACCATCCTCAAAAGAGGAGGCATGTTTAAGCCCACTGTTGCAGCCACTGTGTCAGTCCATCTTGTTGAGAGTCTTCCTCTCTTTCACTGATCCTCTACCAAACATGATGTCCTTCTCCAGGGACTAGTTCCTCCTGATAACATGTCCATAGTATGTGAGACAAAGTGTTGCCATCCTCCTTTCTAAGGAGCATTCTGGCTGAACTTCTTCGAGGACAGATTTGTTCATTCTTCTGGCATTGGGCAAATCTGCTGCAAAAGACCTTTTTAAAGTGTCAAAAAACAAAGATGTCACTTTGAGGACTAAGGTTTGCCTGACCCAAGCCATGGTGTTTTCAGTCACGTCATATGCATGTGAAAGTTGGACTATGAACAAGGAAGCCAAAGTAAACTAAAGCCATAACAGGAATATTTTGCTTTCCCATTTCAGAATCATTAGGGAAATCTATTTGCATTTATCATGCACAGTCTTTGGAATATTTAAGAAAACCAGGGACTGTCTGCACAGCCCTTGCTGGATTCCAGTTCCTTTGTGTACAGAAGTGACACCTCCAGGAAATGGTTCCATGTTGCACAGTGTTTTCTGACTTGTATGTTGTTCTCTAACCCGACATTTTTATGTACCAGACCTCCCGACATCTCTGTAGGCCTGTTTGATCTGAAGTTGGATACCACATTCCCACACATTCTTGTTTAATTCAATTTATTTAAACTTATTAAATTTAAATTTATTTGGTTCTTGGATGCCCCTCAGTGTTCAAATAATAGAACTAATTTGAAAACACATTATTTTCCTCTCTGAAACACCCAGGTTCTCCTTCCACGGAAATGTGTTTGCCTGTCTTGAAGTGAGGGTGTATATCCTTCCTGGCACATACTACAGAAACAGAACTGGGTTAATTTGTCTTTGCTGAACATTCTTGTTCAGATCATAATTCAATTTTTAATCTCTGGGAAAACGGCAGTTGGATTTATTTCTTGGAACAGAATCCCTCTTGAAAACCGCAGTGAACTCAATTTTTTTCAACTGGTTCCTGTAACTGTTCATTGGGCCTTTATATCAATTTGGCTATGAATTCATCCACAAAGCTGTTTTCCCTTAACCTTTGATTCCTAACAAGGAGCCCCGGTGATGCAGCGGTAACGCACTCAGATGCTAACTGAAAGGTCGGCGGTTCAAACCCACCATTGGCTTCGTGGGAGAAAGATGTGGGTCTACTTCTGTAAAGATTACAGCCTTGGAAAACTCTATGGGGCAGTTTTACTCTGTCCTATAGGGTCACTATGAGTCAGAATTGATGGCAGTGGGTTGGTTCCTAAAGAGCCCGTCTAAATGCACAGATCCTCTCATTTGAAAGCAGTAGAAGTGCCAGCAGGATGGAAGGGGGCTGGCTTCCACCTCTCCCAGAGAGTGTTTCTGACCTCAAATGGCTGTACAGCACTTCTCTCAAGAACTCTGCTGCCTCCCCTGATGAAGTATGAGAACACCACGAAGTGATAATCATGTGTAAACAGACATGCTGATGAGCTGTTTCAGAACTGGTAGTGGGACTTAATGGTCTGAAACTTGAGGAACCCCAGAAAGCACAGCCCCCGGACTGTCCACCCAGAACTAAAACCATTCCCAAAGCCAACTCTTCAAAGATTAGACTAGAACGTGAGACATAAAATGATACTCGTGAAGAGTGTGCTTCTTAGCTCAAGTAGATACGTGAGACTAAACGGGCAGCCCCAGTCCGGAGGTGAGATGAGAAGGCAGAGAGGGTCAGGAGCCGGCTGAATGGACACAGGAAATCAGGGGTAGAAGGGACGAGTGTCCTGTCACAGTACAGGGAGAGCAATTAGGGTCGCAAACCAATGTATGCATAAACTTTTGTATGAGAGACTAACTTGAATTGTAAACTTCCACTTAAACTACAACTTAAAAAAAAAAAAAGAACTGATAGTGGGCCCTACAGATTCCAAATCTTGCTTGATGACAGGGAGAAATATATGCAGCTGTCCCAAGAAAGAGATTTCTAGCGCAATACTGATTGCACTAAAAAAAAAAACCTGACCCGTTGCCATCAAGCTGATTCTGACTCACAGCAACCCTACAGGACAATGCTGACAGCTGTCACATGGCAACACTGTGACAGCAGTTTGATCTTCTGAAGACCCGCTGAGCACTGAGGCATTGCTGAAATCTACTTTAAATGGATATCTAATCTAATTACAGCTGGAATTAGAATCTGGAAAATATCTGAAGTTGTTTTGCAATCTTGCAAATTATTTTTAAAAAAATTCTGGCTTCAGACTCTTGAAGGAAAACAGTAATAAGGGAAATGGCTTATTTGTTCGACTCTGAACAATAAACCAAGGTTGTTTATTATTGCTTCCACCTCACCTTCAATGTGAAAAACACAAACACACGCAAAGCCTGCTTTCACACAGTGTGCCATGACTCATGTGGCCTTCGCTAGACACACAAAAAGGAGCCCTGGTGGCGCAATGGTTAAGCACCCCGCTGCTAACTGAAAGGTTGGCAGTTCAAACCCACCCAGCAGCTCAGAGGGAGAAAGACTTAGCAATCTGCTCCTGTAAAGATTACAGCCTAGAAAATCCTATGGGGCAGTTCTACTCTGACATATGGGGTCACTATGAGTCGGAATTAACTGGATGGCACCCAACAACAACAGCAAATAAGCATCATTTATGAATGACGTTCTATTCCTATTCTTTTCTGACCAGCACATTATTCTCCCCAAACTCTTTTATTACTGCGGTAAATATATATATAACAAAACATTTGCCGTGTCAACAATTTTTACATGTGCAATTCAGTGACATTAATTACATTATGTTGTCCAGCCATCACTACCACCTATTTCCAGATTTTTCCATCACCCTTAACAGAAGCTCAGTGTTCCCTCAACGACGATTCCCTTCTTCCCTCCCTCCCGCCTCTGGTAACCAGGAATAAATTTTTGTCTCTATGCATTTGCCTATTCCAGATATTTCATATCAGTGGGCTCACACAATATTTATCCTATCGCAGCTGATGTTTCACTCAGCATGTTTTAAAGGTTCATCCATGCCGTTGCATGTAAAAGATTTCATTTACTTTTAATAGTCCATCGTATGTATGTACCACATTCTGTTTATCCACTCATCTGTCGATGGATGTTTTTAGGCTGTTTCAACCTTTTGGCTGTTGTGAGAAGTGCTGCAAAGACCACTGGCGTGCAGTACCCGTGGTGTTCCTGCTTTCGGGATTTTGGGGACACACCTAGGAGCGGAACTGCTCGATCATATGGTAATTCTACATTTAGTTTTTTGAGGAACTGCCAAACTTTTCCACAACAGCTGCACCATCTTACTTTCCCGCCAGCAATGGATGAGAGTCCAAATACCAACAACATTCTTCAAAGAGATGGAAAAACTAATCATTAACTTTATATGGAAAGGGAAGAAGCCCCGAATAAGTAAAGCACTACTGAAGAAGAAGAATAAAGTTGGAGGACTCACACTACCTGACTTGAGAACCTACTGTACAGCTACACTAGTCAAAACAGCCTGGTACTGGTACAATGACAAATACATTGACCAATGGAACGGAATTGAGAACCCAGATGTAAATCCATCCACCTATGGTCACCTGATCTTCAACAAGGGCCCAAAGTCCATCAAATGGGGAAAAGACAGTCTTTTTAACAAATGGTGCTGGCAAAACTGGATATCCATCTGCAAAAAAATGAAACAGGACCCATACCTCACGCCGTATACAAGAACTACTTCAAAATGGATCAAAGACCTGAATATAAAGCCTAAAACTGTAAAGTTCATAGAAGAAAAAATAGGACCAACGCTACAGGCCTTAATACATGGCATTAACAGGATACAAACCATAACCATCAACGCACAAACCCCAAAAGATAAGCTAGATAACTGGGATCTTCTAAAAATCAAACACCTATGCTCTTCAAAAGACTTCACCAAAAGAGTCAAAAGAAAACCTACAACAGGTTGGGAAAAAATTTTTGGACAGTACAAGTCAGACAAAGGTCTAATCTCCATAATCTATGAGAAAATCCAACACCTCTACAACAAAAAGACAAATAATCCCATTAAAAAATGGGCAAAGGAAATGAACAGACACTTCACCAAAGAAGACATTCAAATGGCCAGCAGACACTTGCGGAAATGCTCGTGATCACTAGCCATTAGAGAAATGCACATTAAAGCCACAATGAGATACCATCTCACCCCGGCATTACTGGCATGAATCAAAAACACTGGAAATAACAAATGTTGGAGGGGCTGCGGGGAGATCGGAACTCTTATGCACTGCTGGTGGGAATGCAAAACGATACAACCATTTTGGAAAATGATATGGCGCTTCCTCAGAAAGCTAGAAATAGACATACCATTTGATCCAGCAATCCCACTCCTAGGAATATATCCTAGCGAAGTAAGAGTCATCACTCAAATAGACATATGTACACCTATGTTCATGGCAGCATTGTTCACAATAGCAAAACGATGGAAACAACCTAGATGCCCATCAACAGATGAATGGATAAACAAACTATGATACATACACACAATGGAGTACTATGCAACGAGAAAGAACAATGAATCTGTGAAGCATCTCATAACATGGATGAATCTGGAGGACATTATGCTGAGTGAAATAAGTCAATCACAAAAGGACAAATATTGTATGAGACCTCTATTGTAAAACCCCATGAAAAAGTTCACACCCAAAATCTAACAATCTTTGTCGGTTACCAGGGATGGGAGAGGTGGGGGGGAAATACTAAATAGGCAATAGATAAGTGGTATCTTGGGTGAAGGGTGAGTCAGTACACAACAGAGGGGAAACCAGCACGACTTGTACAAGGAAAGGTCATGGAAGCTTCATAGACACATCCAAACTCCCTGAGGGACTGAATTGCTGGGTGGAGGGCTGTGA
Source organism: Dugong dugon (assembly GCA_030035585.1). Lineage (NCBI taxonomy): Eukaryota > Metazoa > Chordata > Mammalia > Sirenia > Dugongidae > Dugong > Dugong dugon. The sequence goes on from CM057477.1 coordinate 5,268,338, forward strand.
GGACCATGGTCTCAGGGAACATCTAGCTCAACTGTCATAGCACAGTTTATAAAGACAGTGTTCTACATTCTACCTTGGTGAGTAGCATCTGGGGTCTTAAAAGCCTGTGAGCCGCCATCTAGGATACTCCACTGGTCTCATCCCTTCAGGAGCAAGGGAGAATGAAGAGAACAGGATACAAGGAAAAGATTGGTCTGAAGGACTAACTGTCCACAGCTACCAAGGCCTCCACCGGACTGAGTCCAGTACAGCTAGATGGTGCCCGGCTACCACCACTGACTGCTCTGACCGGGATCACAACAGAGGGTTCTGGACAGAGCTGGAGAAGGAATCAGAACAAAATTCTAACTCACAAAAAAACGACCAGATTTACTGGCCTAAAGGAGACTGGAGAAACCCCAAGAGTATGGCCCCCAGACACCCTCTTAGCTCAGTGGTGAAGTCATCTCCGAGGTTCACCGTTCAGCCTGGGAGTGGGCAGCCCCATAAAACCAAATGGGACTAATGAGTCACAGCAGTCCAGTAACAAGGGCCAGAAGGCAGAAGGGGACAGGAAAGCTGGTGATAGGGAACCCAAAGCTGAGTAATGATAGTGTTGACATGTAGTGGGGTTGTTAACCATTGTCATAGGGCAACATGTGTACTGTTTAATGAGAAACTGTTTTGTTCTGTAAGCCTTCATCTAAAGTGAGAATAGCAGCACAATTGGAAGAGCATAGTTGATGTCTCTGAACTGTGCATGTAGAAATTTTTGAAATGGTGTATCTTTGGCTATGTATATTGTCACCAAAAAAAAAAAGGTCGAGAAGGGAGAGGGTTGACATGTTGTGAGGTTGTTAACCAATGTCATAAAACAATACGTGTACTACTGTTTCACAAGAACTATTTGTTCTGTAAGCCTTCACCTGAAGTACAATAAAAAAATAAAAAAACAAAAAGAAAAGATAATTAATGGCGGTTTAGACTGCATAATGTACTTTCAACTTCTGCTGGTTTTCTCAGAAAAGGGTGTCTTTTTCTTAACTTTTATCTCTTAGAACTGTTTTTGCTGAACTGCTAACTTTTTTTCTGATTTCATTACTTCCTTTTCCCAATACCCCTCCCTATCCCCACTACCCAAACCAGAACCAAACCCATTCCGACTCATAGTGACCCTATGGAATAGACTAGAATTGTCCCATAGCGTTTCCAAGGCTGTAGTCTTTAAGGAAGCAGGCTGCAACATCTTTCTCCTGCCAAGTGGCTGGTGGGTTCAAACCACTGACCTTTAGGTTAGCAGTCGAGCTCTGAACCACTGAGCCACCAGGGCTCCTATCCCCACTACAGGCTGCACGAATGAATACATTTGAGAAATGAGAAACTTAGGCAAGTATCTTTATTCATGGTTAGGCTTACACAGTTCCAACAAGTAAACATAATTAACACACCTAAGCGACCCAGAGGAGGTGCTCTGGTGTCAGCAGAAGGCACTGATGTTGACGGAGGAGAAAGGCTGTTGTGGGATCTTCGTCCACAATGGTGGTCCCACTCTCTCAGATCACTCTGCTGCTGTCTGGGTGGTAAGACGTGGTGGGGAGCAGACGTAACGAAGGCTCTTCTCCACTGGCTGAGGCAGCCAGGGCCCTCCACGAGTGTCACTGAAGACGTCAGGAAGGTGGTGGGAAGCTACAGTGGCAACAGGGCTGATGCCAGCAGCAGCAGGTGACAAGACCTGAGGATCCTACTCGTGCCCTTCCCCCAGGTGATGGTCCCTCGTTCATTAGGTACACAAGCCACAAAAGCCACATTCCCCAAAAGGAATCCAGTGCAGGCAGCTATCCTGAAACACAACCATCCTGACATTTGCTGATTTTGAAACTGATAAAACACTATCACATTATTATGGAAATGAGTCTAATCTAAAAAAAAAAAAAAAAAAAACCACTGCCACGGAGTCGATTCCGACTCATAGCGACCCCATGTGACAGAGCAGCTGCCCCATGGGGTTTCCAAGGCTGTAATCTTTAGAGAAGCAGACTGCCACATCTTTCTCCCGCAGAGCTGCAAAGTACGTTCCAACTGCCAATCTTTTGGTTAGCAGCCGAGCACTTAACCACTGCACCACCAGGCAACTAGTCAAATCTAAGCTACAAGAAAAACAGATTGTTAAGGAAACAGACACAGGTACTTTTGGTGGTATGGCTGTAAGACCCTGTGCTGGACTATAAAGGCATTACAAGCCAGGTTAATGAAGAGCGCTTCTTATTAAAATAAAAGTAGTTAACTCTGCCAAAATTAGCTTAAGACATATTAAAATCAAATTTTATGCAAATGCTTTTACAAAACAGAACTGTATAATAAAAAAACATTAAAATCCAGAGTGCTTTTTACATATTACTACTGAATGTGTTAAATTACTATATATTAAAGATACGGTTTGAACATTAGAGCTGTTTCAATATGCTATGTTCAAATTTCATTCGTTAAGAGCCCAGCAAAATGGCCAAATCCACATGCAGTCCACTCACGAGGGTTTCATGGAGCTCTGCGAAGATCTGAAAGCCATTAAGTAAAACTTGAGGAAAAATGAGTCAAACATCAGTTACAGCTGCCATTCTCTTCCTGAGACCTACACAGAGCTGACGTGAGTGAAATGCCTCCATGTGGCGCTGAAATATGGCGGATGCTCTTTTCTGGCAGCATCCAGGACACGGTGGTGGTATAAGTTGGCCATAAAGAGGGTTTCAGAGAGAAACGGAACACAGATGAACCTCCAAAGAAGTGCACTGCTCTAGCAGAATATGTCTTACTGTCTTTTTATGAGGCACAAACAGCAAAAGCATAGATAAAACATACCAGCTGTGATTACAGAATACTTCACATCTAGACTTTTACGATGCTTGAAGAATGGCTCTTAATACAGCATTAATCCTACTAAGTTCCCAGGAAATAATTTTCACTATCAATAATTTGGTTTAAAAGTTCATGCTATTATTGTTGTTAGGTGCTGTCGAGTTGCTTCTGACTCACAGCGACCCTGTGTACAACAGAACAAAACACTGCCCGGTCCTGCGCCATGCTCACAATCACTGTTATGCTTGAGCCCATTGTTGCAGCCACTGCGTCCATCCACCTCGTTGAGGGTCTTCCTCTTGTTCGCTGACCCTCTACTTTACCAAGCATGATATCCTTCTCCAGGGACTGATCCCTCCTGATAACACGTCCCAAGTACGTGAGACCGAGTCTCGCCATTCCTGCTTCTAAGGAGCGTTCTGGCTGTTCTTCCAAGACAGACTTGTTCGTTCTTCTGGCAGTCCACAGCATACTCGGTATTCTTCGCCAGCACCATGTCAAAGGACTTTCACTCTTCTTTACGTATCTATAGAATGACCGACAGTCATGCCCAACTGAAACCTTCATTATAATAATGAAGAGAAGGAACAGAAAAGGGACTTCTGATACCATTTATTTTCCCACTGACAGTCATAAAGCTGCTGGGTCACAGCTTGAAAATACACAGTCATCACTTCGTATTACAATAACTGCATAATTCAAAAGCAAGAGATTTTTCCCAGGGGACAATAAAATGTCTCTGCTTCTTTATAACTCCTTTTCCTCTCCTCTCATTTAAAAAAAAAAAATCATCTACATCATTTCCACCCACAGTCAGAACGAGTCAGTGCACACAGCACACTGATGTAGTCTGAGCCCAGCACAGCGGGTGAATGATGCCGAGGTTTCCATGCCCGTTCCCTGCCCAACTATGCTCACGGCATCACCACACTTTATAACTCTTCTTTAAAGCGCGCTTGTGTCTCCTGCCTGGCTCTGTCTTTCTCACTGGGTGCCAACCATGTGAAATACACCTTCACCGGATCAATGTTCCAGTGTTTGTGGAACGAGATGGGAACTTGGTGGGCAAGGTAATCCTTAGGGTAATCCACTGGCCGAGCCTGCGGGAAGAAGAAGACATCATTATGACCTCTTGGTCAGCAAAGAGATGTTCGCCTCAGAAGAGCATTTCAATTTATGAAGCAACTGCTTTGCTTCAGTATTTGATACTGTTTATGGGAATCAACTGAAGCCTTGGTGGTGCAATAGGTTAAGTGCTTGGCTGCTAACCAAAGGGTTGGTGGCTTGAACCCACCCAGCGATTCTGCAGGAAAGACCTCGTGATCTGCTCCTGTAAAGATTACAGCCTAGAAAACCCTATGGTGCAGTTCTACTCTGTCACATGGGGTCGCTATGAATTACAATCGACTTGATGGCACCCAACAACCACATGGGAATCAAAACCCAAGAAGGAAAATCTTTTCCACTTTCTTCGCTCTAACTCGAGGCTCTCTGCTTCTGAGTTTCCAATCACTTCAACACCCCAAGTGGATCACTCCAAATGCATCACTTGTGGTTTCTACGTACAGTCCACGGTCTTACCTCTGGAGAGTCCTCCGCCACGGTGATGTAAAAACGGGACATGTTCTTTTTTATATTTATTACCATTTAAGTTAATATTATGACTTCTGTAAAAACGCAGAAAAATGGTTATTTTCCAGGCCCCTCTAAAGAAATACTGGTCATACAGGTCTAACTGAGCTGGCAAAGTTCTGAGTATCAGCTGAGGGAATTCATATATTAGATGATAGCCTCTGAGAGTTAACTAGCAGAGAAGAACACCAAAGAGAAACATCCTTGCAATTCAGCGCTCCGATAATTCTGCAATTGCTCAGGGAGGAAGAAATGAAGGCAATGAAGCACACCCTTGTTTTTCACATTTGAAAATGAACTGTAGGAGACACAAGAGGGCATCTAGCGGAAAAAAATAAATTCAGAGCATCTTTCCTCTATTCACACAGATTCTAGAAGTGATTAACTGCAGCTCAGGGAGCCCGTGTCTGTGTGTGAAGAGCCGGATAATTACACATTAAAATGTGCCAGTCATTTTGGATAAATGAAGTCACGGAAAAGAACAAGACAAAAATGCTGTTGTTAGATGCCGTCAAGTCAATTCCAACTCATAGCAACCCTACCGGACAGAGTAGAACTGCCCCACAGGGTTTTCTAGGCTATAATCTTTATGGGAGGAGATCACCAGGTTTTCCTCCCGAGGACTGGCTGGTGGGTTGAACCAACAATCTTTCAGTTTAGCAGCAGAGTGTTTAACTGTTGTGTCAGCAGAGCTCCTAAAGACAAAACTAGAAAAGTGAAATGCATCCAAAATAATGCCAAGACGTCTACAAAACGGCCAATAATCACATCTCTATGCCCAAAGGAGTCCCTAGAGGTACAAACAGAAAAGTTGGAGACTTGAGTCTACCTAGAGGCACCTCAGAAGAAAGGCCTGGCAATCTACTTCCTAAAAATCAGCCAGTGAAAACCCTATGGAAGCCATGGAGGGTGAATGAATCCCTGAAACTACTGTCCTGAGATAATCTTTAAACATTAAACCAAAATATTCCCTGAAATCATCTTAAAACCAAGCAACAGTTTAACTTAATTAGTAAAAAAAAAAAAAAAAAAAAAAAAAAAAGTCTGCCTTGAGCTATGCTCTTTTACGAACTATCTATATGGCAACAAATTGACAAGAGCAACTCGAAAGATTAGATAGGAACCTTAAGGGGCAGTGAGTTTACGTTCATGAGGGAGGAACAACTCAGAAACGGAGCGTGAGAATGGTTTCACAACTGAAAGAATGTAATCAATCCACTAAATCATACAGGTAGAAACTGCTGAATTGGTATACATTTTGCTGTGTATATCCCCAACAACAACAAACTAAATAAAATTTGGTGGGGGGGGGGTGGGGAGAAAGAAAACCCTATGGAGTACAGTTCTACTCTGACACATATGGGGTCGCCAGGAGTCAGAGGTGACAACTCTCAGCGGGCGGATAGGCCCAAAATGCCAAAAGAAAACCCCAAACAGGCAGGTGAGGGGTGAGGAGGGAGGACTTGAGAAACATGTCTGGAGCATGGTGGGCAGCTGTGTACAAAAACAGGGATGTGGCTGTAACCACATGAGAAGGGGATAAACTGGGCTGAATGAAAACCTCCTTATCTGTGAAGGTTAGAGAGGGCAAAAGAAGGCAATTGAAGCTGTATTCTCTTAGCTAGCCCACTGTCGTCAATTGACTTGACTCACAGTGACCCCACAGGACAGAGCAGAAGTACCCCACGGGGTTTCCAAGCAGCAGCTGGTGGATTCAAACTGCTGGCGTTTTGATTAGCAGCCGAGCTCTTAACCACGTATTCCCTTAGACAGATTCATTTCTCATAGCTGTACTGAGGCATAAGGAGTCCTGGTGATGCAACAGTTAAGTGCTCATCTACTGATGGAAAGGCTGGTGGTTCAAATCCACCCAGTGGCTCTGCGGGAGAAAGACCTGGTGATCTGCTTCCGTAAAGATTACAGCCCTGGAAACCCTATGGGGCAGTTCTACACAGCAGTCACATGGGGTCCCCATGAGTCAGAATCAACTCAACGGCACCCAACAACAACGGGTGTAACTTACATATCCTACAATTTACCCATAGTGATGGGACAGTTGGTGAATTTTCAGAAAATTTTTTAGAGTTGGGCAACCACAAACCCAGTTTTAGAACTCTACAACCACCTCAAAATGTTTCCTCAAACTGATTTGCAGCCAATCCCCAGCCGCACTAGCAGCAAAACGACTGACTGGCTTTCTCTCTCGAGTGCTGTCTTTTATTAGAACTTCCTATGAGTGGAATCATGTGCTGCGTGAATACCCTATGCCTGGCTTCCTTCCCTCTGCATTGTTGCATCTACCAGTAGTTTGCGCCTCTGTGCTGCGGAGTAATGTTGCATTACAGAGCCCTGGTGTCGCAACAGTAAAGCACCTGGCTGCTAACTTAACCAGTGGTGGCTCTGTGGGAGAAAGACCTGGTGATCTGTTCCCATAAAGATTACAGCCGAGGAAACCCTATGGGGCAGTTCTACTCCGTCACATGGGGTCGGTCGTTATGGGTCAAAATCTACTAGACGAGAAACAACAATGTTGCACTGTACGGTTATAAGTGCATTTGATTTATCCAATCACCAGCTGATCAACACTTGGATTGTTTCCAGTTTGGGGCCATTACGAACACTGTTGCTGTGAACCCTCACGGACAAGCCTTTGCGTTTTCATTTCTTTTTGGATACACGTGTAGAGGCAGAAGGTAAGTGTACCGTATTAGTTATCCACCTAGGTGTAACATAAAACCTGTAGCCATCAAGTCAATTCCGACTCACAGCGATTCTATAAGGCAGAGAACTGCCCCATGGGGTTTCCAAGGATCAGCTGGTGGATTCAATCTGTCGACCTTTTGGTCGGCAGCCTGAGCTCTTAACCACTGCACCACAAGGGCTCCTTAGAAACTGCCTACCACGTGTGTATTTGACTTCTTACACTGCGGAAATGCTTTCCAAAGTGACTGTACATTACACTCCCACAAGCAATGTGTGAGGGACCCAGCTTTTTTCCACATCCTCACCATCCTCACCAGAATCTGGTATGACCAGTGTTCCTGACTGGAGCCATTCTACTGGGTGTATAGTGGCACCTCGTAATTTTAGTTTATATTTCTCTACAGATTAATATTGTTGAACATCTTTTTTTTTCATGTGCTTATCAGCCATTGTTACGGATTGAACTGTGTCCCCCCCACCCCCGAATATGTCTTGTGAATCTTAACTCCTACGCCTGTGGTTATAACCCCATTTGGAATGGCTTTTCTTTATGTTAATGAGGTAATGTTGGCATAAGGTATATCTTAAACCAACCTCTTTTGAGATATATATAAAAGAGCAGATGAAGCAGCAGCTAAAGAACAGGGATGAGGGAAGACGGATGCCACACGAAGATCAAAGGGGCCAAGAAACAGAAGCTGAAGAGACGACCTTCCCCCAGAGCAGACAGAGACGAGGACCTTCCCCTAGAGCCAGTGCCCTGAATTTGGACTTCTATCTTCTTAACTATGGGAAAATAAACTTCTGTTTGCTAAAGCCATCCACTTGTGGTATTTCTATTATTGCAGTAGTAGACAACTCTTTGGTTATCACTGGCATAAACGGAATGCCAGCCACATTTTATGCCTCTGGACCTCAGGGGTAAGGCACTATTACAGTTCTAAAGCATTTAGGGAGCCCTCGTGGCGCAGTGGTTAAGAACTCAGGCTGCTAACCAAAAAGTCAGAGGTTCACATCCACCAGCTGCTCCTTGGAAACCCTATGGGGCAGTTCTACTCTGTCATATAGGGTCTCTATGAGCCGAAATCAACTCCACGGCACACAACAACAACGCACTTAGCATCAAGTACGGTCCCTTTTGAAATGTGTGAAGCTCAGCTGACCTGAGTCTGAACTTCACTGTAAGGGCACATTCCAATACTGAAAATACATGCGGCTAAGAAAACAAGAGAAGGAAAAATGTGACAAAAGGGATAACTAAGACAGCCCATTTATATATCTTCTCTGGTGAAATGTCTGTTCAAATCTCTTGTCCATTCTAAATGGAGAAGTTTGCTTTCTTATTATTGAGTTGTCACAAGTTTTTTAATCAGATATATGAATTACAAATGTTTTCTCCCAATCCATGACTTATTTTTCCATTTTCTTAATGATGCCTTTTGAAGAACAGAAGTGTTTTTAATTTTTATAAAGTTCAATTTGTGAATTTATCCTTAATGCACTATACTTTTGATGCCATAAAATCTTTGCCTAAACCGAGGTCACAAACAATTACTCTTAAGTTTTGTTCCAGAAGTTTATAGTTTTAGCTCTTATATTTTGGACTAGGATCCATTTGGAGTTAATTTTTGTGTATGGTGTGAGGTAAGGCTCTAAATTTTCTTCTTGTATGTGGATATGCAATTGTTCCAGCACCATTTGTTCCATTTCTTCATTTTATTGACTTGACACCTTTGCTGAAAATCAGTCTACCGTAAGTGGAAGGGTTTATTTCTAAAATCTCTTTTCTGTCCCCTTGATATATATACATATATGTCTATTCCTACACCAAAACCCTGGTGGTGCAGTGGTTTAAGTGTTTGGCTGCTAACCGAAAGGTCAGCAGTTTGAATCCACCAGCCACTCCTTGGAAATCCTATGGGGCAGTTCTACTCTGTCCTATAGGGTCACTATGAGTCGGAACCGACTTGACATTTAGGGTTTTTTTACTCCTACACCAATTTCACATTGTCTTGATTATTATAACTCTACAGTAAGTCATCTCAACATAAATAAAACAAAAATTATCACAACTGGACCAATAAGCAACACCATGATAAACAGAGAAAATAGTGAAGTTGTCAAGAATTTCATTTTACTCGTATCCACAATCAACACCCATGGAAGCAGCAATCAAAAAATCACACGATGTATTACACTGGTCAAATCTGCTGCAAAAGACCTCTTTAAAAGTGTTCAAAAGCAAAGATGTCACTTTGCGAACTAAGGCGTGCCTGACCCAAGCCATGGTATTTTCAATCGCAACATATGTATACGAAAGCTGGACAAGGAAGACAGAAGAAGAATTAACGCCTTTGAATTACGGTGTTGGCAAAGAATATTGAATATACCACGGACTACCAGAAGAACTAACAAATCTGTCTTGGAAGAAGTACAGCCAGAACGCTCTTTAGAAGCGAGGATGGGGTACTTTGGACATTTTAGCAGGAGGGACCAGTCCCTGGAGGAGGACATCATGCTTAGTAAAGGAGAGGGTCAGTGAAAGAGAGGAAGACCTTCAACAAGATGGACTAATACAGTGTCTTCAGCAATGGATTCAAACAGCAACGAATGTGAGGGTGGCGCAGGACCAGGCAATGTTTCTTTCTGTTGTACACAGGGGCTCTATGAGTTGGAACCGACTCAGCAGCACCTGATAACAACACAGTAAGTCTTGACATCGGGCAGTGTAAATACTCCAACTTTAATCTTACAAAAAAAAAGGTCTTGGTTATTCTAGATGTTCTGCATTTCAATATAAATTTTAGGATTCACTTGTCAAATCCTACAGAGAATTCTGCTATGATTTTGACATGGATTGCCCTGAATCTATAGATCAGTTTGGGGAGAAGGAGGAAATAAAATTTCCCTGGATTTCTCAGGGCTTCTGGAAAAAGTCTTAGCCTCCTAGAAACAATCTTTACCTCCCATAAGAATTAGACCTGTAGCCATTTGTTAATGGCTCTGATCCAACATGAGAGTAAAACTTGTCTTATCTCAGAGAGAACCAAATGGTTACAACCCTGGACTGGGTCCCAAAGGGGCCCTAATGGCACAAGGTCGGCGGTTCGAATCCACCAGCCGCTCCACAGGAGAGACTTAGCGATCTACTCCCATAAAAACTGTTTTTGTTTTGTGCCATGGGGTCGATTCTAACTCACAGCAACCCTATAGGACACAGCAGAACTACCCCATAGGGTTTCCTAGGCTGTAATCTTTACAGGAGCAGATAGCCACATCTTTTCTCCCAAGGACTGGCTAGGCGAGTGCAAACTGCCAACCTTTCAGTCAGCAGCCGAGTACTTAACCATTGAGCCACCAGGATCTCCATAAAGACTACAGCTAAAAAACCCTCTGGGGAAGCTCTATTCTGTCATATACGGTTTTGAAGAGTCAGAATAGACTTAAAGGCACACACCAACACACTAGTATCCCTAGTTTAAGTCCCAAGGGCCCAGAAAGACTGAATCACCATCAACCCTGGAAATACATTTACATTTCAAGGAGGACTGAGGTCCCATATCAAACGGCTAGACTGAGGAAGAGACTTTCAGGAGGGGAGAGGGACAGCTGCCTGCTTCACCTTTACGAGCTGAGAAAAATGATTTTTCCTTGATCCTCTTCTGTGAGGTAGCTGGAGCATTCAGTCCATTCAGAGTAATGTAGTTATTGTAATTACTGACATAGTTGAATTGGCATCAACTCTATTTTTTATACATCTCACGAGTCTTGTTCCTCTGTTCCTCCTTTGTTGTTAGGTGCTATTGATTCAATTCATAGGGAGTCCATGTGACAGACTAACTGCCCCATAGGATTTTCTAGGCTGTAAGCTTTATGGGTGCAGGTCACCAGGTCCCATATGGCTGCCGGGTGGGTTCGAATGCCAATTTTGTTGTTCGTAGCTGAGCACTTAACCACTGCACCACCAGGGCTCCCTGTTCCTCCTTCACTGCCTTATTTTTGTTAAGCAAAATCTTTTAGTGCATATTTTAATCCTGTCATTGATTTTTTTAGCTATATGCATCTTTAACTTATCAAGTTAATACAGACTCAAGTCTAATAAAATACTTTGTATGTTGTATTTGTCTACGCTTTGAGTCCAACGGAAGCCCTGTGGTGCAGTGGTTATGCACTCTATTGCTGTCTTAGTTATCCAGTAATGCTATAAACTACCACACGTGGGTGGCTTTAACAAACAAACATTTATTTTCTCACAGTTTAGGAGGCTAGAAGTCCAAATTCAGGGTGCCAGCTCTCGGGGAAGGCTTTCTCTCTGTGGGCTCTGAAGGTAGGTCCCTGTCTCTTCAGCTTCCGGTTCCTTACAAATCTCCATGTAGCTTGGCATCTCTCTTCCCCTATCTGTGCTTCCCAGCTTGCTTGTTTAATCTCTTTTATATCTTGAAAGCAACTGAGGCAAGACACACCCTACACAAATCCTGTCTCATTAACATAACAAAGACAACCCATTCCCAAATGAGATTACAACCACAGGGATAAAAACAAAAAACCACTTGCCGTGGAGTCGGTTCTAACCCATAGCAACCCTATAAGTATAGAGATTAGGATTTACAACACACATTTGGGGGGGGCACAATTCAGTCCATAACAGCTGCCGATGGAAAGGTTGGCGGTTGGAACCCAACAGACACTCTGAGGGAGAAAGATGTGGCAGTCTGTTTCCCTAAAGATTACAGCCTTGGAAACCCTACAGGGCAGTTCTGCTCTGTACCGTAAGGGTCAAAATGAGTCAGAATCAATGGACGGCAACAGCTTTACGAGCCAAACAACAGGGGATTATAATAATTACTACTTTAAGCAACCTTAGATTTGTTAAAGTAATTAACAGAAGAAAAAAGAAAAATATACACAGTCTCAAATATACCCGCATGTGAATCCTCTCCAGTGTGCCTGATTCCTTCCTTCATATTCAAGTCACCATATGGTGCCATTTCCTTTCAGCCCAAAGAAGTCCCTAGTCCTTTGTTTTTTTTTTCTTGAAGGACAGGTCTAGTAGCATAAAAACCTTTCCAATTTTTGTTTATCTGGGAATGTCTTCTCATGCCACTTCCATTTTTGTTTTTACTGGATACAGAATTCTTGGCTGGCAAGTGTCTTTTACTTTCTGCCTTCGTTATTTCCAGGGAGACATCAGCTGCTAACTCGATTTTTGTTCCTCTTTTTGGGATGCTTAGTTTTCTTGTCGCTTTTAAAAAGTTTTCTTTTTCAACAGTGTGCCTATAACATGTCTACGTGTGATTCTTTCCATGATTATTCTACTTGAGCTTCTTAGATCTACAGGTTAATATTTTTCCAAACATTTAGGAAGTTTCGACCCTTATTTCCTCAAAAAATGTCTTTCTTCTCCTCTCCCCTCACTCTTTCCCCCCATCCAACATCTGTTGGTGCTCTCTGAGTCTGACCACGTCTCTGCAGTTTATGGGCCTTTTTCTTCAGTCTTTTTTCTTTCTGTTCTTTGGACTGCATAATTTTTATTCACCTGTCTGCAAGTTCACTGATTCTTCTACCACCTCAAACCTACTGTTGAGTAGATAAGTTCTCACTTACTTACTGGACTTCTCAACTACAGAATTTTCATTTGGTTCTTTATCATAGTTTATATTTTTCTGTTGAGATTTCCTATCTGTTGAGTCACTGACATCATATTTTTCTTTAATTATCTGAAAAGCTTCCTTTACTTCTGTGACAGCACTTATATTCACTGCTTGGAAGACTGCCAAATCTGATCCTACCCAGAGTCAGTTTCCACTGTCTGCTTTATTCCCCGATTATGTTTTTTGCATGTCTCACAGTTATTTGTTGAAAACTGGGTTGTTTTAGATAATGTATTAGAATAACTCAGAAATCTGATTTATTTTTCTTATTTACTTATTTTTTTAAGTAACTCTCCTAGACGTAAGCTGTGGAATCTTTCTCCCTGAAGTGTGTGGCTACTGATGACTCTGATCAAATTTCAACTCTTGTTTGTCCAGTCACACCTGCGAAAGCTGGAACCTGTGTAAGGCAGAAACCCGCTAGAGAAAGAAAACTCATTGGATGTTTATGGGGTAGGATTCTTAATAGAGAACGAGAGAAAAGTGGTAAGACTGCACCCTGTCAAAGGCAGAAAACTCGTGAGACCCGGAAAAAACAAGGCCATCCCGTCGAGTCCCAGTTTCACTGTGTTTTGTAGTCTGGCTTGCTAGAAGTTGCTCCTGTGTCTCAGTAGCTTAGTGGTCAGCTGGTGATTTGGGCAGAGTCTGTGCTCAAACACCTCTCCCCCAAGAGGTGTCCACCCATGTGTGGGTTGCAAAGCACCTTCAAAGGTCAGCCAGTTTTCAAGATGCCTTGGCTTCTACTTTCTGGTTGGTGCTCTCCAGTCTCCTATGCGTGAGTGAGCACATGGTTTCCTGGTCAGCCAGAGACGTGTGGAGGGCTTGCCCAGCCCTGCTTTGGCTCTCTCATCTCCAGGATATCCTTATTAAAATTCTGGCTGATTCACCCCTCATCCCAATTTGGATGACAACTTCAGGCTAGCTTGACGATTTTAGCTGGCAAAGCTATGGGTTTACACCTCCCCCTCCCCAAATCAAGTTCACCTCCTCTAGCAGTAAAGCTTCTGATTTTTTCCAGCCAGCCTCATGCAGGTAAAACTGCTGTCCTTACACTCAAGCTGGGGAGAAATGGGGAGGGGCCCCGGGCAAGAAGGACTCAGATTCCATTTTTTTTACCCAAAATTGTAGCAGTTTTTCAGGAATAAATGCTTCTCAATTTGTTGTCAAGGAGCTCTGGTAGCCCAACGGTTTAGCATTTTCGGCTGCTAAGCTCAGCTGCTAACCAAAAGGTCAGTGGTTCAAACCCACCAGCCGCTCCACAGGAGAAAGATGTGGTAATCTGCTACCATAAAGATTCCAAAAATCCAAACCCGTTCGTTGCCTTCAAGTTGATTCCAACTCATAACGATCCTACAGACAGAGTAGAACTGCCCCAATTCCAAGGGTTTAAATCTTTATGGAAGCAGACTGCTACATCTTTCTCCTGCAGGGTAGCTGGTGGGTTTGAACTGCCATCCTTTTGGTCAGCAGCAAAACACTTAACCACTGCTCCACCAAGACTCCTTTCCCATAAAGATTACAGCCTAGAAAACCTGAAGGGGCAGTTCTACTCTGTCACATGAAGTTGCTATGAGCAGAAATCGACTAGATGGCAATGGGTAGTTTGCTGTCAGCCTCTGGTTGATTTTCAAAATCCTGAAATGATTATTTCGACAATTTTGTCTAGTTTTATACATGCGTGTGCACGTTCGCACAGAGGATTCACCGAACACTGACTACATGACACCCACTGTTTGCTGGTGTTGGGTGCCGTCGAGTCTATTCCGACTCATAGCAACTCCACGTGACACAGCAGAACGGTCCCATAAGGTTTTCTAGGCTGTAATCTTTACGGATCAAATCGACAGGTCTTTCTTCTGCAGAGCAACTGGGTGGGTTCGAACCACCAATCTTTCTGTTAGCAGCTGAGTGCTTAACCACTGTGCCACCAGGACACCTTCCATACCTATTAGTGGCATATATTTTTGAAGGAACAGAAAACCATATACTCAGAATACTCTGCTTTTTATCAGGAGGTGTACAAGAGCTATAGTTTCACCATAACTTTCTCTGACTCACAAGAGAGAAGAAATGTGGCAGAGGCAACACTGCATCTGAGAATGTTTCCAAACATCTACTCTATCTAAAATCAGGATGAACCTCAGATTTTATTTCTTTCTGAATCTGAACAAATACACTGCTTTTATCAGTATTCAGAATTACATATCTTACATGTAAAGCACTGTCCAAATCACATCAAACTCTTGAAAAGAGGCTTAAAAATTGGAAGCTACAGCAATATCTGTTGGGGAGGATAGGTCTTGACATGTTTTACAATTTCAGAAAGGTTTAAAGTGTATTATGTGAATTAGAGAAATCAAGAGTTTTAAAGTGTGAGAAACAACTAGCTTTTTTTCTTTTTAAGTACCTTTATGGGACTTTTGCTTAAGGATTAGATTACTTTCCTTCTTTTTTTCTCCTTATCACTTTATTGAACAAGGCATTCGCTAAGTGAAAAGAGCTGCTTCAAAAAATTAAGACCTGTTGTGTTGAAATGAGTTCCTTTTGCCTTGATTCCTTAGAGAAAAACAGCTTGAGAGATGTTCCCCTAAGCCCTGAGGAGTTACCTGTGCTCTGGTTTCCTACACCAGGTCAGAACTGATGAAAAGGTTGGAGAGCGGAGGCATATCTGACCTCCACCTCACAGGAATCAGCCTCGGGCTGATCTTCATCCACATTATTCCCCCAGAAGTTAGACAGCTCCTGATGCTCCTACTCCTACTCGGCCCATTCCACTCCTTTCCAACTAACAGAGAGAAATTATTTTCCTTACATGCCAACGGTTTGAATTATCTTTCCTTTTCTTTGGGTGAAACATTACGAAAGGACCAAAACCAAGAGAGAGAGAATAAGTTGCTTTTCTAAGTCATCACATCATAACACGTAGACAGGTAAGACCGCTCTAGGTTTTAAAAGATGGGTGAGTGCCTTCTGACTGGTACCAGGAGTAAGGTTTAAGGGTTCTCATGTTGTTGTTAGGTGCTGTTCAGTGGATCCTGACTCATAACGACCCCATGTGACAGAGTAGAACCACCCATAGGATTTCCTAGGCTGTAATATTTACAGAAGCAGATCCCCAGATGTTTCTCCTTCGAAGCCACTGGGTAGTTTGGAACTGCCAACCTTTTGGTTAGCAGCCATTAGCACTTAACCACTGCATAACAGGGTTACTTCACCTCTTCAGGGCTCTCATACACTTCTTATTATTAAAGGTCTATTTTATCCTTCCTTGCTATCCTTAAGGAGGTGGAAATGGAGTCTGGTTTTTTTTTTTTTTAAATAATGCAAACACTTTCTTCACCTTGTTCAAGTTTCTTCCACGGTGCTATTTCTGTCATACTCAATTTTCTAGATTGCTATGACAGTGTTTGCTAGTGCTTAGTAAATAAAGCATGAAGATTCTA
This sequence comes from Dugong dugon, assembly GCA_030035585.1. Lineage (NCBI taxonomy): Eukaryota > Metazoa > Chordata > Mammalia > Sirenia > Dugongidae > Dugong > Dugong dugon. Next base: position 5,284,599 of record CM057477.1, read on the forward strand.
TTTTCAATTCTGGGGGGCATTTAAAATACACATGCATTTATACATGTCAGATTTCAAGAAAACGTGAATCTCTTAAAGGAGAGCATTAGATGGATGTGGAGTATGGTTATTTTTAGTCCAAGTATATCTGCTATAGTTCTTAGAATATAAGAACATTCACTGACCCAATTCTTAAGACTGCTAAAAATAACGCAGAAGAATTCCCTCCTCCCAACCCAAAGAGCAATATGGTGATGCTATTAGCACTAACTACTCCTGGTAAAAGGAGCCCTGGTGGCACAGTGGTTAGGCACTTGGCTGCTAGCTAAAAGGTCAGTGGTTCGAACCCAACAGCCGCTCTGCGGGAGAAAGTTATGGCAATCTGCTTCCATAATGATAACAGCCTAGGAAACCCCATGGGGAAGGTCTACTCTGTCCTATAGGGTCGCTATGAGTGAGAATCGCCTCAACAGTTATGAGTACGGGTACTCCTAGTAAATATCATCTCAGCTCTTCATTTCTATAACCCCAGCTTACATGCTTGTTGAGATGTTAGGTGCCGGTGAGTTGATTTTGTGACAGAGAAGAACTGCCCCCCATAAAGTTTTCTAGGCTGTAATCTTTATGAGAGCAGATCGCCAGGTCTTTCTCCCCAGGAGTCACTGGGTGGGTTCAAACCTCCAACTTTTTGGTTACCAGCATATGACTTAACCATTGCATAAGTAGGGCTCTTTGAGATAATATATCCAAATTTATTATACTTTAGCTGCTTCATTTAATAACAATAAAAAGGAGAAAGCCCAGTGAAAAAGCAGACAGACGGACAAAGTAAAAACTGAGGACAGACTAGAATTATATACATTTGGTAGCTAATAGGACAATACTAGGTCAGTCCTATATACACCTAGATAGCATCTGTTATAGGCTGAACTGTGTTCCCAAAAAATATGTGTTGTAAATCCTAACCTCTATGCCTGTGGTTATAATCCCATTTGGGAATGATTTTTCTTTGTTATGTTAATGAGAAAGGATTAGTGTAGTGTGTTTCTTGAGTCAATATCTTTTGAGAGACAGAAGAGATTAAACAAGCAAGCTAAGAAGCAGCGATGGGGGAAGACTGACACCAAGCCCCATGAAGATTGCCAAGGAGCAAAAGCTCGAAACAGACAAGGGCCTTCCCCCAGAGCCGACAGAGAGAGAATGCCTTCCCCCAGAGCCAGTACTCTGAACTCGGACTTCTAGCCTCCTGCTGTGAGACAATAAACGTCTGCTTGTTAAAGCCACCCATCTGTGGTTATTTCTGTGATAGCAGCACTAGATAACAAAGATAGCATTTAATAATTTTTAAATGTCATCAACTTTTTTAACTGAAAAGAAAAAAAAAATAGAACAGCTTTTCCATGCTCAAACATGCAAGGGTACTGGCCAAACATCATTTTGTTTTCCAGATGTTCTTGCCTTCCATCTTTCTAATGTACATGGCACAGCATCAGCCCTCTGGACCAGCAGGTCTTTTAAGATGCCTGTCACCCCAGCTCTTAGAACTATTCAGAAAAGAAGATGTGGAGGAAAAAGAGTAGAACTCACGAGTGAGGAGACCCCCCCCCCCCCGCCCCAGGTAGGAGTGCAAACCACCTTCTCACCTGATGGAAGAGCGAGCTGTGCGTCACCGGGACCCCCAGCCCACTGAGGCACATCCCCAGGACCATGTCGTCCGGAGCATCATTGCTGTAGCACTGACACTGACTGGCAAGGAGTCTCCTGATGGCTTCTCTGCTGAAGACCATTCTAGAGGGAAACCAGAAGGAGGCAGAGAGAGGGCTTGGAGCAGCTCCTCAACCACGTGACTGAAGACACAGTGTTCAGAGACCACACTTCTCATAAAAGATGTTGACATCAGTAGTGCTATATTGAACAGTCTGTTGCTGTTGCTGTGTGTTGTCGAGTCCGACTGTGACTCATAGCAACTCTCTAGGACAGAGCAGAACTTCCCCATAGGGCTTCCAAGGCTGTTAAGTCTTTATGGAAGCAGGCTGCCACATCTTTCTCCCGCAGAGCCGCTGGTAGGTTCAAACCGCTGATCTTTGTAGTTAGCAGGTGAGCGCTTGACCACCGTGCCACTAGGGCTCCTGCATATATACGCGTGTGTGTATACATATACGTATATAACTTATTGCTGTCGAGTCGATTCCAACTCATAGCTACCCTACAGGACAGAGGAGAGCTGCCCCATAAGGTTTCCAAGGAGCGGCTGGTGGGTTTGAACCACCGACCTCTTGGTTAGCAGCCGAGCTCTTACCACTGGGTCACCAGGGCTCCTTTTTTATATGTATATATACGTGTATATGTATACACATATACACACACATATATATACATACATACGTTTTTTTTTTTTGGTTTGTGTGCAGGTATAGGTATAAAACAACAAAAAAAATTCACAGAACAATGCTTACACGTGACACACACTGATATTTTCTATTTTATTCTCCATTCTATATTTGACTAGTTTTTAAAATGCACATTAGTTGACTTCACAAGTCATTTATCGATCCTGCCTTGCCATGTCGGTTCTAAAGCTAAATCATCGGAAAACGCTACCATAACGCTACAGAAACTATTCAACATTACACCTGCAGCTTTTATCAAAGGCTAACGGGAGACAATCTCATGAAGAATCTGTCTGCATCCTTGTTAAAAACATGATTAAAAACAGAACCTGATGCCAGCCAGTGTTTGTCATGTAAAGGTGAATGTCGGGTGTTCATGCACTCATTTATTCACTGCACCCAAAAAAAGTAAAAAAAACGAGTCCCTGTACTATAAATTGGGAATATAATGAGAAATGAGATGCAGGTGCTGCCTTCAAAGAATTCATAATTTGGGTGGAAAACAGAAAAGTAAATAAGCAATGAGATGATCATCACTTGCATAATCTGCTATGAAAGTAAAATGGAAAAGCATCAAAACCCAGCTCTGTGGGAGGAGGCTGGCCTGGAGGCTCGCAGGGATAACAATGGCTATACAAAGTCCAACAGTAAGGAGGAATTAGCCAGTGAAGGAGGCCTGAAGCTGAGGGCAGGGGACAGTGCTATGGAGGGACAGCAGATGTCGTATCCTGGGGGAAAGGGAAAACAGAAACAGAGATAAGTTCTGTGTGATTCTTTAAGATGAGTGTATATATCGCTATATCAGGAAAGGGAAACAGCACGTGCCAATATCGTGAGAAGCCTTGTAAACTGCGACAAAGGACTGCGGACTTTAAATGCAGTGGGGAAACTTCCACTTCCAGTTAGGCTACAACAGGATGCAAAAGACTCTCACACCCATGGTAATCCAAAGAAAACTCCAAATAAAATAAAACCCAAAAAACCAAACCCGGTACCACTGAGTAGATTCTGGCTCACAGCAGCTCTACAGGACAATGGAGAACTGCCCCATAGGTTTTCCAGGACTGGAATCTTAGGGAAGCAGACTGCCACATCTTTCTCATTCGAAGCAGCCAGGGGTTTGAACTACTGACCTTCTGGTTAGAGGCCAAGTACTTAATTACTGTACCACCAGGGCTCCCCATAAAGATTACAACCTAGGTAACCCTACGAGGTAATTCTACTCTGTCACATGGGGTTCAACTCATTGCCACTGAGTCGACTCTGACTCATAGCAACCATATAGCGACCCTACAGCTACCCTATGAATCGAAACCAACTCAAGGGTACTTGACAACCACAACAAGAGTTGATTACAAATTAAGATTCTCCCTAAATACCCGAACAGCACAGAGAAGAGACCAACTGCTCAATTCATTTACCGGTATAATCAAATTGCAGTCTTTCCCCATAAGAGATTACACAGATGTTTCATTTAAAAACATTGATTTTTTTTTTTTACTGTTATTTAAAACCTAGAAATCCTACACAAATATCACTTCATTGCTTAAATCTAAGCTTCCATACTACTCTTCACCCGAATGTGATTTATTAAGCACTGGCTAATTTAAAAGTCTAATGGTTTGTTTTCTGAAATTAAAATCTACATCCAATTTTTTTTTTTCATTTAAACAGAAAACCAAAACTAATTAGCTGCTGTTATGAACTGAATTGTGTACCCTAAAAATATGTTTTGTAAATCCTAACCCCTATACCTGTGGTTATCATCCCATTTTGGAATGGGTTTCCTTTGTTACATTATGATGCAATATTAGCGTAGGGTGTGCCTTAGATCAATCTCTTCTGAGATATAAAAGAGCAGATGAAGGAAGCAAGCACAGAGGGCAAGATACATGCCCCATAATTGCCAAGGAACCCAGGAACAGAAACTAAAAAAAGACAAGGACCTTCCCCAAGAGCAGACAGAGAAGAGAGCTTTCCCATGGAGCCAGCGCCTTAAATTTGGACGGTTAGCCTCCTAACCTGTGAGAAAATATATTTCTGTTTGTTAAAGCCACCCGCTTGTGGTATTTCTGTTATACCAGCACTAGATAACTAAGACAGCTGCCTAGAAGCTATCATTAGGGACATTTCTACCAAGCACCTTGACACACATTTTTATATTGTCTCTTCAAAAGATAAAACAGTCTTTACTATGGACTCTTTTCATATTTATCAAGCTTAATGTTTGCTAAATTATCTACTAACTTTGAAGTATTATAGTGGCAGCTATCATTTACAGAAGGAGCCCCAGTGGCACAAAGATTAAGTGCCTGGCTGCTAAACAAAAGGCTGGCGGTTTAAACCCACCCAGCAGCTCCACGTGAGAAAGACCTAGTGATCTGCTCCCATAAAGATGACAGCCTTGGAAACCCTATGGGGCAGGTCTACACCGTCCTGTAGGGTCACTATGAGTTGGAATCGACTAGAAGGCAATGGGTTTGGTTTTTGGTTTTTTTGAATAATAAGCTTCAGGAAATGCCTGAGAATGAATCAACACTCTTCCCTTCTTCGTCTCATTAATCATTAAATGCCCACACGTGGAGGACTTCGTGGGAGACAGTACGCAGTGATTCCGCGGGCCCAGCGCCTGCCTTCTAGGGGCTTTACAACCAAGACAGCCCACGTGAAAGGGAGGAGCCCTGGTGGTGCAATGGTTAGGCACTCGGCTGCAAACCATAAGGTTGGTGGTTCAAATCCACCAGCCGCTCCACGGGAGAAACACCTGGCGATCTGCTCCCGTCAAGATGACAGCCTAGAAGACCGATGGGGCAGTTCTACTCGGTCACGTGGGGTCGCCATGGGTTTGAAATCGACTTGACGGCCCCCAACAACAAGAACCACTTAGAGAGCACTTACATATCAGAGTAGAGCCCAACGCCACAGACACAGCTCTGCAATGTGGAAACAGAAGTTTAATGTCCGAAGTAGTCACAGAACGCTATTCTCATAGTTACCCGCCTCCTCCCGTGATGTAGCTGTAGCCGCCAGTCCCCAGTCCGTAGCCGTAACGCTCTCCCAGAAACACAGGTTCACTGGAGTCATAGCAGCTAAGCAAGTGCTGGAGCCTGGAGATGCTGAAATTCCAGAGAAAGCACAAGCAATGATGGTTTAATCAGCTGTGGTTTCAGAACAAATATTTTATGGTTACTATATCCCAACATGGAACCCTGCTGGCGCAGTGGTTAAAGCACTTGGCTGTTAACCGAAAGGTCGGAGGTTGGAACCCACTGGCAGCTCCCTGGGAGAAAGATGTGGCAGTCTGCTCACGTAAAGATTTACAGCCTTGGAAACCCTATGGGGCAGTTCTACTCTGTGTTACAGGGTTGCTAAGAATAGGAATCGATTCAAAGGCAATGTGTTTTTATATCCCAATGACAATTTAGCAAACGCTAAATTTGCTAAACATGAAAAGAGCCCACAGTAAAGACTATTTATCCCTTGAAGAGACAATACAGTTCCTAGGTGGCGCAAATGGTTAAGCACTCGACTACTAACTGAAAGGTTGGCGGTTCAAAGCTACCCAGAAGCACCTCGAAAGACAGACATAGCAATCTGCTTCTGAAAGGTCACAGCCTTGAAAATCCTATGCAGCACAGTTCTCCTCTGCAAACATGGGGTTGCCATGCGTCGGAATCAACTCACAGCAACGGTAACAACATACTCCAGTGTCTATATTGTGTAGTACGTAACGCCATTGTTTAGAGTTAAAATTTGAGTAATTTATAGAAGAAATGAATTTTTTTTAAGGCCAAAAAAAAAAAAAAAATTTGAGCACTGTACGCTACAGGAAATAGACGTGAAACTGAGAGATAAGGGGCTTACTCCCCAGTTTAACAAGCCCTTGCCAGAAGGGGGCTGCCTACTTTGGGAGGGTGGGATGCCAGGTTAAGGGAAGGTGGTCCTGAGAAAAACCTGTTGCCAGCAAGTCGACTATGACTCACAGTGACCCTACAGGACCAAGAACTGCCCCAGAGGGTTTTCTAGGCTGTCATCTTTATGAGAGCAGACCACCAGGTCTTTTCCCACGTGGAGTGGCTTTTGGTCAGCACTTAGAATCAGCACCCCTTAGTTAGCAGCGCACTACTGAACCACTGTGCCACCAGGGCTCCTTAAGGTGGCCACAGTGCTGTAGGTCTCATCACTACCGGTCCTGTTACCAAGTGAGTGTGATCTAAGCCTTACATCTTACTTCAAGGTGTACTTGATTTTTTTAAAATTCTTGGTAACAAAAAAGGAGACTGGGGGTGGGGACAGATCAGGCACATAGGTGTTACTGTTATGTGCCCTTGAGTCCATTCTGACTTACAGCAACCCCATGTGACAGCGTAGAACTGCCCCATTGGGTTTTCTAGGCTGTAATCTTTATAGGAGCAGATCACCAGGTCTCTCTCCTGCCGAGCTGCTGGGTGGGTTTGAACCACCAACCTTTCAGCTAGCAGCTGAGCACTTAAAACCACTGCACCACCAGGGCTGGTGGGGGTGGGGGGAATTTGGGCAGTGAGGCTCTCCTGCAATCCCTCTTAAAGATCTTTAAGGAAACTGCAGCCTTTGGTTGGTGACCCACTGCCACTGAGTGGATTCCGACTCATAGTGACCCAATAGGACAGAGCAGAACTGCCCCATAGGGTTTCCAAGGAGCAGATGGTGGACTTGAACTGCCGGCCTTCTGGTTAGCAGCCGAGCTCTTAACCACTGCGCCACCAGGGCTCCTTGGCTGGTGAAGGGCTTTGTAAAAACTCAAATCCCCCTGAGGCAAATTTCTGTCTGCTTCTTGACCTGAGAAAAAATGAGAATTTATGGTATGTCTCTTCTTTCTGCATATTGTAAAATTAATAATTCAACCTTCTCTTTATGAGGTTAAAATATCTGGGATTTAACATCCCCTCTGGGTTTCTTTTCCTTCTAACATTAATCATATCCACGTTCCCCATATAATTTTAAAGCTGAAGGATCACATAACCGAGTCTGACAACTGTCATAGACTGTTTATTTGCTAAAACGTGGAAATTCAGATAAGAGAGCTAGATCTCCAGTTCTAAGGGGATCTGGCTATGATCCAGGAAAAGAACTTCACTTAACAACCTGCTACCACTCCAGGCTGTTCTGAGGACAGAAATGAAGAAAAGCAATATGGCAAGGCTGTAAGTGCTATTGCAATTATATTAATATATCTCAGCATTGCATACAGATTTTAACAACATTAATACAGATCTTCAGAATCCAGATGTCCCACTGTAACCTATTACAGCTTTTCTTTTTTAACTTTGTATTTGGAAATAATCTCAAGATTGTAGAAAAGTTACAAGAATAGTACAAAGAACTCCCATATATCCTTTACCCAGATTCACCGATGTTAACATTTGCCCCATTTGTTTTATATTCTCTCTCTCCCCTGCTCTCTCTCTCTAGATATATATTTTTTTCTTTTCTTTTTCTGAACTATTTGAGAGTAAGCTGCATACATTATGCCCCTTTACCCCTCAATACTTCAATGTGCATTTCCTAAGAACAAGGAGAGTTAGCTACTTCAGTACATGTTAACATTAATATAAACTTCTTTAAAAGTTAAGCATACACCTACTATATAATTCAGCCATTGTACTCTTAGGTATTTACCCAACAGAAACGAAAACATACATCCATAGAAAGACTTGTACAGAAATGTTCATAGCAGTTTTATCTGTAATAGTCACAAATGGATACGATGCTTTATATCCAAGCTACCATCGCTATTCCAATTATATTAACTGACCCAATAATGTCCTGTTGCTGTTGTTGTTGGATGCTATCTGTCTTAGGCTGGGTTCTCTAGAGAAGCAAAACCAGTAAAGCGTATAAATATATATATAGAGAGAGATTATATCAAGGAAACAGCTCACGCGATTGTAGAGGCTAGAACGTCCCAAGTCCGTGGATCAGGGTAGAGACCTCTCCTAAGTCACACAGCTGCAGAAGCTGGCAAGCCCAAGATCGGAAGGTCGGAGAGCAGGACTCCCACTCACAGGCTGTGCAGATCGATGAATCCCAGGTTTGGCAGATAAGCTGACAGCTCAAGTCCCAAGAAAGGGAGATGAGATGACAGGAAGCAGCCGCAGGATCCAGAGAGAGCAAAAAGCCAGAACGTCTGCTTATATACAGACGCGGGCCATACCCCCAAGGAGACTCCTTTCATCTGACTGGCTACTCACAGTATATTCAATCATGGGAGTGATTACATTAAAACACAGAGAATCATGGCCCAGCCAAGTTGACACACAATCGTAACCATCACACTATCAAATCAATTCTGGCTCATAGCGACCCCATGTGACAGAGGAGAACTGTCCCATAGGGTTTTCTTGGCTGTGATCTTTACAGGAAGTAAATTGCCAGGTCTCTCTCCTGCAGAGCCGATAGGTGGGTTGGAACCGCCAGCCTTTTGGTTAGCAGCTGGAGGCTTAACCACCACACCGCCAGGGCTGTATAGCAGGCTCCTAATGTCTTGTATAGCAGGTTTCTTTCCTCTAGTCCAGGATGCAGCCCGGGATCACTGACTCCCTTTAGAGTCTCCTTGAATCTGGAATAGTTCCTCAGTTTTTCCTCATCCCTCACAGCACAGGGATTTTTGAATAATGCAAGTTCGTCCACTGTTTTGAATAGAATGACCCTCATTTGTGGTTTGTCTGAAGTTTCCTCATGAAAACGTTGAGGAGATGCATTCCCGGTCACAACAACACAAAATCAACGCAGCAGCCGGCACGCCCTATCCACCTGTCCTCATCGGTGATGTTAACTGCTCATCCAGACACGGTGTCACCTGGTTTCCCCACTGGCTAGTTACCATTTTTCTCGTTATCTATAAGAGTCTCTGAGCAGACCCTAAGGAGTTCTGGTGGCACAGTAGTTAAGCGCTGAGCTGCTAACAAAAAGGTGGGCGGTTCAAACCCACCAGCCATTCCTCAGGAGAAAGATGTGGCAGTCTGCTTCCATAAAGACGACAGCCTTGGAAACCCTATGGGGTAGTCCTACTCTGTCCTACAGAGTCCCTAACAGTCATAATCGACCCGAGAGGAACAAGTTATACTTTCTGGTATAAAAAGATGTTCCAACTGTATCTTGTACCTTGTCTCTGCCCTGGAATCAGCTATTTCTCTGCAAAGTCCTGGTTCGTTTTAGTGGGTGTCTTAGTCTTCCAGTGATGCTATAACAGAAATACCACAAGTAGATGCTTTAACAAACAGACGTTTACTCTCTCACAGTCTAGTAGGCTAGAAGTCCAAATTCAGGGCATCACCTCCAGGGGAAGGGTTTCTGTCTCTGGCTCTGGAGGAAGGTCCTTGTCATCAACCTTCCCCTGGACTAGGAGCTTCTCCACGCAGGAACCCTGGGTCCAAGGGACGCAATCTGCTCCCGGCGCTGCTTTCTTGGTGGTATGAGGTCATCCTGTCTCTCTGCTCACTTCCCTCTTTTATATCTCAAAAGAGATTGGCTCAAAACACAATCCAATCTTATAGACTGAGTCCTGCATCATTAACATAACTGCTGCCTATCCCAACTCATTAACATCATAGAGATAGGATTTACAACACCTAGGAAATCACATCAGATGACAAAATGGTGGACAATCACACAATACTGGGAATTATGGCCTAGCCACGTTGACACACATATTTTGGGGGGACACAGTTCAATCCATGGCAGTGGGGAATGGTATTAGTCCTAGGCACTAGTGCTACTAGGATATCTTTGCTTCTAGTCCCCTTTTAGCAAAGAGTGAAGAAACACATACGTGTATATTTGTACATATGTATACAAACACACACACATTTTAGAAATTATGAGTTCTAACAGATTCTTCCAAGGCCAGTTTATCCCCATACGGCTCTTTCTTGATCTGCTTGCTCCATTCCACAGGGAGAATCCTGTTTCATAATGATATGTGCACTCATTCCTACAATGCACCTAAAACAATTTCAGAATTGCTTCACCCACACCACTACCAAGGAGTTCAGGATTTGTTTGACATTCCTCCCCTCTTCCCACACCTGACTAAAGGTGTGCATTTAAATACCGTATTAAAGAGTTACTTGCATGAATTATATTTTTACTTCCATGTGATTATATTATTCATTTATGAGATACAGCTGGTTTCATAGTTGGCCTCATCCTTATTGATTTTTTCCTATCTTTGCTGATGCATTTTTTAAATATGAAAACTATGAACTTGCTTCCAAAATTCAAAACTATACAAAGAAATAAACTCATAGAAGTGCTGCACCTTCTCCTATCCCATCTATCCTATTCCCCCACTCAACTCCTTGTAGGTAAACAACTTCATTTTCTTTTTCTTCTGGTTATCTGTCCTTTGTTTCTTTTTGTAAAGATAAGCAGATACATGTGTATTTTCTTATTTCCCTTCTTTCTTACACACAAGGTCGTGTATTAAATATATTCTTTTCCACTTCGCCTTTTCTTTTTTTCCCATTTAACAATATCTCCTGGAAATCATTCAACAGTTTGTTGAGTTTGTTTAGGGAACCAAAATTTTGATTCATTAATTTGATCCTCTTCTTTTTTGTTCTCTACTTCATTGTTCCTACATGTATATTAGTTCCTTGTGCTTTAGTGGGTTGAATTTGTAGTATTTTTTCTAGCTTTTTGCATTGAGAGTCGAACTATTTATCTCTATTTTTATTTATAAAAAAGGTTTGTTGTTGTTGTTAGGTGCCATCAAGTTGATGCTGACTCACTGTGACCCCATGTGACAGAGTAGAACTGCCCCATAGGGCTTCTGAAGTTGTAATCTATACGGGAACAGATCGTCAGGTTTTTCTCCCACGGAGCTGCTGGGTAGGTTCAAACCACCGACCTTTCAGTTAGCAGCCGAGTGCTTAACACCAGACTTCTTATAAAAGGGTTTAGGGCTCTGAATTTTCCTCTGATCACTTTTTAGAATACACCTTATAGGTCCTGGTGTGTAGTATTTTTATTATCATTACTGGGAAACAGTAGTTTTAACAACTTAAACCATCCCCCCCCAAAAAAAAAAAAACCCTGCTGCCATCAAGTCGATTCCAACTCGTAGCAACCCTATAGGACAGAGTCAAACTGCCCCATAGGATTTCCAAGGCTGTAAATCACTTCTTTTGCCCAAACTTCCTCAGTCATCACTCTTGGTTGGATGAAGTTCTTTCCCTAATATATTCCTCAGGAAGGATGTGTGTAAACTATTCGCTGAGTTCCTGAACATTCGAAACTTTTCCATTGACTTGATACTGAAGAACAGCTTGACTATATATAAAATCTTTGATTCACAATTTGTTTGTTTGGATTCATTGAAACACTCCCCCTATTAGCACACATTCGTGTTATTTTTTGAGAAGTCTGATGCCTAATTCTCTTGCACTTTAGATAATTTCATCTTTTTGCCATGACATCTAAGACGATTTTATCTTTAAAATCTAATAGCTTTACAAGGGTATGTGTAGGAGTTGATAATACCAGGTCAATTTTCCAAGGTACCCTGTGGGTCCTTTCAATATGTAGATTAATATCTTCTTTTATTTCAGATAATTTAAATATTCTTTCCACATTTATAATTTTCTTCATCAGGGACTCCAACTATAGGTATGTTGGACTCCTTTGACTCCTTCATCTCAACCACTTTTTTTCTGACCCATTTAACTTCTTTATCCCATTCTCATTTTCCTTATTGCTTTACTAATTTCTTTCATGTCCTTACACTAATTTCTTTCATGTCCTTACTAAATTTTCATCTAAATTTATTTACTCTTCAGTGTTTTATAATTAGTCTTAATTTCAGATACAATTTTGTCTTTTTTTTTCCTTTCCTGAGTCCAATAATTTCTAGTTTCATTCCCCGACCCCGCCTTTTTTTTGTCCACTTCCTTTTATTATAGTTTTTGAGTTTTAAATTCAAGGTCTTCTTCATTTTCCCAGATGCTTGTTGATCTTTCAGACTGTAGACATCAAAGTTCCAGGTTTTGGTGATAACAGAAAGACTACCTTAAGGATGTGGCTATTGCTATTCAAAAGAGTCATGGCAGCGCAATGGTTAAGTGCTTAGCTGCTAACCAAAGGGTTGGCAGTTCGAAACCACCAGCAGCACCATGGGAGAAATGACCTGCTTATCTCTTCCCGTAAAGACTGCAGCCTAGGAGATCCTACGGGGGAGTTCTACTATGTCACACGGAGTTGCTAAAAGTCAGAATCAACTCAACAGCACCTAACAATAACAACATTGCTATCCATGCTAGAAAAAGTTACTCATGACTTAGAAAAAGTCATAGAGTTCATTGTGACAAAGGATAATATCATAGTCTCAAAAGGAAAAGGTGACAGTCTCAAGTAGAATAACACTTAAGATATCACTGAGAAGTTAGATAGTGTTGCTACTGAATATTAAAAGAATAAAATAAGCATCTGGTACAACTTCCAGATAGAGCAGCTGTGCTGCAGATTAATGACACATATGATGCAGTTACAGATGCAAAAATGCTGCACAAGATGTTGAAGACGGCAACATTCTGGGAGGTGGCTGTGCCTGCCTTTAGTGCTCACGGTTGTGCTTGGCGCTTGTTGAGAATCTTGGATTTGTGGATCTACAGCTTTTATCAAATTCAGGAAGTGTGATTTTAAATATTTTTTCTGTTTTCTCTTTGAGGGATTCCATTACACAATTTCAGGTCTCCTTTATCTTTCAGTTTTGAGTAGTTACTATTGCCACATCTTCAAGTTAACAAATCTTTTCTTCTGCAGTATCTACTCTGCTTTTAATTCTATCCACTGTTATTTTTCACCTCAGACACTGTAGTTTTCACCTCTAGAAGTTCAATTTTAGTCTTTTTAATACATGTCTTTGATTTTTTTGAATATACGGAAGAGTTAAAATAACTGTTCAATAACAACAGTTTAATAACTAATAATTCTAACATTGTATCAATTCTGGGACAACTTCAATTGACTGACTTTTTTCTTATTATGGGTGTATTTTTCTGCTGCTTTGCATGCCTGGGAACTTTTGATTGGATGCCAAGCATTGTAAATTTTATCTTGTTGGGTGCTGGATATGTTTGTATTTCTACAAATATTCTTGAGCTTTGTCCTCAGATACAGGCTAGTTACTGGGAAACAGTCTGATCCTTTTGGGTAGTGCTTTTAAGACTTGTTAGGCAGCACCAGAGCAGTGCTGAGTCTAGGGATAATTATTCCCCTCTATGGAGGCAGGCCCGTCCACATACTCCACCCAATGTCCCATGAATCATGAGGCTGTCTGGTCTGGCTGGTGAGAACAGGCGCTATCCCAGCTCTGTGTGAGCTTTGAGCACCATCCCCTCAATTCCTTTTGGATGGTGCTTCAGCCCCCTCTGGTAGTTTCCTCAGACATACGCACTGATCGGCACTCTGCTGAAACTCAAGGGAGACCCTCCACAGATCCCCGGTGTTCTCTCTCTGTGGAGCTCTTGCCTCTCCGATACTCAGCCCTATAAACTCTACCAGCCTTGATCTCCCCAGACTCTCAGCTTTGTCTCTGTAACTCAAGGAGTCTGCCAGGTTCCACCTGGATTCCCCCTTCCTGAGTGGCAACCTGGAAACTCTGTGAAGCCAGTTAGCTGGGAGCAGTCATAAGGCTCACCTCATTTGCTTCCTGTCCTTGAGATCATTGTCTTCTGCTGCCTACTGTCCAGTGTCTTAAAAACCTTTTATCTCATATATTTTATCCTTTTTTTTTTTGGTTGTTTCACATGGGAGGGTAAATCCAGTCCCTGTTACTCTATCTTGGCCAGAAGCAGAAGTACCCATTATAGTCTCCAAATATGAAAATATGTTGAATTAATTTGAAGCCATTCTAGGATAAGAATGAGTCCTTACCTTATCAACGTGTCATCATCCACAATGACCAACCATGGTATTTTGTCATGGCTATGATTCAAAAATCTTTCCAAAATGGCAAATGTCTTTCCACAATGACCTGAGAAAGGCAAAAAGAAAACTTACATTGTTATTTTCCATACAAATATATAGTTCATTTTGAAATACATTTTTTGGGTTTTCTGTTATAAGTGCTTGAACGCCAACATGCATTTTGATAATTTGAAACTTCAAAAAATTAGCCTTTTCTAGCTTTCATGGACACAGTGAACCATGTGGAACTTCAGAGGTCATGAAGTTTATGCCATTCTCTCATACATAAGGAGACTAAGAGCAATTAGGGGACTCAGCAGGATCACACGGCTAAACTGAAGCAGAGAACAAAATCTACTGCCGTTGAGTCGCTTCTGACTCACAGTGACCCTCTAGGATGAAGTCGAACTGCCCGCATCTCCTTCTACAGTGCACTTCATTCATCAAGGAATTACGAGTGACACGAAGGTAAACCATTCAAGACAAATTACAGAACAAGATAATCAAAGCTTGTTACTTCATCTTTCATTCATGAAAGGATATGGGGAAGCAGAAAGTAATAGAAAAAAAAAGCGACAGGAACACTGGATAAAAATTCAAATGAACAAAGAACATGTCACGGTGAGGTGGCCGACTTCCTACTTTAACGACTGAAATGAAACGTGTGTAATCAGAAAATCTGCAACCTGGTGAGAAAAGCAGGTATACGTCCAATAATATACTAATTAAAATACTAACAGACACAGCTACAATACCTATCATGGGGCTTACTGTACATAGAACCAGTGCAGAGTGTGGTTAAGTACTTCTCAGAGGTCCATACAAAATGTAAACTGTAAGCTCCACGAGGACAGAACTGTAAGGTTCTTCCTTAATTCCCCAGCATCTAGCAGTGGCTGACATACAGCAAATCAAAATTGAACCCGTTGCCATCAAGTCGATTCTGCCTCACAGTGACCCTATAGGACAGAGTAGTACTACCCCATAGGGTTTCCAAGGCTGTAATCTTTACAGAAGGAGACTGTCACGTCTTCCTCCTGTGGAGCAGCTGGTGGGTTGGAGCCGCCAGCCTTTTGGTTAGCAGCCGAGTGCTTAACCACTGCACTACTAGGGCTCCTCTGACACACAGCAGTCAGATAACAATACTGGCTGATTAAATAGCTACAACCTAACAAGGAGGAACTTTGTGTGGGAAGATGATAAATTAACGTTGGCCACCACATTTTATGGCACGATAAATTACGAAGATACAGAAAATCTATTATTAGACCCTGCTGTAACCGTCATGTGCTCAGTCATATCCACATGACCTACAAAAACCTGGAACCCTTTCTTTATACTACACAGCCCTTAACGGGAAAGAACAAATCCCAATATGGGTAAAAATGTTGGGTGGGGAAGGAAGGAAGGAAGGAAACCAACACAACACAAAAATTATAGCATCTATAAAATATTTAAGGAGGCCTGGTGGCACAATGGCTAAGCGCTCGGCTGTTAACCAAAAGACTAGTGGTTCGAACTCACCCAATAGCTCCTCAGCAGCAAGGCCTGGTAATCTGTTTCTGTAAAGATAACAGCCTAGAAAACCCCATGGAGCAGTTCTACTCTGTCACATGGGGTCACTATGAGTTGGAATTGACTTCATGGCAATGGGTTTGGTTTTGTTTGGTGTAAATATTCATGATGTACTTTGTGTTCTCTTTCCCCACACCAGGCATGCAGACCTAAGTGTATGGAGAAACAAGTGGCATTCCACAGTATGAAGCCCCTTAATATATTTCACCATCCTCTTAGTGAGGGACACTCAGCTTGTTTCCTACTTTTTGCTATCTCTAACAATACTGCAGTGAACATCTGTGTACCTTTCTCTTACGATGTTGTTGTTGGGTGCCATCGAGTCAATTTTGACTCACAATGACCCCGTGAGACAGAGTACAACTACCCTATCAGGTTTCCTACGATGTAATCTTTTCAGAAGAAGCCCTGGTTAAGCAATGGTTAAGCGCTTGGCTGCTAACCTAAAGGTCAGCAGGTTGAACCCCCCAGCAGCCCTGTGGAAGAAAGATGTGGCAGTCTGCTTCCGGAAATATCACAGATTTGAAAACCCTATGGGATAGTTCTACTCTGTCCTATAGGGTTGCTATGAATTGGAATCACCCAGATCAACAGGTTTTTGTTTAACAAAATATTTCATTTTAACCCTAACTTAAGTGACTATGTTCACAGAACGGAATTTTACAGAGGGGGAACAGTAAGAAGACTCACCTCTGTCTGTGTTAGGAATTCCCAAATCTACAGTAGGAATGGAGCTCTCCGTGTAGTCACTGTAATACTCAATGAGACCTGCTTCTGCTTCCCAAGTCTGCTTTACGATGGGTACTGGAAAAGTCACCAAGACAACAATCATATCGTTACGCACACTGACGTAGGGATCCTGCAAACTCAAAACAGCAGCGTGAGCACCCAATAAAGAAAGAGAACCATTCCTTGTGCTTCAGGTGTTCCAAAATTTAGTGCTTGCTTTTCAAGCCTGAGAAACGCCAAGGCTGTTTGCTGGTGATGGTACATGACTAAAGTCCTCTTCTTCAAGCATTCAGTATCCTCCTAGGCAGAGCACTTTCCACTCCTGGTGACAAATACACTTACTTCCAGATAATGCTAAATGTTCTAGTCTGAGAACACTCTTAATTTTAACTAATGTTTCTCTTTTCTGAAAAGGGTATTTCATTTAAAATTCACAATGGGATTTTAAAAATGCTTATTTGGAGTGGGGGAGACAGAATTACTTCTAAGGACTGGATTTTTTTTTTTTTTCCTGAAGCTTTTCTACTTCATTTTTTAAAATTTTATGTATTTTATTGTTGTTGTTGAGAATACATACAGCAAAGCATACACCAATTCAACAGTTGCTACGTGTACAATTCAGTGACACCGATTACATCCTTCGAGTGTACAACCATTCTCAGCCTCCTTTTCTGAGTTGTTCCTCCCCCATTAACATAAACTCACTGCCCCCGAAGGTTCCTAGCTAATCCTTCCAGTAGTTGTTGTCAGTTTGATCCCATATAGGTACTTCTTTGATACAGCACAATACTCAAGGCAGACTTTTGTTTACAAGTTAAACTACTGTTTGGTTTTAAAAAGACTTCAGGGGATATTTTTAGTATGAGGTTTACAGATTATGTCAAGAAAGTAGTTTCAGGGGTTCCTCCAGCCTCCATGGCTCCAGAAAGTCTGGAGACGATAAGAATTTGAAATTTTGTTCTGCACTCCCCCTTCCCCCTTTGATCAGGATTCTTCTATGGTCTCATGGCAAAGGAGGCAGTTGTTCATGAAGGCAATTAGTCACACATTCCATATCCTCCTCCTATTCCTGACTCTCCTTCTTCCTCTGTTGCTCCAGGTAAACAGACCAACTGTTGTGCCTTGGATGTCTGCTTGCAAGCTTTTAAGACCCCAGGCACTACACAATGAACTAGGAGGTAGAACAGAAGCACTAAACATGTTATTAGGCCAACTGACTGGGATGTCCCAGGAAACCATGACCCCAAACCTCCAAAACCAAGGAACCAAATCCCATGAAGTATTTGTCTGTACAAAAGCAGGCATTGGAATATTTTCCTGTGGCTCTGGCTGACATGCAACATTTGGCTCTCTTACAATAGAGATGGGAGGGACCCATTTCAAACTATGCATGTCCCCACTCAAAGATTTTAACAGGTGAACCCAACCCTATAAAGAGCATGTCCTCATCACTGGGAACCATGGCCTATGATTGGTGATATTACTGTATTGTACTTTTGGAAAATGTAGAAGAAATAAGATTGACAACCACTGCAAAATTTAACGTTAAACTCAAATTACCATTAACAGATAGTTTTTATGCAAATACACACACACACACACACACACACACACACACACAAATCTTTCCTGCTTGTGATGGTTAAGGTTGTGTGTCAACTTGTCTGGGCCATGATTCTCAGTGGTTTAATAGCTGTATGATGCTGTAAGCACTTTCATGATGAGATTTGATATTATGTGATCACCTCCATGATGGGATCTGCTATGAGTAGCCAATCAGTTAAGAGAGAGTTTCCTTGGGCGTGTGGCCTGCATTGAATATAAGTGGATATTCTGGCAAGACTTGTGGGCTTTTGCTTGTTTTGGATTCTGCAGCTGGCTTCTGTTTGTCTGACCTCCAGTTCTTGGGACTTGAGCTAGCAGCTTACCTGTGGTCTTGCCTGCCGATATTGGGATCTGTCAATCTTTACAGCCTGTAAGCAAGAGCCCTACTCTCTGACCTGCCGATCTTGAGTTCGCCAGCCCCTGGGGCTACGTGAACCAGGAGAGGCCTCCATCCTGACCCACAGACTTGGGACGTTCCAGCCTCTGCAACCATGTGAGCCATTTCCTTGATATAAATCTCTCTCTCTCTCTCTCTCTCTCTCTCTCTCTCTCTCTCTCTATGTATATATCTATATATATATATATATATACACACACACACACACACACACACATACGCTTTACTGGTTTTGCTTCTCTAGAGAACCCAGCCTAAGACACTGGTTTTCCATAATTTAGCTTAGATGCTCAAAGATAGCTGTTTCTATACCTGACCTATATTACTAATCACTATTTAATATTAATGTGCTTGACCAACTACCCAAGTAATTACTTTCTTCTATACTTAAAAACAGAGTTAACTGCCTGTGCACGTCTGAATTTTAAGGGGAAGAAGGCATTTCCACTGTTGTTTTTAATGGAAAAGATCATCACAGCTAGACTTTTACCCTGTAAACAGAAGAACCTCGACTCTAGTGAACCAAATCTTCAGGTCGGTATTTTCACTTTTTGAGGCTTTATCAAAGCAGTTATCTTTTCCCTTTTCCCAACCTAAATGAAAATAAATTACGTGCAAAAACTGTCAGTGCCATGCCAAATGCTAAGTGCTGGCCTACACAAGGCAGCAACCGCAAAGTCAAGCTAAGACAGCCCTCAGCTGTAAATATAAAAGTGTATCACTTGGGAGTCTGCTTTCTGTAGCTTTTAAGAAAGACAAAGAACTATGAATTCTGGACAACTGCTAGAACAACCTCCGTATTACAGTAAGACCTGTGAAAGCCGGAAGCTGTTTAAGGCAGAAACTCATCAGAGAAAGAAAACTGAAATATCTTTCACTAAAACAAGCAATAGAAGAGGGACAAGACCACAGTACCCTGTCAAAGGCGGAAAACTTGCACAATCTGAACAAGGCACTCACTCCTGTCAACTTCCAGCTCTAC
The DNA here is from genome assembly GCA_030035585.1 of Dugong dugon. Lineage (NCBI taxonomy): Eukaryota > Metazoa > Chordata > Mammalia > Sirenia > Dugongidae > Dugong > Dugong dugon. The sequence continues at coordinate 5,304,202 of CM057477.1, forward strand.
AGGTTATCACTGTGTCTCTTTTAACCCGTTAAATATTATTTTCTTAAATAATATTTTATTGTTATTTAATAATAAATAAATAATAATACTACTTTACTGTGTTTTCGGTGAAGGTTTACACAGCAATTCAACAATTTCCACACAAATTGCTCAGTGACTCCGTAAAGCATCCTTTTCACACACTGCAATATAATTTTTGTGCAATCCCAGAAAGGCAGCTAGGTGTAAGGATTTCTCCATGCCAAAAAGGGCCAAGATGCATTAAGTAATAGATTGTGTCATTATGGGCTGTCAAGTTGACTCACAGCCACCCTGTGTGACAGAGCAGAACTGTCCCATAGGTTTCGTAGGCTGTAATCTTTACAGAAGCAGATCATCAGGTCTTTCTCCCATGGAGCTCTGGGTGGGTTCGAACTGCTGACCTTTCAGTTAGCAGCCAAGTGCTTATCACCCTTTAACAAACACTTAAAAACAAGCTATTTTAACATAGTAAGACACTATGATTATATACTACCAGAAACAATAAACAGTTTATACCCTCTCTCCTCTCATCAGAATAACTCCTGTGATATATTGTCTTATCTACCGACCGTGAAGAATTTAGGGTTAAGGTTACCCAAGTATTCTACCATAGCAGGTTCCGGCCTTATTTTCAACCAGGGTTGAAATTAGTCTGACTTGTAAAATGTTGATCTATTTTATTAGTGGTGTTTGAATGCTAAATTCAATTTATTCTACTATTTCTAAAATATTTTAGATTATACTGAGGCACTGCATTCCTAAAGCTACAAAACTTTGAGGCCACAGTTCAATATAGTGACATGAAACAATAGCTCATTTTCAGTAAAGGAAAAGATATGTTTTATCACATAATAAAAGAAGGGCTGCCACAAGAGAACCTGAAACGGGAGCAAAATAAAAATTTCACTATAATAAAGACCCCAGTCACCCACAAGGCATAGATTTTCCACACAGCTTTCTAGACTGGAAGCAGGAGACGCATTGCAATATTAGGCACAGAATGCACATTTTTACCCTGCTGAGTTTACTTGCAAAACTGACTCCAATGCAAACGAAAATGAACTTGACTCTTGAACGTTTTACAAAAATTACCATGCAATCAAATGGTATCACGGCCACAACAGATGGACTCTTGACAGAACGGGAGGAAAATGTGGAACAGAACCTCAAATTCCTAGAACAACAACCACAATGACAACAGACCTACTGGACTGGTTGAGACCAGAGAACTCCCCGTAACTATCGCCCTGAGATACTCTTCAAACCTTGAACCGAGACTAACCTCTGAGGTCACCTTGTAGCTAAATAACAGACTGGTTCACAAAATAACGAATATCACCCATAAGTACAGTGCTCCTTTAAAAAATCACCTAATGAGACCAAACGGTCAACAACTACTTTAAAACAAAGATGAAAAGATAAGGGGGCAGGACACTGGATTAATGGAAACGGAACAACCAGAGCAGAAATAATGAGAATGTTCATTGTAAAGAATGTAACCAATGTCACTGAACAACTTGTGTAGAAATCATTGAATGGGAACCTAAACTCCTATGTAAACCTTAACCAGAAACACAATAAAATTTATTTAAAAAAAAAAAATAAAACGTGAATGACTGGTTTCATTTTAAGAATATGCTATTTTCAATTCACAAATGCACCTCTTGTCTCCTCAGAGTCAGTGACCACAAAATAATACCCTGATGGCTCTTCTCCTTTCTGGAGAGGGTCAGGGACACACACTTAGAGTGTGTGATAATTCCTTACTGTAAAGGATGAGGTATAAAGCCTCCCTCCAGGCTAACCTCAAGCAGTATTTTAGGGCAATCTGGAGCACTGTGGAGCCCTGGTGGCACAGTGGTTAAGAGCTCGCCTGATAACCAAAAAGTCAGCAGTTCAAATCCACCAGCTACTCCTTGGAAACCCAATTCTACTCTCTCCTATAGGGTCACTATGAGTCAGAATTGCCTCCCTGGCAACTGGTTAGGTTCTGGGGACATCTTCAGCTATTGAACAGCAGGGAAGAAATGAACTAGGCAATGCCCAGACTCCCTCCCTCTGTGATGGTTAATCTCATCACCTCACATGACACAGGGGTGGCCTTCCATCTGGCTCGATTCAAGCCTCACTTCCAGTTTTTAAAGAAGCTGACTGTACCTCAGTACTTCTAAGCCAAAGGAGGCCTGGTGGCCCAGCAGTTAAGTGCTCAGCTGCTAAGTGAAAAGACAGCAGTGCATATCCACCCAGCAGCTCCGCAGGAGAAAGACCTGGTGATCTGCAGCCCTAAAGATAAAAGCCTACGGGGCGAGTTCTGTTCCATCATGTGGGGTGACTGAGAGTCGGAGCCGATTCCATGGCAACGGGTACCTCGAAGCCTCCTTCTTCAAAGACAGCACCAGCTACCAGGAACTCCCTCTAATACATCTGTTCAGACTTGTCTCTTCTAGATAAATCACAGCAGTAAAGATATCAGGGTTTTGTTTTGCTTTTTAATCTAAAAGGAATTAAGTGTTTTATCTTTAACAGCTCAGGAAGCTGAGAAAAGGAGCTAAAAGTCTTGAGCAAACAGCTGTAGAACCTCTTTAATTAAAGGGAGGCTGCAGGACAGCATCTCACAACCCATCACTTAGTGAAGAAAAGGCGCACTGCCACGAGACAATTCAGACACGTCCACGAGCTGCGTGACACGAAGGAAACTCTCCAGATTTCCTGACAGCTCGCATCACGCAATGACAAACACAGAACCCAAGTGTAAGCGATCACGCTGAATTTTAAAGCTCAGAAAGGTTTTTTCCTTGCTTGAAAATAATTTCACACGTTATGCCCAATTCACCACCTTCTATAATACCTTTAAGGTTCCTTTAAACCCCTATTAAATGCCTGCATCTCAGAGAGCATCGCTGTTCTGATGGTGTCAATGTGTACTGTTTTGTTAAGGGGAGAATTTACTTTTGCGGTGTACCAAGAATGCTGTAGGAGTTCCTGGGTGGCGCAAAAGGTTGAGCACTCGCCAACTAGCCAAAAAGTTGGTATTTCGAACCCACCGAGAGGCGTCTCAGAAGACAGGCATGGTGATCTGCTTCTAAAAGTTCAATACCGATACACTATCCATTGCTGTTGAATCAATTCCGAATCACAGGGACCCTACAGGACAGACTACAACTGTCCGATAGGGTTTCCAAGGCTGTTATCTTCACGGAGAAGGACATCATGCTTGGTAAAGCGGACAGTCAGCAAAAAAGAGGAAGACCCTCAATGAGATGGACTGACACAGTGGCTGCAACAAGGGGCTCAAGCATGACAACAACTGTGAGGATAGCGTAGGACTGGGCAGTGTTTCGTTCTGCTGTGCACAGGGTCACTGGGAGTCGGAACCAACTCAATGGCACCTAACAACAACAATCTTTACGGAAACTGACTGCCACATCGTTCTTCCATGGAGTGGCTGGTGGCTTAGAACCGACAACCTATCAGCAGCCAAGCGCTTAACCACTGCGCCACCATGACTCCTTTCTGAAAGGTCACAGCCTTGAAAACCTAGTGAAACAGTTCTACTCTGCAATAGACGGGGTCGCCATGAGTCGTAACCGACTCAACGACAAGAACAAGAATGCTATATTTAAATCGAAATCCAGACACAAGTATAGTTATGTAAATGTTTCACTGTAAGGCCAAGAAAAAAAGGTACACTATTTAAAACATTCTTTTATTCAGAACTTGGTTTTATTATCGATTCCTCCACGGGAATAAAAAATGAATTCAGTGTATATTGATCCCTTGCCTAGACCAGAGCCATTGAACCCAGTCTCTGTACGCCCAGAGGCTGCAGCACTACGATGCACCACTAGTGGGATCCATGTCTAGCACACTCTTCCACTCAGTGGCCGGGGCAAGTGAAACAGCAACTAAAAACAAACAGCTGTCAAGCAGACTGCGACTCATGGCGACCCCATGTGTGTCAGAGCAGAACTGTGCTCCATGGGGTTTTCAGTGGCTGATTTTTCATAAGCAGATCACCAGGCCTTTCTTCTGAGATGCCTCTGGGTGGCCTCAAACCTTTAACCTTTCAGTTAGAGGCCGAGCGCATTAACTGTCTGTGCCACTCAGTGTCTCCAAAACCAACTGTCTTTGAGTTGACTCCGACTCATGGCGACCCCATGTGTGTCAGAGCAGAACTGTGCTCCATAGGGTTTTCGATGATTGACTTTTCAGAAATAGATCACCAGACCTTACTTCCAAGGAGCCTCTGGGTGGATTCAAACTGCCAAGCTTTTGGCTAGTAGCCCAGTGCGTTAACCATTTGCACTACCAGGGGCAACTGAGAGCTGGCCACCAAATAATGCAGTAACAGCAGGGCTGAGTCTCAATTTGTCAAAGATAAGTCCGCTGTCTCATCTAGGTGATTTCCTTCACTGGTCTTTGGCCTTTATTAATTCAAGCATTTCTACCACAGAGTACATACGAGAAGAAAAAAGAAAAAGAACACCCTAAGGTATTCTGCTTGACTGTAGCAGTCATATACTTGGACAGGGGCGGCTGTCTGAACTCCCAATTCAATTTGTGTTTGAGACAATCTGTGGACTTCAATTCCTTGCCATCCTCATTGCTACCGAAAATAAAAGGCCTACTTTCACAGCTTCCGGCCAAGTGAAAAATGGCCTTCAGCCAAGCAGGGCACCGACATGAACATCAAACACTATACATCAAGTGCTGTGTTTGTAACACTGCTCACGGGATCATGCTATAGGTGTACATGGCAGAAAGAGCGCAGGATTTGAAACCAGAAAACGCGAGTTCAAGCCCCAGCTCCACTACTCAGTGGCTACGTGAACATGGGCCAGCTGTGTACCAGTACTCAGCTTTCTCTACAATATCAAGTGACTAACAACAATTATGACATCCCAGGGAGACTGTTAACTCTCAATTAGGTGACCGAACACACGTGAAGAACACCCCAGAACAGGAGACAGAGACCAGCAGACGTAGTAGCAGGTACTGTGCTGCTGTCACGGTAACTAACGTTTGCTGTTACTCTGCTGTTGGGTGCCGCTGAGCCAATTCTGACTCACAGCGACCCCGTGTGACAGAGCAGAACTGCCCCCCAGGGTCTCCCAGGCTGTCATCTTTACAGGAGCAGATCGTCAGGTCTTTTCTCCTGTGGAGCCACTAGGTGGGTCTGAACCGCCAACCTTTCAGTTAGCAGCTGAGAGCTTTAACCACTGTGCCACCAGAATGACTGGATAATTCTTTGGGTCAACTGGCAGCTAGACTTCTAAAAGGAGGTGCAGAACCCACTGGTCTGGCAGGCTACACATGCATCAAGCAACACAGACCTCAGCATTGCTAAAATCTGCAGCCTTTGGCCACCTTTTCAAGTGGACGTGTCCACACTGTGCCACAGAAACCCAACTTGTGAGAACTTCAAAAGAGCTTTTAGATCTCATGCTTTGATGATCCCAGATCCAAATTAATCGGAGCAAGTCAATACATTTGGCTTTGGGGGGTTTGTCTTTAAGGCTCATAACAGGCTCAGCACATTTTATAACTTTTAAAGGCTGCTGACTCAAAATTCAAAAATAAAAAACATTTGATGGATATCTGAAAGCTCCATCTGAGCCTTATGCAAAATACAAAAGCAGTGAACTAGATGACTAAAAATTACTAAATTAAAATTAAGACTTTTTGTTTATTAAGAAAATGTTCTGCATCCCACTCTGGTGAGTGGTGTCTGGGGTCTTAAAAGCTTGCGAGTGCCCATCTAAGATGCATCAATTGGTCCCAACCCACCTGGAGCAAAGGAGAATGAAGAACACCAAAGACACAAGGAAAATATTAGCCCAAGAGACAAAAGGGCCACATAAACCAGAAACTCCATCAGCCTGAAGCCAGAAGAACTAGATGGTGCCCAGCTACAGCCAATAACCATTCTGACAGGGAACACAATAGAGAGTGCCTGACGGAGCAGGAGAAAAGACCAGACTTAATGGTCTGACAGAGACTGGAGAAACCCCCAAACCTATGGCCCCCAGATGCTCTGTTAACCCAAAACTGAAACCATTCCCGATGCCCACTCTTCAAGCAAAGATTAGACTGGACTATAAAACATTAAATAATACTTGTGAGGAGTGTGCTTCTTAGGTCAAGCAGACATACGAGACCGCATAGATAGCAACTCCCGTTCGGAGGCAGGATGAGAAGGCAGGGAGGGACAGGAGCTGGTTGGATGGACACGGGAAACCATGGTGGAAAGGGGGAGTGTGCTGTCACATTATAGAGGCTGCAACTGGTGTCACATAACAATCTGTACATAAATTTTTGTATGAGAAATTAACCTGAGCTGTAAACTTTCACCTAAATCACAATTAAAAAAAAAAAAAAAAAATGAAGGCTACTTTTTTTTTCATTTCTGTAGACATGAAAAATACAGTAGGGACAGTCCCCAGTTTTCTGCTTTGCTTTCACTTGAGAAAGGTGTTTCAGAATGTACCACAACCAATGTCACCAACCTTAACATCAATATTATGAAAAGAACCACCACTCAGAACGCAGCTTTCAGACCAATCAGATCAATTCAAACACTGCTGCCTGCTGTTAAAAATAAAAATAGAAAATAGAAAAAATAAAAAAGCAGCATACTTCATTTTCCTTGGCAGTCTTTTCTTTAAAGATGTATGCCAACAATTACCCCACAAAGCCCTTCCAGATTCTGAGGAAAGCACAACAATCTTACATTTAGGTTAAATTAGCAGTTAATGAGAATTTCATTTTAACGTGCCATATTGATTCTTCATAGTATTTTAGGACCCCATTTTTAATGAATGCACCTTTTTATTTAGGCTGATTTAATAGGACTTAGAATTTAAGTTGACTTTTTATTATGAGTTGGAATCGACTTGACGGCAATGGATGGATGAATTTTTACTCTAACCAAGAACGGATGGATTTTTACTACAACCAAAAAAAAAAACACAGCAGTTAAGCACTCAGCTGCTAACCAGAAAGTCGGCAGTTTGAACCCACCAGCCGCTCCATAGGAGAAGGATGCAGCAGTGTGCTTCCAGTAAAGATTATAGCCTTGGAAACCCCAATGGGCAGTTCTACCCTGCCCTATATGTTGCTATGAGTCAGAACTGACTCGAAAACAATGGGTTATTTTTATTACAGGCACGAATGAAGGTTTATAGTTAACATACTTTTAAAAAGTAATGTTTATCACTGGGTTTTATTTTATAATAAAAATAATACTGCTTTATTTGGAGAATATGTTCCCCTTTAAAATATAATTTCTAAGTATCATGTTATCACGTGAAATACGTAATGAACTCTCCCCATAGCTCCAGTCTCACAAAAGTAACAGCTGCTTTAGGAATCTATCCTACATAATATCCCACATTCAGTGAAACTGACAGTCTTCTCATGTAAAAAAAATTAGAAAATGTACTAAAATTAGAAATGCAAAAATAAAAACAAAACTCATTACTGTTGAGTCGGTTCTGACTCACAGCGACCCCACAGGACGAGAAGAACTGCCCCACAAGGTTTCCAAGGCTGTCATCTTTATGGAAGCAGACTGCCGTACTTTCTCCCGTGGAATGGCAAGTGGGTTCACACCACCGAGCTTCTGGTTAGCAGTCGAGCGCTTAACCACTGTGCCACACAAAAGACTGTCCAATACTCAATTTCAGAAAAGTACTGCTTGAAATAAGGTGAAAAAGGAGAAGAATTCTGCCTATTTATATTTAGAGCATGCTTCTTTTTGACATTATCACCATAGCTTTATTCTGCACCCTAGCAGAAGTCTGCAAAGACACCAAAAACGTGAATAAAAATACCATGTATCCAGAAGCTGGGATTTCCTCAAGCAGGCAGCATGTTTACAAGGCATCTTTTTCCTTTTCTCCAAATATACCCGCTGTTGTTGGATGCTGTTGAGTCATTCTAACTAATAGTGACCCCACGTGACAAAGGAGAACTGCCCATACAGTTTCCCAGGCTGTAATCTTTATAGAAGCAGACTGCCACATCTTTGTCCCGTGGAGCTGCTGGTGGGTTCAAACCACTGACCTTTTGGTTAGCAGTCAAGCACTTAACCATTGCACCACCAGGGTTCCTTCTAATATACCTATTCATGAGCAAATACATACCTTTTTAAAAAAAAAAGTTCTAACTTTTACATTTAAAATAAACATAAATAGAAGGAACAGTCTTCAAGAAAACATTCTTTTCTCGCAGTCTCTAACCTTGAAATCCCCTGAAATATTCTGCTATTCTGCGTGCACTTCAGAGACTGTGCCCAGCCAGGTCTGGCTATCATAACAGGATGTTGTTTTGCAAAGTGGATTTTTATTCCCAATACTGTCTCTGAGGAGGCTTCCACAGCAAAACCTTTCCATTTCCAATTTAAAATACTGTTCTAAATGGTATTCAGAAGGGCTATAAGCACCTACACTTCAATACAAAATTGTCCTTCCTAACTGACCTTGGTGTCTGAAATGGTACAATGAGTCTCACTGATTAAATTACTCCTTTTACTTCAACAGTACATCTGTCATTATTCCTTTCTCGAGTTCATGCCTGGTTTGGACTTTTTTTGTTATTAAAGGCAACCTGGATTTTAAAAGTTCAGTAAAAATGAATAACCCAAAACATACTTCTGTCACCATGAAACTTCTTGCATGTTTTCACTGCAACAAAGATATGCTCCTTCTTCACTGGCTTTCCCTAAAAAAAAAAGGACAAGAAAAAATACATGCACGTAAGATTCAGCATTATCTTAAATTCACATCCACGTTACATATCAAATGCTCCACCATTAACCTGCAGCCGTCAAGCCAATTCCGTCTCAGAGCGACCCTATAGGACAGAGTAGAACTGCCTCATAGCGTTTCCAAGGCTGTAATCTTTACGGAAGCTGACTGCTACATCTTCCTCCTGTGGGGCAGCTGGTGGGTTTGAACCGCTGACATTTCAGTTAGCAGCTGAGCACTTAACCACTGTGCCACCAGGGCATATAGGTACCCAAAAGGGATCTAGGTTTTCCTTTCCTTTTTCCAAATGGCAAAGATTTTGATGATGGGAGACAGGTAGAAGGATGTTCTGGTGCAAAATAAGAGATGACTCCCTCTCTGGGCCCACCCTTACTCTGACACCTGATGTGTCTTACAGTCCCTTTACTGGGCCCCTAAATCTAAGTTAAGCGACATTCAGCCCTCTGCCGACGGTAGGATTACCTCAAACACCTAGCACCCTGAGCTGGCCTAGATCACACAGATGAAGGGGCTGCACCTAGAGGAGCTGTGTGAAGCCCACATCCAAGGCAAACAGCAACTACAAAGGGTTTTTCTGGCCCCTTTAGAACACCTCTCAGGCCTCATGGCACCTACATCATTGGGGGCTGATATAGAGTGATAGCTAATTACAGCTCTGTCATGTCACTCAGGCAGTCAGAGGTCAACTCTTCCAAAAACCAAACCCAAACCTGTTGCTGTCAAGTTGATTCCAACTCATAGCAACCCTACAGGACAGAGAAGAACTGCCCCGCAGGGTTTACGGAAGCAGACTGCCACATCTTTCTCCCTCGGAGCATCGAGTGGGTTAAAACTGACGAATTTTAGGTTACAGCTGAGCACGTAACCACTGAGCCACTCCCCTAAAAGAACGCTAAAGAGCAAGCACACATAATGCTGAGAGAGACAGGTTTTCCCCTTCAGGGATTCTACAAACATTACAGGTTCTGTTCCATTGTTGCAGTACATTGTTGGAGCCCTGGTGATGCAGTGGTTAAACGCTTCGCTGCTAACTGAAAGGTCTGCAGTTCGAGCCTACCCAGCAGCTCCTTGGGAGAAAAACCTGGTGATCTGCTCCCGTAAAGACGACAGTCTAGAAAACCCTACGGGGCAGTTCTACCCTGTCACGTGGGGTTGCTATGAGCTAGAATCGACTTGATGGCACCTAATAAAAACATATGTATACACATAAAATTTATCTTTTAAAATGGCACACACAGACTTTAGTGTGACAGACTTGAGAATAACAGACAACACTTGAGTTTTCTTACTATTTTTTTCCTTATGAAAAGAAACTGTTAACATAGTGAGTTCCAGGGGTCTTTAGGCTCATTCTGCGGATGGGACCAAGTGTCTGCAAGAACCAGAAAGTTCATTCTGAAAGTTCTGGATGGTCTCAGGTGAAATCAAAGGCAGGGTCACCGGATGACAGAGAAAAGGACATGGGCTTCGGGAGAGGGCTTAGGTATATGGGAAATGTTTAAAACAGCCTTTCTAGGAAATGGGATAGAAATTTTATTAAACCTGTTGCCATTCAGTCAATTCTGACTGATAGTGATCCTATAGGACAGAGCAGAACTGCCCCACAGGATTTCCAAGGAGCACCTGGTGGATTCAAACTGTCCATGTTTTGGGTAGCAGCCGAGCTCTTAACCACTGCGTCACCAGAGCTCTGAAGAAGTTTCATTAGACACACGCTATATCATCAGCCAAATAAACGACTCTGGGCACACGGGCTCTCCAGAGCTGTGGCAGGCAGCACTGTACAGACTCTGGGGTGAGACACGGAGCCAGATCCTCACTCCATCTCTGCTAGCTGTGGAACTCTGAGCAAGTGCTGAACTTCCTGATGCCTCTCCTGTCACCTGTAAGATGGGGATACCAGCAGTACTTACCCGGCAGGGTTGTCATTAGTAGAAACATAACATGTCACTCTTGCCTGGCACAGAGCAAAATGCTCAACTTTAAGTCTGTAAAGCGCTAGGAGAACACCATACACAGCATGCAAACTTTCCCTCGATCCACAAAGAAGTGCCTCCTCTCTCACTTACACAAAGCGGCAGGAACGAATGGAAGGTGGTGGCACAGTGGGAGCCCCCTCCGTCGGTACAAAACTCAGCCACTGGAGTCAGGGGAGGTCCGCCACCTTTGTCCCAAATGTAGAGGGCAATCTGTTTCGAGACAGGACACCAGCAATGAAAGAAGGAACTCAGCCAGAACCACAGGTATAAGACCAAACCAGACCTGATGCCATCGAGTTGATTCCAACTCATAGTGACCCTACAGGACAGAGCAGAACTGCCCACAGGGTCTCCAACGAGTGGCTGGTGGATCTGAACCACCGACCTTCTGGTAAGCAGCCAAACACCTAACCAGAGCGTCACCAGGACTCCACAGTGACTCTGTAAGAATGCATAAAACATCTCAAGAGACAGGAGAAGATGCCTTCTTCAGAGTACTAGGTTGAATCATAGCAATTTGTGAATATTCAACATTTCTTTTTACCTACAAAAATGATAATTTCTGAGGAACAGAGTTTTTAATTCTCATGGAATCCAGATTTTTGGGTTCCATGGAGGTTGGGGTGATTCACTCTATGGCCCCCGAGATGATCTTTGAGGCTTCAGAAAACTGGACTCCTAAAACTCACCTTCAAGTCAAACAATGGTCTGGCCTTGGGCACTGTGCTCTCTTACAGAACTACCTACCTGTGATTAGTGTGGAAAACAGAAACTCCAAAGGTCAGATCAGAAGCTCAGTCTTAATCAGTAACTAATTGTTATTCCAGACAATGCTGTATGGAATCCTGCTTGACCACAAATCCTTGTGGCAGTTCTATTCTGGCCCTTTATCCACGGTAAGGCATAATTACCAGTGGTAAGATGGAATATGGAATACAAAAATCTGTGAAAGACCTTTCTTCTATGGAACTTTTTTCTTTTTTTTTTTTTTTTTTGGTGGGGAGACTAAGTCAGAAATTTAGGCTGCTTCAATTTGCAAATAGTATGTTATGACAAACTTCAATCAATTTCTATTACTGGCTTAATATGATTTTTGTTTTAACATTTCATATGGATCCATCTAATTCTTTAACAATTAACTATGAATCAATAGTCTGGCCTCCAAAAAATTCCAAAGTACTTGTAGAAGATTTCAAGGAAGAACACATCCTAAAACACCCCAGAGAGATGTTATTTTTAGGTACCACTGAGTCAGTTCCAACTCACAGCCACCCCATATACAACAGAATGAAAGAAACACTGCCCCGTCCTGCCCTATCCTCATGATCATTGTCATGCTTGAGCCCACCATTGCAGCCATTGTGTCAATCCCTCTTGTTGAGGGTCTCCCTCTTTTCTGCTGACTGTCTACTTTACCAAGTATAATGTCCTTCTCCACAGACTGGTCCCTCCTGATAACATGTCCAAAATATGTGAGATGAAGTCCCACCATCCTTGCCTCTAATGGGCTGTTATTTGTTCCAAGACATATTTGTTTGTTCTTCTGGCAGTCCATAGTATATTCAATAGTCTTCACCAATATCATAATTCAAAGGCATCAATTCTTCTTCGGTCTTCCTTATTCACTGTCCAGCTTTCATATGCATATGAAGTGATGGAAACACCATGGCCTGTGTCAGGCGCACCTTAGTCCTTAAAGTGACATTTTTGCTTTGTAACACTTTAAAGAAGTCTTTTGCAGCAGATTTGCCCAATGCAATGCATCGTTTGATTGAAGATGTAAGAAGATATTATCTCTGACTCTGGTTTCCTATAGCATGGTAATTAGATACCCTGAATGGCCAACTTGATGAAAGTAACCATTACGGAATTGTGTCCCCAAAAATATGTACTGTAAATCTTAACCCCTATACTCGTGGATGAAATCCCATTTGGGAATAGGGTTTCTTCATTATGTTAATGAGGCCATTATCAGTATAGGGTATTTTTCAGCCAATCACTTTTGAGATATAAAAAGAACAGTTTAGACACAGAGACAAGGAAGCACAGATGGGGGAAGATAGATCCCACGTAAGATCACTAAGGAATCAAGAAACAAAAGCTGGAAAGAGACAAGGACCTTCCTCCAGAGCCAACGGAGAGAGAAAGCCTTCCCCTCGAGCCGGCACCCTGAATTTGGACTTCTAGCCTCCAAAACTGTGGAAAAATAAATCTGTTTGTTGAACGACCCACTTGCGGTATTTTTGTTATAGCAGCACTGGATGTGCTGACCCAAGCCACAGTATTTTCAGTCGCTTCATATGCATTCGAAAGCTGGACAATGAATAAGGAAGACCAAAGAATTGATACCTTTGAATTATGGTGTTGACAAAGAATACTGAATATACCATGAACTGCCAGAAGAACAAACAAATCTGTCTTGGAAGAAGTACAGCCAGAATGCTCCTTAGAAGTGAGGATGGTGAGATTGTTTCACATACTTTGGACGTATTATCAGGAGGATCAGTCCCTGGAGAAGGACATCATGCTTGGTAAAGCAGAGTGTCAGCAAAAAAGAGGAAGACCCTCAACAAGATGGACTGACACAGTGGCTGCAACCATGGGCTCAAGCATAACAATTGTGAGGATGGCGCTGGACTGGGCAGTGTTTCCTTCTGTTGTATATAAGGTCACTATGAGTTGGAACTGACTCAACAGCCCCTAACAAGATACCTAAGACAGTACCTAAAAAGGCGCGATACAATATTTTAAAAATCATTTTAAATATATTGCTAAGTTGGCACAAAAGTAGGGAAACCATGTAAGACAAAAACAATGTGAATGTGAGAATCCTGGGAGAAAAAAGGAGCCCCCAGTGTTGTTTTCCCCAGTAGGTTCAGTGGAACCCTGTCAGCGCCGAGTTCCTGGCAGGAGTTCAGAGAATAAAGCCTAGGGCCCACCTGAGGTGGGGAGTGTCTAACAGCAAAGCCCCACAGAAAGCTGGGCCTTGTAGCTAGGCGGGGAGTGGGGATAATCCCTCTGAGATTCAGTAACCAAAAGCCAGCGCCCCCTGACTTGTGCCAGTTGTGTGGCCCCAAAACATCTAAAACTGAATACTATACAGTGGTCTCAGGTTAGTATAACCCTCAAGCAGAGGGAAGAAGCACATGCAAATGCCTACTGTGGGAATTCACAACTTTAATACAGAGCTTGGAGAACCGCCACAGATGAAGTTCCACAGGAACAAGAGTCCTTACAGAAAAATCTCTCACACACACACACACACACACACACACAAAGGACAATGAGCAAAAGCCAGAAGACACAGTTTAATGTTAACTGCATAAAATGATGACAATGCCTAATTTACAGGGTTACCAAAAAAAAAATACTGGGCAACAATAGCATATACATTGGGAGTGGAATAATCAGAGTAAAGTTATTCAAAAACCCCTGAGTCTTCAGGATATTGATTAATTAAGATATTGTGAGGTTATGAATATACGTTAAAGTATTTAAAATAACTAGTAAAGTACTGACAAAGAAACAGAATTTCCAAACTAGTAAAGGAGAAAAACGTGGAATAAAAAAAGAAAAAAATGTAATAGAAGGTGAAAAAGTTTTAAAAATATAGTGGAAAATATTTGAGTTTTTCTTCTCTGACAGGTTTCTGCCTACCACAGGTCCTGGCTTTTGCAGGTTTTACCGTATTAGTGATCATAATCAACGTAAATGGAAATTTGTTTTAAAGATAAAGATTGTCAAACTGGGAGAAATAAGATATAATTTCTTTAAAAGAGCCACATCTAAAAGATAGGACACAAAAGAGTCGAAAGATAAAGATTATGAGGCAAACACCAAAAGAAAGCTCTTGTTTGTGTGGCAGTTGCTATCAAGTCAATTCCAACTCATTACGACCCCATGTGTCATGGACTGAATTATGTCCCCAAAAAACATGTGTATCAATTTGGCTGGGCCATGATTCCCAGTATTGTGTGGTTGTCCTCCATTTTCTGAATGTAATTTTATGTTAAAGAGGATTAGGGTGGGATTATAACACCCTTACTAAGGTCGTTTCCCTGGTCCAATGTAAAGGGACTTACCCTGTGGTGTGGCCTGTACCACCTTTTATCTTACAAGAGATATAAGGAAAGGGAAGCAAGCAGAGTAGGGGACCTCATATCACCAATAAAGCAGCACCGCGAGCAGAGTGCATCCTTTGTACCCGAGGCTCCTGCACAGAGAAGCTCCTAGACCAAGGAAAGATTGATGACAAGGACCTTCCTCCAGAGCTGACAGAGAAAGCCTTCCCTGGAGCTGACACTCTGAATTTGGACTTCTAGCCTACTAGACTGTGAGAAAATAAATTTCTCTTTGTTAAAGCTATCCACTTGTGGTATTTCTGTTATAGCAGCACTAGATGACTAAGACACCATGTGTACCAGAGTAGAACTGTGCTCCAGGGGGTTTTTAATGTTGATTTTTTTTTGGAAGTAGATCACTAGGCCTTTCTTCTAAGGTGCCTCTGAGTGGAGCACAGCTATACTCTGACACACAGGGGCTGCCATGAGTTGGGAATTGACTCTTAAGCCAGGTGCTGGCTACATAGGTTTTTTGTTGATTGATGTTTACACTTTTCACATATCTTAGAAATATTATTTTGTATTTAATCAATGTTTAATAACTTTCTAGGCAGACCCTGGTTTCTAATTGGTCATTCTTTCCTTTGTGTAGAATGATTTTTTTTTTAAAGTATACTTCTCCCCCAATAAGCTATTTCATAATATTAAAACATCCAAAAAAAAAAAAAAAAACCCCAAACCAAACCTGCTACCATCAAGTCAATTCCAACTCATAGCAACCCTATAGGACAGAGCAGCACTGCCCCTTAGGGTTTCCAAGGAGCAGCTGGTGGATTCAAACTGCAGATCTTTTGGTTAACAGCCAAACACTTAACCACTGCGCCACCAGGGCTCCTGAAAACATCTGTGAGGCTAAAAACTAGTCATCACTGGACTAGTTACGTTTCAAGATTTACGTAAACGTCCTAAGACACAGATCTGGGCACATAGTGAAGCACAAGTCTGCCGTGGGCAGTCAGACATGCCCATGAATGAAATGAAAAAGGGACCTTCTTACTGATGATTCAGGAATGATTAATGATGGACGCCTGCCACCTGCCTCCCAGAAAGCTGGTCACAGGTGTCCACTAAACTCCAAGGGAAGCAGGGGTGTTGGAGACCTAGGCTGGCATGCCCATGGCTGACTACTTTGGATCAACTGGCTTCATGTTGCTCTGAAGACCAAGCAAAGATCCAAGAAGAAGGCATAAGCAAGACCAAGGTACCAAGTAAGACCAGAAATACTTATTTATACTTTATTTTTTGTTGAAGATATATACAGCAAACCTATACCAATTTAACAATTTCTATATGTACAATTCAGTGACACTGACTACATTCTTCAAGTTGTGCAGCCATTCTCACCCTCCTTTGCCAAAATGTTCCTCCCTCACTAACACAAGCTCACTGCCACCAAGCTTCTTGTCTAACTTTTCAAGTTGCTGTTGTCAGTTTGATCCCATACACATAGTTCTTTAAATGAGTACAATGCTCAAGACAAACACTCTTTACTAATTAAGCTAAACTGTTACTTGGTTTAAAGAAGACTCCAGGGGAACAATGAGAACCCATCTCATCCCAACAGGGCCTGCATTAATCCAAAACACACAAAATAATAAATGTTGGAGAGGTTGTGGAGAGACTGGAACACTTATACACTGCTGGCGGGAATGTAAAACAGTACAACCACTCTGGAAATTGATTTTGCACTTCTTTAAAAAGCTAGAAATAAAAGTGCCATACAATCTAGCGATCCCACTCCTTGGAATACGTCCTAGGGAAATAAGAGCCGTCACACGAATAGATATACGCACACCCATGTTCACTGCAGCACTGTTCACAATAGCCAAGAAGATGGAAACAGCCTAGATGCCCATCAATGGACGAATGGATAAACAAACTATGGTGTATCCACACGATGGAACACTATGCAACAATAAAGAACAACGATGAATCCGTGAAACAGCTCATAACATGGATGATCTGGAAGGCATTATGCTGAGTGAAAACAGTCGCAAAAAGGACAAATATTGTATGAGAACACTATTATAAGAACTCAAGAAAAGGTTTAAACACAGAAGAAAACATTCTTTGATGGTTACAAGGGTGGGGAGGGAGGCAGAGGGGTAATCACCAACTAGATAGTAGACAAGAATTACCTTAGGTGAACGGAAGGACAACACACAATACAGGGGAAGTCAGCACAGTAAGAACTCAAGAAAAGGTTTAAACACAGAAGAAAACATTCTTTGATGGTTACAAGGGTGGGGAGGGAGGCAGAGGGGTAATCACCAACTAGATAATAGGCAAGAATTACCTTAGGTGAACGGAAGGACAACACACAATACAGGGGAAGTCAGCACAGCAGGACTAAACCAAAAGCTAAGAAGTTTCCTGAATACAACCAAACACTTTGAGGGACAGAGTAGCAGGGGTGGAGGTCTGGGGACCATGGTTTCAGGGGACATCTTGGTCAACTGGCATAAAAAAGTTTATTAAGAAAAGGTTCTGCATCCCACTTTGGTGAGTGGCATCTGGGGTCTTAAAAGCTATTGAGTGGCCACTTAAGATGCATCAATTGGTCCTAACTCACCTGGAGCAAAGGAGAATGAAGAACACCAAAGACACAAGGAAAATATTAGCCCAAGAGACAGAAAGGGCCATATAAACCAGAGACTTCATCCGCCTGAGACCAGAAGAACTAGATGGTGCCTGGCTACCACCAATGACCGCCCTGACGGGGAACACAACAGAGAGCCCCTGACAGAGCAGGAGAAAAGTGGTGTGCAGAACTCATATTCTACTAAAAAGACCAGACTCAATGGTCTGAGACTGTAGGGACCCCGGAAGACATGGCCCCCAGACTCTCTGTGAGCCCAAAACAAAAACCATCCCCGAAGCCAACTCCAAACAAAGATTAGACTGGACTGTAAGACATAAAATGATACTTGTGAAAAGTGTGCTTCTTAGCTCAAGTAGATACATGAGACTAAATGGGCAGTTACTGTCCGAAGGCAAGATGAGAAGGCAGGAGCTGGTTGAATGCACATGGGAAATCTGGGGTGGAAAGGAAGAATGTGCTGTCACATTATAGGGAGTGCAACTAGGGTCACATAACAATGTGTGTATAAATTTTTGTATGAGAAACTCACTTGAACTGCTAACTTTCACTTAAAGCACAATAAAATAAATAAACTTTAAAAAAAAAAAAAAAAAGATTCCAGCAGATATTTTTGGTTTAAGTTTAAAAGAGTACCTCAGGGCAACAGTTTTGGGGGTTCATCCAGCCACCGTGGCTCCAGAAAGGCTGGATTCCATGAGAATTTAAAATTCTGCTCTGCATTTTCCCCCTTTTGAAGACCTGAAGTGGTTTTAATGACATGTTTGCGTGTTTTTAGAAATTCACCTCTGGACCTATCCACCTAGGATTAAAAATGAAGATTCCAGAATCATAAGATGCAACCTTTCTCCCTGCTCCTTCTCCACCTATGTGACTACAATGAGCTTAACGCAGAAGTCCCTAATTCACTGGGGTGCTGTGAAAATTAGCTGGTAGGGAGAACACGGACGTAGGTGGGAAAATGCACTGTTAGGGAATCTACAACACCTCCTATGTCCAAAGCCATAACTTCTTCATTATTGAAGCTTTTAACCAAAAAAAACAGGACATACCTCATGTTTTAAATCTATCGTAAAGTCGGATTTCAGGGAGTCACTCTTTAACTTCTTGGTAAGCCTGGAAAATAGAGACAATTTCATTTTTTTTCCAAAGCCAAAAGAAGTGTCAAACAAGATAACACATTCTTAGGATTTTCAAATATTAAAAACAGATTTAAAAATATACAACTGTTAAGATAAAAATAAGAGTTCAATTCCTTGAGGAAAGGATAATGAAAATTTACTTGTTGACCAGTACATATTCAATGCAAGGCTTGTTGGAAATGTAACATTCATTATTTCAACATATGCAAATAAAATAAAATGCCCTCGAAAAAACAAAGTCATGAAGTTTTGACTAATCCTTACACTAAATAATGACAGAGAAAGAAAAAGAGAAAAAGTGTGCATGACAGAGAAACAAAAGTTGCTACTTTTCAAACTTTTACTTTGAAAAGGAGACCCAGTGGTACAACAGTTAAGCACTCAGATGCTAACCTTTAGGTTGGCGGTTCAAGCCCACCTATGGCTCTGCAGGAGAAAAGACTTGGTGATCCGCTCCCATAACGATTACAGCCTATGAAACCCTATGGGGCAGTTTTACTCTGTCACAGGGGGTTGCTGTGAGTTGGAATCAACTTGACAGCACCTAACAACAACTTTTAATAACTCCCGTGAGTCTGCGGATTTTTTGGAGGGAAGAGGGTGAAGTTCAGGATAAGAATAAATTTTATTTTACTTTTTCAAGTCATTTCCTTGCTGAAAAAAGTCCTCCAAAATTCTTTCCAATGCATAACAAAGCCCCAAACTCCCGAGCCCAGCCTCCAGGTCTCCACCCCGCCCCATCTTCCACCAGTTTTCTCGGTATTGACTTGCCCCACCCTCAGCGCACTCCTGCCCGCTATCCTTCATGCTGTACCTCTGCCCAGCACACACGCACCCAACCTCTCCTGGGCAAACTCTCCTTCTTCAAGACCAACTCAAGGGCATTTTCTCTGTGACACTTCCCAGACTTGCCCACCAGGATAAATGGAAACCTCCTTTGTTCCCAGAGCTCTAAGCACGAACCCGTGAAACCACTGATCACGTGTACTGTGATCCCTTGTTCACCAGGTCCTCTTCTTTGTATCTCCAGCCCCTCCCTCTGCGTCTGGCCAAAATGAAGACTCAATAATTGCTCACTGAATGACGGATTTATTTTCTTCGATTGCAAACTAAGTGAGGTAAAATTATATACTTCCCAAGATCACTGAAATACCACACCAAAACCAAAAAAAACCTGTTGCTGTCAAGTTGGTTCCAGCTCATAGCGACCCACCCTATAGGACAGAGTAGAATTGCCCCATAGGGTTTCCAAAGAGCGGCTGGTGGATTCGAATGAAATACCATACAGTTCTATATTTGTTACTGGTCTCGGGACTAGACCTATGTGTGGCCCTGCTGGTACAGTGGCTAAGTGCTATGGCTGCTAACCAAAAGGTCAGCAGTTTGAATCCACCAGCTGCTCCTTGGAAACCCTATGGGGAAGTTCTACTCTGTCCTGTCAGATTGCTGTGAGTCGGAATTGACTCCACAGCAATGGGTCTGGTTTTTTTTTTTTTTCCTTGGGGACTAGAACATCAGTTTCATTTGCAAACCTCCTAATACATAGTGCAAGTCCGTGGGTGGTACAAATGGTTAACACACTTGGCTGCTAACTGGAAGGCTGTAAGTTCAACTCCACCCAGAGGTGCCTCTGAAGAAAGGCCTGGCAATCTACTTCCAAAAAAATCCACCATTGAAAACCCCGTGGAGCACAGTCCTACTCTGACATGAGTCAGAACTGACTTGATGACAGCTTTTTTTTTTTTAAATATATATTCTAACTACAAAGAAATAATAGTGATTTAAAGGAGAAAAATAGTAATAAGTTTCAAATAATTTTCAGAGTTTTTAATTACATCTTAGCTTGGCTGGGTCACAAAAGTTGTCTTAAAAATTCACTTTCAAGTAGAGAAAAGATTAAGAAGGTGGAAGCGGGTTGTAATTTATATTTAGTTATAACACATTTGTCTCATGGTTGATCACAATGTAGCCTGTGGGAGGTAGCTCCAAAAGAGGACCTGTGTAGTCTTTGCCACATTGCCGTTAAATATAAACCAAAAAACCAAACCCGTTGCCGTCGAGTCGATTCCAACTCAAAGTGGCCCTCTAGGACGGAAAAGAACTGTCAATTAGAGTTTGCAAGGCTGTAAATCTTTATAGAAGAAGCCTGCCACATCTTTCTCCCACAGATTGGCTGGTGGCTTCCAATCACCAACTTTCAGTTAGCAGCCAACCACTGTGCCACCAGGGCTCCCTTAAACATATACACAGCCATTTATGACTATGAGCAAGTAAAGACACATAGAGAGATTTCATTTCATCTTCAGACACATTCCCAATACACTAAGAGAGAAAAATCTGCCCTGGCAACTGGGACCTCGTCCAATTCAAATTCTGCTAAGTTGGAGCCAGTTTTCATACACAAACTATATCAAAGTAACTCTGGAATTTGCAGTCTCGTCAAATGCCTTCAAAATCTGATGAGACCGCAAACAGTAACTTTCATCTCATTCAGGTTCCAAAGACAGAAAAACGCACAGCTGGGCTTCCTGCCCCGGGGAAGGGACACCAAGTTCTGAGCAGAATCCAGACGGCACATCAGACGTCCATAGTTTGACGGCCAAGTTTCAGATGTCCCTTCTTAACAGAAAATAACCACCTCTGAGTTGCTACCTTAAACATGCCCCCTATGGTTTTGGTATTTTTAATTCCTTTCTCATTCTAGAAGATTTTTCTTTGGGAAAAACCTCGGAGGGGGAAAGTGTGAAGACCATCGATTTGAGGACAAATTAATATGCACGCTGATAATTCTAAGTGTCTATCTTCGGCAGCAAGGGCCCTGATGGCACAGTGGTTAAGAGCTCAGCTGTTAACCAAAAGGTCAGCAGTCTGAACCCACCAGCCACTCCTTGAAAAACCTAAGCGGCAGTTCTATGCTGTCCTACAGGGTCACTGTGAGTCGGAATCAACTTGATGGCAGTGGGTTGGGTTAACATATTTTACAAGACTCTAAGCCCTAGGCCAACCAAA
Organism: Dugong dugon; assembly: GCA_030035585.1. Classification (NCBI taxonomy): domain Eukaryota; kingdom Metazoa; phylum Chordata; class Mammalia; order Sirenia; family Dugongidae; genus Dugong; species Dugong dugon. Next base: position 5,325,841 of record CM057477.1, read on the forward strand.
CCAAACCTACTGCCGTTGAGTTGATTCCGACATATAGCAATCCTTTAGGACAGAGTGGAACTGCTCCATAGGATTTCCAAGGGTGTAAATCTTTATGGAAGCAGACTGCCACATCTTTCTCCTGCAGAGCAGCTAGCGGGTTCAAACCACTGACTTTTCAGTTAGAGGCTGAGCACTTTAACCACTGCGCAACCAGGGCTCCTTAAGCCCTAGGCACAGGGTATCTAACATACAAAATGATAAAGACCCTTTTGTCTTTGAAGCTATAAAGGCCACAGTTGTTTTATCAACCTTCCATTCCCTAAAGACCAAAGACACATAATAATTAATCTGAAGTATTCAGACTAAGAAAGGGCCTATCTGTAGCCGTATTTCTCCTAAATTAAACCCACTGCCATTGAGTCAAATCCAACTCATAGCAACACTATAGCAGAACTGCCCCATAGGGTTTCCAAGGCTGTAACCTTTATGCGAGCAGACTGTCACATCTTTCTCTCGCGGAGCGGCTGGTGGGTTCGAACTGCCAACCTTCGGGGTAGCAGCTGAGCCCTTAACTACTGCACCACCAGGGCTCCTCTCCTGAATTACAACTCGATTTATCTTCACTTAATCACATCTAAGAAAGTATCACTGGGATTATACATACAAATATCTAGGCATGATTATCTGCAGTATCTTCTAGTAGCTATCTCTCTGCCTGGCCCATGTTTAAGTATGTATATACATGCACACACACAAGGAGCCGTGATGGCGCAGTGGTTAAGCGCTTGGCTGCTAAATGAAAGCACAGCGGTTCAAACCCACCCAGTGGCTCCACGGGAGAAAAGACCTGGCGATCTGCTCACATAAAGATTACAGCCTGGGAAACCCCATGGGGCAATTCTACTGTGTCACATGGGGTCACCATGAGTCGGAATCCACTAGACGGCACCCAACAACAACATACACACGTAATCAGCTATCAACCACCAGCCCCAGGCATGCTGCCGATTCATCTTCTCATGGGCAAACAAAGTCACATCACATCTAACAAAGTCCATCAGCCACAGCAACGAGGCTTACACCTGTGCACTTATCAGAGCATTTACACGCGCTCTCCCTTAGTCTCAAAACGTATTTGCCTTATTTTACACGTAGGTAAGTGGCCGTCCCAAGAGGTGATGTGACTTGTCTGAGGCGACCAGTACGTGACGCAGCCGAAACAAGAGCCCTCAGGTATCTGCTCCTCATCTACATCTCTCCACTCCACCACACACAGCCTCTGGACAAGAAACTCACTGGAGACCCATCTGTCCCAACACTCAGTGAAATAAAAGCTGATCCACAGAGCCAAGGGGAGAAACAAGTCCAATAAATTCTTACTTGTTGACAAGTGGGATACTAAGGGCCCAGCCAGCGGCGAAGTCTGGATATTTAAAAATTGCAGGATTTTCTGAAAAGGCGTAATGGTGAATTATTGTAGATTCTTCATCATGTAACGCTTTTCCTAAAAACCATTCCTGTTACACAGAGACACAAAATGTCATCTTTTAAAAATGTCTTTCATGCAAGGCTGAGAACAAAGCTTTATCACTAGTTTTAGTTAATTAAGTACTCCAGGTGATACGGAGTCAGCACAGATTATACATTTGTAAAAAAACAGAACACAAATCTAATTAACACCGGTACGATAATGAATACAGCATGATCTCTGTATATAAAGACAGCAGTTTCAGATCAGATCATCAGTGTGAACAGAATGTTAGTTATTATACCATAAAGGTGTAAAAGTGGTATTTTATAGACTATTCCATAGCAAAATACTATTTAAGTAATAAGGAAAACTGTGTGCTTACTCTCTAGTGAGTTTTCAAAGACTTTAAAATATTCCTTCTATAATCAGTGCTCGGTTTTACCCTAATCATCTGTTCATTTAATTAATATGTATTGAGAATCCCCCTTACACCACAGTGAGGAGACAACAACAAAAGCAACACGGTATCTTCAGACTGAAACGTGCTGCAATGACAACAGAAGTGACGGGCGAGCCACCCCGGGAAGAGAGGGAAACTGAGGTGATCACTGAACGGAGACTGAATAACGTCAAGGAGCCAGTTGTTGTGGATTGAATTTTGTCTCCTAAAAATATGTGTCAACTTGGCTAGGCCATGATTCCCAGTATTGTGTGGTTGTCCTTCATTTTGTGATTGATGTAATTTTCCTATGTGTTGTAGATCCTAATCTCTGCCTGTGGCTAATGAGGCAAAATTAGGTTATGTTCAAGAGGATTAGGGTGGGATGTAACGCCCTTACTAAGGTCACATCCCTGATCCAATATAAAAGGAGTTTCCTTGGGGTGCGGCCTGCACCACTTTTGAAGCGAGCAGAGAGTTGGGGGACCTCATACCACCAAGAAAGCAGTGCCGGGAGCAGAGCGCATCCTTTGAACCCCTGGGTCCCTGCGCCTGAGAAGCTCCTAGTCCAGGGAAAGATTGATGGCAAGGACCTTCCTCCACAGCCAACAGAAAGAAAGCCTTCTCCTGGAGCTGGCACCCTGAATTTGGACTTCTAGCCTCCTAGACTGTGAGAGAATAAACTTCTGTTTGTTGAAACCATCCACTTGTGGTATTTCTGTTAAAGCAGCACTAGATGACTAAGACACCAGTTATGCAAAAATATGGGGGAGAACATTCCAGGCATCTAGCACAAGATTCCTGAAATGGGAAAAAGCTTGATACATTTGATGAGAAGAGAAGTCCAACAGGGCTGGGGCCTACTAGGTGTGTCAGCATGAAAGAGAGAGGCAGGAGAGAGACCAGGATGGGGTTTATATGGCAGTGGGAAGGAGGTAGTCTTCATTCTGAGGGCAATGGGAGATTCTACCTCTGGCCACCAGAGAATACTTGGATCAGACTCAACCTCCCACCAAGAACTAAAAAAGCTGGAGAAATGACATAAAGCAAATGATGGAAGGCACCAGAAAATAACAAAGGCAGGTAGGACATGAAGGGCTAAGATCCCAGAGGGAAGGGAGGGCCATCCACGTGAGCCCCATAGCCATGTCCTCTTTCCCTCAGGGAAGGAGCCCTGGTGGTGCAGTGGTTAACTGCCTGGCTGTTAACCAGAGGGTCAGCAGTTTGAATCTACCATCTGCTCCGTGGGAGAAAGAGGTGGCACTCTGCCTCCATAAAGATTAAAGCCTTGAAAACCCGATGGAGTAGTTCCACCATGTCCCATAGATCACTATGAGTTGGAATAGACTCGATGACAACAGGTTTGGTATTTTCCCTCAAGGAATTTGCTGATCCTCAGAGCTGGGAATAGTGGCCCAGCCAAAAGAGTAGGTGGGCCCTTCTGCAGTCTTGCCAGGTTGAGGAGGTAGAGATTTAAGAGAATTCCAGCAAAGCGGGTCCAAAATTCTACATGCGATTCCCCCTCAACTCCTAGGCTGCACAAATGCCAAGGCAGTGGGGGACACAGACCAAGTGGAAACAGCAGCCGAGAGGCTAAAAAGCTGAACAAAGACCTCGGCAGGCTTGTGGTGCTAGGGAGTCCAACTCAGGGCCTGTCAGGGTGAAAGGGCTCTAATAAATATCTCAAGATTCCAGATGAAAACCTAGAAGAACTACGCCTTAGGAATAAGGACAATCTGGAAATAGACCTATCCAAACAAGGTGTACAACCCAGAGGAATATTAAATCCTCATGTAGACCATGAACCACACACAGCTCTTCAATTTTTCACATAAAATATCTGACATTTAGTCAAAACTACCAGGTTATGACAAGAAACAAGACCAGATCAAAATCAAAGAAGGAAAAAAAAAAATGGAAAAAAGAAAAGCCGTTCACAAGTAAACCAGATTCTGCGGTTATCAAACAATGGCTTAAAAATAATGATGGCTAGTATGTTTAAGAGAACAGGTTTTAAGATGGGGAATTTTACCAAATAACTAGAATTTATAAACAATAGTCAAATGGAAATTCTAAAACTTAATAATGCAATAATTTAAGAATTCAAGAGCATATTAGACACGCTGGAAGAGAGGATTCATGACCTGGAAGGTGGGTCAGTAAAACATATCCAGATTAATGCACAAAAAAGGACAAAAGGAGAAAAGTATTAAAAAAAAAAAAAAAAGCATAAGAAAATTATGGGACATGTTGAAAAGATCTAAAATGCATGAAATTGGAAACTTAGAATGGAAGGAGAGAGAGAACGGCACTAAACAAATATCTGAAGACAAACGGGCTTAGAATTTTCTAAAGCTGCCAAAAGTCATCAAGCCATCAATTCATGAAGCTCTACAAACCCCAATCCAGGAAAATACAAAGAAAACCACACCGGATAGTAAAACTACTGAAAACCAAAGACAGAGAAAATCTTCAAAGCAGCCAGTGGTTGAGGAGAGAGAGTATATACATTTCTCTGAAAGAAGCAAAAAAAAGACACCATACAGGCGACTGTTCAACCGAAACAATGGAAGCTAAAAGACAATGGAATGACATCTTTACAGTGTTGGAAGACAATCACTGCCAACCTAGAAGGCTAGGGGGCAGTGGTAGTTCAGTGGTAGAATTCTTGCTTTCCCTGCGAGAAACCTGAGTTTGATTCCTGGCCAATACATCTCATGCACAGCTAACACCTGTCTGTTGGTAGAGGTTTGCATGTTGCTGTGACGTTAAACAGGTTTCAGCGGCGCTTCCAGACTAAGATGAGGAAGAAACATCCGTTAATCTACTTCCGAAAATCAGTCAAAAAAAACCTTACAGATCACAACTTTCCGATGCATAATCGATCATGGGGATGGCACAGGACCAGGGAGCATTTTGTTTCATTGTACGTGGGGTCAGGGGCCAGCTCAACAGCAGCTAACAACAACAACAGAATCCAGCAAAAATATCCTAGGTGGGATGGGAAACCACTGGAAGTTTCTGAACAGATGAATGATATAATCCAAATTACAGAGAGACTCGATTATGAGGACAGTAAAAATGGAAACCATAAGACCAGTTAAGAGGATCCAATAATGATCAAGGCAAGAGATGATGGTAGCGGTCTTGGGGAACATCTGGCTTAAATGTCATAACATAGTCTATAAAGAAAATGTTCTACATTCTACTTTGGTGAGTAGCGTCTCGGGTCTTAAAAGCTTGTGAGCAGCCACCTAAGATACTCCACTGGTCTCACACCATCTGGAGCAAGGGAGAATGAAGAAAACCAAAGACACAGGGAAAGATTAGTCCAAAGAACTAATGGACCACAACTACCATGGCCTCCACCAGACTGAGTCCAGTACAACTAGATGGTGCCCAGCTACCACCACCGACTGCTCTGACAGGGATCACAATAGAGGGTCCTGGACAGAGCTGAAGAAAGTGTAGAACAAAATTCTAACTCACAAAAAAAGACCAGATTTACTGGCCTGATAGAGACTGAAGAAACCCCGAGAATATGGCCCCCGGACACCCTTTTAGCTCAGTAATGAAGCCACTCCTGAGGTTCACCCTTTAGCCAAAGATTAGACAGGCCCATAAAACAAAACAAGACTTAAAGGGGCACACCGGCCCAGGGGCAAGGACTAGAAGGCAAGAGGGGACAAGAAAGCTGATAATATGGAACCCAAGGTCAAGAAGGGAAAGTGTTGACATGTCATGGAGTTGGTAACCAATGTCATAAAACAATATGTGTACTAACTGTTTAATCAGAAGCTAGTACGTTCTGTAAACCTTCATCTAAAGTAAAGTAAAAAAAAAAAAAAAGAGATGATGATAGCCTGAACCAGAGTGATAGCATTAAACATGGAGTCAAGAAAGTGAGAGCTATATCGTGGAGGAATACCCAACTGGACACGTCAACATGGGGTTGAGGGAAAAAGAGGGATCAATCATGAGTCGTAGGCTTTTTCTGTCTGAACAACTGGATAAGACAGTGATGCCATTTCTGAGACAAGGAAGATTGAAGATGGAAGAGGTTTAGAAGGGGGCATTAAGAGTTCAGTGCTGAACAGGTTCAGTTTGAGCTTCCTATTAGATAACTAGACATATTAAGTAAAACCATAAAACCAAAGCCATTGCTGTCAAGTCAATTCCGACTCATAGTGACCCTACAGAACAGAGTAGAACTGCCCCATAGAGTTCCCAAGGCTGTAAATCTTTACAGAAGCAGACTGCCACATCTTTCTCCCATGGAGTGGCTGGTGGGTTCAAACCACCGACCTTTCAGTTAGCAGCCAAGCACTTAACCACTGCACCACTGGGGCTCCCTGGACATATTAAACAGGCAGTTTGATATAGGAGCAGACAGCACATGGCTCACTCCCTTATTTCCTTCAAACTCTGCTCAAATGTTACCTGAACAGTGAGGGTTCCTTCAACCCCCTACATAATAAGTTAGCCACCCCCAATCCATCCTTAACCCCTTTTTCTGTTTCATTTTTCTCCACAGTACTTATTACCACCTGACACATTATATATTTATTTGCATTTTTGTTTATTGCCTATCTCAAGGCTTTGAACTGATTTGAAAGTCACGGCTGACGGAAACAAAGGCAGTGTATGCGCTGCACAGCAACGAAAGCTCTTGCCCACTGGATTTTGTCTTGACTAGGAAACAGCCCTGCCCCGTTCAAAGATGGTGGCCAATCATGCCACTTTGAATGTGTGTTGCTCTCCAGAGATACTAAGCAGCGTGGTCGGCCGCCATCTTTGAGAGGGGCAGCTCTGTTTCCTAGTCAGGACAAAGCCTGACAGGCAAGAGCTTTGGTTGCTATGCAACGCATATGCTGCTCTTGTTTCCGTCAGCCATGACTGAAATGTTTCAAACTGGTTGGAAGCCCTGTTCTATCTTCCCTGCAACAAAAATATCCCTTCCTTGTGGCAGGGATGCTGTCCATTTTGTTCAGTGTTGTACCCCACTATACCTAACATGTTATCGTGCTCAATTGTTTTATGTTAAAGGAATGGAGCAACCGCAGGAGAGATTTAAAAGGCAACTCTCCCCTACTGAAGAAATGAAAGCATGTAAATTAAATCAAGTACCCTAAGTTCTAGGAGCCCTGGTGGCACAAAGGTTAAGCACTCAGCTGCTAACTGAAAGGTCAACAGTTCGAATCCACCAGCCACTCCACAGAAGAAAGGACCTGGTGGTCTGCTCCTGTATATATTTCAGCCTAAGAAACCCTACGAGGCAGTTCTACTCTGTCCTATAGGTAGGTCTGCTATAAGTCAGAATCAATTTGACAGCACACAACAAAAAGTTGCTCTAAATATACTTTTTTTAATCTCTTATCCTATCATCACAACCACACCACCTATTCCATATCAGAAAATACAAGCTTTTTGTGCTTTAGATGAAGGTTTACAGAGCAAATCAGTCTCCCATTAAACAATTAATACACATACTGTTTTGTGACATTGGTTGCCAACCCCACAAGGTGTCAACACTCTCCCCTTCTCAGCCTTGGGTTCCCCATTACCAGCTTTCCTGTCCCCTCCTGCCTTCTCATCCTTGTCCCTGGGATGGTGTGCCCTTTTAAGATACTATTTCTTAAGAGCGCTCTTCTGCTTATGGTTGCATCCCAAATACCTCCCATGGTCCTAGTTTTCATCAAATCGATGAGAGGTCAAAACTGAACATGTATAACCATCAGTAGCATAGCTATATGTTTAGTATCACAGATCTACCTGATCATTTTCTTCTTGATACTCTGCCTATGACTAAACTGTCACTGGACATGAGGTATACTTAAAAGGCAAATGACCTCAAACTGACATCGAAAATGTAATATCTTTTAAAAATAAAATCAATAATATAGCTTATTTTCAAACTACTAAACCTTAACCAATATGAACATCACTATATTTAACATACCATTTGTGTTGGTTAATGTTATGTGTCAACTTGGCTAGGCCACGATTTCCAGTATTGTGTGGTTGTTTTCCATTTTGTGATCTGATGTAATTAACCTCCATTTTGTGTCATTATATAATTATCCTCCATTTTATGTACTGTAAATCCCAACCTCTATATATTAATGAGGCAGGATTAGCATGGGGTGTATCTTGAGACACATCCTTACGAGAGGGCATGACTCAAGTCACACCTTTACTCAAGTCCCACCCTTACTCTAGTCCCACTCTTACTGTGCTGTAAGGGCAGTTTCCTTGGGGATGTGACCTACATCCAATATATATACAGATGCTCTGGCAAGGCTCTCCCTTGCTCTGGATCCTGTATTCAGCTCGTCATCATCTGACCTACAGTTCTTGGAACTTGAGCTAGCAGTCTGTTGTCTGACCTGCCGATTCTGGGATTCGTCAGCTTCTGCAGCCCTGTGAGCTAGTAGCCTGCCATATGATCTGCCAATTTTGGGATCTGCCAGGTTCCACAGCCCCATGAGCCAACAGCCTGTCATCTGACCTGTCAACTGTGGGTTTGTCAGCCCCTGCAACCACAAGTCAGGAGAAGCCTCCAGCCTGACACCCAACCCACAGATTTGGGACTTGACAGTCTCCACAACCACGTGAGCCATTTCCCTGAGATAAATAGACAAATATCTCTCTTTCTCTTCGTATATATAAAGAAAATACTTGGTATATATAAAGAAAATAAACACTGCTGTATACGTGGGCACCTTTCCCACTAATCTTTCACTGTTACAATCTCCTGTTCCGAACTTAATTTTATGCAAAACATGTTTTTAAGTTTTATCTACTCATCGCAATGTTCAGCTATTACCCCATGTATAAGATTGTTTTTCAATATTTTTATGGGGAAAGGTTATACTGTAAACTAAGGGAAAAATGAATATAGAAGCTATGGAAAGAGATGGTCCTCCATCTTTCTCAATGACTATGTCACATGAAAAGGATAATTATAGTCAAGATGAACTTTAAAAGAATAACTCAGATGATGTTCTATTAATACCTGAGAATTACTCATTACCAACACCTGTGTAACCTCTATTTAATAAATCGAAAAAGTCAAGACACTTCAGCAAATGCACACTTACATTAAAAGCATGCTGTGGGTGGGGAAGGACGTCAAACAAGATATGTAAATTGACAGAAATCACCCAGAAGGCAACCTAATAAAGATTAATTACTTTAATAAAATTAAAGCTTTCCATTTAAAATATTGTATAACAGCATAAACTTGCATTAGAATGAATGACACTGAAGGAAGAAAAGGTCAAAATCAAACAAAATATCTGATATCAAATACATTAAATAATTTATTATTTTCATGCAGTTTGTTCATGTTAATATCAAAGCCAGGTTTGCTTTCTGCTTTTTTCCCTAAATTTCAAATGGTAGGGGAAAAAAACCACACTGGTCTGAGCTAGTTTCAAAAGAAATACAGCATCCTAGATGTTTTTTTTCACATGGCAAAGTTCACAAGAGAGGGGAAAAACACCCCCCATTATACCTGTTCTGTACTTGCTTTTCACGAACTGACTTTGAACTTTAAATGTATCATTCCAATTTTCATGAAAAAGCACAGTGAGTCACCCTCTTCTGTACAGAGTTAGAGCTATGAATGATGGGAAATAATCTCTGGGTGAAATGAACACCAGGAGGAGGCTGACACGCCTACACTCTAAAAAAAGGTTAAAAGTATTCTCAGATCAAAAGGAAACATAAAAACCTAACAAATGTTCCACATAAAACATGGCAAAAAGTACACAGATGCTGGCTGGCATCATCTGAAAAGACTGGATAAGAAAGAGTCATAATTCTTCTCTTCTTTGAAGGAATCTTTTTTTTTTTTTTTTAAACTTAACAACCTTCTCATCCAATTATATCTGCACCTTCCTAGAAATCAAAAGCTTGAAGAGAAATCATCATGGATCTTTCCAGAATTTAAAGATTACTGGAACTAGTGGTTTTATGACATTAATAAACTTTCCCGTGTTTGGGAAATCAATCTAATGATCACTGTTGTTCCACGTTTTGCATCTGCATCAAAACACCAAGCCGGCTCTACATGCCTGGAGCTAAAGAGAAAAGGAAACCAGAGACGCAAAGAAGAAACTAGTCTACAGGACAAACAGTCTACATGAACTACAGCCTCATCTACACTGAGGCCAGAAGAACTAGATGGTACCTGACTATCACCACCAACCATTCTAATCACAGCCACAACAGATGGACCCCTGTAGAATGGGAGAAAAACGGAGAAGAAAACCTCAAATTCCTAAAAACGAAAACACAGACCTACTGGACTTGTGGACACTGGAGGATTCCCCAAGACTACCGCCCTAAGATACTCTTCAAACCCTGAACCGAAACTAACCCGAGGCCACCTTGCAGCTAAATTAAATAGACTGGCTCAAAAAATAATGAACATCACCAATAAGTAATGGGCTCCTTTTAAAATTCACCTCTATGAGACCAAACCATCAGCAATTACTCTGGAACAAAAGACGAGAATGTAAGTGGGCAGGGAAACTACATTAATGGAAATGGAACAACCAGAACAGAAATAATGAGAATGTTCACACACTGTGAAGAATGTAACCAATGTCACTGAACAACTTTTGTAGAAATTGTTGAACAGGAACCTAAACTGCTATGTAAACCTTCACCAAAAACACAATATTATTTTAAAAAAAAAAGAAAAAAAAAACCTGACCAATAAGAGAAAGAAAACACCAAGCAGGGAGTTCCTTGGTGGTGCAAATACTGTTAGGCACTTGACTTCTAGCCGAAAGGCTGGCAGTTCCAACCCACCCGGAGGTGCCTCAGAAGACAGGCCTGATGATCTGCGTCCAAAAGGTCACGGCCTTCAAAACCCTACGGAGTGGTTCTACTCTACATACATGGGGTCGCCATAAGTCAGAACCGACTCAAAGGCAACCAACAACAATAACAATACACATAAGGTCGCCATGAGTTGGTCGCCATGAGTTGGTCGCCATGAGTTGGTCGCCATGAGTTGGTCGCCATGAATTGGAGTCAACCTGAGGGCAACTGAAAGCAACCTTTTAAAAAAAAAAAAAATTGGGGTCGTTAATCAATGTCATAAAACAATATGTGTACTGACTGTTTAAATGAGAAAATATTTGTTCCGTAAACCTTCACCTAAAGTACAATTAAAAAAAAAAAAAAAAACCCCACCAAGCAGGTACCTAGAGATTCACCTTTCATTCCCCATATCCTCATTAAATTGGATTCAATTCTGGAGTGAGCACCAGGATGTGGGTGGGCAGGGTACCAGGAATGGCCCAATTCTGCCAATCCCCAGTTTAAAATATCCTGCAAAGTGATCAGGTTGTAACCTGGGGTTCTTCAAGAGTCTGATCTGCTCTGGACATATCCCCAAGGCCTACCATATTCCAGACACAGTCTGATAAACCTCCTAAGTTTTTGAGTGTCACCCAGCAAGAAAGCTGATATTAGAGTTATTTGGTCATTATACTGGGTTGAACAGTGTTCCTCCTAAGACTCATGTCTACCAGCAACCTGTGAATGTGACCTTGTTTGGAAATGAGGTCTCTGCAGATGGGATCAAGTTAAGACAAGGTCATACCGGATCAGGATGGGTCCTACATGTCAAGTGACTGGTGTCCTTACAAGAAGAGAGAAATACGGACACAGAGACAGAGGAAAGACAGCAAGTAAAGATGGAGGCAGAGACTGGAGCTGAGCTGCCACAACCCCAACAGTGCCAAGGACTGCTGGTGACCAATGCCAAGGGCTGCCGGCGACCACCAGAAGCTACAAGAGACAAGGACGGATTTTTCCCCAGAGCCTTCGGAAGGAACACAGGCCTGCCAACACTTTGATTTCAGACTCCAAGCCTCCAAAACTGTGAGAGAATACATTTCTGTTTTAAGTCATCCAAGTTGGTGCTAATTTGATACAACAACCCTAGGAAACAAATACAAAACCAAAAAACCAAACCTGTAGCCATTCAGTTGATTCAGACTCATAGCAACCCTGAAGGACAGACCGGAACTGCCCCATAGGGATTCCAAGGCTGTAATCTTTAATATCATTAATATCACACACAAGTAAAATTTTGCTAAAGATCATGCAAAAGCAGCTGCAGCAGTACACCAACAGGGAACTGCCAGAAAGTCAAACCGGATTCAGAAGAGGATGTGGAACAAGGGATATCATTGCCGATGTCAGATGGATCCTGGCTGAAAGCAGAGAATACTAGAAAGATGTTTACCCATGTTTTATTGACTATGCAAAGGCATTCGACTGTGTGGGTCATAATAAATTATGGATAACACTGTGAAGAATGGAAATTCCAGAACACTTAATTGTGCTCATGAGGAACCTGTACATAGACCAAGAGGCAGTCGTTCAGGCAGAACAAGGAGATACTGCATGGTTTAAAGTCAGAAAAGGCGTGCATCAGGGTTGTATCCTTACATCACACTTATTCAATCTGCATGCTGAGCAAATAATCCGAGAAGCTAGACTATATGAAGAAGAACGTGGCATCAGGATGGGAGGAAGACTCATTGACAACTTACGTTATGCAGATGACACAACCTTGCTTGCTGAAAGTGAAGAGGACTTGAAGCAGTTAGTGATAAAGATCAAAGACCACAGCCTTCAGTATGGATTACACCTCAACATAAAACAACAATTTTCAGTACTGGACCAATAAGTAACGTCATGATAAATGGAGAAAAGACTGAAGTTGTCAAGGATTTCATTTTACTTGGATCCACGATCAACACCCATGGAAGCAGCAGTCAAGAAATCAAGTGATGCATTGCATTGGGCAAATCCACTGCAAAAGACCTCTTTAAAGTGTTCAAAAGCAGAGATGTCACTTTAAAGACTAAGGTGTGCCTGACCCAAGCCATGGCATTTTCAATCACCTCATGTGCATGCGAAAGCTGGGCAATGAATAAGGAAGACCAAAGAAGAACTGACGCCTTTGAATCATGGTGATGTGAATAATACTGAATACACCATGGACTTCCAGAAGAATAAGCAAATCTTTCCTGGAAGAAGTACAACCAGAACGCTCCCTAGAAGCAAGGATGGCGAGACTACATCTCACATACTTTGGATGTGTTATCAGGAAGGATCAGTCCCTGGAGAAGGACAACATGCTTGGTAAAGTAGAAAGTCAGGGAAAAAGAGGAAGACCCTCGACGAGATGGACTGACACAGTGGCTGCAACAATAGGCTCAAGCATAGCAATGATCATGAGGATGGTGCAGGACCAGGCAGTGTTTCTTTCTGTCGTATGTAACGTCGCTATGAGTTGGAACTGACTCAACCACACCCAACAACACAATCTCTACAGAAGCGGACTGTCACATCTTTCTCCCACGGAGCAGCTGCCGACCTTTCTCGGCAGCCGAGCACTTACCCGCTGCATCACCAGGGCTCCTCAGGAAACTAAGAGTCATTCACAAATATTTACTGACGACCTACTAAGTGCTGGAGCCCTGGTGGCACAGTGGTTAAGCGTTTGGCTGCTAACCAAAAAGTCAGCAGTTTTGGAATATATCCTAGAGAAACACGAGCCGTCACACGAATAGATATATGCACACCCATGTTCACTGCAGCCCTGTTCACAACAGCAAAAAGATGGAAACAATCTAGATGTCCATCAACGGATGAATGGATAAACAAATTATGGTATATCCACACAACGCGATACTACGCAACGATAAAGAACGACGATGAAGCCGTGAAACATACATGGAGGAATCTGGAGGGCATTACCCTGAGTGAATTTAGTCAGTCACAGAAGGACAAATATCGTATAAGACCACTACTGTAAGAACTCAAGAAAAGGTTTAAACACAGAAGAAAACATTCTTTGATGGTTACAAGGATGGGAAGGGAGGAAGAGGGTTATTCACTAACTAGATAGTAGACAAGTGTCATGGATTGAATTGTGTCCCCCCAAAAATGTGTGTAGCACCTTGGCTAGTTCATGATTCCCAGTATTGTATGATTGTGTTATCTGATGTGATTTCCTTATGTGTTGTAAACTCTATCACTATGATGAGATTATATGTGATCTCCTCATGTGTTGTAAATTCTATCACTGTGATGAGGTTATACTGATGAGGTTGACAAGATCAGTGTCTTAATGCAATCTCTTTTGAGATATAAAAGAGAGAAGCGAGCAGAGACACATGGGAACCTCATACCACCAAGAAAGCAGTGCTGGGAGCAGAGCACGTCCTTTGGACCTGAGGTTCCTGCGCAGAGAAGCTCCCAGACCAGAGGAAGACTGATGACATGGACCTTCCTGCAGAGCCAACAGAGAAAGTGTTCCCCTGGAGCTGACATCCTGAATTTGGACTTGTAGCCTACTGGACTGTGAAGAAATAAATTTCTCTTTGTTAAAGCCATCCACTTGTGGTATTCCTGTTAGAGCAGCACTAGATGACTGAGATGACAAGTATTATCTTAGGTGAAGGGAAGGACAGCACACTCTACAGGGAAAGTAAGCACGACTGGACTAAACCAAAGCTAAGAAGTTTCCTGAATACAAGCAAACACTCTGAGGGACAGAGCACCAGGGGTAGGATCTGGGGACCATGGTTTCTGGGGACATCTAGGTCAACTGGCATAACGAAGCTTATTAAGAAAATGTTCTGCATTATACTTTGTTGAGTGTCGTTTGGGGTCTTAAAAGCTTGCAAGCTGCCATCTAAGATGCATCAATTCGTAACCACCTGGAGTAAAGGAGAATGAAGAATACCAAAGACACAAGCAAAGTATTAGCCCAAGAGACAGAAAGGGCCACATAAACCAGAGACTTCATCAGCCTGAGACCAGAAGAACTAGATGGTGCCCGGCTACCACCAATGACTGCCCTGACAGGGAACATAACAGATAGTCCCGGATGGAGCAGGAGAAAGGTGGGGTGAAGAACTCAAATTCTAGTAAGACCAGACTTAATGGTCTGACTGAGACTGGAGGAACCCCGGAAAGCATGGCCCCTGGATTCTCTATCAGCCCAGAACTAAAACAAGTTCCGAGGCCAAATCTTCAGACAGGGATTGGACTGGACAGTGGGACATAAAGTGATACTCGCGAGGAGTGTGCATCTTACCTCTAGTAGATGCAAGCTCCTGTCCAGAGGAGAGATGGGAAGTCAGAGAGGGTTAGGAGCTGGTTGAATGGACATGGTGAATCAGGGGTGGAAAGGAGGAGTGTGCTGTCACGGTATGGGGAAAGCAATTAGGGTCACATAACAGTGTATATATAAATTTTTGTATGGGAGACTAAATTGAAATGTAAACTTCATATAAACTACAACAATTAAAAAAAAAAAAAGAAACAAAAAGTCAGCAGTTCAAATCCACCAACTGTTCCTCGGAAACTCCGTGGGACAGTTTTACTCTGTCCTACAGGGTCGCTAGGAGTCAGAATCGACTCAACAGCAACAGGTTTTTTTTTTGTTTGTTTGTTTTTTTACTAAGTGTTAAACACTCTGCTCAGTGCTAGGAATTCAGAGGCAAACAAGATCCAGCTGCTACATCAACTCTGCACAAAATAAAGCAAGACTGGAAAACATGAAAGCAGCGGTGGAGCTGTAGGCCTTCTCACCTCCAGGCCTTCTAAAACATTGTTCCCTCTGCCTCGAACACTCTCTGTCCCCTGCTAGGTTCTACTTATCTTACAGGATGCCGATCAAGTGTCAACTCCTGCCATGACCCTCCCAGATTAGGGCCAATGCCTCTGCTACGTGCGTCTCATAGCACCCTTGTTGTTGTTGTGGGATGCTGTCGATTTCAACTCCTAGAGACCCTGTGTGACAGAGCAGAACTACCTCATAGGGTTTCCCAGGCAGACTGCCAGCTCTGTTCTCCCACAGAGCCCCTGGGTGGGTTCAAACCACCAACCCTTCGGTGAGCAGCCGAGCACTTAACCATTGCACCACCAGGGCCCCTTTCAGCACCCTAGGCTTGCCTTATTTTAAGACGGCTCCCGGTCAACAGTAATTGCTTTCTAAAGGTCCGTCTCTGCCTGCTGTTCTGTGAGATGCATGTGGACCCATGCGTGGTGCAGGAAGCACGCTCAACAAATATTTCTTTGTATTTTTATTTTATCTTTTCTTACTGTGCTTTAGGTCAAACTTTACAGCTCAAGTTAATTTCTCATACAAAAATGTATACACATATTGTTTTGTGACATTAGTTGCAATCCCCACAATGTGACAGCATATGCCTCCTTTCTACCCCAGGTTCCCTGTGTCCATTCAACCAGTTCCTGTCCCTTTCTGCCTCCTCATCCTGCCTCCAGACAGGAGCCGCCCATTTGGTCTCATGTATCTCACTGAACTAAGAAGCACACTCCTCACGTGTATTATTTTTTGTTCTACAGTCCTGTCCAATCTTTGTCTGAAGAGTGGGCTTTGGGAATGGTTTCAGTTCTGGGTTAAAAGAGTGTCCAGGGGCCATTATCAACAAGTATTTCCTATGTAAAATAATATACGATCATTGTCTATTAAGAGAAATAACCATTTTGAGAAACATCTAGGTCAACCAGCATAACAAAGTATATTAAAAAATGTTCTGCATCCCACTTTGGTTGAGTGGCGTCTAGGGTCTTAAAAGCAAGTGAGCAGCCATCTAAGATGCATCAGTTGGTCCCAACCCACTTGGAACAAAGGAGAATGAAGAACACCAAAGACACAAGGAAATTATTAGCCCAAGAGACAAAAGGGCCACATAAACCAGAGACTCCATCAGCCTGAGACCAGAAGAACTAGATGGTGCCTGGCTACCACCAATGACCATTCTGACAGGGAACACAACAGAAAGTCCCTGATGGAACGGGAAAAAAATGTGGAGCAGAACTCAGATGCACATAAAAAAAAACCAGACTTAATGGTCTGACTGAGACTGAAGGTACCCCAGAAGACATGGCCCCCAGATGCTCTGTTAACCCAGAACTAAAACCATTCCCGAAGCTCATTCTTCAGACAAAGATTAGACCAGACTATAAAACATAAAATAATACTCATGAAGAGTGTGCTTCTTAGTTCAAGCGGATACACGAGACCAAATGGGCAGCTCCTGTCCGGAGGCAGGATGAGAAGACAAGAACGGACAGGAACTGGTTGAATGGACACAGGGAACCTGGGGTAGAAAGGAGGCATGTGCTGTCACATTGTGGGGCATTGTGTGTATAAATTTTTGTATGAGAAATTAACTTGAGCTGTAAACTTCCACCTAAAGCACAATTAAAGAAAAAAAGAGAGAAATAACCAACTTAAGCTTATTTCTAAGGTAAACTGCTTCTGAATTCTAGGCTATAATTTTTAAACTCTCTGAAATTGCTACCACATATAAATAGATTTTTCTTTCATTTACAAATGGCTCATTATAACAGGCATGCCTCCATAAGCTACAAACCTCAAAGCGAGTCATTTAATTCAAAGCAGTTTACACAAGAAGAGTTATAACATAGCCTCCAGATGGTCAACTATTATTTTATTCTCTTTAATGGCTCAGAATTTTAAATGGCTTTTATTGGCTTCAAAAACCTCTTAATCAAAATTAAGTCTTCTTTTAAGCATTTCCCACAAAGGATAAGTATGTGTACTGAAATTTTACTTCACCTTAGTTGGGTCATATCTTCTGAGTACTTCTAAGAGTTTTCGAATTTGTATTCTCGTCTCTTCTTCACAGAAGAAAATCCATGATGAATTTCTGCTATATGTCACAGAAAAGCTGACAGAGAAATAGGTTACAGTAATCACCTCTATGACATGAATTTATACTACAGTTTAAAACTTTTAAGTAGGAAATGGATGAAACGCATACAAAGCGGCAAGAACTCTGGATTTTTTTTCTCTTATATTTTTCTTTAACGTATAGCGTTTCGGCTTACGGGAAGGTTCAATACTAACGTTCTATAAAACAGATGCACTTAGTAAAATAGTTCTCTCCACAACAACACCAGCCCAAAACACATAATTTTCAGATGCCAACTTGAAGTACACTGAGTTCACCTTTTAAGAAAGAAACATATTTAAAGCAAAAGCTATTCATTACTAAGAACTAATCATCAAGAAACTTGACAAACGTAGTAATCACACAAAATAAAGCTCTGATTACTTCGTTTATGGACTCAAAGGAAAAACACATCCTCTTAATAAGAAAACTAGATAGCATGAAAGTATTCAGAGATGTCAATGATGTATAAACATCTAAAGTTACACGTACTGTGGTAACAATGGAAGGATGGTCCAGGCGCCTTCCAGCTTCACCAGCTGATGAATAAGAACAACTCTGGGGAGTTCCTGATGAGAAAATATACACATATATATATATATATGTATCTCACAGAGAAATAAAAATATAAGATGACCGCTTGAATTAGAATAAATAAATAAACACTTGTTACGTGCTGACAAGTTGATTCCAACTCATAGTGACCCCATGTGACACAGCAGAACTACCCCACAGGGTTTCCTAGGCTATAATCTTTACAGGAGCAGATCGCCAGGTCTTTCTCCCATTGAGCAGCTGGTGGATTTGAACCGCCAACGTTTTGGTTAGCAGCCGAGCGCTTAACTGTTGCATCACCAGGGCTCCTTAAACAAAAATGTGGTTTAAAACAAGTATTTTTAGAGACATGACATTTTACTCTTCATATCACTCTCTTACTTCCAGTTCTTCTTCAGACTACTGGAAATGAAGTATTTCAGCCTAATCCGCACAACCTCTCCACTACCCAGGGAAGGAACAGCACTCCAGGGAGGTCCTCAGAGAGACCCTGAGCTGACCTGAGACCTGCAGGTTTGTGAGGATGACTGGAGGGCAGAGCCCAGGAGGAGACAGGGACAGCTCAGAGGCACAAAAAGAGGTTTTCTGATTTTATGCAAAACATGTCACACACGTAGGAAAAAAACTGTTTGGCTAAATGAGAGGATATAATACCCAATGTTACATCTCATATAAAAAAATCATTTTTAAAGTATCCTAAAAACACTAAAATACCATGCTAATGAAAAAGTTTTGGGTCAAACTACTAGAAATGTAATCCTTAAATATTCAGGCAATAAGGCTGCTGTTGTTGGGTGCTGTCAAGTTGATTCTGACTCATAGCAACCCCATGTGACAAAGCAGAACTGCCCCATAGGGTTTCCCAGGCCACCAGGCCTTTTCTCCTGGTGTTCAAACCTCCAACCTTTCGGTTAGCAGCCGAGCTCTTAAACACTTCGCCACCAGGGCCAGCACAGGAATGGCATAATAATGAAGCTCCAGATTATAAACAGAATATTCAGAAATAAGATCAACTGTGATTAAACACCAATGGGGGGAGAGAGAGAATATTTTAAACCTACAAATGTCACCTCTAAAGTAAAGCACTACTCAATGTATTTCACATCATTACAGGCTAAAAGTCTCTCAGGAATTTCAGCTCTAACATGCTTGAAACCTCAACCCCCTCTGCCAGTAAACTGTAGTATCTACTGTGTTTCAACTAACTATAAACACATATCCTGGTAACTACTGTCAGCAAAAGAATTTAATAAATGCTTAAGTATTTGAAATTATTACTGTACTGATGTGGATTCCATACCAGTCTTAAGGTTCATAAAAATTAATTATTTAAGAAGACAATGGTTTTTAGCATTGTCAATTAAATAAACCTTAATTCTTCATTTTAGGTGGTGTTAATTTCAAATTCCACGTACAAACGTGAAATGCAAAAGCAGTAATCAGAGCTTAAGGCAGACTAACAACCTGGCACGCGAGGAAGAGGAAAAGGAAGGCATCCAGTACACTGCAGTATACATAATTCAGGCTTTCCTACCACTGCCTCTGAATCAGGCAATAATTTTCATTGTCTTTTAAAAACTGCAATCTATATACGTATTCATGGGGCCGATGTAAGAGCAAAAGAGCACATGCAATGAAAAGCAATGCCATTACTATTTGCATAAACTCTGAAATAATTACGTGCAAATGCTAATGTGAACTAGATTGCCAAAGAAATGGCCAAGGCTAAAAAAAGAAGTTTTAATAAAAAAAAGTAGCTGATGAGCAATTATATGGCAATTAAAATTACAATGAAGACTTTATAATAGAAATGTCTCTATGTTAAATGAAAAAAAAAGACATGATTCCAATTATTTAAAAAATAACCATATATGGACAGAGAATGGAAGGGAACCAGAAAATAAAAAAATACTTGTGTCAAGATGACAGAATCATGAGATAAACGCTTAAAAATCCCATAGTGTAGTTAAAATATGTTGCTGCTGTTGTTGCTGTAAGCTGTGAAGTTGATTCTGACTCATAGCAACCCCATGTAACAGAGAAGAATTTCCCCATAGGGTTTTCTTGGCTGTATTCTTTATGGAAGCACATCCCAGGTCTTTCTCCAGATCATCAGGTCTTTCTCCCATGGAGGAGCTGGGGAGGTTCAAATCGCCAGTCTTTTGGTTAGCAGCTGTCTTGGTCATCTAGCACTGCTCTAACAGAAATATCACAAGCAGATGGCTTTAACAAAGAGGAATTTATTCTCTCTCAGTCTAGTAGGCTGCAAGTCCAAATTCAGGGCGTCAGCTCTAGGGGAAGGCCTTCTCTCTCTGCCAGCTCTGGAGAAAGGTCCTTTTGATACATCAGTCTTCCCTTGGTCTAGGAGCTTCTCTGCGCAGGAACCTCAGGTCCAAAGGATGCACTGTGCTCCTGGCACTGCTTTCTTGGTGGTATGAGGTCCCCGTGTCTCTCTGCTCGCTTCTCTCTTTTGTATCTCAAAAGAGACTGGCTTAAGACACTACCTAATCTTACAGATTCCATCAATATAACTGCCACTAATCCATCTTATTACATCATAATCATAGGATTTACAACACACAGAGAAATCACATCAGATTACAAAATGGTAGACAATCTTACAATACTGGGACTCATGACCTAGCCAAACTGATACACATATTTTTGGGGGGACACAATTTAATCCATGATACCTGCCAAGCACTTAACCACTGCGCCACCAGGGGTCCTTGGGCAGATACACATCTATGAATATGCAGACAGACATACATATAATTATACATATGTGCACCTATAAGATAAAGAACTGAAAAGGTCAGAATAGAATTTTTCATCAAATGATCTTATCTCAGTTCTTACCACTTGAAATTGTAATAAGTTATGTTCTATCTATCACCAGCACAAGATTCAGAACTCCTTAAAGGTGCTACCCTGGTGGCTCAGCGGTTAAGAGCTCTCGGCTGCTTACCAAAAAGACCGCAGTTTGAATCCACCAGCTGCTCCTTGGAAACCCTATGGGGCAGTTCTACTCTGTATTATAGGGTCGCTATGAGTCGGAATCGACTCAACAGGCAACAGGTTTAAAGGTGCTGTGTCACCAGCTTATAGCTCTTTCAGATACAACACAAGCTTTTTAATAGTAACTGGATGGATGGTTGAGAAAGAGTTTTAGAATGAAAAATCGAGGGGAAATTAAGTTGTTACATCAACACTACCACCAGCTGGCTGAAATAAAAGATATAGTAAAGCCCTCATGCACGCAGCAACTGTCTGTTGTCAACCTAAATGGTGTACATTCACCAAACCATGTGTCATGGATTGAATTGTGTCCCTCAAAAATATCTGTCAACTTGGTTGGGTCATGATTTCCAGTATTGTATGATTGTGTACCATTTTTAATCTGATGTGATTTCTTTATGTGTTGTAAACTCTATCACTATGAAGTAATAAAATGGATTAGTGGCAGTTATACTGATGAGGTCTACAAGATTAAACAGTGTCTTAAGCCAATCTCTTTGGAGATATAAAAGAGAGAAGTGAGCAGAGACATATGGAAACCTCATACCACCAAGAAAGCAGTGCTGGAGCAGAGCGCGTCCGTTGGACCTGAAGTTCCTGCACTGAGATGTTCCCAAACCAAGGGAAGATTGATGACCCGGACCTTCCTCTGGAGCAGACAGAGAGATAAAGCCTTCCCATGGAGCTGACACCCTGAATTTGGACTTGTAGCCTACTGGACTGTGAGAGAATAAATTTTTCTTCGCTAAAGCCATCTCCCTGTGGCATTTCTGTTATAGCAGCACTAGATGACCAAGACACCATGCTACTATTTCGACCCTAAAAGGTACGGCAAAGCTGTCAATCATGAGATATTGCCACAACACAGGCAAGCACGTTGCTGTTTGGTGGCAAGCCAACTCCAACGCACAGCCACCCCATGTGACAGAGCAGAACTGCCCACAGGATTTTCTTGGCTGTGATTTTTACGGAAGCAGATCGGCAGGTCTTTCTCCTGCAGAGCCGCTGGGTGGGTTTGAACCACCAACCTTCCACTTAGCAACTGACTGCTTAACGATTTGTGCCACCGGGGCTCCCTAGAGGCAAGCAAAAAGGGGCTAAAAGTATAAAGGAACAAATGTGGGTACAGGATGGAAAAGAGAGAGAAAATATAGAAGTTGCTCACAGTAATTTAAACTTCTTATGTCAACTTCACATATCTCTCTTAACCGAAGTTCACCTTTCTTTCCATCATCAGCATCTGCTGATGTGAGAATCATTACCTGGAAGCCAGGAAACCTGCTGGCCTCTCGGTCAGTACTTGCCTTGAACATATACTCACATTTAAGGTAGCTAACTATTACTGGATGAGCCCTGGTGGCACCGTGGTTAAGTGCTTGACTGCTAATCGAGAGGATGGAAGTTTGAACCCACTCAGCAGTTCTGTGGGTTAAAGACCTGGCAATCTGCTTCAAACAACAATAATTATTGAGAACAAATCAATTTAAAACCAACATGAAGGCATTAGCCAGGTCTCGTACATATTCATCTTCTTCTGGGGAAGGAGTTTGACTCCAATGCCGTGGCCGAGCTTTCTCAAAATGTTTTGAGAAAGCTCATTATCCTTCACAGGGAGAAAAAAAAATCATTAAAAATCTACATTTAGAAATATTAACAGCATGAATGAAAAAGCCAGTGGCTGAACATGGAGTAAAACAAATTCACATTAAAAATACCGTAAGTAACCGCAATTATTTGGCATATTTGGTTTTGAACCACTTGAGTCTTCATGCCACTGTATGGAAAGAATTCAGCTAACAGCAGCAGGGAAGCGCTGAGCTGCTAACTGGAAGGTTTGCAGTTGGAACCCACCCAATGGCTCTGCGGGAGAAAGTCCTGGTGATCTGCTTCTGTAAAGATTACAGCCTAGAAAACTCTACGGGACAGTTCTACTATGTCACATGGGGTTGCTATGAGTCAGAATGGACTCAACGGCACCCAACATCAACAACCCCACGCTGTGGGTCTCTGCCCCTTGTCAACATACTGTTTCCCACTATTTGTATCTCGTGCAGCATTTCGTAATTCTGCTAGTCTTAGGAGTACATGCACGTGTGGTCTACTTCAGTCTAACTGTTCAGACCAAATGCTGTAATAGAAAACCAGAGCCAACACATTTGTTCAGTATCAGGCAAAGCTTCTGAAAGAATGAATCCTGTTTTAAGACTACTCCAGTTCAACTATATTTCCAAATTCTGGCTATGACATAGTTCCTAAGCCCTGAACTGAGTTTTAAGACCAGCAAATAAATCATGATGAAAATTAACATCTGCTTGTTGTTATAATTTCTTCGGTGAGAGGTAATGTACCTTACAGGGATAAGAATAGAGACGGATAATATGCTGTTTGAAACATACATCAGACAGGTTTACTGGCCTTTAGAAACCCACTAGTCACTTGTAAACAGTAGATCACATTTGATGCTCTAATAGCGTACCTTCTGGGTGTGTATTTTAAATACACAGTTTTTTCCAGATGTGTGTTTTAATCTTCACTGCGCTTTCCTAAGAAAAGAGACTATTGCCTCATTATTTATTAACTGTATTTTTATAAACCTATTTACTTTGAAAGGAGCCCTGGTGGCGCAGTGGTTAAGAGAGCTCAGCTGCTAACCAAAAGGTCAGCGGTTCAAACGCACCCGGCCACTCTGAGGGAGAAAGAGGTGGCAGTCTGCTTTCGGAAGATTACAGCCTAGGGAACTCTACAGGGCAGTTCTACCCTGCAACATGTGGAGTCACTATGAGTTGCGATCGACTCGACAGCAATAGGTTGGATTTTTGTTGGCTTTTACTTGAAAATGCATTACTAAATTCTTATTTATAGCTCATATAAATCTGTTTTAACTAATCGTTCATTTACAAAAGGCAGTCGAGCTTAGTGATTAAGGACAAGATTCCTGAAGCCAAAGTATTTGCACCTAAATGCAGGCTCCATCTCTTCTGAGCCATATGATTTTTCTTCACAAGCTCTGGAACCTGCCTGTGCCTCTGTTATCCTGGCTCTAAGATCAGGGTGATGGTCGTGAGGACACAGTGAGTTAACACATCTCAAGCACTTACAACAGTACTTGGCATATGGGAAGCATGCGATGGCTATTATTACTGATTTTACGATATTTATTGAGGAATGGCGTACAAGGCACTGTTCTAGGAACTGGGTATCCTGCTGGGATGAGGCAGTGGTAGAATTCTCACCTCCCATGAGGGAGACCAGAGTTCGATCCCCGGCCAATGCACCTCATGTGCAGCCACCACTCGTCTTTCTGTGGAGGCCTGCATGTTGCTATGATGCTGAACAGGTTTCAGCAGAGCTTCCAGATTAAGACTAGGAAGAAAGGCCTAGTGATCTACCTCCAAAACTCAGCCAATGAAAACCCTATGGCTCACAATGGTTTGATCTACAACCAAACGTGGGGATGGTGCAGGATTGGGCAGCGTTTCGTTCTGTGTGCCTGGGGTCGCCATGAGCTGAGGACCGACTCAACATCAGCTAACAACAGCAACATCTCGCTGTGAAAGGCAGACAGAGTGTCTGCCCTCTTGGATCTCTCATTCTAGTGAAGGAGACAGGTAATAAACAAATAAAGATTTAGTATAACAACAGAGGCAAACACTACAAAGAAAACTAAGGCCAGGTATGGAGCGTGAACAGGAGGGCTCGGGCAGACACTACTTACTAACCGACGTGGAATTGTTTCCACACATCTGGCTGCACCAGAACGCCACACCTGTGGGGCAGGGGGCAGGGGGCCAGTCAGAAATGAGATACAGCACTGCCTCCACTACTGAGTGACGTGAGGTGAGCACAGGCAACTCACTCAGCCCCCCAAACTTCAGTTTCCTCTCTGCAAAATGGGGAGAGTAACAATTACTACTGCATAGGGTTAAGTGAGCTGATGCCTGAAAGGTGTGGGACACAGTGCACTGAGCTAACAATGAAGTCTCAATTAAAGCCCGCTATGATTATGGCCATGTTGTCAGGAGGGAACAGTCCCTGGAGAAGGACATCATGCTTGGTAGAGGGTCAGCGAAAGAGAGGAAGACCCTCAACGAGATGGACTGGCACAGTGGCTGCAACAATGGGCTCAAGCATAGCAACGACTGTAAGGATGGCACAGGATCAGGCAGTGTTTCGTTCTGTGGTTCACAGGGTCGCTGTGAGTCGGAACCGACTCAATGGCACCTAACAGCAATGATTATGACCAACCCTCTGTCTCTACTCCAAACCCTGGTCCCATATACTATATGTCTCACTACTCCTGCAAAAGGAGCCCTAGTGACTCAATGGTTAGGTGCTCAGCTGGTAACCAAAAGGTAAGAGGTTTGAACCCAGCCAGGGGCTCCACTGGAGAAAGACCCTGTGACCTGCTCCCGTAAAGACTACCCATTACCATTACTCATCGCCGTCCAGTCGATTCTGACTCAGCAAATTTACAGGACACAGTAGAACTGTGATAGGGTTTCCAAGGCTGTAATCTTTACAAAAGCAGACTGACACATCTTTCTACCACAAAGCGGCTGGTGGGTTCAAGCCACCAACCTTTCGGTTAGCAGCCCAGCACTTAACCACTGCGCCATGAGGGCTCCTCTCATAAAGATTAAACCAAAAAAAAAACGGTTGCCATCGAGTCAATTCCAACTCATAGCAACCCTACAGAACAGAGGAGAACGGCTCCGTAGGGTTTCCAAGGAGTGGCTAGTAGATTCAAACTGCCAACCTTTTGGTTAGCAGCCAAGGTCTAAATCACTGCTCCACGAGGGCTCCTTCTGTAAAGATGACAGCCCAGAAAACCCTGTGGGGCAGTTCTACTCTGTCGCATGGGATTACTATCAGTGGGAATAGACTCAAAGGCACCACAATATTTTTTTTACTGAAGAAATTTAAGATATAATAATTAAGCACAATTTATAGGTCTAGTAATGAGATCCCGGAGCCCTGGTGGTTCCAACTCATAGTGACCCCATAGGACAGAGTAGAACTGTCCCACAGAGTTTCCTAGGCTGTAATCTTTATAGGGGTAGATCACCAGATCTTTCTCACACAAGCGCATGCAAATGTGGACCCGTCACCTCATCACAGCTGCAGACCCGCACAGCCTGGGCCCAGAGGCAGCAGACTCAGCCTCACTGTACCATTTTCACCTGAGGCGTCTCGCCCGGGTCCTCGCATAAAGTCCATTCAGTAGAGACTTCCTAAATAAATGGATGAATAAACTCATATTCAACAGCAAGGAAACAAGGCCTCCAGTTTAATAAATAACTTAACACCTATCAGTTACTACCCCAAAAAAAATAAAATAGGAACTTTTGGTGAGTAATAAAGCATCCAATTATTTTCCCTTAAAAAGAAGTTTCGTGACAGACGACGTGAGAGCTGAAGCAGTAAATGACACGCGTGACTCTCCAAACTAACCTTCTATGAAGAACCTCACACTATCTCCTGCCAAAAGAAATACTCTAAAGACAGAAAAAGGCAAGGCCCTCCTTCCCAAGCTTCTTCAGATTCATCTATGAAACGCTTTGTTGCTTTCCTGACTTAACTTATAAAAATGATGATTTTTTTAATAAACTAATGAGCCACGGCCTGACCAACTCTTCTCAAGACAATGGTCATTCCAAATGGGCAGCTCCCATCCGGAGGCGAGATGAGAAGGCAGGAAGGGACAGGAGCTGGTTGGATGGACACAGGAAACCAGGGTGGAAAGGGGGAGCGTGCTGTCACATTATACGGACCGCAACTAGTGTCACATAACAAAATGTGTATGAATTTTTGTATGAGAAATTAACGTGAGCTGTAAACTTTCACCCAAAGCACAATTAAAAAAAAAAAAAAAAAAAAAGGTCATTTCCAACTT
The DNA here is from genome assembly GCA_030035585.1 of Dugong dugon. Taxonomy (NCBI): domain Eukaryota; kingdom Metazoa; phylum Chordata; class Mammalia; order Sirenia; family Dugongidae; genus Dugong; species Dugong dugon. The sequence continues at coordinate 5,352,963 of CM057477.1, forward strand.
TCTGTGAAAAAGCAAAAAAAAAAAACAAATCATAGCTTTCTAAGGTTAAGATGCTGCCAGGTTTTAAATGAACAGGTCACAGTGTCATGGCAAAAGGAGGCAACCAGCTTTGAGGCTGTGGTTCTCTTCAAAACCTACAGACTTGGGAAGCAGGAAAGGGGAGTTTTCAAAGCAGCTGGTCTGTCTCCATTTGGCCTAAAGCAGAAAATGCGATACAACGTCCCTCATAGAAGTGTAATTTACAGCTGCCTCCCAACTGTCCTGACAAGCATCCCCTACTTCTAGAATTTTTTCTGTATTTGCAGGTTGCCTTAAAAAATGGAATCATAATTTATGTGTGGCTCTGTCCATAACTCAGCTCCCGCCTCCGCAATCCTAAATTCTGTCCTCTCCCGCCCATGCGTTCTGGTTGTTCCATTTCCAGTGCTCTAGTTTCCCTGCCCCCGATCCTCATCTTTGCTCTGGATTAAATGTTGACCTTTCGGACTCATGCGGACGGTTTTTCAGTAGCATACCGATCTAATGGGTAACAGCCTCTATTTTGTTTGTGTCGTTCTGCTTTTCTGCTGAAAGGTGATCTCAGAATAGTTTTGGCTCAAGGTTGAAAGAGAGGCTCAAGGTGATAGTCTCAGGGAGTCCTCTGGTCTCAGGTGGTCCAGGTTGAAAGAGAGGCTCAAGGTGATAGTCTCAGGGAGTCCTCTGGTCTCAGGTGGTCCAGTAAGTCTAGACTTTTAAGAATTTGAGTTTTCTTCTGCATTTTTCTCCCATTCTATCTGGAATCATCTACTGTGCCCCCTGTCAGATCGGTCAGTGGTGGTAGCCGGGCACATCTCGTTCTTCTGTCCACTTCGCTTTTTGTTTGTGTATCTCTTTTAAGGAGTCAGTCTTTCTAACATCACACTATCCTTCCATCTGCAATGCAGGGGAAATAAACTCAGGAAAGCAGTATCTATAATTTTATATCTACAGATTTGCTTTCAGGAACCCCAGATTCATCAACCACATCCCCCATCTCACCAAACTTACTTACTATCCATTCCAATCCAAAAAACATCACGATTCCACCCCTAATGCAGGCTTGATTTATTCCCTCAAACTGTGCCTTTACAGATTCCAGTTTCCACCTGGCACGCCAAAAGCAGGGCTTCCTGCCATTCAGGCCGGCGTCTTCCAGAACTATGTTCTAAACCTACATCCCTGCAGCAAGTATTGTTGCCTTTCCCACCCAGTTCCACAAAGGACCTCCCTCTGCATCCTCTGAGCCTTCACCTGCACAATTAGCACTAGATTAACTCATACTTTTAACAGATTGCTTTACTTCTTAAATTCTTAGATGGCTTCCAGTGTTAATCATATTGGCTCCACGCAATGACCTTAGTTGTTGCTGTTAGTTGTCACTGACTTGCCTCCAACTCACGGCAACCTTACGTGTGACAGAGCGAAACACTGCCTGATCCTGCACCATGTTTATGATTGCTGATATGCTCAAGTCCACTGTTGACGCTACTGGGCCAATCCATCTCACCGAGGGTTTCCCTCATTTTTACCGGCTCTTTACCAAACATGATGGCCTTTTCTAGCGACTGGTCTTTTCTGATGACTTATCCAAAGGAAGGGAGCCAAAGTCTCGCCATCCTGGCTTCTAAGGACCATTCTGGTTGCATTTCTTCTAAGTCTGATCTGTTTATTCTTCTGGGAGTCCATGGCATATTCAATATTCTTCACCAAAACCACAGTTCGACTACATCAACAGATATCTTTTTTTTATTTAGAAACACCAAGTATAACTACAGATGCCCAATTTATATTTATTTGTTGAATAAATACTTCAATATACTTATGGTGTACTTCTAATTTCTACTTAATGGTATAGTCCTTTATATTATTAAATTGTTACCACTTACTTTGTAAGGAGCCCTGCTGGTGCAATAGTTAAGCACTCAGCTACTAACCAAAAGGTTAGCCGTTCGAACCCACCTAGTGGCTCTACAAGAAAAAGACCTGGCCGCCTGCTCCCGCAAAGATTATAGCCTAGGAATCCCTAAGGGACAGTTCTACACTCTGTCACGTGGGGTTGCTACGAGTCGGAACCAACGTGATGGCACCCAACAATAACAACCTTATAAATTCAAAGAACAAGCACCTTTTACAATTCCGTCGAACACTGTGCTCCACAGTAATCTAGACAGGCACTCTGCACAAAAACAGCACTTGGTACAACTTAATGACTTACTGATTAAAAGAAACATATCATTATAAACTCCAGAGCCATTATCAATTACAAGCTTCAAAACTGACGATGAGGACGACAACCTATAATGAGCCTGAACTACTCTAGAAAACAAGGGAAGCAGTCTCAAGATCCCAGTCCCAAGTACAGTATTAAACTTCAAGTAGAAATGCAGCTTAGGCTCCTGTTTTTATATCCACATTGTAAGGATGAAAAATGCTTGTGTTTTTAAGAAGACCACATTTTAGCACCTTAAGGCAAACCAAGTATAGGTAATGACTCTCAGGAACAAAGAGAATAGCCAGTAGCAGATGAATAATCACAGAACCCATTACATTTCTGCACCTTAATTTTTGGCAGGCTTCGTATCCAAGCACAACCCTGAGAGGAGAGATGAATAAATAAACAGCAGCTCTAGACAGCTGACATTGTGGGAGGAATGCAAATGGACTATCTGGGCTATCAGATAAATATTCAAGTGATAAAATTTACTGCTGGTTCCTCCCTCACTGAGCAACTTTTGTGAATGTTCATGGTGGGTAAACGCAGGCAGAAAACCAGACCTGCAACCTGAAGACTCACAGCTCAGGAGCCTGGTGGCATGAGAGCCCCGGACATCTGGCTCTGTCAGCTGCGTACATGCCCACCAGCCATCCCGTGGGATGCGGCTTTATCCTTCCAGGAGCCAGCATGCTCCTCAGAATAGCACTGAGGATGCCCTTCCGACTTCTGCCTCTTAGATTTGCCCCTTCCAAGCTTCCACAAGAAGCCCCGGTGGTCCAGTGGTTAAGCAGTTGGCTGCCAACCAAAAGGTTGCAGTTCGAACCCACCAGCCACTCCACAGGAGAAAAGACTCGCTTCCATAAAGATTACAGCCACACAGGGCAGTTCCACTCTGTCCTGTAGGGTCGCTATGAGTCGGAATCGACTCAATGGCAGTGGGTTTTAACGGGTAAGCTTCCACAAAAGGACAGTGGTGGTTCAGTGGCAGAATTCTCTCCTTCCATGCAGGAGACCCAGGTTCAATTCCTGGCCAATGCACCTCATGAGCAGCCACCACCCGTCTATCAGTGGAGGCTTGCGTGTTGCTGTGATGCCGAACAGGTTTTAGAGGAGCTTCCAGACTAGGACAGACTAGAAAAAAAGCCTGGTGATGGACTTTTGAAAATCAGTCAGTAACAACCCCATGGATCACAATGGTCCGACCCGCAACTGATCATGGGGATGGCGCAGAACCAGACAGTGTTTTGTTCCCTTGTGCATGGGGTCACTGTAAGTCGGGGGGCCAACTCGATGACAGCTAATAACAATAAACTTCCACAGCTGACTGAGCCCCTCCTAACCGAGAATTCTCTCTTAAGAAATTGTCCTGTCTTTCTCAGGAATATGTCAGTGTCTTAGAACAGGCTCCAGTTACGTATCCATGAACAAGGGAGCCATCCTGCCCCTTTAAGGTGGCTCTGCTCCCCAAGCTTCATGCATTTCAGCATTCCGTTCTGGAAGTCAACCTCCAACCTCGTTTCTCTATCTCTATGTACTTCTAGCCTGAGAGGTCCCATTACTGCCCCCAAGGACTGTCTACAGACTCCATTTCAGCTCTCAACAATTGTCTGGATTTCTAAAATGCCATTCATGGAATAAGCTTGAATTTTAAAAACTCTAGAAGGAAATACATATATCCTGTATCAAGTACAAAGTACAAAATCTTTCTGATCATTTCAATTGTCAGAAGACGTGTTAATCCAAATATAAAATGACCTAAACCATAATGGGAGCCCTGGAGGCACAGTGGTTAAGAACTCAGCTGCTAACCGAAAGATCAGCAGTTTGAATCCACCGGCCGCTCCTTGCAAACCCTGTGGGGTAGTTCTACTCTGTCCTATAGGGTTGCTATGAGTCAGAATAGACTCGACAGCAACGGGTTTGGTTTTGGGATTTTTAGGCCATAATGGCACATTCTGGGTCTTGTGAGCAAATTAAATCCAAGTGTTAAAACCTTTCTCGTAACGTCTAGAGTACTATTAGCTGGCTTTCGTCGAAGATAAAAGTTTCAGAATTAAGAATAATAGACTACCTTATAACTAAAGGGAGGCTTCTTTATTGCTTTAGTCTAGACTCGGTATTTACTATCTCAGAAATTTAAGGCTGGGGGAGGGGATTATTGCTTAATGATATTGCCCAATTACGTGTCTTTAAACGTAAAACCAATATTGCCACCTAGTGGCAAGCTAAGTCCCCTACTAAACAAGTCATCTAAAACGCAAATTTTAAATGTAAAGGACGATAAAAATTAAGTATACACACACTGAAACTAAATATAAGCACAGAACGAAGCACTAGAAAAGTCAGGAACTTTAAAGAAATGGAGCTGTTATCTAAGTTTTAAAAGCTGAGAGAAAAATACATCCATGAAAATATACCACCCATCTGACAGTCTGCCCTACTGTTGCTGTGATGCTGGGAGCTGTGGCACTGGTATTTCAAATACCAGCACAGCACCCATGGTGGACAGGTTTCAGCAGAGCTTCTAGACTACGACAGACTAGGAAGAAAGGCCTGGCAATCTACTTCCAAAAATCAGCTGATGAAAATCCCATGGATCACAACAGAACATTGTCTGAAACACTGCTGGCAGATGAGCCCCCTCGGCTGGAAGGCAATCAAAACACACAGCAGCCACCACAACGGACTCAAGCATCACAACGATCGTGAAGATGGTGCGGGACTGGGTGACATTTCGTTCTGTGGTACACGGGTCGCCATTAGTCAGAGTCGACTTGACGGCGACGAACACAACACTGTGTGTGTCTGGCTTCACGCTCAGCGCCATGAAGGTCAGAGGAGGGTAGAGAAGAGGTCTTGCCTTCCTCTGCAGAGGGCAAGACACACGCATGAAAAGACAGTCTGCACTGCAGGGCAGCCCACGTGAAACACCAAATGAGCATCCCAGAAAGCAGGTGCCAGGAGATGAGAACGGCACGGAGGACAGAGGCCACCGGCAAAGACACGGAGGAGAGCCTGCTACAACCAAAGTGACCACAGGAATCACAGCAGCAGCAGCAGCAAGAAAGCGCTCTGCGTGGGGACACCTGCGCCCAGAAGTGTACAGGCAGGAAAAGGCACACAAGTTTGTCTAATCCAAGGGACAACCATGAGACCTCAAACAACGTGTCCTCTCGGGAATACAGCATTACTGGTCACTACTGGACACTACTCCCTGAGGTTCCGACATCGCACCTCACACCCCTGCACACGTCTCCTGCTCCCACAGGGGCTCCCCTCGTTCTGCAAAGCCCAGCACACTGCTCTTCCCTGATTCCTGTCCTCTCCCTGGATGCAGCACTCAAACTGTCAACAGCTACCTATGTCTACTGGGTCCCTGGGTGGTGCAAACAATCAACACGCTCACTGTTACCCGAACGGTTGGCGGTTTGAGTCTACCCGGCGGTACCGCGGAAGAAAGTCCTGGTGATCTACTTCAAAAAAATTAGCCACTAAAAACCCCATGGAGCACAGTTCTACTCTGACACGTATATAGGGTCACCATGAGCTGAAGTCAACTCAATGACAACTGGTTTTACCCCAGCCTAACCAGCTTTCGGTCAAACCGTGCCTGAGATTAAAACAAATACCCGGCCTCCTGCTGCCGGCACCTCCCCCTTAAGTCTGATATATGGAAACCTGACGTCATCTTCACCCTCTAAACCTGTTGCCCCTGCCCTCGGCTTCAGAGGGTGGCGCTTCCACACGTCAGTCTGAGCTGGACCTGCTTATGACTGCTCTTCCAGCCCCACATCCAATCTCTCGCCATTCTGCCAGCTCTTCACCACAACCACCACCATCCCGCTCAGGCCCGTGACCCCATCTCCAGCCCAACCAACAACCTGCTGTCAAGCTGACTCCAACTCATGGTGTCCCCATGTGTGTCAGAGCAGAACTGTGTTCCATAGGGTTTTCAATGGCTGATGTTTCTGAAGTAGATCACCAGCCTTTCTTCTGAGGTGCCTCTGGGTAGACTTGAACCTCCAACCTCTCAGTTAGCCACCAAGCACATTAACCGTTTGCACCACCCAGGGACTCCTTCCCCAGCCCAGTGCTTCTCACCTGTGGTAAGGGACCAGTTTCTGCCGGCCAGCCAGCAGCGATCTGAGACCCACACTTTGAGTGGCATTGCCCTAGACAAGTCCGACAGTTTCAGAAGTGGACTTCCTGCAGGTCCTTGCTCTCTTAAAGCTGTCCCCTTCACAGTCAGTCAAAAGAGTGATGGTTTTAAATTTCAAATCCAACCAGCTTTGCCCCCTACAGCTTTCCCTAGCAGTAATTCTCAACCAAGAGGCATTCTGACTTGTAACAAAGTCTAGGAGTTGCTGCTACATTTAGTGCCAGGGGCCAGAATGCTAAATGTCTCGTAAATCAAAGACAAAGCTCTACAAATGCCAGCAGCACCCCCTGAGAAACCTTGACTCCTCAAGAAAACACACAAGTTTCTCTGGGATCACATCCCGCCTAACTTTGCAGACTTGCCTGCCTCTCCCTCGCTCCCCCAAAGATCAGGACAGGACAGCCTGCAGTGACCTGCACACGCTGTGCCCATGCCTGTCCCCTCACCACCCTGACCCATAAGGTCCTCTTGATCTAAAGCCTCCCCACCTCCCACCTCAGCCCCAGCCTGTCGCTGGGTGCCGTTGGGTCAGCTCCAATTCATGGTGACCTCATGTACAACAGAACGAAATGTTGCCCAGTCCTGAGCCACGTCCATGATCACTGATATGTTTAAGCCCACTGTTGTAACTATTGTGTCAATCCATCTTTGTTGAGGGTCTTCCTCGTTTCTGCTAACCCTCCACTTTACCAAACGTGGTATCCTTTACTGGCTATTGGCCTTTCCTAATGACATGTCCAAGATAAGCGAGAAAAAGTCCTCCCAAATCCTCACTTCTAAGGAGCATTCTGGTTGTATTTCTTCTAAGATCCTCAACCTGTTGTTGCTGTCAGGTGCTGTGGTATCAGCTCCAAGTCTTAGCGACCCTGCGTATAACAGCGTAAAACACTGCCAGGTCCCGCGCCATCCTCACAATCGTTGCTATGTTTGAGCCCCACTGTTGCAGCCACCGTGTCAATCCATGTCATTGAGAGTCTTCCTCTTTTTTGCTGACCCTCTACTTTACCAAGCATAATGTCCTTCTCCAGAGACTGGTTCCTCCTGATAACACATCCAACGTACATTAGACGAAGTCTTGCCATTCTCTCTTCCAAGGAACATTCCGGTTGTATTTCTTCTAAGATCCTCAACTTAGCTAGAACCTAACCCGTAGACTCGGTTCAGGATGCAGCTCTCAGAAATCCTTCCCTGAGCACCATCTCCCCTCCTCAGTGCCTGCCCCCGCCAACTCCCACGTCAGTGCCCTCCTTGGGATCCACGTGCACCCCTCGATCACTACACTTCCACCCCACTGCTCTAACATGGCCTGCTGATGTGCCGGTCTCCTCTCCTGGACTGGGGGTCGTTTGAGAACAGGACTATGCCTTATTTATCTTTGCGTCCTCAGTACTTTGCATAGTAGGTTTTCTGTAAATATTGGATGGGGTGGGTGGATGGAGGGGGGGTGGACAGACGGGCGGGCAGGCGGGCGGACAGACAGGTGGGTGGTTCATAAGACAAATTCATCCACAGACTAAGTGAATCCTCAGCATGTAAACAAAACCCTGACCTTAGCAGAGAGATCAGTGTGTCCCCCCAGTATCCATTCCTACCTTCTTCCTTCTAGTAACTCCTTGAGTTTCGGTTTGACCCATGGTCACCCAACTAGATAGTACATTGCCGAGCCTAGGTGTGTCCACACGATGACGTTCTGGACAATGGTACGTGAGGGGAAGCGATGTGTACAATTTCCAGGTCACGTCCTGCAAAGGAAGCTGCATGTCCCCTACACGCTGCAATGCACGTGTAATGGTGGAAAACCAACTTGAGAGATGCAGATCAGAAGACACGCTAGTGTACTGTGAAGTAACAAGACAAGAGAAACCAAGAGCAAAGCAGCCCAGCCCTGACCCGCCCACCAACCGGGCTGTTTTGGGAAGGGAAGTAAACCTTCTGTCCTCCTGACGTCATCGTTATCTGCTCTGTGTTAAAGTGTTGTTGTAGGGTGCCGCTGTGTCGTTCTCAACTCATAGTGACCCCATGTGCCAGAGGAGAACTGTCCCACAGGGTTTCCTAGGCCGTCATCTTTATGAAAGCAGATCACCAAGTCTTTCATCCGCAGAGCCACTGGGCAGGTTCGAACTAGTGACCATCAGTTAACAGTGGAGCGCTTAACTGTCTGCGCCACCAGGGCTCCTCTGTGTTAAAGTAGCCAAGTTAATCAGTACTTTGGCAGATGAGAGAACTAACCCAGGATTCTATAGTACCTTCTCATTCTTTTCTGTATTCCCTCTGAAAGTTCCCCTCAGTCATTAGGTCAAAGCTGTCCGGCACCAATTCATACCAAGTTTTGTTTCCCGTCCCTCTCCCTGACCTCTGTGGTTTCGATGGAAGAAGAAAACTGCTGAGACTCCGAACGTGAGGAGGAGGCCTGGTGGCGTCTATCTACAAACAAGCACCTCTGTCTTGAAGGCCACGGCAATGTAGCACAGCCACCTGGAGGGGTTTCTGCTACTGTCGTTTTAATTAGGCTAAAGAAGAAAACACCTATAAAAGGTTGATGTGGAGTTGATTCTGACTCATGGCGCCATCCTCTCTGTTCCATAAGGTTTTCAATGGCTGATCTTCCAGGAGTAGATTTCCAGACCTTTCTTCCGAGGTACCTCTGGGTGACCTTAACTGCCAACCTTTAGTTTAGCAGCTGAGGGCATTAATTGTTTACACCACCCGGAAACTCCAAGGTACCTATGTTGTTGCTGTTGTTAACTTGCGGGCAAGTCGATTCCAACTCATAGCGACCCCATGTGACAGACTAGAACTGCCCCATAGGGTTCTCTAGACTGTAATCTTTACAGGAACAGATTGCCAGGTCTTCCTCCCGCAGAGCCCCTGGGTGGGTTCAAACAGCCAACTTTTCAGTTAGCAGCTGAGTGCTTAACTATTGCGCCACCAGGTTCCTTAAAGCATCTATAAAAAACCAAACCAAACCCAGTGCTGTTGAGTCGATTCCAACTCACAGCAACCCTACAGGACAGAGTAGAACTGCCCCATAGGGTTTCCAAGGCTGTCATCTTTATGGAAGCAGATCGCCAGGTATTTCTCCCACAGAGCAGCTGGTGGGCTTAAATGGCCAATCTTTGGGTTGGCAGCCAAGCAGGTAACCCCTGGGCCACCAGGGCTCCTTTAGGGTAGTACAAAAACATAGATCTTTCTTCTCCCCACACCAAGCCTCCAGCATTACTCAGAGCAGCTTCAGATTCACTTCAGGCCTGTTTTCAGCTTTACGAGAATGTACCTGTACCCTTAGATTTTTCTCTCCATCATCTTCCTCAGATATTACACGATAAATCGAACTACAAAGTTCACTAATGATATCCAGTTAAGAACACATTAAGATACTCAAAGAAGCGCTGCTCAAAGGTTAATGAGAACGTTTTTTCAACACGAAATCTAACTCAGAACTATTACCGAAGTTCTGAACACTAATTATCTACGCTATTTTAAAACCTGCCTTTAAAAAGTTATTTCTTCCACTTCTTTGGATCATACTTTATGATAAAACCATGATCCCAAACAAACCCCACTGCTGTCAAGTCGATTCTGACCCATCGCGACCCTACAGGACAGAGCAGAACTGTCCCATAGGGTTTCCTAGGCTGTAATCCTTCTGAGAGCAGACTGCCACGTCTTTCTCCCACTGAGTTGCTGGTGGGTTCAAACCACCGACCTTTTGGTTAGCAGCCGAGTGCTTTAACCACTGCGTCACCAGGGCTCCTAAAACCATGACAGTCCTACATAATTAATTGTACAAGTGTTAAATTTAAAAATATATATAATTTAGAATATGACGCCTCTAGCATTAGAAATTAAATAGAGCATTTTAAGCAATAAACAGTCAATAAATAAGCAAAATGAGTCAGCAGTTTCTCTAATCTAATAAACACTGATTCTGTACAGACTGAGTGCTTCGGAAAACAGAAATGTATAAAGAAAGAAAGTTAGCAGACATCCCAAGCCATCCCTACATACCTGGGTAAGAGCTGCCGCCTGTTGTAAGATGTTTTCCTTCAATTGCTCTGCTCTCTTTGCATGAAAAGAATTACTTTGACTCTGGATGACAAAGACAATTCTTTTTAAATCTAGAAAAAAACAAGAAGAGTTCTGAAGTATTTCGTCCTTAGCCACTACTAAAATACACTTGAAAACAAGGAAAAAACATCAGCGGCGAGGCAAGCCTTCAGGCAATGAACTCATCAGCAAAAGTCTTTTCTCCAACTGATCTTCCAAACATCCTTCCTAGCAAGTTAGCAAGTAAATAAGCTCACTGTACTCAGAGCTGGGCTGCTAACCCAAAGCTTGTCAGTTTGAATCCACCAGCCACTCCTTGGAAACCCTATGGAGCCGTTCTACTGTGTCCTATGGGTTCACTATGAGTTGGAATCGACTCGATGGGGCAACGGGTTTGGTTTGGTTTGGTACTAGACCAAGTCACCAGTAACAAACTGCATTTGCTCCTGCATCCCTCAGAGAGGATAGGTGTAAATGGGCAGAAGTATGGAAATGTCAAGAACACACTACCCTCCCTGCTGTTGTTGTTACTGTTGTTGTTGGGTGCTGACAAGTTGATTCTGACTCATAGCGACCTCATGTGATAGAGCACAACTGCCCCATAGGTTTTTCTAGGCTGTAATCTTTATGGGAGCAGATCGCCAGGTCTTTTCTCCATCAGTGCCGACGGGTGGGTTCAAACCACCAACCTTTTGGTTAGCAGCTGAGTGCTTAACCACTACGCCACCAGGGCTGCTACTGAGTAGTGTCTTATAAAAGGGGGTACAGACACAGAAAGAACCCATGGGGGAAGAGACCAAGAAATGGCAAGGGACACTGAGGGGGGCTACCCACAGGGAATATCCCCTAGAGCTTGGTGCCCTGATTTGGACTTCTGGCTGCAACACTGTAAGACAAAAAAAAAAAAAAGGTTGTTCTTTAAAGCCACCCACTCTGTGGTATTTTTGTGATGGCAGTACTGAAAAACCATGACAAGATGACACTCTACAATAACTGCCTACATCCCAGGAGTTCACAGGGCTGGCAAATAACTCAGTAATCCTCCCCACACCCCACAAGGCGCCTGGCCAGGATTAAGTGTTATCTCCAGGAAAACAGCAGCCGTACTTCTGCACAAAACACTGAAGAAACCCATCTGGGACAACACAGGCAGGATCTGCCAGCCCACCGGAGACACGCCTCAAAGCAGTCAGGTTCTGACAATGGCAAGTCAGGAGGAAATCCTAGGATGTCACACCCACCCCGCCAGGGAAGGACGCTCACCCTCAAGGCTCAGGGCAGCACAGTGGAGAAGTGCGTTAGCCTCCCCAGATAAAGAAACAACCAATGTCAGCACGCCAGACAGGTGCTAGCAGAAAGCAGATGTCACATAAATTATAGCCTCCAGCCAGGCTTACCGCTGATGGATGTGGGGAAGTCCCCCCAACACAAAGTTCAACCTCTCAGTTCTGGGATGCTAATTTGTTTTTAATTTTATTCCATTATATTTAATTGGGCAAATCTGCTGCAGAAGACCTCTTTAAAGTGTTACAAAGCAAAGATGTCACTTTAAAGACTAAGGTGCACCTGACCCAAGCCATGTTATTTTTCAATCACTTCATATGCATGTGAAAGCTGGACAATGAATAAGGAAGACCAAAGAAAAACTGATGCCTTTGAATTATGGTGTTGGCGAAGAATATTGAGTATACTATGGACTGCCAGAAGAACAAACAAGCCCGTCTTGGAAGAAGAATGCTTCTTCCAGAATGCTCCTTAGAAGCAAGGATGGCAAGACTTCGACTCACATACTTTGGACATGTTATCTGGAGAGACCAGTCTCTGGAGAAGGACATCATGCTTGGTAAAGTAGAGGGTCAGTGAAAAAGAGGAAGACCCTAAAAGCCTGTGAGCGGCCATCTAAGATACTCCACTGGTCTCATCCCTTCAGGAGCAAGGGAGAATGAAGAGAACAGGATACAAGGAAAAGATTGGTCTGAAGGACTAATTGTGCACAGCTACCAAGGCCTCCATCGGACTGAGTCCAGTACAGCTAGATGGTGCCTGGCTACCACCACTGACTGCTCTGACTGGAATCACAACAGAGGGTTCTGGACAGAGCTGGAGAAGGATGTGGAGCATAATTCTAACTCACAAAAAATAGACCAGATTTATTGGCCTAAAGGAGACTGGAGAAACCTCGAGAGTATGGCCCCCAGACACCCTTTTAGCTCACTGGTGAAGTTACCTCCGAGGTTCACCGTTCAGCCTGGGAGTGGACAGCCCCGTAAAACCAAATGAGACTAACGAGGTACAGGAGTCCAGTGACAAGGGCCAGAAGGCAGAAGGGGACAAGGAAGCTGGTGATAGGGAACCCAAGGTTGAGTAAGGATATTGTTGATATGAGATTGTTAACCATTGTCATAGGGCAACATTTGTAGTAACTGTTAAATGGGAAACTATTTTGTTCTGTAAGCCTTGATCTTAAGTGAGAATAACAGCACAATTGGAAGAGCATACTCAATGTCACTGAACTGTGTATGTACAAATTTTTGAAATGGTGTATTTTTGGCTATGTGTATTTCCCCCCCAAAAAAAAGTTGAGAAGTTAGAGGGTTAATATGTTGTGGGGTTGTTAACCAATGTCATAAAACAACATGTGTACTACTGTTTCATGAGAAACTATTTGTTCTGTAAGCCTTCACCTGAAGTACAATTAAAAAAAAAAAAAAAGAGGAAGACCCTCTATGAGATGAACTGACACAGTGCCTGCAACAATGGTCTCAAACATAGCAACGACTGTGAGGATGCTGCAGGACCAGGCAGCGTTTAGTCCTGTTGTACACAGGGTCACTATGAGTCAGAACCAACTTGACAACACCTAACAACAACAACAACAAATTTAACTGTTCGATAGTTCTATAGTTCCATTCATTCATTCACTTACGAAAAATTCATGGAGCTAACAGCTCCACTGTGAGACCTTTAGATCCTAAAATAATCCAAAACGGTCTGTCTCAGTTTCCTAGTGCTGCTATAACAGAATTACCACAAGCAGGTAGCTTTAACAAACACAACCTTATTTTCTCAGTTTAGGAGGCTGGTGATGTTGGGTGCCACAGAGCTGAGTCCGACTCATAGCGACCCCATAAGACAGAGCAGAACAGCCCAACAGGGTTTCCTAGGCTGTAAATCTTTACAAGAGCAGATTGCCAGGTCTTTCCCCCACAGAGTGGCTGTTGGGGTCAAACTGCCAACCTTTCAGCTAGGAGCTAAGCAGGTAACCACTGCACCACCAGGGCTCCTTACGAGGCTAGAAGTCCAAATTCAGGGCACCAGCTCAAGGGGAAGGCCTTCTCTCTCTGTGGGCTCTGGCGGAAGGTCCTCGCCTCTTTTCAGCTTCTGTTCCTCAGTTCTTTGGCGACGCTCATGTGGCATCTATCTTCTCTTCTTCTGTTTGTCCTTCCATCTCTGTGACTAAACTGCTTTCTTATATCTCAAAGGTGACTGGCTTAAAACAACCCTACACTGTATGGCCTCATTAACATAACACAGGAGCCCGGGCTGCACGGTGGTTAAAGCGCTCAGCTGCTAACCAAAAGGTCAGCCGTTCAAACCCACCAGCCACTCTACGGGAGAAAGATGTGGCAGTCTGCTTCCTTAAAGATTTGCAGCCTTGGAACTCCTATGAGGCAGTTCTACTCTGTCCTATAGGGTCACTATGAGTCAGCATCAACTCAACAGCAATGGGTTTGGGTTTCTATGACCATTACAGCCTAGAAAACCCTATGGGGCAGTTTTACTCTGTCACATGGGGTCCTTGTGAGTCGAATACCAACTTGACTGCCCCTAACAACAACAACATATCCTTATGATGCGAAACCATAAAAGACTGTATGAGAATGATCAGCCCCAAATCAGGATAATGGTCGACAGGCTTCAGCTGTGCTAGTAATGTTTTGTTTCTTAAAAACCCAAACCAAACCTGTTGCTGTCGAGTCAATTCCAACACATAGTGACCCTATAGGACAGAGTAGAACTGCCCCACAGGGTTTCCAAGGAGCAGTTATTGGATTAGAACTGCTGACCTTCTGGTTAGCAACTGCAGCTCTTAACCACTGCGCCACCAGGGCTCCAGCTGTTTCTTAAGCCAAGTGGTAAATACATGGACAGTCATTATATTCCTCTTCGTGAGTTTGCGCAAGTTCAAGGTATTTCATAATAAATTTTTAGAAAGAGCAGACCCATCTGTGAAAAGGGTTTTCATCCTGCTCTCACCACAGGAACGAACTCCTACCCCTTGCTTCTCCACAACAGCACCGTCCCACTGTTCTCTTCAAGAGACACAGGCTTTGTAAGAAGAAAAAAAGGTAAGTGGAATCTTCTCCTTTTCATATACCTGCTTCATGGTCTGTGAGTTTTTTCTCTTGCTAACTCAGCTTCTAAGTGGTCATGCTGGCCCCTTCCTTTTTCTTGTTTTAATAATTTATTACTTTTGTTGTTGTTGGGAATATACACGGCAGAGGATACACCAGCAGTTTCTACACGTACATTTCAGTAACACTGATTTCATTCTCAGAGCTGTGAAGCCATTCTCACCCTCCTTTTCTGAGTTGTTCCTTCCCCAGTGACATAAAGTCATTGCCCCCTAAGGTTCCTAGCTAATCTTTCAAGCTGCTATTGTCAATTTGATCCCAGCTGTCCAAGGCAGATACTCTTTACTAAGTAAGCCATTGCTTGGTTAGGATATTTTTGGTTTAAGGTTTAAAGACTATCTCAGGGCAATAGCTTCAGGGGATCATCCAGCCTCCGTGGCTCCAGAAATTCTGAATTTCATGAGAATTTGAAATTCTGTTCTACATTTCTCCCTTTTGATCAGGATTCCTCTCTAGAATCCTTGATGAAAACATTCAGTAACGGTAGCCAGGCACCATCCAGTTCTTCTGGTCTCATGGTAAAGAAGGCAGTTGTTCATGGAGGCCATTAGCCACACATTCCATTTCCTCCTCCTTCCTGACTCTCCTTCTTCCTCTGTTGCTCCAGGCAAATACAGACCACTTGTTGTACCCTGGATGGCCCTTTCCTTTTTTCTCACACTTCAATCACACGTGACATATGTGTGCATTCCACAAACATCTTTTGAGTGCCTACTAAGTGCAAAGCTCTGGGATACCAAGGCAAATAAGCACAGTCCAGGCATTTAGGAGCCTGAGTCCAGCTCAGAAGACAGGCAATTATAATGCAAAGTAATAAGTGGAAGGCCAGAGCTGGGCAGGATTCCATGGGAGTTCAGAGAGGGATCGCGTACAAGGAAAGCTGCTGGGAGAAGACATTCCTGATTTTCCTTCAAAAAGCAGCAGGTGTCTGCAGACTCTGAGCAGAGGGTAGCAGACTATGTGTACAGAGTTAGCACAGTGGTTAAGAGCTTGGTGGCTAACCAAAAGGTTGGCAGTTCAAACTGACCAGCCGCTCCTTGGAAACCCTATGAAGCAGTTCTACTCTGTCCTGTAGGGTCGCTATGAGTCGGAATCAACTCAATGGCAATGGATTTGGTTTGGTTTAAGGTGAATTAGAGGTTCAGGCTGCAGAGGAAGGCTGCACCCAGTTTCTATAACCTTAATAAGAACAAATGACTGATCTTAAAGAATCCAGGCTTACTGGATCTAGAGTCCCCAAGACTATGGCCCTGAACTGCTCTTCAAAACATGCATTGAAATTACTCCCTAACATCACCTTTAAACTTAGTAACAGTTTAGCCCAAAGAGAAAAGACTGTCACCCTTGAGTACTGCATTTCTTTAAAAAAAAAAAAAATCCAAATAAGGCCAAATGGTCGACAAGTAGTACAAAAGATTAACATATACAATTTAGCAACAAATTGCAGTAACAACTGGTTACACAGGTAGATATGTATGCATATATGTGTATAGCAAGGTATATGTGTGTATACATGTGTATATATAGGTGTATCTGTAGGCACAGATATATACATGTTTGTGTGTGCTGCACATATATTCACGTATATAATTAAGCACATACAGGGCACAATCACAGATACCTCCCAGACATAACCAAATACCTCACAGGATTGGTTTACTGGGTTTCAAGGCTTAGGATCCTAGTCTCATGGGACAACTCAGTCAACTGGCACAATGTTAAGTCTATAAAGTTGATGCTCTACATCTTAGTTTGTTGAGTAGCATCTGGGGTCTTAAAAGCTTGTGAGCAACCATCTAAGATACAACTATTGGTCTCTACTCATCTGGAGCAAAAGAGAAAGAAGGAAACCAAAGACCCGAAGAAGAAACTAGTCTACAGAACTAATCGTCTACACGAACCACAGCCTCATCTATCCAGAGACCAGAAGAACTAGATGGTGCCCTGCTATCGCTACCGACCATCCTGACCAGGGACACAATAGATGGTCCTGGACAGAATGGCAGAAAATTGTATAACAAAACTCTAATTCATATTTTTAAAAAAGGCCAGACTTACTGGACCGGTAGAGAGTAAAGGAACCCTGAGACTATCAACCTGAGATACCTTTAAAATTTCAACTGTAACTACTCCCGGAGGTGGCCTTTCAACTAAATAACAGACTGGCTCATAAAATAAATATCAGCACCCATGAGTACTGTGCTCCTTTAAAAAAAAAAAAAATCATCTATGAGACCAAACGGTCAACATTTACTCTAAAGCAAAGATGAGACGTTGTGGGGGGGACTGGATTAATGGAAATAGAACAACCAGAACAGACATGAGCAGAATGCTGACACAGTGTGGAAAATGTAACCAATGTCACTGAACAATACGTACAGAAACTGTTCAATGGGAGCCTAACCTGCTGTGCAACCTTTCACCAAAAACCCAATACAATATTAAAAATAATAATAATAAAAAAGAAATAAATGAAAGACCAAAGGTTACACAGCTATTGAGAGCATAGATGAGAAGGTTGGGGAAGAAAGATTAAGTAAATAAACGGAGGTTAAACAACTAGAACAGAAACGAGAATGTGGACCCAGCATGAAGAACGTAACCCATGTCGCTGATCGCTAAGTACAGAAACTACAGATTTTGCTGTATATTCTCACCAAAAATAAAATTAAATAAAAAGAATGAATGACCAAAAAGCTACACCACTCAGCCCCAATTCCATTCCAGAGAAGAACCAGTTAGTGCTGAAACAGCTTATGTGCTTAAATTCCTGCTGTCCTTCATATCAGCACCAAGAAATCTTTTCTGACATACTTCCTGCCCGTACCTGTTGCCGACTCAGTGACCCCACAGGACAGAGCAGAACAGCCTCATAGGGTTTCCAAGGCTGTAATCTTTATAGAAGCAGATAGCCACAGCTTTTTCCCACAGAGCGGCTGGTGGGTCTGAACCGCCAACCTTTTGTTTCACAGTCGAGTGCTTAACCACTGCACCACCAGGGCTCCTTATACACATCCTAACTAAGCCCTGCCTTAATTGAATCACCTTCTGGCTGAGTCTAGATCCCAGAGATCACCATGCTAGCTGTCTTCTACATTTATATGCCATCCGCCTGTTTGACTCTTCATGTCCCACTGACCCACTGACGGAGCTAAACAAGACAAAGCCAAGGTCTTCTTATGTTAGCTGCCCTCCTCTAAACTCATAGTAATGTGCCATCAGCAAACACTGTCAAAACCCAAGGCAGATCGTCAGCACCTCTCCTCCGGGAAACATGCAATAAATGGGCCATTCACTATGAGCCTGAGAACAGTGAAGAGCAGGACAGGCTAGAAGCAGGAGATAAGGAAATTCAGCAAGGATACAGGAAGGACTGGTGCATCAAGGCAGCATCAAGGAAAGGCAATCCAACTAAAGTGATGGTTAGAAAAGGATCCCTGAAGGAGGAATCAAAGGTTCTCCATTGCTGCAGTTATTGCTCTGGTTAAGCCTCAGCTGCTCATCGAAAGGTCGGCAGTTCAAACCCACCTAGCAGCTCCATAGGAGAAAGACCTAGCAATCGACCTCCATAAAGATGACAGCCTAGGAAACACTGTGAGGCAGTTCTACTCTGTCACGTGGGGCTGCTGTCAGTCGGAATCAACTCAATGGCACCCAACAACAACAGTGTGGGTCAAGCACTCTGCTAACTGCTTATCTTTCCTGGTCAGAAATTAGCTAGAATAATGAATTCCATCATTCTGGTGTTTTCCTACTGTGAAGTCAAAAGCAACGAGCCACCTGATGATTTAAAATCCCTGGGTGGCCAAGCGGTTTGCAACTGGCTGCCAACCAAAAGGTTGGTGGTTTGAACACACCCAACAGTGCCATGGAAGAAAGGCCTGGTGATCGGCGTCCGTAAAGATCACAGTCAAGAAAATCCTACAGAGCAGTTCTATTCTGTCACATGGGGTTGCTATGAGTCGGAATCGACTCGATGGCACCCAACAACAACGACAGTCAATCTATCCATTAGACAGTAAGCTGAAAGAGAAAGAGACTGTCCAGTGCTTCAGGCTGTCACCAGCTCTGAGTACTATAAGACCATGACTTCACAGACATAGGCACTCTGACCCTACAGGAGCGTGTGGAGGTAGTACCCTCCTGGCACTGTCAACTCACATCAAGATTGTGGTCAGTAAGCCCCCGAGCCTAGTTCTGATGAACTGATACCAAGGGAAGTGTCATTCGACTTGCCACTTGCAAAGGCAAGGATGTATACTTACTTGTCCGAGATAATTTCACCTTGGTAGCTTCTATCCAATGCTCCAGACTGGGGTCATTAATCCATTTAATAACCACTTACTATAAGGAACAGAGCCCTGGTGGCGCAGTGGTTAAAGCGCTCAGATGCCAACCAAAAGGCCAGCAGTTCAAATACACCAGCTGCTCCAGGGGAGAAAGATAGGACAGTCTGCTTCTGTAAAGATTTACAGCCTTGGAAACCCTGTGAGGCAGTTCTACTCTGTCCTATAGGGTTGCTACGAGTTGGAACCAATTCGATGGCAACAGGGTTTTTTTAATTACAGTAAGACCTGCAAAAGCTGGAAGCTGTGTAAGGCGGAAGCCTGTCAAAGAAGGAAAAGGCAAATATTTCCCACTAAAAGGAGTGACAGAAACATGGTGAGTCTGCACCCTGTCAAAGGCAGAAAACTTGCACGACCCTGAGAAACAAGGCAGTCCCGTCGAGTTCCAGCTCTCACAGGTCTCCCTGTACAGGAAACCCATCAGCTCCCTTAAAATAGCAAATGAATACCCACCCCAAAAGGGCTGGTGGCAGAGGGAAAACCTACACATGGGGAGGGTGGGCTGAACCATACAGGTATTGTAGTGTAGAGAAGATAATATACTGCACCGAAGGGGCTCCTCTCCCACCCATGGAATACGGCTGTTCACAGAGCCCGCAGACCCCAGCCCATCCCCCTGAGGGGTCCGTGCATACCCAGACCCCAGACCCTCCTCCCCAGCAGAGGCCACCCTGGCCCACGGAGGGCTGGGAGCTCTCCTGCACTTCCAGACACCTCAGAATCCATGCCCGGGAAGGGAAGACCTCTGGGGGAAAATTTTCTTTTTCCCTCCTGTCACAGGCCCCCTTCCAGGTCCCATGGCCCACCAGGATGACTGACCAACTGAGGGACAATCTCTCCACCATTGGGGAGAGACCTAGCCCAGCCCAGAGGTGTGGCCTTCCCCCTTAACAACGCACTGGGGGCACGTTTTCCATGGACGGTCCTATCCCTCAAGGAGCTTATAATATACAATAAGGAGAAAAACCCACCCCATTGCCATCGAGTCATTCCAATTCATAATGACCCTACAGGACAGAGTAGAACTGCCCCATAGAGTTTCCAAGGCTATAATTGTTATGGAAGCAGACTGCCACATCTTTCCCCTGCGGAAAGGCCGGTGGGTTCAAACTGCCGATGTTTTCATTAGCAGCCGAGCTCTTAACCTGCACCACCAGGGCTCCTTCAATAGGGAGCAAGAAGTGTTAAAAAGGGGGTGCAAATCAGAGTGTACATGGGCTATGATAGAAATGTACAAAGAGCAGCTTCCACACCTGAAGGTGGGTGGCTCAAACCTACCCAGCGGCTCCAACGGAGAAAGACCTGTCAATCTGCTTCTGTAAAGATTGCAGCCTGGGAAACCCTATGGGCAGTTCTTCTCTGTCACATGGGGTCATGTGATGGTTAAGGTTATGTGTCAACTTGGCTAGGCTATGATTCTCACTGGTTTTGCAGATATTATGTAATCATCTTTCATTTTGGACCTAATGTGAGCAGCCAATCAGTTGAAAGGCAATCAGTTGAAATCCAATCAGTTTCCTTGGGGGTGTGGCCTGCATCCAATATATATGGATGTTCTGGCAAAACTCTCTCTGGATCCAGCATCTGACTCATTATCCTCTGACCTCCGGTTCTTAGGACGTGAGCAGGCAGCCCACTGCCTGACCTGCAGATCTTGGGATTCGCCAGCTCCTGAAGCCCTGTGAGCCAGCAGCCTGCCACCTGACCTGCTGATCTTTGGTTTGTCAGCCCCTGCAACCACCTGGGTCAGCAGAAGCCTCCAGACTGATATCTGACCCAATGACTTGGGACTTGCCAGCCTCTACAACTGCGTGAGCCATTTCCTTGAGATAAATCTCTGTATATATTTAGGTATACACACTTGACTGGTTTTTCTCCCCTAGGGAACCTAGCCTCTGACAGGCCGCCATGAGTCGGAGTTGACTTGATGGCACCTAACAACAACCCCAACATGGATCGTGGGAAACATTTGGCAGAAGATATGGCTGGTGAGCTGCCTCGTGACGGATAAGCAGTGTCTGCCTTCTGAGGGACAAGCAGTGTCTGCCTTCTGAGGGGCAAGGAATGTCTGCCTTCTGAGGGACAAGCAGCGTCTGCTTTCTGAGGGACAAGGAATGTCTGCCTTCTGAGGGACAAGCAGTGTCTGCCTTCTGAGGGAGAAGGAGTGTCTGCCTTCGGAGGGACAAGGAATGTCTGCCTCCTGAGGAACAAGAGTGTCTGCCTCCTGAGGGACAAGCAGCGTCTGCCTCCTGAGGGACAAGCAGCGTCTGCCTCCAGAGGGACAAGCAGCGTCTGCCTCCTGAGGGACAAGCAGTGTCTGCCTTCCGAGGGACAAGCAATGTTTGCTAGGGAAGGAGTGGGGACCCTGGGTCCAGGCAGAGGAGGCATGAGCAAGGCTTGTCCCTTCTCCCACTCAGGTGGACCCCTTGTAAGAGGGACTGAGTCTTATTTGTCTCTGTAGCCCCACAGTGCCCACTCAACATGGTGGTCTGCTCTCACTGGAAGCTCAAAACATGACAATGAAGGAATGAGATCCGCCATATTAGCTGATGCAGTCAAGCCTGCAAAAGCCGGGACCTGTGTAAGGCGGAAACCTGTCAGAGAAGGAAAACTCAAATCTTTTCCACTAATAGAGAGCGAGAGAAAAGTAGTAAGACTGCACCCTGTCCAAGGCGGAAAAACTTGCAAGACCCAGAAAAACAAGGCAGTCCCGTTGAGTTCCAGCTCCCCCAGGTGTCACTGTGCTTGTAACACACCAACATGAAAAGGGTTCTCCTCATGTCTTCCTGAGGCTAGCTGTAAACGCTGGGCTGGGCCAACAAGTGGATATTTGGACAGCAATATTTACTGCATAATCAACAGAATCAGAAAGAAAAATTCACTTAGGTGAAACATGATTTACAGGAAACACACCAGGGTACATATTTAAGTTTAAAAAATAAAACATTACTTACCTATGTCATGTTTCCTTGATGGTCCACTTTTCTCCAAATTCTAAATATTAAATAAAAAAGAGAAATCTCATCATATAACTAAGCTATCAATACACTAAATAAATATTTATTATAAATATATATTTGTATACAATTCTATAATTATTACATAATATATATACTACATATTATATTATAAGGAACCCTCATGGCACAATGGTTGAGAGCTCAGCTGCTAAATGGAGGTTGAGTCCTGCGAATACACCCAGTAGCTCCTCCAGAAAGACTTGGTGATCTGCTCCCATGAAGATCACAGCCTATGGGACCATGGTCTTGGGGGACATCTAGGTCAAGTGGCATAACATAGTTCATAAAAAAAATGTTCTACATCCTACTTTGGTGAGTAGTGTCTGGGGTCTTAAAAGCTTGCAAGCAGCCATCTAAGATACATCTATTGGTCCCATGCCATCCGGAGCAAAGGAGAATGAAGAAAACCAAAGAGACATGGGAAATGTTAGTCCAGAGGACCAACAGACCTCATGAATCACAGCCTCCACCAGCCTGAGCCCAAAAGAACTAGATGGTGCCCAGCTACCACCACTGACCGCTCTGACAGGGATCACAATAGAGGGTTCCGGACTGAGCAGGAGAAAAAAGTAGAATAAAATTCAAATTCACAAAAAAAGACCAAACATACACGTACTGGTCTGACACAGACTAGAGGAACCCCCGAGATTATGGCCCCTGGACACCACCCAGAACTCAACACAGAACTGAAGCCACTCCCGAAGCCCACTTTTCAGACAAAGATGAGACAGGCCTATAAAACTAACAATAACACACGTGAGGAACATACTTCTTAGTTCAATCAAACAGCAAGATGAGAAGGCAGGAAGGGGCAGGAAATCGGGACGAATGGACACAGGAACCCGGGTAGGAAAAGGGAAGAGTGCTGTCACACTGCAGGGATTGCAACTAATGTTACAAAACTGTGTGTATAAATTGTTGAATGAAAAATGAATTTGTGCCGTAAACTTTCACCTAAAATATAGTAAAATTTGGGGGGCTGTGGGGACCATGGTCTCGGGAACATCTAGCTCAACTGGCATAACACAGTTAATAAAGAAAATGTTCTACATTCTACTTTGGTGAGTGGTGTCTGGGGTCTTAAAAGCCTGTGAGCAGCCGTCTAAGATATTCTACTGGTCTTACCCCTTCAGGAGCAAGGGAGAATGAAGAAAACAAGATGCAACGGAAAGATCAGTACAAAGGACTAACGGACCACAACTACCACGGCCTCCACCAGACTGAATCCAGGACAGCTAGATCGTGCCCGACTACCACTACCGACTGCTCTGACAGGGATCACAACAGAGCACCCCAGGCAGAGCTAGAGAAAAATGGAGAACAAAATTCTAACTCATAAAAAGAGACCAGGTTTACTCGTCTGACAGAGACTGGAGAAACCCCGAGAGGATGGCCCCTGGACACACTTTTAGCTCAGTAATGAACTCACTCCCGAGGTTCACCCTTCAGCCAAAGATTAGACAGCCCCATAAAACAAAACGAGACTAATGGGGCACAACAGTCCAGGGACAAGGACTAGAAGGCAGGACGGGACAGGAAAGCTGGTAACAGGGAACCCAAGGTTGAGAAGGGAGAGTGTTGACATGTCATGGGGTTGGTAACCAATGTCATAAAACAATATGTGTACTGTTTAATGAGAAACTATCTGTTCTGTAAACCTTCATCTAAAGTACAATAAAAATAAGTAAATAAAATTTAAAAAAAAAGATCACAGCCTAGAAAACCCTACAGGGCAGTTCTAAACTGTCCTGTAGGGTCGCTATGAGTCAAATCAGCTTGACAGCAACAGGTTTGTTTTTTGGTTTTTATATTATATTATATGTTACAGATATATATAAGTATACACTATATATATTAAATATATATTACACACGTATTAAAACCAAAAAACCCATTGCCGTCGAGTCAATTTTGACTCATAGCAACCCTACAGGACAGAGTAGAACTGCCCCATAGGGTTTCCAAGGAGCGGCTGGTGGATTCGAACCACCGACCTCTTGGTTAGCAACTAAGTTCTTAACCACTGAGCTACCAGGGCTTCGCATACATATAATATAAATATACATATTAACATTTTGCGGGAAGATTTTAAAGATGGGAGTTTGGAAGTATTTTCCTAAATAAAGAAATGAGACCAAAACCTAAGGGGGAAAGCAGCCATGATGTACTTCTGCAACACAGCAGGAGTCTCTTAGGAAGGCTGTCCTTTCTTGTTATGTGACCTTAGGCAAGTCATCCAATTTAGCTGAGGCTCCTCCCTCCTGTGTGAAGCAGAGGTAACACCTAACTGCTTCACAATGTCCTTGGGAAGATTAATTTAAAAACCTTGTAAACCATAAGGCTTTATAAACTTATCAGAGATATGATTAATCTGGTAGTGTTTCTAGGAAGAAAGACCTGGCGATCTACTTCCAAAAAATAGCCAATGAAAACCCTATGGATCACAACCGAACACTGTCTGCATCTCTTGCTTTGGCTTTGGACACGTCATCAGGAGAGATTAATCACCAGAGGAAGACATCATGTTTGGTGACGTAGAGGGCCAGCAAGGGTGAGGGAGACCCCGGGTGAGATGGATTGGCCCAACAGCCTCAACAATGGACTCGAACATGCCAGCTATCATGAGGATGACGCAGGACTGAGTACTGTTCATTCTGTTATACATATGGTCAACATGAGTCAGAGCCAACTCAACAGCCGCTATCTATCTACCTTCTCACCCATCTATCCATCATCTATCCATCCTCTATCTACTCATCCATCCGTCCGTCCATCGTCTATCTATCCACCCATCCATCTATCCATCTATCATTTATCCATCATCTATCTATATATCTATCCATCCATCAATCATCCATCTACCTACCTACCTGCGTACCCATCTACCATTCATCTACCTCCTACGTACCCATCTATCATCTATCATCCACCTACCTACCCAGTTACCCATCTATCAATCATGTTCCTCATGAAGACAAGCTCTACTAATGATTGAATTTTATCATCTTTTGGGTTCAGGCATACTGTTGTCAGCATGTGTTATGGATTGAATTGTGTCCTCCAAAACTTGTCAATTTGGCTAAGCCATGATTCCCAGTATTGTGTGGTTGTCCTCTATTTTGTGATCTGATGTAATTTTCCTATGCATTGTAAATCCTACCCTCTACGATGTTAATGAGGCAGGATTAGAGGCAGTTATGTTAATGAGGCAGACACAATCTATAGGATTAGGTGTATCTTGAGTCAATCTCTTTTGAGATATAAGACAGAAGCGAGCACAGGAGAGGGGGACCTCATTACCACCAAGCAAGAAGAGCCAGCAGCAGAGCACATCCTTTGGGCCCCGGATCCCTAAGTTGAGAAGCTCCTAGACCAGGAGAAGCCTGATGACAATGACCTTCCCCTAGAGCCGACAGAAAGAGAAAGTCTTCCCCTGGAGCTGATGCCCTGAATTCAAACTTCTAGCCCCCTGAACTATGAAAGAATAAAACTCTGTTTGCTGAAGCCATCCACTTATGGCATTTCTGTTACAGCAGCACTTGATAACTAAGACAGAAATTTGGTACCAGGAGTGGGGTGCTACTCTAACAGATACCTACAATGTTCAAGCTGTTTTGGAATTGAGTAATGGGTGGAGGCTGGAAGAGTTTTAAAGTGCCTAACAGTAAAAGTCTAGATTGCCTTGAAGAGACTGTTGGTGGAATTATGGACATCAAAGACAATTCCAGCGAGGACTCAGAAGGAAGTAAGGAAAGCTGTAACACCAGAGACAGCACAGACGGCGAGAAGGAGCAGCAGACCGATGGCAGCAGAACCAGGAGACTGGTGCGAGATGGCGCAGAAGCCGACCCACGGAACAAGAGAGCTGAGTGCCTTCAGGCAGGAGGCTTCCTGGTGGAGTGGTGTGCCTCTGGGCACTTGTCGGTGGAGCTAAGCTTGTCAACCCAAGAAGGGAGAGAGCTGAGCACCTTCAGGAAGCAGAAGCTGCGAGACAAGGAACACAGGAAGCAGAGCTGCCTCAGTCTCAAAGGGTGGGGCCACAACCTCTGGGGTCTCAAAAGGTAGACCCATGGCCTGCTGGGTATCAAAGGGTGGGGCTGTGACCTCTAGGTTTCAAAGAGTCAGATCTTCACCAACTCAGTTCCACAGTGTGGGGCTTCCTTTCAGGAATGCCAGTGGGATGGGGCCAGATCTGATGTCCCAAGCTGAGGGGGTAGGGCTGCCATGCCCACAGCACAGAAGAAGAGGACCTGCCAGGGCCAAGGGGGTAGGGTCACCCCTCAGACAGACTAGGAGAATGGGGCCACCCAAATGCAAGGAAGCAGAGTTGCCATCCCAGTGGGCCTGGAAGGCAGAGTTGAAGCCCAGGGCCAAGGGGCCTCCAACCAGAATACAGACAGTATGGCCAAGCCCCAGAGTCTGGAGAGCAGGGCCATTGCCTAAATGGTCTCAGAGAACAGGTAATTATTTTCAAGCCTTGGGACCTAATATAAAGTGTTCTGCTGACTTGCTTGGTACCTATTATCCTTTCTTTCCCTCCAATTTCTCCCACTTGTAATGGAAATGTCTACCTTGTGCCTGTACCACCACTGCACTTTGGAAGCAGATAACTTGTATTCTAGATTTCACAGATGAACAAAAATTTTGCCCCAGCATGGAATTTGGACTTAGAATTGATTTAAGACTTTTGGGATGATATGATGGGGTGAATGTGTTTTTATATCTGGCCCCTACATGAATTTTGAGGGGCCTAAGAGTAGAAATGTTATGGATTGAATTGTATCCCCCCAAAATATCTGTCAACTTGGCTAGGTCATGATTCCCAGTATTGTGTGGTTGTCCTCCATTTTGTGATCTGATGTAATTTTCCTATGTGCTGTAAATCCTACCTTCTATGCTGTTAATGAGGCAGGACACAATCTACAGGATTAGGTTGTATCTTGAGTCAATCTCTTTTGAGACATAAGAGAGTGAAGCAAGCAGAGAGGAGAGGGACCTGATTATCAGCAAGCAAGAAGGGCTAGGAGTGGAAAGCATCCTTTGGACCTGGGGTCCCTGTGCTAAGAAACTCCTAGACCCAGGGGAAGACTGATGACAAGGACGTTCCCCCAGAGCCAACAGAAAGAGAAAGGCTTCCCCTGGAGCTGGCACCCTGAATTTGGACTTCTAGCCTCCTAAACTGTGAGAGAATAAACCTGTGTGTCAAAGCCATCCATTTGTGGTATTTCTGTTATAGCAGCACTAGATGACTGAGACAGCAGGTTAACACGACATCCTCTCCTACCTGGTGAGCAGCACTCGGCTGCCCACCTCTTAGCACCTCCAAGGTGAGCTGTCTTCTTCTTCTGCAGAACTTCTGACCCAGAAATCTGGGCTTGGGCACAGCAACACCTGATTCTGAGCCTGTGTACATCAAGGGAGGAACTCTCAAATGATTTTTCCAGCCAGAAGCAAAGTGTCAGCTGCTACATCTGCCATCTTCGTAGTCTTCTTTGGCAGACTCAGAAGGAATTTTCTCCCTAACTGCCCTTTTCAACAGCCTCAGGCTATAATTATGACAATTGGATGGTAGAGAATATCCGTCAATTTTCTTCACAGACCGTGATAAGAAATGCAGTTGCAAGCTTTTACCAACAAAATCGCAAATGGCTTCAAAGCCAACGTGCAGCCACAGAGATGTGTCCTCTTAAAATGCCAAAGATTTTGTGACAATCGGCAGGGCAGAGAAAGCAAGTTAAACAGAGGGAAGCGTCTACCTTGGTGGTATATTTGGTAATTATCTTTGTCTCAAGAACAGAAATGCCACTGAGCCAAGGAAAAGCCTATACTTATGTGCTGGTTTAGACCTCTGGATCAAGTGACACTTCACTTATTCCTGATAAAACATGGATTTTCGAAGAGTCTACCAAAGGAAAAAAAACTGACAAAGCTCAACCCATTCACTTCTCTAAATCTGCTGAACCAAAGCCATATTTCATCATAAATTAACCACTTGTTGTCGAGTCGATTCCAATTCATGGCAACCCCATGTGTGTTGGAGCAGAACTGTGCTCCATAGGGTTTTCAATAGCCTGAATTTGTGGAAGCAGACTGCCATATTTTTCTTCCAAGGCACCTCTAGGTGGAGTTGAACCTCTAACCTTTCAGTTAGCAGCCGAGTGCACTAACCATTGCACCACCCAGGGACTCCTACTCATGAATTAACAAGTGTGACCTCACTGACTCATCCATACACTCAATGGTACTCTTGCAGGGAAAGATCCAAGGCTTCGAACAGGTTCTAAATGGTTCAGTCATGGCCAACGGAAACAAGGCAGGGCTTCAAACCAGTTCAGTCACAGCTGACAGAAACAAGGGCAGTGTACGCGTCACATAGCAACCAAATCTCTTGCAGGTTGCCTTTTGACCTGAGTAGAAAAGGCAACAGTGTCCCACTCCAAGATGGCGGCCAACCTCGCCACTCTGAATGTGTGTCGGCTGCCATCCTGGAGCGAGACATGGCTGCCTGTTTCCTACTCAGGTCAAAAGCCAATGCAAGAGATTTGGTTGCTATACAACACATATGCTGTCCTGGTTTCTGTCAGCCATGACTGAATCACTTCAAACAGGTTCAAAGCTCTGCCTGGTTTCCATCAGCCATAACTGAACCATTTAGAACCAGTTCAACTCCTGAGGTTCACCCTTCAGCCAAAGATTAGACAGGCCATAAAACAAAACGAGACTAAAGGGGCACACCAGCCCAGGGGCAAGGACAAGAAGGCAGGAGGGGACAGGAAAGCTGTTAATGGGGAACCCAAGGTCGAGAAGGGGAGAGTGTTGACATGTTGTGGGGTTAGCAACCAGTGTCACACAACAATATGTGTATTGTTTAACGAGAAACTAGTTTGCTCTGTAACCCTTCATCAAAAGTACAATAAAAAAAAATGTTTTTTTAAGGAAAAAAAAAAAAAAAGAACTAGTTTGAAGCCCAGGAACGAACACAGTCCTTGGAATCTAGAGGCCCCCCCTGGCTTCCACCATTAACCTACTGCCTGGCCCTTGGCCAAGCGGTCTTCTCCGTGGCAGGGCACAGCTCTGGCTGCCAGATGAGTACCATGGGAAAGCAGAATTTTTAGATTTAAAAACAGCATTGGAGCTGATTCAATACCACATTTTCCTTTTACAGAGGACATAATGGAGTTTCTGAAAAGATAATGACTTTGCCCAAGGTCAGACAGTTACTCTAATCCAAACCCAAGATTAAAACCCAGGTCTTTTGATTCCTTTCCCATGTTCCTTCTATATACCACCATGAAAACTAATACATGCCCAGCCTTTCTCCTGAGACATTCTTTAGAAAATGTGTGCCATCAGATGCAAACATATTTGAAAGTAATATATACACCGAATTGCTGGGCTGAGGGCTGTGGGGACCGTTGGCAAAACACAGTTTATAAAGAAAATGTTCTACATTCTACTTTGGTGAGTAGTGTCTGGGGTCTTAAAAGCCTGTGAGTGGCCATCTAAGGTACTCCACTGGTCTCACTCCTTCGGGGGCAAGGGAGAATGAAGAAAACTAAAGTTCCAAGAGAAAGATTAGTTCAAAGGACTAGTGGACCACAACTACTACACCTCCACCAGACTGAGTCGAGTACAACTACATGGTGCCCAGCTACCACCACTGACTGCTCTGACAGGGATCACAATAGAAGGTCCCAGACAGAGCTGGAGAAAAACGTAGAACAAAATTCTAACTTACAAAAAAAGACCAGACTTACTGGCCTGACAGACACTGGAGAAACCCCGAGAGTATGGCCCACAGACACCCTTTTAGCTCAGTAATGAACTCACTACTGAGGTTCACCCTTTAGCCAAAGATTAGACAGGTCCATAAAACAAAATGAGACTAAAAGGGTACACTAGCCAGGGGCAAGGACAAGAAGGCGGCAGGGGACAGGAAAGTTCGTAATTGGAAACCCAAGGTTGAGAAGGGAGAGTATTGACATGTCATGGGGTTGTTAACCAACGTCATAAAACAATATGTGTACTAACAAAAAAAGAAAGTTACATGTACAGATACAACTATAGGTTTCTATTCGTCTGGAACAAAAGAGAAAGAAGAAAACCAAAGACTCATATTAGAAACTAGTCTATGGGAAAACTTCTACACAAACCACAGCCTCATCTACCCTGAGTTCAGAAGAACTAGATAGTGCCCAGCTACCTCTACCAACCATCTGATCAGTGCCACAATAGATGGACCTTTATAGAATGGGGGGAAAATGTGGAACAGAACCTCAAAACAATTCCTAAAGTAAATTAAAATAAAGACCTACTGGACTGGTTAAGACTGAAGGACTCCCCTCAACTGCTGCTCTGAGATACTCTTCAAATCTTGAGCCAAAACTAACCCTGGAGGGTGCCTTGTAGTTAAATAACAAATTACCTCAAAAAATAAATACTATGTTCCTTTAAAAAAATCACCTATACAAGACCAAAAGGTCGACAATTACTTTAAAACAAAGACAACCAAGACCAGAATATAAGGGAGTAGGGAAAACAGATGAAAGGAACAAGGGCCCAAAGTCCATCAAATGGGGAAAAGACAGTCTTTTTAACAAATGGTACTGGCAAAACTGGATATCCATTTGCAAAAAAAATGAAACAGGACCCATACCTCACACCGTATACAAAAACTACTTCAAAATGGATCAAAGACCTGAATATAAAGCCTAAAACTATAAAGTTCATATAAGAAAAAAGAGGACCAACACTTCAGGCCTTAATACATAGCATTAACAGGATACAAACCATAACCATCAATGCACAAACCCCAACAGATAAGCTAGATAACTGGGATCTTCTAAAAATCAAACACCTATGCTCTCCAAAAGACTTCACCAAAACAGTAAAAAGAGAACCTACAGACTAGGAAAAAATTTTTGGACACTACAAGTCAGACAAAGGTCTAATCTCCATAATCTGCAAGAAAATCCAACACCTCTACAACAAAAAGACAAATAATCCTATTAAAAAATGGGCAAAGGAAATGAACAGACACTTCACCAAAGAAGACATTCAAATGGTCAACAGACACATGAGGAAAGCTCGCGATCACTAGCCATTAGAGAAATGCAAATTAAAACCACAACGAGATACCATCTCACCCCGGCATTACTGGCACGAATCAAAAACACTGGAAACAACAAATGTTGGAGGGGCTGCGGGGAGATCGGAACTCTTATGCGCTGCTGGTAGGAATGCAAAATGATACAACCATTTTGGAAAATGATATGGCGCTTCCTCAGAAAGCCAGAAATAGACATACCATTCGATCCAGCAATCCCACTCCTAGGAATATATCCTAGAGAAATAAGAGTCATCACTCGAATAAACATATGACACCTATGTTCATGGCAGCATTGTTCACAATAGCAAAACGATGGAAACAACCTAGATGTCCATCAACAGATGAATGGATAAACAAACTATGGTACATACACACACTGGAGTACTATGCAATGAGAAAGAACAACGATGAATCTGTGAACCATCTCATAACATGGATGAAACTGGAGGACATTATGCTGAGTGAAATAAGTCAATCACAAAAGGACAAATATTGAATGAGACCTCTATTGTAAAAACCCATGAAAAAGTTCACACACAAAATGTGACAATCTTTGTTGGTTACCAGGGATGGGAGGGGTTGGGGGGAAATACTAAATAGGCAATAGATGAGTGGTATCTTGGGTGAACGGTAAGACAGTACACAATACAGGGGAAACTAGCACAACCTGTACAAGGAAAGGTCATGGTAGCCCCACAGACACACCCAAACTCCCTGAGGGACTGAATTGCTGGGCGGAAGGCTCTGGGGACCATGGTCTCGGGGAACATCTAGCTCAATTGGCATGACACAGCTTATAAAGACAATGCTCTACATTCTACCTTGGTGAGTAGTGTCTGGGTCTTAAAAGCCTGTGAGCGGCCATCTAGGATACTACACTGGTCTCATCCCTTCAGGAGCAAGGGAGAATGAAGAGAACAGGATACAAGGAAAAGATTAGTCCAAAGGACTAATTGTCCACAGCTACCAAGGCCTCCATAGGACTGAGTCCAGTACAGCTAGATGGTGCCCGGCTACCACCGACTGCTCTGACCAGGATCACAACAGAGGGTTCTGGACAGAGCTGGAGAAGGATGTAGAGCATAATTCTAACTCACAAAAACAAGACCAGATTTACTGGCCTAAAGGAGACTGGAGAAACCTCGAGAGTATGGCCCCCAGACACCCTTTTAGCTCACTGGTGAAGTTACCTCCGAGGTTCACTGTTCAGCCTGGGAGTGGACAGCCCTATAAAACCAAATAAGACTAACGAGGTACAGGAGTCCAGTGACAAGGGCCAGAAGGCAGAAGGGGACAAGGAAGCTGGTGATAGGGAACCCAAGGTTGAGTAAGGATATTGTTGATGTGTTGTGAGATTGTTAACCATTGCCATAGGGCAACATGTGTAGTAACTGTTAAATGAGAAACTATTTTGTTCTGTAAGCCTTCATCTTAAGTGAGAATAACAGCACAATTGGAAGAGCGTAGTCAATGTCACTGATCTGTGTATGCAGAAATTTTTGAAACGGTGTATCTTTGGCTATGTGTATTTTCCCCCCCAAAAAAAGTTGAGAAGTTAGAGGGTTAATATGTTGTGGGGTTGTTAACCAATGTCATAAAACAACATGTGTACTACTGTTTCATGAGAAACTATTTGTTCTGTAAGCCTTCACCTGAAGTACAATAAAATATAAAAAGTTAAAAATAAGAAGAAAATAGATGAAAGGAAACAGAACAACCAGAACGGAAATAACGAGAAAGTTCACGCGTTGTGAAGAATGTAAGCAGTGTCACTGAACAACTTGGGTAGAAATTGTTGAACGGGAACCTCAGCTGCTGTGTGAACCTTCACCAAAAACGCAATCAAATATTATTAAAAAAAAAGTAACACATACAAGAAAAGTTATCTTTTTAACGAGATGGAAAATGAAAAGATCCTGAGCTCAGTGGGTGTAAATTGAGTAGTTTAAACAAGCTGGAACACCTACCGGACTTCCTCCCAGGTATCTTTGTGAAATCAAAGAAAAGCAACCAGAACGATACAGCTTCCAATGTGTTATTAAGCATCGCAGCTCAGACTGGCTGACACAGTAGCTAGGAAATGGGTAGCCATATCAAAAGGCTCAATTTGTAAACTGTAAAAATGAAATACCCAAGAATAGTTGGATTAGGTGAATTGAAACGGAATCAAAATGGTCTTGAGTAATTTCCCCATCGGGAAAGAATATTAGAGTAAATAAACAAACTGACAACATTTAAAGTTTAAAATTCCAGCTTCCCTAGTGAAAGGCTTCGTTCTTCCTAAGAACAAAGAAACACATGGTTTGTTTTATTATTTCCGGTGCCACGTGTTTCTCACACGGACTATCAACATCAATCAAAACGTGCTCACTCTCAGGGCTTTCTAACTGAATTGCAATTCAGATAGAAAAAAAGTGTTATTAATGCATCTACCCCCACAGACAGCTCCCATCCCAGCAGGAAAAAGACAATCCAAGTCACCCTTTTACACAGGTTTTATTTTTAAGGCACATTAGATTTGAACACTTGTAACCCTATGGGGCAGTTCTACTCTGTCATACGTGGTCGCTATAAATCACTCTGAGGACTAAGGTGCACCTAAGTCAAGCCATGGTATTTTCAATCGCCTTATATGCATGTGAAAGCTGGACAATGAATAAGGACGACCGCAGAAGAACTGATGCCTTTGAATTATGCTGCTGGCAACCAACACTGGATATACTATGACAGCCAGAAGAACAAACAAATCTATCTTGGAAGAAGTACAGCCAGAATGCTCCCGAGAAGCAAGGATGGTGAGACTTTGTCTCACGTACTTTGGACATGCTGTTAGGAGGGATCAGTCCCTGGAGAAGGACACCATGCTTGGTAAAGCAGAGGGTCAGCAAAAAAGAGGAAGACCCTCGGGGAGGTGGACTGACACAGCGGCTGCAACAATGTGCTCAAATACAGCAAAGACTGTGGGGATGGCGCAGGACCAGGCGGTGTCTTGTTCTTTTGCACACAGGGTTGCTATGAATCGGAACCGACCTGATGGCTCCTAATGACAACAACATACCATATCTGAGGAATCCCTCGTGGCGCAAACGGTTAAGCGCTCTACTACTTGCCGGAAGGCTGACAGTTCAAACCTACCCAGAGGCACCTCGGAAGACAGGCCTGTTGATCTGCTTCTGAAAAATCAGCCACTGAAAACCCTATGGAGCGCAGTAGTTAAGCACTCTGCTGCTACTGGTTTGAACCCACCCAGTGAGTCTGTGGGAGAAAGACCCGGTGATCCGCTCCCATAATGATTACAGTCTAAAAAACTCTATGGGGCAGTTCTACTCTGTCACATGGAACTGCTATGAGTCTGAATTGACCCGACGGCACCCAAAACAATAACCCATATATATTCCACAATGATATATTACATAATATATACTATATGATAACATATATACTATACATTGTTCTCGTTAGGTGCTGTGGAGTTGATTCCAACTCATAGCGATCCCACGTAACTCCATGCCCCATAGCGTTTTCTAGGCTGTAATCCTTACGGGAGCAGATCACCAGGTCTTTCTCTTACAGAGCTGCTGGGTGGGTTCAAACCAGCCGACTTTTCGGTTAGCAGCTGAGCACTTAACCAGTGCACCACCAGGGCTCCCAGAAAGCTTGGCTAGGTCTCCAGAACCAGGAGAGGAGCGCGGCCCCAGGATCGGCAGCCGGGCAGTAAGTTGGGTGTGAGCAGCCCTCAGAACTTCCATGTAACACAACCCTGACAGCAGCTATCGAGGGCACGCAGCCGGCGAGGAGTCCATCCTGAGCAGGGCTGGGCGCGCTCCACAGGGAGTCTTAGCCAAAGCGAGTACTGAGGGGAGGTATGCAGGGCAGAGGGCGGCTGCTTCTCACACTCCCCAAACACTTCTTCTGAGAGGGATGAGCTAATGACAAATGAAATTAACATGGGGACAGCCTCCACGAGACTGAGTCCAGCACAACTAGATGGTGTGCAGCTACCACCACCGACTGCTCTGACAGGGATCACAACAGAGGATCCCGGACACAGCTGGAGAAAAATATAGAACAAAATTCTAACTCACAGAAAAAGACCAGACTTACTGGCCTGACAGAGACTGGAGAAACCCTGAGAGTATGACCCCCGGACACCCTTTTTACTCCCTTGTAACTCAGTCACTCCTGAGGTTCACGCTTCAGCCAGAAAGTAGACAGGCCCATAAAACAAAACGAGACTAAAGGGGCACACCAGCCCAGAGGCAAGGATGAGAAGGAGGGGACAGGAAAGCTGGTAACGGGGAACCCAAGGTCGAGAGGGGAGAGTGTTGACATGTCGTAGGGATGGTAACCAATGTCACAAAACAGTATGTGTACTATTTGTTTAATAAGATACTAGTTTGTTCTAAAATACAATAAAAAAGAATTCGATCCACTATAAATTATCAGCTACCAAAAAAAGAAGAAAAAGAAACTAACGTGGGATTGTTAAGAGCCTTAAATCCTGTCTCCAGGCTCATCTACAGACTGCAGACGACCTTGGACAAACTGGCTTCTCCATCGCGCAGGCTCAAGTAGTCCAGAGTACGCACTGCATCACCACCTCTCATCACGGGACCAACGGCTTCCCTGCATCTATGGCCTCAGCATCGATGTGATTAATGATATTTTTCAAGGTATGAAAAATGACACCAAGCTAAAGGAATCACCTTCTCTATCTCTACTGAAATTTATGTATGTATTGAAAGCAAAAGGACACATATAGTTTCAGATTTGAAGGGATTAGTTAAAACTTATATTTGGAAGTTTGTGCTATAATTGCTAAATTCATTAAACAAAATTTTAATTCCCTGTTAGTAACCCTTGGATATCACTTTAAATTCATCATACATGAGCCTCATGATGGCCCAAACACACACATGCAAACGCGCCCACGCATTATAACGCGCCCACACTTTGTAACGCACACACATAACACACACACATATTATAATGCACAAGCCTGAGTAACAGAAAACAGCATAGTGTGAAGAATTCAAGAATTTAGAAAATCTGGATTCTGGCTTCACTTTTTCATAATCATGAGACCTTGGGCAAGTCACTTAACTCCTCAGAGGCTAATTTTCTCTGCTGTAAATGGGAATATCTGCCTTGCTCAGCAATAACCATATCAGTGAGAGCAAATTAAACAAAATGTAAAAACATATTATTAATCATGTTATCATTAAGTGCCGTGAGTCAGAGCGACCCATGTGGCAGAGCAGAACTGCCCCACAGGGTTTCCTAGGCTGGAATCTTTCCGGACGCAATTGCCAGATCTTTCTCTCACACAGCCACTAGGTAGGCTCAAACCACTAACCTTTTAGTTAGCAGTCAAGCGTTTAACCAGTGCACCACCAGAGCTCCTAACCAAAAAACCAAGCCAAACCCGTTGCCGCCGAGTCGATTCTGACTCACAGAGATCCTACAGGACAGAGTAGAGCTGCCCAACAGGTTTTCTAAGGAGCAGCTGGTGGATTCGAAGTGCCGACTTTCTGGTTAGCAGCTGAGCTCTTAGCCATCATGCCACCAGGGCTCCTAGGTCTTAAAATCATAGGAAGGATTATTAATAACATTTTTCTATCTAGGGAACTTGTGAGATAAAACAGTTAACATCCTGCTGATAAAAGAAAACACTATTAAAAAAGTGCTTTTGTGCCAACTGCGGAGGGAAAACAGAATCACAACCCAGCCTCTTAATGAGCGTGAGAAAAGCAGCTCACACTGTAAAAGACGGTGCTTCTCATTCTTGCAGGCTAAACAGATCTCCTGCAAAGCCCAAACAGTAAACTGAGGCCCAGTTCTTGAGGCAAACAAAGGGCCAGCAGCAGCAGTGCTGGGGTCTGCATGAGTGTCTCCCCTCCCACAGTCCCCGGGTCTGGGCTTCTCAAGACTGAGTCACCTCAGGTCCCCTCCTTCAGTCCACACCATGTCCTCTCATACGGGGCCACCTCAAAGGGGACGAGTCATTAGGCTTCTGTGACTCCCACGACACAGCGCAGTCCTTCCATCACAGACAGGGAAAATTAAACCCAAGGCTAAGATGTGGCAAGGAGCTGTAGTGCCACAACAGTTAAGTGCTCGGCCGCTAACCAAAAGGTCAGAGGTTCAAACCCACCCAGCGCTCCTTGTGAGAAAGATCTGGCAATCTGCTCCCATAAAAATTAAACCAAAATAAAAACCAAGCCCACTGCCATCAAGTTGATTCCAACTCATAGCAACCCTATAAGACCGACTAGCCTAGGAAACCCTATAGGGCAATTCTACTCTGTCACATGGGGTTGCTATGAGTCAGAATCAACTACATAGCACCTAACAATAACAATAAGATTTGGCAAGGCTGCAGAAAACTATGGCCTCCAAGCAAGACTCTTAAAATGTCTGACCCCATGTCCAAACCAAACAACAACAAAAAAAAACCCATTGTTGTCTAGTCAACTCCAACTCATAGCAACCCTATATAACAGAACAGAATTGCCCCATAGGGTTTTGAAGGCTGTAATCTTTATAGAAGCAGACTGCCACATCTTTCTCCCACAGAGCAGCCGGTGGATTCCGACCACTGACAGAAGCAGCCGAGGGCTTAACCACTGTGCCACCAGGGCCCCTACTCCATGTCCAAACACCCTCTTTCTTAAAATGAATTTAAAACCTAGTGGAGCTGCTTGAACTATTAAAGGATTTTTTTTTAAAGAAATTTATGTGTGCTTATTTGTAGGTTGCTGTTAAGAATTCAAAATCTACGGCTGACCAACATTTCATTAATTCATGAAATAAAATTTTGTAACGATTGAAGGATGAAATCCTCACAATTCTCGGTATAGAAAAGACACAAGAATCCCAGAAAGGCGCAGAACATTCGATAATTACAATCAGTACCTGAGACTGCTTGGCCTCTTCCGTTGTAGCTCCGGAAACCAAAGGAAAAGCTGTAAAAAGAAGGAAACGTTTTTACATTAGAATTAGCAATTAAGATTCTTCACATTCAACAGTTTTGCTCATAATGCGAAAAAGAGCCCTGAACAAGGCTTGTTTTGCTCACTGTTAAACGGCTGCACTGCTGAAAACTAGTACTGCTGGTCTCCTCCATCTCCAGACCTAAAATTATTCACCAATTCAAAGCCAGTATGCTTAAACTACCAAGCAAAAGAAATTGAAATCTGTGTATACCACTTGTGTCTACAAACACGAACCACAAAACAGTTACATACAACTGTCGGTGCTGTACTTAATCACCGTCAAGTCGATTCAGACTCACGGTGACCCCATGTGTGCAGAGCAGAACTGCGCCACAGGATTTTCAGATCACCAGGCCTTTCTTCCGAGACACCTCTGATTAGGTTTGAACCGCCAACCTTTTGGCTAGTAGTTGAGCACTTAACCGTCGGTGCCACTCAAGGACTCCACGTTTTTGTGTTAAGGACACAGTCTGTGAAAAATTGTAAAGATAACATAAAGGTACAAAACTGTTTTCTTCCCGAAAAAGGATGTCCATTTGCTTCTGGTAAGCACCGTTGTTATTGTTGTGCGCCACTGAGTCAATTCCAACTCATAGCGACCCTACAGCACAGAGCAGAACTGCCCTCTAGGGTATCTAAGGCTGTAATCTTTATGGAAGCAGATTTGCCACATATTTCTCCCACGGAGCAGCTGGAGGGTTTGAACCGCCAACCTTTCAGTTAGCAGCTGCACACTTAACCACTGTGCCACCAGGGATCCTTTGTAAGCACTGTAGACGCTAGCCATTATAAATGACCTTCATGCAGTCAAAGTCACCAGTCGTTCTTGAGTCAACTCCGACTTATGGCAACCCCGTGTGTGCAGAGTAGAACTGCTCCACAGGGTTTTCAAGGCTGTGACCGTTCAAAGGCAGATCGCCAGGCCTGTCTTCTGCGGTGTCTCTGGGTGGGTTCTAACCACCAACCTTTCAGCTAGCAACAGAGCGCTGAAGCAAGTGCACCACCCAGGGATCCAGAAAGACTTCCTTCTACTCCTGCGCATCCCTGAGTTGGTTGCCTTCTTAAGCAAAGCGGAATGCCTGGGATCCCAGAGGGAAGAAGTACAACATGTAACTCTTACCATCGATGCCAGAACAAGGCAGGCAACGAAGTTAAACACGGAGCAAGATTTCAGCCTTCGGGGAAGGTAGCAGGAGAGTTAACAGGACCGGAGAATGCAATGAGGCCGGAGAGCGAGGTGAATTAAAATCGCTCCTCGTTTAGAATGATTTCATGTTTTGAGTCAGAGTCCATAAATAGACCAAGAGATCCCTTGAGATACAGCTCAGCTCTGCTTTCTAAAAAAAACAATAACAACGTGAAGGTGACACCTGACACACTGAAAATATAAAACAAAACGATTAAACCACAGAGCCAGGAAGATTAACACTGTAAAAAATAACACCTTCACTTCACAGCGCATTTCTCCTGGAGAGCTAAGAAGAAGGTGTCTCATAGAGTCTGCGATCTCCAGCAAGCGTCCCGGGACAGAAACAGGCCATGACATGGAGCAGTAAGTATTAAAAGGGTTGGACAGGTCCAAACTGGATGGTGCCCAGCTACCATTACTGAACGTTTTGATCAACAATTCTATAAAAGAAGCCTGATCAAAAGGGGAAAATTCAGAACCGAATTTCACATTCTCATGGAATCCAGATGTTCTGGAGTCATGGAAGCTGGATGAACCTCTGAAACTAATGCGAAGATAATCTTTATCTTACCAAAAATATACCAAAGTTGTCTTTCAACCAAACAACAGTTTAGCTTAATTAGTAAAGAGTATCTGCCTTGAGCGATGTACTCTTTTAAAGAACTATCGACAGGGGATCACAAGGACAACAGTGACTTGAAAG
Source organism: Dugong dugon (assembly GCA_030035585.1). Classification (NCBI taxonomy): domain Eukaryota; kingdom Metazoa; phylum Chordata; class Mammalia; order Sirenia; family Dugongidae; genus Dugong; species Dugong dugon. Next base: position 5,393,179 of record CM057477.1, read on the forward strand.
GTTGGACAGGAAGCTTAGGAGGCAGTGAGTTTATGTTAATGGAGGAGGAACAATTTGGCAAACGAGGGTGAGAATGGCTGCACAATTTGAAGAATGTAACCAGTGCCGCTGAACTGTATGGGCAGAAATTGTTGAATTACTGTATGTTCTGCTGTGTATATCCTCAACAACCAAAAATAAACAGAATAAATTATTTTAGAAAGGCTGGACAGGCAATATCACCAAGGAATAAAGTAGTACCAGAGTGTCAGGGACAGGGCTGGCCCTTAGTAACAGAGAAGACCAGACTCAGAAGAAGTAGATGATAACTGTGCCCGGCTGGGTTCCTTCTAATCCCTCCTCAGAGCTCTGGTGGCACAACGGTTAAGCGCTCAGCTGCTAATCGAGAGGTTAGTGGTTTGAACCCACCTAGCAGCTCCATGAGATAAAGACCTGAAGATCTGTCCCCCTAAAGATGACAGCCTAGAAAACCCTATGGGACTGTTCTACTCTGTCACATGGGGTCACTATGAGTTGGAATCAATTTCACAGCTCCCAACAACAGCAACAAATTCCTCCCCACTCCCTCCCACAGACATCCATGGCCTCCAGTTCTCTCTTCATTAAAATCTGCTCAAAGAAAAACACCTAAAACGCATTCGCCTTAAGAAGCAAATACCTGACATGGCTTAACCGCTTCCATTTCCAGGCTGACATTTCAAAAGGCGAGGTGAAACGCAAAGCCACACGAACCTCAGTTCGTAGACTTTTGATTACAGCAGGTAACCTCTGGGGTCTCCCCGAGACCATCTCACATAAAACAGCAAATCCAGGACCACCCCACCCTGACCACCCTCACCCCACTTTATTTTTCTTCAGAGCACTTATCACCAGCTGACGTACTATGTATTTATTTGTTTATTGCCTATCTTGTGTGGTAGTTTAGAGCAGGTTCCACGGAGCAGGAACTTAGCTTTATTCACTGCTTGCCTCAGCACCTAAACAGAGCCAGCACATAAAGGCTTAATAAATACTGGCTGAATGAACAAATGAACAAATGCAAGTCTTCACTAAGACCCTGGGATTCCATCACTTAAAGGCTGTCTACGCCTTATATAGGCTTATACTTTTTGCAGCAGCCAAGCCCTGGTGATATAAACATTTAAGCACTTGGCTGCTAACCAAAGGTTGGTGGTTCAAACCCGCCTACTGGCTCTGCGTGAGAAAGACCTGGCAATCTGCTCCCATAAAGATCACAGCCTGGGAAACCCTAAGAGGCAGTTCTACTCTGTCACATGGGGTCACTATGAGTCGGAATCAACTCAGCAGCACCCAACAACAGCAGTCCTTACATGGGGCACTGCTGACCCAGGAGGATGAAGGAGTTTGGTGCCCAGGCTTCTACCATACTTATGGTCTGAACTCATCATCACCAGGATCTGATCGACTATCTCACTTTTTACACACACACACACATATGTACATGAAGCAAAATCAAAGCACAACTCATTCAACCAAGTTCTAAGAAGAAAGGAGAGATTTAACCCAAAATACTACATAAACTTTGCCTCAGGGTTCTGGGAATTTTTGTTGGTTTGTTTTCGCTTTACTCCATTTACCTCCAAGCTGGTACACGCATTTAAAACCCTCAAGAAGATACCAAAAATAGAATTATTCAAGAAACATCACACAGAGAGGTCGCGATCTGTTAACATCACTTCCAAAACGCAAAACGAAACCCACTGCCATCGAGTCTATTCTGACTCACAGCAACCCTACAGGACAGAGCAGAACTGCCCCCACAGGGTTTTCAAGAAGCAGCTGGTGGATTCGAACTGCCAACCTTTTGGTTAGCAGCCGAGCTCTTAACCACTGCGCCACCAGGGCTGCTAACATCACTTAGCACCACAGAATTTCAGAAAACACAACATTCTGACAACTTGCAGGACATAAAAACTGTGGTCAGTCAAATATATAACTCTGATTCAAAAACCCACACCCCTTCCTTCATCAATTCCTAATTGTAAACACAGTCAAAGCTCTATGGGTTAGAATTTCTACTTTTCCCAAGAAAAATAGCTTTCTCAATTTAACACATTCCGTGACTCGTTCTGATAACCAGCACTTACTCTTGCCTCACTTCTGGCAAGGCCAGATGGCTGTATGCCTAGGAAAAGGAGGTCACATCAAAGTCCCCTGGCCCTTTAGACGGTAGGCTTGATAGTCCCAGAAAAGTGTCTTTACCTGGTACTGGCTCTGAAAATTAGCACTGCATCACCTTTCATAAGTAAGCAGCTAATATTATTTGATGAAAGAATGGTTTATACCAGGAATTACATAGAGAGAAGAAGTCGCCACTAAATCAAGCAAGTTCCACAAATGCTGTGGTCACTGTCAAGACCACCACCACCAGTTGACCTCAGGTCGACCCCTACTCACTGAGACCCCACCCATGTCAGAGTAGAACTGTATGCCATAGGGATTTTTTGTTGTTGTTGTTGAGAATATACACAAAACATACACCTATTCAACAGTCTGTACATGTGCAATTCAGTGACGTTGATTACATTCTTCAAGTTGTGAAACCACTCTCTCTTTTTCAAGTGTTCCTCCCCCATTAACATAAACTCACTGTCCCCTAAGACTCCTATCTAATCTTTCCAGTTGCAGTTGTAAATTTGATCCCATATAGATAGTTCTTCAAAAAACATAATGCACAAGGCAGACTTTTTTTTACTAGTCAAGCTATTGTTTGGTTTTAAGAAGACTTCAAGGGATATTTCTGGTTTAAGTTTTAAAGATTATCTCGGAGCAATAGCTTCAGGGGTTCATCCAGCCTCTGCAGCTCCAGAAATTCTGGATTCCATGAGACTCTGAAATTCTCTTCTGCACTTCCCCCGTTTTGATCAAGATTCTTCTACAGAATCTTTGATCAAAATGTTCAATATCCAGTTCTTCTGGTATCATGGCAAAGTAGGCAGTTAGTTGTTCATGGAGGCAGTTAGCCACACATTCCATCTCCTCCTCCTATTCCTGACTCTCCTTCCTCCTCTGTTGCTCCAGGCAAATAGAGACCAACTGTTGTGTATAGGATTTTCCATGACTGAGTTTTCTGAAGTAGACTGCCAGGCCCTTCTTCCAAGGCACCTCTAAGTGGACTCCAACCTGCAACCTTTAAGTTAGCAGCCGAGCATGTTAACTGTTTACACCACCCAGGGACTCTCGACCATTTCTTCATTCAGACAAGGCGTAACTAAGGTGAGGGTGTACCTGATTCTACCTCTACCCAAAACACCCAGAATTAAAATATCCTTTTAAAAAAGAGGAAGAAAATAAAAGCCTCTCATTTCTCCCCATCACGCTGCTGTGAAATTTAAAAACCCTTTTTCTTGTGAGAGATGTAAGATACATGATCTTTAAAGCAATGGCACAGAAACGCATCAGAGTTATTTTCAGTCCTAAGAACAAGTCCTATTGTAAGACAATTGCCACTGGGTGAATATAGAAAGTACTAGCTGCTATCATCTTTACATTTCCATAATCTAAATAAAACACACGGAATCATCAAGGCACCCAAAGTATTCTGAAGGCGCAGCATATGCTACCCCACTAATAAATCCAACCTTATGCTAATGAATCATCTATGGAATTCCTTCCAACAAAACTTCAGCTTTTACATTTCTTGGAAACTAAGGAGAAACTGGGCATAGGGAGAAGGAAAGTAAGAAAAATTATCAACGGAGGTAGGAAATGAGCTGTCACCCTCAACAACCCTAACAAGCACACAGCACACTGAAAAGGTAGCACCCTTTGCTTCCCACGGGGTGCTGGATGAGGGAGGAAGGGACAGAGCCCCAAGTTTGCTGTTTGATTTCATGCTACAGCAAAGCCTGGGAGAGCCGGAACGTGACGGGACTGCCTTGTTTTTTCAGGTCTTGCAAGTTCTCCGCCTTTGACAGTGTGATCTTAACACTTTTCTATCGCTCTCTATTAGTGGAAAATATTTGTTTTCCTTCTCTGACAGGTTCCACCTTACACATGTTCCAGCTTTTGCAGGTTTTACTGTAATTTCTAGTTTCCTGAGCCAGCAGCGGAAAAACATTCTTGAAAATTCGGCCTTAGTGCTTCAGTGTGCAGTTAGATAAATATTCCAAGGTAAATCATGCTCTTGTATGCCAAACTGCTGTTTAAAAGTAATTTTCCCTTTTCCATTTGCAACATGAATCCTGGTGAACTGCTACAGAGAACTATATTTAAAGTGCAAATCAGGGCAGGTAATAGAAATAAGGCCTTTCTCGTGGTAACGTTAAATCACTCAAGCCAGCTAATGTGTTAGCACACCTACACCAAGAGAGAAATCCAGATTTTACAGTCAACCTGGGATGACGGTGCACAGGCTAGCCGAAGCCCTAGAGAGCAAAAACACTGGAGAGGAATCCATTGCAATGTGTTTAAGCAAGGCTAATCAACTCCCTTTCCCTGTTCCCCAGAGGAAGAAGGGGCCCCTTCCCTATTCAGAGAAGAGGGTTCTAACTCCTGACCCTATTGTAGCTTTATTCCCCTGATTTGTCTTCCCAAACTATCTCAGTAACCATCTGCCAGAGATCAAATTAAATATAAAGAAAGGAAACAACACCACAACCCACTAATAGCCCATTAATGTGGAGTTGACTCCAACTCCCGACGACCCCATGTGATAGAGTAGAACTACCCCACAGGGTTTCCTAGGCTTGCAACCTTTAAAGTGTTAAAAAAGCAAAGATGTCACTTTGAGGCCTAAAGTGCACCTGACCCAAGCCATGGTATCTTCAATCACCTCATATGCATGTGAAAGCTGGACAGTGAATAAGAAGAATGGAGAAGAACTGACGCCTTTGAACTGTGGTGTTGGCGAAGGATCTTGACTATACCATGGACTGCCAGAAGAACAAACAAATCTATCATGGAAGAAGCACAGCCAAAATGCTCCTTAGAAATGAAGGTGGCAAGACTTGTCTCGTGTACTCTGGACATGTTATTGCGAGGGATCAGTCCCTGGAGAAGGACATCATGCTTGGTAAAGCAGAGGGTCGGTGAAAAAGAGGAAGACCCTCAACGAGATGAATTGACACAGTGGCTGCAACAATGGGCTCAAACATAGCGACGACTGTAAGGACGGCACAGGACCAGGCAGTGTTTCCTTCTGTTGTACGCAGGGTCACTGTAAGTCAGAACCAACTCGACAGCATCTAACGACAACAATCTTTCCAGAAGCAGATCACCAGACTACTTCTGCAGTGCCGCTGGGAGCATTCGAACCACCAATCTTTCGGTCAGCAGCCAAGCACTTAACCATTGCCCCACCGGGGCTCTTTTTACAACCCCACCAGACTATTAATCTAAATAACCCCCACCTCCAGGGGCAATGTCTGGATGAAATGAGATAACCCGCAAAGCGATTCGCACGCGGCTCGGCATATATTAAAGTGCAGTGAAGAATTCTGCTGACAATCATGACAACGATCACCATCAGTGTGGGGGTGTCAGGGTGGTCATCTGCCTACCCAGAAGCCGGGGGGAGGGGGCAAAGCCCAGAGCAGCCGGCTGGGTGATCGGAGATGAAGTGCACTTGGGACAGCCTGGTGGCCAGCCCCCGGGGCACAGGACACCACTCTCGCTCCGCCACACCGTGGGAGAAGCCTTTGGGGTTGACTTGCGTTCCTGTGACCCACTTACAAACCGTTTTCCTCCTCAACACTCCACCACAACGCCTCTGACAGCCAGCAGGCTCCGCCTGTCCCCCCCCCCCCCCCCCCCCCGGCCGTCTTCCCGGTGTCCTTCCGGGTTCTCCAGAGGGGGCCTTGGGCTGCGGGATCCACAGCCCACATCCAGTCCGCTTATTTCCAATTATGTGGTTTGAAGCCTAATCCACAGCAGCTGAGGGAACAGAAACAAACACAGCCACGGCCCAGCGATGGGGACAAAGCCTGCCTCTCAGTAATCCTGTCAGCTCCTCAGACACGCCCACTAACCCCTCATCTGGACAGCCCACAGGACAGAGGACAGTGACAGAACCTACCCCACACGGTGACTGAGGGGGCAGGACGCAGCCTGTGTGACGCCCTCAGAACAGGGCCACACGTGCTAAGTGCTTTAGGTGTTAGTAGCTACCGTACTATTCATTCATATTTTCGGTCGTTCAGCAAATAATCGAAGAATCGCCGTGCGTGTGTGATGTACCACCACGCGCTGTGCTAGAAGCTGGGGGAAAGATGAATAAGCAGCTCCCCAAGAGCTTATGGCCTAAGAGGGGCTACAAGCCCGGCAGCCGAGAAGCACGTGTTGAAGTGGGGCTCTGCCCGAAGTGGCTGATGGAGCCCTGGGGTGAGGGTGCATGGTCCCAGCCAGGGGAGGGAGAGGGGGCTTCCCACAGGACAGAGGCAGGGCTTGGTGCAGCTCATACAGGGGCCTGAGGGCAGAAATTCCAGGCAGCAAGGAGCCCTGGTGGCACAACGGTTAAGCACTCAGCTGCTATCTGAAAGGTCAGCAGTTCAAATCCACCTAGTGACTCCACAGGAGAAAGACCAGGTGATCTGTTCCTGTAAAGATGACAGCCTAGGAAACCCTACGGGGCAGTTCTCCTCTGTCACATGGGGTCACTAGGAGTCGGAATTGTGTCGACAGCACCTGGCAACAACACTGCTTTGATAGAAGCCCTGGTGGCACAGTGGTTAAGCACTCAGCTGCCAACCAAAAGGCTGGCAGTTTGAACCCACCCAGCAGCTCCATGGGAGAAAGACCTGGCAATCTGCTCCCATAAAGATGACAGTCTAGGAAACCCTATGGGGCAGTTCTGCTCTGTCACATGGGGTCACTAGGAGTTGAAATCGACTCAACAGCACCCAACAACAATAGGGATTCCAGGTAGAAGGGCAAGAGGCCTGGAAACAGGCTTCTACCCCCGCCCCTTTGCCCCCAGCCAAGCTCTGCAACAACTGTGTGCCAGGGCATGGACACCTGAGGGGAGGGGTGACCTGAACAAAGACAAGGCTGCTGGTGGCAGGTGCCGATCAGGAAGGGGGCCAGTGTGAAGGGGTCTGCTTTCACTCTGAGTGCCGGGGAAGCTTTTTGAGGAGAGTGCCATGTTGGGATTTATGCCTCAGAAAGGTTTCTCGAGATATCACGTGGGGTGGGCTGTGGAGGGGGGGAGACGAGAAAAAAGGACACATGGCAGACCAGCTAGGAAGCCACTGCAGGCAGGCAGTTAACGTGCTCGGTTGCTAACTGAAAGGTTGGAGGTTCAAGTTTACCCAGAGGTGCCTCTGAAGAAAGGCCTGGTGATCTACTTCTGAAAAATCAGCCACTGAAAACCTGTGGAGCATAGTTCTGCTCTGTCACACATGGGGCACCATGAGTCGGAACCAACTCGACAGCAACTGGTTAAGAAGAGGTAAGATGCAGCAGGGCCAGGGCATGGGGGCTGTGAGCAAGAGGAAGTGCTAGGGATGAAGGAAGTAGAATCTACAGGCTGTGAGAGATGGCACAGGTGGGTGAGGGCGGAGCAGGCACAGTCCAGAGAGGTTGGTGAGTGAGACAGCCGAGCGGAGGTGATTCCTGGGGTTCAGAGCTGAGTGACTAGGTAGATTGGGGTGCCATTCACCAAGCCAGAGAATAAAAAAAGGGTGAGCAGCCATTGGCCAAACTCAATTTTGTCGCCAAGGAGTCTGAGGTGAGACCAGTATTACGAAAACTCAAGAAAAGGTTTACACGTAGAAAAAAAAATCTTTGATGGTTACAAGGGTGAGGAAGGATGGAGAGGGGAAATCACTAACTATACATTAGACAAGTGTCCACTTTGGTGAAGGGAAAGACAGCACACAATATAGGAGAAGGCAGCATAGCTTGACCAAGGCAAAGTCATAGAAGCTTCCCAGACACATCCAAACACCTTGAGGGACTGAGGGCTGGGGACCATAGACTCAGAAGACATCTAGATCAACTGGCACAACAAAGTTCATAAAGAAAATGTTCTACATCCTACTTTGGTGAGTAGCGTCTGGGGTCATCAAAGCTTGCGAGCGGCCATCTAAGATACGTTTATTGGTCCCAGCATGTTCGGAGGAAAGGAGAATGAAGGAAACCAAAGACATGAGGAGAAGATTAGTCCAGAGGACTAAGGGACCACATGAACCACAGCCTCTGCCTGAGCCCAGAAGAACCAGATGGTGCCCGGCTACCACCACCGAACACTTCAACAGGGATCACAATAGAGGGTCCCAGACAGAGCGGGAGGAAAATGAAGAACAAAATACAAATTCACACACAAATAAAGGACCAGGCTTGCTGGTCTGACAGAGACTGGAGGAACCCCGGAGACTACGGCCTCCGGACACCCTGCTAACTCAGAACTGAAGCCACTCCGGAAGTCCACCCTTCAGCCAAAGACTAGACAGGCCTATGAAACAAACAATAACACATGCGGGGAATGTGCTTCTTAGTTCAATCAAGGATACGAGACCAAACGGACAACACCTGCCCAAAAGCAAAGACATGAAGGCAGGAGGGGACAGGAAAACTGGATGAATGGACACAGGGAAACTGGGGTGGAAATGGGGAGAGTGCCGTCACATTGCAGGGATTGCAACCAATGTCACAAAGCAATCTGTGTATAAATTTTTGAATGAGAAAGTAATTTGCGCTATAAATTTTCATCTAAAGCACAATAAAATTGGGGGAAAAAAAAGAAGTCTGAGGTGCCTGCAGGATACTCCGGTGGAAATGAATATCCATCACCAGCAGCCTGGTGCCCAGGTACAGGGCTCAGCACCTAGGCGTGAAATGAGATGCCCACACGGGTGTCTCCACAGTACAATGGGACTGAGACCACAAAGCTGGATGTGCCCACCCCAAGACAGTGAGGGCACCCCAGACGGGGGCAGGGGCCCCCAACCCTTGAGACACAAACCCGCAAAGGAGACGGGGAGGAAAACGGCCAGGCAGGAAGGAGAAGCAGGAGAGAAAGTAATTTCAAGAGAGATTTTCAGTCGGAGGGAGCAGTCACTATGAAATGTTGCGAAGGGGGGTCTGTTTCAACCTTGTTTGATAAAAACTAGCTACAGCTTGCGTCCTGAGCGATGCTCAGACACTCCCAGTTCCTATTAGTAGGAAACAGTCACAATCTACAAATCCTGTGGTGGTGCTGCTAGCTGCCACTGAGTCATGGCGACCTGACATACAACCAAATGAAACGCGGCCCAGTCCTGTGCCCTCTCCCCGATCGCTGACACGTGAGTTCACCGTTGCGGCTACCATGTCAATCCGCCTCGCCAACGGTTTCCCTGTTTTCACAGGCCCTCTGCTTTACCAAACAGTAAACCCTTCACTGAAGTTTGTTGCTGGTGTTGTTAGGTGCCATCAAGTAGACTCCGACTGACAGCGACCCTACAGGACAGAGCAGAACTGCACCATGGGGTTTCCCAGGCTGTAATCCTTACAGAAGCAGACTGCCACCTCTTTCTCCTGCAGAGTGGCTGGTGGGTTCCAGCCCTTTTGGTTAGCAGCCGAGCACTTAACCACTGCACCACCCAAAAACTCTTGCCATCCGAGTCAACTGCAACTCACAGCGACCCTATAAAACAGAGCCGAACTGCCCCATAGGGTCTCCAAGGAGCAACTAGTGGATTTGAACTGCCAACCTTTTGGTTAGCAGTTGAGCACTTAACCACTGCGCCACCAGGGCTCTCTATATTCTACATGACAGAGGGTAAATCTCTCTACAGGAAAGAGTAACTCAGAAAAAAATAAAATAAATGGGAAATAAGCATATATTTTGGAATTAAAAAAATCGTTCACTTCTTTGATTCATATCTCACTTGAACAAACCACTCGGAATATGAAACAGGAAAACTTCAACTCAAACAGGGTTTTGGGGAAAGAGATTCAAAACGCCACTTACAAGCATGTTGCAGAACCTGAGTAAATGAGGCCAGAAAAATCCCCAATCACAGACATACTACAGAAAACACTGAGGAGAGCAGAGAGCAAATACTCAAGCATAATAAAATTAGTACTTTTTCATAGTTCCTTTGGGTAAAGTAGACGGTCAGTGAAAAAGAGAAAGACCCTCAATGAGATGAACTGACACAGTGGCTGCAACAATGGGCTCAAATATGACTGTGAGGATGGCGCAGGACTGGGCAACGTTTCGTTGTTATACAGGGGGTCGCTAGGAGTTGGAGCAAACTCGACGGCACCCGACGGCAACACATTTCCTCTAAGGGCCCTGGTGGTGCAGTGCTTAAGTGCTGAGCTGCTAACCAAAAGGTCGGAGGTTCAAACCCACCATCCACTCCACAGCAGAAAAAACCTAGTGATCTGCTCCCATAAAGACTACAGCCTCGGAAATCCTATGAGGCAGTTCTACTGTCATCTGGGCTCCCTGTGAGGTAGAATCCACATGACTGCACCCATCAACAATACTTCCTTTGGCAACCTCTTGTGTGTCAGAAAAGAACTGTGCTCCACAGGGTTTTCAATGGCTGATTTTCTAAAGGAGATCACCAGGTCTTTCCTCTGAGGCACCTCTGGGTGGACTCAAACTTCCAACCTTTCAGTTAGGGGTGGAGCACATTAACCATCTGCATCACCCTAAGAGTTGGAACTGACTCGACAACTGGTGTTGGAGTCCCCTGGTAGTATAAATGGTTAAGTACTCAGCTACTAACCAAAAGGTTAGAGGTTCAAATCCACCCACAGGTGCCGTGGAAGAAAGACCTGGTGATCTCCTTCTGAAAGATCATAGCCATTGAAAACTTATGGAGTTAGGTCTACTCTGACACACATGGGGTTCAGGCTGTCATGAGTCAGAGTTGTTTTAATACTTCCTTCAAATTGCAAGTGTACTATTGAACAGTTAACTGTCAAGCTCAATTTAAAAGCACACAATTTATATTTAACTTTCGAATATCTTAAGGATTTTTAAAGTAGCACTGTCAGTACACCTCAATCCATGGTACAGGTAGTCCTGGACGTACAATGTATTCAAGTAATCCTCACGGGAACAGATCACCAGGTCTTTCTCCCATGGAGCCACAGGGTGGGTTTGAACCACCAACCTTTCGGTTAGCAGCCGAACACTAACGCTGGGCCACCAGGGCTCCTTTACCAATATTTACGAGCATGAAGATAATCCAGTAATAATCCTACTTTATCCCCGGGCCTGGTGCAACCGGGCAGGGGTTCTCCCACCTGCCTGCCCACATAGCTCACCTGGGACCTTGTTAAAAACACAAACTCACCGGTCTCATCTTGGACTTTCTGAATCTAAAACTCTGGAGCCGGAAGCTAGGCGTCTGCGTTTTAACAAACAGGCAATTCTTCCAGACTCTGAAGTGAGTCTCAAGCACATGAACATTTGAGAAACACTGGGATGGGCAGCTAGATGGAACTCAGGGCTGGAATGGGGCTACCTGCACACCGGGTCTTGGCAATTTAACTTCCTTCACCTCATAATCTAAGAACAGGCTCCTCCATATCCATCCTCAAGGATACGGACAAGATAAATTCAACGTGCTGTATAAAAAGCCTTCAGTTGCTTACGGGAAGCAATGATGTAAACTAAAATACATTACCTTTTCAAGCTTCATAAAATATTCTCTTAGAAGTAGAAATAAGTCATATCCCTAGGAGAAAATGGCACTGCTCTACTTGAGATGCATTTCAATCTTACTGGATGACACCGTCAATCATTCTGTTGTTGTTGTTGAACTCTGAAACTTTACATTATGCAAAGAAAGCCTGCTTTCTGCCCCAGCTTCCACCAAGTCTTCGGTACACACGTTTTGAATTTAAAAAAACCTGTGGCCGTCGAGTCGCTTCTGACACACAGCACCCCTACAGGACAGAGTAGAACTGCCTCACAGGGTTTCTGAGAAGTGAATGATGGATTAAAACCGCCAACCTTTTGGTTAGCAGCCGAGCTCTTAACCACTGCACCACCGGGGCCCCTTTGAATAAAAGCTGAAATGAGTTGATTGTGTCAATCAAGGTTCTCTTCTTTAAGAAGGAAAAAAGGTCTACTCGAATTGCCACCTAGCATTATTGCTGTTGCTGGCTGCTGTCAAGTCGATTCTGACTCATAGCGACCCCGTGTGACAGAGCAGAACTGCTCCATAGGGTTTTCTAGGCTATGATCTTTATAGGAGCAGATCGCTGGGTCTCTCTCCCACGGAGCCGCTGGGTGGGTTCAAACTGCCAACCTTTCAGTTAGCAGCCGAGTGCGTAAACATCGCGCCACTGGGGCTCCTTGCCACCTGGTGTAATGACCCCCAGATATCCCTCCTCTGAGCTCCACATCTGCTACCTGCCCAGCATACATGGCACCTGAGTGCCTCAAGTACACCAACCTCAACGTGCCCACAACTGCAGTCACCATCCTCATTCCACCTAAAAATAAAAAGTAAAATTTTTACAAAGTCTGGTCCACCTCTGCTAGTACCACAGTTCCTGATGGAAATCTAGGCGTCATCCTTGACCCACTTTTCTCTCACCTCACCTTATCCAACCAGTTACTCCATCTTACGGATTCTTGTTGTGTGTTGTCAAGTTGATTCCGACTCACAGCAAAACCCCATGCAACAGAGTAGGACTGCCCCACGGGTTTTCCAGGCTGTAATCTTTACAGGAGCAGATCACCAGGTCTTTATCACATGGAACCACTGGGTAGGTTTGAACCGCCAACCTTTCAGTTAGCAGCTAAGCACTTAACCACTGCACCACCAGGCCTCCTTCCTTTAGGTTAGCAGCTGAGCACTTAACCGTTTGCACCACCAGAGCTCCTTCAACACACAGTGCTACAAGGAGGAAAAACATCCATTTGCCAATTTCCTACCGTCCCCTCGTGCCTAGAAATTATGCTTTAGAATGGTGGCACAGTGCTTAAGAGCTCGGCTGCTAACCAAAAAGTCAGCAGTTCTAATCCACCGGCCTCTCCTTGGAAACCCTAGGGGGCAGTTCTACTCTGTCCTATAGGGTCGCTATGGGTCGGAATCGACTCGACGGCAAGGAGAAATGTTTGGTTTATAATGTTTGCTTTATAATGTTTCTAATAAGAGGCAAAAACCCTGGCCCTTTGTGCCCCAAATGAAGTCACTTATTAAGACCTGCTCGATGCTGGGCCCACATTTCTTGCCTCAGAGAAAGTTAGTAAGAGGTCAGAACCTTTCCTCCCCGGGGCCCCACCCTCATCCCCCAGAGCTGGGTGGTGGGCTGCAGGCAACGCTCCCCCAGGTCGAGTCCACGATGAAGGGGGCCATACCAATTTGGGGGTCCTGGGCTACCTGGACAACGAAGACTTCGTCCAGAGACCTACAATCTGTACCAGTCACACGTGAGAACTGCTTCAGAGCAAAGGGAGAGTTTAAAAAACAAAAATCAAAAACCAGAAAACAGCCGTGAATCTGCTCTAAAATTTTCAACTCACTGCAGCACAAGTGTTAAATACAACCTTAGCTCACACAGAGTGGAGATAACAGTAAGATAAAGAGCTGATACCTATTACTGTATCCCTGGTTCAAATAAGCTTCTTCAAAGATGTATCAGTTAGGATTAGTCTTGGCTGCCTATGAGAGAAAGCCCAAGCAACTGAGGCTTAAACAAAACAGACTTTTATTTTTATCTCATGCAATACAAGCCTGGAAGTCGGCGACTTGGGGCTGGCCTGGTGGCTCCACACCCATCTGGCACCAGGCTGCTTCTGTCTTTCTGCTCTACCAGCCTGCCTTCCTGCTGGCTTCCAGCTTCAAGGTCACCTCATGGTCACAACATAGCGACCATGGCTCCAGCTATCAGGTCCACATACACATACGTACCTTTTCACAAATACATACCCACGTAAATCACGTGCCCACACATTTAACCCCCAGCATAGTGCACTTATGAAGAAAATGGGGGGTGGGGCGGGCTGCACAGTCGGAAAAAACATATAACGTGCATTATTTCCATAAAAATAGGGTAACAGGCAATGGGAAGGAGGGCAAAAGAAGGACAGCAGGGCCTAAATCCCAGCGGGGCCAGCCACCTTTAATCAGCTTCACCAGGAGCCACTGGGTGGTGCAAGCGGTTACTGCACTCAGCTGGAGATTCGGGTCCCTCCAGAGGCGCCTCCGAAGAAAGTCCTGGTGATCTACTTCCAAAATATCAGCCACTGAAAACCCTATGGAGCGCAGCTCTGCTCTGACACACATGGAACCACCATGAGTCGGAATGGACTAAACAGCACCTGGGTTTTGTTTTGTTTTTTACCAGGAGTCCCACCCAACAATTTCTACGTATTATCTCATGGGCTACCTCTTTTTGAGAGAGCCACCAAGAAACGTCTTCTCACTGGACACACTGCCCCCATATCTACACGCCTCTTCTCATCCCGGACATTACGTACGAGTTTTGCTGGTCAGGGAAAGAAAGAACTAAGAGGGAACAGCAGGCAGCAGTCCCTGCTATGTTGTCACCGTCATAGGTGCCCTCAGGTCAGTTCCAACTCAGAGGCCCCATCTGACAGAGCAGAACTGCCTCAAGGGTTTTCTAGGCAAATCATCAGATCTTTCTCCCACAGAGCCGCTGGGTGGGTTCGAATCGCCCAGCTTTTAGTTATCAGCCAAGGGCTTAACTGTGGTGCCGCCACAGCTCCTTAGTCTCTGCTGCAACAGGATCAATGTGTTACAACTGTAAGACGCCAAGATATGGCAAAGTTCTAGTATTTTCTCTAGTCCACGTATCCCATTTTATATATGACAACACCGAGGCTCAGTACCACTAAAAGCCATACAGCTAAAGAGTGGTGGCACACTGGCTTGACGAAGCCTTCACATTCTAGAACTGCAGCCAGAACTTTCAGAAGTGAAGTTGCAGGGGAGTTTTGTATGTGAACATGGGTTTAAAAATAAATTTTCTATATTGGCTTTTCTCTTAAAAACTCAAACGAACACGCTACACACAATCAGGCAAATTTTCTAAGAGTATTTAAGGTATTTCAAACTATCAAGATTATTCACATTCCTCAAAATTTCTATCATAGTCTGTCTCAGCAAGATTCCAAGCACCTTGGGAGTGGGGACCACATCTTTATTCATCTTGGTGCCCCTTTCTGTGATGGACTGAACTGTGTCCCCAAAGATATGTGCTGTAAATTCTAACCTCTATGCCAGTGGTTATAATCCCATTTGGGAATGGGCTGCCTTGGTTATGGTAATGAAACAGGATTAGTGTAGGGTGTATCTTAAATCAATTTCTTTTGAGATGTAAGAGATTAAACAGGCAAGCGAGCAGCAGAGATGGGGAAGAGAGATGCCCAGCCCCGTGAAGATCACCCAGGAGCAGAAGTTCAAAGAGACAAGGATCTTCCCCCAGAGCCGAGAGAGAAAGCCTTCCCCTAGAGCCGGCACCCTGAATTCGGACTTCTAGCCTCCTAAACTGTGAGAAAATAAATGTCTGCTTTGTTATTAAAGCCACTCATTTGTGGTATTTCTGTTACAGCAGCCCTACATAACTAAGACATCTCCCAACATTCAAGCAGAATTCAATAAGGTGTACTCCTGATTTACTTCAGACAGCCAAGAATACAGCTTCCTGTCTTACCCACCCATGAAAGCCAGTTTGCAATGCCCAAATGTCTAGCCAGGATCTTTTAATGAGTTTTATATCTTATTCATTGTGCTTCTCTAACAACTTCCCAACGTTAAGCGACATCTCTAAAAATGTATTGACATTTCGGTTCATTCTGAATGTCCTTTAATGGATGATCAAATTTGGACAGAACGTCTATTGCCTTAAAGGCAGTACAAAAAAAAAAAAAAAAAAAAGATACCCATAGCAATAGTAAAAGGGCACTTCAGCCCACATATCACACACATCACATACAAATATTATATCCCAGTAGAGCACTGTAAAGCACAGTGCTATAAATAGAACACCAATTTCTGCTACCACCCACCCCATCGGGTTAGTTTAAAACTTCCAGGCAACAAGCCAGCTGATGTAGCCAGGGATCCACCTAGTCCATTGCCAGTCTCTTCTCTGAGGTCTGCCACTCAGCAACGCCTTGTTATTCCACTAAGTCACACCTCCTGCCAAGTCCAGTTGGTCCCCACCATCAATTACAGGCTTCTCTGCTCAAGGTGCCCTCACATTCTTAATTACATTGTTGCTTAATTAATGACATGTGTGAACAATTACCAATTAATCTCACTCCATTTCCTCACACTTACGATCACCTAGAGGAACGCCACGGATATACTAACAGGTGAATAAGGTGTTTATTTGGAGAGTTTACATCCAAGTAAAAGCGGGTCGTTAAGGTTCTGGTGAGCGAAACAAAACGGCAACGTGCAATAACGCCGTCTTTTCTCAAACTGCACTGTTCTGCCATTTCTAAAAACCTGAACCGACTGCCTTTTAGCAGTCTGGAAACACAAGAGTCTGGGTTAGAGGACGGTAACTGAGAGAACGCTGAAAAGGGAATGCTTTTTCCCCAAAAGCTTTAAAACTTTAAATAATCTCATCTCGGAAGTCAACTGCAATGTTTTTGTAAACTTTCATTACAATCGTATTAGCGTAAACGGGGACAACGCCCTTTGAGGAGAATGGAAAGAAAAAGGGGAAAGACGGGACGGCAGCAGTACACCCGCAAACCTTGTGGATTTTCACAGCTAAGACCCAAGACTTCAGAAAACCCTCCCCCCCCCCCCCCACGCCACTAAGGCTCACCCTGAGGCCCAACAGGCACCCCATCCTCCCTCCTGGTCAAGCAGTCCCTGGGAAGGAGTGGCACCAAAGCAGCTGCTTATCCTTGGGCACCCAGCAGAGTGCCCAGAGGGGCGCTCAGATCTCTCCCGGAGCAGGAAGGTGGTGAGCGGGGCGCCTGGGCTGCAATCCCCCTGCAGGCTGGTTTCCAGCCCCTTGTCCCAGCCCCGCACAAGCTCCCTGCCCATACCCAGTCCCATACACCAGCTCTCAGTCCCTGTCCCCTGCCCTAGCCCCTACTCCCAGCCCCCTGCCCCAGGCCCCAGCCTTCTGCCCCAGCTCCCTGCCCCCTGTCCCACCCAGGCCCCTGCCCCAGCTCCCAGCCCCAACCCCTGTTCCAGCTCTGTATCCGAACCCCAGCCCCCAGCCCCCAGCCCCCCAGCCTCCTTGCCTCCAGCTCCCTGTCCCAGCCCCCTTGCCCCCAGTCCCCTGCCCCAGCTCCCTTGCCCCCAGCTCCCTGCCCCAGCCCCCTTGCCCCCAGCTTCTTGCCCCCAGCCTCCTTGCCCGCAGCTCCCTCCCCAGCCCTCCAGCCTCCTTGCCCCCAGCTCCCTGCCCTAGCCCCCCAGCCTCCTTGCCCCCAGCTCCCTGCCCCAGCCCCCCAGCCTCCCTGCCTCCAACTCCCTGCCCCAGCCCCCTTACCCCCAGCTTCTTGCCCCCAGGCTCCTTGCCCCCAGCTCCCTGCCCCAGCCCCCCAACCTCCTTCTCCCCAGCTCCCTACCCCACCTCCCTGCCCCAGCCCCCTTGCCCCCAGCTCCCTGCCCCAGCCCCCCAGCCTCCTTGCCCCCAGCTCCCTGCCCCAGCCCCCCAGCCTCCTTGCCCCCAGCTTCCTGCCCCAGGTCCCCAGCCTCCTTGCCCCCAGCTCCCTGCCCCAGCCCCCCAGGCCCCTGTCCCAGACTCCTTGCCCCCGGCCCCGGTCCCCCGCGGGCTGAATCACCCGCTCCGCCCGGCCCCTGGCCCCAGCGCCGGGCGCGAAAGCGGGCCGCGGGCGGGAGGCAGAGAGGCGGGCCGCCGCCGCATTTCTCCTCGAAAAGTTTCTTCCAGTTGAGCGCTGACTCGGCGCTTCCTGCGGGGGCGGGAGGGGCCTCGGCCACGGCCGCGTCGGGGCGGAAGGAGGCGGGGAGCCGCGGGCCCACCCGGCGGGGACGGCGGGCGAGCAGACGGGGTCCCGGGTGCCCCAACCCGGCGCCGCGAGAGGGCGCTGCGGGCGCGGCGGGGAGGGACGGCCCGGAGCCAGCGGCTCTCCGGTGCGCCGGGCCGCGCCACTTACCCAGAGAGCCGGCGAGCACTGAGAGCAGCGCGCGGAGCGCCAGGCGGCGGGCGGGCGGCCGCATCCCGGCGGCGGACAGCGCGCCCTGCCTGGGAGCGGGGACGGAGACGCCAGACCGGAGCTGCGCCGCCGCGGACCCTGCCGCCCGCTCCCTCCGCCCCGCCTCCTCCTCTGCCGGCCTGGCCGCGCCCTCTGCCGGCCGGGAGCGGGAGCGCCCCGGTGCGCCCTGCCCGCTGCGCGCTGCCCCCTGTGGCCGGGGTCCGCCTGGACCGGATGGGTTGGAGGTGGCCGCTCTGTCCAGGGTGACCTCTGCTCCCTGCGGCCACCAGCCCCACGCCTCCTGAAGTTTCCCTTCCTCTCCAAGAGCCTCCTGACTTAGGCCCCCCTCTACCTCCGTGCCCTCCCGCCTTCTCCATTACCCTGCTTCCCGGTCTCCCCAGCAATAATAGCTCAATAGTTCCCCGCTTCTTAGCTTCTTACCCCCGAGTGAAGGGGATAGGCAGAGGAAGGGAGGGGACATTCCTTTTCTTCTCTGCTAATGGACCATCTGCTATTTTAAAAAAATCAATAACTCATAATATTGTTTGCTCCAATGTTCTACTTTGATGAAGGTGTTTTTAATCAGCTCAACTAATTGACTTAATATCCTTTTTTTTAATGGAATTTGGCAAGTAGCTTAGGCCTGGAGTTTGGCTGTTACTGGGAGTTTGTGCAAATGTGATGGCATAAAGATGTAATTTTAAGCATTCACCATAATGGAAGAGGGAGGGTGTAGTTTTATTTGAAACTCCTGTTAAAGATTAATTAAATGGGAGGTTCAGAGAAGTTAAGTGCTGAAGCCTCTTGGAGGGTGCCTGCTATTCCCATGGACGGTCAAGGGGTCCCTCTCCAGCCAGGAAGAGTAGTGGGCCCTGACAGCAGGCTGTCCCAGTTATGTGGGGAGGTGGACTAAAGTTAGGAAAACCCATTGCCACCCGGTCCAGTCATGGTGGCCCTATAGGGCAGAGCAGAACTGCCCTCATAGGGTTTTCGAGGCTGTAATCTTCACGTATGTAATCTGTAACCCTATGTAGTACATAGGGTCCCTATGAGTCGGAACAACTCGACGGCACCTAACAACAATCTTTACAGAAGCAGACTGCCACATCTTTCTCTCAAGGAGCTGCTGGTGGGTTTGAACCCCAACCTTTCAGTTAGCACCAAGCACTTAAACACTGTGCCAACCAGTGTGCCACCGGGGCTCGTTAGAACACCAATGCCATAAATAAGGGGCTCGTCACACTTGGCCTTCAAAGCTACTCAAAAATTACAGGCAAAACCCGTCCTGTCAAGCTGGGCTTCCAACCAAGATTTGTACCCAAGGAGGCTTACCCTAGGGGTTCTCACAGCCTAGCAACCCTGAACCAGGATCCAGGAAATAGAGCAGGGCTACCATCTTGGCAGGCCTCCAAGACAAGACCAGGAATCAGAAGTCATAGCCATTCAGTTTTCGGTTCCTTTGAACAGAGTGGTGTAAGCCTTCTCTACAAGAATGAGCTGTCTCCTAGGAACTTCTAATCAGAAATAGATGATCTGCTTGGCTGTGTCACTCTCATTGCTAGAATCACATAGCCTCCTGTTTTCAGTAGGATCAGGAATCATTCATAACAGCTATATTAACAGAACAACAGGAAATGTCTGAGTTTGACTCTTATTAAGAACAGAAAGCGTGGGGCACGACCACTCAGCAGCCTACACAAAATGTGTTGGTGTTTCTGGTGCTGTTGCTACTAAGTAGTTGTTCATTTTACAACAGCGTTGGTGGCACAACGGTGACGTACTCGGCTGCCAACTGAAAGGTTGGTGGTTCGAACCCACACAGTGGCTCCATGGGAGAAAGACCTGGTGATCTGCCCCCATAAAGATTACAGTCTAGAAGACCCTATGGGCAGTTCTACTCTGTCACATGGGGCCACTACGACTTGAAATCGACTCGACCGCACCCAACAACAACAACACTTTCAGATGTAGGAGCCTGGTTAACAATCTCCACAAAATGAGTGAAAACATTCCATGTGTCCGTTGGCGAACGTGTCGTGGAGTACCTACCCATGTGAGGCACTCACGTGGCCCACTAAGGTTAGGAAGGTAAATACATTTCCTTCAGGGACATGGACGGCAAGAGATTTAGGTTTCAGGTTTTAATGTTCTGGATGGATTGGAGAAGGAGGAGCCCTTGTGGCGCAACGGTTAAGCACTCAGCTGCTAACTGAAAGGTAACTGGTTGGAACCCACCCAGCAGCTCCATGGGAGAAAGACCTGGCGATCTGCTCCTGTAAAGATCACAGCCTAGAAAACCCTCCGAGGCAGTTCTGCTCTGTCACATGGGGCCTCTATGATTTGGAATCCACTCGACAGCACTCAACAACAACAGCAGGCTCTTTAACTGAGGTAGCAGCAGCAGAAATAGAACGGAAAGGATGAATGAGTGAATAAATATTAAACCACACCAAACCAAACCCGTTGCCGTCAAGTCGATTCTGACTCACAGAGTAAAACTGCCCCACATGGTTTCCAAGGAGCGGCTGGTGGATTCAAACTGCCAACCTTCTGATTAGCAGCTGAGCCCTTAACCACTGTGCCACCAGGGCTCCAGATAGATATTAGCTGGAGCAAAAACAGAGACCACAGAGGGGACAGATGGGGCAATTAACTAAAATGGAGACCTGCCAGCGGAATAAGTTTGTGGAGAAAAATGGAAGATTATTATAGGCACTACCCTTACAAAGGGTAGCTAAGCTCTTACGATATTGTGTGTGAATAGTAATAGCTGACGTTTGTTGAACACTTATACCAGGCACTATGCTAGGGGCTTTACGTTATTCCATGTTAAATAATATTTCATTTAACTCTCCAAATAGCTTTACTACCATCATGTCTATTTTAAGAGCAGGGAAAATGAGAGGTTAAGTGACGTCGTTAACGGAGGTCGTTCTCAAAGTATTGTCCCCAGACCATTCAAGAGTCTCCAAGTCCCTTTCAGGGGCTCCAGGTTCACTAAGTCAAAACTATTTACATAACAATACTAAAATACCATTTGCCCTTTTCTCTGTGTTAAACTTCCCCTAATGGTGCAAAGACAATAGTGGATAAAAATGTTATCGCTAGAGTACAAACCAAGGCAGTGGAATTAAGCTGTACCCCGCGGGGGCTAGAAAAGTCAAGTGCACATCAGGGTGTCCATGATGAAGCAGTAAAAATGACTAATTACATTTTCTCTTTGGGTACTGCCTGTTATGAATTTCACTGCGTCCTCCTAAAGGTTATGTGGAAGTCTTGACTCCGGTATCTGTAAATACGACCTTGTTTGGAAATAGGACTTTTCTTAGTTGTACTAATGAGGTTCTGCCACAGCAGGGTGGGTCCTAAACCTAATCTCTTCTGAGTTGCCTTTTATAAGAAAGCGGAGTAGACACAGACACACGCCACGTGACAATGCAGGCAGGTGCATCTGGAAGACCAGGTACGTCAGGGATTGCCAGCAGCTACGAGAAAGCTGAAAGAGACAAAGAGGACCTCCTCCTGAAGCCAGTGCCTTGACTTCAGACTTCTAACCTCTATGACTGTGAAAAATGAAATTTCTGTTCTTTAAAGCCACCCACTTGTGGTACTTTTTGTTAAAGCAGCGCCTGGAAACTAAGGCAGTGTCTGACACAATGTTGGTGTTGTTTTAGTTGCTGTTATGGATTGAATTGTGTCCCCAAAGATATGTGTTGTAAATTCCAACCCTTAACCCTATGGGACAGTTCTACTCTGTCCTGTATGGTTGCTATCAGTCAGAATCCACTCGACGGCAATGGGTTTTATACCTGGGATTGGGGCCTTGGTGGCACAGTGGTTAAGAGCTCGGCTGCTAACTGAAAGGTCGGCAGTTTGAATCCACCAGTTGCTCCTTGGGAATCCTATGGGGCAGTTCTACTCTGTCCTATAAGGTCACTATGAGTCAGAATCGACTCAATGGCTACAGGTTTTGGTGTGGTGGTTACAATCCCATTTGGGAATGGGTTTTCTTTGTTATGTTAATGAGACAGTATTAGCATAGGATATGTCTTAAGTCAATCTCTTTTGAGATATAAAAGAGATTAAACAAACAAGGAAGAAGCAGAGATGGGGGAAGATAGATGCCACATCTCACGAAGATCACAAAGGAACCAAGAAACAAGGAACTTCCCCAGAGCCGACTGACAGAGAAAACCTTCCCCTATAATTCAGAACTACAGCATCCTAAACCGTGAGAAAATCAATTTCTGTTTCTTAAAGCCACCCACTTGCGGTATTTCTGTTACAGCACTAGATAACTGAGACTGGAGCTGTCAGCTCTGACTCATGGCACCCCGTGTACAACAGAACAGAACCTTGCCCCGTCCTGCAGCATCGTCGCGATTATCGGTGAGCTTGAGGCCACTGTTGCACCAGTGTGTCAGTCTGTCCCACGGAGGGTTCCCTCATTTCCGCCCACCTTCTGCTTTACTAACCATGGCATCTGTCTCTAGTGAGTGGTCATTCCTGACCATGTGACACCATGTGGGTCTGTATAAGTACCCGTGGAATTAACACACATCACAAGAGAATTTTGTTTTAAATAACTAGTGTCGAGTTACCATAATTTTCTCAGTAATGACAGATTGTAGAAGTTGGCATCTGCCTGACTTATCTAGATTCCTGCAGTTTAAAAGTCAAGGGAATTCTTCCCTTCATCTAAGCCGTCCGGACACTTGCGCTCACCGGGGTTTTCTCTTCTCTCAGTCTGGGACTTGTGCCTTGGGGCGCAAATGAATGACAAGCCCAATCCACAGTCTAGGGCTATTTTCAAAAACCCAGATCTGAGATTCCTTTTTAAATGGATTATTTGGACATCCATGTCGACTAAGACTGGGTCATTAATTTGCAAGCGTGAAAGTCTTTCCACAAACAAGCCAAGAGGCCCAGTTATTCGTGCAGGCCTCGAATCTGAGTGAAAAAACAATAGGAATAGGGTTTCAACAGCCACAATTTCCATTTTGCCACGTTCTGTTCAGTGCAGGCATGCAAGGCTGGGTGATCTTTGTTGGGAGAGTTATCTGACTGTGAAACGCTTGAAGAAGATAGAATATTTAAGAAATGCTATTATGTTGTGGTCCTCCGCAAGGTTCCCTCTAGTTGTTAAAATTACCCGCTAAAGGCAGAGCCACATAACCTGTTGCTGTTGAGTCGATCCTGACTCACAGCGACCCTACAGGACAGAGTAGGACTGCCCCACAGGGTTTCCAAGGCTGTCATCTTTACGGAAGCTGACTGCCACGTCTTTCCCCCAGGGAGCAGCCGGTAGGCTCAAACCACTGACCTTTCGGTTAACAGCTGAGGGCTTTAACCACTGCGCCACAAGGGCTCCTCCAGAGCAACATAGCAACAAATTATTAATGTGTGAATTGTTTTACCTATAAGTCCTATGAGGGCAAGGCTCATATCTTCGGATTACTGTTCCAACCATGTGATAGGTAGATGAGTTCAAAGAACATGTTGACTCTACTTGTTGCTCTGGGGAGCAGCTGTGGTCCAGTGGTAGAATTCTCGCCTTCCATTCAGGGTTCAATTCCCGGCCAATGCACCTCATGCACAGCCACCACCTGTCTGTCACTGGAGGCTTGCCTGTTGCTATCATGCTGAACAGGTTTCAGTGGCGCTTCCAGACTAAGATAGACTAGGAAGAAAGGCCTGGCAATCTACTTCTGAAAATCAGCCAGTGAAAACGCTGTGGGGCACAATAACCCAGTCTGCAGCTGATCATGGGGATGGCGCAGGACCGGGCAGCATTTTGTTCCACTGTGCACTGGGTCACCTTGATTTCGGGGTCAGCTCCCTGGCAGCGAACTACAACAAAAACGGGTTACTCTGAAACTTCATTCCCCAGCGTCTTTCTGATAAAGCCATAGAATATATCTTTAAAAAAAAAAAAAAAAACAGCTAACTTGAAAGAGGTCTGTGAAGAGTCTTGAGTCAGTCCTTGTTTTTAAATTGCGTTTTCCGTTCCCGTCTCCCTCAAGACCGCATTAAGTTTCTGCTGAGACACACGGCACCAGCAACGTGGCTGGCTACATATACGAGCTGTTTGTAACGCTGCTTTTGTTTAGGAAATCTTTCCAATAAAGACACTGGTATGTAGATTGCATACTGGTAATTTTGAGGCGGGGCTGGAGGTAATCAGACCAATCATTCATCCTTCCCTCTGGGGATTTATTCCTAAATCGCATACATTCCAGCAACAGTATCAAGAGTAGTGCTTGAACAGTAACTGGGCAGGCCCCGACAACCCCCATTGCCAAGTGTTACGGATTGAATTGTGCCCCCAAAATATGTGTTGGAGTCCTAACCCCCATACCTGTGGATGCAATCTAATGTAATGTAATTCCCTTACACGTAATGTAGTTATTACTTTCCATAATGAGATCTAATGTAATGTAATCACTCCATCAGTTGAAGTCATATCAGTGAAGAGTGGATCCTAAACCTAATCACTTTCTGAGTTATACAATGAGCAGAACAAACCCAGAGACAAACACAGACATGGAGTAAAACAGATACCACGTGAAAATCATCTAAAAGGCAAGAAATGCCACGGAACCAAAGAATGCCTGGGGCTACTGACAAGAAAGGAATCCACGTGGCCAAGACCCTGATTTGGAATTGTAGCCTCCAGAACTGCGAGACGATCAATTTCTGTTCTTTAAAGCCACCCACTTGTGGGATTTGCACTACCGCTGTACTAGGTGACTAAGACCCCAGGTTAAGTTAAACTGGATGGATGAATATGGCTGAGGTAAGGAGGCTTATGTGTAGTCTCTAGATTCTTACTCCTTCTCTTCAAAATCTAAGATGGCTGGATCTGTAGAGCAGAGCAAGACCACTTACCCAGTCAGCTTAATGTACAGGAATGACATACTCCCTGGGGAGCAAGGCCCTATAGACACAGGAAAGTAAAAAGGGACGGGCTTCCTGTCAGGGCCGACCTTTCAGACACTGTAACACAAGCTCACTAGGAAATGTCTTGATTTCTCTCAGATAGCAACAGCTTCTTCTTTGGAAGCACTAATAAAGTGGAATGGGCAGAAGGACAAATATGGATTAAAATATTCCATTCACTATGAGAAGGGAGAAGGAGCCCTGGTGGTGCAACAGTTAAGCGCTCGGCTGCTAACCAAAAGGTTAAAGGTTCGAACTCACCTAGAGGTTCCTTGGGAGAAAGACCTGGTGATCTGCTACCGTAAATATTACAGCCTAGAAAATCCTGTGGGGCAGTTCTGCTCTGTCACGTGGGGTTGCTATGAGTTGAAAATCAACTCCACAGCACCTAAAAACAACAACATGGGGCGGTGTCATTGAATTGTGTCCCCCAAAAATATCTGTCAACTTGGCTGGGTCATGATTCCCAGTATTGTATGATTGTGTACCGTTTTGTAATCTGATGTGATTTCTTTATGTGTTGTAAACTCTATCACTATGATGTAATACGATGGATTAGCGGCAGTTATACTGATGAGGTATACAAGATTGGATAGTGTCTTAAGCCAATCTCTTTTGAGATATAAAAGAGAGAAGCGAGCAGGGATACATGGGAACCTCATACCACCAAGAAAGCCGTGCCGGAAGCAGAGTACATCCTTTGGACCTGAGGTTCCTGTGCTGAGATGCTCCCAGACCAAGGGAAGACTGATACATCACAAAGATCTTCCTTCAGAGACAAGAGAGAGAGAGAAAGCCTTCTCCTGGAGCTGATGCCCTGAATTTGGACTTGTAGCCTACTGGACTATGAGAAAATAAATTTCTCTTTGTTAAAGCCATCCACTTGTGATATTTCTGTTATAGTAGCACTAGATGACTAAGGCAGAAGGGAAGCCCAAAAAGGGAGAAGGCCTGAAAATTCCTCTTCCCTGATAATGGTAATATCTGCTTCTGTGATTTGCTGGCATTTTCTAAATGTTGTAAGTTTGAGGTTATGACATGTGTCTGTCAGGTTAGGCTGTGCTATGCTGCAGTAACAAACGACTCCCAACCCCTCAGAGGCTGACTTCAATAGAATCTTCTTTCTCACACATCACATGGTTATCAACGACCGTCTGTAGCTCTGCTCTCTGTCACCTTGACTCCAGGATGGCAAAGCAGCCTTTGCCTGGGACAAAACAAGAACCTGTCAAACGATACGTCATTTTTGCTCACATTATGTCAGCCGAAGTCAGTTACATGGCCACGTTTCAGTCCACCAGGAAAGGACATATCAAGCTTTCACAGAAAAGAGCATTAAGCGTGGATCGATAGCATCACAATCTAGCACATCCTGTCACATTCTTGTATTTTATGTTGACCCCTAAGAACTTCAGAAATGTGAAAAACAGAAACCCACTGCCACTGAGTCGATTTCAACTCATAAGGACCCCATGTGTCAGAACAGAACTGCCCCATAGGGTCTTCAAGGCTGTAATCTTTACAGAAGCAGACTGCCACATCTTTCTGCTGAAGAGCGGCTGGTGGGTTCAAACTGCTGACCTTCCGGTTAGCAGACGAGCACTCAACGGTTGCACCACCAGGGCTCCTTTGCAAAAGTGCCTAAGGCACATGAAAGTCACAGTACCCAAGAAGGGGCACACACAACTCCCCCTAGTCTTTTCCCAGTAGAACAGTATACATACAGGTGGACACAGGCTGAAGACCAGATGCAAGGAGGCTAACAAGCAAGGAACACAAATGGGGAAATTCTGGCCTCGAGGGGAAGATAAAGCTCCTCCCCAGGCCCAGCCCCAGGCGCACATGTGGAAGACTGCAGATAAGGACCTTTCAAGGTCCACATAACAATTAGACCATCCAGAGGGGATGGAATTTCCAGGTAGTGGAGCAAAATGAGGAAAAGGTTAAAGCACTAAGCTTGCTGAAAGGTCTCCTTTTGGGTCATATTTTTCCAGAATTAACTGTCATGTGTTAGATCTGGAGTTTCCTTCCTTCTCCCTAAAAGGAGCAAGGTTGTGATGATTTGGCCACTTCTGGTGGTGGCGCAGTGGTTAAGCGCTCACCAAGAGGTCTGCCGTTCTAACCCGCCAGCTGCTCCACGAGAGAAAGACATGGCAGTCTGGTTCCATAAAGATTTACAGCCTAGGAAACCCTATGGGGCAGTTCTACTCTATCCTATAGGGTTGCTATGAGTAGCAATTGACTTGATGCCAAAGGGTTTCTGGTGGCACAGTGGTTAAGTGCTCAGCTGTTAACCGAGAGGTCTGCGGTTCAAATCTACCCACTGGTACCACGGGAGAAAGACCAGGCAATCTGCTCCCATAAAGATTACAGCTGAGGAAACCCTGTGGAGCAGTCCTACTCTGCCATATGGGGTTGCTAATAGTCAGAATCGACTCAATGGCACCCAGCAACACTGCAGGTCTTGAGGAGCTATTATTTCTCGGGATTGCATGTCCTTGGTGTACTTTTTCCCTTAGCCTCACCTTTCCTAACCTTTAGCTCTCATCTGGACCATGGCAAGAACCTCCTAACAGGTGACCCTGTTTGCATCTCACCTTCTATACTCTAGACCCCCGCTATATAGTAGCACCACACCACCCAACAACACGACACCCAACAACTAAAGCAGCGACCCCGTGTGACAGCGTAGAACTGCCCCATAGGCCCCATACAGTCTTTATTGTAGCAGATGACAGGTCTTTCTCCTGTGGAACAGCTGGGCTCCTAACAAGAGCAGCCTACTGGAGGGTGTGACCCTGGGTATAACAATCAATGTCTTACCAACCTCCAACCTTTCGGTTAGTAGCCGAGCTCTTAACCATTGTGTCATGGGGCTCCTTGTCAAACGTTCTGAGTGCAGCCAATCCCAAGTTCTCCCAGTCAACTGTGCCCCTCACCCCAACTGATTTGTTCTCTGTGGGCTGCTCCCACCCCAGCTGACTCAATGGAGCCCCTCTGGCAAGATTTAGCAGCTTGGTCTCAACTGGCCCTGGTGGTGCGGTGGTTAAGAGCTTGGCTGCTAACTGAAAGGTCACTAGTTAGAACCCCCCAGTCCCCTCCATGAGAAAAAGACCTGGCAGTCAGCTTCCATAAAGATTACAGCCTTGGACGTTCTATTCGTCCTGTAGGGTCCCTACAAGTGGGAATCAACTTGGCAGCAAAGGGTGACAAGGAGGCTTTGGGCCCCAGGGGGCAGGAGAGTGTTTTAGCACTCAGCCTGACCATCTGACAACAGCAGCCTCCATAGCCTGGGGACCCCCGCCAAGGGCACGTGAGTGTGATCAGCCCTTTGCGTAAGATAAGGGATGAGTACCGTCTTAGTTGGAGCCCTTGTGGCACCATGGTTAAGAGTTCGGCTACTAACCAAAAGGTCGGCAGTTCGAATCCACCAGGTGCTCCCTGGAAACCCTATGGGGCAGTCCTACTCGGTCGTACGGGGTTGCTGCGAGTCAGGATCGACTTGACGGCAGTGGGTGCTGTCCCAGTTACCTAGGGCTGCTGTAACACAGATACCGCGAGTGGGGGGTCTGAACGACAGAAATGTACTTTCTCACAGTTCTGGAGGCTAAAAGTGCAAATCGGGGTGTCAGCCGCGTCGATTCTTTCTTTGTCGGTTGCCCTGTACTTTACCGGGTTCCTGGTGATCTTCCAGTTTCTTCCCCCATGTGTACATGCCTCTCTATCTAATCTGCTCTTGTTATAACTCAGCAGTGATCCGGTCTAGGACATGCCCTACACTGATATGGTCTCATTCACGTAACAAGGAAAACCCTATTTCCAAACAGGATCACATCCACAGGCATAGGGGTGAGGAGACCAACACATATTTTGGGGGATGTAATTCAATTCATAACAAGTACTGTCCTGGCTATACTCCTGAAGCCTCACCCCACCCCAGTCCCACAAACTGCCCAGCCTCAGATATTAGCCTGTGCCTGCAATGGAATAAAAACGGTGACCCACCCTTTGGGACTTACCTGTTAGGGATTTCGTGGTTTAGGCTCTGCTTGAGGAAAGAAGAAAACCAAACCCATTGCTGTTAAGTCGATTCCAACTTATAGCAACCCCACAGGACAGAGAAGAAGTGCCCCACAGGGTTTCTGAGGCTGTAATCTTTACAGACGCAGACTGCCCCATCTTTCTCCTGTGTAATGGAGCAGCTGGTGGGTTCCAACAGCCAACTTTTCAGTTAGCGGCCGAGTGCTTGACCACTGCACCACCAGGGCTCCTTGAGGAAAGAGGAAGAGTCCGTAAAAGCCCTTTAAAAAAAAAAAGTGTTCTCATGTTGCCTGTGGTGCCACCCGCCCCTCCATTGCCCCAGCCTGCTGAGGCCAAGGCCCCTAGGCCCTTTCCCCTCACTTTCCCTCCCCTCTGATGAAGAACGGCTTCTGAGTGTACAAGTCATCCTCAGGGAACTTGCTTCACCCACGGGAGCCTGACTCTCATTTGTGGGGATGAGAACACAAGCCCCTGACCTCAGAAGGATCTTGTGTGGGGTTTCTGAGAAAATATGTACAGCACTCAGAGCTGGGCTCTGTAAACGGTAACTCCTTCCCCCCGGCTGTAGAATCCCTGTGGTGCAAACAGTTAACATGCTCAGCTGCGAACCAAAAGGTTGGAAGTTCAAGTCCACTGGTAACCTATTAAAAAAAAAACCATTGCCATCGAGTCGATACTGACTCATAGCGACCCCATAAGACAGAGTAGAACTGCCCCATAGGGTTTCCAAGGCTGTAATCTTTACAGAAGCAGGCTGCCACATCTTCCTGCCATGGAGCAGCTGGTGGGTTTGAGCCACCAATCTTTCGGTTAGCAGCTGAGCACTTTAACAACTGTGCCACCAGGGCTCCTAACTTGACTATACTAGGCCCAAAATGGAGTCAGTTGTGCTGAGCCCCACATCTGCAAACCAAGACCTAGCTAAGTTTCTTTTTCTTGTAGACACCTGACCTTCCCAGGAGCTGAAATCTAAGTCAATCTATTGACTTGTCCGGAAATGGAAAACTAAGCTAGCCAATTAGGACTCCCTGCTCAGCTTTGCCTAGTTCAAAATTTCCCCTTTACCCCAAATAAGGAAAGAAAATGGCCGCCAGCCAATCTGAAATTTGCACAGTATAGCTACCTTGTTCCTGTCTATCTGACTACAAAACCCTTCCGCTTTGCACCACGCTTTGGGCAGAGCTCTTGTCTGACTTCCAGACCAGGTGTTCCCCTATTCGTGAACTGAAACATTCACACACAAACTTAATATTATGAAAATTTTATTTTTAACACTACCCAGAGGCACCTCAGAAGAAAGGCCTGGTGACTTACTTCTGAAAAGTCAGCCATTGAAAACCCTATGGAGTGCAGCTCTACTCTGACACACGTGGGGTTGCCTTGAGTCGAAATCAACTCTGCAACAACTGGTGTTTTGGTTTTCTCTCTCCCCAGCTGCCACGGACTTTATTGTCTGTTGGCCCTGCCTCTCCCTATTCTGCAATAATCCCATGGCTGCAGTGAGCTGACCCCTTCATCCCTGCATCTAGCATGGGCTTCTCGAGACCATGAGAGCATCTGGAGGACTTCAGCTGTGCTTCCAGGACAGACACAGTCGCTCTCCTCTTCCTAGGGCTAAGAACCAAGTCAGCCTGGAGCTGTGGGCTCTGTTGTGCCCCCACATGAGGAAGGCCTGCCTGAAAAGGACAGCCATGCAGAGCAGTGCCACGCAGAGCAGAGCTACACAGAGCAGAGCCACACGGAGCAAAGCCGCGCGGAGCAGGGCCACAAGGAGCAGGGCCATGAAGACGGAGTCACATGGAGCAGAGCCACGTACAGGAGAGCCATGCAGAGCAGAGCCATGAAGACAGAGTCATGCAGAGCAGAGCCACACAGAGCAGAGCCATGCAGAGCAGAGCCATGCTGAGCAGAGCCATGCTGAGCAGAGGCACATGGAGCAGTGTGACGTAGAGGAGAGCCATGCAGAGCAGAGCCATGAAGACAGAGTCACACGGAGCAGTGCCATGCAGAGCAGAGCCACGCGGAGCAGAGCCATGCTGAGCAGAGCCATGCTGAGCAGAGGCACACGGAGCAGAGCCATGCAGAGCAGAGCCACGCAGAGCAGAACCATGCAGAGCAGAGCCACGCAGAGCAGAGCCATGCAGACAGAGTCACATGGAGCAGTGTGACGTAGAGGAGAGCCATGCAGAGCAGAGCCATGAAGACAGAGTCACACGGAGCAGTGCCATGCAGAGCAGAGCCACGCGGAGCAGAGCCATGCTGAGCAGAGCCATGCAGACAGAGTCACATGGAGCAGTGCCATGTAGAGGAGAGCCACGCAGAGCAGAGCCAAGGAGAGCAGGGCCATGAAGACAGAGTCACACGGAGCAGTGCCATGTAGTGCAGAGCCATGTGGAGCACAGCCACGCAGAGCAGAGCCATGAAGACAGAGTCACTTGGAATGGTGGCACGTAGAGGAGAGCCACGCAGAGCAGAGCCATGCAGAGCAGAGCCAAGTGGAGCAGGGCCATGAAGACAGAGTCACACGGAGCAGTGCCATGCAGAGCAGAGCCACGCGGAGCAGAGCCATGCTGAGCAGAGCCATGCAGACAGAGTCACATGGAGCAGTGCCACGCAGAGCAGAGCCAAGGAGAGCAGGGCCATGAAGACAGAGTCACACGGAGCAGTGCCATGTAGAGCAGAGCCACGTGGAGCACAGCCACGCAGAGCAGAGCCATGAAGACAGAGTCACTTGGAATGGTGGCACGTAGAGGAGAGCCATGCAGAGCAGAGCCATGCAGACCAGAGCCATGAAGACAGAGTCACACGGAGCAGTGCCATGTAGAGCAGAGCCACGCAGAGCAGAGCCAAGGAGAGCAGGGCCATGAAGACAGAGTCACACGGAGCAGTGCCATGCAGAGCAGAGCCACGCGGAGCAGAGCCATGCTGAGCAGAGCCATGCAGACAGAGTCACATGGAGCAGTGCCATGTAGAGGAGAGCCACGCAGAGCAGAGCCAAGGAGAGCAGGGCCATGAAGACAGAGTCACACGGAGCAGTGCCATGTAGAGCAGAGCCATGTGGAGCACAGCCACGCAGAGCAGAGCCACGCAGAGCAGAGCCATGCAGACAGAGTCACATGGAGCAGTGTGACGTAGAGGAGAGCCATGCAGAGCAGAGCCATGAAGACAGAGTCACACGGAGCAGTGCCATGCAGAGCAGAGCCACGCGGAGCAGAGCCATGCTGAGCAGAGCCATGCAGACAGAGTCACATGGAGCAGTGCCATGTAGAGGAGAGCCATGCAGAGCAGAGCCATGAAGACAGAGTCACACGGAGCAGTGCCATGTAGAGCAGAGCCACGCAGAGCAGAGCCAAGGAGAGCAGGGCCATGAAGACAGAGTCACACGGAGCCGTGCCATGTAGAGCAGAGCCACGT
Organism: Dugong dugon; assembly: GCA_030035585.1. Classification (NCBI taxonomy): domain Eukaryota; kingdom Metazoa; phylum Chordata; class Mammalia; order Sirenia; family Dugongidae; genus Dugong; species Dugong dugon. Next base: position 5,425,634 of record CM057477.1, read on the forward strand.
GGAGCACAGCCACGCAGAGCAGAGCCATGAAGACAGAGTCACTTGGAATGGTGGCATGTAGAGGAGAGCCATGCAGAGCAGAGCCATGCAGACCAGAGCCATGAAGACAGAGTCACACGGAGTAGTGCCATGTAGAGCAGAGCCACGTGGAGCACAGCGACGCAGAGCAGAGCCATGAAGACAGAGTCACTTGGAATGGTGGCACGTAGAGGAGAGCCACGCAGAGCAGAGCCATGCAGAGCAGAGCCAAGTGGAGCAGGGCCATGAAGACAGAGTCACATGGAGCAGTGCCACGGAGAGCAGAACCACGCAGAGCAGAGCCACGCAGAGCAGGGCCACGTGGAGCAGAGCACACCCAAGAGACGGAGAGAGAAAGATAAGTCACTTGAGCCCCTGGATGTGGCTGAGGTAAACCCACTGCACACTCCCAAACTTCCCAGGTCTTTGAATCAATAAACTCCCTTTTCGGTTTGTTGGTTGATTTTTTGTGTTGCCTGCAGCCGTAATTGCCCAGCCTAAACTCCAGCTTTACCCTGCCCTGGCTGCTGCCTCTTAACTTTGGCAGCTTTACGGGAGGTTTCCATGGGTCTCTGGCCCCCTGGGTGGTGAGGATAAAAAGTTTACTTTTCTAGGATTCATATGCTCCCCAGAAGCATGGTTGTCTCCACAAGCTATTTACACTTTAACTCAGATATAAGAAGCCCTGGTGGCATAAAGGTTAAGTGCTCCTCTGCTAAGCAAACGTCCGCGGTTCAAAACCTGCCCCACCGCTCCGCAGGAGTGAAACCTGGCAATCTGCTCGCATAAAGATGACAGCCTAGGAATCCCGGGGGTCAGTTCTACTCCGTCACCTGGGGTTGCCGTGAGTTGGAATCGACTTCACGGCTCCCAACAACAACGCCTCAGCAGGCAGTCAAAATTTTTGTTGTTGTTGTTAACCGTCACTGACTCACCTGTGGCAGCTTTACATAATGACTTTCCATGGGGGGAATTCCACAGACACGTATTGGATGAATGCATGGATAAATACACTGGTCAGACTTGGGGAAATTGCCAGTGCTGAACAAACAAACGTGGGGTGACTAGTCCACTTAGCATATACCATGTTTCTCCTTCAGAGACTGTTCTAGTATCTCTACAGTAATCCATTAAGTGGGAACATGATGTGTTATCAAATAACACTGGGGATTTTCTGGAGCCACGGAGGCTGGATGAACCCCTGAAACTATTGTCCTGAGATAATCTTTAAACCTTAAACCAAAAATATCCCCTGAAGTCTTTTTAAAATCAAACAATACTTTAGCTTAACTACTAAAGAATGTCTGCGTGGAGCACTGTGCTGTTTTAAAGAATTATCTATATAGCATCAAACTGACGACAACTGGAGAGGATGGATAGGAAGTTTCGGGGGCAGTGAGTTTATGTTAATGGGGGAAGAACAACTCAGAAAAGGCGGGTGAGAATGGCTGCACAGCTCGAAGAATGTCATCAGTGCCACTGAATCGTACGTGTAAATTATGGAATTGGTGTATGTTCTGTGAATACTGTCAATAACAACAAAAGTAAAATTATAAACAAAAATTGGGGGAAGGGGATAAGAACACTACAGGAGAAACAAAGGTAAAGAAAAGGAAACTCATCTTTCCAGGACAATGACACACTTAAAATCTGTGGTATTCAGAAATCTGTAAGAATCTTGCACAACGGAAAGGTGGTATATGCTTTTTCACCTCTCCTCTAAAATTTGATTGTCTAATTTAGAATTATCTGCAAAGACAGTAACAGAGATATATCTCATTTTTTTAATTGGCAGACTGTTGATTATGTAAGCAGCCTTGTAATATGAATAGCAAACAGTGAAAGACGAGGATGAGTCAATAGTTTAGCTGACTTACTGGGTGTCTTAATTATTCAGTCCTGCTGTGACAAAAAAAAAAAAAAAATACCGGAAGTGGGTGGCTTTAAAGAACAGGAATTTATTGTCTCACAGTTTTGGAGGCTAGTCGATCCAATGAGGGCATCGGCCCAAGGGGAGGCTCTTTCCTTGTTGGCAGCCCTGGGAGTTTCCTGACGTTCCCGGCACTGTCTTTCCCCCATGTGTGGGTCTCTGGGTCTAGTCTGCTTTTTTAATGAGACACAACTCAGAAGAGATTAGGTTTAGGGTCCATCCTACTCTGGTACGATCTCATGAATGTAGCAGAGAAAGTGCCTGTTTCCAAGAAGGGTCATATTTACAGATAGAGGGGTTAGGATTGCCACATATATTTTTGGGGGACACAATTCAATCCTCATCCCTGGGAAAGGACAGTGAGGGAAGGAAAGTTACTTTGGTGACCAAATGAGCAATCAGAGCAATGACGACAACGTTGCCCTTAGTTGCCGTCCAGTCGGCTCAGCCCTACGGCACCTTCTGCGTAAGAGAACGACACGTCAGGCCCTGCACCGTCTTCATCACTACCCGTACGTCTGAGCCCACGGTTGTGGTTATTACGTCCATCCATGTCATGGAGGGCTTCCCTCATTTTCGCTGACCCTCTGCTTTGCCAAACTTGATATCCTTTTCTAGCCTTTGGTCTTTCTTGATGACGTGGCCAAAGTGAGCGAGCTGAAGAGGATAGCAACAATGTTGTTGCTGGTTGCCGCCAAGTCGATTCCCACTCGTAGCGAGCCACCCACAGGACAGAGTACAACTGCCCCTTAGGGTTTCCCAGGCTTTACTCATTACAGGAACAGATTTGCCAGGTCTTCTTCCTGTGGAGCCTCTCGGTGAGTTCAAACCACCAACCTTCCCATTTGCAGCCAAGTACTCAATTGTTGTGATACTGGGGCTCTTGCCAATGAAAACAAATTTCCCAAAATGTTATTTCTTCCACCACTCCTACCCTCCTGAGGATTATTAATTAATCCGGGTTTGGGAACAAGAGCTCAATGTACAACCCAAAGAGGGCATCCAAAATAACGCTCAGACATACCCTGGCTCCACAACCTACTGACACACACAAAAAATATACCAATACTTGCGGGTTGTTTCCCCACCAGAATAAAGGTGTTTCCTTTCAATGGCTAATCCAACCAGTCTGCACTGAAATAGCTCATCTTTATGTACCAGAGTTTTACAATCACCCTGTTATAGTTCAGAACATAGAAGACATATTAACTCTTCTTCCTTTTCCTTTATCTCATGTACTGGAGCCCCTGGGTGGTGCAAATGGTTAACGCGCTTGGCTGCTAACTGAAAAGTTGGAGGTTCGAGTCCACCCAGAGGCGCCTGGGAAGAAAGCTTGGTGATCTATTTCTGCAAAATCAGTCATTGAAGACCCTATGGAGCACAGCTCTACTCTGACACGTACAAGTCACCATGAGTCAGAGTTCACTCAATGGCAACCCTTTTTTGGTTTTTTCTCCTGAAGAAAAGAGGAGTCTATTTCTGGCATGTGAATTCAGTTTTCACGGTAGAAAACCAGCGCATCATGTAGGGCAACAGTGATCCTTGTTATCCAAACACTAACTTTCTTTCTCTTTTCCACTGCAATAGAACTGCTAAGATCATGATAAACGTGAGAATTACTTAACGATTTTCAGTAATGTGCACGCATTCTAATTAATTCATTATTTCACAAGTAAGGAAACTGAGGCAAAGAAAAGCAGTGAGCTACATAGTTTCTGAAGGAAATATCTAATCACAAACAAATACTTCTCAAGCATAGTCAAGATTGCCTCCTTGGAACGGGCTGTGCACATTTTCACAACAGTGGGCATGTCCTAGGAGCCTTGATGGCACAACAGTTGCATTGGCTACTAGGCTGTTCGAACCCACCAGCTGTTCGGAGGGAGAAAGCTGCGGCAGTCTTGGAGATCCTAGGGTGCAGTTCTTCTGTGTGCTAAAGGGTTGCTACGAGTTGACTGGATAGCAGTGGTTTTTTTCCCCCTCTTTGTGAGTCAGAATGACTGCATGGCATCTCTTGGAGCCACATAGTACCTCCCTCCCCAACTATCTGATCCAATACAGGCTGGAGTTTTCTCACTCGACTCATTGCTAGGTATCCTTCTCCCCACTGATTAGCCTCTGCGGCTGAGAAATCAAACATTACTCAGCGTTCTCTCCAACTATACCCTTTCTGTGTCCTCATACTATGCCCTTTCTGTGTCTGTTGAACCTAAAGCTTAAAGAACCCCTGGGGCGGGGTTCCACCAGATGTATCAGAAATCTGCAGAAAGTGTTACCACTGGTAGCAGGGTGGTTAAGCACTGGGCCGCTAACCAGGTCAGCAATTCAAACCCAACATCCCTCTGTGGAGGAGAGACGTGGCAGTCTGCTTCCGTAAACATTCCGAAACCAAACCAAACCTGTTGCCATGGAGTTGACTGCGACTCATAGTGACCCTATAGCACAGAGTAGAACTGCCCCGTAGAGTTTCTAAGGCTGTAATCCTTACAGGAGCAGACTGCCACACCTTTCTCCCGCCAAACCACCAACTGAGCACTTTAACCACTGCATCACCAGGGCGCCTGACTCAATAGCAACATGTTTTAATCTTAGTGGGAACAAATTGCCAGATCTTTCTCCCGTGGAGCCGCTGAGTGGGTTCAAACTGTCAACCGTTTGGTGAGCAGCCAAGCACTTAACCATTAAGCCATCAGGGCTCCTAACATAATTCAGTTTATTTAGAAGGGTATAAAAAGACTGATTATCAACAGTAGAGTTCCACCTTTTTCTTTTGTCTCTTTATTGAAAATAAGGTCATAGTGACGCCCCTTCTCAGGGATGGAAACAAAAGCTGTTTCGGATCAAACAAGAAGCGAGCTTATGTAATAATTTATGGCTAGAATAGCCGCAGGGTGGTACAGCGTCTGCTTTACTTCGGGCGGGGTTCCATCAGACGTATCAAAAATAAGCAGAAAGTGATACTACAGCCTTCCAAAACTCGACGCATTTAGAAACCACTCTCTTAAAAACAGAAGAAATGATATTTTATTCCACAAAGGAATATCCCGCAGTCTGGAGAATACAAAACACTTTACACAAACGCTGTGCTTATTACTAGCGATTTAAACTGGCATTCCTTCTTCTAAGCCGTCATGCTCCAGTTAAGCGAGGTAACCTAGACAATAAAAGAAGCAAAGAGAAAACAAACGAGGGAACAAAACAGCTCCACCACCAGACAACACCCACAAAACCACAGAAAGCCCAGCCTCCCGGGCGAATCCTCAAGACAAAGCCGCGTCCCGGCACGCACCGCGGCCGGGACTACACATCCCAGCATGCCGGGCGAACGCCACCGCCCGCGGGACTACAGTTCCCGATAGGCTCTGCGGGCACACATTCGGCCTAGCTCGCGTCAGGGGTCTTAGGGTCCTGCAGAAGTGAGGTCTATCTCTGCACCTTCAGCCTCCCTTTGGGGTCCATTCATTACTAAACTATGAATATTACGAGCTTTCAGTCATTCCTTATTGCCTTTTCACTAAGGCAGCAAGGCGATTCCGACTAGAGAGGGCGGAGGCGCGTTGGCGCGGCTTGCGTCAGCCGATGGCGCCTGAGCGGCTCTCCTGCTGCCATGGCAACGACAACCGTCCATGGGGCGCCCGCCACCCAGTGGGTGGAATCTTTCGAGAAGGCTCGAGAAGAAGGAAGCGGAAGTGGCACGTGGAGGGGCCGGTGAGTAAATGCCGCAGATTCTGGAAAGTTCTCATCAGTGCGGTACATAAGACTGAGGGAGACAGCCCTTCCTTTCTGGGCCCGTGTGCGAGCGGCCGGCGGCGCCGGGGGAACAGCCGGAGCTCGGGGCCCGCGGAGAATATCAGCGCCGCGCTCTCCTGTCGGTACTACCTGCGAGCAGCGCTGTCCCCGGAGCCGGCGGCACTTGACAGGCCGGCTGTCCGTGTGTCTGGCCGAGTGACAGAGGCGCGGCCGCAGCCTGCGGGGCCGCGCATCGGGCAAGCAGCGGCGGCAGGAGCGTGGACGCGGACCGGCCATGTCGGTGGTGGGGCTGGACGTGGGCTCGCAGAGCTGCTACATCGCAGTGGCCCGGGCCGGGGGCATCGAGACCATCGCCAACGAGTTCAGCGACCGCAGCACCCCGTAAGTGCGAGCCTGTGGGCCGCGGGGGAGAGGGGCACGGGGGCTGGGGACCGGGGACGGGCGTCCGACCGGGCACTGCGCTTTCCCGGGAGTGGGGAGTGGGCTTCTGCGCCCCAAATCGGAAGGGCGTCTCCGAGATGTGTAGTCTTTCATGATGGCTTTTTAAGTCGGGCTTCCCACTCCGGGCTGGGCCAGGCCGCAGACTTGGCTCCCTTCTCGGCGTCCCCGTACCCACCCGGCTTCGCGGAGCAGGCCGAGCCGCCCCCGGCCCTCCGCGCACATCTTTGCGCACCGCGGCACCCAGGCTGCTCAGCCTTTTCTTCCTGTATTGTGAATCGCGAAATGCACTAGAAGCTTCCAGAGACCTGTATGGTGCTCCTTGCCCCAGTGAGCAAGCCGACTGTTGTTAGCGACCACATAATCGCTCCTTGGGAGGATGAATCCGCCTCTCACCCACTCTTGGCTGGCCTTAATTCTCGGGATGTTTGGTAAAAGATGCTAACGTGCTTTTTGCTCATTGCATGAGAGCCGTGTGTGCGGAATCTTAAGTCGTGCCTTTCTTCTTTAAATTAATTCTTCAGTCTGAATAAAGGAGAAACAATATGAATTACATATCTTTGTGCCAGAACTCTCGAGAGAATGAATGCCATCCCTGAATTAAATGTTATATTCTGTAGCGGCGTGGGGGAGGGCAAAGGCACCATTTTAAAATGCAACTTTTTGTTATTTTCTGGAGAGACTGTATACAAATACAGCGGCACGTGCATTGATGAAAACAACTGCTTGCTTCTCAGGGAGATTAATGCAGGTATTAATTTTTTCGTACAAATGCTGTAAGCCGCAGACGAAGAGTGTAGAATGAAGCGGTGAGCCGAAATATAAAATATCGTTGTCTGAGTGCAGATGGACATGTATGAAGTGGGCAGAAATGAGCACACACACGTTCGACAAGGCTGGCAGCCTTGGCGAGGCCGGTTATTCCCTGAGCGTTCCGTTCTCAGGCTGTGCCGAGGGCTGTGTAACGGGAGCGTAGTGAGAAGGTGCCCAGGTGCAGTTTACATCTTTGTTCTTTGATCCAGTTAAAAAAAATAAAGACAATGTGTTTACAGAACAGGGGAAAAATGTGTACGTGGATGTAGTGAGCACTGTGTGAAGCTGAAGACGAGTTCCGGTTCTAAAATGTAAATCAAGGGCGGTACAGAGTTCCCTAGGAGCCCTGGTGGCTTAGTGGTTAAATTGTTAAGTTAGGGAAGGTTGGCGGTGGGAACCCACCAGCCGCTGCATGGGAGAACTATGTGGCAGTCTGCTTCCATAAAGATTACGGTCTTGGAAACCCAGTGGGACAGTTCTGCTCTGTTCTATGGGATCACTGAGTTGAAATTGATTTAAAGGCACCTGGGTTTGGTTTTTTTTTTGTTTTATTGGAGTTTCCACTAATATGCTTGATAAAATAGATGTTTAATTCAGCTGCATTGGCAAACTTTAATTCCTGTTTAGTAAAATTGATTTCCGCCGTAAGAAATGAATGACTTCATTCTGTTAGCGCAGGGTTCGTTGGAGCTTAGAATAGTGTTTGGAAGGCATCTTCAAGGTCTAGCCTCTGCTTAAATATCTGTGGCTTCTAGAACTCTGTTTAGCACTCACTCAGATAATGTAGGTCTTTGATGTCTCTGTTACAGCAAATCTGTACTGGATTCTGGTATCGAGTTTTTAAGGGTACTTTGTGCGCTCAGCATGTTCGGATTTTGCTCGTCTCATTTACCATTACTCTTACTCACCCTCCTAATGGAAAACCCGATTTTGACTTAGCCTCCTCCTCACAAAGCTTGCCTCTGCTCTGCGCTCCTGTGCATTTCATCTGCGTTGCTGAGAAGGCTGTCTCATACGTAAGTCACTTTATGGCTTCAGAACCAACTCGGAGCCACTGATTATTCGCTTCTTCCCCCTAAACAGTTATAACCCTGCCCTGCTGCAGTGCTTGATCTGGATCGTTTTTACTTGACCTTGTCAGTTAGGGTCTTTTGTGTTCCAGGAGCGTAACTTCAGTCCACTGGTCTGGATTTATATCAGAACTTTGATACCAGAGAGGCAGATGGTAGGTATGTCAGGACAGTGATAGGTATGACAGTAGCATTTAAACTTGTACAGAGTTGGTGACTGAGAGAGTTACACCATGTTTCTTTGTTAATTATGTTAATTTTGTGTCTGGGGCCAAATTAATTATACCTGTTACCTGTTCAAAGCACTTTGAGGGTGAGTGTCCCAAAAACCACCAAACCCACTGTTGTCGATTCAGTTCCGACTCATAGTGACCCTATAGGACAGGGTAGAACTGGTCCATAGGGTTTTCGAAGTTGTCATCTTTACAGGAACAGACTGTCACATCTTTCTCCCATGGCGTCGCTGGTACGTTTGAACCACTAACCTTTCAGTTAGCAGCCGAGCGCTTAACCACTGTGCCACCGAGAAACCAAACCTGTGCCATTGAGTCAATTCCGATTTGTGGCAACCCTCTAGGATAGAGTAGAACTGCTCCATGGTGTTTCCAAGGGGCGGCTGGTGAATTCGAACTGCCCATCTTTTGGTTAGCAGCTGTAGTTCTTAACCTGCTACATCACCAGGGTTTCCACTGTGCCCCCAGGACTCAATAATTGGGGATTCGGGGAATTGTACTGGTCCTTGAGGTATTGGGAGATGTCCTGAGACATGAGCAGAGCAGACTTCTTGGGGAAGAGGGCTGCCCCCTTGGTTGGATTCTCAGAGCAGTAGTTCTTAACTTGGGGGGCAGGTAAGTGGTCCCCCTTTCAGTATCTGACAAAAACTCTAAACCCCAGATGGTGCCACACCGTGCTCCTTCTTCTACCGTAGGTAGGACATTTATAGTAGAATTTTCCTGCTGTCAGTTAAAAATCTGCACATTTATGTTCTTTGACACTTTTGAAACATGTGGTTTTATGTTTCCTCTAGGTCAGTCATATCATTTGGATCAAAAAACAGAACAATTGGAGTTGCCGCTAAAAATCAGGTACGTTCTTTAAAGGAATTCTGATCAGCGCAAGTTTTTAAAAGTAAAATCTTAGGAGACCTACAAGAGTATAAAGTAAGCTCACACCTATTTCAGTTACATTTCGGAAATGTAACTCAACTGTTCTTCATGAGCCGTGAGAAGACTCTTTTTTCCCCTTTTCTCTTTCTTTGGCTTTATTGGATAAGATTCACTTTAACTTTCTCATCTGCCCACCTTAATTTTTAGTAACTTTACTGCTTTCTAATTTACTATCTTTTTTTTGAAAATTATGAATAAGACAGTTGAAGTTTTTTCATGTGGAGTTTTTAATGACACTTGTTTTAGGAGTTAGAGATTTCTTTTATAGAAGGAACTTCTCAGAAGCGCTACCTTTACGGGCATTTTCAAGTTATGTAATTAAGGTGGGACTAGGAGAAGGTCTTGTCTGGACCTGTGCTGACCAGCACGGCAGCCATTTCCGGATGGAGCTGTTGAGCACTTGAAGTGTGGCAGGTCTGAATGGAAATGTACAACACATGTAAAATAACACTTCAGGCTTAGAATGAAATAAAAAAGTAGCATTTCATCAGTTTTTTTTTTTTTTTTTTTTTTTTTACTGATTACATATTGAAATGATAGTATTTTAGATATATTGTGCTAAATAAATTATTGAATTTTAACTTTTAAAAGAAATTAAATGTGATTACTAGGAAATTAAATTTATTTACATATGTGACTCACTTTTATGGGTCACATTATAATTGTGTTGAGCAATGTTGATGTAAGCCTCTTAGATGGGGAGGAAATAACTGAGTAAAAAAAAGGAAAAGAAAATGCATTTTGAGAGAATTTAAAAAAGAGACTGAAGATCTTCTTTTAAATACAGAAAATAGTATTGCTAAAAAAGACCTAAAGGCTGGAACATATGTAATACCGTATCATGGCTAGTTAGGTTAGAAGAGATTCAGACCAAAAAATAGGTGAGAAGAGAAGTAGGTTTGGAAGGGTGATGTGACGTGCCAGGAGAGAAACACGTGGAGAAACAGTCCCTCTGAACGTGGCTGTTTGTGATACCGATACCCAAAATCTAATTTCTGTTGCATCTTTGTGTGATAATTTGAGGACAATGAGTTGAGGCTCAGATCCGGCCTGTAGACTACTAGACGTACTTCATCTCAGTTTTAAAATCGCAAGAAATTTTAGGATATGAACATACTTAAATACCACATTTATCAAAAACTAGTACTGCCAAGCTTTATCCTTCCTTTATAAGGAGTAGACGAGAAGAAAAAAGTAACTTTTGGTTCTGTTTTCAAGCTTATAACTTCGTAAGTTTTAGTTCATATTTCTTTTAATTCTGTATTTAAACATGGTTACTACTGACAACGTTGAGTGGAATACTCTGAAATGGGAGTTTATTAATCTAGAGTTCACCTAAGATATTTGACCAAAGTGGTGGATGAAAAAACACAAGTTTCTTAAGATTTTGACATGTTTTCTGGAATTTCAAACACAACATTATTTCTGCTGAACGTGGTGTTAAAACCTGAGAGATGAGACAGTCCCGTACACTTTCAGCAGGTTGTTTGAAATCGCGGAGCGAGAAAGAGTTGGTGGCCTTACCTAACAAACGTGGGCACCAATCATGTGTAAGATGATAAACGAGTTTAATTTCTCGTTTTTAAAAGTCAAAAATAAGCACATGGAATTGAAAACATTAAGTCACCTAGAAACTTTTTAAATCATCCACACTTTTTCTTCCTCTTAGGACAGATAATTTAGCATTCCGTTCTTTTGGAAGGAAAATAGCAATTTGTGTATTATGTGGCACAAAATGTGTTTATTCTGGCTGTTCAATGTATTAGACTAAAAATTAAACTCTTTAAAAAAGTGTAATTTGGCTGTAGTGCTTCTAGGTCTTATTCATTCATCCATTGGGCATGTGTTAAACTTTACAGGTCTAGTGGGAAAATGAAGGAATGAAATGAAGTGATACAGTTGTTGGGATTCTTCAGAGGCTTGGTGATACTTCACTGTCTTTGAGTCCATCTTGTGGATTGAGAAGCTGCTTTAGAGTTGGCACGACACGATCGCCTGGTGTTCGCTTTCTCTGCTTCCCTTCTATCGTTTCCTGTAGGGAGGGGGAAAGTATAAATAAGATCCATTTGTTCGGGGCTCTGGGGAAAGTTACTTGATTTCTAAAGATTAGATCAAGTCTCTGAAATTGCGGTAAGTATTGATAGACCCTGAAATTAGAGAGAAATTAAAAATCATCTTTTGCAGCAAATCACGCACGCAAACAATACGGTGTCCAACTTCAAGAGGTTTCACGGTCGAGCCTTCAGTGACCCCTTCATTCAGAGGGAGAAGGAGAACTTAAGTTATGACTTGGTTTCAATGAAAAATGGTGGCGTTGGAATAAAGGTAATGTAACTGAGCAACCTTAGATTCTGGGAAGATGACAGCCTCAGAAACCCTATGGGGCAGTCCTACCCTGTCCTGTAGGGTCACTTCGAGTCTGAAGTGACTGGATGGCAATGGGTTTGGGTTTGGTGTATCCGTTAATATGACACTATTTAATTCATCTATACGAAAAAGTAGTTACTTTTTACTAAAGAGAGTCCCTGGGGTGGTGCAGATGGTTTGTCCTTGACTATTTATAAAAAGGTTGGTGGCTCAAAGCCACCTAGAGGTGCCACAGAAGAAAGGCCTGGTGATCTGCTTTGTAAAGATTACAGCCAAGAAAATTCTATGGCACAGTTCTACTGTGTAACACATGGGGTCTCCATGAGTCGGAATCTACTTGACAGCAGTGGTTTTTTTTTTGTTTTTTTTTTTTTTTTGTGGTTTTAATTCATCTATAGGGGAAAGTACTTACCTCTTAATCTCATTTCTTAATTGGACAAGGGGTCTTTTTGTTTTTTTTCATCCAGCTGTTACGTAAACTTCAAACTGTAGTAGGTTTACGTTCAGATGGTCTTTAAAAATCATTTAAATTATATACTTTTGTGACCTAATTTGTGTTTTTTCTAGCTTTTTGACTATTGTAAAAATTAGGTGTATTTGATAGGTTTTTTTTTTCTTTTTTTTTAAAATCTAAATCGTGTTGTCCTGTCAAACAAAAGTCTGCTCCAGAGACCGCTCAGTTGTGGTTGTTTGGTGAGCAAGGGTATAATAAACAGCCAGAGATCTTTTTTTTAAACCAGCAGAGGTAGTCCTGTCTTGTGATCCACACAAAATATTTCTCCCAGTGATTAATCTCTTCACGTAGCGTGGACATTTTCCACCTTGTATAATGTTGGGACCAGCGTCTCGGATGGGGGAGACTGCCTGGCCTTCTCTCTCCTCCCCTATACTTAGGGGACAGTTCTTTCTTCTTTTTTCTTCTTTCCTAAGCAGTTGTTAACAACGGGAGTCTCTGCAAGAGAATACAGAGTAATGTGTGGAAGTTAACGTTGGCTTGTGGCTTTACAATGTTTGAAACATGTTCTTCCTCTCTAGGTGATGTACATGGACGAAGAACATCTGTTTAGCGTGGAGCAGATAACAGCCATGTTGTTGACCAAGTTAAAGGAAACTGCTGAAAACAATCTCAAGAAACCAGTAACAGATTGTGTTATTTCAGTAAGTAGAATTCAGCAAGACTGGGTTTTATTTTAATTTGCCTCCTTTATGCTTCTCCTAAGTATTAAATGTGTGAGAATTGTTGTATTGCTGGAGAAAGAATTGTGCTGGACTGTTAACAAAGTATCAGGAGCGTGTAAAAGTAGATCTGAGTGGCATGGGTTAGCAGCTTCAGGAGTGGCTGTCATCTGGCAAGGTTCTTCACTGAAAGGGACATCAGAAATCTCCTGTGGTGCTCTTTGAAAATGCAGACTGTCTAGTTGCATCTGCGGATACTGTAATGTGGTGAGTAGACGAGCTGCCAGACAAGCTGGGGACTTGGAAAGCCGTGCGGGTGAGAACCCTCCTTCAGTTGTGAACCAGTGCATTATAGTAAGGTGGCGGTCTACCAGTAGTGACAGAACCTAGAGGTTTTTAACATGGGCAAGCCTGTGACTTTGTTTGGAGAGTGGCTAGCCTAGGGTACCCAGGAGGACTTGGAATGGACAGAAGGCGTCTTGCCCTTGGCTGCTGAAAAGTTGGTTGCAAGTTGTGCTTTCTCACATCTCAGGGTCGCCTGGGCTTTGAGCTGACTGGTAATGCTCCCACCAGGGTTGTCTGTTGTGGACTGGGCTCAGCACATTCCCAGCAGTGCAGCATGCCCAGACCAGTCAGGAGCCTTTCTGTCAGAGGTCGCTAGGACATGAAAGAGTCGAGGCAGAAGGGCTAACTTTGCTCCTCTTGTCCTTTTGAGACAAAAAGCATTTTACCAAAAGAATATCTGGCTGCTGCTTAGAGAAATAGTAATTTCTGATAAAATTAAAGAAGTAAGTCTGGCTTTTTTTTTTGAAAACTAGTTTACTGTTGAAAACTGATTGGAGGAGATGTTCTGATCTGAACGGTGGACAGAGACCCACTTTTGCCCTTCTGTCGTTCCAAAGTATCTGAAAAATATTTGGCAGAAAAGTTTGAAAGCCAGTGTACTGCATTTTCTCCTGGGTGCTTTAGGTTTCTGTCTAACCCGGTTCCAGCTTTCGCAGGTTTTACTTACATTTAGCATTAAATGTTGACTTAACATTGTAAAGTCCAAAGGTCATTAGAAATGTAAGAATAATTTAGAGGCACTGTTTTACCTACTTAAAAGTTTTGTATTAAATTTAAGTAACTTCCACTATGTTTTGTGAGTATTCTTGACAAATTCTAATTTCAGGTTGATATTTATTTATAGTAACGATTACTTTGATGTGTAATTAATTGTGGGATAGTCTTCTCAAAAGTCGTTTTTGTTTCTGAAAGTTTAAGTAACCGGCAGGGAACTCAGGCTGAAGTTCTGCTTCTGTTTTGGGAGCTGGCCAAGCACCTGCTTAGCTGAGCTGTTGTGAGTTTATCGGAAGTGGTTGTGAGGAATTTGTGTCTGTGTTTTTCTAGATCAGTTAAAACTCTTAACCTTTCCTCTTGTGTTTGTAGGTCCCCTCCTTCTTCACAGATGCCGAGAGGCGGTCTCTTCTAGATGCGGCTCAGATTGTCGGCCTGAACTGTTTAAGACTCATGAATGACATGGCTGCCGGTAAGAAGGCCCTGCCCGTGGGCCCCCGCGAGCGCCCTGCCCTGTGTGCCCCCGTGACTGCACCGTGGGGCTAAACTCAGGTCACTCCAGGTGCTGTCATTAGACACTGTAGAAGCACAGCCTGTCGAAAAAAACGTGGGTTAGATTTGCAAGCAAAAATCTCAGCTCTTTAGATGCTTACGGTTAGTGAGAAGTTAGTGCTTTGTCAAATTTCTGAATCTGTCTTCATTAGGAAGTGCTTTTGTAAGTATTTTTAATCCTCTGAATTAGGTGGGTTGGATTTAGTGCTGTTTCTTGCATTGTTTTATATTAACTAGTTTTCTTAAAAACCTGGTAATTTGGGGGTTTCGCAACTTCCTTGGCTACAAGTATCAGGTTTGTAATTTTTGCCTTAATGTAGCTTCTGAATTGTAGTTAGGATTGGATCGTTCATCAGACGTTGATTAAACTAGTGCTGTTGGTCAGACATCGTGCAGGCGTTGTGCCTGTGGAGGTGAGCGGAGCAGCCAGCCCTTCTTCCAGAGTCCACAGCAGTTCATGATGAGTAAAGGAGAAACCAGACCTGTGGCTGTGAGTCGATTCCAACACACAGCGACCACATAGGACAGAGGAGGACTGCCCCATGAGGTTTCCAAGGCCGCCATCTCTACTGAAAGAAGCCCTGGTGGCGCAGTGGTTAGGCACTCTGCTGCTAACAGAAAAGTTGGTGGTTCAAACCCACTGGCCGCTCTCTGGAAAAAGATGTGGCAGTCCGTTCCCATAAAGATGGCAGCCTGGGAAGCCCTATGGGGCAGTACTCTGTCCTGTAGGGTCGCCGTGAGTCGGAATCGACTTGATGGCATTGAAAATCTTTTACGGAAACGGACTGCAACATCTTTCTCCCGTGGAGCGGCTGGTGGGTTTGAACCACCGATCTCTGGGTTAGCAGCCAAGCGCTTAACCAGTGCGCCACCGGGGCCCCTTTATGGTAAATACAGACGTGCAAAAAGCGGATTCCAATCTAGTGTGTTCAGGCAAAGGGGAGAAAAAGCTTTGTTTGGCATCTTGGGGAGCTTTTGGGCAAACTCATTTAAAATGAAGGGTCAGTAAAGATCCGTTCTTCGGTGCGCACGTTTAGAAGCGGTGGTTTCAGAGACGTCAAGGCCTTTGCCTTGAACTAAAAACAACCGCGGTGTCTGTGGTTGGGTATTAGAGCTTTCCTTCTCCGGATAAGTGGCCCCCACAGGGTGTGGTTAACATGTGAGTGTTAAGTAGCCAATCTGATTACTGTGTGTGATGTTTTGTAGTAGTCACAGCACGTGTGTTTTGTCCATCACGTCTTCCCGTATGTTGAGAATTGATAGAGCACTCTCCTAAAACCGGAAAGGGAAACGTAATGGATTCTGGGCCAATCCATGTGCAGCCAGGTGTAAAAGGAATGTGTTCACCTTTAATTGTTTCACATCTAGTAAGGTTCCTGCATGTGTGATTTTACGTAGCAATGAAATTCCTAAGAAAATGTGAACCAAAGAATTGAAACATACTTATTTTTTGTAGTTGCTTTGAATTACGGGATTTACAAACAGGACCTTCCAGGCCTGGATGAGAAACCTCGGATAGTTATTTTCGTTGATATGGGCCACTCGGCATTTCAAGTGTCTGCCTGTGCTTTTAACAAGGGAAAACTGAAGGTAAAGTCACAAGTTGAACTTAAGTCCTCAAACGTTAAATGTGTTGTATCTGTCATGATTTCAGGCTACTGAACCTCTTGGCTGTGCTTATCCTTGGTGATGATGTAGCCTTTGCTAAGGTTGATTCCCTTAAAGAAGCTGTGATTGTCTTAGCATGTCTAAGTGTTCTTGTTGCAGAAAGAAAAGCTTGTTAGGGTTGTCACCTGTGTAATCGTTAAAGGTCAACAGTATTGTGGAGATCTAGCATTCCATTTGAATTGCGTGGTTACGTTTCTTCTGACTTGGGTTTTGCATTATCGGGTAGAAATTTAGTTGTATAAATAGCAACGTTTAAGATCCTAGTTACAAATACGATGGAGAATAACCAGATCATTGTTTGTTTTAACTAAATTAGGTCCTGGGAACAGCTTTTGACCCTTTCTTAGGAGGGAAAAACTTCGATGAAAAGTTAGTGGAACATTTTTGTGCAGAATTTAAAACCAAGTACAAGTTGGATACGAAATCCAAAATCCGAGCGCTCCTTCGCCTGTATCAGGAATGTGAGAAGCTGAAGAAGCTCATGAGTTCCAATAGCACAGACCTGCCACTGAACATCGAGTGTTTCATGGATGACAAAGACGTGTCGGGAAAGATGAACAGGTGCGTTTTGAATTCTGCCAGACCAAAGAGAAGGGACGCCCTGCTGAGACCGTAGCCGAGGTGTCGGTTGTAGCTGTGGTGATGGGAGTCTGCCCGCGGCTCAGGATTGTTTGTTGTGTGGCCTGAGGCTTGAGAGGGCATTACTGATCACCAGTAGAATTATGGGCACTTCTGCAGAGAGAGTGTTTGCAGCGTATCTTTGCAGTAGGTGTCCTCATGTGATGGAGTCTTTTAGGTGTTTTATACTTTTTGGTATTTCTGGGCCAGTAATTGAATAATTAGGAACCCTGGTGGCACAGCAGTTAAGCACTGAGCTGCTAACTGAAAGGTTGGCAGTTCGAAGCCACCTAGTCCCACTCCCCAGGAGAAAGCCCTAGTGATCTGCTCCTGTAAAGATTACGGCCTAGAAAACCCTCAGGCCGTTGTACTCTGTCACGTGGGGTCACTATGAGTCAGAATCGACTCCATGGCACACGAACAGCAATTGAATAATTGGTTTATGGAAGTGTTTTGCAACATGAATGGAAATACATATTCAGAGTGAAGAGAATTAGATCATGTAAAACACTTAGAAGTAAAACGCCAATCTTAAGAATATAAAAGTGATTTTTTTTTCCAGTAATTTCAGTGACCCTGTGAACTGATTTTTCACCCCTGTCCTTTTTCTGTGTCTGTGCTGTGTGCTTACAGAAGATAAATGACAAGTTACAGTTAAGCAACTAATGTGGGATCCAGGGTGTCTGAGAGAAAAACAGTGATATCCATCGGGTTGATGATAATACTTGATCTTAAAAAAATAGGGTGAGATACTGGCTTTCAGACAGTCTTCCCTGAAGGTTCATAAACCATTCCTCATATTTGCCAAGGTCACAATTTGAGGAGCTCTGTGCTGATCTTCTGCAAAAGATAGACGCGCCGCTCCGTGCACTGCTGGCACAGACGCAGCTGAGAGTAGAGGACGTGAGTGCTGTGGAGATAGTTGGAGGCGCTACGCGGATCCCGGCCGTGAAGGAGAAGATCGCCAAGTTCTTCGGGAAGGACGTCAGCACAACGCTTAACGCAGATGAAGCAGTAGCCCGAGGGTGTGCGCTCCAGGTACTCCCTTCTGAGTTCTTGTCTTGGTTCCCATCTCTTCAGGGGTTTCCACCGCGTTTCATTTTGGTGGCTAATGTAACAGACAGTCTTGGGTCTAATTAGCTATCACGAGAAAGTAACCTTTAAATAAACACCTAAGGATTCCTCATGGAATCGAAAGATCCAGTAAACTTAGATTGGAGGAACCGCTGAGCTGGTGGTGGTTCCCACCT
The DNA here is from genome assembly GCA_030035585.1 of Dugong dugon. Lineage (NCBI taxonomy): Eukaryota > Metazoa > Chordata > Mammalia > Sirenia > Dugongidae > Dugong > Dugong dugon. Next base: position 5,443,506 of record CM057477.1, read on the forward strand.
GGGCTTAGGATCACAGAAAAGGCAGCCGCGGAGTGCTTTTCGCTGGGGCAGCAGTGGTCACCGAGCACGCGGGGGGTGGGGATTAAAGTGAGAATCGGGTGTGACGAGGAGCTGATTTGGTGAAACGTGCGCAGGATTAAGAGTAGTAGTTATTGGATGGTTTCAGAAACTAGCTCCCCATCACTGCAGTTGGTTTTAACTAGCTTATCAAATAAGAACATAGGTACTCGCAGCCCAGAGGCATGGAGTTTGGTAGAGCAAAAGCAGTACATCTACATTTTATTGATAAAAAACGTTCATACTAGCTTCTATTTAGGAATTACAGTCAAATAAGATCCAGATAGTTTTGACTCAATATAGCCAAAATAGTTTTAGCTGAAGTTTTGAGTTGACATGTTTAAATTTTGATCTAGTTAGTAGTGTTTTAACAGAGCAAGAGATTCTGTAGACAAAGGTGTCAAGACTAATTACTGTCAAAGGAGGAATACGTGAGTCCTTACCCATCATAATCCACTGCATTCCCGCGATCCATCGTGTTTTATGGGGTTTTTGTTTTTTCCTTCAAATGGAGTCTGCCTCTCTGATGGCTGAAAAAGTTGCAGGTTCATAGTTGCTAACGTATACTTCCCAAACACAGCTAAGCCGGGCTTCTCTTTGGAAGGGCCCTGTGTTTGGAGGAGATCAGTTGACTTTTTCCCATGTTTGAGCTGCTCATTTGGGTGTGCCTGATCTAAATATGAACGCCCACCTGTCTTTCGGGTCGTGTCTACCCCAAATTTGAATTTACCGTTGCTTTCTTCGTCCACTGAATTAGTTTGAAAACACAGGTAGATAATCCCTCTTCTCTGTGCCCGACATGGGTAATGAACATTTTAGGTTTTACCCTTTTTCTAGCCTTAAAACATTTGAAACGTAGTGTGGACAGAGATGTTTGTGCGTGTATGCACGCGTCCAAAAGTATACAACTGGTGATTGAAATGTCCATGGACAGAGCACTTCCTGGAAAGTTCTTTTCAAAGCCCACATGAAACTTCCTGTTGATTAACTATCCCTATCCTAAGATTATAGGAGCCCTGGTGGTATAGTGGTTAAAGCTCTCGGCTGCTTCGGTCAGCAGTTCGAACCCACCAGCCGCTCTGCGGGAGAAAGATGTGGCAGTCTGCATTTGTAGGGGCAGTTCTACTCTGTCCTCTAGGGTTGCTGTGAGTCAGAATGGACTGAGGGCAGTGGTTCTTTTTAATGCTAAGATTCATTTATGTTTATAACTAGTGATTGCCGTGGTGGTAGGTGATAAATTATTTATGCTTGGGTTACATACACTGTAAGCTAATTTTGTATTTAAATTTTGGACTTTGATGTTAAAATATGAGTGAACTTCACATGCACCTGATGATCCACTCTCTCTTTTGTCAGTGTGCTAGCCTTTCCCCGGCTTTCAAAGTTAGAGAATTCTCCATCACTGATGCAGTTCCTTTTCCAATATCTCTAGTCTGGAGCCACGACTCAGAAGACACTGAAGGGTATGTAGGAGAAATAACTTCAGGTACTGTCTTACTTGAATATAAAGACACAAGATTAATAAATGCTTTTTGTAGTAGAGTGTGTGACTAATCTAATCGGGACTTTCCAGCAACCAAGCCTATCGAGATAATCATCTCCTTTCGGTACCACAGGGAGACAGGGTGGGTAAGAGATCTCAGAGCGTCTGTTTTCTGTCCATGTGGCAGTGAAGTGAAATAACCTGAAATACTGAACACTTTCCCCTGTTGGTCTTCTCTCTAGCGTCCATGAAGTATTTTACCGAAACCATGCTGCTCCTTTCTCCAAAGTTCTCACCTTCTTCAGAAGAGGACCTTTTGAGCTAGAAGCTTTCTATTCTGATCCGCAAGGAGTTCCATATCCAGAAGCAAAAATAGGTAAAGGGTTAATTGTGTACGCTTGTTCTTTTAGTGAAGAAAACTTAGCTTATCGTTGAGCATATAAGCTTAAAGCTTTTTCTAATCCTTGCGATGCCAAGTGCAACATATCTTCATGTGAAAACATTTTTCTGTTTGGAACAGTGGTGCTGGAGAAATGCTTCCAGCTTCAGATGAGAAAACTTGACCTCGGGATGAAATGACATGCTAGTTGTACTGTAACTTCCAAGTATCTGTAGTTGGGAAAACAGTGGTTTTCCCACTCAGGTGTAGTCTGCATTCAAAAATTCATCACCTACTTCTCATGTTAACCTTCCTTCTAGGTGTTATATTACTTGTAGGATGTTACTGTCGTTTTAAAACTTGGCTCAGACCATCGGAATGATTTTTCAAGTGAACCTTGTATCCCAGTCTTTTCTAAAGGTGCACTTGGCGTGGTCCATTTTTCTCTGGGAGATTCCACCTCCATCGGTTTCATCTGTGGTGACTGGAAACCGTGGGAGGGCTGCAGGCACCTTCCGGAATGACTGTGTCTCCGTCCCAGGCTGTGGGTGACCTGTGCCAGGACTGTCGGGTCTTTTTAAGACTCACTCCAACCTCGTGCCTTTTATAGTGACCCATCTTGAGGAGCACAGCCTGACCACATGTTTTCTTTCCTGCTAGACACAGACTAGAGGGGCCCTGGTGGCACTGTGGCTAAGCGCTCGGCTGCTAACTGAAAGATTGGCGATTCAAACCCGCCCAGCAGCTCCAGGAAGAAAGAGCTGGTGATCTGCTCCCATAAAGATGACAGCCTAGAAAACCCTATGGGGCGGTTGGGCTCTGTCACATGGGGTTGCTATGAGTCCACAACATGTAAAGACGAGACGTTCTGACCCACAGATTCTGGGTTTTTTTTGTAGTTTTCATGAGTTTATTGGTAGGAAATTTCAGTTTGAGAAATGATTGAATCTAGAGTGTTGGGATAGGGTGGAGTCGGCGTTACTTTTCCCTTGTGCACAGGATAACATCCAAACTCTTCAGCATAGCGTCTAATCTCCTACGTCGTCACCGTAACTGAAGAACCGTTCACGTTCTTAGCCATCTTCAGCCCACTCTCCTGAGTATTCCTGGGTTTTCCAGAGAAAGTGCCATTTCTCTGGATGGATCTTACAGCATTTATTTCCTGAACTAAGGGTTTGATGTTAGTCTTGGTCTGTTTTCCAGCAACTTTCACTGACCTAGTAAGTACATCCGTGACTTTTTCTGTGTGTGGGCAGGGCCTTGAATACAAGGCTTTTAGACCCCATAGAGTGCTTTTCGTGAAATAGGTTCAGACCCCTGATTTCTGGTTTGGTGATCCCTGGGATGATAATAATCCCACTGGTTAGAGGTGACAGCAAACCCTGAGTGCTTGGTTCCACAGTACACGTGACTACACACACTTAGTCTTCGGGAGCATAGGTAGGTGAGTAACTTGGAGCAGAGCACGTGGCTAGGACATGGGGGAGCCGGATTCAAGCCCAGACAGCCTGTTTCCAGAATCAGCCCTCTTAATCTCTGCTCCACGAGGTGCTGGAATCGCTCGACTGCCCCCTTTAGACGTAGTATAGCATTCCCTGAAAGACCGTGTAGGATTACAGTTAAGGTTGCGCTTAGCATCATCTGCCTTTTTACTTGCTAACTGGTTTTCATGTCTAGTTTGTGCTGGCACAGCTAAAGAAAGAGGGTAGCAGGAGGCAGGGACTGCCTTTCATACAGCCTTCGCCTAGAAAATGGTTACACAAACAGTTGTTACAGTGCTCTTGCCTTTGAAGTCTCGTGGTATACTGCGACGAATCGTGACTGTCATAGGCGTATTGTGTACCTGTAAGTGGATTTAAGAGGCTGTGTTTAGAGTGCATGTTAAAGACTTACACCACATTGAGTTGGTAGGGAGTAGGGGAGAAGATTCCGAAGGAGCAATAATTTGAGCTTTATTTCCTAGTTGCTATAACTTATCTGTCTCTTTTACCTAATAGAGATTTAGATGCAGTTCTAAAACGTTGTTTCCTTTTTGGCCTAGGCCGCTTCGTAGTTCAGAATGTTTCTGCCCAGAAGGATGGAGAAAAGTCCAAGGTGAAAGTGAAGGTGCGGGTCAACACCCACGGCATTTTCACCATCTCCACGGCGTCAATGGTGGAGAAAGTCCCCACAGAGGAGAGCGAAGCGTCCTCTGTTGAAGCTGACCTGGAGTGTCCGAGTCCAAGGCCACCTGGAAACCCCGACAGTGAGGTAGGTGTGTGGGCTGCACCTTGGAGTTGGAACATTTAGTTGACTTGATGCTAACCTGGGGGAGAAGGGCAGGGAGGGGTTAAAACGTGGTTCTCTTCATTAATGATTTTGATCAGAATTTGGGTAGTGAAGGTGACAGCAATCGCGAGATTCTGGCATAGACGGCCTGCAGTGTAGCGGACCGCGATCAGTTCTGCAGGATTGAATCTCAGGGAACCGGCACGTGATGGTGGAGAGCAGGCGCCATTTCTCTGGGTGGTTTCTCATCTGGACGCGCTGACGTGTGGAGTTAAAATACCAACTTACGGTAACAACAGCCAGCAAAACCAATCTCTGGTGAAGTAGCTACCAAATACTGAAGTTCATGTTTTTTTAATTGTATGGCAAAATTGGCTTTGGTATTCCAGAACCTATTCACCCTTATTTACATGGTTTGCTTTCTGGGGCGGGGGGTGTGTGGGGATGTTGGGGGGTCGGTGCAGGGAGAGGCAGGAGGAGGGTGCCAAGCCCCTAAACCTTCAAATGCTAGAATGGGGAGAAGCATCTGGGAAGGACATAGAAAGAGCTGTGCTTGTTCATTTTTTTCATTGAGCGTTTTATTAGCGTGAGTGCTAGTTCTATGTCGTCAGCAGAGAGTTTAGGAACTTTAAAGTGGATCAGCTCTTACAGTCTGTTCCTGGGGTCTAAGAACTAGCTTAGAAGCAGCAGCAGGCGGTGTTTAACATGTGAGGAAAGTGTGGTATGCCGTGGTTAGGAACTCGGTTACCGTTCTTGGAACATGTGAAGAACATTGACTCTGATCTTAGTCTAGTTCTCATCTAGAAAACCTTTTCAAAGGAGTGAGTTGAATGGCCAGTGCCATATATTTTTTCGTTCGACTGCAGAAGGCATTGTGTTAGCTTGTCCACACATTTTGGGGACGCATGAATATAGATACGTCATGAGTGCCTTGCTTCTGAATAACCGCAGTGTCTGCCTTAGGATCTTGAAGCTCTGAAGGCAAAATGTGGCAGACTTAGGGTGGGCAGAAGGTAGTTACTTGAACATTTCCGTCTTCTCCCAAAGATGGGAAAGGTCATAGCCAGCACCGATTTATTGGGGGTTGGGAGCTAGTAAAAATGAAAATCAGGGAACTTTGAGGGATCGGTTCCCATCTTTCTCTGCAGCAGAGTTTTGTCGGGGTTGTGAACCGTGAGCACGATAGCTCTTCTTTATCCTGAGGTCTTCGTGCAGCACACAGGCGGGACCGCAGAAAGCAAGTGGGGAGAGAAGGTCTTGAGGCTCTCTAAGCTGAAAGGCTGGTCCCTGGAGACGTGAGAGTTGGCTGTTGATGTAACTGTTCAGTGAGCTGACACGGAGCTGTGTCAGGTGCGTGGTGGCTGCTGGTGGAGTTAGGTTTCCAAAACTTGTTTCTGGGAAAGAGGCCTGGAACAGTAACTATTTGTGTTTCTGAGAGTTGTGTCGTACAACATCAGTTGAAGGTTTCTTACAGGAGGGTACTCGACTGCCGCCCCGTCAGTCAAATGCCTGCTCTTGTGACTTAACAATACCATTCAAAGAATTTCTTACAGGTGAAAAGTTTTTCAGAAGTCTCCAAGTGTTGTGTGTTCATTTTGCTTTTCTCCAGTATGCTTTTTCCCCGCCTTGTAAGAATTGCAGGATTGAGTGTACTGTCTGGTGCCCTGTAACTTGGTAAACATATGCGAGTACTTCTGCTTTCTACATCCTTTGTGCCTGGGCTTTCATTTCAGACAAATAGCCAGCCAGACAGCAGTGACGCTGGAGCACAGCCCCAGGTACAAACCGATGGGCAACAAACCTCCCAGTCTCCCCCTCCACCTGAACTTCCCTCAGAAGAAAACAAAAGCCCAGATGCTGACAAAGTGAGTGACTCTCCAGTTCCTTCTGTTAGACAATGTCACAGCGTGTGATCGTGAATGTCATTGAATCTGCATTGTCTCAAGAGCGAGCAAACACTTAAGTTACTCTCTGTAGGATTTATTTCTGTTCATCTGTGTGTTTTTCAACCAAGACCAGTTAGAGGTGCTCACACTCAACTAAGGGAATTGAACATCCGCTTCAGAGTGGAAAACTTGCCTTGATGAACTGCCACTCCATGCAGCAAGGGACTGATGACAGGATCTGTTGTCTTCCCCAGGGCAGAGGTATTTGCTGATGCTGGGGGTGGACGTAGATAACTCCCCAGCGCTGTGGTTAGTTTTCACATGAAATAGATGATAAATACATGGGCTATAGGAGTCTAGGAAACTTTGTTCTCAAGCTCTCAAGATAAAATAACCTGTGAAGTACAAGTAAATTAATTATGATGATTTGGCAATAACCGTATTGTGTTTCAAAGTAATTGGTTTTTTTGCGCTGCTTCCACAATATGTATCATTGGAAGTGAAATTGCAATAGCGTTGCTGTGTCCTTTGAAAAATTAGAGCTTCAAATCCAGCCTTGCAACCTGTGTTCAGACGGATAGTAGGAAGTTTCCATGTCACTCCAGATTGGCCTGTGCTCTGCCGAACTTCATTCTCTGCAAGTTACGTGTGAATTATCAGCCTGTCCTTAGCAGTTTTGTTTTCTTTTACATCCTGACGATAGAGTTCTTTACCCTCAGGCAGATTACAGAATTGTTCACTGGGGTCAAAGTACATTTTTCACCAGGGAGAAGTTTCCAGTTTTTAATTTACTCATGCCCTGATGGGTCCCGTGGAGTCCTAATGAGTTATAGGTCCTGACTTTGATTTCTGAAAGCCGCCTCGTGTGTCTCCCGTTAGGAGTTGTGTGGTGACGCTGGAGCGTTCCTTCCTTCGCAGATGATAGTGGCTTAATTTCCACATCACTCTCCTGACTTGTTGGCAACACTGACTTGTGCTGATGGCATCAGTGCCCAGTGCCTGTCATTGGGTAGAGTTTCATGTTCTTAGCTGTAGGTTGGACCACTAGCCTTAAGCCCTCTGGAACACTCTCACGCACCCCTGTGCAGGAACCCTCGTCCACGCCCCGTTGGAATGCCATTTTGTCACACACTGGTTCCATCAGTAGCTGTACTGTTGGATAGTCTCGTCCTGGCTCAGCTGCCATGCATGTGTTGCCATCTGTTTGTTCCACAAGTATCTGTGTGTGCTGGGTCTAGGTGTCACCGGATTCATTTCTTTCCTGTAGAGCACGCATTGTATATTGGAGGGAAAGACAGACGCTAAGGTTCTCCTGTGCACCGGAAGGAAGTGCGTAGGGACTGCAGCTGTTGGCTAGGCCGTTGCTGTTGGCCGACTCACAGCACTTCACAGACGGATTTTTCTGAAGTTGGAGTCTGGGAAGCCTGGATTGTAGCCCCTTCTCTGTTTTGGGATATTAGGCGGATCATTCACCTTCCCGAGGCGTAGTTCTGTAAAGGGCCTAGAATTTTAACGGCCTTTATTGCCAAATCCATTGCCGTTGAGTCGATTCTGTATAGGACGGAGTAGAACTGCCCCGTAGGGTTTCCGGGGATGTAGTGTTTACAGAAGCAGACTGCCACATCTTCTTCCAGCAGAGCAGCTGGTGGGTCGATTAGCAGCTGATCACTTATAGCTCCCCTAAATTATCCAGCGGCTGCCATTTTTGTGCGTTATGGACTGGTGTCTTTCCATTTTTCCGTCCCAGTCAGTTTGATACGTGTTACGCTTTGGTTGCCGTGTCGTCTGTCGGCACAGCCGAGTCTTCTCAGTCACGCTCTTGGTCGTTGCGTGAGGAGGAACCTGCAGCAGTGGAAGCTCATGGAAAAGGCTTGGAAGATCTAAAGGCCACAGGAGATAGTTACTTCTTTAGCCCTGTATTTACGTGTATTAAGAAGTTTACAATGAATTGTTAGTATTTATTTGATAGTTTTAAGACTTACCTCTTTCTGTTTAACAGAATTGCTTACAAGAAGTGTTACAACTTCAAGGCAGAGAGTAGGAATAAGGAGAAATATATGTGTGTGCATATGTATAATCTCCTAAATCAGGAGATTGGAAAGGCACTCAGCAGTGTGTAGTGTTAATGATAATAAAAGCAGGCATAATGCTGGGATAGAGGGAATGTGTGTGTGTGTGACAGGAGCTGGGTAAACCTGGCCCTGCTTCCCGTGGGTCAGGAGTCAGTCCAGGTCACCGTCGGATTCTAGGCTTTCCCATCTAAACACGTGGAGAGTTGGAAGAGACTGCAGGAGTCACAAACATGGGTACAGGGGTTGGAAGGTTAAGACCTACAAAAGAAACACTGGCGTGAGAGATTCTGTTTGAAGTTTAATATGAGAAAAGTACCCTGCTGAGTTCCTGAAGGAAGGTGTGGTGTATTTCAGTTTAATTGCAGCCCCAGTTGAAAGTGGGCAGGTAGAAATAAGGTAATCTTACAGTCTTCCAGCTTAATGATTTTAAAGAATTGATTTTTACCTAAGTTATCAGTAAGGATGATAGGGAGGTGTAGTTGTTTTTTTTCCCCAAGGATTGCTTATGAATTCCCTCCCCCTCCTTGTTTTTTTTTTTTTTTTTTTTTTTTTTTTTTTTTTTTTAACCCTCCCAAGGCAAATGAAAAGAAAGTTGACCAGCCTCCAGAAGCTAAAAAACCTAAAATAAAGTTGGTGAATGTTGAGCTACCTGTTGAAGCGAACTTGGTCTGGCAGTTGGGGAAAGACCTTCTCAACATGTACATTGAGACAGAGGTAAGTACTTCAATTACATACTCTTATTTCGGAATGTACTTAGTTCTTTAGCCCCGTTACCCGTATTTCTAATAGGTAACAGTTATAATTCTTTCCCATATCCCAAGTTTTATATAGTTTAGGGGATAGGATGAAGCCAAAACAAGTGGATTTTTCAGTTTAACTTTTTAACGAACTTTGTTGTTGATTATGATCCTTACTAAGGGGATCTATGCCATAGATGATTCTGTTTGGTCTAAAATTCTTGAGAAGAAATTGGAGGCCATGCTTCAGCACAGAGCACAGTACACTTGAGAATTTCAGAACATACTAAATATTTCGGTTAACACATGTTGTGCTTTTTTGATGGTAGTCTGAAATTCTAGGCTGATATTGAAATAATTGAGATTCGATTTTCCTTTACTGAGATGGGGATGGTATTTAGAAATATATTTAACAATTTTAGCTTATAGAGAGTTTGTTTATCTTTAAGAATGTGGTGGCAAAGTAGCTGTGACCGGTATACACTGGCCAGTGTTGAACGCAGTATGAGACAGAAGTGTAATAAATATAATATTTAAAAAAAACAAACTCAGCAGTGTATTTAGAAAATAAAAAACTTCGTAGTGTTTGTAGAGTTTTAAGATATACAGATTAGAACTGTTAATACTTTTTTTTTCTTTTGTATAATTATCGATTTGCCAGCAGCAGGGTCTGAATAGTTAAGATGACAGGTGGTTGTACACGGGAGTAACCTTTCTTCTGCTTCCTGACAGGGCAAGATGATAATGCAGGATAAACTGGAAAAAGAAAGAAACGAAGCCAAAAACGCAGTGGAGGAATATGTGTACGAGTTCAGGGGCAAACTGTGTGGACCATATGAAAAATTCATTTGTGAGCAGGTATGTTTTTGGAGCTCTGCTTTTGTTCAGATAGTTTCGTACAAAGTGTCCATTATCAAATTTGATGTTTAAGTCTGAATTACAGGTTATGTAATTTGAACCTTTTTGAAACAGAAAACAATTTGAGAATAGAAACTGTATAAAATGAAGTTGTGGAGAAAGCAGCTCACTGGTGATGAGCTTGTTATTTTTCACCTTTGGGAAGAGAGAACCCATCAAACATGTTCTCAGAGTCTTTGACACTGCAGTTATAGAGGCTAGATAGATGAAGAAAATTCTTGCTTTTTAAGACCTCGGCCTTTTTTTATGACTGGCCTGTTGGTAGCTCTCTGTATTTTTATCCCACGAGATTTGTTCATCCTGTCATTCCGGAGTTGTTCAAGCACCATTATTCCTCTTAGCCCTGTTTCTTAACTCCCAAAGTTAGGATGACTCAATATATCCCAGGAGCACAACTCTGAAAGATGGGACTTGGAAAAAAACATTGGCTAGGTAGAAATCTAGGATGATTTTAGGGATTAATCTTGAACTTAAAAGTCATTAAAACTTAGTCTGTTTTAGCCCTAAGCTCCTTGGGCTACCTTGTAGTATACTTCAGCTCTGCTCTAATGTTTTCTGGGTTTCTCAGTCGGGATGACCCCAAACCAGGTGAGATTCCCCAAGGCGAGAGTGAAGCGTCTACCTGGTATGATTTGGCTGAGGAATGGTTTCTTCATGTGTTCAGTGGTTGGATTGTCAGCTTGTACAGCTTCCTTTTCAGGATTCGATAGTTGTGAAGGTGAATAGAAAGTTACTACCCAAGACCAAATGGTTGGGGAAGCGAGATAATTGCTGTCCCATAACCACATTTTGATGGCTGGATGGACCAGAGTTGGAATTCTGCGATACGGTATTACAGTGAATAAGAGCAGTGAGTTCATCTTATCACTTCACCCTGTGCGAGAAGACAAAAAGCCAAAGTGTAACTTAGTGCCTGGCGTAAAATACTGTATCGAACTAATAAAGTCGGGCGGTTATTGCTCCTGGAGGACGCCTTTCAGTGAAGAGAATCCAGCTGATCAGAGTGCCTCCTGCAGACACCGGGGTAGGGAGTATTCATGGGGCCTAATGCGTATTAGCTGGCTGAAGTAAAATTAGACGCCTAGTGTTTCACACTTCTGAGACTGACATTTTGTCGTGCCATTTTTGGAAGTAAGATTGCTGCAACCCCTGACTGCCGTGTTTCTTACATACAGGACCGTCGGGGTTTCCTGAGACTCCTCACAGAGACTGAAGACTGGCTGTACGAAGAAGGAGAGGACCAGTCTAAACAAGCCTATGTGGACAAGTTGGAAGAGCTAATGGTAAATCCCCCGCCCGAATAGTAACTGTTTTAGACTACTACTATTATTGTTGGTAGGTGTCATCAAGTCAGTTCCAGGTCCTAGCAGCCCCATACGAGTAGAACTGTCCCACACGGTTTTCCAGGTTGTAATCTTTACGGGAGCAGATCCGCCAGGTCTTTGTCCCACGGAGTTGCTTGGTGGGTTTGAGCCACCAGCCTTTCTGTCAGCAGTCAAGCACTTAGCACTTAACTGTTCAGGGCTCCTTTTTTTAGACTATAGACTTTTAAAATATTGTAACAACTATTAATCTATTACATTTTCTTTTAGAAAATCGGCACTCCAGTTAAACTCCGGTTTCAAGAAGCTGAAGAACGGCCAAAATTGTTGGAGGAGCTAGGACAGAGGCTGCAGCACTACGCCAGGATAGCCGCTGACTTCAGAAATCAGGTGAGTCTCCTTGGATTCGGTGAGAAGGCAGCCGAGAGTGTCAGAAGCTAGGTGGCACTGTCAGATAGTCGATTCTATGGATTGACCGCGCTCTTCCCATCAGGATGAGAAATACAACCATATTGACGAGTCTGAAATGAAGAAGGTTGAGAAGTCTGTTAATGAAGTGATGGAGTGGATGAACAATGTCATGAATGCTCAGGCTAAAAAGAGTCTTGATCAGGATCCAGCTGTGCGTGCTCTGGAAATTAAAGCAAAAATAAAGGTGTGTGTGGCCGCCTAATATTTATTGCTGTGTTTTCTCAGGGACTCAGGTCGCAGTCATTTGAACCCTAAATATAAACATTTTCTTAAATCTTCTACCTCATCCTGACTTAGATCATGTTTCTCAGTTCATTGCTGCTATCACAAAATATAAAACACCTGGCAAGTTTCTTTTAAATTTCTGTTTATTCATTCCTGTAAACAAATGCATTTGTCGAGTGCTTACCATGTGCCATTGTTACACTGGGCAGCTGTAAAGACGTTTCGTTTACAAAGTGAAGTCCCCGCCCCAGAGGAACTAACATTCTAGTGGGAAGGAGCCTCACAGTGAACAAGGACGTGTAGCACTTAGCATGTGGTCAGATGGTGGCGAGTGATGTGGGTAAAGATCAGGTGGGAGCGAAGAGGGTGAGGCGGTTCTGGGCAGTGGAGCGGAGCCAGGGTGGTATTTTATTAGGGAAGTCCTTGCTGAGTGTGCAGGGCTTGAAGGAGATTGGGAAGAAAACCAAAAACCTGCTTTCCCTCTAAAACAACATTCAAACACAATGCAGATTAATAGAAGGAAAAGTGGGCTTTTTAAGGGGTGGCCATGAGTTTGGATTGCAGCTCTTTGCTGGCTAGTTTTGTGATCTGGAAATGACTGTACTTTGCCTCTGTGAACCCTTTTCCCTTTGCATAAGGCAGAGGTGGTAACGCCCACCTTTTAATATTCTGCTGAGGATGAGGTGGCAGAACATCCGGCAGTCCTGCACATCCCTGACACAGCATAGTACTTCTCTTTTGAGCGGGCTTCCAGCTGTGCTTTTGGACAAGAGTGAGGAAAAATGAAATTCTTTGAACATGTATAACTGAAGTCGGCTGGAAAAACACTGAGTCCAGTATTGGGGTAAATGGTGGAAAACGAACTGGACAGATCTCAGGTGATCTGATTACTAGTTGTTTGTTTTCTTAGGAACTGAACAACACCTGTGAACCCGTCGTAACCCAGCCCAAACCAAAAATCGAATCGCCCAAACTGGAAAGAACTCCCAATGGCCCCAACGCGGATAAAAAGGAAGAAGATCTAGAAGGCAAAAGTAACTTCGGTGCTGAACCTCCCCGTCAGAACGGCGACTGTTACCCGAACGAGAAGAGCTCCATCAACATGGACTTGGACTAGATGACGTAAAATTAAGTATTTTTGCCATAGTATGTGATTCTACATAGCATACTGAGACTATTTATATTTTCTTTTTTAAGAATGTTTAGAAATTTTGTGTATTATATGGAAAAAGCAAAAGCTTACGTCTGTAGTCTTTATGATCCTAAAAGGGAAAATTGCCTTGGTAACTTTCAGATTCCTGTGGAATTGTGAATTCATACTAAGCTTCTGTGCAGTATTACCGTTGGCATCACTGAGGATGAAATTGCCCTTTGTCTTTTGAAGGAAACAAAGCAAACCGTACTGCTTGTTCAGGAGGGTCGGGCCTGAGTCACCACGCGGTTGTTCCTGCCAAGGTAGTTTTGTTGCATCTTGCTCTCCGTTCCAGCATGTGTGTGGGTGTGGGTGTTTATACACAAGATCATGTCTGATTCCATAAGGGCTTTCTGAAATTAATTCTCTCCAATAGAACACGACTCTTTGCTTTGATATTAAAAGTTCAATGCGTAAAGCAAAAGCTAGTGAAATGTGTTAGCAGCATGCAGAACAAAAAACTTTTAACTCTCTCTCGCTATCCAGTACATTGTCACGTGAAGGTGTGAACATGGAGGAGATGTTGACCCTGTTGTAACTGACATTGTGTGGAGTCTTTTATGAGCTTTAAAATAAAGTTCATCTCATGGTGTCATTTCTAAACTGGTTTTGTCACTTGCTTAAAATGGGACTTTGGGGAGGGAGGGATATAAAGAAGAGTAGCATAAATGAATTTATTTTCTGTGAAAATCCAGTTTTTTTTTTTTACTGCTTTATATGTGTTATTCTAAATGAAAATGGTTTTTTCCTGATAATATATGTTCATTAGATTTTAAAAATATAAAGTGAATATAATTTGAAATTCCAGCACCCAGAAAAAAGCCATTGTTAACATCTTACTACGTATCCTTAAAGATATTTTCCCCTAATGATGGATGTGTGTGTGTTACCTTGTTTTGTAGCCTGTTCGTTTTTTTGGTTTTTTTAAATTTTTATTTTTATTTTTTAGCTTTGTATAACCAGGCAAAGTATCAGTAAATACAGATGGTGTTAGAACTTCATGTCTGCACTGAGTTCCATTATAAAACCTCTTGGCTATTGCCATCGAACTGGTTCTGACTTACAGCGACCCTGTAGGACAGAGTAGAGCTGCCCTATAGGGTTTCCAAGGAGCGGCTGGTGGATTCGAACTGCCGACCTTTTGGTTAGCAGCCGAGCTCTTAACCACTGCGCCACCAGGGCTCTTCCATTACAAAGGAGTGCAAACACTGCAGTGAATGTTTTTTGTCTGTTTGGTTATATTCTCTAATGACAGAATTGTAGTGTTGGGAGTGGGGTATGGAGCAGAAATGCCCCCTAAAAATAGGTAAGTAACCCCACTGCCCACTACATTGCAGCAGTTTATCCTCGTTTTACTACCCTGGCCCAGCTTTTCTTCACCAGCCAGGGATTAATTAATCTCTCAGCTGTTCCCAGTCTATCATAATGAATGCTATTTAGCATCTGTGTGCCAGGCACTTTACATATACTAACGAATTTAATCCTCAAAACAACCTCTGAAGGCAAAGGAGTTTATCCAAGATGACACAGGAAGTGTCAGCATTTAGGAAGACAAGTTTCTGCAGTCAGGGTGCTGGACCACACTATTAACAGCCATACTAGAGACGTAACTTCTTTCATTTACTACCTGATGACTGCCTGCTTCAGCATTTAAACGTCTGTTTCCTGTTAGTAGTTCATGAATTGCATACCTATCTTCATTTTTAATGTTTGGATGTCAGTTTTAAATAAAATGCTTCTATTAAGGATCTTAACCATTTGTCAGATAGTCAACATTTCCTGTCAGTAATTTTAAATTGGTTGTAGTATTTAGAAGTTTAAAATGCTTGTTGTTAATTTCCTTTTTTTCTTTTTAAATGAGTGGGAAAACAAAATTTCTTCTACCCCAGAATAGTCGCTGATGATGGGGAAAGCACCATTCTGGCCTAAATCAGTCTACTTTTATGAAATGGTAGACATTTTCCATAACATGACTCTATGAATACGTAGTGTGTATGTGTACAGATAACGTAGATGCAGATAAGAGGTAAGTCAGCTGGCTGTGATTTAGGGATCTCAGCCTTGCACTTTCGGATGTAGGAAAAATTCACTGTCCTTCTGATTGTAATACACTGTTAATATCATTGGCACAGACATTTTCGAAAAATATGTAGTGATGACCTAGAATCCCCAGCGCATAGGCCATTTTGGATAGAGTCTCTGATTAACAAAGGATTGAAGTGTATGTTTAATTTTTACCTTAACTCTTGGGACAATATTTCTAAGAATATCTAATCGTTCTAGCAAAATAGTTAATGAACAGAATGGAACCATAAAGCCAGTTGATCATGAACCTTGGTTCTCAACGCCTGGGTTCCGCCTTGCTTTCTTGGGGTAAATCCCCAATGCCTCATTGATTTTGATTGTTCTTGCTTCCTCATCATGAAGTGTATGTTATGGCCTGTATAACTGTGACTGGGACAGTGAAACAGGCCTCTACAAGATAGCCTGTAGGAAGTACTTTCTGAAAGGCTAATGAATAAACTTCAGCTACTGCGATCAATGACTCACTCACCCTTGTCAGCCACGCTGAAAATACTTTTCTGCATCGTTTGCATTTGTCGATGTATATCTGCACATCAGGAACCCTGGTGGCACAAAGGTTAAGTGCTCGGCTGCTAATTAAAAGGTCAACGGTTCAGATCCACCCAGTTGCTCAGAGGGAGGGGGATTGTCGGTTTGCTCCCATAAAGATCACAGCCCAGGAAACCCTATGGGGCAGTTCTGCTCTGTCACATGGGGTTGCTATGAGTCAGAGTCAACACCACCACAGCCTCTTTTCTCCCCTGCTCCCCCTTCTTTTTCCTACGTTAGACTACGCCCCCTGGTAGAGCCGGAGCTGTCTAACCCTGTGCTTTCATGCCTGCTGGTGCATGTCTCCTCGTTCTCTCCCCGTCCTCTCCCCACCCCCCGGAGCTGTTGTTGCCAGCCGCGGGTCTCCCAAAATCAGTGAGCTCATTTATCTTCTCAGTACCAAGTGGGCGCTGAAATCACCATTCTTCTAAATAGGCTGATGGTGCTGCAGTGACACGTTCTGAGTCCCCAGAGACACCTCTTCAGAACTTTGGGGATGCTCAGGAGACAAGGGTGTGCAGATGGGGAGGCCGTGTTTCTGTTCGAACCCGTTTGGTGCTGTAAACCCCAGTCGGCGACTAGGTTATGCCGTGTGATTGGCATTCTGGGAAGCTGCCAAGGAAAAGCGCAAGACACGTTCTTTCACTGGCAGAGCAGGTGTCTTGCTTTGAGTTGTAACATAACCGGTGAGGAGTAGCTCATGAAATGACCTTTTCTTCCAGTTTTATTAAAGGACAAGCTTTTTTGGGAATCTGTATACTTTGTTGAGCCCTAAATCAAGACAGTATCTACCAGAGCCCTTTCAAAATGTCTTGCTCTAACTTTGACTTTGTAAAAATGGCGTAGGAGCGGTGTCTGACCTCTAACTTCACAAGGGGGAAGGAGAATCAAGGCTGATTCCCATGAGGCGGGGGTCAGACATGCCTCCTCTCTCTGCCATGTTTACCAATTCTGACACCAACCGTCCCTCCCACGGCACTGTCTGCTTCTCTGCTAGGTTCAATAATTCATTGCAGCGGCCACACAGAAGTCACAGACGATACTCAGGATTGTGGGGTTTACTAGGGAAGTAACAGTCGCAATTCGGGCTCAGGAACACTCAGGATACAGTTCTTCCATCAGGACAGCCTCTCCCCAGCTGTGCTCACAGGCACGCCTCCCTCTGGCCCCTGGGCCTCTCCCTGCTCAGGCAAGTGTTACAAAGCTCTTTTAGCCCCTGCCAAGTTGTGGTGCTCTGGTGGCACAGTGGTTAAGAGCTTGGCTGCTAACCAGAAAGGTCGGCAGTTAGAATTCACCGGCTGCTCCTTGGAAATACTGTGGGGCAGTTCTGCCCTGTCCTATATCAATCGATGGCAGTGGCTTTGTTTTGATACCTACTGTAGATAATGATACGGTTTGGAAATACGATTTTTCTTTTGTTATGTTAATGTGGTCATTACAAGTGTAGGGTGGATTCCAAACCTAATCACTTCTGAGTTAGAAAAAGCAGACTAGACGCACACACCACGTGAGGATCTTCTAGGAACCAAGGAAAGCCCAGGGCTGCCGACCGAAGGAATCACCACGGCCGAGACCCTGGCTGGGACTTGCAGTGTCCTGAATTGTGAGAAAATAAATTTCTGTTCTTTAAAGCCCCCCCACTTGTGGTTTTGTGTTAAAGCAGCATTAGGTAACTAAGCACTAGGTAACCGGAGCGCTGGTAGTACAGTTGTTAAGAGCTACGGCTGCTAACCAAAAGGTCAGCAGTTCAAATCCACCAGGCACTCTTTGGAAACCTAGGAGGCACTTCTACTCTGTCCTGCAGGGTCGCTATGAATCAGAATCAACTCGATGGTAACGGATTTGTTTTTTTTGTTCATATAACCTAGACAGGCGTGTTGGGACCAACCTTAGCACTAGGCTTCTCAGTCTTGTCTGGATCCCCACTTCCGTGTGCAGAGGAGAAGCCTCTCTTCCAGCACTGGGTGAGCTGGCATGCTCTGAGGATCTGTCAGAACATCATCGGGCACTCGCTGGTGGCTCCAGGAGGTTGAGTGGAAATATCCCAGGGCTACTCTGCCCAAAGCTCCCTAGAGAAGTTGAGATCAGTAAGTTATAAGCATATGATGGAAGATAACCTACCTTATAATTGAGTTGTTGGGTGCTGTGGAGTCAATTTTGAGTCATAGGGATCCTGTAGGACAGAGTAGAATTGCCCCATAGGGCTTTCTAGGCTGTAATCTTTACAGGAGCAGATCACCTGGTCTTACCTCCTGTGGAATCGGTGGGTGGGCTCAAACTGCCAATCTTTCGGTTAGCAGCTGAGTGCTTAACCATTGTGTTACCAGGCCTCCAACTTTTAATAAGAGCAAAGCTTATTGCTAAGATCGTGAGGCTTCCTTAACCAGCCATTAAGTTCTGCCTCTGTCTTTCATAAGAAACAATTCCAGGGCAACTGGGCCGGAGATTCAAGCCTAAAACTCGATTCTGATGTAAATCGAATACCCCATTTTTTTCACTTTTTAGTTTTCCTTATTACTGCCTTTTATTATCAGTATCTTTATAAATCCAATCTTTGTTTGTTTTGGGGGGTTGAGAATGATAACATCAGCAAATTATGTGCTGCAGCACTATCTAGTACATACTGCTAATGATAAGGTGTACAGAAAAAACACAGTCAAGTGCGGTTCATCGTAACTCAGCGTAAGTCGTGGGCTAGTTGTATTGCATGGTGTGCAGGCTACTCGATAATATTCTAAGAACTTGTAGAATAAATTTGAAATAGTTGTAGCAGCTGCTTCAAGATATATAAGCTAGGGAGACAGATAAACTGAAACAGGTACAGAGTCCCTCTGAGCTGGTCAGGCAGCTCGTTACTCTAGCCCACCCACGCGAGCCTTTTCCACTGTGGGCCTGGACCATGCCCAGTCACCCTGGAGGTTCCTTGGGTCCTTGGCTTGTTGACGATCCTCACGTGGCATCTGTCACCCTTCTGTGTGTGTGTCTTTGTGTCTGTCTTGCTCTGTTTAGGACCCTCCCTACACTGCTGTGACTTCGTTTCACTGAGAGTAGTTTCAACCAGATACGACCCTCAGGGTAGCCGCTTCCTTACCAAACTCACTGCCTTCAGTCCAGCTGAGTTCTCTTAAGTTTCAGTGTCTTAGATTTTGCTGATTGTTGTGAACGTAAGCTGAATTTCCCTCAGAGAGTTTACAGATCACGGGAGGCTATGTCGCAGACCCTGAGTGGGCACTGAGGTGGTGGCCAGGTGGGCGTTCCACGCCTATCTGCTCCCCATTCGTCCACACAGGGTGGTCCAGGAAGGACGACAGCAGAGCCTTCTCTTCTATCCACTCCAGACTAATAAGACAAAACAGGGCACAGGCTCTCCAAGGCTGCACAGCTTGAGAAGGACATCTGACCAGTACATCAATAGTCCTTCAATTCATGTTGGGAGAAGCCAGGGTCATCTGAACTATACTTGGAACCATTTTTTTTTACTATAATTTATTTTTTGTTTTGTTGTTGAGAATATACCCAGCAAAATATGCACCAGTTCGACAGTGTCTACATGTACACTTCAGTGACACTGATTACACTCTTCGAGTTGTGCAGCCATTCTCACCCTCTTTTTCTGAGTTGTTCCTCCCCCATTAACATAAACTCACTGCCCCCTAAGGTTCCTATCGAACCTTTCAAGTTGCGGTTGCCAATTTGATCCCATGTAGGTCTTAAAGGAGCAAAATACTCAAAGGCAGACATTCTTTACTAATTAAGCTAAATTACTGTTTGCAAACCACTGATATTGCTGCATTAGTTCTACAACTGTTTATTAAGCACCTACTTCATGCAAGACCCCATGCCAGGTCCAAAGGAATAAACACTGGGACCTGTCTGCGAGATGCTGGCAGTATGTTTTCTTGCACGAGTCTGAATAAGAGCACAACGCTCAAGGCAGACATTCTTCACCCATTAAGTTACACCGACGTTTGGTTTAAAGAAGTCTTCAGGAGATATTTTGGTTAAAGGTTTAAAGATGATCTCAGGGCATCCCCAAAGGTCTTTAAACCCTTTGACACTCTCAGGAAGAGCTTCATAGAATAATCTTTACGTGTAGTCATGGGAGATTGGAAGAGGCTCAGTGATCATCAATCTACAGGTAAGAATTAAATCTCACGAGGTCCAGTGGCTTCAGCTCTCTAGCCACTCTTCTCCAGAGTATCTCTCAAGGAGCAGCGAGGCCTGGCTGACATGCACATCTTGTCTCTGAGACTGAGCCGCTGGAGGGCAGAGCCAGGCCTCCCCTCTGTCTGGAGTCCCCTCTCCGCACTTCCCGCAGGGCCATGTCCATGGGACCCGCTGAAAGAGAAAACATCTGAGCTTTTTCCTTGGCTCGTGAGTTATCAAATGTCTAAAGCATACCACAGCCTCCACCAGAATGAGCCCAGAACAATTAGATGGTGCCCGGTTACCACCACCGACTGCTCTGACAGATCACAATAGAAGTTCCCGGACAGAGCTGCAGAAAAATGAACAAAATTCGAATTCGCACACACACAAAGTAGACCAAGCTTGCTGGTCTGACAGAGACTGGAGAGACCCCAAGAGTATGGCCCCCAGACACTCTTTTAACTCAGTACTGAAGTCACTCCTGAAGTTCACCCTTCAGCCAAAGATTAGACAGGTCTATGGGGCAAACAGGAGCCCTCTTGACACAGGGGTTAAGAGCTACAGCTGCTAACCAAAAGGTCAGCAGTTCAAATCCATCAGGCGTTCCTTGGAAACCCTATGGGGCAGTTCTACTCTGTCCTATAGGGTCGCTATGAGTCAATCTACTCAACGGCAACGGGCTTCATTTGGTTTTTATAAAGCAAACTAACACGTGAGGGACGTGCTTCATAGTTCAATCATGTATACAAGACTAATGGGCACACCCCATTAAAAGCAAAGACTAGAAGGCAGGAAGGGAAGGAAAACTGGATGAACAGAAATGGGGAGCCTGGGGTGGAGGAGAGTGTTGACACATCACGGGGTTGGCAACCAATGTCACGAAACAATTTGTGTATTTACTGTTTAATGAGAAACTTAATATGCTGTGTAAATGTTCACCTAAATCACAATTTGAAAAAAAAAGTCTTCAACAACAACAACAAAAATGTCTGAAGCAGGGGTCGTAACCTGGGGCCCATGGGCCGCTACTGGTTTGCCGGTTAGGCTTTGGGAGATGCAAGAACTCCCCAGTTTTATGCAAAACACCCAACTTCGGGGTCTCCCCTATTGGGATTCCGTGGGTGGCTCGCTGTCGGCAGATGAGGATCTGCAGGCTGTGGCTTGGGAAGGGTGGGCTGAGACGCTGGCAGCTGGGGAGGGGGCTGGGTTCCAGCCAGCACTGAACGAGATGGCTGGCCTCTTCTGTCCTCTGTGTGTTTATCAACTGGTTCAAGACTTGAAGGGAAGACGTGTGACTGGAAAAACAAAACTGACCCGCTGCCGTGGAGTCGATTTTGACTTATGGCGCCCCCATGTGTGTCAGAGTAGAACCGTGTTCCACAGGGTTTTCAGTGGCTGATTTTTCAGAAGTAGATCACTGGGCCTTTCTTTCAAGGTGCCTCTGGGTGGACGCCAACTGCCAACATTTCAATTAGCAGCTGAGTGTGTCAACAACTGTTTGCAACACCCGGGGACTCCTAGGAATGGGATTATCACCCTAAACCCCAACACCTAGCACTGCGCCTGGCATACAGCGGGTGCTCACCATGACTAAATGCATCGGTGAATCCATGATCATAGTAGCAGATGGAAGACCTGAAAGAAATGGAACCAGGACAGAGGAATTGCAGGGAGTAGGGAGGAAGGAAGGGGGCAGATTTTGCAATGCAATATACAAGCAGTAAGGACAGACCCTAAGGAGCACTGGTGGCACAATGGTTAAGCACCTGGCTGCTAAACAAAAGGTTGGCAGTTCAAACCCACCCAGCGGCTCCATGGGAAAAAGAGCTGGCCATCTGCTCCCGTAAAGATTACAGCCTAGAAAACCCTGTGGGGGCAGTTCTACCCTGTCACATGGGGTCACTATGAGTCAGAATCGACTCAACACACCCAAGGAAGAAAGCCCTAGTGGGGAACGTGGCGGGCATGGCCAGGGAAGACCCTGGAGTCTGGTGGTGAGGGCGGCAGATAAGCCCAGGGAACACAAAGACAAGCGACAACTAGGAGACTGAGGTGGGTGGGGAGTAGGCCTGTACGCGGGTGATACGGGCAGAGGGGCCCATGGGGCAGAGCCCTTCCGGTTGGCTGTGGATGAGGAAAGGGCTCCTGGAGGGGGTGGGCTGGCATGTGAGATGGGCTTTGATGGACGGCTGCCTGGAGATGTGGGATGAGCCAGCTGAATCCTGGAGCTCCCTTCCAGCCCCGGGAATCTCCACTTGACATGTCCACGGGAAACCATGCCAACCCCTTACAAGTGGGGAACAGTCCAGAGCTGGAATTCCTTCCAAACCCCTTGCCCGGGGGTTCAAGCCAGGCCAGCTGAACCTGCTCTCTCACCTACGGGGTCATCAGAGGGGATGGGACTGTTCAGCTTGTAGTACATGTGGCCTGAGATGACATTCCAATGACTTCCCAGTCATAACTGGAGCTGACAAGAAGGAACGGTGGGCACTGAGCCACATAGAGGACATCTTCCTTATGCCAGTGGTTCTGAGAAAGAGCAAGAGACAGAGTTATGGAAGTAAATTCCAAATATGCACAATCCACATTCCATCTGGTCCCTAAGACAGAGGACGCAGTGGGCTCCTCCTTCTGTGGTTGCCCATGTCAAGGACTCGCCTGGAACCTCCATGGCCCAGCCCAGGGGTCGGAAGCATCCATCCGACTAGGAGTCTGTAGGTGAGCCAGAGATTTGCTGACTTGGGTCATTCCCTTAGTCATCTAGTGCTGCTCTAACAGAAATACCACAAGCAGACGGCTTTAACAAACAAATTTATTCTCTCACAGTCTAGGAGGCTAGAAGTCCAAATTCAGGGCGCCAGCTCCAGGGGAAGGCTTTCTCTCTCTGTTGGGTCTGGGGGAAGGTCCTGGTCATCAATCTTCCCCTGGTCTAGGAGCTTCTCAGCACAGGGACCCCGGGTCCAAAGGAAGCACTCTGCTCCCAGGACTTCTTTCTTGGTGGTGTGAGGTCCCTCTCCTCTCTGCCCACTTCTCTCTCATATCTCAGAAGAGACTGACTCAAGATACACCCTAATCCTGTAAATTGTGACTACCTCATTAACATAATAGCCTCTAATCCTGCCTCGTCAACATCATAGAGGATTTACAACACATAAGATAATCATATCAGATCACAAAATGGAGGACAACCACACACTACCGGAAATCATGGCCTAGCCAAGTTGACACACATTTTTGGGGGACACAAGTTAATCCATGACAATAAGTTATGTCACCTCTAAGAGCCTAGCCTTTCCCAGGACAGTGATGTTTCTAGCAGCTTCTGAACTTCACCACAGTGCCAGCAAGCAGACTACTCACAAGGTGCCCTCACTGGGGCAGGAGTGTGGGTGGAAATGGGGCAATGGAACCCAAGTCCTGGCCAAGGCAGTTGGCTTCCCAACAGCCCCAGGTCTTAAGCCCAGAGTATGATGTCCCAAAATACCAAACCTGTGGCCATGGAGTCGACGCCGACTCATAGCGACCCATGTGTTACATAATAGAACCGCTCTGTGAGGGTTTCTTGGCTATAATCTTTATGGAAGCAGATCGTCAGGCCTTTATTCCACAGCACCACTGGATGGGTTTGAATGGCCAACTTTTCGGTTAGTAAAAAACCCAAAAACCAAACCCGTTGCTGTCAAGTTGATTCTGACTCATAGCTGAGCACAAATCATTTGTGCCACCCAGGGACCACGGTTTACGCTCCACTACTAAACTAAGATTGGCAGTATGAACTCACACAGCAGCACTGTGGAAGAAAGGCCTGGCAACCTGCTTCCGTAAAGATTACAGCCAAGAAAACCCTATGGAGCACAGTTCTACTCTGGCACATCGGCTCATCAGGAGTCAGAACTGACTTGACAGCAACGAGTTTGGGGCAACAGATTTATTTACTTTTTTAATGTCTACATGGAGTCCCTGGGTGGTGCAAATGGTTTTCATGCTTGACTGCTAACTGAAAGGTTGGAGGTTTCAAGTTGACCCAGAAGTACCTTGGGAGAAAATCTTGGCAATCTACTTCTGAAAAAACAGCCATTGAAAACCCTGTGGAGCCCCGTTCTATCTGACACAAATAGGGTGGCAACTGGTTACTTGTTACGTCTGTGGTTCTCCTTCCAAGGCCCCCACTGTCCACAGAGTCAAGTTGATACGCCTTAGCACAACTTTTCATGCTCTAATTTAACTTTCCAACCACATTTCCCTCTTGTACCTCATGCTCCAGCCCCTGAAACCTTTCATAACCTCCCAAACAATATGCTCCTCATGCTCCCCCACCTGGACTGCCTTTCCCTACCTTGTCTTCTGTTGTTGCTGGATGCCACCAAGTCCATTCTGACTCATAGCCACTCCATGTGACAGAGTAGAACTGCCCCATAGGGTTTCCTTGGCTGTAATCTTTAGAGCAGCAGATTGCCAGGTCTTTCTCCCTGGGAGTTGCTGGGTGGGTTTGAACCTCCAAACTTCTGTTTAGCAGCTGAGCACTTTACTATTGCGCCACCAGGGCTCTCTGGTCCTGGGAATACCACGGTGAAAAGACAGACAAGGTCTGCCTTCATGGAGTCTGTATTCTAGTGACTGGTACCTTCTGGACTATTTACAGAGGATAGAAGGTAGGGTGGAGCCCTTTGGTGGTGCAAACGGTTAGTGTGCTTGGCTGCTAACTTAAAGTTTGGATGTCTGAGTCCACTCAGAGGTACCTCAGAAGAAAGGCCCAGTGATATCCTTCCAAACAGGCTGCCAGTGAAAACACCATGGGGCAGAGTTCCACTCTGACAGCGTGGGGTCGCCATGAGCCAGTCTGGTTAAGGCAGGGTGGGGCAGTGGCAGAAGGCTAGCACAGTCACCTTGCTCCCTTGGTGCTCGTCTGTCTGGCTTGGCATCAATTTTGAGGGAAGTCATTCAGTCCTGGGAAGCTGCCAAAAGTTGGGGGCATTTTGAGTCCCAGCAAGCCTCTCAAGCAGCCCCCTGGCTCTGGGCCCCTAGCCAGCAGCAGGGTGGAATGCCATCTCCTGGGCTCCGCGGTGTGGGAGGTCGGAGCTGTGACTGCAGGCGGCTTGGCAGGAGCAGAAGTGGGTGCTGATTTGAGGACAGCCACCGCCCATCCCGACCCTGCGCCGCCCATCTGCACCACCGGGCTCCCGGTAGGGCAGACAGAGCACAGCACAAACTCGGGTCCTTAGTCCGCACCCCAATCCCAGCACGCTGCCCCGCACTCCTCCTGGGACCCCAGTACGATTCCCGCCCAGCTGGGCTCCTGAGGTGCCGTACTCGCCCTGGGCAGGCCTGGAGTCGGGGAGACTCTCATGAACCCCTACAGACTGGGCTGAACGCCAGGACTTCGGGCCAGAGGGGAGGAAAGTCACGTAGCATCTCCTGTACCCAAGGCAAACAGCAAGCCATGCAGTGAGTGGCCAGCACTCTGGCCACTTCCCCCGAGGGGCTGGCATGTTTTATCACCCTGCCTCTCACCCCACACGCCACGGAGATTTTCAGAATGTCAAAGCCGGTTCCCCGAGGGCCAGTGGGGATAAAAAGTGACCCACACCTGCTGTCTGGGTGTCTGTGTTTCAGTAAAATCAGACACTGACCAATTGGCTCAGCAGGGCCGGGCCTGCAAGGCCCCGTCTGTGTAACCAGACCCCTAGCTGATGCAGGCGGTGAAAGAAAAAGCCATCAGCCCAGGGGCCTGGAACATCAGACGCCAGGTTCCCGCCAAGGACTCCCAGGTAGACAGCTGTCAAATCAATTCTGAGGATGCAGGGCGTAGGCTGAGAAACACGGCACACTTTTAAATGAATATTAAGGACTTAGTGTTGAAAGATATTCAGCAATCCATGTCCCTCTGGCACAGTACACGGGGGAAAGAAAATACCACAAGGAGATTTAAGACAAGGTGCAATGGTTGAGCACTCAGCTGCTAACCGGAAGGTCTGTGCTTCAAACCCAGCCAGCGCTCCGCAGGAGAAAGACCTGGTGACCTGCTTCTGTAAAGATGACAGCCTAGAAAACCCTATGGGGAAGCTCTACTCTGTCACATGAGGGACCTAGGAGTAGGAATTGACTCCAGGGCACCTAACAACAGCAGATTTAAAACTCAGTTGTGGTCAACACTTTCTGCTTCCCCTGTCTCTTTAACATTTTCCTATCTGTAAGCCATCCAAAAAAAAAGAAATCTTTGTTGTAGAACTGCTCATGGATGGCATTTCATCTCCTGCTTCCTTTTAGAGAGGGACCAGGGGGTTCACTGGTAGATTTCTTCGAACCCAGGTTTGATTCCCAGCCAATGCACCTCATGCACAGCCACCACCCGTCTGTCAGTGGGGGCTTGCATGGTGCTGTGATGCTGAACAGGTTTCAGTGGGGTTTCCAGGAAGAAAGGCCTGGTGATGTACTTCTGAAAATCAGCCAATGAAAACCCTATGGATCACAAGGGCCGATCCACAATTGATCGTGGGGATGGCACAGGAAGGCAGCGTTTGGTTCCGTGGTGCATGGGGTCGCCATGAGTTGGGGGTTGGCTCGATGGCAGCCAACAGCGACAGAATGTAAAGACAAGGCAGGAGGAAGAAGGAAGAAAAGAAATGGCTGATCAATTTATGGACTGGTTAAGCTTCAGGAAGGGGTGCTGCATGCTGGGACAGAGCAGTCGCTGTCGCCTGCGTGACGGGTCTAGAAATGGCCAGGTGTGAGAGTCCAGGTGAGGAGCTACAGGTATCCCCAGCACAACCTGGCTGGGATCCCAGGGATGCCATCTCAGCCCCGATAGCTCTTCAACCAGCACTTCTTCCCACAGAAGAGTTCTAAAAGGAAAGAAGGAAGCTAAGCTATTTTTTGCTTCAAAGAAGACTTTAGGCCAGGGGATATTTTTAGTTTAAAGATTATCTCAGGGCAATAGTTTTGGGGGTTCATCCAGCCTCCATGGCTCCAGAAAGTCTGGATTCCACTGTGCCCTTTTAAAGAATTATCTAGGTGAGATCAAACCGACAAGGGCAACTTGAAAGGTTGGATGGGAAGCTTAGGGGGCAGTGAGTTCAGATAATGGTGGTGGAAGAATTTGGAAAAGGGTGGCAAGAATGGTAGCACAACCTGAAGAATGTAACCAGTGTCACTGAACTGGACACATGGAAATTGTTGAAATAGTATGTCTTTGGCCATATATACTTTCACACACACACACAAAAAATAATAAAAATAAAAAAGGAAAAAAAAAATCAAAACGAAATCTGTTGCCACTGAGTCAATTCCGACTCATGGTGACCCTATAAGGTAGAGTAGAACTGCCTCATAGGGTTTCTAAGGGGCGGATGGTGGATTCAAACTGTTTACCTCTTGGTTAGCAGCTGAGCTCTTAACCACTGTGCCGCCAGGGACAAAAAAAAATGGCAAGATAGAAGGAAATAAGGAAAAGGAGGCAGTGAGGAAACGGCTGTTCATATCACAGCCTGACTTACAACAGGGGCATAACCAATTTCTCCAAAAATCTTTGTTTAAAAGCAAATTAATCCACACAGAGAGAAAGGAGAAGGGTATTAATCTGAAACAGGGTTTTGAAAAGGCGTCATTTTGCGTATTTCACTTACAAAATACACATTCATTCTTCTGCCCCAGGCAATGGCTATGATACACCTAGGACAATAAGAGAAGCTTACATTTCAATACTTGAAATTTTCATCTGAATTAATACTGTGGTTTCATTTTGCCATATCACTATCCACATAAGAAAATGAAGAAAAGAAAATACTCTCTTCTGTGCTTTTCAAAGAACGAGATAAAATGTGATTTGATAAGTTAGGATCAGTTTTTTGACTAGTGCTTGGAGGATAAGAGGAAGCCCCTGGGTGGTGAGAAAGGTTAACCTGCTCGGCTATTAATTGAAAGGTTTGTGGTTTGACTTCACCCAGAGGTGCCTCAGAAGAAAGGCCTGGTGAGCTATTTCCAAAAACTCAGCCATTGAAAACCCTGTACAGCACAGTTCTACTCTGACACACATGGGATCTCTATGAGTCAGGGTTGACTATATGGCAATGGATTTGTTTTTTTGGTTTAAAGAATATGAAAATACTAACAGGACATCCCGTAATTCCCAAGGTCCACATTTGCTGCCCCTGAGCAGCTGCTTGAGGGTTGCCCGATTCTAAGAGCACAGTGGAACCACGGGGGCAAGAGCACAAACAGAGCTTGACTGAGAACTACTTTGATCTGTTTTGTGTTCAGGAGGGAATCTATTGGATTTTTCGTCTTTTGAGTACAACAGTTCCTGATTTACTCCTTAGAGCATTTGATGGGCTCTTGAATGGCACACAGTCATCACAATGTGCAGAGAATTTCTTCCAATATTCTGAAAAAGCCTAGACGCCTACGTTATGGTCAGGGAGCAACCGGAGTCCTCGGGAACACGTTGACACTTTCCTTCTGGAAAACTCCCTTTGCTATCTTGGGATCCCCCTCCAGGACAAACTCTGTATCAAAGATGTCCCACTAAATATAAAAACCAAAAACCAAACCCACTGCCCTGGAGTTGATTCCGACTCATGGGCAACCCCCCGTTACAGAGTAGAACTGCTCCATAGGGTTTTCTAGGCTGTAATCTTTATGGAAGGAGTCCTGGTGTTGCAATGGTTAAGCACTCGACTGCTAACGGAAAGGTCGGCAATTTGAACCCACCAGCTGCTCCGGGGGAGAAAGATGTGGCAGTCTGCTTCCATAAAGATTACAGCCTTGGAAACCCTGTGGGGCAGTTCTACCCTGTCCTACAGGGTTGCTATGAGTCGGAATTGACTTCATGGCAACGGGTTTAATCTTTCTGGAAGTAATTGCCAGGCTTTTCTTCTGTGGCACCACTAAGTGGGTTCAAAACACTGACCTTTAGGTTAGCAGATGAGCACAAACCACTTGCACCGCCCAGAGACCTTTTCTGCTAAATATAACCCCTCTTATGTCCAAGCTGAATAACTAACTTATTTTATTTCACCTCCACGTAGAAACAATCACACACTTCACTTTGGTTTTCAGCTGGAAAGGTAATTTTATATTAGCATTTTTTCTTTGTTCTTTAATCAGTCTACATATACTAAACTGATCTGACGACTGGAAGGAAATGTCATTACTTCCTAGTTTTCAAATCACTGTTAGGTTCACGCCACCAAAGCAGTGATGACTTTCAGCCACCCTCGTGTCCCTAGAAAGCTGATTCTGCCCTTTCTCAGCTCTGGGAAGGGGTTCCACTTCTCCTGAGACGCCTCTGCATAGTGCCCAGCACTTCCTGTGTGAGCAAATGAACAAATGAAGGTTACAGGCACAATTAGGAATCATCACTAACTCATGACGGTAGTTTCACGACTTTAATTATGGTGTTAACATCATGTGTCACCTTGGCTAGGCTATGATTCTCACTGGTTTGGCAGACGCTGCACTGGGTGTTCTTCCATATGTAATATAATGTAATCACCTTCCATGATGTGATCTGATGTGAGCAGCCAATGGGTTGGAAGGGGAACTTTCTTGGGAATGTGGCCTTCCTCCAGAATATACATGGATGTTCTGGCAACGCTTGCTCTCAACCCTGCGCTCTTCTCATTGCCTGACCTTTGGCCCTTGGGACATAAGCCTGCAGAAGTCTCCAGCCTGCCACCTGACCTAAAGATTTAGGACTTGCCAGTCCCCGCAATCATGTGAGCCATTTCCTTGAAATAAATCTCTCTCTCTCTCTTTGTATATATACACATACACACATGTACACATCACACTGATTTTGCTCCTCTAAAGAACCCAGACTAAAACAGAAACTTTTCATTTTTGTTTTAATGTTGACTTCAATTATCCCTTCGAATAGCTGAAAAATCTTTGTTGCTTAGATTCCCTACAGGAGTTTTACAGAACAGAATTGGGGACACAGCAAATGAAAAGAGTAAGCAGCCTTGGAAAGAAATCGCAATAACAACAAAAGAGACTTGCTTTCAGTTTATTAATCTAGATGTTCACTTACATGAAGTTAAAAATGTTTAGAAAAATTTAGCTCTTTTAAGGAATCTGATATAAACCAGGTAGCGGAGGAAAAACTGCAGAAAGCAGAGCTGGGCATACATGTTGTTATTTCTGTTAGCTGCATCCAGTTTGCCATGAGTAGGGATTGACTTGATGGCAACAGGTTGGTATTTTTTTGTCATCCAGTTTGCCCCCGACTCATGGTGGTCTCATGTGTGTCAGAGTAGAACTGTGCTCCATAGGGTTTTTTCAGTGGCTGATTTTTTGGAAGTAGATTGTCATGCCTTTCTTCCAAGACACCTCTGGGTGGACTTGAACTCGAACCTACCTTCAACCTTTGGGTCAGTAGCCAAGCATGTTAACCATTTCCACCACCCAGGGACTCCAAACCAGTTGCCGTGGAGTCAATGCTGACTCATGGTGACCCACGTGTGTCAGAGTAGAACTGAGCTCCATAGGATTTGCAGTGGAAGCCCCTGGGTGGTGCAAATGGTTAATGTGCTCTGCTGTTGACAGAAAGGTTGGAGGTTCAAGTCCACCGAGAGGTGCCTCAAAAGAAGGCCTGGAGATCTATTTCCCAACCCTCAGCCATTGCCAACACTAAGGGAGCACATACAGTTATGTAAAGTGCATCCCGACCTCACAGAAGTTCAGAGTTGTTAGTAAAAGGCAGTACCAGAGAACAAGGCCGTGGAATTGTTGCGTGCATCCTTGGCCTATCTCATTTGATTTCTTCAACATTTACTACAGATGCCTCATCTTTCATCCTTATGGGGACCACTTGACAGGAAGTAACTTGCTGTGTTTCAGGGTATGCAGACAATGCCCGCTATTGTAGCTCCATATTTTCAGACAACTGTCTCTGCTCCCAGTCACTAGACTAGGAAACAGAGTTGCTCATTAGGAGGGCATGTCAGGGGTCACACCACCTAATGGTTGAAGACACTGGAGGAGGCAAGTACCTCCTTCCGCTGGAGTCGAAGGTTGAAGTGATTCCTGCACTGCCATGGGCCCCAATAGATTCAGACAAGAGTCTCTTTGTTCCAAAGTCCCACACTTTAATCACCTGTATCAAAAGTTGGGAAAAAAGTGATCTAGAGGTTTTCTAGTTGCTGTTGAGAGTAGAACTGTGCTCCAGGGTTTTCAATGCTGATTTTTTGGAAGTAAATTGCCAACCTTTCATTCGGGGTGCCTCTGGGTAGACTTGAACCTCTAACCTTTCAGTTAGT
Source organism: Dugong dugon (assembly GCA_030035585.1). Lineage (NCBI taxonomy): Eukaryota > Metazoa > Chordata > Mammalia > Sirenia > Dugongidae > Dugong > Dugong dugon. Next base: position 5,474,533 of record CM057477.1, read on the forward strand.
AGCTGAGCATTAACTGTTTGTACCACCCAGGGACTCTCGATCTAGAGATACTGGATATCAAATTAAAAAGAACTGATATTTAAAAATCTAGTGCCATAGGGACCAAAGATAAAAGGTTAACCCCAAAACATCTGTATTTCCAGAACAAGTTGGCTTACCAATGAGAAAGTAAGATTTAGAAATCATAGGGTAAAAACGTTCCGACCCTCTAAGCTCAGAGAAAACAGGTGTGGATTGGAATTTGAGCAGCAAAATCTATTCACTGTCAGGGAAAATCTGAATGAGAAAGGTGACTTTTTGCGGGGGGCGTGGGTCTCTATCTTCTGAACCCTCAACTTTAACATTCCACTCAGTCCATCTAGTTCCAGGCTTGCAGTTGCTTTCCTTTTGTGTGTGGTTAAAATATACACGCAAAACATACCATTATTACACGGACAATTCAGTGACAGTGATTACAGTCTTCGAGTTATGCAGCCATTCTCACTCTCGTTTTCTGAATAGTTCCTCCCCCATTAACATAAACTCACTGCCCCCTAAGCTTTCTATCTAACCTTTCAAGCTGCTGTTATCAATTTCATCCCATATAGATTGTTGTTATTGTTGTTAGGTGCTGTCGAGTCAGTTTCAACTCATAGCAACGCTATGTACAACAGAACAAAACACTGCCCAGTCTTGTGCCATCCTCATAATCGTTATGCTTGAGCCTATTGTTACAGCCACTGTGTCAATCCATCTCGCTGAAGGTCTTCCTCTTTTTTGCTGACCTTCTACTTTACCAAGTGTGATGTCCTTTTCCAGGGACTGGTCCTTCCTGATAACATGTCCAAAGTACGTGATACGAAGTCTTGCTGTCCTTGCTTCTAATGAGCATTGTGTTTGTACTTCTCCCAAGACAGACCTGTTTGTTCTTCTGGCAGTCCATGGTATATTCAATATTCTTCGCCAACACTATAATTCAGAGGCATTGATTCTTCTTCGGTCTTCCTTATTCATTGTCCAGCTTTCATGTGCGTATGAGGCGACTGAAAATATCATGACTTGGGTCAGGCACATCTTAGTCCTTAAAATGACATCTTTGCTTTTTAATACTTTAAAGAGGTCTTTTGCAACATATTTACACAATGCATTGCATGGTTTGATTTCTTGGCTGACTCTTCCATGGGTGTTGATTGTGGATCGAAGTAAAATGAAATCCTTTACAACTTCAATCTTTTCTCTGTTTATCATGATGTTGCTTATTGGTTCAGTTGTGAGGATTTTTGTTTTCTTTTATTGAGGTGAAGTCCATACTGAAGGCTGTGGTCGTTGATCTTCATCAAAAGTGCTTCAAGTCCTCTTCACTTTCAGCGAGCAAGGCTGTGTCATCTGCATATTGAAGGGTGATAATGAGTCTCCCTCCAATCCAGATGCTGCATTTTTCTTCATATAATACAGCTCCTCAGATTATTTGCTCAGCATACAGACTGAATAAGTATGGTGAAAGGATACAACCCTGATGCACACCTTTCTTGACTTTAAACCACACAATATCCCCTTGTTCTGTTTGAACCACTGCCTCTTGGTCTATGTACAGGTTCCTCATGAGCACAATTAAGTGTCCTGGAATTCCCATTCTTCGCAATGTTACCCATAATTTATGATCCACATAGTGGAATGCTTTTGCATACTCAATAAAACACAGGTAAACATCTTTCTGGTTCTCTGCTTTCAGCCACTATCTGACATCAATAATGATATCCCTTGTTCCACGTCCTCTTCTGAATCTGGCTTGAAGTTCTGGCAGTTCTCTGTTGATGTACTGCAGCAACTGCTTTTGTATGATCTTCAGCAAAATTTTACTTGTGTGTGATATTAATGATATTGTTGAATAATTTCCACATTTTGTTCAATCACCGTTGGAATAGGTACAAATTTGTATTTCTTCCAGTCAGTTGGCCAGGTAGCTGTCTTCCAAATTTCTTGGCATAGATGAGTGAGTATTGCCAGCTCTGCATCTGTCTTAGGCTGGGTTCTCTAGAGAAGCAAAACCAGGAAAGTGTATAAAAAAATACAGATATTTATATCAACAAAACAGCTCATGCGATTGTAGAGGCTAGAACGTCCCATCAGGGTAGAGGCCTCTCCCAAGTCACGCAGCAGCATAAGCTGGCAAGCCCAAGATTGGCAGGTCAGAGAGCAGGGTCTCGCTCACAGGCTGTGCAGATTGACGAATCCCAAGTTTGGCAGATAAGCTGACAGCTCAAGTCCCAAGAACTGGAGAGGAGATGACAGGAGGCAGCTGCAGGATGCAGAGCTAGCAAAAAGCCAGAATGTCTGCTTATATTCAGATGCGAGCCACACCCCCAAGGAGACTCCCTTTCATCTGATTGGCTACTCACAGTATATTCAGTCATGGGAGTGATCACATCAAAACACTGAGAAGCATGGCCCATCCAAGTTGACGCACAATCTTAACCATCACAGCATCCGTTTGTTGAAACATTTCAACTGCTATTCCATCAATTCCTGGAGCCTTGTTTTTCGTCAGTGTCTTCAGTGCAGCTTGGATTTCTTCCTTCAGTACCACTGATTCTTGATCATATACCACTTCCTGAAATGGTTGAATGGCGACCAAGTCCTTTTGGTACAGTGACTGTATGTATCTCTTCCATCTTCTTTTGATGGTTCCTGCTTCATTTAATATTTTCCCCACAGAATACTTCAATATTGCAACTCGAGACTCGAAATTTTTCTTCAATTCTTTCAGCTTGAGAAATGCCAGGCATGTTCTCCCCTTTTGGTTTTCTACCTCCAGGTCTTTGCACATTTTACTCTGTCTTCTGAAGCCACCTTTTGAAACCTTCTGTTCGGCTCTTTTACTTTATCATTTCTTCCTTTCGCTTTAGCTACTCTACGTTCAAGAGCAACTTTCAGTGTTTTCTGACATACGTTTTGGTCTTTTCTTTCATGTCTTTTTAATAACCTTTTGCTTTCTTCATGTATGATATCCCTGACGTCATTCCACAACTCTTCTGGTCTTTGGTCATTAGTGTTCAATGCATCAAATCTATTCTTGAGATGGTCTCTAAATTCATGTGGGATGCTGCAAGGTCGTACTTTGGCTCTTGTGGACTTGTTTTAATTTTCTTCAGCTTCAACTTGAACTTGCATAGGAGCAATTGATGGTCTGTTCCGCAGTCAGCCCTTGGCCTTGTTCTGACAGATAATATTGTGCTTTTCCATCGTCTCTTTCCACAGATGCAGTCAATTTGATTCCTGTATTCCATCTGGTAAGGTCCACGTGTATAGTCGCCGTTTATGTTGTTGAAAAGAAGTATTTACAATGAAGAAGTCATTAGTCTTGCAAAATTCTATCATGCCATCTCTGGAGACATCTCTATCACCAGGGCCATATTTTCCAACTACCAATCCTTCGTTTCCAACTTATGCATTGCAATCTCCAGTAATTATTAATGCGTCTTGACTGCATGTTTGATCAATTTTAGACAGAAGTTGGTAAAAAAATCTTCAATTTCGTCTTTGGCCTTAGTGGTTGGTGCATAAATTTGAATAACAGTTATATTAACTGGTCTTCCTTGTAGGTGTATCACTGACAACATTGTACTTCAGGATAGATCTTGAAATGTTCTTTATGATGGTGAACATGAAGCCATTCCTCTTCAATTTGTTATTCTTGGCATAGTAGACCATCTGATTGTCTGATTCAAAATGGCCAATACCAGTCCATTTCAGCTCACTAATGCTTAGGATTTCAATTGTTATGCATTCCATCTCATTTTTGAGAACTTTCAATTTTCCTAGAGTCATACTTCGTACATTCCACTTTCCAATTATTAGCGGATGTTTGCAGCTGTTTCTTCTCGAGTCGTGCCACATCAGCAAATGAAGGTCTTAAAAGCTAGACTTCATCCACGTCATTAAGGTCAACTCTATTTTGAGGAGGCAGCTCTTCCCCAGTTGTATTTTGAGTGCTTTCCAACCTGAGGGGCTCATCTTCTGGCATTACATCAGACAACGTTCTGCTGCTATTCAGAAGATTTTCACTGGCCAATTTATCAGAAGTAGACTGCCAGGTCCTTCTTCCTAGTCTTAGTCTGGAAGCTCTGCTGAAACCTGTCCACTGAGGAAGACCCTGCTAGTATTTGAAATAATCAATGGCAAAGCTTCCAGTATCACAGCAGCATGCAGGCCACCACAGTATAACAAACTGACAGACACTTGGTGGTGTGCAAATATACACATGTATGTTTATTGTGCTTTAGGTGATAAGTTACAGCTCAAGTTAGGTTCTCATTCAAAATTTATACATATATTGCTTTGTAACATTGGTTGCAATCCCCACAATGTGATAGCATACTCCCCCTTTCCACTTCCGGTTCCCTGTGTCCATTCATACAGTTCCTGTCCCTTCCTACCTTCTCATCTTGCTTTTGGGCAGGAGTTGCCCATCTGGTCTCGTATACTTGATTGAACTAAGAAGCTGGTTCCTCACGCGTGTTACCATTTGTTTTATAGGCCTGTCTAATCTTTGTCTGAAAAGTCGGCTTCAGGAGTTGTTTCAGTTCTGAGTTAGCAGACCATCCAGAGGCCACACTCTCGGGGGTTCCTTCAGTCTCTGTCAGACCAGTACGTCTGGTCTGTTTTTGTGAATTTGAATTTTGTTCTACATTTTTCTCCCGCTCTGTCTGGGACTCTCTGTTGTGATGCCTGTCAGAGCGGTCGGTGGTGGTAGCCAGGCACCATCTAGTTCTACTGGGCTCAGGCTGGTGGAGGCTCTGGTTATGTGGTCCTTTAGTCTTTTGGTTAATATTTTCCAAATGTCTTTGGTTTTTTTCATTCTCCTTTGCTCCAGATGGTACAGAACCAATAGATGTATCTTAGATGGCCGCTTGCAAGCTTTTAAGAGCTAGATGCTACTCACCAAAGGAGAATGTAGAACATTTTCTTTATAAACTGTGTTATGCCAATTGACCTAGATGTCCCCCGAGACTATGGTCCCCCGTCCTTGGCCCCAGCACCTTGGTCCTTCAAGGTATTTGGGTACATCTAGCTTTTTTTTTTTTTTAAACAATAAAAAGCAAAGTCACTTATAATTACTCTATGACCTAGCAACTCCACCCTTAGGTATATACCCAAAAGAATTGAAAACAGGGATTCAAACAGATATTTGTACATGAGTGTTCACAGAAATATTGTTCACAATAGACAAAGGCAAAAACAACCCAAGTGCCCATCAAAACATGAATGTATAAACAAAATATGATATATGCATACAATGGAATATTATTCAACCATAGAGAAATGAAGTTCTGGTACATGCTACAACATGGATGAACCTTGAAGACATTACGATGAGTGAAATAAGCCAGACATGAAAGGACAAATATCGTATGATTGCATTTATATGAAATGTTCAGAATAGGCAAATGCAGAGAGAGCAAGATTAGTGGCTGTATTTTTTTCTGTTGTACATACGGTCGCTATGAGTCGGAACCGACTGGATTGCACCTAACAACAACTAGGGGCTGCAGGGGAGGGGAAATGGGGAGTTATTGTTCAATGGGTACAGAGTTTCTGTTTGGGGTGATGAAAATTTTTTGAAATAGGCGTGACAGTTGCACAACACTAAACGTAACTAATGCATTTGTACATTAAGATGGTTAAAAATGCAAAATGTACGTTACATGCATTTTACCAAAATCTTTTTTAAATTCAATTGTAAAAAACAAAAACGATGTCTAGTCAATTCACAGAAAACAAAATATAAGAAACTTCGAACGACTACGCAGCCTTTGTTATAAAAACTTAAATGACAAAAACAGGATACCATATTTTTTATTGTTTTTAAAGCAGACTTTATTTTTAGAGACATTTACATTTACAGAAAAATTGTGCATAAAGTACAGAATCCCCATGCAGCCCACCTACACCCACACAGTGTTTCTCCCATTGTTAACATCTTGCATTCCTGTGGTGGGTGGGACATTTGTTACAACAGACAAATCAATATTGACACATTATTAACTACAGTCCATAGTTCACCTTAGGGTTCCCTCTTTGTGTTGTACAGTCCTGTGGGTTTTCACAAGTGCATAATGTCATGTGTCCACCATTACAGTAGCCTGTAGGATAGTTGCACTGCCCTAAAAATCCCCTAGGGTCCACCTATTCATTCCTCCTCCCTCTCCCCAAACCCCTGATCTTTGTGCTGTCTCTATAGTTTTGGCTTTTCCAGAATGTCAGACTTAGAATCACACAGTATGTAGTTTTGGACTGGCTTCTTTCACTTAGCAGTATGCATTTAATATTCCTCCATATCTTTTCCTAGCTTGATAAATTATTTCTATTTATCACTGAATAAATACTCCAATGTATGGATGCACCATCATCTACTTGTTTACCCCTTTACCTATTAAATGACATCTTGGTTGCTTCCAATTTGTAATTATGAATAAAGCTGCTATAAACACTTGCATGCAGGTTTTCAAATGGACATGTTTTTGACCCCTTTAGGTAAATACCTAGGAGTGCTACTGCTAGATCAGAATGGTGACCCTATGTTTAGATTTGTAAGAAACTGCCAGACTGTCTTCCGAAGTGGCATTCCCATGGAACACTATTTTTTACTTTCCAATTTGGCAAAGATCACAGCTTGTTAACACTGTTGGCAATGTTACAGGGAGACGGGCATTTTTATACATTACTGGTAGAGTTTATCCTGGCACAGCTCCTTCAGAAGGAAGTATGGCAGGGTCTATCAAAATTTGATGTGTACATTTTAAAATGCATCTGGTGGCCTAATAAAAATTCACTGCTAGGAATTTATTCTACAGTTATAACCCATGTGCATGAAAGGCAAGAACGTGGCTTGCAACACTGCCTATAGGAACAAAAGAAAGGAATAGTCTTCACTAGAAAACTGGATAATACGTTATGGTCCATCCATGCAATATATATTAGAGGGAACCCTGGTAGCACAGTGGTTAAGAGCTCAGCTGCTAACCACAAGGTCAGCAGCTCGAATCCACCAGCTGCTCCTTGGAAACCCTATGGGACAGTTCTACTCTGTCCTACAGGGTCATTATGAGAATCAACTTGATGGCTACAGGTTTGGTTTTAGCTGTTAGAGACAGGCCAATCCCTATGTGCGTGGAATGATTTCCAAGACATATTAAGTGAAAAGGACAAAAAAGTAAGGTGCAAACAACAGGTATGGTAATCTACCGTTTGTGTAGGAAAAAGTCATTTGTGTTTGTATATGCATAAAATATTTCTGGATACACAAAGAAAATGACGACAAGGATTTCTCTGGGGAGGATGATTGAGGTCAAGCAAGAGACTTTTCATTGTGTTCCCTGTACTACTTGAATATAGATATATTTTATCATGGGTTTGTATTTCCTTTTCCATATATAAAAACTGTAAGAATAAAATATATGGAATTTAAAAAAGACAGTTCACCATTCAATTCTCAGCCCTACCCTGAAACTTCTTTTTTGTAAATACATATAACACATTTGCCAGTTTAGTACCATCAATTACGTTAATCATGTTGTGCAACCATCATCAATATTTGTCAAATTTTCCATCAACATAAACAGAAGAAACGCAATGCCTACCATGAGTCTGAGCTGACTCAAAGGCATTTTTTTTTTTTTAAATCAGGTAGGTTGGTATAGGGGAAAGCAAAGATGATGGAGGGTCTGAGTTATATCAGCATTGGCCAGGAACACAGGGCAGAGCCTGAGGGACATAATTCTGGGCCATCTATTAGGTGACTCCCACCAGCAGAAAGGAAGCTGCATGTGATTTCCTCTATTAACTTTACTGTGTCCTCTGTGATTTGCCTGCTTCCTAGATCTGAATCTACTCTCTACATCAGGGGTCAACACACTACCCAGCCCCAGGCCAAACCTGACCGACAGCTGCTTCTATAAATACCGTGTTACTGGAACATGGCCACGACCATTCATGAACCTATTGTCTTCAGCTGCTTTCAAGCTACAAGGGCAGAGTTAAGTCTTTACAAAGGTGAAGCTACTGCCTGTGAAGCCTAAAATGTTTACTATCTAGCCCTTTACAAAATGTTCGCCTAACCCTGTTCTAAGTCACTGTCTGGGATGGATTTATTTTCCAAAGTGGATTTTCTCATCAGAAGAGAATGAATACTGTACCTGTGTATGCAGCTGAAAAACTGTCATGTCTGTTTAAACATGTTAATGTGCTTACTCCAGATACACCCACCAAGTAACTGGACTCGAGAGAACATGTACCATGAAACACTTTCTCAAAAACGAGCCTTTCTTCCCCTCAACCCTCCATTTCTTCTAGAATCTGTCTGCAGGGTTCAAAACAGAAGTCAGGTGGAGGAAGGGCAAGATGGCAGTGCAGACAGCAGCACCCTCACGATCCCCAACAATGACAAAGAAAATAAAAGCCTGTGCAACCAGCGATCTCGGAACTCTGGACACTAACTGAAAGATGGGAGAACCAGGCTGAGCACCAACCTAGGGGAGAGTTGAAGTGAGGACTGCAGGAAGGCAAGAGTTTCAAGGGCTGTCCACACCCTACTCGCCAGAGAACTCAGTCGGGTTCCAGCCTGGAAGGAGCTGCAAGGCGGCAAAGCGTGTACTGGGACTAGGCAGGCCTGAGAGGCACGCAGGAGCACAGTGTAAATCTGAATTCCAGCCACCCCAGGAAAATCCAGCTAGAGAGTAAGCATGTGGACTGGCCTGGGGTACCTGGTGAGCTGAGGGCAGGACGAGCATGCACCCCCAGGGAGGGGCACAGAGTAGCTGTAACAGTGTAGGCGTGGGCAGTGGTGGAGAGTGCCAGGAATAGAACCCAGGATAACTTAGCAGTCACGGGACAGCAACACACTGGAAAAAACCTAGCACCCCCTCCCCCCAGAGACACCTTAGTGGTCCAATGAGTTGCTGCTAGCCAGGGTCCTGCTCTGAGAGGCACAGTGCCACTGCCATAGATTTGTCAGATACACTCTTCTTTTGGACCAAAAAATTCTTATTTCTCCTTGAATTCATCTCCAGATAAGTCTTAGAAACAAAGCGTCATTAATGTTTTAAAAGTAAAAAGCTGTTTAAAGATTAATCTAGAGAGATCTCATTTCCTTCCACGTTGACTCTTCTCTTTGAAATACATGTTTTGTCTCCCCAGTTTTACTTCGGTAGATCTTTTCACGTCTTACAAATTTATATATGTCTATCTAAAGGAACCTTTGTGGTGCAGTGGTTAAGAGCTTCACTGCTAACCAAAAGGTTGGCTGTTCAAACCCACCAGCCAGTCCATGGGAGAAAGACACGGCAGTCTGCTTCTGTAAAGATTACAGCCTGGGAAATCCCATGGGACAGTTCTACTGTTGTATAGGGTTGATATGAGTTGGAATCAACTGGAAAGCACACAACGTCTGTCCATCCATCCATCCATCCATCCATCTAGAAAACGATAAGGATATAACCACAGATAGAGATGCTAAACTTCAATGTATGTTCAAAGGACAAAGAGACTTCCACTTTCGGTAGTTTGGACCAAGTCTTCCAGTGAAGACACCTAAAAAGTCTTATTAAAGAAATAAGATATTGAAAAATTGCTGGACACAATTCAGAAGAATATGGAATGAGAGAGAAGCCAAGCATTTCAGATGAACTTTACCAACATGACGCTGATTCAGTTAGACAACAATGTCAACAAGGTTCAGACATAGGAAAAGAAGTTGGAGTTCAGGCTTCCCAAAAGTGGGAGCCATAGCAATATAACACAAGGACTGCGAGGGCTGGCTGTCAGGCATCCTAATGGGAATCTCAAGCTCTGAAAGTTTTAAGGTTTATGAGATTGGTAGCAACTCCAGACACCTGGCATAGCAAAAACAACAACAAAAAAAACCTTCTTTGGAAGAAAAGTTGTATCTTCAATTATGTCTAACTAAAAACATCTAACATATTCAACTATTAATCTTTGATTACAAATATTTGTATTGGTGTATTTTATTTAGTGTACATCAATACCTCTTCAAAAAAATAAGAAAACTCAATGAATATAATGTCTGTTGTAGAACAAATTATCAGGAACACAGGGAATGAAGCAGCACAGACAACAGAAACAGACACCCAGATGTAAAACACCTACGCTTCTATGGTCATGAGGATAAAAGGCAGAAACTGGAAATAACAAATGACACTTTAGATTTGAAAGGAACCAGCCAGAAATTCTGTACTGAAATACATAGTTACAAAATCAGAGGTGCTGGATTGGTTTAATCTCATTCGATACATAGGAGGGGATAGATTTAACAAACTTAAAAAAGCATACAAAAAACCAAGCAGAATAAACCAGAACTACGGAAGTCGGGAAACACTGCAGGGTTGGTAAGCAAAAGGGGAAAATAGCTCATAGTAGGGAAAACACAGGTGAAAGTGAGCAAACCTTTTTTCTAGTTAACTGTCAGTTCTCATTTGTGGAGAATCTACTTTGTTTGAAAGTCTCTTTCTCCAGCTCATTTCTGGATTTTTAAAAATCTATTTAACACTTTGAATTTTATCACACAGCCTTTGTACCTCTGATTCCAGGAGTGAGATCGGAATTGTTCTCAATCCCTAGTACCATTTGGGGGCTGAACTTCCTCCACTCACATGTAAAATCCCTTGTTCCTTTACTGCTTTTTGACTATACCAGCTTCTCTCCATCCACGTTACTGCCGTCTGCCCACCTCCCACTTACTTGACTAATGACTTTGGAAGCTGGCTAATTCTTACTTTCTCCCCTAAATTCTGCATCGCTTCTGGGAGCTTCAGTGTCTGTATGGATTTTTATCTACTACTTTTGCTTCTAGTTTCATTGATCTCATTGCTGGGGATTTTCCACTCCATTCCACTTCAGGTAACGAATTCCACAGACCGGTGGTCACCCAGGGTCACTATCAGTCAGTATTGACTAGATGGCAGTGGGTTTTTTTTTTTTTTTTGGTGGTCATCCAGAAGGACTCTGTGCCTGTGAAATCAATGACTCTCTTCAAAACACAGACTCACCTCCCTAGAGCTTGATCCATATTTAGTCCTTGATTAAATAAAACCTACAGTCATGCAGTTCTCCCATCTCTTCCTTCTCAGGGCACTCCTAATTCTCCTTTCAGACACCATGAATATAATCATGTCATGTATCCAATGCTTTTCTGAAATCAAGATACATTATCTCCCTGAAAATCCCATGAAATGCTCCCTGCTACTCAACAGTGAACTTTGTTTAAAACAGACATCTAGTTTACTGTGAATACGTTCTTAGGGAATCTCTGTTCAATTATTCTTTTAAATCACATTTTGTTTCTAAGTTAAAAAAAGAGAACATTTAAAATATTTCACTTGGTTATGAACTCAGTGTCACTGTAGATCACATGAATTTGATCTATAGAACTATATTGTTCAGTAGTGCAGTGGCTAAAAGATACAGCTGTGACAAAATAAACTCTTTGGAGTCTACTGTAATGATTATAGGATATTTGGGGCTTAAGGCTGGGAGAGACCTCCACTGGAGATGTGGACATGTGGGAGTTGACTGGTGGTTGAAGCCAAGAACATGGGTCGCCGTAGCACCTTTTCAAAGAAGCTTAAACATGAAGATAGTGAAAAGAGCTGAAACATAGCTATAAGATAGTTAATTATGTTGGAAAGATTTGATATTAAGTGCAGTCAGGAGACAGGAGATATTGAAGGCACTGGAGACAGAGTGGTTGATGGTGTGATGGATCAGAAAAGGAAGGGACCCAGAACTGACAGCCAAATTTTTCAGAGACCCAGAGTATGGAGGTGCAGATGGCTATGGGGGCAGAAACTTTTGTAATGAGAGGCAGGAAACTGAAGAATTCCCTGCCTGACTGCCTCTAAATGTATCCAACCATTCATTCATCAAAAATTATTTCTTGAATTCTTAACTGTGTACAGACATCAGCTGCACAGACATGAGTCTGGTTCAACCCATTTTCCAACCCTCACTAAAATTACCCCAATCATGCAATACTGTAGTTGAGACATCAGATTTAAGGTCAGATGAAACTTAATGGCTTCAACTCCTTACTATCTATGCCCAGGTGTTCTGGTTATCTAATGCTGCTGCAACAGAAATACCACACGTGGATGGCTTTGACAAAGAGAAATTTATTCTCTCACAGTTTAGCAGACTACAATTCCAAATTCAGGGCATCACCTTCAGGAGAAGGCTTTCTCTGTTGGCTCTGGAGGAAGGTCCTTCTCATCAATCTTCCCCAGGACTACGAGCTTGTCCGTGCAGAAGCCCCAGGTCCTAAGGACGTGCTGTATTCCCAGCGCTGCTTTCTTGGTGGTTATGAGGTCCTCTTGTCTCTCTGCTTGCTTCTTTTTTACCTTGAAACAGATTGGCTCGACACAATTCAACCTTGTAGACTGAGTCTTGCCTCATTAACATAACTGCTGCCTATCCCCTCATTAACATCACAGAGGCAGGATTTACAAGACAGGAAAATCACATCAGATGACAAAGTGGTGAACAATCACACAATACTGGGAATCATGGCCTAGCCAAATTGACACACGTTTTTCGGGGACACAATTCAATCCATGACATTCCACCCTTTGGCTCCCAAAAGATACATCCTTGCAACATGCAAAACATACTGACCCCATCATAGCATAGCAAAAGTCTTAACTCCAAGTCCAAAATCCAAAAAATTCCTCTTCATCTGTAAAATCTGGAATACAAATTATCTGCTTCCAAAGGTACAATGGCAGAACAGGCACAAGGTAGACATTTCCATTACAAATGAAAGAAATTGGAGAAAAAGAGGGGATAACAGATACAAGCTAGACATTTCCATTACAAATGAGAAAAACTGGAGAAAAAGAAGGGATAACAGGCACCAAGCAAGTCAGCAGAACACATTACATTAGCTCTCAAGGCTTTGAAAATAATCCTGTGTTCTCCAAGACCGTTTACATAATGGCCCTGCCCTACAGACTCTAGGTATTGGCCGCACTGTCCGGATTCTGAGTGGAGGCCCCTCGGCCCTGGGCTTCAGCTCCACCTTCCAGGCCCACTGGGATGGCAACTCTGCTCTTCGGCTTTAGGTGCACCGTTCTCCTAGTCCATCTGAGTGGCAACTCCACCCTTAGAAATACCAGGGGCCATGGCTCCACCCTCTGAAACCCCAAAGGTCATGGCATACCTTTTAATACTGAGGCAGTTCACCTTCCAATGTTGGCTCTTCAACTTCTGCTTCCTGGTCCCTTGGCCTCTAGGTCCTCGGGCCTCATGTCCGCATCTGCCCTGCTCTGTAGCAAAGCTCTGTAGCTCCACCAACAAGCGCCTGGAAGCACACTACTCTGCCAGTAAAATTTGGCCAGAAGGCACGCAGCTCTTTTGCTCTGTGGGTCAGCAAGCCTAGCTCCACTGCTAAGTGCCTGGAGGCATCCCACTCTGCCAGGAAGTGTCCTGTGCACAGGCACTCAGCTCTCTTGCTCCATAGGGCAGCTCTAGCTCTGTCTGGCACTGGTCTCCTGGTTCTGCTGCTGCTGCCGGTTCTCTATTCATTCAGTTTCAAAACCACTTCCACATTTTAGATATCTGTTAGAGTAGCACCCCACTTTCTCAGTACCAAATTCTGTCTTGGTTATATAGTGCTGCTATAACAGAAATACCACAAGTGGATGGCTCTGACAAAAAGAAAAATTTATTCTCTCACAGTTTAGTAGACTACAAGTCCAAATTCAGGGTGCAAGTTCCAGGGGAAGGCTTTCTCTCCATTGGCCCTGGAGGAAGGTCCTTCTCATCAATCTTCCCCTGGACTAGGAGCTTCTCTGCACAAGAACCCTGGGTCCTAAGGATGCCACTTACTTGGTGGTATGAGGTCCCTTTGTCTCTGTGCTCGCCTCTCTCATATTCCAAAAAAAAACTGGCTTAACATATAATCCAATCTGGCATATTGAGTTCTGCCTCATTAGCATGACTGCTGCTAACGTCACAGAGGCAGGATTTACACAAAGAAATCACATCAGATGACACATAGCCTAGTCAAATTGATTATCTTTTGGGGGCACAATTCAATCCATGACACCAGAGGACTGAGAAATTCCACTTCACATGCCAACTGCATCATGTGGAAATCTTAGATTCCTGTCCTTGTTTAGCTCTGACACTAGCCACCCAAGCAGGATTCTCCCTCTGACTCTAACCACCCAGGGCTAGGCCAGACCTCACAAGTTACAAGGACACTGTCCTTCAAGCTGCCAAAGAGGTAGACACCAGCTGCAAGTCTGGGAATCTGATCAACTCCCAACTTCTGATCTACCAGCTAGAAGTCTGGGGGTTCCCATTAACCCCCTTAGAATACCAGCCTCAAGATTAGGGGTCCCCAGCCCACTTACTTCTGACCCTCCTTTCCGTTCAATAATTCACTGGAACGACTCACAGAACTCACAAAAAACCCATCTGAATATATTTAATATAACAAAAGAGAATACAAATGAAAAGATATATGGGGTAGGGTCTGGGAGGATCCCAGTGCAGAGCTTCCATGTCCCCAGGACATGCTACCTTCCACATGAAAAGAAGTTTCTCACCAACCGGGAAACTTCCTTAAGCCCCTGACCTCTGGACTTTTATTGGCCAGTCCTGCATGATAAGCTAAATTATGCCTCAAAAGGTCAGCATCAGGCTATCAGGCAGTCCCTCTGATCTTATCCGCCCTCACTCATTAGCCTCAGCTGCAGTCCAACTCTCAGGAACCTCAGAGACCAAATTGCTTTCTGCAAGGTGGTTCATCACCTCTGGTTAGCAATTCTGTAACTATGTATATTCTAAAGTTCAGCAAAAAATGTATTGTGAATAATGAGATCCAGGAGCATTATTACTAGAGAAAAGAGTTAACACATAAAGTAAGGAAGAGACTAAAACGAACCCTGTGGTATTGGACTAGAATCAGAGATACGGGTATAATCTTGCAATTTTTAACATATTATATATACACAAATCCACAGATAAGTATAAATGTGTGTCTTTGTATGTGTATACTTACACGTATCTGCTAGCTCCTTCCACTTTGAGGGCCCAGTAGCAATAAGTATACATAATGCCCAGATCTTTTGTTTCTAAATATTATTCTCTAATAAAAGGAACCAGGATTTCCTGGAGAAAAGTCTGATTCCAGGGCTTACGAAGGTAAAGGACAAAATGAGCCTCAAACACTGGCAGAAATTAACAAACCAAAATGAGGACATGTCAAAAAAAAAAAAAAAAAAATACAGGAACCTATTGAAGGGAGTGTCTTAATCATTTAGTGTTGCTATAAGAGAGATACCACAAGTGGATGGCTTTAACAGAGAGAAATGTATTCTCTCACAGTCTAGTGGGTTACAAGTCCAAATTCAGGGTGTCAGCTCCAGGGAAGGCTTTCTCTGTCAGCTCTGGAGAAAGTTCCTCATCATCAATCTTCCTGTGGTCTAGGAGCCTCTCTGCACAGGAACCTCAGGTCCAAAGAACATGCTATGCTCCCGGCGCTAATTTCTTGGTGGTATGAGGTCCTCCATTCTCTGCTCGCTTTTCCTTTTATCTCTTGTAAGATACAAAGTAAGGCCACACCCCAGGGAAAACTCCTTTTACAATGCATCAAGGAGGCGACCTGAGGAGAATGTTACATCCCACCATAATCCTCTTCAACATAATCCAATCTTACCTCATTAACCACAGGCAGAAATTAGGATTTACAACATATAGGGAAATTATATCAATCACAAAATGGAGGGCAACCACACAATACTGAGAATCGTGGCCTAGCCAAATCGATACACATATTTTTTGGGGGACACAATTAAATCTACGACAAAGAGTTTCTAACAACCAGCTCTGGGACAATTTGAGCCAAAAAAAAAAAAAAAAAAAAAAACCTAACATGGATTAGCCTACACTGGTATAAACAATTTGATAAAGGGGAGAGAAGAAAAACCTATTCCTTGCAAAATTCCAATTAATAAACATAGAAAAAATGATTGGAACAGAAAGTATCATGTGGTAAACACCACAGTAGTAATAATCATAAGTAAAAATCATCAATAAGTACTAAAATTAGTAGACCAAAGTACGATGAAAACTAGAAAATTTGCAAAGTCTCTAAGTATCTCATTATAAAAGTTGAAACAGCTAACTTTACAGTAGAAAAGAATGGAAGAAAATGTGATAAACATGAAAACAAAACAACAGTCTTAAAAACAAGATCAATGTATTTTATTGTATTCAAAATAACATCAATAAAACTTAAAAATATAAAATCACATTTCCTCAAGGCTATTCCATGCAGCCTTACTTGTACTAACCAAAGGTTTTAACACTGATAAGGACAGCCCTGCAATTACAATGCAAATTGTCATTTGTCCCAAAGGCACAAAGTAGCTCTAATGACCCCTTCTTTGAGTTAGTATTACTTCCTTACTCACTGAGAAACTTTCTTTAACCCCAGACTTTGGGAAATTTGCTGTTTCAAATTACAGCAGTAAAAATGAAACATCCCACTTTTGACATACAGTAGTCTCTCTACTGTGAGTTCTATGTGAACGGGGGTGTGAGAACAACTAAAGGCTTTCCCATATTTTGTACATTTGTAAGTCTCTCTTCATGGCAGGTTCTTCTATATGTTGTGAGATTTATGGATCGCCTAAAGACCTTCCCACATTCCTTTCGTTCTTAAGACTTCTCTCCCCTGTGAATTCGTTTATGTGTAGTGAGGTGTGAGGCCTGACTAAAGGTCTTCCCACATTCCTTACATTCATAGGGCCTCTCTCCAGTGTGAGTTCTTATATGTGAAGCAAGAGCTGAGGTATCCCGAAAAGCTTTCCCACATTCCTTACATTTATAAGGCTTCTCTCCACTGTGAGTTCTTATATGTGTAGTGAGGTGTGAGGAACGACTAAAGGCCTTCCCACATTCCTTACATTCGTAAGGTCTCACTCCACTATGAGTTCTTCTATGGGCAGTAAGGTGTGAGGAACACCTAAAGGCTTTCCCACATTCCTTACATTTGTAAGGCTTCTCTCCAGTGTGAGTTCTTTTATGTAAAGTGAGGGCTGAGGGGTCACTAAAGGTTTTCTCACATTCCTTACATTCATAAGGTGTCACTCCACTGTGAGTTCTTATGTGTATAGTGAGGGATGAAGCATGACTAAAAGCTTTCCCACATGCCTTACATTCGTAAGGTTTCTCTCCACTGTGAGTTCTTATATGCGAAGTGAGGGCTGAGGAATCACTAAAGGCTCTCCCACATTCCTTACATTCAAAAGGTCTCTCTCCACTGTGAGTTCTTACATGTGTAGTGAGGTGTGAGGCATGCCTAAAGGCTTTCCCACATTCCTTACATTCATAGGGCCTCTCTCCAGTGTGAGTTCTTATATGTGCAGTGAGGGATGAAGCATAACTAAACGCTTTCCCACATTCTTTACATTCATAAGGTCTCTGCCCACTGTGAGTTCTTATATGTATAGTGAGGTGTGATGACTGACTAAAGGCTTTCCCACATTCCTTACATTCATAAGGCCTCTCTCCACTGTGAATTCTTTTATGTTTAGTGAGGGATGAGGTCTCACTAAAGGCTTTCCCACATTCCTTACACTCATAAGGCCTCTCTCCACTATGAGTTCTTTTATGTTTTGTGAGGGATGAGGCTTCACTAAAGGCTTTCCCACATTCCTTACATTCATAAGGCTTGTCTCTTTCAGGAAATTTATGTAAATTGAGGGACGAAGGATGACTATAGGTCTTACATTCTTTACATTCATGCTTATGACGTCTCACATGTGTCCGAAAGGATGTGAAAGTACAGAAATGTTTCCCACATTCATTACATTCATAACGTTTCTCACCAGTTAGTCTTGTCACAGAATTCTTAAGCAGTGAGATACAAATGAAGTCATTCCCACATACCTTACATTTATGGAGTTTCTTTCGATTAAGAATTCTCATAGGAGTGGTTAGGTGAGAGGGAGAACTGCAGGTTTCTCCACATTCCTTACACTGACAGGTATTGCATCTAGTGTGAGATCTGGTACGATGCTTATGTGATGGGTGATCCACGAAGGCTCCTCCGTGCTCACAGCATTCAAAGGGATTTACTTCTGAAGGATTTCTTTTTAGCACAGTAAGATTTGGAATCCAGCTGAAGGTGTTCCCACACCAATTGCCTTCATTACTTTCACAGAGGTTCTTTACTGTACGACTTCTGTTAAAAACAGGCAACAAGCTGTTGGAAATAAATTTGTTCCCATTTCACCATTTACAGACACAGTGAATCTGCATGGTTTTCGCCCTGACTTGTCTCATGTTTCATAGGTTAAATCATCTAGCAGAAATACTACCATCACTCTCACTATTTAATCATTGCTATGTTTGAGACCATTGTTGCAGCCACTGTGTCAATCCATCTTGTTGAGGGTCTTCTTTTTTTTTTTTGCTGACCCTCTACCAAGTATTATGTGTATATGTGTGTGTGTATATATATATATATATATATACACACACACATGCAAGTATATCACAACACCTTAGGACTTTCTCCTGAGGCAGTTTTCTCTGACACTCACCTCAAATTTCTCTTCTGGTTTTCATGCTGCTCTTTATTGTCATGTGATTCGGAGATTTCTCCTAACATGGAGGACCAAATGTTATTCTTCATGAATCGCACCATCATATGTTCACTGGATAACCTTTCTCCATCATTAAAGTTTCGAGAGACTGATCCATTAATTCAAAGTAAGGTTCACAATATGAAACAAAAAAAGGAATTCTTAGGTGGAAAAAAGACTGCTGTGAACAAAAAAAAACTTAGCCATATTTTGCTGTTTCAGCACTTTGGTAGTGGTTAAAAAGTAATTTACCAGGAAATACATCCATGAAGATTGAGACTGACGGTGACATAAATAGGTACAATTAGGAGAACTAAGTAGGAAGATATTAGACACGATACACACGTAACATTAAAAGAGAAAAAGAGTCTCCATGACCACAGGTGTGAGAGGATTGCTAAAATAATTAATCTCAAGTATCTGTGAAGTTCTGCCCTCAACCCGAAAGAGACATTTTCCAGTTGACTGATTGAAATGTAATTCTCCCCATGCAGGGCTGGTCCTTCAAAAAATTATTGCTTTCCTGGTGCTCCCTGACACGTGGCCCTGGATGAATCCTATCTCCACTGTCCTTACTTCTCTGGGAAAACAAATGTGTACAGCTGACATGGTGTTTACGGAGAAATGCATATCACGAAGGAAGACAGTGCAAAGCAATGAACATTTCCCTGACACTGAGCCAATACTTTGCTCTTCAGGGTCTCTGAAAATAGACAGGTATGTGTTTATTTGCAGCAAAATAATCATGTCACGTTGTAATAAACATACAAAACTCTCTACAAGGTCCCAAAACACAAATCTTTCAGTGCCCCAAAGTGACCCCTGAAGCCAGTGCTTACACTTAAAACACTCAAAAGAACCTCAGGACTTTTAAACATAAGAGAAATAAAAATGCACCTTAATACGTAGAGTTTTACATTCACGGGGAAGCCAAGATATGTGAGTGAGCTCCACAGACTAAGAGGCCACGCCATGCCTGTTTTATTTAAAAATTTATTCCCATTCCTTAGCCCAAATTAGTTTCTCATTATACAATTAATACACATAACGTTTTGTGACTTTGGTTGCCAACCCCATGACATGTCAACACTCTCCCCTTCTCAACCTTGAGTTCCCCATTACCAGCTTTCCTGTCCTCTCCTGCCTTCTCATCCTTGCCCCTGGGCTGCTGTACCCATTTAGTCTCATTTTGTTTTATGGGCCCAATTTTTTGCTGAAGGGTGCAATGAGTAAAATGTTTTTGTTTACTAAAAGAATAAGTAAAAAAAAGATGCCACGCTTACCTACTGAGGCCAGGTTTCTGAAGGTTTCCATCATCACATCTCTGTAGAGTTTCCTCTGAGCAAGATCCAGCAAAGCCCACTCTTCCTGGCTAAATTCCACAGCCACATCCTCAACGACCACTGAGTCCTAAAACATCCCACACATTCTGGATCAGCAAGGCAACATGTACTCCAATGTGTACAACAATGAAAGTGAGGCTGACAATCCTAGGAAACTGAGAATTCATAGGGATTTGACACAAAGTTCTGTGTTCTACCAAGGTCTAGTCTAGGGTATAGCTATCAGCTCTGTCCCTTCATTAACTACATTCACTACCTTACTGATTGTATCCTGCCTCACAAACTTCCAACACACTGAAATCATCTCTCCACAGTTTGACTCTGATCAACGGCAGTCTTATTCCTCTTTATGATCTAGAACAGTTAGAAAACATAGCAAAAATGACAGAAATGCTGTAATTCAGATCCTCACTTCCTTATAAACAATTTCACATCCTTCCAGAGGTGATCCACCAGAATATTCAATAAAAAATAAAGCACAGGGTGAAAGCAAGATGAAGTATTAACAACTGGGAAATACTGCAGAATGGCAGTATTTTGTTTTGTCCCTCACAGCCATGGAAGGATCAAGGACCTGCACAAACGGTAACCCAAGGCCCTAACCTTATCATATTTTCTTGAACTGTAAGGAGATCAGGAGGTGACAGGTCCACCTGCTGATCTAAGAGTATCCTTTTGGAGAATTACAAATTTTTACAGGTCAGACACCAATTTTTCAAAAAACTCAGTTGTTCTGTCATTCACTCTGTCCCTTTCTTAAAGACAGGCACAGGTGATGCAAGTTAAAAAGCTCAGGTGAGAAACAGGAACGTGAGAATCCAGGTCTCCCCACAATTCTCAAATTTCAAGACCTGATGCATCTGTACACCAATTATTAGTGACTGCTCCCCTCAACAAACATAAACCCATATGCACTCACACAAGTACAGTCTAATGCTACCAGACAACAAAAAGCACTATGTCTGCAGAAACAAGAACAGCATGCCCTTGGGTTTGCTGACCTAGTGGCTACACTGTGCATTTTTTAATGACTGCACAACATGATAACTGTAATCAATGTTACCAAATTACACATGTAAATGCTATTGAATAGGCAAACGTTTTGTTACATGTAATTTTTACCACTAAAATTAATTTTTTAAGTTGACGTGGAGGCAGTTTATCTGTTAAATTGCCCACGAAGCCTAGGAAACAAGAGACTTACACAGCAGCCTTCTAAAGGCTCCACTCCAAAATTCTCTTACATTTGCAGCCCCTGGAAGGCACCCAACCATGACTACCGGAACCCTAACCACTGGAATCCCTTGGTCTGTAAGACTGACCTCTGTGAAATAGCACCAATCCATTGGCTTCCTCATGTAGTGAGGAGAAAAAGGCTGCTAAACTACACTACGGGTGCTACAAAAGAGCAGCTTCAGAATAAGAACACTTCTCTTGTCAAGGAAGGGGTGAAGTGAGCTATGTCATCTCTAATCAATCCTGGTATGATGGTGTCACAAAAAACTTTGAGCTAGAGCCCAAACCCAAAAGTCTCCTCCACTGCAGTGCACCAGGTTACATATTTTAAAGTCATCAAAAACCCTAACATTCATAATACAATATGGTAACGATGAAATGTCCCATGTATTAAATAACTACAATTTCTAAAAGATTTTGCAAAAAGTTTTAGACACATTAGCTCATTTGTATCTCGTGACTCTCCTAAACAGATCTTATTTCACACAGTTCATAGCTGAGTAAAATTAGAAACAATCACATGCTCAATGTTGCCCACATGGAATACTACTTAACTGGGATGATAATGGAGATCAACTTGCCTTTGAAACATAAATTCTTGACAAGTAAATTTTTGTTCATAAGCATACAGTTTTGTTGTAATTCTGGCTGTTATTCTCCAATAACACCATGGATGATCTAGAGCCCTGCTGGATACTAGGGAGAGGAGACAAACCAAACATCCTATTCAATTCAGAAAACACACAGCTACTTTTCCTGGCAAAGCTTGTGTCTCAGAATTCTTCCCTTCAGACTCTTAACTACGTTGTTGAGAAGATTCTGACTCATAGCAACCCTAACAGGAGAGAGAAGGACTACCCCACAGGGTTTCCAAGGAGCAGCTGGCAGATTCGAACTGCGACCTTTTGGTCAGCAGCCAGAACTCTTAACTACTGTGCCACCAGGGCTCCTCTTAACTATGGCTACCTTCATTTATTAAAATTGGTTTAGGTAATACTGAGACAGAACCTACTTCACATTGGCAAAACAAATATAGCAGTGAAAAAAATATCCAATAAACATGAATTGTAAGTTCTTTCAGTGTGGACAGTAAAAAAAAAAAAAAAAAAATGTATGTATGTACACATATAAAATGTAAAGCGCTGATACATTCTACCGGAAATGCAGCACAGTAAGGGGATAAGCAGCAAGTAACACAAGCATATTTATCTTTAATAAGCTTGCGCAGGGAAAATAATCATTTTAGAAAACATTAACTATTGAAACCTGGCTTGATAAGGAAAAAAAAAGATCCCACTTTCAATTCTAAAAACTTGAAAGCAGACTACGATGATTTTGCAAACACCCATACAAATTTCACATGCTTGTCTACTTCAAGTCCCAAAGTAGAGGCACAGGAGTCAAAGGGCTCTACTGACTTCATGCCCAGGAAAAGAGAAGATACATTACTTATACCCAGAAAAGAAAAGGTCATTAGCAATAGACCAAACATATAAATTTGAAAAACTTGAAAAACAAAAGCAGCATAAATGAATACTATAAAGAAAGATGAAAAAAAAGACCACAGTAATGAAAACAAAACACAAATGAAGATTTTCAGTTTCTGGTCTGATATATAAGGAACTTGGAAGTCATCATTACCATCCTGACAAGAAAAAACGTGAACATACTGAACTCAAAAAATTGAGGTCATAGGGAAAACTGCTGCCTCTAAACTGGAGGGAAACATAAGCAGATACAAAGAGTCATACCAGAGCAAAAACCTAGGACCACAACCATCTCTAGGCTCATTATCAGCATACAAAAACTTAATATGCAATCAATGAACTGCTGGAGGCTCAACGTGGACAAACTTCAGGGTTAAAAATGCCAGGGAGGCCCAATCTTAGGAGGACCCACAAAGTTTGAGTTTTACCTGCAGGAACCCAATCAGCTCCTCAATGTTAACTGTCAGAGAAAAATCTCCTAGTGCTTCCTCCTTCCAGTGGAGGGATGAGAAAATGTAGCCATTTCAAAAGTTCCCCAGAGAATTCTGTTCTTCTGACAAGGCCTCTCCTTAAGGGAACCTATTTTACCAGAGTCTAACTGACCTGCACTAGTGAAATACCCAACTCCAGCCCCATCGAGGCTTCCTGTCTCACCAAAGTGGGTGAGGGGAGAAGCAGAGAAGCACTTGTATGGTCACTGCCAAGGGGGGGCATAGGCTCACTAAAAGACTGAGACTTAAACCAGGTTTCCTCTTTGTCCACGTTTACCACAACATCAAAAGGACTCATATAACAATGAGATAACGGAAAGAATTCCAAGTCTCAGACCTGATTTAAGAAGTCTCTAGGAAACCCAAACACAACAGGGAAGAAAAAAACAAGAACATCAGAGCAACTGACAACTATAGCAAAGAGTAAACAGCCTAACTTCTAGCTGTTTAACGATAAAACCCCATACTAAAGGCCTATTTACCTCATTTCTTTTTACTTAGTACATAATCTCCTTTCAATCAAAAACTACTAGGCACACTAAAGACAAAAACACAGCTTAAAGAGACAGAGCAAGCATTAAAATCAGTTTAAGATACAGCATAGATTTCAGAATTATCAGACCAACAATTCCAAATAACTATCATTATACATTGTAAGAGTGCTAATAAGTACGTAACATGTAACAATACAAGACTAATATAAGCAGAGAAATGAAAACTGTAAAAAAGATACCTAAGGTAACACTAGGAATAAACACTGCAACAAATGAAAATGCCTTTAACAAGTTCCTCAAATGACAGGACAAAGCCAAGGAAAGAATCAGTGAACTTGAAGATATGTTAATAAAACTCTCAAAACTGAAATGCAAAGAGAAAAAAAGAATGAAAAAGATGGAACAGAATAGTCTAGAGCTGTGGGGCAATCACTAAAGGTGGGCCATCCATGTATTGATGTATTGAGAATACCAGAAAGGAAAGAAGATAGAAACAGAATAAATATTTGAGATAATAATGACGGAAAAATTTAGAAAACTAATGACGCACACCAAAGCAAAGTTTCTCGAAGTTCAGGGAACGCCAAAAAGGATAAATACCAAAAAACATCATATTCAAACTGCACAGAAACTAACAGAAAATCCCATTTCTTGGAAAACAGCCAAAAGAATTGAAAGCAGAAAATCAAACAGAAAATTGTACACCAATATTCACTGCAGCACTATTCACAATAGCCAAAATGCCCATCAACAGATGAATGGATGAACAAAATATACTATATCCATACAATAGAACACTGCTTAGCTATAAAGGAAAATGAAGTTCCGATAGGTGCTAGAACATGGATGAACTTTGAAAACAATGTGCAGAGTGAAATACGTCAGTCACAAAAGGACAAATATCGTATGATCCCACTTAAGGAGATAGGCAAATGTATAGTGACCAAACTCATTAGTGATTACCAGGGGTGGGAAAGAGGGAGAAAAGGGGGTTCACTATGTACAGGACACTGAGTTTGTTACTGGTGGTGGAGTAAAATGGGGAAAGAAATAGTAACAGTTGCACAACAGATGAATCAATGTCACTACATCACTGTTGTTCTTAACTTGCCATCGAGTCTATTATGACTCATGGTGACCCCGTGTATGCACAGCACAATTACTCCATAGAGTTTCCAAGTCTGTGACCCTCTGTATGCATATCACCAAGCCTGTCTTCCAAGGAAGCTTGTAAGTAGGTTCAAACTGAAAATCTTCTGCATAGCAGTCGAGCATTTAATCATTATACATATAAAATTGTTGAATTGGCAAATGTCTTGTTATATGTATTTTTATTACAATTAAAAAGATTTTTTAAAAAAGAGTGAAGAGGAAATAAGGATGTTTTCAAACAAACAAGGGCGAAATTGGTCACCAGCAGAACTCTCTTGCAAGAAAGGGTAAACGAAATTCTTTAGAGAGAAGAAAAATGATACGGATCAGAAACTCAGATCTACATAAAAAAGGATATTAGAAAATGAATTAACAAACATAAAATCTTTTATCTTTCTTATTTTTTAATGGATCTAAAAGCTTGTTCAAAACAATAATAGCAAAAATATATCATGTGATTATAATTTACAGGTAAGTGAAATGAGTAACAGCAATGTTATAGGAACAGGAGGGAAGAATTGACAATACAGTTCTAAGGTACTTGTATTACCCATGAAGTCGCACACTGTTATCTGAAAGTGACTGAGACAGTGGTAAATGTATTACTGCAAACTCTATAGCAAACACTAAAGAAAAAAAAAGGAAGTATGATTGATATACTAAGAGGAGAAAATATGGAATCATATACAAAGCTCAATTAAAACCACAGGCAGTAGAAAAAGACTGAAAAACAAAAAGAAAACAAAGAACAAGGACAATGAATAGAAAAACAGTAATAAACATGAAGATATTAATCCAACTATATTCATAACCTCTGTAAAAATGGTGTGGCAGAGACTTCTAACCTCCTCCAACTTCATAGGGGGGAGAGAGACTCACCATCAGCATCAGCCCAAGGCTGATTCCTGTGACGTGGAGGTCAGACATACCTCCACTCTCCAACCTTTTTACCAGTTCTGACACCAGCCCTGCCTACTATGGCACACTCTACTTCTCTGCTGGGCTCGATAATTTGTTGCAATGGCCACGAAGAACCCACAATGCTCATGACTATGGGGTTTATTAGGGAAGTAACAGGTTACAGTTCATGATCAGAAACAACTCAGGATACAGTTCTTCAATCAGGAGAGCTTCTCAGCTGTGATCACAGGCAGGCCTCTTCCTAGTCCTCAGCCTCTTGGCCCTCTTGGGCCAGCCCACCCTCTGCCCTGCTCGAGTAAGCATTACAAAGCTCTTTAGCTCCACTGATAAGCTTCCAAAGGCACCCCATTTTGTCAGTAAGTCTTGGCCCAAAGGAGCTCAAGCTCTCTCGCTTCTTGAGTTGGCGAGCCTAGCTCTGCCAAGTGCCCGGCAGCACTCCCACTCCGTGCCAGCAAACCTCCTGTCCAAAGGTGCTCAGTTTTTTCACTCTGTGGGCCAGAAAGCCCACCATGCCATCTCTGCCAGTTTCCTGGTTCCGCTGCTACCGTTTCTCCGCCGCTGCTTTTCGTCGTCGCTGGTATTACAGCTTTCTCTCTGTCTCCTGGGTCTAGGAGGTTCTCAGTACAGGGATCTCAGGTCCAAAGGACACACTCCACTCCTAGCTTTTCTTTCTTGGTGGTAGTGAGGTCCTCCTCTGCTCTGGGATTGGCTGTCTTTTAAGCTTAGCAGGATGGCGAAACTGATCCTCTCATTAGGGTTCCATACACCTTATCTGCATTACTAGCAAGTGGTCTAATCCCCTTGATGGGCTACAAGCAACGTATTTGCACAGTCCCACTCAATCATTTGATAGAAGTCACA
Organism: Dugong dugon; assembly: GCA_030035585.1. NCBI lineage: Eukaryota > Metazoa > Chordata > Mammalia > Sirenia > Dugongidae > Dugong > Dugong dugon. The sequence goes on from CM057477.1 coordinate 5,501,165, forward strand.
AGACCCTGGCAAGAAAGACTATGTAAGAGTGATCCATCACACCACAATCCTTTTAAACGTCAATGGTCTATATATACCAATTAAAAGACACAGACTATACTGTTTACAAAAAAGTCACTTAAAATACAAAGAAACAGATTAAAAGTAAAAGAAACTCCAAAGAAAGATGAAGTAGCTGTATTAATTTCAAACAAAGCAGATTCCAGAGCAAGAAAAATGATGAGGATAAAGAGGGGTATTCCATGATAAAAGAGTCAATTCTTTAGGAAGACACAATGGGACTTAACTTGTATATACGTAACAGAGTGCCAAAATATGTGAGGCAAAAACTAACACAAATGCAAGGAGAAATAAATCTATAGTTGGAGACTTCAACAGCCCTCTATTAGTAACTGACAAGGCCAACAGGCAGAAACTCAGAAAAACCATAGTTAAAGTAACAATACTATCAATCAACTGGATTTAATCGACATTTACATAATGTCATCTAAAAACACCACAATACAGTCTTCTCAAGCTCACAGGGAACATTCACCAAGGTAGACCACATTCTGGGTCATAAAACACAACAAATTTAAAATATCAGAAATCATATAAAGTATGTGCTCATACCACAAGGGAATTAAACTAGAAACCAATAAAAGAAAGATATCTGGAAAATCCCCACACACATGGAGATTAAACCACACACTTCTAAATAAAATATAGGACAAAGAAGTTCCAAGAGAAATTACAAAATACTTTCAACTAAGTGAAAATGAAAATACAACTTATCAAAATTTGCTGGATGCAGACAAAGCCATGCTGAGAGAGAAATTTATGGCACTGAATGCACATATTAAAAATGAAGACAGTTCTAATAACAATAATCTAGAATTCCATCTTAGGAAACAAGAAAAAGAAGAGCCAATCAAATCCAAAATAAGCAGAAAAAAAGAAATAATAAAAATGAGAGAACAAATCAACAAAAATGAAAACAGGAAATCAACAGAAAAAGTCACTGTTATGGATTGAATTATGTTCCCCAAAAAATCTGTGTAACAATTTGGCTGGGCCATAATTCCTGGTATTGTGTGATTTTCCTGTATATTGTAAATCCTGCCCCTATGATGTTAATGAGGGAGGATGGGTGGCAGTTGTGTTAGTAAGGCAGGACTCAATCCACAAGATTGGATTGTGTCCTAAGGCAATCTCTTGAGATATGAAAGAGAGAAGTGAGCAGAAGAGACAAGGGGACCTCATACCGACAAGAAAGCAGTGCCACGAGCAGAGCGTGTCCTTTGGACCCAGGGTCCCTCCATGGAGAAGCTCCTAGTCTGGCGGAACATTGCTGAGAAGGCCAACAGAGAGAGAAAGCCTTCCCCTGGAGCTGACACTCTGTATTTGGACTTTTATCCTACTTTACTGTGAAGAAATAAACTTCTCTTTGTTAAAGTCATCCACTTGTGGTATTTCTGTTATAGCAGCACTAGATGACCAAGACAGTCACCAAAACCAAAACTGGTTCTTTGGAAAAAAACTCAAAAACCTAGAAAATTGATAAGACACAAATAATTAGTATCAGAAATGAAACAAAGGCCATTATTACTGATCCCACAGACATGAAAAGGATAATAAAGGAATATTATGAACTACTTTATGCCCACAAACTTGATAACCAAGATGAAATGGACCAATTCCTTGTAAGACGCAATTTAACAAAACATACACAATGAGAAAGAGATCATCTGAATAGACTTATATCTGTTAAATAATTACATCAATAAAATAAAAACATCCCAAAACAAAAAGTACCAGACTCAGATGGGTTCATTCTACTACACAATTAATCAAGAAAGTATACCAAATTCTCTATCTTCCAGAAAACAGAAGCAGAGCAAATACCTGCAAACTGATTTTATGAGGCCAATATCACCCCAAAACCAAAAACAAGACAAATATATTACAGTATTACAATAGAGAAAAACTACAGACCAGTATCTCTCATGAACACAGACGCAAAACACCCTAACAAAATATAACAATGTGTAACAAGAATTACAGACAATCAAGTGGTATTTAGTCTAGGTATGCAAGACTTGATCGGCACCAGAAAATCAATTAATGTAATCATCGCATCAACACGCTACACAAGAAAAATCATATGAACATATCAATAGCTGCAGAGAAAGCACATGACAAAATCTAACACCCATTCAGAATAAAAGTTCTCAGCAAACTAGGAAAAGAAAGAAATATCTTCAACTTGATAAAGAACATCTACAAAAAACCAACAGTTAACATCATAATTATTGGCAAGAAACTAGATGCTTTCCTGCTACGATCGGGAACAAGGCAAGGATCCTTCCGCTCACCACTCCTATCCAACATGGTACTAGAAGCCCTAAGTGATGCAATAAAGAAAAGGAAGGAAAAGTATACAGACTGTTAAGAGCAAAATAACGTGTCTTTGCTGATGAAATCATTGTTTATACAGGGAATCCCAAAGAATCAAGAAAAACATTCATAATCGATCATAATAAAGTTGCAGGATAAAGGGTTAATACACAAAAGTCAACTGCTTCCCTATATGCCATTAAAGAGTAACTGCAATTTGAAATTACAAAACACAATAGCATTTACACTGGTAACAATAAAAAAGAAATAGTATAAATCTAACAAACTGTAAAAAATGTATGTGAAGAAAGCTACAAAGCTCTCATGAAAGAATTCAAAGGTCTAAATAAAAGGAGCTATTCCATGTTCATGCATGAAAAAACTCAATATTGTTAAGATGCCAGTTCATCCCAAAGTGATCTATACATTCAGTGCAATTCCAATCAAAATCCCAGCGGGTCATTTTGTGACTATGGACAAACTTTTTCTCACATGAAAAGAGCAAAGGCTCAAAAGAGCCAACACAATATTGAAAAAGATGAACAAAGGTAGAAGACTGATACTACGCCACCTCACGGCTTACTCTGAAGCTACAGTAATCAAGACTGTGTGGTACTAACAAAAAAAATAGTCAAACAGATCAATGGAACAGAAGAGAGAGCCCAAAAGTAGACAGACACAAATACAATCACTCATCTGATCTTTGAGTAACGATCAAAGGCAACTGAATGGAGAAAGGATAGCCTTTTCAGTAGATGGTGTTAGAACACCCGTACATCCACTAGCAAAAAAATGGAATATAGACACAGATCTTACACCTTTTACAAACATTAATTCAAAATGGATCAAAAACCTAAATATCAATGTGAAACTATAAAATTCCAAGACAACATAGGAGAAAACCTAGGTGACCTTGGGTTCGGTGATGATGTTTTAGATACAACACTAAAAGCATGATCCATAATGGAAAAAATGGATAAATGGGACTTCATTAAAATAAAAAATTTCTGCAAATGTTTTATTACCTATATATTTACTACAGTAAAATGGTTTAACAAAATGAAAAATTTCTGCTCTGCAAAAGACAAGACAACGAAAAGACAAGCAAAAAACCAGGAGAAAATTTTTCGAAAACACGTAAGTGATAAAGGATTGGTATTCAAAATATAAGATCCCTGGGTAGGGCACACAGTTTCTGCTCGGCTGCTAATGTAAAGGTTTGCAGTTCAAATCCAGCCAGAGGCCTAGTGATCTGATTCCATAGATTACAGCCATGAAAACCCCATGGAACAGTTCTACTCTGTAACACATGGGGATGCCATTAGTCAGAATAAACTCGACAGCAATGGGCTTGGTTTTTAACTCAAAATATACAAAGAGCTTTTAAAACACAACAGTAAGAAAGCAAAAACGCAATTAGAAAATGAGCAAAAGATCTAAACACCTCACCAAAGAAAATATACAGGGGACAAACAGGCATATGAGAAGATGCTCAACATCATATAATTAAGAAATTGCAAATTACAACAGTAAGATACCACTACATATTGATTAGAATGGCTTAACTCCAAACCAGTGACACCACCACCATGAGGTGGACCAACAGAAACTCTCAAGCCACTGCTGGTGGGAACGCTAAATGATACACCTAGTTTGGCAGTTTCTTACAAAACTGAGCATATCCTTACCATACGATCTAGCAATTGTACTCCTTGGTATTTACCCAAATGAGCTGAAAACGTATGTCCACACAAAAACTTGCGTACAAATATTTATAACAGCTTTATTCATAATTGTCAAAATTGGGAGGCAACCAAGAGTCCCTTCAACAGGTGAATAGATAAGCAAAGTGTGGTGCATCCATACACTGGAATGTTACTCAGCAATAAAAAAAAAAAAAGAGCTATCAACAGTTGTGTAAAGACACGGCAGAACCTTAAATGAGTATTATTAAAAGAAACCACTCTGAAAAAGTTTCCAATTATACAACATTCTGGAAAAGGCAAAAGTATATAGACAGTAAAAATACCAGTGGATTTAAAAAAAAAAAGGCCAGTGGATGCCAGGTTTCAGGGTAGAAAGAAAAAATAAGTGGAGCATAAGGGTTTTCATTTTCAGGGCAATGAAACTATGTTGAAAGATATTATAATGGTAGATACATGACATTATGCATTTGTCAAATCCTATAAAGTGTATAATACGAAGAGTGTACCCTAATGTAAACTATGGCTATTTGTTGATAATAATGTATCAAAATTGATCAATGTAACAAATTCAGCATACTAATACAAGATGCTATAATAGGGAAAGCTAAAGTGGGGGACAGGAGGAAGTAGAGATATATGGGAACTCTGTAGTTTCCACTCAATTCTTCTGAAAACCTAAAACTGCTCTTAAAAAAAAATCTATTAAAAAACAAAAATAAACAGAAAATCATATAAGCTAAAACATGTAAGACAGTTGTATTGGTTAAGGCTGTGTGTCAACTTGGCTGGGCCATGATTCTCAGTGGTTTGGCAGTTACACAATGATGTGGTTTTTCTCCATTTTGTGATATAACACAATCACCTCTGTGATGTGATGTGATCAGCCAATCAGCTGGAAGGGGAGTTTCCTGGGAGTGTGGCCTGCATCCAATATATATAGACATTCTGGCAAAGCTCACTGGCTTCTGCTCACTCTGGATCCTGCATTCAGCTTGTCCTCATCTAGACTCCTGGTTCTTGGGACTTGAACCAGTGGCCTGCCATACTGCGTGATCTCTGGATTGGTTGGCCTCCGCAGCCTGTGAGCCAGCAGCCTGCTTGCCTGACCTGTTAATCCTGGGTTCATCAGTCCCTGCAGCTATGTGAGTCATGAGAAGCCTCCAGCTGATGTCTCACCTGTGGACTTGGGACTTGCCAGCCTCTATAACCTCGTAAGCTACTTCCCTGAGATAATCAATCTCTCTATATGTTCTTCACTGGTTTTGCTTCTCTAGAGAAGCCAGCCTGAAAAAACAGTCTTCTATGTAATGGCGATATATAACCAAAAAACTCAAAAGATCTACATACTCTAAGGGTTGTTGACTCAGCAAATCAACAATATAACATTAAATCATATACATACATATGTGTGTACATATATGTGTGTGCGTGTGTATATATATAAAGGTGATGAGTACAATGGAAAAATTAAAACACCCAAGACTTGAAGGATGTGAAGGAACTACCCAGGAAATCTGAGAAGAGATTGTTCCAGAAGGAGGAAACAGCCAGAGTACAAGCCAGAAGGTGAGGTGTCCAGTATGTTTTAGGAGGAGTCAAAGGTCAGTCAGCGTGACTGCAGCAGAATGCGATGCAGGGGAGTAATAGCTGAGGAACTTGGAGAGGCGACTGGGGTCAGTGGGCATATCATGTTCTGGGGAACTTGTTGGAAATGAAACTGATATAACAGCTCTTAAAGAACTGGTGTGTGGTAGACAAATATAAGAAGAAGATACAAGGTTACGAACAAAATCAGATAAGAAGTGACGATGACAGGCTGGGGTGGTGGCTGGAAAAGTGCGGTGTGCAAGGGATGGCCCTAGACTTAAGGTAGAGGCAACAGAATTTACTGATGCACTGAAGGTTGAACTGTGAAAGAAACAGAGGACAAGGATGGATCCAAGATTTTTTCCCTTGAAAGCTAGAAGAATGGTTTTATAGATTGAACTGTGTACCCCACAAAAAAATGTGTTGTAAAGTGTAACTCTATACTACCTGTGGTTATAATCCCATTTGGGAATAGGTTTTCTTTACAATGTTAATGAGGCAGTATTCGGATAGGTGTGTCTTGAGTCAATCTCTTTTAAGACATGAAAGGAGATTAAGCAAGCAGCAGAAAAGCAGAGATGGGGGAAAAGAGATGCCATGGCACATGAAGATCACCAAGAAGCCAAGGAAGAAGCTGAAAAGGGACAAGGACCTTCCTCTAGAGCCAACAGAGAAAGGCTCCCCCTAGTGCCAGCACCCCCAATTCAGACTTCTAGCCTTCTAAACTGTGAGAAAATAAATTTGTATTTGTTAAAGCCATCCACTTGTGGTATTTCTGTTATAGCAGCACTAGAAAACTAAGACAGATGGTGTGCTATCAACTTAGCTGTGGAAGCTGACAAGAGGAGCACATTTTATGGAGAGGATGCAGAGGTTACTTACAGCGTGTTGAGACTAAAATGAGAAAAAGACATCAAAGAAGACATGAAAACAGTATATTCCTACAAGAAAACACTATTGAGCGATTAACGTGAATTAACAGCCCGTGGTAGAGTGTTTCTAACGTGAATTTAAACTAAAGGACTTGACAAAAAGTACATAAAGTATTATTCTGTTTGTTTACAACATAAAAACCATCAAAAAGAAAACGTATTGATTTAAAGATGCATGAATTGACTCGATGGCAACGGGTTTGGTTTTTTAATAAGGTGATGGAGCCCTGGTGGTGCAGTGGTTAAGAGCTCGGCTGCTAACCAAAAGGTTGGCAGTTCCAATCCACTAGCAACTCCTTGGAAACCCTATGGGGTAGTTCTACTATGTCCTATAGGGTTGCTATGAGTCAGAATTGACTCGATGGCAATGATTTTGGCTTTTGGATATACGCGATAAAAGCGTAACGGAAAGCAAAGAAATGATCATTAATAATGTCAAGATACCGATTCTATCAAAAGGGCAGAGTGAAGATTGTGATGAAAAATCAACTCATGATGGGGGCGATATGTGAGGAACAATCTCTCTCTATGACATGGATGCTCATTTTATATATCACTCAATTGTACAGGTATCCTCTGCTTTTCCAAAGCTCACTTTACGCCACTTTGCTTTTACGAAAGACCCACCTTAGTACCGGTTTTGGCTAACAACTGAAAGAAATCTGAAGAGAATTTTCGCTTTTACGAAAAAAGGTGAAAAGCAGAAATAGGGTTCAGCGTTTGTTTTGCAGCAAGACATTAAGAGAGATAGTGCGCACCCCGAGTAGCGAAAGCCGCCTTCCCAAGCTCCTTGCCTGGGAACTACACTCAGCATCAAGCCGTCACAGTTTTGAACTGTGTCTGTGAACTTCTGTACTTTATCTCAATTTATCTTGTGCATCTGTTAGTAAGATGTATCCTAAGGTATCAGAAAAGCCCAAGAGAACTGTAAGAGTGTAAAACTTAGCATAAAACTAGACATAATTAAGTGTTATTTTAGGTTTTATGTGTTATTTGGTTATTTGGTAGGTTGTTTTTTGGGTCTAGGAACGCTCAAAAATTTTTCCCATATAAACTAATGGTGGAGCCCTGGTGGCTTCGTGGTTAAGAGCTCGGCTGCTAACCAAAAGGTCAGCAGTTCAAATCCACTAGCTACTCCTTGGAAACCCTATAGGGGCAGTTCTACTCTGTCCTATAGGGTTGCTAAAAGTTGGAATCAACTCAGCAGCAATGGGTTTAAACTAATGCCAACTGCTTCTTCACTTTACACCATTTCAGCTTATGAACGGTTTCACAGGAATACTCTACTTTTGGATAAGGGGGAAACCTGTACACCTATTACAAATTTTTCTGCATCTATGTCAAAAATGCCTCTGAAATTTAGAAATGGAAAGAAACATGTACAATCTGAAAATGTTCATATATGAAAAATATACCCCAAAGAACATACGCACTGAAAAATCCCACATTTTCCTAGTAAAAGTAGATAGAAAACAATCATACCCATTATTCCATTCCTACTCCACATTATCGTAAAAGTTCTATAAGGTACATGCCAAAAAACAAGAAAGAAAAAAGGGTAAAGAAATAAAGAATGTTAAATGGGGGGGTGGGATCCCCCTCCCCAATTTATTTTATAGATTAAATAATTGTATATGTAGAACCCCGAAAGATAGTACAGATAATGACAGGACTGAGAGATTTTAGCAAGTATTCAGATTATAAATATCAAAAAAAGGTTTACTTATTTTATTTATATATACTAGTACCAACTAATTTCACTAGTTGAGAAATTAACTTTTAGAAAATAACATGTATTTTAGTAAAAACAAAAGGTACTTAAAAGGAGTGTAATTAAGTAAAGATCCTAATGAAAAAATTATAAGACATTATTAAATGATATCTAAATAGACTGAAATAAATGAAAAGGTAGTACATGCTCTTAGAAAACTCTTCTCCCCAGACAGATCATTATTTCCAATGTCCATTCATAAAATTCCAAGCAATTTAATTATTTTTTAGAACTCTACAAAAAAATACATTAAAAATATACTTGGAAATGCAAACTTCCATGAATAGTCAACATGTTCTAAGGAGAATGGCATGGGGGCTTGTCCAAACATGTCATACGTAGAATTATACTTTTATATACCTACTTTATAAATAAAGCTATCATAGATTAGACAGTGTAGTATTAGTACACCTTCTCACTTATTATCTTGTTATCCAACATATTGCATTTATTACAATAGTAAAAAACTACTATCCGACTATTTTGCACATTAATGGTGTATGTTTGGCAGTTATGAACACCGAGGTGACAGTAACTCTAGCTTTGATGGTTATGTGTCAACTTGGCTGGGCCATGATTCCCAGTGGTTTGGCAGTTATGTAATGATGTAGTTCGGCAGTTATGTAATAATGCAGTCATCCTCCATTTTTGCTTAACACTAACTTCACATAACAACTAGGTCTTTGGGATCTACCATGTCGATTAGTGAGGAGAGGGTGTACAGGAATATACAAATAGACCAACGGAAAAAAACAAACAGCCCTGGAAAAGGCCCGCCAATTTATATAAGGTTGATTCATGACACATACACTTCAATATATGGGGTAGTGTCAACTGGCACAAAGGGTTAAGTGCACTTCTACTAACTGAAAGGTTGGTGGTTTCAGTTCACCCACAGACACCTCTGAAGAAAGGTCTGACGATCTACTTCCAGAAAAATCAGCCTGAAAACCCTAGAGTGCAATTTTACTTTGAAACACAGTGTAACCATGACTCAGAATCGACTCTACGGCAACTAGCTTTTTATTAAAATCAACTAATTATTTAACAGGACTAATTAATCTATTTCCATGTACTCCATATGCAAGAAAATCAATTCTAGGTAGATTAGTTTCAAATACAAAGAAGTAAAATTACAATACTTTCAAAAGTTATAAGCAAATGACCTTAGGACATCAGAATAAAGGAAAAAATTCTTAAAGTGACTGAAAAGATAAGTTACACACCAGGAGCAAAATTCCCAAAGTTTGTGTCTTAGACTGGGTTTTTTAGAGAAGCAAAACCAGTGAAGCGCGTGTGTGTGTGTGTGTGTGTGTGTGTGTGTGTGTGTGTGTGTGTGTGTGTGTGTGTGTGTATACATATACACAGAGAGAGACTTGATTAATAGATACTCAGATTTATCTCAAGAAAACAGCTCACACAGTCGTAGAGGCTGGCAGTTCCCAAGTCTGTGGGTCAGGCATCAGGCTGAAGGCTTCTCCTGACTCATGCAGCTGCAGGGGCTGACGAACCCAAATCAGCAGGTCAGACGGCAGGCTGCGGGCTCACAGGGCTATGGGAGCTGGCAAATCTCAAAATCTGCAGGTCAGGCAGCAGCTGCTGGCTTATGTTCCAAGAATCAGAGGTCAGATGATGAGGAGTCAGATACAGGATCAAGAGCGAGTGAGCTTTGCCAAAACATCCATATATACTGGATGCAGGTCACATCCCAGAGAAACTCCCCTTACATCAGATCAAGGCTATGACCTGAGTAAGGGTGTGACCTGAGTCATACCTTCTTGTAAGAGTGAGACTCAAGATACATCCCACCCTAATCCTGCCTCGTTAACACACAGAGGTCAGGATTTACAACACAAAAAAATGGAGGATAATTATATAATATCACAAAATGGAGGACAATTACATTAGATCACAAAATACAGGATAACACTGGGAATCGTGGCCTATGTAAGTTGACACATAACACTAACCATCACAGTACGTAAAGAAGATCTAAAAGTCATAGAAATATAAAATAACAGTGGGAAAATATGCACATCCTTGTCAGTAGTGGAGTAGTGTAAGGTAATTACGGAATAAAATGAAAGTAAGATACCATTTCACACTCTTCACAAGAGCACAAATTAATTAGATAAGCAGATGGAACAAATAAAATGTATATATACTTTGTAGAAAAAAGTTGTAAAATGTATCAGTATCTCCTACTAAATTTGAACATCGCTATGGTCTACAACTTAGCCATATCCCCTCACTGCACAGTACTTGTTCAGGAGCACTAGGAGCCTGGAAAGAGAATGAACAGAAGAATAGCAAGTCGAACAAGAGCAAAAATTACACTCGAACCACCCAAATCCTCAAGTTCTACAATGGGTAGGTAGATGATGGCCCATTCATACAATGGAAACATACACACATAGACACATGGGTAGACAACAGCTATGACACCAACATGTATGGAACTCAAAAGCATCCTGAGGAAACAAGGCACTGAAGAACCACAGAGTAACAACTGAATTTACAGGAAGCTCAAAAGAGGTGAAACTAAACAATATAGAGTTTATAGATTAAGACTTGGGTGATAAGGCTGTAATAATAGCGTAACAGTCATAGACTTCTAAATACAGGTAACAACAATCTCCAGGCAGGAGGAGACGCGATCAGGGAGAGACACACGGGGAGGCCACAAAAACTGACAAGGTCTATTTATTATCAGCGACTCAGATTACTATTTAAATTATACAAGATAAGTTTATGCACTCCTTGTTTATGCCAGAGTTGACAACAGGAAGTTTAAAGCATTATTTAAAACACAAAAGAAATGCACTTTTCACATATCAATTATGAAACTCCTTCATTTTGATTTTACGTATCTTAGTTCTGAAGGGCTTTTATACCTAAACTATGGCTACCTGGATCTTAGAAATTTACATTTACTAGAACAAGAGTTGTAAAAGCAAAATAATGGCCACAATCCAAGTGTCCATTCATGGCGATATAGTTAAAAACAACAACAACAAAAAACTAAGGTCAATCATATGGAGTATTCTGGAGTTTTGTAAGAATTTAGACTTAAGCTCTCTATGTATTGTTGGAGTCCTGGGGCACAGTGGTTAAGAGCTTGGGTACTAACCAAAAGGTCAGCAGTTCAAATCCACCAGCTGCTCCTTGGAAACCCTATGGGGCAGTTCTACTGTGTCCTGTAGAGTCGCTATGAGTTGGAATCGACTCCACGGCGAGGGGTTTAGGCATGTATTGTTATGAAAAGATCATCAAGATAATCTGTTCATTAAAAAGTAAGCGTAAATTCCATGCTATCTTTTGTTCAACAAACTGGAGGAAATAAAAAAAAATTCCATTTGCTTGCTTTTACATAAACACTGGCAAGATGCTTCAGAAAGTAATAAAGCTGGTTATTTAAAGGAAGCTGGGGGAAGAGGGATGGGCTAGATGAAGACAAGAGTAGGAACAAGTCTTCATAAAGTATGCTTTTAAAGTTTCATACTGTTTCAAACCTTGAAGGTATTAACTATTGGAAAAACACAATTTCAATAAACAATATTATACTTTAAAACGTTTAAATCAAATGAGATATTAAGTGTTTTTATGAGGAATTTACATTTGAAATAATAAGCCCATTTAAAATTTAATTATTTAGGACCCAATTATTAATAAACAGTCTAACACTTGTACAAATCACAAAAGTATAAATTCAAGCTCTCTTTCTAAACCCAGTAACCAGGGATATCAGGAGTCTGCATATCCATTTTATCTCAGCCAGGAAAATGTTTCTAAAATGGCTAAAATGTTTAACACATTAGGGGTTCTGGCATGACTTGTCAAATATAACAGGAGTCTTTAAGAACCTTAAGATGCTATGAGTCGGAATCGACTCAACGGCAGTGGGTTTGGTGTTTTTTTTTTTTTTTCCTTAAGAGTAACTTTTACATCAGATAAAACAGGCATTACTCTGCGTTTGATAAGTATGTATCCATTAAATTTAAAAAATCTCAGTAGAAACACACCAAATGATCTCGAAATTTTCTTCCAGTGGAAACTGTACACCCAAGAACTTAAATATACACATGTCATATATTGGGCTTCTCTAGCCAAAGAGGACACTTTAATTTTAGATTCTAATTCAAGACTATGGAGAACAGTCAAAAATTACAGGGATTAAATACCAGCTCTAGGCATAGGGGGGAGGACAAGGACCTAGACTGGGGAGTCATGGTTTCCACACACCTGAAAGCATCAAGGCAAAAGCCTTCCCCACTGGGGGAAAAAAACTGGGTCTGAAGACCCCACACAGGATCCAGCTGGACTCACCATCCCCAGCTTCATACCTTTGGTGACGGCAGGAGAACACCAACATCACCCCGAATCCCATTTAACAGACAGGGCCTTCACCTATGAACTCTCCCCCCCGTTTTCTAAGCATAACACAGTGTGAGAGGGGGAGCTGTAGTTTTAGAACTGCACAGAAAATGCTCCAGTGCCTGGGGGGAATCAAGAACATTGCTCAGAGAGATGGGACAAGGATGGCTCTGGAGGGCGGGGCTCAGCCCCAACAGCCAGAGCTGCTCTATCTTCAGACTCTAGTCAGGAGACTCTGCCATTCAACACAGAGCACCAAGGCCCAGGGTGGGGATTTAACACTCCATTGTGCTGGCTCTGAGAGTCACATAAGGAAGGTGACACCAGGCATCCAAATCCTGAAAAGACAAATGCACACAGAGGAAAGGCCCAGTGACAGTGGAGCAGGGCCGCAGGGTGCCTCCTAGAGCTCAGTCCCGTGGCCTCCTCTGCCACCTTTTTTCTTCACTGGGGAAACACAGTCTCGCAGCACACAGCTACCCCCCAACGTCTCATATCCAGCCTCACCCACTTATGGTAAGAACAGTCCAGCTCTCCATAGAACTCACCATTTCCTTGCTCCACCTTCTGGAGGTCTAAGGGAATATAGTCTTTGAGCCCAAGAAGCCACTTCAGGAAGAGGGATGGGACTGGAAGCAGAGCACTGACCAGTCTGGAAGTAGATGAATAATGTTTGGTCCACACACCAGTCGGAGCAGCTGAAATCCTTCCTTGTGATTTGATTTACAGATGTGTAAGACTGTAGTGTTAGGTCCCCAGCTGCCTGGACTACACTAGTTCTTCCTGCACTGCACTTGAGACCTGAAATGGAAGAAGAAGAGGAAAAAACAGTGCTGAGTAAGCAGGGAGTGATAGGTTTCTGGCTTCCTCCCAGGCCCAGGGCAATGCTCCACCCTGAGGCATTTACACTGAAGACAGAACAGGCTCCAGCCTCCAGAGCACACACCTGCATTCTTCATGGAGCTCCACGGGCCTCTTCTTTCTGCCAAGATCAGAGATGGAGGAATTTACTTATCCCAGAGCGTGAGACGCAACCAGACCTGGCCAGGGTGCAAAACATGAACCTGATTTCCTCCAGCAAGTCAGGGGTCCAATAATGTTGAAGTTGTGGGTTCACCTTTGTAACTTTGTCCCTTATACATCAACACACGCATTTAAAAAAAGTTTAGTTTCTTAGTCTGACTGTATAAATAAAAGGAGGGAAATTTACATCCTATAGAAGCCCCGGTGGCACGGGGGTTATAAGCTTGGCTGCTAACCATAAGGGAGGCAGTTCAAATTCACAGGCCACTCCTTGGAAACCCTACGGGGCAGTTCTATTCTGTCATACACAGTTACTATGAGTCGGAATCAACTTGATGGCAATGGGTTTTTTTTTTGGTACAGGGATACAGAGAGGAACGGGGACATTTCAAAGATTTAAATGTCAACTGCAGGCTGTACTAACTTAGAGAAATAAAATCACATTAGAGGAACGGCAGTGTATAAAGAACGGACTTTTAAAGGTAATTGGGTCTGGATCATTTTGTTATTAACATGAAGGAAAAATGAACAAACAAAAAACAGGACTGCTTCCACCATAAAAAAAATTCACATGAATTATCATTCTAAGTAGTGGGAAAAGAAAAAAAAAAAAAGACATTACGCCAATGGCACTGGAGTTTCTCAAACAGGGCACTTAAATTTAGATGCTTAAAGTTTGCTCCATAGGGTTTTCAACGCTGTGATCTTTTGGAAGCAGATCGCCAGGCCTGTCTTCCAAGGCACTTCATGGGAGGTCAAACCGCTAAACTTTCAGCTAATAATCTTAGCCTTTTCCTCCACCCAAGGACTCCCTACTTGATTTCTACTTTGTGAAATAATTATTACAAAAGATGAGGTACTTTTTGCAACACTGTAATGTGGCTGATCCTCTAGGATTACCCTGAAGTATAATCAAAAGTTTCATTATACATGCCTCCCATTTTGCCCTCATTCCTAAGATTCACTGTTCTGACATTAGGAATACTAAGCCTTCAACCTTTTAATAAGTGTGGTTCTTTGGTAGCAAAAACTGTGGTTCAATCACTTGCATCCAATCCAGCACAGATCACACACACTGGCTGTGTGATGCCTACAAATCCCTCCTCGCCTCTATTAAGCTTGTTCAGCTACATCACATTTTATATTAGACCAACTAGGACTGGCCCTAATGTTCCTCACAGTCATGATGAATGTTTCTGCCTTATGGCCAAAGAAATCCCTCGAAACATGCCTCTTACTAAATATTTTCCTCCTGAAATTGGGATAAAACCAAAAAACCAAACCCACTGCTGTTGAGCTGAACTGCCCCATAGGGTTTCCAAGGCTGTAAATCTTTCCGGAAGCAGACTGCCACATCTTTCTCCCGCAGAGTGCCTGGCGTGGTTGAAACACCCACCTTCCGGTTAGCAGTCGGTTGGCAGCTAAGCGCAAAAGTGCACTGGAATAAATACTGCCCTCAACGTACGCACTACTTCCAACTCACGTTTTCCTAGTTTTCCATCTGTCTTAAATACCTATAACCATTGAAGGAGGAGGGCATATTCCTCACCATAATCTTCATTTTTGTATGATCAGCAATACTCCACAAAAGTCCTGCCTGATGAAGCACAGAAAATGGAGGAGCCATTTTAGGCAGGGAAACGGTGATCAGTACACCCTTTAAGTAAGAATAGATCAGAATTTGAGATACGACGCTGCCACTTAACTAGGTATTTGTCTGTGGGCTAGCTATTTAATTTCTCCAAGACTATTACTTTTGTAAAATGCTGCAAATACTCCCTACCTCACAGTGTTGCAACGTGAATAAAAGGAGGTGCGCCATGTACTTAGCACAGTGCCCAGTCCTTCTGAAACAGCCCAATAAATGGTAAAAGACATACAGCCGGGGGTGACCGAGGCCTGATGAAGAGCTCAACGTGACTGCCGTGGGCGCGCGCGGTAAGGAGGGTGACAGACGAGGCCGAGAAGTCCGGCCGAGGCTGGACTGTACAAAACGAAAAGAAAAGCGACCGGAGGGTGGAAGCAGGGCGTTCAGACTCTGGCCAACGACCCCGGCGTCCATGAGGCCCGAGACCCCACATTTCTCACACACTCCCAGGTGAGGCTGCTGCTGCTGCTCCGAGACTGCACGTTTGCTCAGCGAGGATTCCCACGATGTTTAGCTGTTACTACAAGAGACACAGGCCCCCACTCCTTGGCCTCCAGAAAGCAGCTGCGGCCGGGGTCGCGTGGGTAGCGGAGAAGCGGACGGGAGTCCCGTGGCCCTGGGAGGCGGAGAGAGCAGGGGCGCACAGGAGGAGCCTGCGGGTCACCGCTAGTGGATCAGGCCGCCTGGCGACAGAAGCAAACCTACCTCACACCGCAACAGGAGAGCGACGAAGCGTTTCCGCGGATCTGACCAGAGGACGTACACTTCCGCTTCCGGCTCCTGGGACGCTTGGTGCCCCAGGGGAGGGGTTCCGTGTATGAACCTAGAGCGCTCTAACTCGTGACCGCGGGGTTCAGTAGTCCTCACTTATGTTTAGGATCTGTCCATGTCTGTCCTTACATCCTCTGTAGAGGAAAGCCTAGGTTTTCTTAAATGCTATATGAACTGAAGTGCGGATTTCAGTAATCAGAGATACCCTTGGGGAGCAGAGGAAATTAGTATCTGCATATTTGGCCATTTGGAAAAATGTTACCAGGTTCTTCAGAGAAATAATTTGTTGGCTCCTCATGGATATTTCCCCATCTTTAGAATTGTTAAAGTCTCTAGTTTGGCTTCTGTTTCAGTTTGTCGTCTCTTGCACATCAGGTATCTTTCCCTAGGAGCAGCTGTCTAAGCGGCTAAAGACTCGATCTGTAAAAATAGTATTTTAAAAGAGATTTTATTGAAGCACAAGAACACTGCATGAATTGGGAAAACACTGAATTCACAGTGAAAGCAAAGCCTCACAAAATGAAACCAGCATTCTGAGGAGCTGGTGGGAGACGTGGGGTAATTCTACATAGAAAACAAGAACAGTGTGGCAATCTGACGAATGCTGTAATAATCCTATCTTGGTTTGGATATATGGTAATTCGTTACAGTAAAAACTATAAATATTTATAGAAGTTACAGGAAAGATGATGATTATAAAACATGCTAACAGATTGTGAGAAGAAATGACAATGAGTTAACATGTTTCTGATTAGTTGATACCTTTACAGAAAACCACACTTTCAGTAAGTTTCCTCAGAATAATTTGTAATAATCTTGTGAGTACATTTCCTGAGACTAGCAAGTAAAAGTTGGTTTCTGATAATCTGCAGTTAACATGGAGTCAGGCCTGTACTGTAGACAGAAGCCTCGATCACACCAAGTGCCTTTGATTATAAATTTTAGGGTGCCCTTAATCACAGAGTACAGACTGTGGGAACCCAGTTTGACCTCTGCAAGTGCTGAGGACCCTGGAGAGAGGAGTCTTCCAGAATGAGAGGCAGGAAGGTACCAGTCCTTATGAGGGCCAGTAGGTAAAAGGTGAAATATCTTTGAAAATTACAATTATAAACAGTTTTACTTTTTTCTCATACGTGAAACAAAACCTGCTGCCATCAAGTCAATTCTGACTCATAGCAACCCTACAGGACAGAGTAGAACTGCCCCATAATGTTTCCAAGGATTGGATAGAAGATTCAAACTGCCGACCTTTTGGTTAGCAGCCAAACGCTTAACCACTGCGCCATATAATAAAGTGCATAATGTGTACTAATCTTGAGTGTACAGTGCAATGAATTTTTACATCTGGATATATGCTTATATAACCTCCTCTGAGATCAAATTAGGGAAATTTTCCAGCACACAAGAAGATTCCCTCTTGTCCTTTTCCCAGTTGATATTCACTCTAAGAAGTAACCAGTGTTCTGAGTGCTACTGCCAGAGATAATATTTGCCCATCCTTGGACTTCATATAATCAAAATAATACAGTATGAAGAATATTGCATCTGACTCCATCTAGTCAACATAATGTCTGTGAGATTTTATCTATGTTGTTGCACATAGCAGTAATTTGTTAATTTTTTTTGTCGCTGTTTTATTCCAATAGATGAATATACAATTTTTCGTATTCATTTATTCATTTTATTCTGATGTTAAAGTTTATATTATAACCCCGCATGTGGTCTATCTTGCTGAACACTTAATGAGCCCTTAGAAATTATGTGTCTTACGCTATTGTTAGGTAGAATGTTCAATAAACGCCAATTAGGTCAAGATGGTTGATGGTGTTTGTCTTAGTCATCTAGTGCTGCTATAACAGAAATACCACAAGTGGGGGACTTTAACCAACAGAAATATATTCTCTCACAGTTTAGAAGACTAGAAGTCTGAACTCAGGGTGCCGGCTCCAGGGGAAGGCTTCCTCTCTCTGTTGGCTCTGGAGGAAGGCTCTTTCTCTTCAGCTTCTGCTCCTGCATAATCTTCACGTGGCTTGGCGTCTCTCTTCCTTCATTTCGCTAGCTACTCGCTTGCTTGTTTAATCTCTCGCATCTCAAAAGAGGTTGATTTAAGACACACCCTACACTAATCCTATCTCTCATTGACAAAGACAACCCACTCCCAAATGGGATTACAACCACAGACACAGAGGTTAGGATTTACAACACATATTTTTGGGGGACACAATTCAATCCCTAACAGACCTGTTCCTTTATGATCACAGAGTAGGCACATCCAACACTCCTGCATTATGTGAATCGTCAGTGAGCGGCGTACACATCTATACAAGGAGGTGAAACTGATTTTACTCCTGAGAGTCCCGTCCCTTTGATTCAGACCACTCCAAACCCCCTCCCTCTGGCCTTCCGCAGTAGTCTAGACTAGAGGTGGATGAATTGTAAACGTCAATCATGTTGTATTGTTAGCTGCTGTTGAGCTGATTCTGACTCATAGTGATCTCATGTGACAGAGTAGAACTGCTCCATGGGGTTTTCTAGGCTGTAATCTTTACGGGAGCAGATCACCAAGTCTTTTCTTCCAAAGAGCCTCTGGGTGCGTTCAAACTGCTGATCTTCCGATTAGCAGTCGAGCGCTTAACCCTTGAGCCACCAGGGCTCCTTAACACCAATCCTATTCACTAAAAAAGCAATGGAATGAGGATGAAGCAAACCAGTGAGGCTTCTTTACCTATAAGAAATAGTGCATTTTGAAGACCACAGGGTAGAAGAATTTTAGAGGTGAACAGGACCTTTAAGTAAAACACAGAGTGAGGGCAGACCAAATGAAGATGGGAGATCACTACCTCTGCCAGGGCCAACAATGTATTCATTCTAAGCCTTACAGATCAAATTTCAAAAAGGGCAAAATATTGCAAAATAAGATGATCCCTTGTAAAAAACGGCTTGGGTGCGGTGTCTGACCTCCTCCAACCCCACAAGAGGGAAGGAGTACCAAGATCAACAGCTCAAGGCTGATTTCTATGAAGTGGAGGTCAGACACACCTCCTCCTCTCTCTGCCATCTCTACCAGTTCTGACACCAACTATCCCTCCCACAGCACTCTCTACTGAATTCGGTAATTCATTGCAGTGGCCACCCAGAACTTACAGACCATACTCACCATTATGGGGTTTATTAGGGAAGTAACAGTTACATTTCAGGCTCAGGAACACTCAAGATACAGTTATTCCATCAGGATAGCCTCTCCCCAGCTGTGCTCACAGGCACGCCTCTCCCTGGCCCTAGGTCTCTGCCCAAAGGCACCTGGCTTTCTCTCTCCGTGGGCCGGGAAGCCCACTGTGCTGTCTGCTGCTGCCAGATCGCTCCTTCCTTGGTGGTGGACTCCTTCTTCTCTGCTCTGGAATTATCTCCCTTTTAAGGCAAAACTGACCAATCCCCTGGGTAGGCCACAATTACCCTATCACACAATCACCTGGGTGGGAGTTACAAGCTCATGGCTAGAAAGGCCACACACAAAAGTAATTAATCCACCACATCCCCACTAGTGGCAAGGGTTTGCTGCCTCTTTTACCATTACCATTCCATCTCTAATCCTCTTCTCCATCCTCCATGATATGGATTGAATTGTGTACCGCCCCCCCGCCCCGGCCTCGTATGTGTTGAATTCCTGATCTTTGTACCTGTGAATGTGATCCTGTTTGGACATAGGGTTTTTCTTCTGTTATGCTAATGAGGTCATACCAGTGTAGGGTGGGTCCACACACACACACACACACACACACACACACACACACACACACACAATGTGAGCATCACCTATAAGCCAAGGAACCAAGGAACACTCGGGGCTACTGACAAGGAAGAAATCGACACGGCCCAGACCCTGATTTGGACTGTTAGCCTCCAGAACTGAAAGAAAACAAATTTCTCTTCTTTGGAGGCACCCATTTGTGGTATTTGTGTTACAGCAGCACCACATAATTAAGACACCCCAATACACACTCTTGCAGGGAAGATTAGGATAGGGTGCAACAGGCCTACTCATCCTACCAATGAATATGGAAATTTCTTTAAGAAGCTACCCTTCAATTGCCTATATGTCCTCCCTCTCCAAAGCAAACTCATAAATGCAAGTAACATTTGAGCATCTACTTATGCAGAGATCCCAACTGCTATCCAAGAGGAAAAAATCAACATAAAAGGAAACTCTCTCTCTCTGGAACTGTATTGGATATAGGCATCAAAACTTAAAAAGGTAAAGACTGGCCTCCTTTGCCATGAGACCAGCCAGAACTGGGTGGTGCCCAGCAACGATTACCGAACATTTTGATCACAGATTCTAGAGAAGGATCCTGATCAAAAGGGGTAAAAATGCAGAATAGAATGTAAAATCCTCACAGAACCCAGACTTTATGGAGCCACTGAGGCTGGATGAACTCCCAAAACTATTGCCCCAAGATAATCTTTAAACCTTAAACCCAAAATATCCCTTGAAGTCTTCTTTAAACCGAACAATAGTTTAGCTTAACCTCTGCCTTGTGCATCACGCTCTTTTAAAGAACTATTTATATGGGATCAACAGCAACTTGAAAGGTTAGACAGGAAGCTTGGGGGGCAGTGAGTTTATGTTAATGGGGGAGGAACAACTGGAAAAGGAAGGTGAGAATGGTTGCACAACGTGAAGAATGTAATCAATGTCACTGAGATGTACATGTAGGAACTGTTGAATTGGTGTACATTCTGTGTATAGTCTTAACAACAACAACAAAATCAAATAAATAAAAAAGCTAAAGATCTTAATGGCGTTGTCAGTGGATGTGGACAAGTTTTGTTATCCTCAGCAGATGTGGGAGTGTAAAGCTCTGGAGCCCTGTGGCCTTTCAGCAAACCGGTTGGTTTTCTTGAATGGAAAAAGAACAGATGAACACAAAGCAGTTCTATCTTCTGTCTCGAAATAAACAATGCAAGACTAACCTCGGCTGGGGTCTGGCAGTCTGCTCAGCCTGGGCAAGGGGTGTCTGTCTGCCTCTGAAATCACACTGTCTCATACGGTGAAAGGATTGAGGCCAATGGCAGCCAGTTAGGTGTTTGTCCATCTGCTGACAGTGTCACTATAAAGGCAACAAACGGGAAGAGCCCAGGTGGGGCTGCAATACATTCCAGGGCAAGTTTTTGGAGCTTTATGCAGACAGGGGTTACCCGTTGCCATCGAGTCAATTCCATCTCAGAATGACCCTATAGAACAGAGTAGAACTGCTCCATAGGGTTTCCAAGGCTGGAATCTTTATGGAAGCAGACTGCTACATCTTTCTCCCATGGAGTGGCTGGTTGGTTTGAACCACCAACCTTTGGATTAGCTGCTGAGCACGTAACCACTGCGCCACCAGGGCTCCTTTAGGCAGGAGTGAACAGAATTAAAACCTCAGGGAATGCCTTTTCAACGTCAGTTTGTTTTAAGGCACTTAGGCCCCAGGGCCATAATAGGGTCTGGGGACTGGGTGTGCGTTCGGGGGGCGGGAGGAGAGAGGGTGGGCTGAGGTGAGAGGCGTGAGCAGAGCACCTTCACACAACCTAGATGCTGGGAAGGAGCAAATCTTTGCTGAATGTCAGGCAAATAGGAGCCTAAGGTCCTGAAGGTAGGAAGAAAATCTCTCTTCTTTCTTACTGTGCATCTGACACTGTGCTGAGTGTTTTACAAGGAGATCGCAATTTTAATCTTTATTGCTACTCTATGGGATGGGTAAGGAGCTCTGGTGGCGCAGTGGTTAAGAGCTCGGTTGCTAACCAAAAGGTTGGCAGTTTGAATCCACCAGCCACTCCTCGGAAACCCTATGGGGCAATTCTACTCTGTCCTATGGGGTCGCTAGGAGTCAGAATCAACTCGACAGCAGTGGGTTTTAGGAGACGGGCAGGAGTCCCTGGTGGTGCAAAGGGTTAAACGCTCTACTAGCCAAAAGACTGGTGGCTTGAATGTACACAGAGGTGCCTCGGAAGAAAGGCCTGGCAATCTGCTTCTGAAAGGTCACAGCTTTGAAAACTCTATGGAACAGTTCTACTCTGCACACATGGGGTGTCCATGAGTCAGAATCAACTCGACGGCAATTAACAACAACAGGAGTTGGGTATTCTTTTTTTTTTTTTTTTAATTTTTTTTTATTATACTTTAGATGAAAGTTTACAGAGCAAACTAGTTTTTCATTAAACAATTACTACACATATTGTTTTGTGACATTAGTTACCAACCCCACAACATACCAACACTCTCCCTTTCTCGACCTTGGCTTCCCTGTTACCAGCTTTCCTGTCCCCTCCTGCCTTCTCATCCTTGCCCCTGGGCTGGTGTACCCCTTTAGTCTCATTTTGTTTTATGGGTCTGTCTAATCTTTGGCTGAAAGGTGAACCTCAGGAGTGACTTCATTACTGAGCTGTTAGGGTATCCGGCGGCCATACTCTCTGGGTTTCTCCAGTCTCTGTCAGGCCAGTAAGTCTGTATCAGCCACGTCTTACTGAGCACTTGCCCCATAGGGCACCCAGGAAAGGTACAGGCCTGATTCTAAGCAGTGCAATGATTACCAATTGAGGGTGTGATGCCAACGTACCTTCAGTGATGGAACTCTATGCTACCCTGCTCTCCCAAAGTCAGGCTTTCCAGAACAATCCCTATTTCTTATGTCAACTATACCTGCCTTCTTACGTCAATTCTACTATACCTTGGAGGTGGTCAAGTCAGTACTTATGATGGAGCCAAACTAACCCAGTGGAGAACTGACTAGGAACCTGGTTGGCACCACCTGAGCAAGGTGTACTGGAAGTCCACTGATGACACATTCAAGTCCCCAGTCACTCTCTGCTACTGATCCCGGCTCATTCTAGGGCAGATAGGAGTCTGATGGAAGAAAATCATAATGCCGGGTGAGATAATTCTGGCTCCACTCGGGTTCTCTGTCCTTGCAAGGCACTGACATTTTAAATGAATTGCTTATTAACCCCAAAGCATGAATCTTTAAGGCTACACAGAGAGGTTTCCCAGGCAGCGTGCATGGGGGCATTCATTCTGGACAAAACCAAACCAACCCCATTGCCATCGAGTTGATTCCGACTCATGGCGACCCCATGTGTCACAGAGTAGAACTGCCCCATAGAGTTTTCTTGGCTGTCCTCTTTACTGAAGGAGCCCTGGTGGTACAAACATTAAGCACTTGGCTCCTAACCAAAAGGTTGGCAGTTAGAACCCATCCAATGGCTCTGTGGGAAAAAGACCTGGTGATCTGTTTCTATAAAGTTTACCAAACCAAACCCTTTGCTATCGAGGTGGTTCCGACTCCTAGCAACCCTATAGGACAGAGTAGAACTGCCCTATAGGGTTTCCAAGGCTGTAGTCTTTATGGAAGCAGACTGCCACATCTTTCTCCCATGGAGCGCCTGGTGGGTTTGAACCATGGCCCTATTGGTTAGCAGCCAAGCACTTTAACCACTGCACTACCAAGGCTCCTTCAGTAAAGAGTGCAGTCAAGAAAACCCTATGGGGCAGTTCTACTCTGTCACATGGCGTCACTGTGAGTTGAAATCTACTTGACAGCACCCAACAACGATCTTTACAGAAGCAAATTGCCAGGCCTTTCTTCCACAGCTGCTGGGTCGGTTTGAACAGCCAACCTTTAGGTTAGTAAACCCTGTTAAACCAAACCCATTGCCACTGAGTTGATTCCAACTTATAGCAATCCTACAGGACAGAGTAGAACTGCCCCATAGGGTTTCCAAGGAGTGGCTCATGGATTCGAACTGCCAAACTTCTGGTTAGCAGCTGAGCTCTTAACCACTGCGCCACCAGGACTCCTTTAGGTTAGTAGTTAAGCTCAAACTGTCTGAGTCATGCAGAGATTTAATTTTGGACCAAACCCCAAACCCACTGCCATAGAGTCAATTCTGACTTACAGCGACCCCACAGAATTTCCAAGGCTATAAATCTCCATGGAAGCAGACTGCCACATCTTTCTCCCACCAAGTCACTGGCGGTTTCGAACCGCCGACCGTTCAGTTAGCAGCCGAGTGCTTTCACCACTGCATCACCACGACTCCTTTAACTTTGGACAGGGCTCCTTAAGTTATCCTACTAAGGAATCAGCAACCTCCCTCCCGCTTCCATACACTGACCACATCAATGGCGCCCTTGGTGGGGGAGAGAAACAACCGCTCACCCAGGCAGACAAGGATTCCAGGTTTGAATGATTCAATTCTTTCCACCTCTCAGCAGCAAGTTATTTCTCTCACAGAAGGGAAAGGCCTTGACGCCGTTATGGAGAGGAAGCACCATCTGATCGCATTCTGCCCGTCTTTGGGCAGACCGAGGCACGCTCAGTCGTTTCTTGATGTGATGTCTTTGCCAGTGTCCTTCATCTCCTTCATCTTTTGCTTGACAGTTGTTCCTGCAAACACCCTAAACACATCCACAGAAGAACAAGACGCAGTTTCTTAATATGATCTGTCTCCACTTCCCGAGAAGTTGCAGATTTTTAAAGGTCCCACGTTCGTTTTCAGCAATGACTCGTGGTTCTTCTCTCACCCTCAGATATTAAACCATCAAAGAATGGAAGAAAAGCAAGATTTTCTTCCTCCTTCTCTGGAAAGAGGAGCCCTGGTGGTGCAGTGGTTAAGCACTCAGCTACTAACTAAAAGGTTGGCCATTCGAACCCACCAGTTGCTCTGCAGGAGAAAGATGTGGCAGTCGCTTCCGTAAAGATTAAAACACCTGTTGCCGTCAAGTTGCTTCCGACTCATAGCGACCCTATAGGACAGGGTAGAACTGCCCCGTAGGGTTTACCAAGGAGCAGCTGGTAGATTTGAACTGCCAACCTTAATGGTTAGCAGCTGTAGCTCTTACCCACTACACCACCAGTTTCCTCCCTGACTACAGCCTTGGAAATCCTATGGAGCAGTTCTACTTTGTCCTACAGGCAGGAAGGGATTAGCCAGTAATCACAGTATGCATCAGCTTGCATTGAGCGAGGTACACAGGGGCTTACTTGTATTTACTTTCTAATCTGTGGTGAGCAATTTCACTTGGGTTTCACCACATCGTTGACATGGTGGGGGACAGGTGAAATTGTGCACTGCAGATTGGTGGGAAGGCACAATTGGGCATGGACATACCCTACTTACTGGGTAACTGGCCCTGCCTATAGGGTCACTAAGGAGTCCTGGTGGTGCAGTGGTTAAAGCGATCAACCACTAACCGAAAGATCGGCGGTTTGAAACTACCAGCTCCTTGGGAGAAACATGTGGCAGTCAGCTTCCATAGAGATTAACAGCCTTGGAAACCCTATGGGGTCATTATGAGTCAGAATTGACTTGATGGCAGTGGGTTTGGTTTTATAGGGTCACTATGAGTTGGAATCCACTTGACAGCAATGGGTTTTTGGTTTGCCTGTTTCTAGAAAGAGGCAAGAGGAGCACCCAGGGAAAAGAGGAAGCATGAAGGAGGGTCCCTCATCGTGTGGAAACTAACTTCTAAGAAATATCAACAGAGTGCCAGACATTGTGCCAGGACCTCTTTGTTGACAATCTCCTTTGAGCCCCACAGAAACTGGGTGAGGTGAGGCATCATCACCTTACTTTACAAGTAAGAAAGCCTGTGCTTAGAGACATTAAGACACTTGCCTTCGAGCAAACAGTAGAACCAGGAATCAAACCCAGGACTCTCTGACTCCTACTTCGGTGCCCGTCGAGTTGACTATCAATTTCATCACCCAACCGGACAATTTTGTCCTATGATTATTTTAACATTGAACAAATAAACAAAAAAACCCAAACCTGTTTCTGTCGAGTCAATTCTGACTCACAGCGACCCGATAGGACCAAGCAGAACTGCCTCATAGGGTTCCCAAGGAGAGGCTGGTGGATTCAAACTGCTGACCTTTTGGTTAGCAGCCGCAGTTAACCACTGTGCCACCAAAACAGAGCGTCACTGAAATGACTTATTGGTTTATGAATCTAACGAACAATCGAATCAAACTAGAAGCAACATGGCACAGACCGTTAAATGTGCTTGGCTGCTAACCGAATGGTTGGATGTTCAAGTCCACCCAGAGGCACCTTGGAAGAAAGGCCTGGTAATCTACTTCTGAAAAGTCAGTCACTGAAAACCCTGTGGATTCACCACGAGTTGGAGTTGATTTGATAGCAACCGGTAATCTGAGCCCTGGGCTACCTCTGGCCAGTTTCTTGACAGTGAATTGAGGGGTCAACCCTGTTCTTCATGGCTTCTTTTCATGGTCCTAAGGGCGGGGTTGGGTAGGATGGCTAGCTGGTCTCCCTGGCCTTGTCCTTCCCTTCCTTCTTTACCACGCAGTAGAAAGGCAAATAGCCCTGAATGTGCAGCTCTCAGGCAACGGGGAAGGGAGGAGAAGTGTGGAGTGTAGGTAATTACTGAAGATGCAGAGAGCCAGCGTATCTGGGTGGACACACGGAGTGTCAAAGCCATGAAACCAACCATCCCCAAACACCAAGGTGTGAGACTTGCACTCTTCTCGTTAGGAGCAGAGATCTAACACTTCCAAGCAGGTGCCTCACTTTGTTTTTACTTTTTAAGCTACAGGTAGAGCAGCCAGCTAATTTGTATGTCTCCAGCAGTTCTTTTCCAACGAAGCCAGACAGAGATTCATGTTCAAGTCGTTGTTATGGAAACCAGACAGCCAAGCTCTCTCCCAAGCTCTGAAAGAAGGATGGTGGAAAGTTATCACCATGGAAACCTAGAGCAGATTCAAGGCATACTAACCGGCAGTAAGTCTTTAGGTAACTGGAGTCTGGGTGGAGCGTCCATTCTAACTGTTCACAGTGGCCTCTAGCATCAGTGCTGATCCAGATGCCCCACATCTACAGTACTGGGGTCAGAGGGTCTCATGGGATCAACATCAAGGTGGATGGGTATGTTGTTGTTGTTAGGTGCCATCAAGTTGTTTTCGACTCATTGCAACCCCATGTGACAGAGTAGAACTGCTCCATAGGGTTTCTAGGCTGTAATCTTTACAGAAGCAGATCACCAGGTCTTTTCTCCTGCAGAGCTGCTGGGTGGGTTTCAACCACCAACCTTTCAGTTAGCAGCTGAGCACTTAACTGTTGTGCCACCAGGGCTCCTCAAGGTGGGCATGCTCCCTTATCCCCAAAGCTCAGACTTTTACTTTTTCTGTCAGGAGGCCGATCTTGGGGCTTCTCTTGCCCATTTTTCCCTCTATCTCTTTATTTTAATTTTTTTGTTTTTGTTGTTGAGAATATGCACAGCAGAACATACACCAATTCCTGACAATCTACATGTACAATTCCTGACAATGATTATATTCTTCAAGTTGGGCAACTATTCTTACCCTTTTCCCAATTGTTCCTCCCCCATTAGCATATAATCACTACCCCTAAAGTTCCTATCTAATTTTTCAAGATGCTGTTGTTAATTTGATCCTATATAAATAGTTCTAAAAAGAGCACAATGCTCAAGGATGACATTCTTTACTAGTTAAGTTAATCTATTGCTTGGTTTCAAGAAGACTTCAATGAATACTTTTGGTTTAAGGTTTAAAAGATTATCTCAAAGTAATAGTTTCAGGGGTTTATCTAGCCTCCATGGCTCCAGAAAGTCTAGATTGATGAGAACTTGAAATTCTGTTTTGCTTAATTCCCCCTTTTGATCAGGATTCATATGTATTTGATCAAAACCTTCAGCAATGGTAGCTGGGCACCATTGTTTTCTATAATCTTATCCAACTTCCTCCACTGTTATCCTCAGTATGGGGGAGCCCATGGATCTGCTGTCACAATATGGAACCCTGCTCAGGTTTGCAGGAGGGAAGACACTCAAGGCCCAGGCCTGGTGTCTCCGTGGCCTTGACCAGATATATCCCCTTTTCATGCTTATTAATGACCAAAATGGAGTCAGAGATTCCTGTCTTCCTTTTCCTTGAATAAACACACACACCTGAATGCACCTTATAAACTGCAGAGCCCTCTATGTGACTGTTCGTTTTCTTATGTTATGGTTTTTCCCTCTTGCCTAAGGTGGGCCTGCTGGGATAGAGGTGGCTGCCCTTAATCTGAATTTTTAAATCCAGCAGTATGTGAAGGAGGATCCGTGGTTTAAGCTTTAAAGATTATTTTAGGGCAGGTGTTTTGGGGTTTGTTATGGATTGAATTGTTTCCCCAAAAAATGTATGTCAACTTGGCTAGGCCATGATTCCCTCCATTTTGTGATCTGATGTGATTATCCTATGTGTTGCAAACCCTACATCTATTATGTTAATGAGGCAAGGTTAGAGGCAGTTATGTTAATAAGGCAGGACACAATCTACAGGATTGGGCTGTATCTTGAGTCAGTCTCTTTTGAGATATAAAACAGAGCTGTGAGCAGAGACAAAAGGGACCTCATTACCACCAAGCAAGAAGAGCCAGGAGTGGAGTGTGACCTTTGGACCTAGGGCCCCTGTGCTGAGAAGCTCCTAGACCCAGGAGAAGATTGATGACAAGGACCTTCCCCCAGAGCTGACAGAGAGAAAGCCTTCCCCTGGAACTGGTACCCTGAATTCGGGCTTTTAGCCTCCTAAAATGTGAGAGAATAAATTTCTCTTTGTTAAAGCCACCCACTTGTGGTATTTCTGTTATAGCAGCACCAGACAACTAAGACAAGGTTCATTCACCTTCAATTGCTCCAGGAAGTCTGGATTCCATGAAAATTTTAAATTATGTTCTGCGGTTTCCCCGTTGATCAGGATTCATCTACAGAACCTTTGATCACAATGTTTGGTAATGGTAGCCAAGTCCTGGGAGGGCACTCTTCCAGAGATGGAGAATGGAACTACTCAAAGTGTGGTAAACTACCTCCCTTGTTTCCTAACAGGGTTGGGACTTCCCAGCAACCACTTGGGGTGGCGGGGGCTGGTGCTATAGACCATGACGAGGCAGAGAGGTAAGAGTTGGGGGTTGTTCACACAGGGCTTTGGAGGATTTAGACTTGGACCTGAGTGAGATGGGGACTGATGGGAGGGTTTGAACATATCTGACTTATAGTCAAGGAACCCTGGTGGCTCAGTGGTTAAGCACTAGGCTGCTAACCACAAGGTTGGCTGTTCAAACACACCAGCCACTCCGTGGGAGAAAGATGTGGCAGTCTGCTTCTGTAAAGATTACAGCCTTAGAAACCCTATGGGGCAGTTCTACTTTGTCCTATCAGGTTGCTGTGAGTCGGAAATGACTCGATGGCAATGGGGTTTTTGGAGTTACAGTTGTACAGGATCTCTCTCGCTTCTGTGAGGCGAACAGGCTGGAGGGAGCAGGATGGAAGCAGGAAGGCCAGTTGAAGGCCCTTGCAGTAATCTAGGGAAGAGAAGGTAGCAATCTCACTAGATGGTAGCAATGGAGCTAGTGAGAGGCAGCCAGGTTCTGGATGTATTATGGTGGCAGAGCCAACAGCTGGGATGTGGGTTGTGAGGGAGAGGAGTCGGTGTTTTTGGTCTGAGAAACTAGAAGGATGGAGCTGCCATCAACTGAGATGGGGAAGATGGTGGAGCAGGTACAAGGAAGCAGCTCTGTAACTCATTTGTGGACTTCATTCTGGGATATCCATTAGATATGTGAAGGAGACTTGGTGGGCACAAATGTTAAGCGCTCGGCTGCTAACGGAAAGGTTGATGGTTTGAATCCACCCAGCAGCTCCTTGGGAGAAAGACCTGGTGATCTGCTCCTGTAAAGATCACAGCCTAAAAAACCCTATGGGCCATTTCCACTCTGTCACATGGGGTCACTATGAGTCAGAATCAACTTGACAGCAACCAACAACAACATTAGATATCCAAGAGGAGATACCCCTTAGAAATCCAAGGCAGTTGGAAACGTCAGACTGAAGTTCAGGGAGTAGGTGGGGCTAGAGATGTAAATGTGGGAACTGATGGGATATGATTGATTCCTGAGGGACGTGTCTATGGGAAGGGAAGAAGACCAAGGACTGGAGATGAGGAGGAACATGAAAAGGAGACAGAGAAGGAGCAACCAGTGAAATAGAAGAAAAACCAAGAGAGGGCAGGTCCTGAAGCCAAGTGAGAGTAGCACATGAAGGGAGCCAGAGTGGGTCAGCTGCTTCAAATGCTGAGAGACCAAATGGGATGACGATTGGCTGCTGGATTTAGCAACATGAGGGCCACTGGTGATCCTTGCAAGAGCCATTTTGGTAGAATGGTGGGGACAAAAGCCAGATTGGAAGGACATTTAAGAGAATGGGAGGAGAGGAGCTGGAAAGGGCAAGTACAGGCAACTCTTTCCAGGATTTTACTCCAAAGACTTGGAGCCTCAATGTTCTGATGGTAGCATCACACCTGGCACAACATAAACATCCAATAAAAAGTAACTGTAATTATGTGGACTGGCAGACTAATACTTTCTATAGCATAATTATCTAGACCTCTGTTGTTGGGTGCCATCGAGTGGATTCTGACTCACGGTAATCCAGTGTAACAAAGTAGAACTGCCCTATAGGTTTTCCAAGGCTATAATCTTTATGGGAGCAGATTGCCAGGTCTTTCTCCTGTGGAACCACTCGGTGGGTTCGAACTGCTGATCCTTTGGTTAGCAGCTGAGTGCTTAACTGTTGCACCACCAGGGCTCCTTATCTAGACCTCTAGAGAAACCTACTTGATGAATACTAGTTTAGAGCTGTAAGAAAGTTTGGAGACCCCTGCTTTCTGTAATGTTAGGAGGAAGAAGGGTTTGATGGGGGATTTACAGCCAAATGAGTAATCTGTGAGTTCAGAGCTGGAAAAAATGGAGAGCTTATATGCAACTTTCTTGTTGAACTAGAGAGGACCCTGAGGCTAAAGCCTAGAACTCAGGGTTCCTTGTTCTGGACCCATTGCATCTGATCTGCCTAAACACTGAATTTTGAGCTACTTCTGCGGGCTGACTTTTAGCTTCTCCAGGTTCATATCCATTATTGTTCTAGGAAACCACAATTTCCTAGTTCCAAGAAAGTTTAATGAACATTGCCAAGAAACTTCTGAAC
Organism: Dugong dugon; assembly: GCA_030035585.1. Classification (NCBI taxonomy): domain Eukaryota; kingdom Metazoa; phylum Chordata; class Mammalia; order Sirenia; family Dugongidae; genus Dugong; species Dugong dugon. Next base: position 5,532,384 of record CM057477.1, read on the forward strand.
CATTGCACATTTCTTTCTAACACCTTGGTGATCTAAATGTCAGTGAATCAGAAATTCATAAAGGAAGCATTCTTGGAAGATTACATGCGCTCTTGTGTCTGAATCAGGAGCTGGAAGGGGCCTCAGGGCAGCTTCCCATCAAGACAAAAGCGAGCTGGTATTTCATGGGAGACTAAGACCTTGGGCATAAATTACTACTGGTTTTCCATGATGTTCAGTGGCCATTGCAACTTGGTTTTGAAACAAAAAAAAAAAAAAAAACCACTAGGATTTCTGTCTTTGCAAAGACTCAGAACTGCACAGGCACAGCTAGGCGGGAAGGCATAAAAAAAGAAACAGTTGGTGTCATCATGTGGGTGGCTGACTTCAGAGTTGCTTAAAAGGGTGTTCTCAAAAGTCCAGGGATGGGTGGGGCTATGAGGGTGCAGCTGGGAGGAAGAGCGAGGGAAGGTGAAGGGCAGTTAGGAGGGCCACCGACTAAAAGGTGAAGATAATCCCAGCAAATGAAACATATGGAGAAGATCTCATGTAGGAACAGACTCAAGTCATGATAAACACACAACACACAACACAACTCAAGTCATGATAAATGCACAACACATAACACACAACACAGCCCAAGTCACATAAACACACAACACACAACACAACCCAAGTCATGATAAACACATAACACAACCCACGTCATGGTAACACACAACGCAACCCAGGTCATGATAAGTACACAACACACAACACAACCCATGTCATGATAAACAGAACACACAACACAACCCAAGTCATGATAAATACACTATACACTACACAACCTGTCTTAGTCATCTAGTGCTGCTGTAACAGAAATACCACGAGTGGATGGCTTTAACAAAGAGAAATTTATTCTCTCACAGTCTAGGAGGCTAGAAGTCCAAATTCAGGATGCCAGCTCCAGGGGAAGGTTTTCTCTCTCTGTTGGCTCTGGGGGAAGGTCCCTGTCATCAACCTTTCCCTCTTCACTTTCAGCAAGCACAGACTGAACGAATATGGTGAAAGGGTCAACTCTGACGCATTGCTTTCGTGACTTTCCTGGTCTTAGGTAGATAATTTTTTAAAGAATGCAGTACTCAGGAGTGACAATCTTTACGTTTTGAGCTAAACTGTTACTTAAGTTTAAAGGTGACGTCAGGGAATATGCTAGACTATGTGATCTCTCGCTTTTCTGGACTCCAGAAAAGTCGAGTATCTAATTGCCATGTTTGATATGCTCGATGTTCTTATTTTCTCACTGAGACTGTGTACGCCTGAGGTCAAGGGTGTGTCTTGCAGAGCCCCCATGAGGCCTGGTGGAGAGCTAGAGACTCAACAAATACTGATTGGTCAAGGGCTCCCAGGAGTTCCCTGTGGGTTTTAGTAAGGGCCCGATGAGCCTTTTAGGAGAAGATACTGGGCTTCTGAAGTCAGTCCCATGAAGATGTGGACCTCATTCATAGGCACCACACACTGAGGGCAGATGGGAAGAACTTAGATCTGGTATCAATGGCCTCACATTTTATATAAGTTCTTTGATTATTGATTAATTCACATGTGTGTTCTGAGAGACACTGAGGCAGGAAGAGGTCAGTCCAACAGAAAAACGATGAACACCAGGGCATTCTCTCTCTGTGTCCCTGCTAACAAAACCAAGGCAAAGAGCTCTTGATTTCAGGGATGTCATGTCACTCAGCCCTGGCCAATGAGACAAGATGAAGTCAGCAAAGGAACTGTGTAGAATTTTTTTGCTCCCTGATAAAATGAGAAATTAATGTGAGACAGTCTCTCTCTCTCATTTTTAGTTTCCCCTGAATTACCTTCCTCTTTCTGATTTTAAACACAGTAGTGATGTCTGGAGCTGTCACAGCCATTGTGAGACCATGAGGCCATAGACTGAAGGACAAAAAGCCAATGTGCTAAGGATGGTGAAGTGACACAATAGAGACTGAAGACTCTCGATGACACCATTGATAAGGTAAACCAATGCCAATAACCAACTATACTCTGCCATTTTTCTTAATGGAAGAAAAATAAATCCCTTAAGTCTGTTAGTAATTTTTCTCCTACTACTTAACAATGTTGTTGTTAGGTGCTGCTGAGTTGATTCCAACTCGCAGCAACCCCATGTGACAGAGTGGAACTGCCTGTTAGGGTTTTCAAGGTTGGAATCTTTATGAGAGCAGATAGCCAGGTCTCTCTTCCACGGAGCTTCTGTGAAGGCTTGAACTGCCAACCTTTTGGTTAGCAGCCAAGCGCTCAGCTGTTGCGCTCCTACGGCTCTGTACTGATTACATTAATTTACTGCTTATTCTATAGTCATTGGACCTCCTATGGTTTTGAGGCTTTGAAAAAAAAAACCTCCTTATAAGGAGTACACCAAAGATCTTTCCCCATTTCTCTATTGTCCATTTTTTACACAGGCATCCAGAGAGTGAGCCTCTATCTCAGAGCGCCCTCAGATGCCTTCCAACTTTCCCTAAAATGAAGTTGTTCTTAGCTAGATTGCTTCAGACAGAAGACAACCCATTGCAGTCCAATCCTTAGGGAAACTACTAGATTTTCTTTTCTTTTTTAGTAGCCAGTAAGGCTCTGGCTTTTCTCCAGTTTCTCAAAGCAGTAACCTCCTCTTATAAGAAACTGTTCCCATTCACTAGAAACTCGACAACTTTGTTCTTTCCCTTCTTCAGAGTTCCCAGATGGCCGACAGCTGGTCAGGCCTATTTCTTGCATTCCAGTCCCTCTGTGGGTCCTCTTGGCTTCTTTTTGATCTCCAAGTCTCTCCCCTCCTCCTTCTAGCCTCCACCATCCTATGCCCCTTTCTGGAAGCACCTATTTCTTAAGGAAACCTGGTAGAGTTTTGGAGGCATTACAGTTCTCTCTCTCTCTAAAACTTTTTCAGGAAAACCAGCTGCAGAGACCTGTGGGAGGCCCAGCTCCAACTCTATCAGCGCTCGGAGTGCTGCCTTGGAGAGCAGGGTGTGTTTCTTGACAAGGCTTTGTTGTTGTGTGCCATGCAGTCCATTCTGACTCATAGCAACCCTTTACAACAGAGTAGAACTGCCCCATAGGGCTTTCTCAGCAGTTCAAACCCACCAGCCACTCCATGGGAAGGATGTGGCAGTTTGCTTCCATAAAGAAACCTTATAGTTCTACTTTGTCCTATAGAGTTACTATGAATTGGAATCAACTTGACAGCGATAGGTTTTTAAAAAAATTTTTTATGGGAGCAGATCACCAGGTCTTTCTCCCATGGAGCTGCTTGGTGGGTTTAAATCGTCAGCCTTATGGTTAGCAGCAGAGCGTGTAACTGCTGTGCCACCAGGGCTCCTCTTGACAAGGCAGTTGGGGGCAAATGGGCCTGGTAGTTTTCAGAAGCCACATCTCAGCCTTCCGGTTGTGCTCATCAGTCTTCAAGGGCATGGCTGGAAGATGTCTATTTCCCTCTGGCTTCCTAAGGATCCAGCATGTGCCCTGGAAGAAAGGACCATTTGCTCTCATTTAAGCCGATTCTGCTCCGTCCCCCATCACTGGACAGTGTTGTATCATATTCTCACTTGTTTGCAATAAATGGCTTTTACTGATTTTCCAGATTATACCTAGAAGATTGCCCGAAATGATAAATTGAAAATGTGAAGCAGGGGTGTTTGTGCGTTTGTGTTTGTCCTCTGGTTGCCCGGCCTGTGAGGGTCTGTCATGGGTTTATATGTATCTGAGTGTGGTGCTTCTGTAGGGGTGTTGGCAGCTGCCCTCTGTAGGGGAAGGGTTTCTGTGGGGAATGTGTCTGCATGGAAGGCATATGGGAGATTGCCTGTGGGAGGCTTACTTGTCTATCTGAGTTGTCTCTGTCTGTGTGTCTGCAGGAGGGAGCTGTGGGGTGACCAATTGTGTGTCTGTGATGTGCAGGTACATGCTGTGCATCTGTGATGGTGAGGGGCATCTGGGGGGTGACTCTGGGGGGAGTGTCTGTGGCAGTGTGTGTGTGAGTCAGAGGGTATTTAGGGGGATTTAGAGAGGGTATCTGTGATTGCGGGGGGAGTTTGTGGGGTGAAATTAGGAGACGCACTTGGGGGAGTGTCTGCAAGGGTGTCTGGGGAAGACGTGTGTTGGGAGGATCTGTGAGGATATTTTGGAATGTTTGTAGGGGAGGTTTTGGGAGGTGTCTGTATGAGGCATTTGTGTGGGCATCAGTTGGGGCGTGGGTAAAGTATCTTTGTGGGTTTCTGTGTGGGCATCTGCGAGGGTATCTGTAGGGTGTCTGTAGAGATATCTCTGTGCATGTCTCTGGGGAGGTGTTTGTGAAGGTGCCTGTGGAGGTATCTTTGGGAGTATTTGTGGGGGTATCCACGAATGTCTGTGGGGTGTCTGTGGGAGTATTTGTGGTAATATCTGTGGTGGTGTCTGTAGAGATATCTCTGTGCGTATCTGTATGGTGGTGTCTGTGGAGGTGTCTGTGGGGGTGTCTGTGAAGGTATCTGTGCAGGTGTCTCTGGGGGTGTCTCTGGGAGCATCTGTGGAGGTGTCTGTGGGGGTGTCTGTGTGGTATCTGTGAAGATGTCTGTGGGGTGTCTGTGGTGGTGTCTGTGGGGACGTCTGTGGATGTGTCTGTGGGGGTGTCTGTGGAGGTATCTGTGGAGGTGTCTGTGTAAGTGTCTGTGGAAGGGTCTGTGGAGGTGTATGTGGAGGTATCTGTGTGGGTGTCTGCAGACGAGTCTGTGTGGGTATCTGTAGTGGCATCTGTGGGGTTATCATTGGGAGTATTTGTGGGAGTATTTGTGGGGTGCCTATGGGTAAGAGTCTGTGCCAGTGTCTATGGGTGTCTGCATGGGGGGTTTCTATAGATCTCTGTGTGACTCTGCCTGTGGGCATGTCTGTGATCTTATAGTATATAAAGGCGAGAGGACCTCTGTAATTTCTACCAGGAACAAGCCTCGCCTTGGTGCGTCGGTATCCCCAGAGTATAACTGTAAATGACCCAGCCCCCTGGCTGTGGCAATTCTCCCGCCTAGGGGCCTCTTCGAGTCACAGTTATTCGCTGACGCCTCTGCTGAAATGAACGGCCTTTGAATGGCCAGGTGTGTAGGCATGTGTCGTGTGGGTTTTCACTCCCATTCCTGGGCGTGTATGAGCACATCTATAAATGTCTTAGCCAAAAAAGCACAGACTTGCCATCTCCAGAACTAGTTTAGGGGAGGTTGGAGGGAGTGGGCGGGTAGAGCACGATCTGTTGTGTATTGGATCATTGGGATCCATAGGACTTTCATTGGCTGATTTTCAGAAGTAGATCACCAGGCCTTTCTTCCTAGTCTGTCTTAGTCTGGAAGCTCCACTGAAACCTGTTCAGCATGATAGCAACATGCAAGCCTCCAATGACAGACAGGTGGTGGCTGCGCGTGAGGTGCCTTGGCTGGGAATTGAACCCCAGTCTCCTGCACAGAAGGCGAGAACTCTACCACTGAACCACAACTGCCCTCGTATTTACCTTTTGGGGATTAACATACTATTTTCAGCAGAGCTCTGACTTGCCACAACAGAGTGATATCACCGGTCATTTCTTTTTGTTTGAAAAGGTATTCTTTTGTGAACTTCAAAGCCAAAAGCCAGGGATGTGCATTCCTGCTGGGCACTGCCCGTTCACTTCAGGGAAAACGTCTCTAGTTCCCAGGAAGCACCACAGGCAGCCACGCCTTCACCTCCTTGTTTGCAGACACAATGGAGGGTTTTGTTCACCTCCCTGGCAGGTGCTGGGCCGCACCTGAGCTGCATCCCCTTGACAACGCTGTATGTGGCCTCCCCATTGGGATGAGCCAGATGACTAATCTCCTCCTTGAGACACCTGAGAGGGCTTCACTGGCATGGCCTCATTCAAATCTCAGAGCCCCTCTGTGAGGAAAGGTGGTGCCGGTGTCCCCATCTTCAGTTATGAATGAGGACACTGAGGCAGAGTTAGGCATTTGGCTAAGGCCAACAGCAGGGACCTGAGCTGCCAGCTCGAATGTATATTCTCTCTCATTCTTTCACCTGACTATTATGAACTGAGGGCCTATGCACTGTATGACAGATGCCATCCTCTCTAAAAGCATAATTCTGTTTGAAGGACAAGACGTATCTCTAAAACCTCAAAACCAGCTGGTGAATGAGCAAGACCCTATGTGTGGTGCAGACAATGAGCCTTACAGTGGGAGGGGTGGCATGTGCGATCAGGAAAGGCTTTCTAGAAGAGATGGGGTTTGAGCTGAGCATTGAAGGTGGGTGAGGACTGAGAAGCTGAGATTAAGAGAAGGCCACATTCCAAATGCAAAGTTTGTAAGCCAAGATGCAGAGGGAGGAGAAAGCCCCAGGCAGGTTGTGAAGGTGGCCAAGCCAAGAGGCCGCGAGGAGGTGGGTCTGCGGACTGGGCCGTGGCGGAGACGACGGAAAAGCCGGGACAGAAGGGAGAGGTGGCAGGAGGAGAGAATTCCCTGGTGACAATGAGCTTTCATGCCATCAGCAGAAATACCCTAGGGACAGACTGTGTCGTTTCTTTGATATTTACTTTTCAGGCTACATGGCAAAGATGGGCTAGTAATCTGCCATATGCATGTCTTTTTCTTTGCTTGTTCACCTTTCCTAGCTTGCCTTGCAATTAGAGGGCCAGCATTTCCCTACCCCTAGAAACTCCTGCGTGACCCCTCATGCTATCTCTTCCCCAACCTGCTGCCTGGATGGAGACTCCAACGCTCTAGGGGAACCTGGGTCCCTGAATCACCACATGGAGTTGTTCTTAGATGCCACTGAGTCATTTTTGACTCAGAGCAACACCATGTGACAGAGTAGAACTGCCCCATAGGGTTTTCTTGGTTGTAATCTTTATGCCAGTTCTTTCTCCCATGGAGATGCTGGGTTCGAACCGCTAACCTTTCGGTTAGTAGCCGAGCACTTAACCTTTTGTGCCACCAGGGCTCCTTTACCACATGGAGGCCCTCCACTAAATGCATGCAGTAAACTATGATGTGAGCAGTAAATACCTTTCTAGTGTGATAAACCACTGAGTTTTGGAGGTTGTTTGTTATAGCAGCCTGCCTATCCTGACTAATACGGGTTGATTCCGTTATACCTGATCCTTCAAACATTTCATGTTTAGATGAAATGTTCATCTTCACTTTTTCAGTGACTAATTTTGGCTTCACCACTCTATTCCCAGAACTGAGCAGAATATTCTGGTATATCCTCAGAAAACACTTCTTAAATGACTGAATAACTGCATCAACTTTAGAGGTCCATAGTGGTATTGTAGCCGTGATGGAGAATCACAGCAGGGCAAGAAAATGAGTATACCAGGGGTGGGACGGGAAAAGACAATCTGAGAAAATCAGAAAGAAGAAAATCCAAACCCTAAGCTATCTTAAGAGCATTTTCTGGGTTTGTTCTTTTACCCCTACAGTAAAAGAGAGTATGTCCTTGCTTTAAACATGTGCTGTTCTCCTTGTTTTGAAATTCCATCTAAATTTCAACATTTACTTTAATAATTCACCCACAGAAGCCAAAACCAGAATGTCACACATCCCTGCAATAGAGCTTTTTTTTAAAAAAAAAAAAAAAGAAAATAAATCTCCTTCAGAAGTAAAAAAAGTCAACACATTCCATTTATTTCCTGTGTACTAAAAGCCTGTGCTCTAGACAGAAACAACAAGCAATATTTTTCCATTTAAAAGGGAGTGGAGAGTTTTTCTGGCTTCTCTGTTTCTCCCCAAGCAGATGGACTTGCACGTTCAAGAGCAACTGGAGTTGCCATAACCTTGAGTGGGGAATGAGCTTGGCCAGACCACACTGTACAAATGCCAGGATCCAGGGTCACGGTAGGGGGTGGGAGGTTCCAATAGAACACGGCGCTGTGCTTGGAGGACCTTGACCACTCCAGGACGTTTCTCACTTGAATCTCACAGGATCTGCACTTGGAACAGCATTTGATACAGAGGAAAACACGAGTATAATAGTGGAGTGTGTGTAACAGTAAAACTTGCTGTCTTCTGCATGAAACATATTCTGCTAACGGGAGAATATCTCCTTGAATAAGTGCCAGGCACTGCATTAACTAAATGCTTTGCATGCATTATCATTGGCTCTTCACAGTAATCTGATGGGGTGGGTGGTTTTATTATTCCCATTTTATAGACAAGGAGACTGAGGCAGAGAGAGGTGGGATGACATGTATAAGGTAACTTAAGTTACAAGTGGCAGAGCTGGACTGGCTAAATTCCATGTGTTTGAACTCAGGCAAAGGATCCCAGGTGGCACAGTGATTAAGCGCTCGGCTGCTAACCAAAAGGTGTGCGGTTTGAACCCACCCAGCTACTGCTTAAGAGAAAGACCTGGAGATCTGCTTCTGTAAAGATGATGGCCTAGAAAACCTGATGGGGACAGTTCTGCTTTGTCACATGGGGTTGCTATGAGTTGAAAATCAAATCGACAGCAGCCAAAGACAGACGCTCAGGTAGATTCGTCCTGAACAAGCCATGGTCTTAGCTGGGTTCATAATATGTAGTGTCATTTCCTTGCTTAACTACCTAAGTCTGGGTACAAATGGCATCTCAGTTCACTGTTTTTTCTTTTTTTTTTTTAACTTAGCATGACATACACCAAAAATTCTATGTCAACTGTATTTTATGTAAGATTGTTCCAGTGCATAAGCTATTAATGGGAATGACATCAGCATCACTGGGTTGGTTCTGTCACCTTCTCATGCTATTACAGTACCATTTAGAAACTCATTTCATTTCAAGGAATCACCGTACACTGTCCCCCTCCCTCTGTGTCTCTCCTCCTAGCTGATGGTGTCACTTCCCCCCTCCTCCCTTTGTGAGCTCTACAATCTGGCTTCTCTTCCAGCGTCTCCATAGGCATTTTTCTCACTACTGGTACCCATGCTAATAAACCTGATGGGGTCTTCTCCGTCTCTTGTCTTCCTCAGGCGCCCTGGATTTTCAGCTGCTCATCATCTCGTCCCTCTGACTGTCCTTTCTCCCTCAGCTTCCACAGACTCCTTGTTGTTGTTGATGTGTGCCATTTAGTCGACTCTAGCTCACAGCCACCCTGTGTGACAGAGCAGAACTGCCCCCCATGGTTTCCCAGGCTATCACCTTTATAGGAACAGCTCATCACAGCTTTCTCTGGTGCAAACGGTTAACGCACTCAGTTGCTATCCCAGAGGTTGGAGGTTCAATTCTACCCAGAGGGGCTTCAGAAGAAAGGCCCAGTGATCTACTTCTGAGAAACCAGCCATTGAAGAGCTGGTGGAGCACAGTTCTATTCTCGCACACGTGGGGTGTGTTCTCCTGTGCTCCTTCCCTCCAGTCTTATAGCTGAGCCATCTCCCCTAAGCCAACGACATTCCAGTCAACACCTCTCCCCTGAACCCCAAACGTGGACGTTCTGACAGGGCCCTTGCATGTAACCATTCTAAAGTCACCTCATTGTCAACATACATAGCACCAAGCACATGGCCTCAGCTCAGCTGGCCAGAGAACAGTTCACCTCCTAAGTGGCTCCATTTCCTTCCAGAGCAGGCCATTCACAGGGCCCTATACTTGGACTTGGGGCCCTGAGAACCGTTGTGGAAGCATCTAGCCCAGTGTCTGGCACAAAAAAGGTGTGGTGCAATGGTGATCTGCTTCCACGAAGATTACAGCCTAGAAAAGCCTGTGGGGCCACTTCTACTCCATCATATAGGGTCACCAAGAGTTGGAATTGACTCAACGGCACCTAACACCACCGCCACTACCAGGGGTATATATTTCTTTCAGGATCTAGCAATCTATAAAGATTCCCTCGATTGCCCCAGTCAAAAATGTTCTTTATGTTCTTTGAATTCCTATAAAGTTTACTCAGGACCATGCACTCTATTCACTACCATTTGTAGAATCTGTTGAGTTCTTAAGGAGCTCTGGTAGTGCAACAGTTGAGCCACTCGGCTGCTAACCTAAAGGTTGGCGGTTCGAACCCACCCAGCATCTCTACAGGAGAAGACCTGGCGATCTGCTCCTGTAAAGATTACACCCTAGAAAACCATATGGAGCAGTTCTACTCTGTCACATGGGGTTGCTTTGAGTCAGAATCAACTCAATGGCTAACAACAACAACATTGAGTTTTTACACTGTGTAAGGATTGATTCAATCGCTCCTAAAAATAGCTTTAATAGACAAAGTCCACCTGATTTTGCAGATGGGAAAATAGGTCCAGAAGATGTATTCACCCGAAGTTGTAAGTGGGATTTAAACATAGGGAGTCTGACTCCAGAGCCCACTTGCCTCACTAATGCCCAGGTTAAATACTCCTGTGTTGTTAGTCCTGCTGTCCAGCTGGCCCCGACTCATGGCAACCCCATGTACAATGGGGTCAGACCACTGTGACCCATAGGGGTTTCATTTGTTTCCTATTGTCTCCCAAAAGGATTTAAGCTTTTCAATGACAAAGATAATGTATTTTGTTATTTTGTTTCTGTTCTAATGGATTTGGCTAAGGGCTTAGCACATGATATTGATTTAATGAACATTCACTGATTTTGGAGTTCTTGGGGGGTGCAAACAGTTAATGCACTTGGCTGTTAACCAAAAGGTTGGTGGTTTCAGTCCACCCAGAAGTGCCATGGAAGAAAGGCCTGGGGATCTCCTGAAAAACCAGCCATTGAAAACCCTACAGAGCACAGTTTTACTCTGACACACATGGCGTTGCCAAGAGTCGGAACTGACTCAATGGCAACTGTTTTTTTGTTTGTTTTACACTGATTTTGGCTTCTGGCTTCCAGACTTTATGATATTGTGACCCCAGATGTGTTCAGTAGTTCATGAAAGCAATTGTCATGTCAGGATTATTTGTCCCGATAAAAAACAGGCAAATGACCAGCACAAGGCCAATGTGACCAGCGGCACCCTGACCACAAACTGTTCCATCTCGCTGGGCCCTCATCTTCCATTTCCTTTGGAAAAAGACAGAAAGAAACCCCAGGTAAAGACCCACGAGCTCATTGCTATTCTGAAATCATTTTGCTTCCGACTCTGATTCACATCACCTCAGAGCCTTTGTTGACATTATCCTCGAACAACTGTATCCATCTTTCCAAAGGGACAGAGCCCCAACCAGCCACAGCAGTCTGGGGACAGAGACCGCCTTCCGACCGACCGACGGGCAAACCCTCTGCCCCCAGGCCCACCGCCGCTGCCGGGCCTGTGAGCGCATTTCTAAGACTCATATTTGCGGTGTAGGATGGTTGGGTGCGGAGGAGCCTCTGGGATTCTTGATAAAGGCGGCCTTCATTAAGGCGAGGTGCACAGGCAAGGTGCCCTTGCTCCGAGGAAGGACGACCCAGCCTGAGAAGAATGTGCCTCCTCAGGGTGGGAATCACGTGGATCAAGCGCCTTGTGCACAAACAGCCTTTTTAACCTCCTTGGCCGACCGAGAGGAAGGGCTTAGCTAGATGCAGGGAGGGGCTCAAGCGGCATGTCTTGGTAGCATCAACAGACACAATGCTGTGGAGACACAATGGCTGCATTTAAACGGAGCAGTCTGCTAAATGAGTGGCTGGCCACTTTCCAGATGGCTGATGTGACACAGGGCTGGAGGAATCTTTTATTCAATCCTGTATCTGTCTGGAGGGAGACATGACAGGCCAGATTACAGCCACTGCATGGTAGTGGCGGTGACAGAGCAGAGGCAGCTTTGAAAGCCTCACGTCACACATGCTCAGTGTCGCCAGTGAGGCAGCATGGTGGCATGGTGCGTGGTCGGGGGGCTTCAAGGAAAGCCAGCTCTCAGCTGAGGACGGCCATCTCTGTGCGTGTCTGCCTAGAGTATCACTTTACCCGCCTACCAGATGCCAGGGACAGGCGATCTTAACAGGATGAAGCAACAGTATCCAGTCAGAAGGCAGAAATACTGGTTGTGTTCCATGTGCTTTCTTTATGTGTATTGAATAACCATCTCACGTCCCTCGGTGGCATAAATGGTTTGTACTCTGCTCGTAACCAAAAGGTTGGCCGTTCGAACCCACTCTAAGGCACCACGGAAGAAACAGGCCTGACAATCTGTTTCCGAAAGGTCGCAGCCTTGAAAACCCTATGGAGCAGTTCTACTCTGTACACATGGGGTCGCCATGACTTGGAATCGACTTGAAGGCAAGTAAGAACAATAACCAGTAAAATCAGTTGCCATCCAGTGAACTCCGACTCATGGCGACCCCACGTGTTTCAGAGTGGAATTGTGCTCCATAAGGTTTTCAATGGCTGATATTTTGGAGGTAGGTCACTGGCTTTTCTTCCTAGTCCACCTTAGTCTGGAAGTTCCCCTGAAATCTGTCCACCATGGGCGTCCCTGTTGGTATTTGAAATGCCAGTGGCATAGCTTCCAGCATCACAGCAACACATGAGCCACTGTAGTATGACAAACTGACCGACCACATTCTAGGCGGTCTCTGGGTGATGCAAATGGTTAAGCACTCAACTACTAGCCGACAGGTTGGCAGTTCGAGTCTACCCAGAGGTACCTCAGAAGACAGGCCTGGTGATCTGCTTCTGAGAGGTCACAGCCTTGAAAAGCCTTGGGGTAGACCTACTGTGCACACATGGGGTCGCCATGAGTTGGAATTGACTCAATAGCACTAACAGCAGCAGCAGCAGCAGCAATGAGAAGCAGCCACAGCAGTTCGCTGGGATGAAATGGGACCTACAGAAAGGCAGCTCTGCTGACTGGCTTCTCCCTGGTAAACTGCACCCCCAACTTATTTTTATTGAAACATTTCTAGGGGTGAGGTGTCACAGTGTTTCCTGGCTGGAAAGTTCTGACCTTCTGGTAAGCAGAGCTGGCCTACCCAGCCCCAGGGCCTCACCCTCCACACTGGGCAGCAGCTTCCGCTTATTGCTGCCTTCACTCTGGAGGAAAAGTTTAACTGGTGAACCACCAACAGTACTTCCTGTGACATTCGGGGGAAAACTACAGTTGGCTTAGCAAAACTGCGGCTTGGACCCACGAGGGTGGAAAGGTTTGAGTTCTGCTCTGTGTGGGTACACCGAAGGTCTCTCACTACATTCTTCCCTCTCAGGGGTTTCCAAACATAGGGACTAAGTCTGTCCTAGAAAAGACTGGTCGCTGTCCAGCCAACTCTGACCCTCGGTGACCCCACGGGTGTCAAGGACAGCTGTGCTCCATGGGTTTTCAATAGACACGCTCATTTGGAAGTAAACCACCAGGCTTTTCTTCTGAGGCACCTCTGGGTGGACTTGAACCTCCAACCTTTTCGTCAGCAGCTGAGTTTGTTAACCGCTTGCACCACCCAGGGACTCCAAGTCTCCGCTCTCCAAAACCAACCAAACACACCCGTTTCTGCCAAGTTGTTTCAGACTCATAGCGACCCTATAGGTCAATGCAGAACTGCCCCATAGGGTTTCCAAAGCTGTAATCTTTAAGGAAGCAGACTGCCACAGCTTTCTCCTTCAGAGCTGCTGGGTGGGTTCAAACTGCCAACTGTTCAGTTAGCAGCTGAGCACTTAACCACCGTGCCACCAGGGTTCCTTATACTCAGCCTGAAATCAACAAGTTAAGGAGTGAGCAGGACTGTCCTAGAGGGGGATATAGCACTACCCCCCCCCCCCACCAGTCTCACCCAGATACATCCCTTTTGCAGCTGTTCTCAATCTAGTCTCCTCATCTGAACCACAAAGCACAGAAAGTGATTTGGGGACCATTTTCTCGATGGCACAGAACTGGTATCATGCTAGATGCATCCCTATATATAAGGGGTGCCTCAGGGCATGCTGGCTTAGACTTATAGATGGAGGTGTCGGTCGCCAGAGTCCAGGCTAGGGAAAGGAAGGTATTCTAGCCTCTCAGACATACCACAAGGGAGAGCAGTGAAGTCCCTCAACTATCACATCGTTCCAAGTCTGCTCGATAAGCAATAAGGATTCAGCTCAGAAAGGGTATAAAAAAGGTGTATTAACTTCTTGGGGCCCCCAAGTAGTGTAAATGGCTAACATGCTCAGCTGCTAACCAAAAGGTTGGAGGTTCGAGTCCACCCAGAGGTACCTTGGAAGAAAAGCCTGGTGATCTACTTCAAAAAAAAAAAAAAAAAAAAAAAAAACCCAGCCATTGAAAACCCTTTGGAGCACGGTTCTACTCTGGCACACATGGAGTCGCCATGAGTCAGAATCACTCAACAGCAGCTGGCTTACTAACCTTCTTAAAAAACAGGTTCCTTAACATGCTGATAGATAAATATTATGAATGGCCTTTAAGTGCATGATCCTACACCAGGTGCAAAAATCTAAAGAAGTCCCAAGGACAGTCACTCATCCAAACAGCTTTGTATATGAAGGTAGTGAACCGGGGTCCCCTTGCCTTTGTCAGCATCTCACAAAGGTGGGGTCCTTTATGCTGAATGTGAGTGGGCCCCCCAATTCCTGAGATGGGTGACAAGAAGTATGCAAAATGTGAACCCCCAGAAGCTGCTAAAGAACAGCTAGGTGACAGATTAGGTGACAGGGCAGGTGGAGTCAGTGCTCCCGCCTTATGAACGAATGTTTCTCACACCTGCAACCTGTAGCATTTCTAGATGGCAATATGAGCTCTTTAGCAGCCCTGGTGGTGCAATGGATAAGCACTTGACTGCTAACCAAAAGGTTGGTGGTTCAAACCTACCCAGCGGCTCAGTGGAAGAAAAGGCCTGGTGATCTTCTCCCATAAAGGTTACAGCCCAGAAAACCCAATGGGACAGTTCTACCCTGTCACATGGGGTTACTATGAGTCAGAATCAACCCCATGGCACCCAACTACATGAGATCTTCAATGCTACATTTGCTTTAAGCCTTCTTCCAGCCTCAAGAAAATGTGATTTTTTAAAATGGGCATCTAACGAGACCTTAAAAAATACTATTTGGAAGTGGTGTGACTTTTGCATTCAAATATAGCCCTGCGAAGAGCCACCCTTGATTGACATTTTGTTACCGAACCTGGAGAGTTGGGTCCTGGTCAGGGGTGCTCAGACTTGCCAATTATCTGGACACTGGTCTTTGAGAAAGAGAAAGTAACTTTACTGCAACGTGAAGAGCAAGGGGCCGGGAGGAAGTTCTTCAGATCTCACTCCCCAAGCTACAGGGAAGCAGGGCTGATATGTGATTTGGGCAGCAAGATGGTGGCTGCACAGGGGTACCAGGGAGGGAAAATTCTAGAAGGCGGCTAGGAAACAGGAGGTGATGTGGTTCTTGTTGGCCCACTCGCTTTGGAATAGGGTCCAGGTGATGATTTTCCTTCTGATTCGTTCCACCTGTTGCTGCGTTCTCTGTTGAGGTCAATTAGCAGTTACAGCTGGCCCTTCTGCACATGTTGGGTGGGCCAAATCTGACTTCGGCTAGTTTAAGGACTAATGGAAATTTACTGGCATTAGTAGGGTCAGGTTACAATTTTATTCCACTATTGTTGTTGGGTGCCATCAACTCGATTCAGAATAATAGTGACCCCATGTGACAGGGTAGAGCTGCCCCATAGGGTTTTCTTGGCTGTAATCTTTTATACACACATTGCTATGTGACCCTAGCTGCTCTCCCTATAATGTAACAGCACATTCCTCCTTTCCACCCCCGATTTCCCTGTCCATTCAACCAGCTCCTGTCCCTTTTTACCTTCTCATCTCACCTCCGGACAGAAACTGCCCATTTAGTCTCATGTATCTACTTGAGCTAAGAAGCACTCTCTTCATGAGTATCATTTTATGTCCCATAGTCCAGTCCAATCTTTGTGTGAAGAATTGGCTTCAGGAATGGTTTCAGTTCTGGGCTAACAGAAAGCCCGGGGGCCATGTCTTCTGGGGTTCCTCCAGTCTCAGTTAGACTAGTAAGTCTGATCTTTTTACTAGAATTTGAGTTCCACACCCCACTTCTCTCCTGCTCCATCAGGGACTCTGTTGTGTTCCCTGTCAGGGCAGTCATTGGTGGTAGCCAGGCACCATCTAGTTCTTCTGGTCTTGGGCTGATGGAATCTCTGGTTTATGTGGCCCTTTCTGTCTCTTGGGCTAATATTTTCCTTGTGTCTTTGGTGTTCTTCATTCTTCTTTGCTCCAGGTGGGTTGGGACCAATTGGTGCATCTTAGATGGTTGCTTGCTAGCTTCTAAGACCCCAGAAGCCACTTACCAAAGTGGGATGCAGAACATTTTCTTGATAAACTTCGTTATTGGACTGTAATCTTCATGGGAGCAGATTGCCAGTTTTTTTCTCCCACACGTGGAGCTGCTGAGTGAGTTCAAACCTCCAACCTTTCGGTTAGCAGCTGAGTGCTCAACCGTCGTGCCACCAGAGTTCCTTTTTATTCCACTACAGTGCTGTTAATTAAGAACCCTAGACAATAGTAACGAAGATTAAAGCAGAAGCAGCAGCAAACTCTTCTTGCAACAAAAAAGCCAAAACCAAACCCATTGCCATCCAGTTGGTTCTCAGTCATGGTGACCCTATAGGAAAGGGGGGAACTGCCTCAGAGCGTTTCCAGGTAGCGGCTGGTGGGTTCAAACTGCCAACCTTTTGTTTAGTAGCCAAATGTTTAACCACTGCACCACCGGGGATCCTTCCTGAAATAGAAGGCAAACCGGATTTGCTGCGAACCTAGATTTAAAAAAAGGAACGCAGTCTCTCAGCTCAACCACACGTCGTCCACTAGGGGGCAGTGAATGCTCGCGTCGCCAGCGGGAGGGATGCAGCGATGGTTGCTACAGATACACCGGAAGGGTGGCAGACCTTTTACACAAAGGGAGCAGTGCCGCAGCGACGACAGGTGTAGGGAGCAGTCAGTTATTCCTACCAGCATTGCATTTTTACCAATGATCTTGCATTCTAATGAGCTGGCAGCGCCTCTCGCATTTGCCTCTGCTTTGTGTCCCTGACTCCTTGTGGACAGCAGCACCCCAGTGACCAGGCTGGACTGCGCCCAGCAGAGTCGCAAGGTGGAGAGGCCGAGCAGCGGAGCCCGGTTTACACGATCGCCCGGGGCTGGTAGCCACAGGGGCACGACTCATCGACGAGGGGCCCCCCTCTTCACGGCGTCCTTGGTCCAGTGCCCATTTCGGGCTGCCTGCTGGTGGCAACACAGCACACAGCCCGGGCACCATCTCTGTCGTGGGCTGGGTGAACGGCGCCCCCTACAGTCCAGCGGTGCACAGACCCTTCCCCACTCCCACCACGTGGGCATCTCTGGGTCTCCATAGACACGCCCATCCGCTCTCTCCCACGGGCCTCATTTTTTTTTTTAAATCTGCATTAAGAAGGCTTCGGGTAAAGTGGAGAGGAAGACAGCAGACACCTCAGCAGAACTAGGACTTGGGGCCGTTTTGATTTCGGCGTCTGCAGACTCCCTTCTCATCCGTCCTCTCTACGCATCCCTGGTTGTGATGCCCTCCTAACGTTCTGTCTGAAACAGTAAGGGATGCAGTGGAGTCCGCTCTGGCTCACAGAGCCCTCGTATGTGTCAGAACAGTACTGGGCTCCATACGGTTTTCAATGGCTCGTTTTCCAGAAGTAGATGACCAGGCCTTTCTTCCAAGGTTCCTCTGGGTGGACTCAAACCCCCAACCTTTCCATTAGCAGCCGAGCACCTTAACTGTTTGCACCACCCAGAGATTCCGATGTTTTTCTGTCTTAAAAAGACCAAACCCATTGCTGTCGAGTAGATCCCAACTCATAAGGACCCTACAGGAGAAAGCAGAGCTGCCGCACAAGCTTTCCAAGGATTTAGAGAAGCACATTGCCACATCCGTCTCCCGCAGAGTGGGTTCAAACCTCCAACATTTTGGTTAGCAGCTCAGCGCTTAACCACTGTACCACCAGTGGCTCCCATCATCTGCCTTAGCCCTGTCCGCACCTGCCCTTCAACAAGATTCTGGGATGTCCAATCATTGGGCTTTAGTTGTGTTTACATCCCTCCATCTCCACTCCTGGGGGAATTTGCATTTAAGCCTTATTTCTAATTGGGAAACAAAATACAGAGAAAAGAGCCTCCCTCCCCTGCCTATTGTGAGGTGAGCCGGAAGGACCATTCCCCCTGCCCTCTGGCTGTATGCTTTCCAGAGTGGTCTCCGCATTCCCAGCCCCAGTTCTTCACATAGTTACCTGGAATATCTCTTTTGTTTTACATGAAAGCCAACAAAGCATGTTGTTGTTATTAGTTGCCATCAAGCCGACTCCAATTCGTGGCGACCCTGTGTACAACAGAAAGAAACATTTCCTGGTCCTGCACTGTCTTCATGGGCTTTGGTATGTTTGAGTCCACTGTTGCGGCTGCTGTGTATTCTGAGAGACTTCCAATATAGGGGGCTCATCTTCCAGCACTGTGCCAGACAATGTTCTCTTGTGATGCATAGGGTTTTCACTGACTAATTTTCAGAATTACATCACCAGACCTTTCTTCCTAGTCTGTCATAGTCTGGAAGTAGATTGCCAGGCCTTTTTTCCTAGTCTTTCTTAGTCTGGACACTCCCTTGAAACCTGTCCACCAAGGGTGACCCTGCTGGTATCTGACATACTGGTGGCATAGCTTCCAGCACCACAGCAACACGCAAGCCAGTACAGTATGACCTCAGATGTGGCCTCTAGGTGGAGATGCTACAGCCTTCTTGCAGCCATGGCAAACCTGAGCACCGAAGCCCCAACAATGGAGGTAGAAAGTAGGCTTGTTTTCAATCACACCTTTGAATCCTTGAATAACCCACATTGGAGAGCGCCACATCACCACATTTATTTTGTAGGATAATCAATTTCCAAAATGTGTAGACATGTAGGATCTTCTATAACTTGCGGCCAAAAGCATCCTAACTGGTCCATGTGGTTCCACAAGAGAAAGCAAGGAGGATGAGGCACATCTAGGGGTTAGAATGCTAATACCAAGGGCTCTGGGGTGACAGCCCATACTTCGATGAGTTATTTCACTTTATTTGGGGAGATATCAACTACCCAACGATCCTACTGGAAGAGATCCATATACATGCCTATTCCAAAGAAAGGTGATCCAATGGAATATGGAAATTACTGAACAATATCATTAATATCACATGCAAGTAAAATTTTGCTGGAGAGCGTTCAAAAACGGTTGTAGGAGAACATCGACAGGGAACCGCCAGAAATTCAAGCCAGATTCAGAAGAGGACGTGGAATGAAGAGATATCATTGCTGATGTCAGATGGAACCTGACTGAAAGCAGAGAACACCAAAAAGATGTTTATCTGTGTTTTATTGACTATGCAAAGGCATTCGGCTGTGTGGATCATAACAAATTATGAATAACATTGTGAAGAATGGGAATTCCAAAACATTTAATTGTGCTCATATGGAACTTATACATAGACCAAGAGGCAGTCATTCCAACAGAACAAATGGATACTGCGTTGTTTAAAATCAGGAAAAGTGTGTTTCAGGGTTGTATCCTTTCACTAGACTTACTCAATCTGTATGCTGAGCAAATACCTGAGAAGCTGGACTATGTGAAGAAGAACGTGGCATCAGGATTGGAGAAAGACTCACTAACAACCTGCAATATGCAGATGACACAACCTTGCTTGCTGAAAGTGAAGAGCAATCGAAACACTTACTGATGAAGATCAAAGACTATATCCTTCAGTATGGATTACACCTTCCATAAAGAAAACAAAAATCCTCACACCTGGACCAATAAGCAACATTATGATAAATGGAGAAAAGATTGAAGTTGTCAAGGATTTCATTTTACTTGGATCCACAATCAACACCCACAGAAGCAGCAGTCAAGAAATCAATCGGTGCATTGCACTGGGAAAATTTGCTGCAAAAGACCTCTTTAAAGTGTTGAAAAGCAAAGATGTCACTTTGAGGACTAAGGTGCACCTGACCCAAGCCATGGTGTTTTCAGTCACCTCATATGCATGTGAAAGCTGGACAATGAATAAGGAAGACAGAAGAAGAATTGATACTTTTGAACTATGGTGTTGGTGAAGAATACTGACTATACCATGGACTGCCAAAAGAATGAA
The DNA here is from genome assembly GCA_030035585.1 of Dugong dugon. Classification (NCBI taxonomy): domain Eukaryota; kingdom Metazoa; phylum Chordata; class Mammalia; order Sirenia; family Dugongidae; genus Dugong; species Dugong dugon. The sequence goes on from CM057477.1 coordinate 5,552,403, forward strand.
CAAATCTGTCTCGGAAGAAGTACAGCCAGCATGCTCCTTAGAAGTGAGGATGGCGAGACTTCATCTCATGTAGTTTGGACGTGTTATTAGGAGGGACCAGTCCCTGGAAAAGGACATCATGCTTGGTAAAGTAGAGGGTCGGCAAAAAAGAGGAAGACTGTCAACAAGATGGATTGACAAAGTGGCTGCAACAATGGGCTCAAACATAGAAATGATTGTGAGGATGGGGCAGGACTGGGCAGTGTTTTGTTCTGTAGTACACAGGGTCACTATGAGTCAGAACCAACCTGACTGCACATAACAACAACAACAATCTTTACGGGAGACCTGGCTGCACTGTGGTTAAATACTTGGCTGCTAACTGAAAGGTCAGCAGTTCAAACCCAAAGTGAGTGCTTTAACCATTGCGCCACCAGGGCTCCTTAGTATTGATGGTAATTATATAACCCAGGCCTCTCTTAGCAAAGTGGACAAGACTACTGGCTCCTGAAAGTTTCCTGATGTGGGAGATTGGATTATCAGCAGGACTATGAAGAGAGGCACACACTCAAAGCAACGCGGTCACCGCCATCTTTGAGTGGGGCACCGCTGCCTGCTTCCTTCTCGGGCCAAAAGCCTATGCGCAAGAGATTTGGTTGCTGTGCAACACGTATGCTGCCCTTGTTTCCATCGGTCATGACTGAACCGTTTAGAAACAGTTCTAAGCACTGGTCTAAACAACGCTAAGCAGTTCAGACAAGAGCTAATCCAAACCATCACAGGGGTGCATTTGAGTGGTGGTGAGATCAGAACCAGCACAAGCAAGTGTCCACAGCTCCCTTAAATTCTGTCTGCAGAATGTGCTTTTGAGGCTGAGGATACATTGGCTGCTTCAGATCCCTGGCTGGCAAGCCCCGGTTGCCCATGGCAACCCAGCTGCACTGAAGTGCTAGCATTTGTAAACGTGCATGGGTTTAAAATTATATTATTGGTTCTGTTTAGAAGATGGTCATCTGATTTGTACGTAGCTCTGGATAAATTACTTATTATCCTTCCAGCCCTCAGAGTGAGAGTCGCGCTTTCTCCTTTTTTTTAAAGTTTTTCATTTTAGAGAGACAGCAAATTGTGTCAGCAGATGCGAAATGAAATGTTTCCCGTAAACAACCATGTTTGAGGAATTCACATCCCAGGCACAAGCTGGGGAAGGGGTCAGGGCATTACTGAATAAATAGTAAATGGAATGGAATTCGGGAAAGATGGAACCTATGTCAGGTGCTCTAATCCAAAGAGGCTGCAAGGTATAGCTTGAATTAAAGTGAGAAGCAGAAAGGAACAGGGGGTGATACAGCTCCATCCTGGACTCAATCAGTTCAAGCTGAGCCCCAGAATTTCACTTCTGGTTGTGTGTGTGTGTGTGTGTGTGTGTGTGTGTGTGTGTGTGTGTGTTTATGCACAGTATACCTGGCAGTTCGAGCACACCCAGTGGTGCTGCAAAAGAAAGGCCTGGAAATCTGCTTGCATAAAGATTACAGACTTTTTTTGTTGTTGTTATAAATATAGCTATCAACTTCTTACAGGTGTTCAACTAACTGACAGCAATTACAATAATTGGCTATGCAATCTTACTCTTTTTTTTAATTGTGCTTTAAGTGAAAGTTTACCCTTCAAGTTAGTTTCTCATACAAAAATTTATACACACATTGTTATGTGACCCTAGTTGCTCTCCCTATACTGTGATAGCACACTCCTCCTTTCCACCCCGGATCTCCTGTGTCTGCTCAACCGTAGGCTGTAATCTTTATGGAAGCTGCTCGCCAGGTGTTTCTCTCGTTGAGTGTCTGGGTGGGTTTGAACTGCCAAACTTTTGGTTAGCAGAGAAAATACATGTTTATGTGTATGGACATATGTATGCATACAGTGTAATATTATAATCAATTATTTTACATTAATTTAAAAATATTAAGGAAAACAAGAGATAAATAGAATCATGACGAATTAGTACCACGAGGAATCAAGTTACGTGGGGCACGTATGTGCCCTAATGATTCCCAAGTCCACATGTACAGCTCACCCGACTCACGTGGGCTCCAGATCAGCCTATTCAACCGCCTGTTGGACACAGCGTCAACCAACGTGACTTAAACTGAATTAGTCATTTTCCCCCGAAGAACTGACCCACAGGGTTTCCAAGACTGTAATCTTCACAGAAGCAGACCACCAGGTCTTTCTCCCGACGAGCGGCTGATGGGTTCCAACTGCTGACCTTTCAGTTAGCAGCCCAGTGCTTTACCCCCTGCGCCACCAGGGCTTCTTACTATGGTGCATTACCTCAGGGTGTAAACCCCCACCGCCAGGGTGGTGCCAAATGCAGGGAAACTTTGTCACAGTGACTTCAGGGAGGCTGCCTCTACTCCAAGCTCCATACACTTGCCTGATGGGAGCCATCCAGCCAATTCTGACCCATGGACAGACGGGCACTAGGACCCAGAGGAACAGCAAGGGCAGCAGAGCGAGGGGACTACTTCAGACTGACGGGGCGACCCCGAGAGAAACGGCCCGCAGAGGGACCCCATGCCTGTAAAATGGCGCCCGTGAAGAAAACACAAGAGGGAGCATCCTACCTTCAACACAGGAAAGTCGAGCCCCACAGATTAAGTCATCGACCGCGAGCAGCTAAACCCCTCCCCCGCGCATGCGTTTGGAATTCCAGAACTCACGCATCCAGAACGCCTGAATCAGCGCTGGGGGAAAAAAAAACACCCTAAGGGTAAGAGTGCCCTCTAGTGGTCCTCGGGAGAACATACCAGGAGAGCTCTCCGAAAAACACAGCAAGGTACCCAATCCTAAGGAAAAGTATATGGTATTTTCAGGGAATGAACTCAATAATTAAATCCCGCAAACATACAACATGAAGTTTGTAAGAAATAAGTACTAAGTAAACTCATCGAATATAGGTTGTATATTGAGGTTAAAGGAGACTCAACAGAAATGGGGGAGGGAGGAGGATATCAGGAATAGATTTTAATAGAAGTTGTATGTTGACTGTTTATATATTAAACACTGGTATATGGGTAGGTACAGGTGTGTGCTTAGGTGAGAACAGAAGTATCTATAGGTACATGTAAATACACATATGTGGGTGCAGGCACATATATTCATTGAAGACACAAATACGGATACTCCTCAGACATAACCAATACCTTCCAAGATTGGTTTTCTGGGTTTGAAGGCTTAAGACCATAGTCTCATGGGACAGTTCAGTCAACGGGCATAACAGTGCACAAAAATCATGATCTGTATTCTAGTGAAGTGAGTAGCATCTGGGGTCGTAAAAGACTGACTCAGTAGCACCTGACAACAACAACAACCCATGAGATCAGTGCCCTACTTACAAACCGTCAGTATGAGACCAAAAGGTCAAGAGTTACTCAAAAGCAAAGATGAAGAGATTAGGGGGGAGGGAAACTAGAGTCCTGGAAAGGAAACAAACTGAACGAAAACAGAATGTTGACACATTGTGATAAATGTGACTAATGTCACTGAACAATTTGTGCAGAGATTGTCAAATGGGAACCCACCTTGCCATGTAAACTTTCGCCAGAAACTCAATAAAATATTATTTAAAAAAAAAAAAAGTCCAACTCATAGTGACCCAATATGCCAGAGTAGAACTGCCCCATAGAGTTTTCTAGACTATAAATATTTACAGAAGCAGACTACCACATCTTTCTCCATCAGAGGGGGTAGTGGGTTTGAACTGCCAGCCTTTCAGTTAGCAGCCGAGTGCTTTAACCACTGCGCCTTATACACTTGCCTAGGGCTTGTCATTCTCTGTCTTCCACATATCTCTGTGGAGAGTGTAAGGTGGCATCATATGCAGGGCATTTTGGTCTGTGTGGGAATGTTCTGAAAAGTAGCCCTGGTGGCGCAGTGGTTAAGCACTCATGTTCTAACTGAAAAGTTGGCAGCTGGAACCCACCAGCCACTCCACGGGAGAAAGACCTGGTGATCTGCTTCCATAAAACTGTTCGGCATCCTAGCGACACGCAGGCCTCCACTGACAGATGGGTGGTGGCTGTGCCTGAGGTGCATTGGCTGGGAATTGAACCTGCGTCTCCTGCATGGAGGGCGGGAACTCTACCACTGTACCCCCACTCCTCTAGTCACTAATTGCTTTAATTGTGTCCTCAGAACAACTGCCTGAGGCAGCGCTTTGGATTGTGTCCCCCCAAAATATGTGCTGTAAATCCTAACCTCTAAGCCTGTGTTTATAATCCCATTTGGGAATGGGTTGTCTTTGTTATGTTAATGAGGAAGGATTAGTGTAGGGTGTATCTTGAGTCAACCTCTTTTGAGATATAAAAGAGATTAAACAAGCAAGCTAAGAAGCAGAGATGGGGAAGAGAGATGCTCAGACTCATGTAGATCACCCAGGAACAGAAGCTCAGAAGAGACAAGGACCTTCCTCCAGAGCTGACAGAGAGAGAAAGGCTTCCCCTTGAGCTGGCGCTCTGAATTCAGACTTTTAGCCTCCTAAACTGTGAGAAAATAAATTTCTGTTTGTTAAAGCCCTCCCACTTGTGATATTTCTGGTATAGCAGCACTAGATCACTAAGACAGAATTGCCCTATACAAAAACAAAGTTTGCTGACCCCTGGTTTCAGGGAAGGGCTCAGGGCAGAGAGCATTCTTGTCAGAAGTCCGTTGGTATCAGTATGTTAAACAAGGAGAGAAGGGCATCGCTGTGGTTTGGCAGGTATAGATGCCTGGGGCTCAGGCCACACGCTGGAGAAACCAGGCCTTTAGCAGCACAACGCATTCTTGACCTGACCTGTGAATGATGCTGTCAGAAGTGAGGGAAGACGTGATGCCCTTATAAATGTGGACTTAGAAACCGGCCAGGCCTGATTCTTCCAGTGAAGAGAACTCCTGTCACAGAGTTTGCTGAGGACAAGTGCTAACGACTTCCTTTTTGGAGGATTGTATTTTTGTTCATTAGGCAATTAATTGCAGAATTTCCTACACTTCTACTTATGACACTAAAGATTTAAAATATAAAAAAAAAAATCCAGTATAATTTTAGCAGCAATTAACCTGAATTCCACAGAGGAGTGCTTCCAGCCGCTGTAAGCAGGCTACCGTGGGGTTCAAGCCCAGGCTTTCTGCTTGGAGTCCTGCTCCCTCACCCCTTCCCGCCTGCTGCCTGAGTCCATTGTTATCATGCTCGCCCCATGCACTGTTATCTCTTCTCTCTTTCCAAAAAGTGACAGCTAGAGGACATTTGGAAGAAGCAGGACTAGAAACGTTTTGGGGCCGAGAAGCGACTCTGTCAGTCAGTGAAGGCAGCTGTTGTTGTCAGTTGTCCTTGCGTCACTTCTGTCTCATCGTGACCCCGTGGGCAGAGTAGAAATGCCCCACAGGGTTTGCAAGGCTGTGACTTTCTGGAAGCAGATCACCAGCTCTGTCTTCTGAGGCGTTGTGAACAAATTCATATTACATTTTCTTTCTTCTCTCTGGTTCAGAGGCAGAAAAATGCTATGACATGAAAAAACACAAAAAGCAAGCCCACAGGTCCCCAAACTCAGAACCCCCATCGGCAGAGCAGGAGTAGAAGCTGCCAGGAATTTTTAGAACAAAAACTTCACATGGACTGACCTTGTTTCATTTTAGGGCACTGCAGTGGATTCTAGTCAGAGGAATTGAAGCACCAGACATACGTAATAAGAAAATCCTTTTAAAATATCATAAAACCAGCAGAATGTTTCTAGTGCCCTCAAAGTGGTTTATATAATATAAAAGATAAGAGGTAAATTGACATGTTGATTCTCCACGTAAGAGGCTGCTTATTTCCAAACTAGCTTGAAGTACAGTAGATGAGACATTAAAGATAAAAGATCCAAGCAACCAGTATCTAATTTCAAACACCTAATCTGTAAATTGGAGCCCTGGTATCGCAGTGGTTAAGGGCTACAGCGAACTACGGCTGCTAACCAAAAGGTTGACAGTTGAAATCCACCAGCTGCTCCTTAGAAACTCTACGGGGCAGGTAGTTCTACTCTGTCCTATAGGGTTGCTGTGAGTCAGAATCCACTCGACGGCAATGGATTTGGGTTTTTTTTGTTTTTTTTTTTAATCTGTCAAGAATATAATGCTTATTCTACTTATATATGTCATACACGCTTTTCCTGAACTTCGTTTCTCTGTTCTTTGTTCTATGGTTCGTTTGTTTTGATTCTTCAGCTCAGACAGCAGAAGACATGATTTACCATGCACGTTACACTCAGCCACAACTGAGACCAGAACTAGTCCAAACTGTCACAGGTCCAGGGCAAAGGATCAAAAGGGACTGATTTGATACAAGCAGGTGGGCCTCTTGGAGGTGTTCACAGTGATCCAATGGCGACAGAAGTTCTAGATCCTTAAGACAAGTTCTAGACAGCAGCATGCAGTCAACAACTTGTACCAGCGACCCCGGCCTCCGGCATTCCATATTGCTGCTGCTGCGGCTTCCGTGGGCGCACGCGCTAGCATTTCCTGGAGCTCTGCCTCATTTTTCTTCTTTTGCGCTTCAGCCTGCGTGTTCACTTCTTCCTCCACTTGGCTCTCAAGGCTCGGAGGTTTCCAACAAGCTGGCCCTGAGGCCGAGAGAACTCCATAGTTTGTTTTTACTGTTGTTCTGTCTTCCACTGTTGTTGTTAGTTGCCATCCAGTGGATTCTGACTCATGGTGACCCCCTGTGTGCAGAGTAGAACTGTACTCCACAGGGTTTTCAATAGCTATGAACTTTTGGAAGCAAATCACCATATCTGTCTTCCGAGGGGCCTCTGGGTGGTTTCGACCGCCAAACTTTAAGCTAGTAGTTGAGCGCTTAACTGTTTGCACCACCCAAGGACCTAGTCTTCTATTATACGCCTGCATTAGTTATCTATCGCTGTGTAACAAATTACCTCAAAATTTTGCATCTTAAAAACAATAATAAATAGTTTTTGTAGATTAGGAATTTAAGGGAGGCTTAACTGCATGGTTCTGGCCCAGTGTCTCTTAAGAAGTTATAGTCAAGATGTCAGAGAAGTATATAGTCGTCTGAAGGTTTGACTGGGGCTGGGGAATTTGTTTCTAAGATGGCACACTGACATGGCTGGAAAGTTGGTGCTGGTTGTTGGAAGGCCACAATTCCTTGCTATATGGATATCTCTGTAAGGTTGCTTGAGTATCCTCACAATATGGCAGCTGGCTTCCCCCAGAAAGAGAGGGCCAAAAAAGCAAGGCAGAAGTCACAATGTCTTTTATAACCTAGCCTTGGAAGTCATATATTGTCATTTCTAAAATACCGTATAGGTTACACAGGTCACCCCTATTCAGTGTGGGAGGGGACTACATAAGGACATGAATGCCAGGAAGTGAGGATCATTAGAGGCTGTCTTGGAGGACAGTTACTACAATGACTGTTTCACAGTTTATTTATCTATTCTCTTGTGGGTGATATTTGTATTGTTTCTTTTTTTCTTTTGCTATTAAAAACTGCGTTGCCATGATCATTCTCATTTATGAGTCCTGGTGTGGTTAAGAGCTCAGCTGCTAAACAAAAGTCCGGCAGTTCAGATCCACCAGCTGCTCCTTGGAAACACTATGGGGCAGTTCTGCTCTGTCCCATAGGGTCGCTATTGAGTCAGAATCGACTTGATGGCCACAGGTTGGTTGGTTTGTTTTTTTTTGGTGCACAAGTGCAAGCCTTTTTCTAGAAGGAGACTCAGGGCCATAGAGTACGTGCATCTTCAACTTTAGTAGATAATACCAAAATTGCTCCCAAAGTGATTGTACCAATTTCTACTCCCACCAGCAGAATAATAGTGTCCATGCTCTATATTCTTCGTACTTGGTATTGTCAGATTTTTAGGTTTATGACCATCTGGTGGGTGTAAAATAATATCTTTTGGGGATTTCAATTTGTGTTTTTCCAAATTACTAACAAAGTTGAACATCTGTTCTTATGTTTATTGCCCATTCAGGGTTCCTCTGATGAGAAACACTGCCATCTATTTTGCGGCTGTCCATGTTTTCTATGAAGCCCTGGTGGCACAGTGGTTAAGAGCTTGACTGCTAACCAAGAGGTCAATAGGTCGAATCTACCAGCCAGCTACTACTTGGAAACCCTATGGGGCAATTCTGTTCTGTCCTATAGGGTTGCTATGAGTGGGAATTGACTCGAAGGCAGTGGGTTTGGTTTTGGTTATGTTTTCTATTGGGTTATGTGTCTTTGACTTACCAATTTGTAGGAGTTCTTTATATATTCTTGATTATTAAATTTCTGTTGATTTCATGTGCTGCAAATGTCTTCTTTCTCCCAGTTTGTGCTTTATGTTTTGACTTTTTTAATCGTCTCTTTTGGTCAATAGAATTTTAAAATTCATTGATTTATTGTGTGTGTGTGTGTGTGTGTGTGTGTGTGTGTGATTTCTGCTATGTGTGGCTTTTTAAAGATATACTTACATTCATGGAGATCATACATCTGCCTACTTTCTTCTAAAAGTTTTTAAATTTTGCTCTTCACATTTAGGTCTTTATTCCACATGGAACCTATTTTTCTATGTTGGGTAAGGTGGAGATCAAAGTATAATGTTTGTTTCCAAAGGGATAACCACTTACTTGAGCCTCCTTCTTGACGCTTTCTCTACTTGGCTTCAAGGACTTCACACACTCCTGATTGCCTCCCATCTAACTTGCTGCTTCTTCTTGATTTCTATCGCTGGCTCTCTTCCTCTTCCCACCCTCTGAATGATGGTGTGCCCTAGGAGTGCCCTTCTTCTCTTTTCTATCTATGTCCTCTCAGCATTCTCTCTCTAGATAACCTCGGCCAAGCGCACAGCTGTACATAACATCTTTATGCTGAAGAGTCCCACATTCGTATCTTCACCCTCTTCCTTCACATATCCATGAAGTTCACTTCTTCCCAGCACTCAGGTCCCTCATCAAGTGTCACTTCCTCAGAGAGGATTGCCCTGACCACAGTGTAAGATAGCAGCAACTATCACTCTTTATATATATCTGGTATTTGAAATACCGATGGCATAGCTTCCAGCATTACAGCAACATGCAAGCCACCGCAGTATGACAAACTGCATTTGAAGGCCATCTCAAGAATAGATTTAACACACTGAACACTAATGACTGAAGACCAAATGAGTTGTGGGATGACATTGAGGACATCGTATATGAAGAAAGCAAAAGGTCATTAAAAAAATGGAAAAGACAGAAAAGACCAAAATGGATATCAGAAGAGACTCTGAAACTGGATCTTGAATGTTGAGTCACTAAAGCGAATGGAAGAAATAATGAAGTAAAAGAGCTGAACAGAGATTTCAAAGGGTGGCTCGAGAAGACAAAGTAAAGTATTATAATGAAATGTGCAAAGACCTAGAGTTAGAAAACCAAAAGGGAAGAACATGCTTGGCATTTCTCAAGCTGAAAGAACTGAAGAAAAAATTCAAGCCTCAGGTTGCAGTATTAAAGGATTCTATGGGCAAAATATTGAATGACACAGGAAGCATCAAAAGAAGATGGATGGAATACACAGAGTCACTGTACCAAAAAGATTTGGGCAATATTCAACCATTTCAGGAGGCAGCATGTGATCAAGAACTGATGATATTGAAGGAAGAAGTCCAAGATGCACTGAAGGCATTGGCAAGAAACAAGGCTCCAGGAACTGATGGAATACCAACTGAGGTGTTTCAACAAACAGATGTGGTACTGGAGGTGCTCACTCATCTATGGCAAGAAATTTGGAAGACAACTACCTGGCCAACTGACTGGAAGAGACCCACATTTCTGCCCATTCCAAAGAAAGGTGATCCAACAGAATGCTGAAATTATTGAACAATATCATTGATATCACAGGCAAGTAAAATTTTGCTGAAGATTATTCAAAAGCAGTTAAAGCAGTACAGCGACAGGGAACTGCCAGAAATTCAAGCCAGATTCAGAAGAGGACATGGAACAAAAGATATCATTGCTGATGTCAGATAGATCTTGGCTAAAAGCAGAGAATACCAGAAAGATATTTATCTGTGTTTTATTGACTATGCAGAAACATTCAACTGTGTGGATCATAACAAATTATGGGTAACATTGCGAAGAATGGGAATTCCAGAACACTTAATTGTGCTCGTAAACAACTTGTACATAGACCAAGAGGCAGCTGTTCGAACAGAACAAAGGGATACTGCATAGTTTAAAGTCAGGAAAGGTGTGTGTCAGGGTTGTATCCTTTCATCGCACTTATTCAATCTGTATGATGGAAAAATAATAAGAGAAGCTGGACTATATGAAGAAGAATAGGGCATCAGGATTAGAGGAAGACTCGTTAACAACCTACGATATGCAGATGACACAACATTGCTTGCTGAAAGTGAGGAGAACTTGAAGCACTTACTGATGAAGATCGAAGACTACAGCCTTCATTATGGATCACACCTCAACATTAAAAAAAAAAAAAAATCCTCACAACTAGATCCATAAGCAACATCATGATAAATGGAGAAAATATTGAAGTTGTCAAGGATTTCTGTTTACTTGGATCCACAATCAACGCCCATGGAAGCCCCAATCAAGAAATCAAACAACGTATTGCATTGGGCAAATTTGCAGCAAAAGATCTCTTTAAAGTGTTAAAAAGCAAAGATGTCACTTTGAGGATTAAGATGTGCCTGACTCAAGCCATGATATTTTTAATTGCCTCACATGCAAGCAAAGCTGTACAATGAATAAGGAAGACCAAAGAAGAATCGATGCCTTTGAATTATGGTGTTGGCAAAGAGTATTGAATATACTACGGACCGCCAGAAGAATGAACAAATCTGTCTTGGAAGAAGTACGGCCAGAGTATTCCTTGGAAGTGATGATGGTGAGACTTCATCTCACATATTTTGGACTTGTTATCAGGAGGGACCAGTCTCTGGAGAAGGACATCATGTTTGGTATGGTAGAGATCAAGTGAAAAAGAGGAAGACCCTTGATGAGATGGATTGACACAGTGGCTGCAACAGTGGGCTCAAACATAGCAACAATTGTGAGGATGGTGCAGGACCGGGCAGTGTTTTGTTCTGTCGTACGTAGGGTCACTATGAGTCGGAACCGACTCAATGGCACCTAACAACAACATCACTCTTTATACACTTGCTTTGCTTTATTTTATATCAAAGCATTATCAGTCACCTCCTGACTTCATACTAGAAATCTATTATATATTGTCTGTCCAGCACCAGAATATATGCTTTGTGGACTTTGTGTTTGCTAATGAGTCTAAATGACTAAGAACCTTGCTTGGCACATTATAGGTGCTTAATAAATATTTGTAATAAAAGAAGCAATGATAACCTTTGTTAATGTAGTACTTTAGAGTTCATGAAGCTCTTTTTTTGTGCAATCATGGTCTTCCTAGAATTGATTTAATCCTCAGAAGCATAATTTTGCCTATGCTTGTGAGTGTTGGGGCAATAACATCTCCTTCCTTGGACTGCTCTTCAATATTTGGACTCAAAACTCTTGATTCTATTCTCAGTTTATGTACGTGTGTGAGTCTGTCATTTGAAGACATAGGATTATAATGTTTCTCAGATGGCTTCAGGCCATGCCATTCTGTCATTCAATGTTTCACATAAAAGTAATGTAATTCTGATAAAGTGACAAGCCATTCAAATTAATGCATGTACAAACTCCCAAGAAATCCAGGGCTATTTAGTTCAGCAATTCTCAATCGTTTATTTTCAGCCAGAATACATGCCCATGGGCCCACCTGGACTTTGATGAAACCACAGATAATTTTGCTGGAAGAAAAATATGTCAAAACATACTTAGTTACCACAACTGTCATTATCTGACTCCCATACTGCAGCCCACACTTACATGCAGTGTTATCTAGCAGACATGGTCTTTGCTTCAGGGCCCCTCCAGGAGACATACAGACGTACAACACTATCCAGACCTCTATCCACCTTATAGTATTGCTAAGTCAGTAAAATCCTTGTAGTTAAGTAGGTAAAAATACACCTTTGGCAAGTTTGAGCATCCAGAGAAATTAATTCATTTACTATGTCTACTGAGGGTTTTGAGCCTAATACATAAGAATCTGATCACTTCTGTTCTATTAAGGTAAACTCACTTTTAGGAATTTCATACATTTTAATTAAAAAAACTACTTTGATTTAAAGTACATTAGTAGTTAAAATTAAAAGAATCAGTATACATTAGTCCAAATGATAACACAGAATGGAGAGGTAACAACAAATAAAATCAAGGAATGGATTTCTCATTGATTATGTCCATGCCCCCCATGTGTTTGTCAGTTTATCATATTGTGGTGGCTTGCAAGTTGCTGTGATACTGGAAGCTATGCCACCAGTATTTCAAATATCAGCAGGGTCACCCATGGTGGACAGGTTTCAGTGGAGCTTCCAGACTGAGACAGACCTGGTGGTCTGCTTCTGAAAAAATTAGTCAGTGAAAACTTCATGAATAGCAGCGGAACATTGTCTGGTATAGTGCTGAAAGATGAGCCCCTCATGTCAGAAGGCACTCAAAATACGAGTGGGAAAGAGCTGCCTCCTCAAAGTAGAGTCGACCTTAATGAGGTAGATGGAATCAAGCTTTCGGGACCTTCATTTGCTGAGGTAGCAGGACTCAAGCTGAGAAGAAATAGCTGCAAACATCCATTAGTAACTGGAAAGTGGAAAGTACCAAGTATGAATCTAAGAAAATTGGAAATCATCAAAAATGAAATGGAATGCATAAAGATCCATATCCTAGGCATTAGTGAGCTGAAAGGGACTGGTAGCAGCCATTTTGATATCAGACGATTGTATAGCCTACTATGCTGGGAATGATAAATTGAAAAAGAACGGCGTTGCATTCATTGTCAAAAAGAATTTTTCGAGATCTATCCTGAAGTACAGTGCTGTCAGTGATAGGATAATATCCATACGCCCACAAGGAAGACCAAGTAATACGATTATTACTCAAATTCATGTACCAACCAATAGGCTAAAGATGAAGAAATGAAGTTTTTTACCAACTTCTGCAGTGTGCTAACCAAAAGATCAGCAATTGGAATCCACCAGCTGCTCCTTGGAAACCCTGTGGGGCAGTTCTACTCTGTTCTATAGGGTCATTATGAGTCAGAATCGGCTCGATGGCAATGGGTTCTGCAGTCTGAAATTGATCAAACATGCATCCAGGATGCATTGATAATTACTGGTGATTGGAATGCAAAAGTTGGAAATGAAGAAGGATTGCTAGTTGGAAAATACGGCCAGATACCACATGATAGTATTTTGCAAGACCAATGACTTCTTTATTGCAAAAACTTTTTTTTCAACATAAACGGTGACTATACATGTGGACTTGCCAGATGGAATGCACAGGAATCAAATTGACTATGTGGAAAGAGACGATGGAAAAGCCTAATACCATCAGTCAGAAAAAGGCCAGGGGCTGACTGCTGAACGGACCATCAATTGCTCATATGCAAGTTCAAGTGGAAGCTGAAGGAAATTAGAACAAGTCCACGAGAGCCAAAGTATGACCTTGAGTATATCTCACCTGAATTTAGAGACCTTCCTAAGAACAGAGTTGACTTGTTGAACACTTATGACCAAAGACCAGTTGTGGTATGCCATCAAAAACATCATATATGAAGACAGCAAAAGGTCATTAAAAAGACAGGAAAGAAAGAAAAGACCAAAATGATGTCAGAAGAGACTCTGAAACTTGCTCTTGAATGTAGAGTAGCTAAAACGAAAGGAAGAAATGATGAAGGAAAAAAACTGAACAGAAGATTTCAAAGGGCAGCTCGAGAAGACAAAGTATTATAACGAAACGTGCAAAGACCTGGAGTTAAAAAACCAAAAGGGAAGAACATGTTCGGCATTTCTCAAGCTGAAAGAACTGAAGAAAAAATTCAAGCCTCCAGTTGCAATACTGAAGGATTCTACAGGGAAACCATTAAACGATGCAGGAAGCACCAAAAGAAGACGGAAGGAACACACAGGGTCACTGTACCAAAAAGATTTGGTCAATGTTCAACCATTTCAGGAGGTAGCATAGGATCAAGAACCAAGGAAGGAAGAAGTCCAAGATGCACTGAAGGCATTGGCAAAAAACAAGGCTCTAGGAATTGACAGAATACCAACTGAGATGTTTCAACAAATGGATGCAGTGCTGGAAGTACTCACTTGTCTATGCCAAGAAATTTGGAAGACAACTACCTGGCCAATTGACTGTAAGAGACCCATATTTCTGCCCATTCCAAAGAAAGATGATCCAACGGAATGCGGAAATTATTGAGCAATATCATTGATATCACAGGCAAGTAAAATTTTGCTGAAGATCATTCAAAAACGGTTGCAGCAGTATATCGACAGGGAACTGCCAGATATTCAAGCTGGATTCAGAAGACAATGTGGAACCAGGGATATTGTTGCCAGTGTCAGATGGATCTTGGCTAAAAGCAGAGAATACAGAAGGATATTTACCTGTGTTTTATTGACTATGCAAAGGCATTCAATTGTGTGGATCATAACAAATTATGGATAACATTGTGAAGAATGGGAATTCCCGAACACTTAATTGTGCTCCTGAGGAACTTGTACATGGACCAAGAGGCAGTCATTCAAACAGAACAAGGGGATACTGTGTGGTTTAAAGTCAGGAAAGGTGTGTGTCAGGGTTGTATCTTTTTACCATACATATTCAATCTGTATGCTGAGCAAATAATCCAAGAAGCTGGACTATATGAAGAAGAATGTGGCATCAGGATTGGAGGAGGACGCATTAACAACCTGAGTTATGCAGATGACACAACCTTGCCTGCTAAAAGTAAAGAGGACTTGAAGCAGTTACTGATGAAGATCAAAGACCACAGCCTTCAGTTTGGATTACACCTCAGGATAAAGAAATCAAAAATCCTCATGACTGGACCAGTAAACAACATCATGATAAATGGAGAAAAGATTGAAGTTGTCAAGGATTTCATTTTACTTGATCCACAATCAATGTCCACAGAAGCAGCAGTCAAGAAATCAAATGACGCGTTGCATTGGGCAAATCTGCTACAAAAGACCTCTTTAAAGTGTTAAAAAGCAAAGATGTCACTTTGAGGACTAAGGTGCTCCTGATCCAAGCCATGATGTTTTCAATCACCTCATATGCATGCAAAAGCTGGACAATGAATAAGGAAGACCGAAGAAAAACTGATGCCTTTGAATTATGGTGTTGGCGAAGAATTTTTTTTTTTGAATACTCTATGGACTGCTAGAAGAACGAGCAAATCTGTCTTGGAAGAAGTACAGCCTGAATGCTCTTTAAAAGCAAGGATGGCGAGATTTCGTTGCAAGTACTTTGGACATGTTATCAGGAGGGACCAGTCCCTGGAGAAGGACATCATGCTTGGTAAAGCAGAGGGTCAGTGAAAAAGAGGAAGACCCTCAATGAGATGGATTGACACAGTGGCTGCTGCAATGGGCTCAAGCATAACAAGGATTGTGAGGATGGCGCAGGACTGGGCAGCGTTTCGTTCTGTTGTACATGGGGTGGCTATGAGTTGAAACTGACTGTATGGCACCTAACAACAATGCCCATGACATTAAAAAATAGTTGTTGTTTTTTCACTGAATCTTGATTAATCATTTTTTAAAAGTAGTCTTTAAGGGGAAATTGTAGAGAATTCTTACTGTCTGAGAAGAAGTCCTTCCCTGCCACGCGTGCTTCCCGTTATCAACACAGGGCAGAGGTCACCCTTTGACCTCTCATCCTTAACAGCATTCTCTTAACCACGTTTCTAGTGGTTTTGTCAGCAAGCCAGGAAATGGATTTACATTTTATTTAAAAACCACAGCAAGACTCCTTTTACCTGTGGATTTTTATTGTCAGTCAGGGCTAGTCATCAAGCTCGTAGTCCAGTCATTGCCAAGAAGATGATGAACCCCCCGAATCATTCATTATAGCTGTTTTTCTACAGCAAACACTTTAAATCAGCTCTTTTCTTAACAAAAGAAAAAAGGCCACGTATTGTTTGTTATGTCTCAACGCGCGTTTGATGAAGTGAGTTAGCTGAGTTGATCCAAATGCCTGAGTAAATATCCCTTTTTTGCTCAAAACAGGATTGCAGAGTTTATAAGGAATTAAGCTCTGTGTAAATGGAAACTCTTTGTCGATATGGGCTAGTACATTTGGAGTTTCTGAGGACGCTTCACTCCCCAGTCTTAGGGAAATAACCCAGGAAATCTGGGCTTTCTCCAATCTCTAAGAAAAGGGAAGTTTTCGATTGTTAGAGTAAACTATTTTGATTTTGTTTACTCCCATTCTGTATCAGTTTGGGAGCGTACTTACTGAGGAGCACATGCATTGCTTTTTCACATCAAATCAAAAGGGCAAAAGGTAACTGGTTAAAAACTTCGGTAGTCTTTTAGGGATAGTCTAGTTTTACTAAAAATGATTAGTTTCAGTTTTGTTTGAAATTTTATTGGAAAATTCTTATTTTCTCCCGGTTTTATGGAACAATTGTTTGCATACAGATTTCCTTTTAGTCTCTAAATGTAAATTTAGCCAAGCGGAGTATTTGCTTTGCCTCAAACGTCCATTTTTCCTTCAGTATTGAAAAAATGAAAACACAGTGGTTTTATCAGAGGCCTCGTGTGAATGGCCCCCGCATCCTCCTGGCCTGCGTCTGATCCCTGCGGACACTACTGAGTGAACAGCCTGAGCTAGTGTCAGCTGGCAGCCCCTTGCCTCAGCTGCTCCTAGCACCGCCTGCTTCCTGCGCTGGAAAGGTCTGCTAGGCTCTTGGGGATGTGCAGGATGTAAGTGTGAGATGGTGACAGGAAGTTAAAGACCCATGGGCACTGGAGCCTTAGCTACACATTTCCCCCTTCAGAACCATTCTGAGGTGCTCAGTATGGCTCCTTAGAAGGTCTCAGCAGAATCCAGTCTTGGTTGAACACACCAGTGACCAACTCAGTAAAATCCGACTACCCCTACGGAACATTTTGATCACAGATTCTATAGATGAATCCTAATCAAAAGGGGTAAAATGCAGATCAGAATTTGAAATTCTTCTAGACTCTAGACTTTCTGGAGCCGTGGAGGCTAGATGAATCCCACGATTATTGCCCTGGGATCATCTTTAAACCTTAAACTAAGAATATCCCTGAGGTCTTCTTCAAACCAAACAACAGCTTAGCTTAACTAGTAAAGAAGGTCGGCCTTGAGCATTATGCCCTTTCAAGATCTATCTCGACGGGATCAAAGTGACAACAGCAACTTGAAAGATTAGACAGAGAGCTTAGGGAGCAGTGCGTTTATGTGAATGGGGGAGGAACAGCTCAGAAAAGGAGGGTGAGAATGGCTGCACAACTTGAAGAACGTGACCGGCGTCACTGACTTGTCCATGTGGAAAGGGTTGGTTGAATTAGTGTGTGTTCTGCTGTGTATATTCTCAACAAAAACAAAATAAATTATTTTTAAAAAGAACAAAACCCTTCCAACTGACTCTGATTCCTTCCCAGCTTCACTCTCCCCAGCCCCTTATTTTTGTTTCTTGGGATCACTGCCCAAAATGAAACCACTTTCACACAAGCCCTCCAACAGATAATATTAATCAGAAACTACCCTCCTCCCCCCACCACTCTACCCTGCTTTTCTCTGTGCTGGCTCTCCTCAGCTGGGGTCAAGACACCCACCCACGTGTTTAGGTTTGTGTGTTACTGCCCTAGTGAGCCCAGAGGGAAAAAGCATTTCTTTCTTCCAATAGTGCTAGCAAAATTCCTAAAGTTACGTTTCCTGGCTCTGGTTGACTTGATGTAGGTTGTGGGCCCATCTCTGAACCAATCATTGGCTTGGGGCAGGAGCCAGATATAGGGTCAGTTCCACACCACCACCACCCCACCCAATCTACATACCCTGAGAATAGAAATGGTATGATAACCCAAAGGTGAATTTTAAAAATACCAACCCATTGCCACTGAGTCAATTTTGACTCAATAGCGGCCCTATAGGACAGAGTAGAACTGTCCCATTGAGTTTCCAAGGCTGTAATCTTTAAGGGTGCAGAGTGTCCCATCTTTCTTCTATGAAGGGTCTGGTGGGTTTAAACTGCTGACCTCTTGGTTAGTTGTTGAGTGCTTAACCACTGTGCAACCAGAGCTCCTGCAAAGGTGAATTAGGGGTCCATATATGGAACTAGGAGCCCTGGTGGCACAGTGGTTAAGAGCTTGGCTGCTAACCAAAAGGTCGGCAGTTTGAATCCAGCAGCCACCCCTTGGAAACCCTGTGGGGCAGTTCTCCTCTGTCCTGTAGGGTCGCTACGAGTCAGAATCGACTCCACGGCAGCAGGTTTGGTTTTTTGGTTTATGTGGAATCATGTCCAGGGACTGCAGACATTTAATTCCTCTTCAACCCCATCTGTGCCTGAACTCACTCCCGCTTTTCCCTCAAAATAACCAGAAAGTAGTTCCTATCCCTTTCTTTATTACCTCCTGGCTTAGCAGCAAGTACCAGACTGCACTGGATTTGTAGGCAAACCTTTTACTGAAGTAGTAAAGTGTACGGGATCAGAGGTCCTGGCTTCATCAGAATTATTTCTTCCACTTGATCACACAAGAGAAGGGCCTTACAGACATACGGCTTCAGAAGGACATAACTCCCTTCTGTTATTCCTGCCTCTGGATTTGCATCACCCCCTCTTCCCGTGACCCCTCTTTCAAGACTATAAGCCTAGCGGCCCACTACTTGCCAACTGGAGGAAAAGATTCTGGCTTCAGAGGCATGGGGATAGGTGGGCTCCAGATACTTGTGTTGGGAACTCCATCTTCCTACCAATGATCAATGCAATTGATTTGCTTTCCGTAAGCTAATAAATGAGCATCAGTCTAGGCTCATATAAGAAAAGTATTTCTTCTCATTAATTTGACTTTGGGCTTGCCTCTTTGTGGTAGAGAATGGAGGTGCACCATGCAAATCCTCCTTCAAGGGAAGACTTGCTGCCCAGCTGTGAGCAGTGTGGTCATCAGGCAGCTTCCAGCTGTTAGCTCCTTTAAGGTCACTCTCAGATGTAGAGGGCCACCTCTCCTGAAGTCACAACCATTCTGGATCAGCCTACATCCAGTGATGAGAGAGGTGTAAATATAAAAGGCCCGGTCATTTCGGCCCAATGCAAGACAACTCTAACGGGCCGTATTTGGTCCAGAGCTCCCCGTCAGATTGACCAAGGTTTTGTTGGGTCTGCATCGCATTTCAGCCTCCTCCTCTGCTCGACCCTCCTTTTCCCTCTTCCCTTCACAGGTGTTGTTCGGTAATGAATATCTTGTACTTCAGACTTCCTCTCAGCATCTGCTTCCACCCTGTTACATCTTTGCAAAACCATAAGCCTGGTGTATTTAGCTAAGGAGGATTGTGGCTTCTTCCAGAGACTGGCTTCAAGAGTAACTGAAGTACCTAGAACAGCCCTGTCCTCACCATTTGGTATTGGTGGCTTCAGCTCCAGTTGGATGACTCTTGAGTGCAAATTTTCTCCTATGTTAGGACGGAACCACTCAAGACTACCATCATTCTCCTACTGCTCCAAACAGTCAGGTCCTTGAATGGCTCTCCTTCCTCCTCCTAATAAATATGGGAATACCTTTGAGGAAATTGGATTTTACCAAAGTAAACAATAATTTTAAAAGATTCTATCCTCCCCACAAACAATTGAAGTTACTTTGAGGTTCTTTCCTTAGAGACCTTCACTCCCACGGCTTCACTTCTCACGTAAACACAGATGACTCTTCAATCTCCAACCCTTTCCCTAACTTTTTTCTTGACAAGTCATTTAGCCTGTCGATTCAAAGCCCATCTCCAACTTTGTCACCCATTACACGAGTACATGAATTCTGTGTTCTAGCCAAATCTGTCTACTTGAGCTGTATGCATCGGGCCCGTTTCTAATTCCATACTTAAAACCATGCTTCACACTTCTTCTCTGCCACTTCAAGTTCGTCTTCCTCCTTGAAGACTTCCCAGTTTCTATCGATCTTTTTGCCTGCTGCACTCCTGTATTTAGAGGCCCTATACTACCTTGAACCATTTATTACTCTTTTATGTAAATGTCCCTTCTCCTCGTGTCAAATACATAATACTCTTCATATCTTCCAGAGAGTCTTGTGCTCACCATGTGTTTATTGATTTGATTTTCCTTGACTACTATTCCATTCAGAATGGCAAGAATTTCAAGTATCTATAGGGTCGTTATGAGTTGAAATTGACTCGACAGCAATGGGTTTTTTTTTTTTTGTTCATTTGTTGTATAGCCCTGGTGACACAGTGGTTACACAGTCAGCTGCTAACTGAAAGGTCAGCAGTTCAAACCCAGAAGCTGCTCTGTGGGAGAAAGATGTGGCAATCCGCTTCAGTAAAGATTATAGGCTTGGAAACCCTATAGGGCAGTTCTACTCTGTCCTACGGGTCGCTATGAGTTAGAATTGCCTCGACGGCAAGAAATTACTGCTTCATAACAAACCACTCACAGTCCTGTGCATTGACTGAGTTCAGCTGGAAAGTTCTCACTTGGGGTCCCTCATGCGGCTGCAGTCAGCTGGGGTTTCAGTTATCTGAAGACTCCACTGGGCTAAACACCCAGGTGGCTCACTTGCACGGATGGCAGTAGGCCATCGGCTAAGAGCTCAGCTGTGAACCAGAGAACCCACACATGGCCTCACCACATGAGAGCTGGGCTCAGCAAGGAAGCAGCCCAATAGCAGGCAGAAGCTGCAAGGCTTACCATGGACTGGCCTTGGAAGTTCCAGAACATCACTTCTACTACATTCTCTTAGCCAAGCAAGTCACAAAGGCCACCCGGATTCGAGGGGAGGGAAATGAGGTGCCCCTCTTTTGATGGGAGAGTGACAAGACCACATTGCAGAGGAACGGGGAGGATGGGATCCATTGTTGCAGCCATCTTGGGAAAATACAGTCTGCCAAGGCAAGGAACATTTCCATTTCCATTGTGGAATCACACTAGTTCGCACCCATCTGCTAAAGTATTTAGGCTCCCTTGAGGTACATAGGAGCCCTGGTGGCTCAGTGCTCCAGAGCTCGGCTGCAAACAAAAAGGTCAGCAGTTCGAGTTTACCAGCCACGCCTTGAAAACCCTGTGGGGCAGTTCTCCTCTGTCCTATAGGGTCCCTATGAGCTGGAATTGACCCAACGACAGCAGGTTTAGTTTTGATTTTTGAGGTACATGTATATGTTCTGGAGCCCTGGTGGCACAGTGGTTAAGAGCTCGGCTGCTAACCAAAAAGTCAGCAGTTTGAATCTACCAGCCACTCCTTGGAAACCCTATGGGGCAGTTCTACTCTGTGTTATAGGGCCGCTATGAGTCGGAATCGACTCGGTAACAACAGGTTTGTTTTTTTTTAATCTATGTTCTGCTCTCCTGGAAGCTGGATATATCTTTAAGATATTGTTGGGGTGATCAGAACTGAAAACATCCAGTGTCTCAGAACTAATGAAATAGCAAAGTAAGTGTCATCATTAAATGATCTAAACTCTGTGTGGTGAAATTATTCTTACTGTCACTTATTTAAAGACATTGCTGGGAATGTTTGATATCTTGATCTCGGGGGGATTGCAAGTGTATTCACTAGGCTGTGGAAAGAAGCTGGGTTGGAAAGACATTTAGAAGCTATGTAGGACTTGGTGAAGGGGCCAAGTAGCTAGGGGTGCTTGTCACTGAGGGAGGGGGTACTAGAAAGAACACAGGTTTGGGAGGGGAGCTCCTGAGTCAGATTTCCAATAACCTTACCCTCCACAAGTGGCCTTTTCTTGGGCCACCGTCCCTCAGGCTCTTGGTGGCCTGTGTCTAGATCTCTCACTCCTGGTGACTTCTGCTTGGCTCCTCCTTTCCAGGTTCCCTCCTTGCGAATCCTGACTGCAGGCTCTCCGAGGCCAGGGGCTATGGTGCTTACGCACTACTCCATCTCCAGCATCGGGCACAAGGCTCGGCACCTAGGAGCCTCCTTGTAAATACCTGTTGAAAGGAGAAATAAACGGGAAGCAGGCTGACATCTTGAAAGTCACAGAATAAAGGGGCACATCCTGCTGGACTCAAAAACTGAGAGTTTTGCTTGAAATTTTGTAAAACAAAGCAAGTACTCAATGTAACTTCTAAATAATTTTCATGGAACTGTACACTTAAGATAAATGCTTTCTATATATGTTTACCTCTCCTACTATGAAAGTGAAAAATAAAAATAAAGATTGTTACAATTTTTTTCCCGCAGGTTTTTTTTTTCCTGATTATCTTTTTTAAAAAACTTCCCAGAAGATGTCATTGTGCCCTTTTCTTATTCTCCCGAACCCAGATAGACTGCTCTCCAGCTCTCGGTTCCTGGCAAGGTTTGGAGCATGTGGAAGTGGTGTTGAGAACCACCTTGTACTCTCTCTCCACCTCCTTCATGGACACTCACTCCCCTCCTTAGGTCCAGGTCACATATCCTTCACCCAACAGGTGTTTAAGGAATCACTGCTACTCCGTTCCAGGCATGGCTTTAGCTATTGAGGGTACCAAAACCACAGCAACCGTTGTTGAGAAGCCAATTCCAAATCACGGTGACCTCATACGTTACAGAGTAGAACCGAGTGCCACAGGGTTTTCTTGGCTGTAATCTTTACAGAAAGGAGCCCTGGTGGCGCAATGGCTACACACTCAGCTGTTTAACAGAAAGGTTGGTGGTTCAGTCCACCAGTGGCTCTGTGGGAGAAAAGACCTGGCAATCTGCTGCCATAAAGATTATAGCTTGGGAGACCCTATGGGGCAGTTCTACTCTGTCATATGGGGTCACTATGAGTCAGGATAGACTCAGTGGTGCACAACAACAACAACAAATCTTTATGGAAGCAGATTGCCAGGCCTTTCTTCTGCAGCACCACCAGGTAGGTTTGAACCACCAACCTTTTAGGTTGGTAGTTGAGTGCAAACCATTTAAGGCAGTGTCCCTGTCCTTGAGGTACTTAGAGTCTAGCAGAGGCTTCTATCCAGTATTCTCCACCTGCAGCTGCCAGTCCACAGCCTGGAGTCCATGGACTCTTTAGTGTCCTGTAACCTGCTTGGCTAGTCAATGTGGTTGTGTGGATATGTGAATTGGTAGGTCTTCTTAATCTCTAGTTAAAGTAAAGCATTTGCACCGCACCCATCTACAGATAACACCTTCGTGCCAGAGAGTCATTCCAATGGAGTGACCACTTCAGCCCAGGGAACCAAAGTCTTAGAAGCTAGCAGGTATCTCCCCCAACAGGGACCTAAGGTCCGTGCTGCCACTCCCATTCTTCACTCCGCTCAGTCACACGGCTGCTCCTATATTTAATCTCACTTCAAATACTGCAGTGTATCAGGAATGAAGACTTCATCAGAACACCTAGGCATCAGGCAAAATGATAGCAAAACGAGTTGCTAATTCACCTCAGCCCTTGAACCGAATTCTTAGTTGGCAGCTAATTTTAGGCACGTCCAATAACCCGTGCACTAATTTTACAGTCAAAGGGATACATAAACAAAACAAAACAAAACAAAACAAGGATTAAAACAGACTTTCAAATATTTCTTTGAGACGGCTTAAAACCCCAGAGGGAATCATCCCATAACGTTGTTTTATTCTATTTCAGAAATATTTTCTCTACATTGTGTGCAACACGCAACAGGTTGCGTACAAGCATTAATCATCCCTGTGGAATTCTGTATTTACAAAGTCTCTGAGAAAATCAATCCTCTCCCTGCCCTCTACCAACTGAGTTTACAAATCATGGCCCTTTGCACATGTATCAACCAGTCTGGTTTTCTTTTTTTTTAATTGGTTTACCAGGCCAAGTGGCTTAACTGACTTGAATTTCAGACACCAAAACCACCTGTGAATCCGGTGAAAACTAGTCGAACTAATTTGAGTCCCACACCCAGAAATGGGTCAATCTTTTCCCCATTTACTTCACAGAGTGTGTTGAAGTCTCTGTAACAGAGCAAAGCAGACCCAAGGTTGAGGCCACAGCACTGAACGTGTTCTTTAGCTCTCTTGGTCTCTAAGTCACTTCCCATGAATACATGCAACACAGTAATGACTATTTCAGACATGCTGAACGGTGAGTCTGACTCAACATTTCACTTTGATGGCAAAAGCCTCAGTAGACAATGAATGGACAAGACCTGGATGTGAGTTACATTACGAAACCAGGCGTGTGGAAGCATGTTTCCAAAACAGGTTATAGACTTGCTCCTCCAAAAGTCTTCCCATCTCAGTCAGTGGCTCATTGTCTACCTGGTTACTCAGGCCAAAAGTCTCAGAGTCGCCCTCGATTGTCTCTTTTCCTTACCTCTCCCCGCCCGCCATATTTAATTCATCAGCCGAATATTTTGACTCTAGCTTCACAATACCTATATCCTCAAACCTACCATTTCTCACCATGCCCACCAGCACCACTCTAGTGCAAGCCAGCCTCCTGCCTGGAGAACTGTAATAGGCTCCTACCTTACTGATAAATTTAACCCAAATCATAAAAAATAAAAAAAATTTGGAAGACAAAATATACCATCACAAAACCAAAGACGAACGACCAAACATGAAAAATCTCTGCCCCATAAATAACCAAATGTAGTTCTTTAATATGTAAAGAGCTGATACTGATTATGGAGCCCTGATGGTGCGGTGGTTAAAACATTCAGCTGCTATCTGAAAGGTCGGCAGTTCAAATCCACCAGCCGCTCCTTGGAAACCCCATACATAGAGCAGTCTACTCTGTCCTGTAGGGTCGTTATGAATCAGAATCAACTTGAGGGCAATGAGTTGGTTTTCGGAATACTGATTACTATGAAAAAATAAACACTGAAATAGAAATATGGTACAGTTATTTGAACAGTTTATAATAAAGGAAATATCAACCATTCATAAACATATGAATGCCCAATCTCACTCTAACTGGAGAAATACAGATTCGAAGTTTAGTGAGATGCTGTTGACCCTTATAAGATTGGAAAAATTCACCGAGTTTCAGAATGCATTGATGGTAACCCTTACAAGATTGGAAAACTTCACCGAGTTTCATAACGCATTGATGGTAACCCTTATAAGATTGGAAAACTTCACCGAGTTTCATAACGCATTGATGGTAACCCTTACAAGATTGGAAAACTTCACCGAGTTTCATAACGCATTGATGGTAACCCTTACAAGATTGGAAAACTTCACCGAGTTTCATAATCGCATTGATGGTAACCCTTACAAGATTGGAAAACTTCACCGAGTTTCATAACGCATTGATGGTAACCCTTACAAGATTGGAAAACTTCACCGAGTTTCATAATCGCATTGATGGTAACCCTTACAAGATTGGAAAACTTCACCGAGTTTCATAATCGCATTGATGGTAACCCTTACAAGATTGGAAAACTTCAGCGAGTTTCATAATCGCATTGATGGTAACCCTTACAAGATTGGAAAACTTCAGCGAGTTTCATAATCGCATTGATGGTAACCCTTACAAGATTGGAAAACTTCACCGAGTTTCATAATCGCATTGATGGTAACCCTTACAAGATTGGAAAACTTCACCGAGTTTCATAATCGCATTGATGGTAACCCTTACAAGATTGGAAAACTTCAGCGAGTTTCATAACGCATTGATGGTAACCCTTACAAGATTGGAAAACTTCAGCGAGTTTCATAATCGCATTGATGGTAACCCTTACAAGATTGGAAAACTTCACCGAGTTTCATAATTGCATTGATGGTAACCCTTACAAGATTGGAAAACTTCACCGAGTTTCATAATCGCATTGATGGTAACCCTTACAAGATTGGAAAACTTCACCGAGTTTCATAACGCATTGATGGTAACCCTTACAAGATTGGAAAACTTCACCGAGTTTCATAATCACATTGATGGTAACCCTTACAAGATTGGAAAACTTCAGCGAGTTTCATAACGCATTGATGGTAACCCTTACAAGATTGGAAAACTTCAGCGAGTTTCATAATCGCATTGATGGTAACCCTTACAAGATTGGAAAACTTCACCGAGTTTCATAATCGCATTGATGGTAACCCTTACAAGATTGGAAAACTTCACCGAGTTTCATAATCGCATTGATGGTAACCCTTACAAGATTGGAAAACTTCACCGAGTTTCATAATCGCATTGATGGTAACCCTTACAAGATTGGAAAACTTCACCGAGTTTCATAATCGCATTGATGGTAACCCTTACAAGATTGGAAAACTTCACCGAGTTTCATAACGCATTGATGGTAACCCTTACAAGATTGGAAAACTTCACCGAGTTTCATAATCACATTGATGGTAACCCTTACAAGATTGGAAAACTTCACCGAGTTTCATAACGCATTGATGGTAACCCTTACAAGATTGGAAAACTTCACCGAGTTTCATAACGCATTGATGGTAACCCTTACAAGATTGGAAAACTTCACCGAGTTTCATAACGCATTGATGGTAACCCTTATAAGATTGGAAAACTTCACCGA
Source organism: Dugong dugon (assembly GCA_030035585.1). Lineage (NCBI taxonomy): Eukaryota > Metazoa > Chordata > Mammalia > Sirenia > Dugongidae > Dugong > Dugong dugon. The sequence continues at coordinate 5,578,936 of CM057477.1, forward strand.
GTTTCATAATCGCATTGATGGTAATGGTGGGGAAAGTGGCATTGTTGTCGGTGGGAGAATAAAGTAGTATATCCTCTTTGGAGGGCAATCTTAAAAGAGCTTTCGAATTTTAAAATGCATAGGATTTTTGACTCAGCAATTCTACACCTAGGAATTTATCTTACAGATATATTTGCCCATGAGCACAAAGACACCAATATGCATTGCAATAGCAAAAGACACGCGCTAAATGTCCGTTGACAGGGAACTATTAAATCCTGGCACACCCAAACAGGGGAATACTACGCAGCAGAGAAAAGAATGAATGAAAGCTACCTGGCATCGATAAGAGAAAATAGCCCACAGATATTATTAAATTAAGGAAAGCAAGGTGCATAATGGCGTACATGGGTGGGGAAATATACACGTTACTTGCATATGAACAGACTCTTTCTGGGATTATGTGACAAACTGCTAACAGTGGTTACCTCTGGAAAGGTAATCTTAGAATTTGGGGTAAGGAAGAGGAAATTTACTTTTTACTATATTTCCTTTTGTGATGCTTGAATTTGTACCATATTTTTAAAAATTGCCTAAGTTTTAAAAACCATTATATATAACTGCATAAAATTTCCCATAAAAGAAGTTAGGATGACAGTAATTCTTACTTTGGTAATATGAAGTTCAAGTCAGAAAGACAAAGAAAAAAAGAAGTACTTACGCTCTGTTATTTATTTATTTTTAAATGTTAGTATTATCTTTCTGCAAAAGTGTTAGGCTTTACCTAAAGAGTGAGGTAAAGAGACCATTTTAAATTCCACTTCTGTTACGTCTTTCTGTTTTTAGAATTATTACTAACAAACTAATACTTCAGTGACAAAATTATAGCTAATACTTAGTGAGCATTTACTTGAGCAAACACTGTGCAAAATGCATCATCATAACAAAGCTGTTCTTGTCTTCTTGTTATGGACGAGGGAGGGAACGCTCAGATAGGTTAACTGTCTTGCCTCAGGGCACACAGCTGTATAGAGCCCGCAGCCTGACATCAGAGCCCACATTATTAACCATTGCACTGTTTATTCATTGTATTATTTATGACTCATTTGCTTCATACAAAACAACACTTAAGGGTACATAATTTCTAAATTCAAACCAGATATTTACCAGAACAAGAATCTAACCCTAACAAGAGCAAATAAAAACACAGAGGTTATATGTTCATAAGGTCCATAAATAAAGTCACCATATTGTTTCCAACTTCAGAGTCAATGATTCAGAAAAATAAAAAAAATAAAATTTCAGAAAATTGAGTAACAATTGGGAAATATAACACTACCGTATTGCATATAGGAGAGACCACTGGGTGGCTTAAGCAGTTTGCGCTCGACTACTAACCTAAAGGTTGGTGGGTAGAACCCACCCAGTGGCACCACAAAAGAAAGGCCTGGTGATCTGCTTCAGTAAAGAGCAAAGCCAAGAAAACTCTACGCAGCACAGTTTTACTCTGTAACAAACAAGGTCTCCATGAGTCGAAATCTACTCCACAGCAACGGGCTTGGTTTTTTGGTTTGTTATATACAGGAGTCTCTGGGTAGAGCATATGATTAAGTGCTTAGCTACTAACCAGAAAATTGGTGGTTCAAATCCCCCAGAGGCACCTTGGAAGAAAGGCCTGGTGATCTACTTCTGAAAGGTCACAGCCATTGAAAACTCTATGTGCAATTCTACTCTGAACCACATGGGATTGCCATGAGTTGGAATCAACTCAATGACAACTGTTTGTTTTTGGTTTTGGTATTATATATACATTACACACTATTTTGGGGGCTTATATGCTTGACTTCTGTGAAACCTTAAAGCAATAAATAATAAAATGTCTTAGGTCAGGTTTCCTAGAAGCAGATTGGAGTGGGTGTGCCTTGGCAAGGAGGAGCTCACAGGTGAAACCTTTAGGGGATCAGGAAGCAGAGCAGAGAAGTGGAAGGAGCCAAGCAAGAGTGTGATCTAGACCAGCTTCCACCGAGGATGATGTAACCTGACCCTACAGGGCACTCGGGAGTGCAAGCAGTGCCCCAGAGGGTCTCACTCTAGGAGAGCGAGCCGAGTTCCATGCCCCGGCACCCCATCAGTCATAGGCTATAGAGCAGGCCGGAGGGGCTGTTCCAGCTACTTCCGCCTGCAGACAGAGAGCCTCCAGTACTAGAAGGTAGTTCTCCTAAACACTGGTTGTTGGGATCAAAAGCACCCCAAAGGAGGGAGGACAAAAAATGGATAAAAAGGGATTCAAGGGACAGAGGCAGAGTAACATCATCCAATCCATAAAATGACCCGATCTGTGATATCTGGAGTCCAGAATGCTGAGGGCTGATTTCTAGGCTTGCTATTAACTTGCTCTGTTTGCTTAGGTTTGGGAACAGAACTTTGCATCTCGGCCCTCAGTTGGTTCTTTTGTTAAAAGGAGATAATGACATACTCAGGGCTGATATTTAGCTGGTGTCTGCTGGTATAGCTACACACCAGTTTTAAAATACTACATAAATAGTTCTGTACTGGGTGATAAATCGCCACTGCCCTGAGGTTCCCAAAGGCCTCCATTACCTTGGTTCCCTGCTCCCAGCACCCTGGACCACATATGATCCATCCAGCAGCTAAAGTAGCTGGCACAGCAGGGGGTCTCTCCAATCCTAGGACCAGTGTCCTCTCTAATTGGTCAGTTGTTAAAGATTTTAAATGTCACCTCCAGATTAAGCACCTGCCGTGTACCTAATCCAGTGACAGGAACTATGAGAGACAGAAAAGAAATATTAGACAATCCCTGTCTTCCAGAGGCTTGTAACTTAATCGAGGAGCAAACAAACACAAATGAAATATTTAGGAATAATTAATGCGAACCTCTGCTATTGTGGCACATAGAAAGTAAACATTTTCTGGAAAGATAATTAGAAAAAACTGTACATGAGTACAGCATGAAGCTTCAACTTAGTCCATCCATGATAACTTTAGGTTTCAGTGAGGCTCCAAGGGGTTCATAGAAAAACCTCATCCATCAGTGGTTTGTTTATGCAGTTCCATCATTTTTACTATATTTTTCACAGATTCACGAGCCCTTTCCGCATTGCGCACACAGACAAACAAGGAACTTGTAAAATTCTGCGATCACCACTTTTAGTAACAGGATATGTGACGTGTTAGTTTCCAGCAAAAAGCGGTTTTCTCAGAGGGAAAATAAAATAGCGAATTCAGAGACACCTATGATTTCCTCAGGTGTGTTCCTAGCCACATTGGTGGGAAACCGGGAAAGAAGATGCTGGATGTCCCACAGTCTTCCCAGTGTGAGGGTTTGAAGGGAAAATTCGGTTCCGTTCTGGGGTCAGAGACTGACCGCTGACCAAAAAGGCAGGCATTTTAATGAAACCACATTGATTGTCCACTTGGGTTACATTTGGCCTCAGCGCTTACCTCAGTTCCAGTTTCCCGAGATACAAAGTATGAACAGAACCTGCCCCAAAAAGATTGTCTCACTGGTCATGTTCACAAAGCATTCTGAGATTCAGAGACAAGAAGTTCGGCTAGACAGGGATTACTTGGGGCCCAGGATCTAATTTAGGATAATGAGTAGCACGCATTAGGGAAAACAACCATGTTTTAATTCATGATATTTTTAATACGCTTTGAAATTCGTTTATGTACAGAAAGATTTATTTTTACTTATATTTTAATTATGAGTTCTCCATTGAGTAGCAGTATAATAAGTGCTTGAAATACAGTTGCTCTTTTTTCTTCTACAGTGACTATTGAGGTTAAAATTGTGACTTTCCTCTCATGTCCCCTTGCAGCCTGGCGGGCTTGTGCCTGCTTCAACCAATAGAGTGGAGAAGTGACGTGGCTTTACTTCTGAGGATAGGCAAAAACAGGCGGTGTGGTTTCTTCCTTGTTCCCTGGTACCCTCAGAGCCCTGAGCAGCCATGTAAGAGGTCCACCTATCCTGAGGTCACCTGCATGCCCTGTGGCCAGCAGTCCTGATCTTCGAATCCTTCCAGTCCAGGCACTACACATGTGACTACATGACCATTCAGATTCCAGCCCCCGGCCTTCAAGTCACCCCCACCTTTCAGTCTTCCCATTTGAGATCCCAGATATTGTGAAGCAGAGACAAGAAACTCCCACTGTGCCCTGTCCAAATTCCTGAGCCCCAGAGCCTGTGAGCACAAGTAAAATAATGGTTGCTTTAAGCCACAAGTTACGGGGTAATTGGTTAAGCAGGAATACTAACTGGAACAAGGAAACTGAAGGCTGTAAAATAATCACACTCCATGATCTTCCAACTATTCTGCTTATAACTCTCTAAAATTATTTGAGAAGCTATGAACTCCCTTCCGTATGTTTAGGTTAGCATATAATTCTTTTCACTATAAGTTTACCAGTTCTGGAGTATTGTAAATAATAACAGTTTATTTCTAAAGCTGTCACATTGTTCGTTCAGATACAGCCAGTGGGATCTGAATGCCTTAGTAGTTTAGTTCACATCAACCCGGAGACTTGACTCGTTTCTTGTGTCTTCTTAAGCTTCTATTTCTGTTCCACTTCCTTCTTAGAGGTTTATCCTAATGTAATTTTTTTGTGCTTGAAAGTATTTTATTGCTCACCCTTTTGTGATATTTTGCAATACAAATATATACACATATATTTAATTTACATTCTTGTGACTGTAAAATTGAAAATGTTAAAGACTTTCTGCTGGATTGAATTGATATTATAATTATTCTTAGTCTGTGACCAAGACAACAAAAATATATTACAAACATTGATGAAAGATTATTAAAGAAATGTACAAATTTATTGAAAATGTAGCCCCAAACTGGAACCCATCTAGGTGTCAATCAACAGGAGAACAGCTAACCGGACCGTGGTACATTCATACGATGGAATTCTACCCAGCAGTAAAAACGGACAAACTGCTTACACGTGAAACAACATGGATGAATCTCAAAAACATTCAGAGTAAAAGAATCCAAACACAAGAGTACATACTGTACGATGCCATTGATATGAAGTTCTAAAACAGGCAAAAGAAATCTAGGGATTTCTCTGGGGGTGAGATAGGGCAGGGATTGACTGGGAAAAAGCATCTGGGAACATTCTAGGGGATAGTGATGTTCTGTATCGTGACAGGAATTTGGGTTACACAGATGCTTGCATTTCTTAATAATACAGGCCACCATTTCTGTCACACCTGAACTCTAAAACTTGTATTAAGTGGAAAAAAAATAAATTCATTTTTAAAAAAAACCACTCCTTGGGGTCAGTGCTGTGTTCCAGAAGTTTCAGGACAACCAGAAGATATTAGAGGGCAGCAGAGAACCGGAAAATTGTTCCAAGGTTCAGGAAATAGTGTAAGGCAGTTGACAGAACAAGCTCTTTGAAATGGGCCATAACTTGCATTATGTTGCCCAGGGAAGTGTTCCAAGCTGGACTCCATCCATGACATACTGAGAAAGGAGACCTCACAAGACTGCTACATAGTTCAAAACACCTGGATCAGCAAAACTGCATGAGCCAGACACGTCATAAAGACACAAAGCCTTTTGGAATATGGAAGGAAGCCTAGAGTGGACGTAGTGGAAGGGCGTAGAACTGAGAGGGATAGATCAAAACGCATAACCACATTAGCATCAAACACAAGAAGACAGAAGGTCTGAGACGCCTCAGGGTAGTCAACGGCAGTGAAAACTGCTCCGCTACCAACAAAGCAGACTCTGCATTCACTCATTCCGTTGTTCACTTACTTCTTCAGTCAGACAGCAGGATTTATTGAGCACTTTTTGTATGCCAGACCCTGCCTGGTGCTGCAGATAAAAAGCAGTGTTGGTTCCTGCTCTTAAGGACCCACCATGTTTCGAAGGATCCCTGGTGGCACAGCGGGTTAAGCACTCAGCTGCTAACTGAAAAGTTTGGTGGTTTGAATCTACCCAGTCACTCTGCAGGAAAAAGACCTGGCAATCTGCTCCTGTAAAGATTACAGCCTATGTGACAAGTCTGTCACATCGACTTAATGGCACACAACAAACATTATTTTCTACTGTTGTAAGAGATATTATCTCAAACTTAGCAACTGAAAACAATATAGATTTATTCTCTCACAGTTTCTGAGGGTCAGGAATCTGGGCACAGCTTAACTGGGTTCTCTAATTAGGATCTTACCAGGCTGCAAACCAGGTGTTGGCCAGGGCTACAGGCCTATCAGAGGCTCGACTGCAGAAGGACCCAAGTTCTCTCAGTTTGTTGGAAGAATTCATCTCCTTACAGTTGTATGACATTTGGCTGAAGGACATTCTCAGCTCCTAGAAACCACCAGCAGTACCATGCCATGTGGCCCTCCCAATACACCCCCGCACAACATGGCAGCTTACTTCTTTAGAACCAATGATGGAGAGAGTCTCTTTAGTGTGGGCTAGCAAGACAGAGAAAAGATTGAAGCTGTCAAGAATTTCATTTTACTTCAGTCCACAATCAATGCCCATGGAAGCACCAGTCAAGAAATCAAATGACCCATTGCTCTGGGGAAATCTACTGCGATAGACCTCTTTAAGTGTTAAAAAGCAAAGGTGTCACTTTGAGGACTAAGGTGCACCTGACCTAAGCTATGATATTTTCAATCGCCTCATATGCATGTGAAAACTAGACAATGAAGAAGGAAGGCGGAAGAAGAATTGATGCCTTTGAACTATGGTGTTGGCGAAGAGTATTGACTCTACCGTGGACTGCTAGAAGAATGAAGAAACCTATCCTGGAAGAAGTACAGCCAGAACCCTCCACTTACACCCACTTACATGCACACCCACACCATTTTGCACACACATTCCCAATCCTCCTAAACACATCCTCTTACTCCTCTTGATTTTCCACCAAGGGGTCTGGTTGAAACAGCCTGGAACAACCACCTACTCCCTCAGAGCTGGTCTAGTTGTTGCCACTGACCTGATCCTTGTCTGATACCAGTTAGCTCATCACAGCATCTCCACCCTTCACACTCGGGAGCCCTTCGCTCCCGTCGTACTGTAAGGTTTGTGCCTGCCCGGATGCCATGATGAGAAATGGGGCTGACAGTTTCCTGAAAAACAAACACTTATTTTTTCCTTTTCACCTCGTTCTTTATATCTTCTTTCCATAGAACCCTTCCAGTGAATTTCTTTAGTTAAAATTCTACTTAAGTAAATTCCATATTCTTCACAGTGCTGATTTTTCTTCTTTCTTAATCAGAATTCTTCATTCACACTAAGTATGATCACCTCTCACTCAAACACTCAGTGTCTTGGTGAACACCTTACCGCCTCATTTATGAGGCGAAAGTGACAAAGGCTAATTAAAATAAGTAAATACGTTTACTAGCTCTCCCCTCTCATTAAACTTCACAGCTCCCCTTCATTTACCCTTTTCCCACACCCTCTTTCGTTTTGGCTAGAAGACCTCTCCTGTGTTTTGGCTGTCAAAGTTTAACTTCTTTTGTGGGCAGTTACTTTTGTTCTGAATATTCCAGCAACAGGTCTGTCTTTTGAGAGGGGCTTAGAGAAAGTGAGGGGCTGATGGCAGCAGGCTGGTTCTCTTCTTGTTAAAACGTCACCTACATGCACATCAAGCTTCTTTTGGCTTGGGAATCAAGAGACCTAAAGTTATTAATGAACTTTGTATGATCAAACTGAGCACTATCAAAAAGTACATGCACAATTTCTTGAACATTTTTTCATGTTACAGTTTAACCAAAATTGTTTCTCTTCCTTTGAAAAACGTTATAAAAAATAAAAATTGATTTTGCAAATTGTCATTTGTCACATCAACTTGTGACTTTTGAGTTCCCTTCCTAGTCCTCTTGTTAATATTTTAATGCATTTATGTTAATAAAGTAGTGAAGATTTTATCTTTAGAGATGGATTTTTTATCACCTGCCTCCTAGTGGCCAGTTCTCAATCTAATGGTTTATTTATATAAATATTGTCTGTTTTGACCATCCATATGTTTTGTTTGTGACTCCTTTTCTCTGTAAGTCTTGGTTCTTTTAAAACACCAAAGTACAAATAAGAACAGTTAAAATGATGATTGGATAACAGGTATAATAGCCATCAGCCATGAAATATGCATTCAAAAACCAGGTAGCAAGAAATAAGGTGTCAGAAAACTTGGGCTCCAGTCCTGACTCTGACACTTTAGCTATGTGAACTTGAATAATTGACTAGCATTTGTGTTTATTCCTCTTTATAACATATGTGTTCTGGAGTAGACTTGCTTTTCCTTATTCCTCCTGTTAAGTACACAAAAACCTTGGATATTACATATAAAGCAAACACAAGAAGACTCTGAAAGGTTGAGAGAAGACAGACCAGCTAGGAGTCTCAGGACCTGAGCAGCAACGTGGCTAAGAGTTCACTGGGTTTTCGTTTTGCCTCATGTAGCCCAGACTCGGAGCTGAAAAAGCTGGAAACACAGAAATGCCAAAGGCACAGACAATAAAACCTCCAAAAAAAAGAAAAGAAAAACTTGCTTTTCTAACCAGAGGATAAAGAAAGGATCTGCTTAGGAAGACAGAAAAATTTAGGCAATAACTGCCCTACCCAAGCCAAACACCATGGAAAAAATGTAGACCCAACTCTACGTATGCCAACAACGGTCAAACGGGGAGCCTGGATATCCACTTCCACTTCGAAGTAATGAGTCTCCCTTTTCCCTCCCTTCTGAGATGGCGCCAGAGGAGGGCATGTGAGGAGCATTAGCAAAGCACTCCTACCCCTTCCCAGCAGTAACAAGGAGCCCCTGACCGTAGGAGAACAGAAGCTGAATGGGAAACCTGGTCTTCTAGTCCCACCTGGCAGTAACAAGGTGGCATCCTCCCACTTCCCTGGGAAGAATTAGAGAAAGCCAGCTAAAACAAGGTTTATATAAGATCCAGAATCTCATAACATAAAACTCAAAATGTCCAGGTTTCAAATGAAAATCAGTCATCATACCAAGAACCAGGAAGATGTCAAAACTGGATGAAAAAAGATGCCAACACCAAGATGTCAGAGATGTTAGAATTAGTTGACATAGATTTTAAAGGAGCCATCATAAAAGTGCTTCAACAAGCAATTACAACATGCTTGAAATAGATGGGGTAAAAAAAATAGAATGCCTCAGCAAGTAAATAGAAAATTAAAGCACAGAAATATAACATGTAAAGAAGAACCAAATGGAAATTATAGAACAGGAAAAAAAAAAAAAAACAACAACAACCAAAATAAAAAACTCAATAGCAGAATGGCGGGGACAGAGGAAAGGATCAGTGAACTGGAAGATAGAATAATGGAAAGCACCCATTCTGAATAATAAAGAGGGACTGAAAAAAAAAAAAAGTGAACAGTGCCTCAGGAACCAAAAGATTTAAGTTTCATGTGATTAGAATCCCAGAAGGAGAGAAGATAGAGGGAAGGGCTGAAAAAGTACTTGAAAAAATAATGGGCGAAAACTTCCCAATTTTGGCAAAAGACATAAACCTACAGATGCAAGAAACTGAATGAAACCCAAAGAGAAATCCACACCAAGATGTTATAGTCAAATGTTTGAGAATTAAAAACAAAGAAAAAAACAACCTTGGAAGCAGCCGGAGAGAAAAATGACATCTTATATATAGGAAAAAAATTCAAATAAGAGTAGAATTCTCGTCAGAAACCATAGAGGCCAGAAGGTTATGGCAAAATATTTTTCAGATACTGAAAGAAAAGAACTGTCAATTCCAGAATCCTATATCCAGTAAAAATGCGCTTTAGGAGTGAAGAAAAAATTAAGACATTTTTGGATGAATGAAAACTAAGAGAATTTGTGTCCAAAAGATCCACCCTAAAAGAACGGCTAAAGGAAGTTCTCTAAACAGAAAGAAAACAATACAAGATGAAACCTTGGAACATCAGGAAGGAAGAAAGAACACGGTAAGCAAAAATAAGTAAATGCAATCAGCTTCCTTTATCCTCTTGAGTTTTCTATACTATGTTTGATAACTGAAGCAAAAATTTTAAAACTGTCTGCTGTGGTTCTAAATGTATGTAGAGGAAATATTTTAAACAAGGGAAGGAAAAGGGACATAAATACAGATAAGGTCTCTATACTTCACTTGAACTGGTAAAACAATCAAACTAGTAGATTGTGATAAATTATGTATATAATGTAATGTAAACATAGAACAACCACTACAAAAGGTATACAAATAGATGCACGTATAGATAAATCATATAGATGATATTAAAACAGCATTAAAGAAAGGCTCAAGTAACCAACAGGAAGGCAGGCAAATGAAAACAGAAAGGAAAAACACAAAGTACAAACAAAAAACAAAAACAAAATGGCAGACTTAAGCCCTAAGATATGAGTAATTACATTTATTGTAAATGGTCTAAAAATACCAATTGAAAGATAGAGATGGTCGGAGTGGATTAAAAAACATGAACCCGCCATATACTATCTACAAGAAACTCACTTCAAATGTAGTTATATAGGCTGGTTGAAAGCAAAAGGATGAAAAATGATATGTCATGAAAACATCACATACACATACACAACACTGCACACAACAAGAACAACAACAACAAAACCACATTTTTCTCAAGCATCCACAGAACATACACCAAGATAGAGTATATCTTGGGCTATAAAACAAAACTCAAGAAAGTTAAAAAAAATTAAATTATACAGAGGGCCTCAGGAAATAAATAGAAATTTCAATATTTTAAAGTAAATCAATTCACCCAATGTGCAATACATCATTCGGATACATCTGACCATAATGCAATCTAACTAAAAATCAATATGAGAAAGAGAACAGAAAATCTCCAAGCACTTGGAAACAAATGACACTCTTTTAAATAATCCATAAGTCATAGAGGAAGTCCCAATGGAACTAAAAAATACACTGAACTGAATGAAAATGAAAACACAACATATCGAAATTTGTAGGACACAGCTAACACAATGTCGAGAGGGAAATTTATAGCACTAAATTCATACAAGGAGCCCTGGAAGCACAGTGGTTAAGCACTCGGCTGCTAACCACAAAGTCGGTGGTTCAAACCCACCAGTCAATCCGTGGGAGAAAGATGTAGCATTCTGCTTCTGTAAAGATTTACAGCCTTGGAAACCCTATAGGGTAGTTCTCCTCTGTTCTATAGGGTAGCTATGAGTTGAAATCGACTTGATGGCAACGGGTTTTAAATTCATACACTAGAAAAGAGGGAACATTTCAAATAATCATCTAAGATCCCACCCCAAGAACCCAGAAGAAGAAGAGCAAATTAAATCAAAACAAGTAAAAGGAAGGCAATAATAACCATTAGTCCAGAAACCAATGAAATTAAAATAGAAAAACAATACAGAAAATCAATGGAACAAAAAGCTGGTTCTTTGAAAAGGACAATGAAGTTGACATACCTTTAGCAAGACTCACAAAGACAAAAAGACACAAAATACAAATTACCAATATAAAGAATGACATGGGATATCACTACAGACCCTGCAGACATAAAAAAAAAGATAGTAAGGGAATACCACAAACAACTCTACAGACATAAATTTCACAACTTAAATGAAATGGACCAATTCCTTGAAAAACACAAACTACCACAATTCACCCAACAAGAACAGCATCATTTGAATATACCTATAACCATTGAAAATACAAATTTTAATTTTAAAACTCTCAAAGAAGAAATCTCTAGGCCCAGATGGTTTTGCTAGAAAATTCTACCAAATATTTAAGGAAATATTAACACCAATGCTACACATTCTCTTCCATAAAATAGAAGAGAACATTCTCCAAGTAATTTTATGAATCCAGTATTACCCTGATACCAAAACCAGACATAGAAGAAAAAAAAAAAAAGGAGAGTACAAATCAGACAGAGTACATACCAATGTTCCTCATGAATATAGATGCAAAAATCCTTAACAAAATATCAGCAAATAGTATTAATTAAGCAACATTTAAAAAGAATACACAAACCATATATCCAACAAGAATCTAATAACCAAAATATATTTAAAACTTTGACAACTTAACAAAAAGACAAACAATGCAATCATAAAATAATCCAATCAAATAACTTGAATACACATTTCACCAAAGAGGACATTCAAATGGCCACTAAACACATGAAAAGATGGGTCAGCATCATTAGCCATCAGAAAGAGGAATATCAAAGCCACAGTGACACACCGTTTCATTCCCACTAGGATAGCAGAGCAAATAATTTGAGAAGCTGGACCATATAAAGAACGCGGCATCAGAATTGGAGGAGGACTCATGAACAATCTGTGATATGCAGGGGACACAACCTTGTTTGCTGGAAGTGAAGAGGACTTGAAGTACTTACTGATGAAGGTCAAAGTCTACAGCCTTCAGTATGGATTATGCTTCAACATAAAGAAAACAAAAATCCTCACAACTGGACCAATAAGCAATATCATGATAAACGGAGAAAATATTGAAGTTGTCCAGGATTTCATTTTACTTGGGTCCACAATCAAAGTCCATGGAAGCAGCAGTCAAAAAATAAAAGGATGTATTGCATTGGGCAAACCTGCTGCAAAAGACCTCTTTAAAGTGTTAAAAAGCAAAGATGTCACTTTGGGGACTAAGGTGCACCTGACCCAACCAGTGACGCTTTCAATCACTTCATATGCATGTGAAAACTGGACAATGAATAAGAAAGACTGAAGAAGAATTGATGCTTTTGAATGATGGTGTTGGCAAAGAGTATGGACTGTCAGAAGAACAAACAAATCTGCCTTGAAAGAAGTACAACCAGAATGCTCCTTTGAAGCTAGGATGGCAAGACTTATTTCACGACTCTGGACATGCTATCAGGAGGGACCAGTCCGTGGAGAAGGACATCATCCTTGGTAAAGTAGAGGGTCAGAGAAAAAGAGGAAGACTCTCATTGAGATGGATTGACACAGTGGTTGCAACAACGAGCTCAAATGTAGCAACGATTGTGAGGATGGTGCAGGACCAGGCAGTGTTTTTTTCTGTGGTAAGTAGGGTCACTATGAGTTGGAACCTACTTGACAGCACCTAACAACAACAGAATGGCTAAGATTAAAAAAAAAAAAAAAAAAAAAAACCCAGAAAACAACAAATGTTGGTAAGGATATGGGGAAATTGGAACCTTATCCATTACTGGTTGGAATGCAAAAGGGCACAGCCATTGTGGATACAGCGTGGCAGTTCCTCAAAAAGCTAAAAATAGAACTACCATATGACCCAGCAATTCCACTCCTAGAAATATACCCAAAAGACTTGAAACCAGAGACTCAAAAAGAGACCTGTATACCAGTGTTCATTGCAGCACTATTCACAATAGCAGAAAGGAGGAAACAACCTAAATGTCCATCAACAGATGAATGGATAAGCAAAATGTGGCACATACATACTATGGAATACTACCCACGAGAAATGAAGTCTTGACACATGCTACAGTACGGATGGAGCTTGAAGACATTATGCTGAGCGAAATAAGCCAAACACAAAAGTAGAAATATTGAATGACCTCACTTTGGTATAGAAACCAAAGGTTATTAGCAGTTACCAGGGGCAGGAGAGAGGGGGAAAAGGGGAACTAACAGTGATGGAAAGCTGCATTGATTAAGGGTAGGGTTGCACAGCCAATTATTGTAATTGCTGTCAATAAGTTGCATACCTGTGAAAAGCTGAACTGGAAAATGTTCCATGATAGATATATTTATACTTCGTAGTTTGTTGCATAGTGCTTGGGGTCTTAAAAGCTTGCAAACAGCCACCCAAGGCACAACAGTTGGTCTCTATTCACCTGGAGCAACGAAGGAAGAAGGAGAGTCAGGAATAGGAGGAGGATATGGAATGGGTGGCTAATTGCCTGCATGAACAACTGCCTCCTTTGCCATGAGAGCAGAAGAACTCGATGATGCACAGCTCCCATTGCTGAGGAGACCTGGTGGCACAGTGGTTAAGAGCTATGGCTGCAAACCAAAAGGGTGGCATTTCAAATTCACCAGCTGATCCTTGGAAACCATACGAACATTTTGATCAAAAGTTCCGTAGAGGAATCCTGTGCAAAAGGGGGAAAATGAAGAACAGAATTTCAGATTCTCAAGGACTCCAGAATTCCTGGAGCCCTGGAGGGTGGATGAACCCCTGAAACTATTGCCCTAAGATAATCTTTAAATCTTAAACCAAAAATATCCCCTGAAATCTTCTTAAAACCAAACAATAGTTTAGCTTAACTAGTTAAAATGTTCTGCCCTGGGCATTACGCGTTTTTAAGAACTATCCATGGGTTGCTATGAGTCAGAATCGACTCAAAGGTTTGGTTTTTTTTTTTATCCTTATGGGATTAAATTGACAACAGCAACTTGAAAAATTAGATAGGAACCTTAAGGGGCAGGGAGTTTATGGTAATGCGGAAGGAACAACTCAGAAAAAGAGGGTGAGAAAGGTTGCACAACTCAAAGACTCTAATCAATGTCACTAAATCATATATGTAGAAACTGTTGAATTGGTGTATGTTTTGCTGTGCATATTCTCAACAACAACAACAAAATAAATAAAATTATTATTATTTTACAATTAAAAAAAATAAAAAGAAAAAGAATTACACACTATGACCAAATGGGGTTTATTCCAGGGACGCACGGCTGGCTCATTATTTTAAAATAAATCAGTGTAATCTGCCATATTAACAGACTAAAGAAGAAAAATCACATAATCATATCAACCGACACAGAAAAAAAAATTGACAAACTTTAACACCTGTTCATGATAAAAACTCTCAGCAAACTAGGACCATATTGGAACTTTTCCAACTTGATAAAGAAAATATGCAAAAAATCTAAAGCCAACATCATACTTAATGGAGTAAGACTGAAATCTTTCCCTGTAAGATCTGGAACAAGATAGGGATATCTGTTCTTAGCATTCTTATTCAACATAATGCTGGTAGTTCTAGCTAGCGCAATAAAGCAAAAAAAAAAAAAAAAAGAAGAAGAAGAAGTAAAAGCATACAGATTGAAAACAATCCCTATTTCAGTATTTCAGATAATCTATCTATGCTGAAAAAATCTCCAAATCTCAAGGAATCTGCAAAAAAATCCCTTTCAGAACACATAAGTGAGCTCAGCAAGGTAGTAGAATGCAGGATAAATTTACAAAAATCAATTGTATTTCTATATACTAGCAGTGAACACATGGATGCCAAAATTAAAAATACAATATCATTTACAATTACTCAAAAAAAATGAAACACTTAGGTATAAATTTAAGGAGCCCTGGTGGCACAATGATTAGGCACTTGGCTACTAACCAAAAGTTCGTTGGTTTGAACCCAACCAGCAGTTGTACTAGAGAAAGACTTGATGATCTGCTCCTGTAAAGATTGCTGTTGTTAGGTGCCATGGAGTCGGTTCCAACCGATAGTGACCCTACATACAACAGAAAGAAACACTGCCTTGTCCTGCGTCATTCTTACAATCATTGCTATGCTTCAGTCCATTGTTGCAGCCGCTGTGTCAACCCATCTCATCAAGGGTCTTCCTTTTTTCACTGACCCTCTACTTTACCCAAGCATGATGTCCTTCTCCAGGGACTGACCCCTCCTGATAACATGTCCAAAGTATGTGAGGCATAGTCTCACCATCCTTGCTTCTGAGGAGCATTCTGGTTGTTTCCTAGCATGTCTTGATTCAATCCAAGATGTATTTGTTCATTCTTCTGGCAGTTCAAGGTATACTCAATATTCTTCACCATCAACACAATTCAAAGGCATCAATTCTTCTTCGGTCTTCTTTATTCACTATCCAGCTTTCGCATGCATCTGAGGTGATTGAAAACACCGTGACTTGAGTCAGGCGCACCTTAGTCTTCAAGGTGACATCTTTGCTTTTGAACACCTTAAAGAGGTCTTTTGCAGCAGATTTGCCCAATGCAATGTGTCTTTTGATTTCTTGACTGCTGCTTCCATGGGTGTTGATTGTGGATCCAAGCAAAATGAAATCCTTGACAACTTCAGTCTTTTCTCCATTTATCATGATGTTGCTTATGGGTCCAGTAATCAACCTACACAAACATGCACAACTGATTTTTGACACAGGTGCAAAAGCAATTTAATGGCGAAAAGATAGATTTTTCAACAAATACTGCTGGAGGAATTGGATTTGACACCAAAAATACAATGCATTAAAGAAGAAAAATCCTAAATTGTACTTCATCAAAATGTAAAACTTTTCCTCTGGGAAAGACTCCTTTAAAAGGATGAAAAGACAAGGTACGTGGTGGGAGAAAATATCTGCAAACCACATATCTGACCAAGGACTAGTATCTGGAATATATAAAGAATTCTCAAAACTCAACAGTCAAAAAGCAATTAGAACATGGGCAAAAAACATAAAGAGATATTTCAATGAAGCATATATTTAGACAGCAAATAAGCACAGGAAAAGATGCTCAACATCGTTAGCCGTCAGGGAAATGCAAATTAAAGATACATGCCTATCAGAATGGTTAAAATATTAAAAAAAAAAAAAAAGCGACACCATCAAATGCTGACAAGGATATGGAAAGCCTGGATTACTCATACATCACTAGTGGAATGTAAAATGGCAGTGCCATTCTGCAAAAGTTTGACAGTTTCCTTAAAAACCAAATATACAACTACCACAGGACCCAGCAATTGCACTTTTGGCTTTTATCCCAGAGAGATGAAGACTTACGTTCACACAAAAACCTGTACATGGCTGTTTATGACATCTTTATTTATAATAACCTCAAAATGGATACAACCCAGATGTCTTTCAGTGGGTGACTAAATAAACTATGGTACATTCATACCATGATATAATCCTCACCAATAAAAAAGGAACGAGCTATCGATATACACAACAACTTGAGACAATTATGCTAAGGAAAATAATTCCAATCCCAAAAGGTTACAGATTGTACGATTTCATTGATATAAAATTCTTGAAATGACAAAATTATAGAACTGGAGAACAATTAGTGATTGTCAGGGATTAAGGGGAGGGGGAGAGAGGTAAGTGAGTGTGGCCATAAAAAGGGCAATATGAGAGATCTTTGTGGTGATGGAAATGTTTGTATCTTGACTACGTCAATGTCGATATCCTGGATGTGATATTGTCCTATTGTTTTGTAAGATGCTGCCACTGGGAGAAAGTCAGTAAAGGGCACACAAGATCTCGCCATTCTTTCTTACAAGTGCATGTGAATCTACAATTACCTCAAAATAAAAAGTTTAATTAAAAAAATTGACCACTGAACCATAAAGCAGAGCTCAAGAAAGTATAAAGGAGTGGTACCGTAGTCTTTGTTTTCTGAATAAAACAGAATTAAGTTAAAAGTCAGTAACAAGATGGTGCAACCCTGTGGATATACTAAAAATCTTTGAATTCTATACTTTAAATGGTTCAATTGTATGGTATGTGAATCATAAACTCAATAAACCTATTGAAAACTCAATAACAACAACAACAAAAACCAGAACATCTCCATATGCTTGGAAATTAAGGCATTAACTTCCAAATAATTAAACAATATTAACAGACTAAAGAAGAAAAAATCACGTAATCATATCAGTCAATGCAATGGACCACAGAAGAGATTATAATAGTAAATAGAAAATATGATGAACTGAAATAGAATGGAAGTGCTATGTATCTAAACCTGTGTGAGACAGCTAGAAGTGATACTTAGAAGAAGTTTATAACATTAAATATTTACTTTCGGGAGGAAAAAAAGCCTAAACAGTGATTAGTAGAGCATACAACTTAAGAAGTTAAGAAAAGACAATAGAATAAATCCAAAGAAAGGAGATAGTTGTCAATAAAATATCAAACAACTCTGTACCAAAGAGTACCAAAAAAGCCAAAAGTTGATTCTTTGAAAAGACTAATAAATCCACCAAATTTTAGACTTCAAATGTTCTGAAGCAAGACAAGTCTTCTGCGGCAGCTACTTGCTGTTGAAAAACAGCTCCTGGCATGTTACTGGGCCCTACTAGAAAGGAGGTCCTGAATATATATATACCAAAAACCCAAACCTGTTGTCGTCAGGTCAATTCCGACTCATAGTGACCCTATAGGATGGAGTAGAACTGTCCCATAGGGTTTCCAAGCAGCAGCTGGTAGATTTGAACTGCCAACCTTTTGGTTAGCAGCCGAGCTCTTAACAATTGTACCACCAGGGCTCCAAGAGCCAAGGATAGATACCAGAAGAATCCAATTAATTTTTTATTTAATCCCCCATTTTCCTAAGAAATTGGAAAGTAAGTTTACTTTAGTTTTCAGTCTGCTTTGGGAAACTTGGTGACCCTTTCATCGTGGTCTCGATTTTCAAGAAAGGAGCATCTCCCTTCTCCCTCTCTTTTCTTCTTAGAAGTCTATTTTCCCTTCTTGGGGATTATTGTTAGGGTGGACTGCCAGGTCTCTCGCCTCTGTATCACACCCCTGCCTCCGCCCCATCCCCAATCTTCTAGTGGAATGCCATTGTCCTCCCTTACAAGCCCAGTAACTTCAGTCCACCACCTTCAGCTCTGGGCTAATCCTGTTCTTAGCCATAAGGACGTCTAAAAGCCTATTTCAGTAGATCAAGTGAGTGCCCGTCAAGACTGCCATGTTGTTGGGTTTTCTTGAACCTTGGTTCTAGTGCTAGTGACTGAGCTCATCAGCTCTATTTAGTACTCAGTTTTGATGCCTTTTGAATGCTAAGCTTACTTTTGTTGTCTTAACAGGTAACTGTCCCTTTAACTAGTCCTGAGCTGCCAGATGCCTTCGTTATCTAATGCTGCTGTAACAGAAATACCGTAAGTGGATAGCTTCAACAAACAGAAGTTTACTCTCTCACAGTCTAAGAGGCTAGAAGTCTGAACCCAGGGTGCCAGCTCCAGGGGAAGGCTTTCTCTATTGTGGCTCTGGGGGAGAAGGTCCTTGTCATCAATCTTCCCCTGGTCTATGAGCTTCTCAGTGCAGAGACCCTGGATCCAAAGGATGTGCTCTGCTCCCAGAGCTACTTTCTTGGTGGTATGAGGTTCCTCTGTCTCTCTGCTCACTGCTCTCTTTTAAATGTCAAAGGAAATTGGCTTAAAACACAACCTAATCCTGTAGATTAAATCCTGCCTCATTAACATAACTGCCTCTAATCCTGCCTCATTAACATCATAGAGGTAGGATTTACAACACATAGGAAAATCACATCAGATGACAAAATGGTGGACAATCCCACAATACTGGGAATCATGGCCTAGCCAAGTTGACACACACTTTGGGGGGACACAATTCAATCCGTGACACCAGGCATTACTGCCTCTCTTTTCAGATCACCTGTGACGTGCTCCCTGCTGCCGTGCCTCCGCTGTCTGCAGAACGCCCACTTACACTTCTCCTCTAGACCTCCCAAGTGCTCAGCACTGCCCGGCCCACTGCCAGTGAGGTCTTCTCAGCGGGCGATGAGCTGCTTCCATGTGGGTCCCCCTCACCCAGTCATCTGTCTTCATCCCATGAGCCTGTCTAGACTCCAGGTGCAGACCCTTCCTAGGCTGTCCTGTCTCCTCAACCCGATTCTTAAGCTCCTGTTCTGATAAAGGATGTAGAATTCAGGGACTGCCCAGCAGGCACCTCCTTGAAGGTAGGGACTTCATTTTGCATGTGTTCAACAGTATTAAACTCTTAGTTGTTAAGAAAAAAAAAATCTTGATTTTCACATTTTACCTCTAAAAATATATATTTCATCAAACTCCCCTTCACCATTAGCCCTTCACGGCTCATTAACCATGAAGTTTCATTCTCTTATAAAAATATATCCGAAAAAAATTTGACTCTGAAACTGTGACGAAAAGCCTGGGGTACCCTAACGCATGAGGAGAGTGCACAGGAACATTGTCTTCAGCTCTGCGCAGACAGCAGACACAGAGTCTTCAGCGCGTCCTTTTTACAGTTTCTGTGACTCATTTCCTCACTTGTAACCCAGAAATACTAATGCGGTGCCAACTGCCCATGAAAGAGTGAGACCACGTGAATTCTGGTCCTGGAGTAATTAAAATGTTACTTCATATAGGATTCTGACCTTACGTATTTATAATTAAAACTAGGATTTGAATATCTTACTTTTGGCTCTGCTTGTTGTGACTAGAAGCTGTGAACTATATAGAACGTGATGGAAAATCACTCCCTGTACAGCACTCTGAACTGTGGTGTCCATAAAAGGCAACGTGCTGGCTCAAGAAACTGAATGATTCCATAACTAACCTGTGATCCTCGTTCTCCCCTTCACATTGGTACAGAGGGGAGAAGATTCTCTCTCTCTTTCTTCCTTTTTCTTTTTTTTAATGTTTTCATTTCACAACTCTTTTTCTAGTTCTTCTAGTTGGAAAGACCTCAACTTTTACATAGGGGGATTATTGCTCCTGGGAGAATCCATCAGGGCCATATAGTGCAGCCCCTCTCCCAATGCAGAAATTCTATCTACAGAATTGAGACGACCTGCAAAGGATTCATTCATTTGTTCAGCCACCTACTGAGTGCTTGCTATGGGCTAGACATTGTGCTCTGCCTTTTACAATGGCTGATCCTGAGATCAGGATTCAAGTTCAAGTACAGGAGCCCCTGACTTACGACAGGGTTCCATTCCTACGACTCTGTCATAAATCAGTTCTGATGTAAGTTGAATACCTCTTTTTATTTTTTTAAAATTTTCATTATTATTGCCTTTATTATTAATATCTTTAGAAATCCGATGTTTATTTGTCTTTAGGGGTTGGCATGAGAATGATAACATCTGCAAATTATGTGCTGCAACATTGTGTATAGTACATATTAGTAACGATGAGATGTACCAAAAAAATCCCAAAAAGCATTGTCCTAAGTGCGGCTAGTTGTGACTAGAACACGTGGTGAGTCGAGGACTACCTGCAGTCTATCTGAGAGAGGATTCCAGGAAACAGTGAAAGTGGGGAAGCTAGACAGGGAAGGGAGGGGAGCCAAAAAAGAGTTCGTTATCAGTCAAGTTACCACTGGGGACAAATTGTGCCTACTCCCACCAGGAAACTCTGAAAACTGTGACTCAGAATAGGCCTAACCAAGGGTCAAGGAAGCTAGGATGTTTGCGCATAGATTCCCCATCTGTCATTGTTCAGGACTGCTGCCGGGAACTAACTGTCCAGCACATCTAGCTTCCCTATGCTTGGGCCCAGTGTGTTCCCAGGACCAGAGACAGCATTGGGTGGAGACTTCCAGGGGTCAGCTGTAAGGGGCCTTTGGCTTTGGAGGTGAATGCCAAGGGGTGGAGTGTGGGGGAGGCACCAAGAGCATCTGCCGCATTCAGGAAGACAGAATGACTGAGATCCTCTCCCCACTGCTAACCTGAAGGCTGGACAGCCATTCGCTCCCTGAACCCAGTGGTGTCCAGGGTGGGAGGGATACGAGAACAGGGTAAAAACACCGAGTGACGCAGGTGACAAGTCTGAGGGGACGTCCAAAACCGGAGTCAGACTAGAGTGTAGATGAGCGGTGAGTACACACAACAGCTGGAGATGACATTGGGCCATGACTGCCATAGTGGCCAGGGGCAGATTAACCAGTAAGCAAGGTACACACGGGTTTACAGTAAGCAAGGTACGCACAGATTACAGTGAACAAGGCACGCAGGGCTTACAGTGAGCAAGGCACGCAGGGATTACAGTGAGCAAGGCACGCAGGGATTACAGTGAGCAAGGCACACAGGGATTACAGTGAGCAAGGTACACACGGGTTTACAGTAAGCAAGGTACACACAGATTACAGTGAACAAGGCACGCAGGGCTTACAGGGATCAAGGCACGCAGGGATTACAGTGAGCAAGGCACGCAGGGATTACAGTGAGCAAGGCACGCAGGGATTACAGTGAGCAAGGTACACACGGGTTTACAGTAAGCAAGGTACGCGCAGATTACAGTGAACAAGGCACGCAGGGCTTACAGTGAGCAAGGCACGCAGGGATTACAGTGAGCAAGGTACACACGGGTTTACAGTAAGCAAGGTAAGCACAGATTACAGTGAACAAGGCACGCAGGGATTACAGTGAGCAAGGCACGCAGGGTTTACAGTGAGCAAGGCACGCAGGGATTACAGTGAACAAGGCACGCAGGGTTTACAGTGAGCAAGGCACGCAGGGACTACAGTGAGCAAGGCACGCAGGGATTACAGTGAGCAAGGCACTCAGGGTTTACAGTGAGCAAGGTACGCAGGGTTTACAGTGAGCAAGGTACACACGGGTTTACAGTGAACAAGGTACACAGGGGCTTACAGTAAGCAACGTACACATGGGTTTACAGTAAGCAAGGTGTGTGTGGGTTACAGTAAGCAAGGTATACTCTGGTTTACAGTAATCAAGGTACACATGGGTTTACAGTAAACAAGGTGCACGTGGGTTACGGTAAGCAAGGTACACTGGTTTACAGTAAGCAAGGTACATGTGGGTTTACACTAAGCAAGGCTCGAAGAGTTTACAGCAAGCAAGGTATGCAGGGTTTCCAGTAAGCAAGGTACACACAGGCTTAATTGTATTTAGTTACTAATCTGTAGTGAACAATTTCACATGGGTTTCACCACATAAATAGGTGAAACTGTACTCCAGAAGAGTAAGCACAAGTAAGCCCGGGCATACCTTGCTTATTGGGTAATCTGTCCCTCTATGATAGTAGCCCAAATAATGAGATCATTAGGAATGACTGGGAAACACCAGCCTTCCCACAGTCGTCTGGCTGAGCGGAGGCATATGTCTGCTCCCCAGGGGAAGGGAAACCTGATGTAGAGTCAAGCCTTGGGCAAAGGGTTTGGAAGGAAGTGGGTGAACTTGGCAGGGTTGAAACATGGCAGTTGAAACTAAGAGTGTCACATAAACCAGAGGCATCATCAGCCTGAGACCAGAAGAACTAGATGGTGCCTGGCTACCACCAATGACAACCCTGACAGGGAACACAACAGAGAGTCCCTGATGCAGCAGCAGAAAGATGGGGTGCAGAACTGAACTCAAATTCTAGTAAGAAGACAAGACTTAATGGTTTGACTGAGACTGCAGGTACCCCGGAAAGCACGGCGCCTGGACTGTCTATGAGCCCAGAACTAAAACAATTTCCGAGGCCAACTCTTCAGACAGGGATTGGACTGGAATATGGAACATAAAGTGATACTTGTGAAGAGTGTGCCTCTTAGTCAAGTAGAGACAACAGCCCAAAGGGGCAGCTTCTGTCCGGAGGTGAGATGGGAAGGCAGAGAGGGTTAGGAGCTGGTTGAATGGACATGGGGAATCTGGGGCAGAAAGGAGGAGTGTGCTGTCACAGAATGGGGTGAGCAATTAGGGTCACATAACAATGTATGTATAAAATTTTGTATGGGAAACTAACTTGAAATGTAAACTTCATTTAACTACAACAATAAAAAAAAAAGAAAAAAGAAAACCCTATGGAGCGTAGTTCCACTCCGACACACATGGGGTCGCCATGAGTAGGAGCTGACTGGACGGCACCTGGTTTTTAGTTTGGTTTCATTCCGTTTATGTTATCTGAAATTTAAAGCATAAGGAATTTTAGACTGAAATATTCTGTGTGTTGGGTGCCAACATACAATAACAAAGTATGAAGCAGCCATCCGCTTCTACCCAAACCTGAGGGGGAAACCAGGAGTCCACCATTATTTTAGCTACAGCAGCATCTTTAAGGATGAATAGCAACGATGCACACTTAATGGCAAATTTGTAAAAGTGATACTCTTATATTCTAATTAGGATTTGAAATTTTGCTCCTTTTAAAACTGAAACAAATCTTTTATTGTTGTTCACTTTGCCTTCAAGCACAGCCCTGGTGGCGCAGTGGTTTAAGAGCTTGGCTGCCGACCAAAAGGTCGGCAGTTGGAATCCACCAGCTGCTCTTTGGAAACCCTGTGGGGCAGTTCTACTCTGCCCTATAGGGTCACTATGAGTCAGAATTGACTCGACGGCAACGGGTTTCGGTTTTTGCTTTATAGAACGACTCAAATGCTGAAACACGCCCACAGACAGGAGACGAATAGATTAATCTAGAAGTTACAGAAGACAGGAACTGAAGAGTGTGGCTGAAAGAGCTGCACGTTGTAGAATTTTATTTTAGTTGCGTCATTATGGGTTTCTGAGAAATTAAAAACGATGTGTTCTTATTCCAGCAGGCAGCCACACCAAAGAGAGAGAAAGAACAAGCCACACCAAAGACAGGAAAAGAGCAAGAAAGAGAATTCCACAAGAAAGAAGCTCAGAGGAAGGAATAGGATTATTTCCCTTGCACAGCCAAAAAGAGAAGTCAGAAGAAATGGGCCTTTCCCACCATAGAGAATAGCCTTTTCTTTTTAGTTCACATGTGGCTGTCTCCCATTCACATTTTTCTAGAATTTCTAAAAATGCTAGGCATCTCAAGTAATGACTCGTCAAATCAGAGTTTCCATTAACAACGGAAGTTTAGAACCTTACACTTGGATACTTTGTATATGTATATCTATATTATCTCCATATCTATTTATCTGTTCTGATAAACACATTCTTTTCCTTAATATTATTGCCCCTGAATCTCACTGTAAGTGTAGTTAATGTGAATATTTTTTCTTAATAAGCGATCTTTGCTCTTTTCCCAGCTTCATAAGTGACTCCATTTCCAGTCATTCCAATTCTACTCAAAAAGGAACGATTTTTAAAGTTAGGTTAAAATCATTTTTTTTTCTTTTAATTCTTCTTAATAACTGACGTAAAAGTAGGTTACGTCCTATTTTCAGGAGAGAGCCTATGCAAGCTGAGGAATACATGAAAGGGAGTTCTAGTTAAAAAAAAAAAAGGTCATTCTATATTTTCTGAAATACTGAAAATTATATTATTAAAACTGAAACCATCCGTATACTTGATTTTGCTTCTTCTAGAGTAGAGAAATGTGGATTTATGATGAAATCTAAGCTTAGGAAAGCTTATGACAATTTAAAAGGAAAAACATGTTCTAAAAAGGTAACAGAGAAAACTATGGTATATTTATAAATGAGGTCAAAAGAGGAAAAATATGAAACACTTATCGATAAAAAATAGTTCCTTAATGCATACAGTAAAAATTTCCAAAGCCCAAAAAACCAAACCCATTGCCATTGAGTTAATTCTGACTCATGGTGACTCGAAATCGGTCTAAAGTTTTTAAATTTGTTTTCTGGGCTTTTGTTGACAGGAAGAAGGGAAAGAGACCAGAAATCTCAACAAGCCATTTTTGTCTCATAATTTTTCTCATTCTTTCTGAATAAAATAAGATCCTTCTTTGACCTTCAGAACACTGTCAAATAAATTGTATTTAGATTTTCAAAAGCAGGATTTCAGACTGACATTTCTGGGATTGAGACCAGGAATAGAATCATCATCTGGTTATAAGAATGTTAATTGCATCTATCAACCCTAAATGCCTCACAGACATTATCTTCCAAACAACCCCATAAGGCAAGTATTGTTATCCCCATTTTATAGATAAGGAAAGGTGAGTTTTAGAAAGATTAAACAACTTGCTGGAAGTGGAACTAAGATTCAAGGGGAGGTCTACCCGGTTCCAAAGTATCAAATGACTCCCATGTAGGTTTAAATAAGCTGATGTTGTTGTTAGGTGCCGTCGAGTCAGTTCTGACTCATAGCAACCGTATGTACAACAGAACAAAACACTGCCTGGTCTTGCGCCATCCTCACAATCACTGTTATGCTTGAGCCCATTGTGCCCCCACTGTGTCAGTCCATCTTGTTGAGGGTCTTCCTCTTTTTTGCTGACCCTCTACTTTACCAAGCATGATGTCCTTCTCCAGGGACTTATCCTTCCTGATAACGTGTGCAAAGTACGTGAGACAGTCTCGCCATCCTTGCCAGTAAGGAGCATTCTGGTTGTACTTCTCCCAAGACAGATTTGTTCATTCTTCTGGAATTCCATCATATACTCAACATTCTTCGCCAACACCACAATTCAAAGGCGTCACCCTTTTGTTGGTCTTCCTTATTTATCATCCAGCTTTCGCATGCATATGAGGTGGTTGAAAACACCATGGCTTGGGTCAGGTGCACCTTAGTCATCAAGGTGACATCTTTGCGTTTTAACACTTTAAAGAGGTCTTTTGCAGCAGATTTGCCCAATGCAATGCATCTTTTGATTTCTTGACTGCTGCTTCCATGGGTGTTGATTGTGGATCCAAGTAAAATGAAATCCTTGACAACTTCAATCTTTTCTCCATTTATCATGATGTTGCTTATTGGTCCAGTTGTGAGGATTTTTGTTTTGTTTATGTTGAGATGTAATCCATATGGAAGGCTATGGTCTTTGGTCTTCATCAGTAAGTGCTTCCAGTCCTCTTCACTTTCGGCAAGCAAGATTGTGTCATCTGCATATCACAAGTTTTAATGACTCTTCCTCCAATCTTGATGCTGCATTCTTTTTCATGTAGTCCAGCTTATCGGACTGTCTGCTCTGCAGACAGATTGAATAAGTATGGTGAAAGGACACAACCCTGACGCACACTTTTCCTGTATCCCCTTACTGTGTTCGAATGACTGTCTCTTGATCCATGTACAGGTTCCTCATGAGCATGATTAAGTGTTCTGGAATTCCCATTCTTCACAATGTTATCCATAGCTTGTTATGATCCATATAGTTAAATGCCTTTGCATAGTCAATAAAACACAGGTAAACATCTTTCTGATACTCTCTGCTTTCAGCCAGGCTCCATCTGACATCAGCAATGATATCCCTGGTTCCACATCCTCTTCTGAATCCAGCTTGAATTTCTGGTAGTTCCCTGTTGATATACTGCTGCAGATGCTTTTTAATGATCTTCAGCTAAATTTTACTTGCGTGTGATATTAATGATATTGTTCAATAATTACCATATTCAGTTGGATCACCTTTTTTGGGAACAGGCACAAATATGGATCTCTTCCAGTTGATTGGCCATATCGCTGTCTTCCAAATTTCTTGGCATAGACTTGTGAGCAGTTCTAGTAGCACTGCATCCATTTGTTGAAACAACCCAGTTGGTATTCCATCAATTCCCAGAGCTTTGTTTTTCGCCAATGCCTTCAGTGCAGCTTGGACTTCTCCCTTCAGTACCATCTGTTCCTGATCATATGCTACCTCCTGAAATGGTTGAAAGTTGATCAATCCTTTTTGGTATAGTGACTCAGTGTATTTCTTCCATCTTCTTTTGATGCTTCCTTCGTCGTTTAATATTTTCCCCGTAGAATCCTTCAATACTGCAAGTCAAGGCTGTGGAAAGAGATGATGGAAAAGCTCAGTATCATTAGTCAGAACAAGGCCAGGGTCCGACTGCAGAACAGACCATCAATTGCTCATATGTAAGTTCAAATTCAGCCTGAAGGAAATTAGAACAAGTCCACGAGAGCCAAAGTATGACCTTGAGTGTATCCCACCTGAATTTAGAGACCATCTCAAGAATAGATTTGCTCCATTGAACACTAATGACCGAAGACCAGAGAAGTTGTGGAATGACATCAAGGACATCAAACACAAAGAAATCAAGAGGTCATTAAAAAGACAGGAAAGAAAGAAAAGGCCAAAATGGATATCAGAAGAGACTCTGAAAGTTGCTCTTGAATGTCAAGTAACTAAAATGAAAGGAAGAAATGATGAAGTAAAAGAGCTGAACAGAAAATTTCAAAGGGCAGCTCAAGAAGAGAAAGTAAAGTATTATAATGACACCTGCAAAAACCTAGAGATAGAAAATCAAAAGGGAAGAACATGCTCAGCATTTCTCAAGCTGAAAGAACTGAAACAAGCTGATACAGATAATGGTGGAGATAAGGATGGAGGAAGTTGGGCTAAAAATCATAGTTTCAAACTGGTTCATTCCAGTTCGAACCCTTGCTAAGAATTTGCATTTCAGCAAGTTCCCAGGCGATGCTAATGTTCCACCCCAGATATACTGAATCAGAATCTACACTTTAACAAGATTTCCAGGTAATTCTTATTACAATAAATCTTGAGAACAAATGATGTACTAGTGGTTCTCAGAATTGGTCCCTAACCAGCAGTATTAATTCAAAGAACACCAGAATGAATCAATTCAAAACCCTGTTAAAAATAAGGCCTTTATTTCAAGGATGTGAGTGAATGGATTTGAGAATTAAAATTTGAAGTGGGTATTAGGGTTGGAATTGAAGTACATCATTAGGTTAAGATCACATTTAGAATTTTTAATCAAATTCAATTTAGGAGTCAATTCAATGAACTCTGGCATGGGAGTTAGAATTTAATTTAGAGTTTTAAGGTGAGGATTGCCTCTATGTTTGAGACTGAGATTGAGTTTTGAATCAGAGCAAAGTTTGCATTAAGTACTGGGAAGGAATTGGAACAAGGCAATGTTAACCAAACTTCCCTGATGATAAGAATTACCTGGGCAATTGTTAAAACTACAAATTCCTGGCCCCTCTCAGGCCTGCTGAACTCTCGTCTCCCAGCAGGAAAGCTAGACCATTAGCAATGGAACCTAGATGAGTCTGATCACCAGAAAAGCAGGGAAATTGGGCACTGATCACAACCCTGGCTTCCCATTAGAATCAACTGGAGAGCTCCTATAAATATTGATGCTTGGGTCCCATCCATCAGAATCTGAGGAAGAGTGGTATTATTTTTTTAAAGTTCTCCTAAAGTGAATCCAGGATTGAAATCATAGAGGGTTAAAAATGAAAATAGGTATTTCTCTCCCCTGGACTCATAAAATCTCTTCAAACCTCTTTTATGGCAATTTTTGCCACTGCTTGATTTATAGATCTTTATATGCATGTTTTTACGACACCGTGACTTTGAAAGGCAGAGACTCACTTTTTATCACCCACAATGTTTAGTGCTGTGATATTGAATAAATATACATTTGCTATGTTCATGTAAGTATTCAAAGGATACCCTTGGCAACTCTCTTCAAGGGCAAGAAAGATGTCACCTACACTGTACACCAATATACCCAACGGATTTCCTCTCTATTCGACTTATCAAGAGTCTTGAACTATCAAGGCTTACCCAATGCTAAGCAGTTTGTTCATTGACTGGAGTCAAGGGAGCCTTGGTCTGCTGGCCATTACCTTATCTACAAGCCATTCCTGGTTCCAGCCCTCCGTAGAAGACACAAAGAAGAATGCACACTTACATAAAACCACTGGAGAATACACTAGCTACAAGTGCAGGCTCCAACAGGTGTGTGGTGCTAACCCAAATGTCATGGACAGTATTGCCTTTGGTGACTTTACAAGATAATGAACACATTTGTAAAGTTTCAAACAAAGTAAAATGCAATATCTTTTGATTTTACATGTTTATGTGCATTCCTGGAAAATTCAGTATATGTTAAAATAGTGTAAAAATGCCTTGCATTTAGGAGTTCTGGTTCTGGGTAAGATGGAGAAGGCATATTCCACTCTATCTCAGTCTACCACTGAATGCAGCTAGAAAATCTGCATGGAGCAGCTATCTGAGGACTCTGAAAAGTAAATGGTAGCAGGTGGATTGAGAAAGGAGATAAGAATTTCAACTACCACTGAACTGAAGGCGAGTTTCCTGTTTTGTCCCCCTCTGGAATCAACTCCACGGCAACGAACAATGACAACATCCCTCGGGCTTGGACTCAAAACCCCAAAGTGGGCACTAGTTACAGACAGAAAGAGCTCGAAGCAAATCTCTCTTGTTCTGGCTGAAGTGACTGGAAAAGAGACTCCTAAGAGTCGAAGAGTTGGGGAAAATCGCAGTTTCCTCTTATTTTTCTTCTTTTCCTCATTCTCTGAGCCCTAGCCCCCGGGCAGTCCCAGCCGGAGCAGCAGCAGCAGAGCCTTACCCCTTGCTGTTGATGCTGACTCACAGAGACCCTGTAGGACAGAGTAGAACTGCCCCATAGGGTTTTGATTAGCAGCCGAGCTCTTAACCACAGGCACCTAAAACTCTGCAGAAGGGAAATTGCCCTTTCAATCACAGTAGCTGAGATCGCAAGGAGCTGGGGAGGCAAGCCCCTGGTGTTTTTCTTTCTCTCTGTCCTCCCACCTCTTGACCATGGACACGGGCTGTTGTGGGAGGTATGTGGCAAAGTGTGATAAATCTAAAGCCCTAGTTTTCTAGATGGAGAACCAAAAAAAGGGAATTCCAGGGAACTGGAAAGTATCAGGGAGATCATAGAGAGGGAACACCTTAGGAAAGTTCATGAACTTGTGGGCTCACCTCTGAGCTGCACATGCATGACCCCAGACAGCATACTAAAGACTTTGAGAATTGTTCTACAGGACAGCCAACACCCTGGTTCCAGACTGGCCACTGGGTGGTGCACACACAAGACAGCTCTGAAGAGCTCTCTGAAGGCTTTGAAAATGGAACGTTGGAAAAACAACCCACAGAAAGCTGGTCAGAACTTACAGCCTGGACCCAACCAGGAAAATGGCATGCTGAACAAAAATATAAAAATTCTTCGTAGAATTTAAACAAGACCAAGCAACTCATAACACAATCAAAAAGTCCAGGATATGACCTAAAATAACTGAGTATATGAAGAACAAGGAAAATCATCTAAACTAACAAGGGAAAAGACACCAACGCCAAGTTACAACAGATATTATAAGATCAGGAAAGCTTTGAAATCAGCTCCAAAAATGCTCCAAAAAGTAACTGAGGGTGAAGTCTCCTGAAACAAATGGAAAGTTAAGTTTCAGCAAAGAAATTATGTTGTTAGGTGCCGTTGAGTCGGTTCCAACTCATAGCAATGCTATGAACAACAGAATGAAACACTGCCCAGTCCTGCAGCATCCCCACAATCATTATGCTTGAGCCCATTATTGCAGCCTCTGTGTCATTCCATCTTGCTGAGGATCTTCCTCTCTTTCCCTGACCCTCTGCTTTACTAAGCATGATGTCCTTCTCCAGGGACTGATCCCTCCTGATAACATGTCCAAAGTATATGAGACAAAGTTTCACCATCCTCGTTTCTAAGGAGCATTCTGGCTGTACTCCTTCCAAGACAGATTTGTTCATTCTTGTGGCAGTCCATGGTATAGTCAATATTCTTCACATATACCATAATTCAAAGGCAGCAATTCTTCTTCAGTCTTCCTTATTCATAGTCCAGTTTTCGCATTCATATGTGGCGATTGAGAACACCACAGCTTGGGTCAGGTGCACCTTAGTCCTCAAAGTGACGAGGTCTTTTGCAGCAGATTTGCCCAATATAATATGTCGTTTGGTTTCTTGACTGCTGCTTCTGTGGATGTTGAATGGAGACTTAAGTTCTGAAAAATATAATAACAAAACATAAAAGACCAAAAAAAAAAAAAAAAAAAAACTCTCCGAAAAAACTCCATTAGGCTCAACAGCAGAATGGAGATGACACAGAAAAGGTCAGAAGATCTGAAGATAGAGAAATGTATATTCAATATGAATAAAAGAAAAAAGGTTGAAAACAATGAACAGAGAGTCAGGGGCCTATAGATAATATCAAAAGGTCCAACATCCATGTCATTGGAGCCTCCGAAAGAGAGGAAACAGACAGTGGTACAGAAATAGTATTTGAAGAAATCATGGCTAAAACCTTCACAAATTTGGGAAACGACGTAAACCCATATACTGTATTCAAGAAGCTCAGCAAACCCAGAACAGGATAGTCTAAAGAAATCCATGACATAATTAAACTGTTGAAAACTAAAGACAAAGAAAAAATCTTGAAAGCAGCTACAGAAAAATGATACATTTATTATATGGTAAAAACTGTTTTAATAACTTCAAATTTCTTGTTAGAAACCTTGGAGGCAAGAAGGAAATAGAACAGCATTTTTAAAGTGCTGAAAAAAAAGAGCCGTCAACCTAGAGTTCAACGAAAATATACTTCAGGAATGAAGGTAAAATAAAGATATTCTCAGATGAAGAGAAACAAAGAGAATTTGTTCGCAGTGGACCTGGTCTAAAACGAAATGCTAAAAGAAGTTCTTTAGACCAAAGGGAGATGATACCAGACAGAAACTTGGGATATCAGGAATGAAGGAAGAGCAAATGAGTGGAAAACACCTGGGTAAATATAATAGACTGTTACTTTGCTCTAGAGTTCTTTAAAATATGTTTAACAATTGGAAGCAAAATCATAACGTTGTCTGGTGAGGTTTTCAATGTATGTAGGTGTAATATATGAGATAATGATGATGTGAAGAGGGCAGGGAAATGGAACCTGTATGATGGTAAGATTTTTACATTCCACTTTAAGTGGCAAAATGTTGATTTTAAGTAGACTGTTTATGTATGTATATTGTAATCACTATAGTTAAAAAAAACTGATTTTTTATTGTAGAATATAACAAAAAAATGATATTTTAGCAATTTTTATGTGTATAATTCAATGACATTAATTACATTCATGATATTGTGCAACCATTACCAGTATCTATTTCCAAAATTTTCATCAGTCTAAACAGAAAACTCAGTATCTATTAAGCAATACTTCAATGTCATGGATTGAATTGTGTCCCCCAAAAATACGTGTCAACTTGGCTAGGCCATGATTCCCAGTATTGCGTGGTTGTCCTCCATTTTGTGATTTGATATAATATTCCTATATGTTGTAAATCCTAACCTCTGCCTGTGGTTAACGAGGCAAGATTAGGTTATGTCAAAGAGGATTAGGGTGGGATACAACACCCTTAGTCAGGTCACAGCATGATCCAATGTAAGGGGAGTTTCCCTGGGGTGTGGCCTGCATCACCGTTTATCTTACAAGAGATAAAAGGAGAGAGAAGGGAGCAGGGAGAGGGGAACCTCATACCAACAAGAAAGAAGTGCAGGGAGCTGAGCTCATCCTTTGGACCCGGGGTCCCTGCACTGAGAACCTCCTACAGCAAGGGAAGGTTGATGACAAGGACTTTCCTCCAGAACTGACAGAGAGAGAAATCCTTCCCCTACAGCCAGTGCTCAGAATTCGGACTTCTAGCCTCCTAGACTGTGAAAGAATAAACTTCTGTTTGTTAAAGCCGTCCACTTGTGGTATTTCTGTTATAGCAGCACTAGATAACTAAGACACTCTCCATTTTCCCCATCCCACCTGCCCTTGTTGTTGTTAGGTCTGGTCAAGTTGGTTCCGACTCATAGCTACCCTATGTACAACAGAACAAAACACTGCCTGGTCCTGCACCATCTTCACAATCATTGCTGTGCTTGAGCCCATCGTTACAGCCACTGTGTCAGTCCATCACATTGACGGCCCTCCTCTCCTTCCAGGACCCCCTACTTTACCAAGCATGTCCTTCCCCAGGGACTGGCCCTTCTTGATAACATGTTCAAAGTACACGAGATGTTGTCTTGCCATCCTTGCTTCTAAGGAGCATTCTGGCTGAACTTCTTCCAAGACAGATTTGTTCATACCTGCCCTTGGTAACAATTAATAAACTTTGGTCTCTATCATTCGCTTGTTCTAAATATTTCATATAAGTGGTATTATGCAATATTTGCCTTTTTTTGTCTGGATTTTTTCACTTAGTATAATATTTTCAAGGTTCATCCATGTTGTAGCATGTATCAGAACTTCATTTCTCTTTATGACTGAATAATATTGCATTGTATGGATATACCACGTTTTATTTATCCATTCATCTGTTGATGGGCACTTTGGTTATTTCTACCTTTTGGCTATTGTGAATAATGCTGCAATGAACATTCATGTAAAAGTATCTGTTGGAGTCCCTGTTTTCAATTCTTTTGGGTATATACCTAGGAGTGGAATTGCTGGGTCATATGATAATTCTATGTTTAACTTTTTGAGGAATGTCCAAACTGCTGCCCACAGCAGTCGTACCATTTTATATTCTTACCAGAAATGGACAAGCATTCCAATTTTTCCACCTCCTCACCAAAGCTTGCCATTCTCCCCTCCCCGCCCCCTTTTTTAAAATAATAGCCATCCTAGTGAGTGTGAAGTGGTATCACATTGTTGTTTTGATTTGCATTTTATGAGTGGAAATCAGGCACCAGGTTTGGTTTTGGTTTAATGACTAATGACATTGAGCATTTTGGGAAAAACAGGGGAAACCCTCCATGAGATGGATTGATAAGGTAGCCACAACAATGGACTTTAAGATATCAAAGACGGTGAAGATCTTTGGACTAGCCAACATTTAGTTCTGTTATAAGGTCACTATAAGTCAGATCCTACTCAGTGGCAACTAACAACAATAAATTGACCATTTGTGTATCTTCTTTGGAGAAATGCCTATTCAAGTCCTTTTCCCATTTCAAAAATTACATTGCTTGTCTTTGTTGTTGAGGTGTAGATGTTCTTTGTATATTCTGGATATTATGCCCTCAACAGATATATGATTTCCAAATATTTTCTTCCATTCTATAAGTTGTCTTTTCACATTCTTGATCATGTCCTTTGATGCACAAAAGTTTTTAATTTTGATGAAGTTCAATTTATCTCTTTTTTTCTTTTGTTGCTCATGCTTTTAGTATCACATCTAAGACTCCTTTGCCAAAAACAAAGTCTAGAAGCTTTACGTCTATGTTTTCTTCTAACAGTTTTATGGTTTTAGTTCTTATATTTCAGTCACTGATCAATTTTAAGTTAATTTCCTTATGTGGTGTGAGGGAGAACTATAGTGAGGAAGAAATATACATCAGCACTTGCAAGGAGTTTTGGATGGAGGGAAGATGTGACTGCAAATGGATAACTGGAGGGAGATTTTTGTGGTAATGGAACTATTATGTATCCTGATTGTGGTTAAACAAACCTATGTATGTGTTAAAACTCTACACCCAAAACATAGTCAATTTTACTGTTAATCTTAAAAAGTAACAGAAAATAAATACCCGTGTTTATATGTAATATAGAATTAGAGTCTAAGCTCATAAATTATAAACTGGTTTTTGTTTGTTTGTTTTATTTTTACCTATATGAATGTCCAGTGGGAAGTTCAAATTTCTGTGGGATTGAAGGTAATTTTTTGTAGTGCTGGACTGCCTGTCACATTGCAGAATGTCTAGCCAGCACTGCAGCTAGTATATATGGGCAGCTATAGTTGAATTGCAAAAGCATTTCCTTTTTGGGCAGACAAATTACAAAAAATTACTCTAAGAAGATTTACAGGGGGCAAGATGGCGCTCTAGGCAGAAGCACCACGCCGTCCCTCCACAGCAAAGATCCGAAAAATTAAGCCTAACAGAGAATCAACAATCCTGAAACCCTAGAACATCAAATGAAGAGATAAAGAACTCAGCCAAACACCAAACGGAGTGAGAATACTGAAAGAGAACGGAGAGCGAGGAGAGACTCATGCAGAGATTCCTTACCAGCTAACGCAGCGCGGATCCACCATCTTGGACTCCTATTGGAGACCAGCAAATGGGAGTATGGGAGAGCAGCCTCGCAGAGCATCCAGCGGGAGACGGAACGACCGGCGATGTATGCCTCTGCACCTTCTGGCCAGGCTGTGCTGTGAAACCTGAGACCGACTCCCCCAGACCTCATAGCTGTATAGGTGGGATCCCTGGGAACTTTGCAGTTCTTTAACTTTTCTGATTTTTATTTGTTCATTCTTTCTTTTTCTTTCTCTTCCCCCTTCTGGTTTCCTCCATCCCATAGTCTCTCATCTGTCCATTCCAATGACAATTCTTTTATGTTTGTATGCTTTTCGCTCCTGCTCCTCTCTCCTCTCTCCCATATCCAGCTTAGCTTCAAACATAACCATCTCCCCGCTGCATCCTGCCTACCTGCACCGTGCACTTGACATCACACCACCAAGCTGTGCAGGCACGCCCTATTGGCACATGCCCAGCACTGACTACCGACCGTCCTGGTGGCTGCGGTGAGTGCCACAAACAACCCGTCCCAGTGTCTCCTCTTCAGCTAGATCTGCCCAGCTGTACCACAAAGAAGAAACAAACAAAACAAAAAAAATCTACAATCAATAAACGAGAGAAATATCTACTGAATGCCCTGAAAACAGCAAACAATATCAAAACATTTACAAAAACAAGACAAGATGGCTCCAATAGGCGTCCAAATTAAAACACCAGATAACTCTCCTGTGGAAGAAAATGCACTAGAAGTACCTCATAGGGAACTCAAATCACTAATACTCGGAATTTTCCAAGAACTGAGGCAAAAAGCTGACAAACATGAGGAAAAAATAGACAAATTTATGGAAAATACAGACAAAAAATTGGAAGAATTCAGGAAGATGATGCAGGAACAAAATGCCAAAATAAATTCACAACTCGAAATTATACAAAAACAACAATTAGAAATCCAAAAGATAAACAACAAGATTTCAGAAATGGACGGTGTCATAGAAGCGCTGAGAAGTAGATTTGAAACCGTGGAAGACAGGATCAGTGGAACTGAAGACAAACACTTGGATACAACTCTGTTTCAGGAAAACTCAGAAAAAAGAACAAAGAAAAATGAAGAGACTCAGAGTTATGTGGGACACAATTAAAAGCAAAAACTTACGAGTGATTGGCATCCCAGAACAGGGGGAGAAAATAGAAAACACAGAGAGGATCATTGAGGAACTGCTGACAGAAAACTTTCCCAATATCATGAAAGATGAAAAGCTGGTCATCCAAGAAGCTCAACGAACCCCATATAGAAGAGACCCCAAAAGAAAATCACCAAGACATATCATATTCACACTCGCTAAAACTAAAGACAAACAAAGAATCCTGAGAGCAGCTTGTGAAAAACAAGAAGTCACATACAGAGGAGAAACAATAAGACTAAGCTCAGATTATTCGGCAGAAACCATGCAGGCAAGAAGGCAGTGGGATGACATATATAAAATCTTGAGAGAAAAAAATTGTCAGCCAAGAATAATATATCCTGCAAAACTCTCGTTCAAATTTGATGGTGAAATTAGGTCATTTCCAGATAAACAGAAACTAAGGGAATATGCAAAAGTGAAACCAAACTTACAAGAATTATTAAAGGGAGTTCTTCGATCTGAGGACAAACAGCTTCAGCCCTCAGGCAGGACCTAGGACCTAGGACGCAGGTTCATACGAACCAGATACCATTCTAGGAAATGAACTACTGAGAACTATCCAAAAACAAAAGAAATACAACAGGGAATCAGAGCAATCAATCAAAGGATGACAACAACATCAGAACAATGAAAGAGGGAACAAACGGCATAGGTATAGAACCTTCTAAAGGACAGGAAGGCAAGGCGATACCAAGTAAGAGTAGACTGCTTCAAACTTATAAAGATGAGGGTAAAATTCATGGTAACCACAAAGAAAGTTAACAAACCAACTCATAAAAATAAAGAGGAAAAACATAAAGTCTCAGCAAAAACAAAAGCTACAAAAACAAAAGAAATGAACACAAAATCCACAAACAAAAGTAACTCAGCATAAGAGAGTAAGAAGAACAAAGAAAACTTCAGCACCACAAAAAAGAGCACTACAAAATGACAGCAACAAACTCACATCTATCAATAATTACACTGAATGTAAATGGACTCAATGCACCCATAAAGAGACGGAGAGTGGCAGAATGGATAAGAAAACAGGATCCATCAATATGCTGTCTACAAGAGACACACCTTAGAAACAAAGATGTGAATTTATTAAAAATCAAAGGTTGGAAAAAAATATATCTAGCTAACAACTACCAAAAAAGAGCAGGAGTGGCAATTCTAATCTCAGATAAAATAGACTTTAAAACAAAATCTACCATAAAAGACAAAGAAGGACACTATATAATGATTAAGGGGACGATCCATCATGAAGACATAACCATAATAAATATCTATGCACCCAATGACAGGGCTCCAAAATACATAAAAAAAACTCTAACAGCACTGAAAAGAGAAATTGACAGTTCCACAATAATAGTAGGAGACTTCAACACACCACTCTCAGTAAAGGACAGAACAAATAAAAAGAAACTCAGCAAAGATACAGAAGACCTAAAGGACACAATCAGCCAACTGGACCTCATAGACATATATAGAACAATCCATCCAACCGCTGCAAAGTACACATTCTTTTCCAATGCACATGGAACGTTCTCCAGAATAGACCACATCTTAGGCCACAGAGCAATCCTCAACAAGATCCAAAACGCTGAGATACTTCACAGTATCTTCTCTGACCATAATGCCATCAAGGTAGAAATTAAGACTAGAAAGAGCAAGGAAAAAAAATCAAACACATGGAAACTGAATAATACTTTGCTTACACATCAATAGGTAATAGAAGAAATCAGAGATGGAATCAAAAAATTCCTAGAATCAAATGAAAATGAAAACACATCATACCAAAACCTTTGGGACACAGCAAAGGCAGTCCTCAAAGGACAATTTATAGCAATAGATGCACATATCAAAAAAGAAGAAAGGGACAAAATCAAAACATTAACTACAGAACTCAAACAAATAGACAGAGAACAGCAAAAAAAGCCTACAACCACCGGAAGAAAGGAGATAGTAAAGATCAGAGCAGAAATAAATGAAATAGAGAACAGAAAAACAATAGAAAGAATCAACAAAACCAAAAGT
This sequence comes from Dugong dugon, assembly GCA_030035585.1. NCBI lineage: Eukaryota > Metazoa > Chordata > Mammalia > Sirenia > Dugongidae > Dugong > Dugong dugon. The sequence continues at coordinate 5,617,511 of CM057477.1, forward strand.
TGGTTCTTTGAAAGAATCAACAAAATCGACAAACCACTGGCCAGACTGACAAAATGAAAACAGCAGAGGGCACAAATAACCCAAATAAGAAATGAAATGGGGGACATTACAACAGACCCAACCGAAATAAAAAGGATTATAACAGAATATTATGAAAAACTATATTCCAACAAATTTGAAAACCTAGAGGAAATGGATAAATTTCTACAAACACACGGCCTACCCAAACTACAACAAAGTGATGTTGAAAATCTGAACAGACCCATAACAAGAGAAGAGATTGAAAAGGCAATAAAAAAACTCCCAGCCAAAAAAAGCCCTGGCCCAGATGGCTTCACTGGAGAATTCTACAAAACATTTACAGAAGAGCTTGTACGAGTTCTGCTCAAGCTATTTCAGAACATAGAAGAGGAAGCAACACTTCCAAATTCATTCTATGAAGCCAGCATAACGCTGATACCAAAACCAGGCAAAGACGTCACAAAAAAAGAAAATTACAGACCAATATCTCTCATGAATATAGATGCAAAAATTCTGAACAAAATTCTAGCCAATAGAATTCAGTATCATACCAAAAAAATAATACACCACGACCAAGTAGGATTCATACCGGGTATGCAAGGATGGTTTAACATTAGAAAATCCATCAATGTAATTCACCACATAAAAGGAAAGAAAAAAATCACATGATCATCTCAACTGACGCAGAAAAGGCATTTGACAAAGTCCAACACCCATTCCTGATAAAAGCTCTCAGTAAAATAGGTATAGAAGGGAAATTTCTCAACATAATAAAGGGCATCTATGCAAAACCAACAGCCAACATCATTCTTAATGGAGAGAGGCTGAAAACATTCCCCTTGAAAACAGGAACAAGACAAGGATGCCCTTTATCACCACTCCTATTTAACATTGTGCTGGAAGTTCTAGCTAGAGCAATAAGGCAAGAACAAGAAATCAAGGGCATCCAAATTGGTAATGAAGAAGTTAAACTCTCCCTGTCTGCAGATGATATGATACTATACATAGAAAACCCTAAAGACTCCACAAGAAATCTACTGGAACTAATAGAAAGATTCAGCAGAGTAGCAGGATACAAAATAAACATTCAAAAATCAGTTGGATTCCTATACACCAGTAAAGAGAATGATGAAAAGGAGATCAGGAAATCAATACCATTTTCAATAGCCCCTAAAAAGATAAAATACTTAGGAATAAATCTGACCAGGGATGTAAAAGACCTATACGAAGAAAACTACAAAACACTGCTGCATGAAACCCAAAGGGATCTACATAAATGGAAAAACATACCATGCTCATGGATAGGCAGACTCAACATTGTGAAAATGGCAATTCTACCTAAAGCAATTTACAAATACAATGCAATCCCAATCCAAATACCAACAACATTCTTCAAAGAGATGGAAAAACTAATTATTAACTTTATATGGAAAGGGAAGTCACCCCAAATAAGTAAAGCACTACTGAAGAAGAAGAATAAAGTTGGAGTACTCACACTACCTGACTTCAGAACCTACTATACAGCTACAGTACTCAAAACAGCCTGGTACTGGTACAACAACAGAGACATTGACCAATGGAACAGAATTGAGAACCCAGATGTAAATCCATCCACCTACGGTCACCTGATCTTCGACAAGGGCCCAAAGTCCATCAAATGGGGAAAAGACAGTCTTTTGAACAAATGGTGCTGGCAAAACTGGATATCCATTTGCAGAAAAATGAAACAGGACCCATACCTCACGCCATATACAAAAACTACTTCAAAATGGATCAAAGACCTGAATCTAAAGCCTCAAACTATAAAGTTCATAGAAGAAAAAATAGGACCAACACTTCAGGCCTTAATACATGGCATTAACAGGATACAAACCATAAACATCAACACAAAAAACCCAACAGATAAACTAGATAACTGGGATCTTCTAAAAATCAAACACCTATGCTCTTCAAAAGACTTCACCAAAAGAGTCAAAAGAGAACCTACAGACTGGGAAAAAAATTTTGGACAGTACAAGTCAGACAAAGGTCTAATCTCCATAATCTACAAGAAAATCCAACACCTCTACAACAAAAAGACAAACAATCCTATCAAAAAATGGGCAAAGGAAATGAACAGACACTTCACCAAAGAAGACATTCAAATGGCCAACAGACACATGAGGAAATGCTCGTGTTCACTAGCCATTAGAGAAATGCAAATTAAAACCACAATGAAATACCATCTCACCCCGGCATTACTGGCACGAATCAAAATACTGGAAATAAGAAATGTTGGAAGGGCTGCGGGGAGATGGGAACTCTTATACACTGCTGGTGGGAATGCAAAATGATAAAACCATTTTGGAAAATGATATGGAGTTTCCTCAGAAAGCTAGAAATAGACATACCATTCGATCCAGCAATCCCACTCCTAGGAATATATCCTAGAGAAATAAGAGTCATCACTCGAATAGACATATGCACACTTATGTTCATGGCAGCATTGTTCACAATAGCAAAACGATGGAAACAACCTCGATGTCCATCAACAGATGAATGGATAAACAAACTATGGTACATACACACAATGGAGTACTATGCAACGAGAAAGAACAACAATGAATCTGTGAACCATCTCATAACATGGATGAAACTGGAGGACATTATGCTGAGTGAAATAAGTCAATCACAAAAGGACAAATATTGTATGAGACCTCTATTGTAAAAACCCATGAAAAAATTCACATGCAAAATGTAACAATCCTTGTTGGTTACCAGGGATGGGGTGGGGGGGAATACTAAATAGGCAATAGATAAGTGGTATCTTGGGTGAGAGGTGAGACAGTACACAGTACAAGGGAAACTAACACAACCTGCACAAGGAAAGGTCATGGAGGCCCTATGGACACATCCAAACTCCCCGAGGGACTGAGTTGTTGGACAGAGGGCTCTGGGGACCATGGTCTCGGGGAACATCTAGCTCAATTGGCATGACACTACTTATAAAGACAATGCTCTACATTCTACCTTGGTGAGTAGTGTCTGGGGTCTTAAAAGCCTGTGAGCGGCCGTCTAAGATACTACACTGGTCTCATCCCTTCAGGAGCAAGGAAGAATGAAGAGAACAGGATACAAGGAAAAGATTAGTCCAAAGGACTAATTGACCACAGCTACCAAGACCTCCACCGGACTGAGTCCAGTACAGCTAGATGGTGCCCGACTACCACCGCTGACTGCTCTGGCCAGGATCACAACAGAGGGTTCTGGACAGAGCTGGAGAAGGATGTAGAGCATAATTCTAACTCACAAAAAAAAAGACCAGATTTACTGGCCTAAAGGATACTGGAGAAACCTCAAGAGTGTGGCCCCCAGACACCCTTTCAGCTCAGAGGTGAAGTTACCTTTGAGGTTCACTGTTCAGCCTGGGAGTGGACAGCCCAGTAAAACTAAATGAGACTAACGAGGTACAGGAGTCCAGTGACAAGGGCCAGAAGGCAGAGGGGGAGTAGGAAGCTGATGATAAGGAACACAAGTTGAGTAAGGATACTGTTGATGTGTTGTGAGATTGTTAACCACTGTTATAGGGCAACATATGTAGTAACTGTTAAATGGGAGGCTATTTTGTCCTGTAAGCCTTCATCTTGGGCGAGAATGGCAGCACAATTGGAAGAGCATAGTCAATGTCACTTAAATGTGTAAGTAAAAAGTTTTGAAATGGTGTATCTTTGGCTATGTGTATTTTCCCCAAAAAAAAAAAAAAAAAAAAAAGCTGAAAATTCAGAGGGTTAAAATGTTGTGGGGTTGTTAACCAAAGTCATAAAACAGCATGTGTACTACTGTTACATGAGAAACTGTTTGTTCTGTAAGCCTTCACCTGAAGTACAATAAAATATTTAATAAAAAAAAAATGAAATGGAATGCTTGAAGATTGATATCCTAGGCATTAGTGATCTGAAATGAACTGATAATTGGGAAAAAAAAAAAAAAAGATTTACAGTATGGCACCCTTCTCCAGAAAGGATGCAACTCTCTCCTTGGTAAACGGAGCACAGGTGGGATTTCAGCCCCACTCACTCCCTTGCTGGGTACCTTTGTGTGGTACAAAAGCTAACCATCCATATGGGACAGCTCTGCATCTATCTTCTCTTGGTTCTCTTGACTTCTAAATGCCAGCAGTATCCCCAATTTTTGTGTTAAAACTAACAAACAAACCTAGTTGTTTTTGTTAGTTGCTGTCAAGTCAACTCCAACTCATGGCGACCTTACGGATAACAGAACAACACACTGCCCAGTCCTGTACCATCTTCAGGATTGTTGGTATGTTTGTGTTCATTGTTGTGGTTATCATGTCCATCAATCTCATTGAGGGTTTCCCCCCTTTTAACTGACCCTCGCTTTCCCAAATGTCTTCAAGGGTTGAAATAACTCCCCTTGAGAACGATTATCCTGGTTCCTCAAGGTCTTGCACATAGCTAGTTAGAAAGCTATTCCTTGAGCTAATTTATTACCAGCATTTCTTTGGGTCACGTGTACTTTAAATGCAAACACCCAGCCCAGGTCCTGGCACATAGTGCACTTTCAATAAATGGAGGTTGTTAAAACTACAGCTCTAGGTATCTGCAATTTCCCATAGGCAAAACGTCATAGTCCCAAAGAGCAAACAGAATTTCAGGCCTATAGTGGGCCAATAGGAGCTATGTTTTTGACTAGGAAAGGAGGAGTTGGGGAAGCACCTTCCCATTCCTTACAAATCCCGTTACTTACGTCTCATAGGGCTGGTTCTACCGGATGGCTTAGGAACATCTTTTTCTCCTTACGTCCAGAAGCAGAAGCTGTTAGAATCTATTATACACCAGTTTCAGAGGTCAACTGATCTTTAATAAATCGCAAATAATTAAAAGTTGAATGTATTAGACCTCAGGGTTAATTCTAGTCAGTCGTGTTTAAAGCTATAAAATTAAAATATTTCTCTTTTTAATAAGTCTGCTGCAGTAGCAACTTCAAGTGAAGAAATCACAACCCTGTAAATAGATGATGATAATGTATATGTAAAATACACATTTATTTGTAATTATTTTTGTTCCCCACAATTATTTGTAATTATACCTTAGACTTAAATGGCACTTTTACTAGGTAATCTGTAAGCATTTTATGAAACACTATGTACTTTATTTTTGAGATGGGAACTCTCTTTATTCCTATTTTTCTGAGAGTTTTTATCACGGGCTAAATTTTGTCAAATGCTTTTTCTACATTGACTGATATGGTTATGTGATTTTTCTTTTTTATCTTGTTAGTATGATGGATTACACTGATTGATTTTTCAAATACTGAAGCAGCCTTATCCTAGAAAATAACCCCACTTCATTATAGTGTGTAATTCTTTTTTATATATTGATGAATTTTCTTTGCTAATATTTTAAAACAATTTTACATCTACATTCCTGAGGAATTGATCTGTAGTTTTCTTCTTTGCACTCTGTTTGTCTAGTTTTGGTATCAGAGTAAACTAGCTTCATACAATGAACTAGTACATGTTCTCTCTTTTTCTATTTTCCTGGAAGAGATTGTGTAGAATTGGTTTTAATTCTTCCTTAAACATTTAGCAGAATTTTCTAATGAAACATTCTGGGTCTAGAGATTTCTTTTTTGGAAGTTTTTAAAATTATGAATTAAATTCTCTTAATAGTTATAGGGATATTCAAATGATCTATTTCATATTAAGTGAGTTGTGGTAATTTGTGTTTTTTGAGGAATTGGTCCATTTCTTCTAAGTTGTCAAATTTATGTGTGTAGAGTTGTTTATTAAAGATTGAAGTTGTCAAGGATTTCATTTTACTTGGATCCACAAACAAAGCCCATTGAAGCAGCAGTCAAAAAATCCAACGACGCATCGCACTGGGCAAATCTGCTGCAAAAGACCTCTCTAAAGTGTTAAAAAGCAAAGATGTCACTTTTAAGGACTCAGGTGCCTGACCCAAGCTATGGTGTTCATAATCACCTCATATACATGAGAAAGCTGGACAATGAAGAAAGAAGACCAAATAAGAATTCATCCTTTTGAATTAGGTGTTGGTGCAGAATATTGAATACACCAAAGACCGCCAAAAGAGCAAACAAATCTGTCTTGGAAGAAGTACAACCAGAATGCTCCTTAGAAACAAGGATGGCAAGACTTTGTCTCACATAACTTTGGACACGTACTTTGGATATGAGAAGGACTTCATACTCAGTTAAAGTAGAGGGTCAGCAAAAAAGAGGAAGACCCTCAACAAGATGGATTGACAAAGTGGCTGCAACAACGGGCTCAAGCATAACAACTATAGTGAGGATGGCACAGGACCAGGCAGTGTTTTGTTCTGTTGTACATAGGGTCGCTATGAGTCAGAACAATAACAGAATTGTTTATGTATGTAAGGTCTGTAATGATATCCTCTGTTTTGTTCCTGATATTAGTGATTTGTGTGTTGTCTCTTTTTCTCTTTGTCAGTTTTGCTAAATTGTCAGGTTTATCAATTTCATTGATCTTGTCAAAGAACTAGCTCTTTGCCACATTTATTTTCTCTATTGTTTGTGTTTTTAATTTCATTGGTTTCTGCTCTTTATTATTTTATTCCTTCTGCTTGCTGTGGCTTTATTTTGCTCTTCTTTTCTAGGTTCTTGAGGTGGGAATTTAGATTGTTGTTTTGAGACTTTTCCTCTTTTCTAATGTGTGCATTTAGTGTTATAATTTTCCCTCCCAACATTACGTTAGCTGTGACCTACAAATATTCGTATGTTGTATTTTAATTTTCATGTATTTAATACGTATTGTTTCATTTCCTCTGAGACTTTGTCTTTGCCCCATAAATTATTTAGAAGGGTCTTTAATAACATTTGGTTATATGGATATATCACATTTTTGTTTATCTATTTATTAGTTGATAGACATTTGGGTTGTTTCTATTTTTTGCCTAAGAATAACACTGCTATAAACATTCATGTACAAGTTTGTAAGTGAACACATGTTTTCAACTTTCTTGGGTATATACATAGGAGAGGACTTAATGGATTATATGGTAACTCCATGTTTAACTGTTTGATGAACTGCCAGATTGTCTTCCAAAAATGGCTGCACTATTTTAGATTCCCATCAGCAGTCTATGAGGGTACTAAGTTCTCTACATCTTCTTCAATGCTTATTATTATCTATATTTTTTATTATAACAATCTTACTGGTGTTTTGTTGTGGTTTTGATTTGCATTTTTCTGTTGGCTAATGATGTTTGTGATGGTTAAGATTGTGTGTCAACTTGGCTGGGCAATGATTCTCAGTGTTTATATGTGGTCACTCCCATGATTGAATATACTGTGAGTAGGCAATCAGATGAAAGGGAGTTTCCTTGAGGGTGTGGCCTGCATCTGAATATAAGCAGACATTCTGGCTATTTGCTCTCTCTGGATCCTGCAGCTTCCTCCTGTCGTCTCACCTCCGGTTCTCAGGACTTGAGCTGTCAGTTTATCTGCTGAACTTGAGATTCGTCGGTCTTCACAGCCTGTGAGTGGAGCCCTGCTCTCTGACCTGCTGATTTGGGTTTGCCAGCCCCTGCAGCTACGTGAATCAGGAGAAACCTTGCGGTCTTTCCTGCCGATCTTGGAATTCATCAACCTGCACAGCCTGTGAATGGGAGTCCTGCTCTCTGACCTGCCGATCTCGGAATTCATCAACCTGCACAGCCTGTGAGTGGGAGTCCTGCTTTCTGACCTGCTGATCTTGGGCTTGCCATCTTCTGCTGCTCTGTGAATTGGGAGAGGCCTCTACCCTGATCCATGGACTTGGGACATTCTAGCCTCTACAATCATGAGCTGTTTCCTTGATATAAATCTCTCTCTGTATATATTTATAAGCTTTACTGGTTTCTCTTCTCTAGAGAACCCAGCCTAAGACAATGTTAAACATCTTTTCACATGCTTATTGGTCAGGTGTATATATTTTTTGGAGAAATGTCTAGTCAAATCTTTTGCACATTTTGTAACTGGGTTTTTTTCTTTTCATTAGTGAGTTATAGGAGTTCTTTGTATGTTCTAGGTACAAGTACCTGACCATATATATGATTTGCAAAAATTTTGTCCTATTCTGTCAGTTGTCTTTTCATTTTCTTGACGACATGATTTTTGAAGCACAAAAGTTTTCAATTTCAATGAAGTCTAATTTATATTTTTCTTCTTTTAGTTGTTTGCGCTTTTGATGTCATATCTGAGAAAACATTGCTTAACCCAAAACAACCATGAAGATTTATGTCTATATTTTCTTCTGTTTTATAGTTTTATCTCTTACATTTAGGTTTTCAACACATTTTGAGTTAGTTTTTACATCTAGTGTGAGGTAGGGGTTCAACTTCATTCTTTTACATATGGATATTCAGTTGTCCCTACATCATTTGTTGAAAAGACTGTTTTTTACCCATGGAATTGCCTTCTCACTCTTGTCAGAGATCAGTTAACATATATGTGTGGTTTATTTCTGGACTCTCAATTCTATCCCATTGATCTATATGACTATCCTTATGCCAGTACCACAAAATATCACAAAATGCTTTGCAGTGCGTTTGAAACTGGGAAGCGTGAATATTCCAAATTTATTGATCTTTTTCAAAATTATCTTGGCTGTCCTGGGTCTCTTGTATTGCCACATGAATTTTAGGATCAGCTTCTCAATTCCTACAAGAAAAAAAAAAAAAAAGATAGCTGGAATGTTGATGGGTATTGCATTGAATCTCTACTGCTGCCTGTTTTATTTTGTATGGCCCGTGAGCTCAGAATGGTTTTTACATTTTGAAATGGTTGGAAAAATGTCAAAAAAAAAAAAAAATGTCATGACTTTACATATTGTTTATGTTTATGGCTGCTTTAGCAGAGCTGTATGACCTGCAAAGGCTAAAAATTTACCATGTGGCCTTTTATAGAAAAAGTTCGTCAACCCCTAGTCTAGACTATACCAAAGATTGAATAGCTATTGCCAGAAGGCCCCAGAAAAATGAAGCCTAGAACTGTAACTGTTGGCTGGAGTTTCCCATTCCTGCCCGAGGTTCTTGTTGAGCTTGTCTAGGCCTGATGGAACGTGGTCTTTAACATTTTTTCCTGCTGTGATATGTAAAAGTGGAAAGTGGGAGGCCAGGAATATGTGAGGCAAAAAATGAAAGATGAATAGGGTGGTATTAATAGAACAGTATATATATTTAAAACAAAAACAAAAAAACCCGTTGCCATTGAGTCGATTCCGACTCATAGTGATCCTATAGAACAGAGCAGAACTGCCCCATAGGGTTTCCAAGGAGTGGCTGATGGATTCAGACTGTTAGCCTTTTGGTTGACAGCTGAGCTCTTAACCACTACTCTATCAGGCCTCCCAGAACAGTGTAGAATTCAAATATTAAAGTTGGAAGGACCTTAGCAATCCTCTCATTTTTACAATTGAGGAAAACGTGACTTAGGAAATCATCCTCAAAATTACATAGTGTCTGACTACTGGTCTGGTAGCCTTTTGACTATCTTGCCTATCTTAAGGCAACTATAGAAAATTATGCTCATACTCCAGTGGATCCTTTTTTAGTACTTTTTAGATTTCATTCACATTAGACAAAAGCAATTTGTTCATCTCTAGCTTGAGACTATTCAGAGCCTCTCCTCAGGAGACTTATATTGAAGCTTAGTAAGAGGGTAAGAGTTCTCTGAGCAGACTGCTTTTTGAAAACATCATTTCTTGGCATCAAGAGTGGAATTCTACTTCACGTATGCTAAAATCTATGATTACGAGGTGTTAATGCACCTGACAGTTTGAATATTGCCTTATTTTAAAGCCTGTACACCCCTGAATCTTCACTCATGTCATATCAAACACTTGTGTAAGGACAAGAAGGGATCAAAGAATAGAGATCAAATTTGAGGCACAAGAAACTGGATTTTTATTCTCATTGGTCCACATATATTCTCTCTTTGTGTGGACAAAGGAGGGTCCATGGCTGGACTCCCACTATCTGTGCACACTGCCTGTGAGGGGCAGATGCACGGACGTCAGTCGCGGCAGCTCGGGGTAGGGAAGACCTGAGCGGAGACTTAGCAAGCTGAGAGGATGAGAGATAATTCGGCAGAGGCCAAAGGAGGGGCTAGGAAGGAGAAACATTTCTGTCAGGCTAATGAAACCTGTCAGCGACAGCGGGGATCCAGAGCATGTTCTCCCAGAATGCAAGAGGAGCAGAAAAGCAGCCAACAAAAAGGAGGGGGAGGGGAGGAGGACGAAGCAAATAATTCTTAATTATACCCAGTTACAGCAGTAGTAGGGGTGGTTTGGCAGGAGGCATTCATGAAACAAAAGAAAACAATTAAAGCATGGTAGGACAACTGGCAAACTGCTGACTTTGTTCTCTGAACGATACTTGGAAGGTCAGCTTCTGTGGGTCTGGTAGCAGAAGGGGATTCCCTAAACCTCAGGACCCCTCTTTGCACTGCTTCTCCTAGCCCCTGGGAAGGGCCATAGCAATGTGTTCACATGGTCTTCGGTTTTACAAAATTTGTGGAAGTAACATATTTTAACTGCAGTCAATTAAGCCTACTATGTCTTTCCATCCCAACTTGCCCTCGTGGACATTTTTGGGATATGCTAAGGGAAAGTTCCCATGATACTGGAAGTTATGCCACCAGTATTTCAAATACCACCAGGGTCACCCATGGTGAACAGGTTTCAGCAGAGCTTCCTGAAGAAGAAAGGCCTGGTGATCTACTTCTGAAAATTAGTCAATGAAAACCCTATGGACCACAACAGAATGTTGTCTGATATAGTGCTGGAAGATGAGTCCCCTAAGTTGGAAGCCTCTCAAAATACACAGTAGCAACAACAATGGACATGAGTATAGCAACGATGGTGAGGATGGCGTGGGACCAGGCAACATGGGGTCCCCATGGGTCAGAGCTGATGGCAGCTAACAACAACAGCAACAAGAGGAAGTTGTGTTAGGTACACACCGTGCCGACTGCAAGCTAGAAAGTGTTTTGGAACATTTCAAGAGAAACAAATGAGAAACTAGAAACTCCTATTTAGATGATCTAAAGGATAAGTTATTTTGCTTTCTTAATTTATTTATTAAAGCACTGAGAGTAAATTCAGGTAAAAATCAATGGAATATTAAACAAACCAGTTAAAATGAATAATTAAGCCAGTAGAAGTCATTCTGACATGGAGAAGCAAAGTATCACACAAAATTTTCAGACCACACCAAAACCATTCATTCAGTTAGAGGAAGGGATACATTTTTATTAGAAGAAATGAATGGTGTCTTAGTCATCTGGTGCTGCTATAACAGAAATACCACAAGAGGATGGCTTTAACAAACAGACGTTTATTCTCTCACAATCTAGGGGGCTAGAAATCCAAATTCAGGGCGCCAGCTCCAAGGGAAGACTTTCTCTCTGTCAGTTCTGGAGGAAGGTCCTTATCATCAATCTTCCTGTGGTCTAGGGGCTTCTCTGCACAGGAACCTTGGGTCCAAAGTGTACGCTTTGCTCCTGGCACTATTTTCTTGGTGGTGTGAGCTCCTCCAGTCTCTCTGCTCACTTCTCTCTTTTATCTCTTGTAAGATAAAAGGTGGTGCAGGCCACACCCTAGGGAAACTCCCTTTACATTGGATCAGGGATTGACCTGAGTAATGGTGTTACATCCCACCTTAATCCTCTTTAACATAGTCAAATCTTGCCTCATTAACCACAAGCAGACATTAGAATTTACAACACATAGGAAAATTGCATTAATCACAAAATAGAGGACAGCCACACAATACTGGGAATCATGGTTTAACCAAGCTGACATATATTTTGGGGGAACACAATTCAATCCATGACAAATGTATCTTGGATTTTTTGAAAATCTAAAGAGTTTTAAATCATATGAACTCATTGGAAAAAGACTTTAAATTCTTACTGGTTAAACATGAAATATTTGACACTGATGAAGCTAACATAAAACTCTTAATACTCTCATATAATGAGGACTTTGATGACAAACTGGCTAATGAATATTGTCAATTAGAGGATTAAGGCTAGTCACTGACAAAAACACTTAAAGTTCCCGATATGTTACAACTCATATATGAAAGAAACTTGTTAGGGTTTTCTGCAAGTTTGACAAAATCCAAGGACGTTAAACAACATTGCTAATAATTGTTGCAGAGTCAAAAGAAACTTTTCTAAACTATCAGTAATTAAAATTTCAATTAACAGTGCTTAATGAAAGATGAGATTTTGCTTCTATTGTCACTATAGAAAATATTACAGAACCATTTGCTTTATGAAGAGGCTATCAGAGTGCTTGCAGACAAAAATTATGGGGAAAAAAAGCATTTTAGAGATGTGTGAGGAAATTAATAGAAAACTGTTACTTTTCTGAATTTTGTGATGTTTGTGGTATTAGCTATAACATTGTAACTTGTATGATTTTTCTTACACTAAATAAATATTCACTTTCGTACCCAGTACGATATTTATGATTTTGCATTATTTTAATAAAAGAGGAGCCCTCAAAATTGTATCAGCTTCAGGCCATACGACACTGAGATTTGCCCCTCCACTTTGATTTCTAGATGTCTTTATTTATCTATTTTTGCCTCAATTGAACTTTTTACAGGCTACAAGTTATTGATGGCAATTATAATAATCAGCTGTATGCTACCCTTAGTCAGTACAGTTTTTCCGTCACTGCTAATCCCCTCCCTCCTGCTCCTGGTAACCACTAATGAACTTTGGTCTCTATACGTTTGCCTTTTCTTGTCTTTATATAAGTGAGGTCAGACAATATTTGTCCTTTTGTGATTGGCTTATTTCATTTAGCATAATGTCTTCAAGCTCCATCCATACTGTAGCATGCATCAAGACTTCGTTTCTCTTACTGGCTGAGTAGCATTCCATAGTATGTTTGTACCACATTTTGTTTATCCGTTTATCTGGTAATGGGCATCTAGGTTGTTTCCACCTTTTGACTATTGTGAATAGTGCTGCAATGAACATGGGTGTACAAGCCTCTTTTTGAGTCTCTGCTTTCAAGTCTTTTGGGTATATGACCTAGCAGAATTGCTATGGTATGGTAGTTCTATTTTTTGGTTTTTGAGGAACTTCCACACTGTTTTCCACAATGGTTGTACCATTTTGTACTCCCACCATCAAGGGATAAGGGTTCCAATTTCCCGACATCCTCATCAACACTTGATATTTTCTGTTTTTGTTTTTGTTCTTTATCATAGCCATCCTAGTGAGAGTGAAATCATATCTCATTGTGGTTTTGATTTGCATCTCTCTGATGGTTAATAATGCTGAGCATCTTTTCATGTATGGTGGCCATCTGAATGTCCCCTTTGGTGAAATGTGTATTCAAGTCCTTTGCCCATTTTATGATTGGGTTATTTGTCTTTTTGCTGTTAAGTTGTTAAAGTTTTATGTATATATTGGTTATTAGATTCTTTTTTTGGATATATGGTTTCAAAAGATATTCTCCTAGTCAGTAGCTTGTCTTTTCAACTTTTATGGTAAAGTCTTTTGATAAACAAAAGTTTTTAATTTTTATGAGGTCCCATTTATTTAGTCTTTTGCTATTTGTGCTTTTGTTGTTATATTAGATAATCCATTGTTGAAAGCTTGGCCAGACAGCGTTGCCCCTGCTTGTTCTTCTAAGAATTTTATGGTTTTAGTTTGCACATTTAGGTCCTTAATCCATTTTGAATTTGTTTTTATGTATGATTTCTACACGTCTTGCCTTAAGAACAGCACCCCTCCACATTCTCTGGAAAGTGCCTTTCACACCGCCAACCTTTTTTGTTTGCGTGCTCCTCCCTGTTTGGATCTCCTTCCTGTATTTGTAAGTTATGGTGAGGGCTTGGTTTCTGGGTGAGCATTTACACCGCATCCGACTTGTCTGCTGTATCAGCTCTCTTCGTGGCCACGTCCGTGGTCGCGGTGAGAACTCAGCTTCACAGAGTTTTAGTATGACTGCTCGGTCTCAGTTTCACCATTGTTCCTCAGTCATGTAGTTTTCAGTTTCTCCTTTGCTCTGTCTTGAAGTCCTTGACAACGGCTTTTCCATACTTGCCTGGGGTGGTATCACAGATCCCAGCTTTGTGGGTTTATTCTTTATTTTGGTTTTAGAGTTAACTGTACATACATCCATACATTTCTATTCCATTAGTTGAGAAAATCTGTTCTACATAACTGTTCATTCTACCATCTGTCTGAAAATTTTAAGGTCAGTCATTTGTAAGGTAAGGTTCTTTCCCATATATAGTCAATGGTGACACTCTATTTCTGGCTGATGTTAAAGTTGGTATAGCAGGACCTGCCCTTACTGCTTGATAAGTAGCTACTGCCTCAAAACGCCTGAGTGCCCCCCTCCATGATTCAGCATCTAAAGAATTAACGGCTGATGGGGGGCAGGGGGAGGGACTCTTCGGTGCCTCTCCCCATGTGCTTGGGCTCGGTTTAATGTTTTGCTGTTGCTATCTTGAAATTCTTAATAATTTTTGAATAAGGGGCACCATATTTTCATTTTGCACTGGGCCCCACAAATTATGTAGCCAGTCTTGAACAGAATCATGGTCCTTTTAAAAGCTGAAGCTTTTTCCCCACGTGGAAAAGAGATTCTGCCCTAAGGTTGCCTTCGGGTGTTGTGGGGGATGCCACACGAGGCCTTTCTATGCTATTGCTAACCACGGATTCCCGTTGGCTCTGCTCCTCCACCATTTATCCTTGCCAACATTCTTCTAGAGCCCAAGCCTGGAAAAAGGCATTTATAGGTCAACATTTCTCTGCTATGAGAAGTGTCATATTTTGAAGAGGCATAATAAGTAAGCAAAATAAGAGCTCAATTTTCTTTCCGATTCACACTTAATTGCTGAAGATGTCCAGTCTATTCTCAACACAGCTGTAACGACCTCAAATCCAAGTGGCTTAGCACCATAAACGTTTCTTTCTTGATCTCAGAAAGTCCAATACAGGTGTTCCTGGTCAGTAAGCAATCTTAGGGAGCTCTCCTCCAAACAATGACCTTCTGTCTTCAACATGTGGCTGTTTATTATGGTTTCTGTAGAAGAATGAAAAAAGAATATGAAGAGTCACCCAGGGAGTTTTATGGCTAAGCTTGGAAGCGGTGTACATCGCTTGGATCCACATTCCACTGACTAGAATCCAGTCATCACACAATCCCAATTCACTGCAAGCAAGGGTGGGAAATTTAGTTCTCCTGTGTGCCTAGGGTGTTCCTGGGTGGTGCCAGCAGTTTGTGCTCCACTACTAACCTAAATGTTGGAGGTTTGAACCCACCCAGCAGTGCCACAGAAGAAAGGTCTGTTGACCTGCTTATGCAAAGACCACAGCCAAGAAAACCCAATGGAGAAGTTCTACATTAACACATGGGGTCACCATGAGTTGGGATGGACTCAATGGCAGCGGGTTTGGTGTTTTGGTCTGGTGTCCCTAGGAAGAGGAAACAGGACTGATGCATATCTAGTGGCATCACGTCTCCTGCTCAGAACCTTTCAGTGGCTTCCCAGCTGACTCAGAGTTCAAGCCCAGACTCCTTACAATGGTCTGTAATCTCTCACCCTCTGTCTTACATCTCTAGCCTCATATCCTCTATTCCACACATTTACTCACTCTACTCCACTCCAGCCACACTGGCTTTTGCTGCTCTCTAACATACCAGGAGGAGCCCTGGTGGCACAGTGGTTAAGTGTTCGGCTGCTAACTGAAAGGTCAGCGGTTCGAACCCACCAGCTGCTCCATGGGAGAGAGTTGTGGCAGTCTGCTTCCGTAAAGACGACAGCCTCGGAAACCCTATGGGGCAGTTCTATAGGGTCGCTATGAGTCGGAATTGACTCGACTGCAACAGGTAATACACCAGGCATGCTCTTGCCTTTCAGGCTTTTGCACTTTTATTGCCTTTGCCTTTGACGTTCTTCCCCTAGTCACCCATATGGCTCACTCCTCCATTGCTTCAGGTCTTTGTTCAACAGTCCTTTCTTTTTTAATTCTTTTAACGGATGTGAAATATTTATTCCAAGTTAGTTATTTTATGCAGTTTTCCCCCACATAACAGACTTATGATAGCCACATCTTTTAAATCTGTAAATAATGTTATCAAAATAATCTTAATCTTTGAAATTTCACAAAAATTTATATTTTATAATCCACCCTGAATATCAAGGCTGCAAGAATAACACAACATTTCCTATATGCAAATATTTTACTGCTGTACCCAAAAAGAAAAAAAGAAGAAAACCGCATTTGCTTGGTTAAGGGCTAAAGTTACCTGAGCTGCCAAATATAAAATAAAATATCCACATTATTAGTACTAATTTAATACCATGATAGCTTCAATAGTGACTTTGTCATTGACAATGACTGCTTGAGCACGGGGGTGAGTGCCCCAAGGGTCATACTTCCTTTCTCACTGAGATCTCCTCCTTCCACCCTGCTTAGATTTCAATCCCATTTCACCCCCAGTACTTCATAGACCACCCCCCCCACCCCGTGGCTTTGTTATTATTATTTTTTTATCTTGACACTTGCTTCTATGGATGTACTCTACATGTTGATTATCTACCTTGTTCATTGACTGTCTCTTGCACTAGAATGTAAGCTTCATAAAGACAGAAATTTTCATCTTTTTAAAATTGTGCTGAATCTTCGATACTTTGAGTAGTACCTAGGCACGTAGTAGGTGCTCAGAAAATATTTGTCAAATGGATAAGTTTGTGTCAACTAACAAAAGTCAGGAATACATGTAATGTTTCACAGGGATAGGTACTTCTTATTGCTATTTCTAATTATCATTTTAAAGATGTTCCATAAAAGACATTCCAGGAAAGACCAATACAAAGAGCAATAATTTGTATTTATATCTGCATTGGAAAAGTACAGATCATTCTAAATTATCTAACTAGCATTTCAGTGACTGAGAAAAGAGTAAAGAGTCAAAAAATAAGAAAAGGATAATGTGAACCAAGAAATCCTGGGTGGTTGCCCCATTTTCTGACCCAGATCACTAACTTAAAAACAATCTCTACAAATTAATAGAATAATTCTACTAACGATCCTTTACACTTTGTTTGTACGTTACAGCTTAATGACTTCTTCGTCTCAATGATACGTTTTTATCTGTTCAGAGCTGGATGTTGATGCTGCCTGATTTTTTTCTCTGTTTATTGGATGGCAAAAGTGATGAGATTTAGGTGCCAAGCCAAGTAAAGAAAAAGTGCTGGTTGACAACTTGCATCTGCCTGCAACTTTGCAGAGGGAGGAGAACGGGCCAGGTCAGGAAGTCCAGTTACGGTCCTAAGATCTCAGTAACTGTTTTACTTCTTCCACGCCCTCAGAAAGCAGCATGCTGAAGGGAATTTATAAAGAGAGAAACTACGGTAGATGCCAGAGCAGCCAAAATAGTTTATAATAAATGTGGTTTAAAACATTAAAAAGTACTAGCTGTAAGATAAGAATATTGAGTCACATTTTCTGTTAGGTTAACACCCACTGTGTTTACCGTAGTAACAGAGGTTACTCTGTGCAACCATCTCTATATAAATATTTGGTTGCAAATGGACAGTGTCTGGGAAGTTTGACAGATATGACTCTAGTAAGCAGACTGGTCTGTGTGAGGTTCTTTTCCCCAACTCTTATGTAAAATATGTGTGTTTTTTCCATTTAACATGTGGTAATTCCTTTCCTCTCTCTGTCCTTTTCAGCTTTGATAGTGTTTTCCTGGGGCCATGTTTTCTCTTTTGCATTATTGGACACAATGGATCTGAACCTAGAACTACAATTGTCTGCAAATAGCTAGTATGCCCCAGGGTTTCAAGGAATGCCAGGTACCCAAGAAGCTGTAAATGAAAGGGCAGCCTGTAGCTTTGATATTTAGTGGTGTTTTCAGTCTGTAGAGTGCTCCAAAGTGGGATGATAAATGTAGGCCAGGGAACATATTCAGGTCCCCTGCTCCTCTGATGTTTCTCATCAGCCAGCCCAGGCCCAGAAGTTTAGAAATGAGATAAGCCTGTCCTAGAGAATTTCTCTTTGCTCTCCACCACTGCAGGTAGCACAGCTTACAGGAAATTTGGAAGAGACAATAATGAGCTACAGCTCTACTTTTCTTCCAAGTTCCTTTGCATGCCCAGGCTAGAACTATCTTTTTTTCTAGACAGGAAAGGAAGTTCTCAGGGCTTAAGAATAAGGTCTCTATTTCTGTCCGGAAGCATCAGGATTACCCCCAATATTTAGACTGGACTATAAGACCCCTGAATCTAGACTGGATTCATTTCTGGTTGTTTATCATGGAGGTGGAGGGTAGGATCTGGGACTTTGAATACAATCTCAGAGTAAATATCTGGTTAAACTTTGGAAAATCTGTATTTTGAGCTAGTATTATTCAAAGGCATCCCTGGTTGGCACAAATGGTTAAGTGCTTGGCTACTAACTGAAAGGTTGGAAAGTCCACCCAGAGGCACCTCAGAAGAAAGGCCTGGTGACTTATTTCCAAAAAACCAGCCCTTGAAAACCCTATGGAGCACAGTTCTACTATGACATACGTGGGGTCGCAATGAGTTGGGGTAGATTTGACAGCAACTTTTTTTTTTTTTTTAAATCTTCAGAGAGTATTAGAGTGTGTTAGGGATTTAGATAGAAATAAAACAATATATATCTCTTGAAAGGATATCCTAACTTTTTTTTTTAATAAATGCAATTTGTATTCCTTTTCTTAGAAAAATAATTGTAAACTATCAGTGCTGCCTTTTTAAGACCCGAAAAAACTGTTGCTGTCAAGTCAGACCCATAGCGACCTTATGGGACAGAATAGAACTGCCCCGTAGGGTTTCCGAGGCTGAGTCTTTATGGAAGCAGACTGCCACATATTTCTCTTATGGAGTGGCTGATGGGTTTGGACCTCCAACCTTTCGGTTAGCAGCCGAGGGCTTTAACCACCACACCACCAGGCCTCCTTGCCTTTTTAAGACAGATGGATAAAATGAATTTGGCTGTTAACATCCTGGTAACAAAGGCTAGTTTCAAAACACTTTTCCCTTTGTTATTAGTTTTGTGGCAAAGCAACTATGTATTTAGTATTAAAACGATAGTTCAAACCTGAAATGATACTCTATGCTAATAAGTCTAAAATAGTTGAATTATAAATATTAACAATTACAAGAAATATAGGAGACAATTGGATATGGTCATAATTTCTACGTATTTGAAAGGTATTGAATAAACCTTTTAAGTGTGCCTTTCTGGCTTAAAAAACAATCCGTTTCATTGACATCACAATGCAGAGCATACAGAAACATTTTGTAGTCCTTTTTTTAAATATACATATTTTTAAATGTTATTAACACCTGGATTTTGTCAAGTGATTTAAAAAAATCTAATCTGAATGTAAAGCCTCAGGGAAAATATATTTGATAATTTGGGGGGAATATCATTCTTTCTGAAATGTTCCAGACAACCCATCCCTTCCTGTATTTTAAGGAAGATATTACTAGGTGCATACAAGTTTAGAATTGTTATACTTTTCTGGGGAAATTGAAGCCTTGAGTTTTTCTTTTTGCTATTATTTAGTAAATCTCTTTAACACTCTAGTGCTTTTTGCCCTAAATCTCTAGCTTGATAATAATACAGCTGTACTAAGCCTTGTTTTGGTAAGTATTTACCCATGTAAATTTCTTTCATCCTTCTATATTGCACCTTTCTGTATCTTTATGATTTAGGTGTGCCTTTGCTAAACAGAAGAAAATATGTATATTGCCAGTATGGATAAAGAAAAAAATAATGCTTTTGTTTCTTTATCCATACCGGCAATTTTGGATTTTTAATAGAGGTGTTAAGTCCATTTATATTTATTGTGGTTACTAATTAATTGGGATTTCTCTTTACCAGGTTGTTATTTTCTAATTTTGGTGGAAGTATACACAGCCAAATATACACCATTTCATTTTCTGCATGTACAGTTCAGTGACATTTTACCAGCTTATTTTGTGCTTTCTATTTATTATACTTTTTCTGTTTTTACCCTCTCTCTTTTCTTCCTTTTCTACTGATTTTTTTTCCATTCCCAATTATATTTTTTCATATTACTAGTTTGGAAGAGAAACACTCTGTGTTTATACTATGAGTACCCTAGTCACTTTAGTATTTATATTTATCAAATTCCTCATGAACAATACAAGAACCTTCAAATACCATCATGTCAAACACCACCCTGCTTTACATATGGTTTTTGTTCAATATTTTAAGTTGATCTTGGTTTATTTAAGTCCCCAAAATTAGACATTACTATTGTTGTTTGGTATACTCACATATCTAATAGTTTATCACCATTCTTTCTTGGCTCTCTGTTCTTCCATCTAGGGTCATTTTCATCTTGTCCAAATTACATCCTCTCTCTTTTTAAAATTGATATATAATTTACATACCACAATATCCACCCTTTTAAAGAGTACATTTCAGTCGTTTTTAGTATATTCACTAAGTTGTGCAACCATCATCACTATCTAATTCCAGAACATTTTCCTGACCTCAAAAAGTAACCTGTTACCCATTAGCAGTCACTCTCCATAGACACCTCCCTCAAGCCTCTGGCAACCACTAATCTACTTCTGTCTGTATGGATTTGCCTATTCTGGACATTTCTTGTAAGTGGAATCATACCATATGAGTTCTTTTGTGTCTGACTTCTTTCACTTAGCGCACTGTTTTCAAGGTTCCTGCCTGTTGTAGCACGTTTCATTACATCATTCCTTTTTACAGCTGAATAATATTTTCCATTGCACTGATATACCACACTTTGCTTACCTATTTATCAGTTATCTGTTTCTATGTTTTGGCTATTATGAATAGTGCTGCTATGAACATTCATGTACAGGTTTTTGTGTAGACATATGTTTTCATTTCTCTCAGGAAGGAATGGAATTGCTAGGTCTTATGGAGCTCTGGTGGCACAGTGGATAAGAGCTCAGCTGCTAACCAGAAGGTTGGCAATTCGAATCCACCACTCCTTGGAAACCCTATGGGGCAGTTCTACTCTATCCTACAGGGTTGCTATGAGTCAGAATTGACTCGATGGCAATAGGGTTGGGTTTTGGATGCACCTAGCAGTGTTAGGACCAGGCAGTGTTTTGTTCTGTTGTACATAGGGTCGTTATGAGTTGGAACTGACTCAACGGCACTTAACAACAACAGCAACATGGTAACTCTATGTTTCACATTTTGAAGAATTTCCAAACTGCTTTTTCTTTGGTTGTTTGTGCTTTTGGTGCCATATATAAGAAGCCATTGCCTAATTCAAATTATAAAATTGTATGTCTGTATTTTCTTATAAGGGTTTTATAGTTTTAGCCCTTACATTTAGGTCTTGGATCCATTGTGAGTTAATTTTTGTATATGGTGTGAGGTAGGGGTCCACCCTCATTCTTTTGTGTGTGGACATCCGTTTGTCCTAGCACCATGGATTTAAAAGATTATTTTTTCCCCACTGAGTAGTCTTGGCACACTTGTCCAAAATACATGGTTTTACTTCTGGATTCTCAGTTCTATTCCACTGATTTATATTTCTATCCTTATGCTAGTACCACATAGCCTTGTTTACTGTAGCTTTGCAGGAAGTTGATGTCAGGAAGTGTGAGTCTTCCTACTTTGTTCTTTTCAAGCCATTCTGAGTTTTTTTACATTTTCATACGAAATTTAGGATCAACTTGTCAATTTCTGCAAAAAAGGCAGCTGGGATTTTGATAGAAAATGTGTTAATATGTAGATTAATATGGATAGTATTGCCATGCTAATATTAAGTCTTGCAAGACAGAAACATGAGATATCTTCATTTGTTTAGAACTTTTAAAATTTTTTTCATTGTTTTGTAGTTTTCTGTGTACAAGTCTTAACGCTTCTTTTGTTAAATTTAGTCCGAAGTGTTTTGCTGTTTTTGATGTGATTGTGAATAGAATTATTTTCTCAATTTCTTTTTTGGATTGTTCTTCGCTGGTGTATAGAAATACAATTGATTTTTGTATAATGAACTTTTGTCCTACAGCCTTGCCGAACTCATCTATTAGTGCTAATTTATTAGTGCTAATTAGTGTCTGGGTGTACTCTTTAGGATTTTCTATACACAAAATCATGTCATGTCTTCGTGGGAGGTTTTTTGAATACTTATTCAGTCTCTACTTGTTATAGGTCTACTCATATTTTCTATTTCTTCTTGAGTCTGTTTTGGTAGTTGCTTCTTTTTTCAGAATTTTCTCTGAAGTACATTTTTTAAAAGTTTAGTGAGGTTCTATTGATGAGAAAAAAACTAATTTTTTCCTTGAAAAGGTCTTTATTTCACTTTTATTCTTGAAAGACTGTTTTACAGGATATAAAATTTTAGGTAGTCAGTTATTTTTTCTCTGTACCTTGGTGTTATTATTCCACTGCCCTCTAATTTCCATTGTTGTTGTTGAATCGGTCTAATTGTCACTTATCTTTGTTAGTAATCTGTCTTTTCATTCTGGCTTCTTTCGTGGTCTTCTCTCTGTGCTTATTTTTCTGGAGTTTCATTAAGGTATGTCTAGGTATGGATTTCTTTTTATTCCTTTTTCTTTTCTCTTTTCCTAGAATTTCATATTAGGCTTTTTTTTTTTTTTTTTTTAACACTTCTACTTTTCTCTTATATTTTACTTCAGATTCTCTGTGCTACATTCCAGATGGTTGCAGAGTGAATTATTCATAAGCAGATGCTGAGATGTGGTTTGCAGTGTAAGATGTTTATTAGGAATCAGCACCTGTGAAGGGAAGGGGGAGGATGCAGATTTGGGCATAAGAAGAAATTGAACAGTGATACAGGCCTGACAAAGCTTTTGCCAACACAGCAGACAGCTCTAGAATCAATATGGTCCATCAGAGTTGTCCCACATCAGGCTGAAATGGCCAGGCGCTTATACCCCTGCCTCACTTACTCACCTAATGAGAGCTTCCCTGAGAAGGGTGTGACCTCAGGCCAGATACCCTCTTCAGATGAGGCTGACCCTGAAGGAGCTGACAGCTGAGGCTGTCTGCTGACTACACTCCCTTTAACTGAGGAGCAAGTCCTTCTTTGAAGGAGGATGTGGGTGGTGCATCTAACCCACGGGTTAGATCTTCTAATCTAGCTTTTATTTCACTGATTATTTTTTTAGCTGCCTCTAATCTGCTGTTTAACCTGTTGAATTTCTCAACAACAACAAAAATGTTTTACAATTTTATCAAGAAACTATTTACATATAAATGTATCTGAATGGGGATTAATGTAAAAACTGAGCAGCAAGCATACACTTAGGTGTGTAAGGAAAGAACAATATTGCCTCGGTTAAATTAAGCAATATTGTATTGTTAGGGCAATATTGGAGCCCTGGTGGCTCAGTGGTTAACAGCTTGGCTGCTAACAAAAAGGTCAGCAGTTTGAATCCATCAGCCACTCCTTGGAAACCCTATGGGGCAGTTCTACTCTATCCTATAGGGTCGTTATGGGTCAAAATCTCCTTGATGGCAGAGTGTTTTATATATGTATAGTATGTATATATATAACTTTTTTTATCTATGTACCAGTATTAAAGTTTATAAATGCATACTGACACCTTCGATTCCAATCCAGAACCGCAGGGTTCATTCCATCCTCTCTTTCCATGTTCATAAGTCTCTTCTCTGACAGTGAGAAGCCTGGTTCCTGTTTTCAACAATATATTTACTTCTTCGTTCAATCCTGGAATACACAGAAAGTCGTTTCAGAATTGCTAACTCATACCTCTGCAAAAAAATTCCTACTTACTAGAGCTCAGTATTTGTTTAAGGTTCATTGTGTCTTTAACCTAATGGCATATAGTCCAAATACGGAGTTCAAAATTTACTACGGTTAGTTCTCTTTCATTTTTCCCTCTCATTGTGGTTATAGCATTCATCTGAAATACAGTTCTGTCCATTTGTTTCTGTTTGTGTTCTATTTCAGAGTTTCCCCCAGTGTTGTTGATTTCATTTCTTCTCTCTGTCTCTTATTTTTTGAATATGTGAAATATTAAAATGATTGAAAAAGTTAGACTTGCACAAAAATGTACTTTCAGAGAAATGTCACCACCATTTCTTCTCTCCTTTTGGCTTGTTTCCCCCCTTCCCCTGAGGGTAATGGAATTTATTAACCTCTGGTTTACCCTTCCTGTGTTTTTTCTTGCACAAATATGTATATATATTTTATTTTCCCTTATTTTTAACATGAAAGTTGACTACTTTAGATGCTCTTGCATTTTCCTTTTCATTTAGCTTAATATATTGTGATAATCATTTCACATTAATTCATATTTTCTCCATTCATTGTTTTTATTGAGGTGAAAATATACATAACAAAACATATGCCATCTCAACAATTTCTACATGTGCAATTTAGTGATATTGATTACATTCCCTAAGTTTGTGCAGCCATTCTCACTATCCTTTTCCAAATTATTCTACCACCATTAACACACACTCAATGTATCCTAAGCAAAAACTCCCCCTTTCCACCTCTTCCCACCCCTGGTAACCACTAATAATCTTTGGTTTCTATATATTTGCTTATTTCATATAAGTGAGATCATACAGTATTTTTCCCTTTGTGACTGACTTATTTACCTTAATGTGATGTTTTCACGGTTCGTGCACGTTGCGGCATGCACCAGGGCTTCATCTCTCTTTATGGCCAAGTAGTATTCCATTGTGTGTATGTACCACATTTTGTTTATCCATTCATCTGTTGATGGGCATTTTGGTTGTTTCTACCTTTTGGCTATTGTGAAAAATGCTGTAATGAGTGCACTGGTGTACAGGTTTCTGTTTACATTCTAGCCTTCATCTCTTCTGGGTATATACCTAGGACTGGGATTGTTGGACCATATGGTAGTTTTATGTTTAACTTTTTGAGGAACTGCCAAACTGTTTTCCACAGTGGCTGTGCCATTTTACATTCCCACCAGCAATGGATGAGGGTTCCACTTTCTCCATAACCTTGCTAACACCTGTTGTTTTCAGTTTTTTTGATCACTGCCATTCTAATAGGGGTGAGGTGCCATCTCCTTGTGGTTTTGATTTGCATCTCCCTAATGACTAATGACTACTCCAGTAAAGATTATGGCCTTGGAAACCCTATGGGGCAGTTCTATTCTGTCCTACAGGGTCACTATTGGTCAGAATCAACTCGATGGCAACACATTTTTGGCAATGACTAATGATGCTGAGCATCTTTCATGTGCTTGTTGACCATTTGGATATCCTCTATGGTGAAATGTCTGTTCATATCTGTTGCCTATTTTTGATCGGGTTGTTTGTCTTTTTAAGTTATAGAAGTTTTTAAAAATACATTTTGGATATTGGAACTTTGTCGGATGTATGGTTCCTGAAAATTTTCTCCCAGTCTGTAATTGTCATTTCACTTTTTTTGATTAAGTTGTTTGATGAACGGAAGTCTTTAATTTTGATGAGGGTCCATCCCATTCATCTATTTTGTCTTTTGCTACTTGTGCTTTTGTTGTCATATCTAATAATCCATTGCAAAAACTAGACCCCACAGCCACATCCTATATTTTCTTCTAAGAATTTTATGGTTTTAGTTTTCACGTTAAGACCCATGATCGACTTTGAATTGGTTTTTGAGTATGATGGGAAGCATGGATGTTGATTCATTCTTCTGCATGTGGAAATCCAATTTTGCCAGTACCATTTATAGGAGAGATTCTTCCTTCCCTGTTGAATGGACTTAGCATCCTTGTTGAAAATCAGTTGACCGTAGATGTATGGATTTATTTTTGGATTTTCTCATTCATTTTTAAAGCTGCATAATGCCTCTTTGTGTATATATACCATAGTTTAATTAACCAACCACCAATATTTGGGATTTTAGGTGATTTCCAATATTTTAAGATTATAAATAATTCTGTAATGATTTACCTTGTGGATATTATTTGGTACTGCTGGCTCAAAAGATAAAACACGTATATAGTTTTGGTAGATATTACCAAATTCCTCTCCATAAAGGTTGTTATCAGTTTGTATTTCTGCCAGCCTTGTGTGAGAGTACCTGTTTCTCTTGGGCCTTTCCAATAGAATGTTATACTTTAAAATGTTTCCCAGTCTGATTGGTCTGAAATTATATATCAGAATAGCTTTAATTTGCATTTCTTTCATTACAGATGAGGTCAAACATCTTTTCATACGTATTATTTTATATCTTTTTTTTGGTGAATTGCTTGTTCGTGACTTTTGCCCATTTTTCTGTTGGGTTTTTGGTCTTCTTTTCCTTTTGATTTTAAAAGTCAGCTAGAGATTTTTTTAAGGGCCTGCAGTGTGCCATACTTCTGGAAATGGAAGTCTCAAATGCTTGCTACTCAAAGTGTGGTCTCTGGATCAGCGGCATTTGCATGATTTAGGAGCTTAACATCACTTGAGACCTTGTGAGAAATGAAGAATGTTGGACCAGCAACTTCTGAACCTAAACCTATAGTTTAACAAGAGCCCCAGGTGATTTATATGCACAATAAAGTCTGAGAAGCCCAGCTCTGAACTATCTCTTTAAAGACCTTAGTTTTTAATCTCCTCTGAGAATCTCTCTTGAATAAAATAGAAGTGAGAAAAAGGGGATTATACTCCTCCAGTAACATTAATCCTAAGTGATATCTGTAAACTTAGTGTGAGATTGATCGCATACCTTTCCTCCAAATGTTCTTTTTGAAGGGCTATCTTCTATTTACGTTACTCAGTGGAATTAACCAAAGCCTACTTCTAAGAATGTGTTGATTAATTTTAGAAATCAAGCATTATAAGAAACGTTTAGAAAATGAAGTACATAAGTAATAAACGCTTATTGAAAATAAATACGATCAACACAAGCATCAAATAAAGAGAGAAAGCCCCCTTCCCCACTTCCCTGGGCCCTCCACTCCAAAGGAGTGACTACTCTTTAGGGCTTACTTTCTATTTTTGCTAAAAACAGATATGCTTTTTCAAAATATATTTGGAAAAGATTTTAGGCTAATTGTTTCATTAAGACACAAATTGTAAAGCAAACCTAACAAGCAAATGATGTAGTAGGAGGTTATCATTAAAATATGGGCAGTGTTTGAATTATAAATATTTGGGTGTAGTACAGTCATTTATATGCAAATTTTCATAACTGGCTATATGATATTTCATCTCCACTACCTACTAGTATCCTCAACAGAAAGGAAAGCTTTCTTCTTGTAGCTTTGGAAAAACAAAGGTGGAGTTACTCCCTCAAGCTAGAGCAGACGTATGTGTCTTTACCATACCTAATATGTTTTACCATACTTTAAACACAATTCATTCGTGCCTACCCAGAGGTCAGCCTCATCTCATCCCAAGCAATACCCTTATCTACAGCAGATTCTCCTCTTTCTAAAAAGGTGTGAGAACTCACAATTCTGGGCTACTCTGGTGGCGATTTTGAAAATAGCCTCTGGTAAGGACCAAGTTTCTGCTCGACAACAAGAAATATGCCATTTGCTATCGGCAACACTTGACCAGGAAAAGGAGGCTTAGCTGTGGTTTGCTGGGTAAATCCATCTTCTGGACTTTGTTCATGTTTCAATGCCTTGTTCTCTGTCAGGACTTACCCTTGGTTAGACATTATCAGTGACTACTATCAACACAGTGTGCTTCATCCCTTGCTTCCTAAATGAAAATCTGCCAACTCCAGAATGTAAGGATTCAGCAAGCAATTACAGAATTTAGGTGCGGAAGAGACATGGATGGCATTAGCAGAAAGTTGGGGGAACTTTTCACTTTCCAGGTGTATGCTCTTTTCTTTTTCAATACAGCTGTTAAAATGATAATAATAATAATAATAATAAAAAGAACAAAAAAGGAAAATAAACCCCCACAACTCTGGATTTCTTTTTTTTCTTTTTAATGAAAGAAAAGTATATAAAACCTTTTGCCTTCTTTGGAAGTAGACATGGTTTACAGAGCTAAGGTAACAGAGCAGGGGAAAGGTTTGTGTTGTCTGGACTTCTTACTTGAGGAGTCTGAAACTGAAAGGGAAACCTTTATTTATAAATCTCAGCCTAGTATCTAACAGTCCAGAAAAGAGCAAACCTGACACACACCGGTGTAGATCAAAGGTATAAACGTGGGCTGTGCAACGTCATCCAAACCACACAAGGCAGAGTCAGGCTGACTTGCACCCACCCTACCCTACCGGAGTCACCCAGCCCTACTGTTAGAAGCCTGAGAATTCGTCTAGGCCATTCCATTTCACAGAGGAGGAAATGGGTTAGTGTGTGATTGTTTTTATTACCACGGACTACTTGATTTGTATATCTGTCAGAATCACTCAGCGCCACATCCTGCGGTCCTAACCCACTAGGAAAACATCCAGCAGGCATTTATGGCGCGTTGACTGCATGCCTAACCTCCAATTGTGTTGTGTACCAGAACTGCCCATTAAGTTCCGAACGGTGGTGTTCTACGACTAGGAGAATTGTATTTTTCCTCTCGCTTTAAGATTACGCACAGGTCAGCGTTTGGGTTTCTGATGAGGTGAACGCAGAGGTGACTCCTCCACAACGGCGTCGGCAGCTACTCCGTCTCGGTGTACTTAGGCTGCAGGGGTGGCGGGAATTCCCGAGAAAACTCGTTTTACCAAAGCACCGCGCGCTCTTCGGCGGCCGACCGGGCAGGTAGGGAGCTGTCCATCAGCAGGCTATAGGCGTGGCCTGAGCATCCTGGCCAATCAGCGGAGCCACCCTTAAGAAGGGGCTCCCGCCCCGGGAACCCGCTCAAACCTAAACCACTGGGCATGCGCCACAGCTCGGGCCAGACCCGCGCAAATCCCTCCTCTCTGTATCATCCCGGCGTCCCTGTCAGTGTTAGGTTGCTCAGAGTTTCCTCAGAAAAGGGGAAAAAAAGGAGAAAGTCGTGGCGGGGGTGGTGGTGGGAACTCTTAGGGTCGGAAAAACGGTAAGGAAAGAGTTCCTGAGAAGTGGCGGCGGCCACCAGCTTTGTGGGTCAGACGCGGGCAGGCCCGCGCGCCCAGCTTTCCCGCCGCACAGGGGGCATTATCAGCCCGAATGCGGGCCCGACGCCGCTCAGTGCTTCCCAGACACGCGTGCCCTTCAGAGCTGTTTGATGACTAGTCTCCTCATCGGACAGATGAGAGAAGCGAGGCTCAGAAGTTGTGCTCACGTCCACGGTGACGCAGCAGCTCATCCTTGTGGGCAGGGGTCTGCGACTCCCAAAGCCGCCTTCCCCCGCGATGCCCTCTCGCTGCAAGCGCCCGTCCCTCCATCCGCCTTCCCTCATCTTGGGTCGTTTTCTTCGGCTCTGAGGGGCTTCCCCGCCGTTAGCCAGATGCCTCTGGGGGAGGAGTTGCGGGTTTAGGCCGAGAAAGCCACCAGAAGTGCGTGCGAAGCTCCGTGCTCCATCCCGGGAAGGGGCGCCCAGCCGGTCCCCGCACAGCGGCTGCTTCCGAGGCGCCCGGTGCTCTGGGTGCAGCACAAACACCACTTTCCTCAAATCTCTGTCCTTGCAGAGGACCCGGCTCACTGCCGTGGACTCCGTGTGCCACCGAACCGAGACCCTGCCAGGGACCTCGGGGTCGCCGGGAGCGGTGAGGGCCTCCACCGGCAGGGAAGCCAGGGTCCGGGGACTCAGCCCGTCCAGCCCCGGGGCTGTGCGCCCTCCCGGCGGCGGGAGCGGTCCCGCCTTGAAGGTCCTAACACGCTTCCACAGAGACGGCTGTCCCGAGCGGCCGAGCCCCGGCGCCCCAGCTTCCCCACCAGGTCCCGCCGCCGCCCCCTCTTCCGAGGCGCAGCAGCCAGGCCGCCCTGCCGGGCGAGTCGCCCCGCCTCTACCCGCCGCCCGCCCCGCCCCGCCCCGCCCCGCCCCGCCCCGCCGCGCCGGACACCCCGCCCCGAGGAGGCGGCCCGGCGAGCGGCTGCGGAGGGAGGCCGGTGGCATGGGGGCACCGCCGTCGCCGCCACACGCACAGTCGCCTGGAGCGAGCCGGGGAGCGGCTCCGAGCGCTGGGGGCCGCGGACGCTGACCCGGGAGCGGCAGGGCGTGACAGCGGCGCGGAGGGCGCGGCCCGGGCTGCACCGCCTGGACCGCCGCGAGCGGCGGAAGAGCCGGGGGCGGCGGGGCCGGCAGCGGCCGGCGGGGCGGGCCGGCTGCAGAGTGCACCTGGCGGCCGCGCGACCGAGCCGGGCCGCGGGAGCTGGGGAAGGCGGTGGCGGCGGCTAGGATGTCGCAGCCACCGCTGCTCCCCGCCTCGGCGGAGACTCGGAAGTTTACCCGGGCGCTGAGTAAGCCGGGCACGGCGGCCGAGCTGCGGCAGAGCGTGTCGGAGGTGGTGCGCGGCTCGGTGCTCCTGGTGAGTAAGGGACGCAGGGCAGGGAGGCAGCGCAGGTACCCGCGGCCCGGCGGGCTGGGCGCCCTGGCGGGTCCCCTTCTCCGCGCGCCGGTGCTCCTGGGCTTGCGGGGTTGCAGGTGGGGTGGGGGCAGGCGGCGCCGGGCTGGGGAGATGGGGAGGTTCTGTTGGGGCAGCGACTCCCAGGCCCCCGCCTTGCGTGCGGGAATCCCTTCCATCGCTGCTCCTTTCCTGTTCCTGGAGAACGTCCTGGGGTGAGATCGCCATCTCCCTTCGGCTTACCTCCCTGCTGGCACTGGGCACTTCACTCTTCCTTCGCCTCGCCCTCCGCAGTCTCCTCTCCCATTGTCGGGAGGGGACTGGCACCTGTGGCCTTGGAAGGTGCCGGGGGAATTAGAGGCGGGGGCTTCCTTATGCAGCCCGCTGGCCCAGGGTGGGAGAACGCCCTGCGGACCCTCTGGGTGGGGGGGTCTCTCTCCGGGAGGGAGGGTTCGGCATTCCCTGACCCCAAACTGGCAGCCTGCGGTTTGGCTTCCCCTTAGGAAGTAGGTTAGGGGGCCTGATAGGACGGACCCTCTGGTCATTTCAGCATTGGTGCAAATTACTGCCAAGTTTGGGAATGTGAAGGACGCTTCCCCCCTGTTAATCTAGTCGTGACAGAAAGTGTTTAGAGAATAGACCTCTGGGCGTGAGGAAGATAGTTTTAAATCAACTTTTCCCAGCCAGGGCTATATATTTGGAAACGTAGTCCACTGGCATCGCTAGCGTCTTGAGCCAGTGGAGCTGCGACTTCTGAGCGACGTTTGCAGAGCGGCGTGCTCCCCGGGGCAGCTGGAAACTTTTAGCAGCGCCTGGCATTGTTGCAGGCATTTGTTTTCTTGAAAGGGACTTGTTTGTGGGTGGGTGACTTGTGTTTGTTGGAACGGTGAAGGAAGATGGGCCTTGGAATTGATTGTCTGGGCTTTGTGGCTCTGTGGGTGAGGGGTCGTGGGGCACCCGGTGGTAGCCTTTTGGTGGGAGGTTAGTGCCCTTCCTGGGCAGACACAGGATTGCATGAATGAGTGTGGAGCTTGGAGGTGAAGCCTCTTTAATTTCCATATCCAGTTTGCTCAGTTGGATTTTTCTCTCAATTGTCAGCCCTGCCAACTCACTCCACATTCCTCAGACTGTGCTAGTCTAGCCTCCAATTCCGTCGATAATAAATAGGAATTTTATTTTTTCGTTACATCGAAGCTGACCAGTTGATGTAAAAGGGCAGCAGGAGGCGGGAACAGACTAAAGCCTGGCCGTCACTTCCAGAACTGAATGCTAACTTCTGTTGCTTTGGCATAAGTACGACTTCCTGTATCTCTCTAACTTCTGGTTAAGGATATAGCCCACAACAGCTATGGCATCATTTCTGTTCTCGCGCCAAACTTGGTTCTTGTAACTGGGGGCTGCTGTCCTTATTAGGGAGTTGAAACAAGAGTAAATAAAACATATTACTTTGTCATGCTTTCCAAAGTGCTGACAGATCCTGACTGAAGACCGGTACTCGTTAATTAAGCCATTAGATTGTGCACAGAAGTGTCAACACAGACACAGACTAATTACTCATGTGCCATAGTCCTTGAATATCTGTCCTTCCTGTCAGAGGATGGCCTACTGATAGTGACCTAGTGCCCATTCCCGCGTGTGACATACTTCTACTGTGCCACCTCATGACACTTTAATAGCATGTCTGTTTTCCTGGGATAACCTTATAAAATCACTGTGGCATCTGTGATAGCCTGAAGTATACATAGCAAGACACCTGACTGGTGTCTCAACTCCTTAGTCTTGTCTGTATGTGGTTATTTGTGTGATGAAACTGGTGCTTAAACAAATAGAAAATGCCAGAAGGCTGGTGGGCCTACTTGGCCATACTGAATGTGAAATGGGAATTGCATTGCAATGGTTCAGCATTGAAGAAGGA
Source organism: Dugong dugon (assembly GCA_030035585.1). Lineage (NCBI taxonomy): Eukaryota > Metazoa > Chordata > Mammalia > Sirenia > Dugongidae > Dugong > Dugong dugon. Next base: position 5,649,883 of record CM057477.1, read on the forward strand.
GGAATTTGGGATATGGAGCCTACAGATACTAAAAGATACTAAAAGTGACCCGTAAGCTTCACCCCCCTCACCTCCTGTCAGGTAGTTGGCTTCTTGCTGCTCCCTAGTGTTTGTCAAGAATCACAGCAGGTGCCTGCCACACAGGTGCTGGTCCAGCTTTGTTGTATGAGGGTTTAAGAGGGTAATCCTGATCGTCACAGGACTCAGGGAAGAACCAAAGCCAGGGTTCAGAATCCCATGGTCTCTCTATCTTTGCTTGGCTGGAAGTAGTACTCTGCTCTGTCTTTGATAACTTGGGTCAGCACTAGTCCAATGCCTTGAACATGGTAAACGCTCAGTAAATACTCTTAACTAGCTGACTAATAAATTAGTCCTGTTGTTGGGCCAAAACATAACAAAACAAAAAACTAACAGCATATGGATTTAACTAGCTCTTCCTGTGGTTCGACTGTTGATGAATACATGGTAGTAAGATCAGAAATATAATGAAATTAAATAGTTCAGTGCGTAATAAAGACAGCTATTAAACAAACTTTAAAATATAAAAGTGACATGCTCGTACGTTTTTCATTGCTTCATAGATTCATTTTTCATAGGCTCAGGTTTGTGGGGCTTTAAAAATAATTTGTATTAATTTCTTTGAAAAACTTGAAAATAAACATACAAAAAAATAGAGTAGTATAATGAATCCTTATATTCCGTCACCCAGATTCAGTAATTATCAAAATTTTGCCAAACGTGCTTCATCTGTCGCTTTTTTCTGCTTTTTTTTTTTTAAATGATTGTGAGTCCCAGGCCTCACATATTTAGATTGTTAATATACTTAATATGTATTCCTAAAAAATGGATATTTTCTTATGTAACTGTAATGATAAAATTAACTATAATTCATTGACATACTCTTCAAATTTTCCAGATTATTAAAAAAAAACGTTGTTAGTTTGTTTTAATCAGGATCCAAACAAGATTTGCAGGGGTTTTCCAAAGTGGTTAGCTGTTTCACGAGCCTTAGAATTCTCCGTGATGGAGAGAACCCAGGTCAGCAGTCCTGGGTTTTAATCCTAGAGGTTTAGTAGTTCAGAACATGGGCTCTGGAGTCAGACCGCCAGGGTTGCATTCCCAGCACTGCTTCTTACTAGCTGTGCATCCTTAGACATGTAACTTAACCTTGCTGTGCCTCGGTCTCCTCATTTGTAAAGTGGAGATAATAATCGTGCTTACCTTACAGAGTTGTTGTGAGGATAAAGCGAGTAATACGTGTAAAGTTTACTTGCATATCCGATTTAAATTTACAGCCAAAATGGGGTTTTATGTTACCTGAGGATTTCAAAGAACACCATACTTGGGTCACGTATGCCACCAGCTACTTAAGTCACCTTGGCTGTTACTTCTGTGAACCTCAGGTTTCCTGTTCTGTTAAATGAGGGGGCCGCACTAGATTATTTCTAAGTGCTTTTCCCCACCAACAGGCTAAGCCACTTTTATAAGAGTAGTAAAGGTACTACTAATAATATTTCTAACTGTCAAAACAGTAATTTATGATTTTTGGTTATAGTTCTCCCACTTTCACAATTAACTTGATTTGGAACAGTCAGTCAGGAGAGTCAGCACATTCAACGTAGATGCTTGCTCGGAAGAAAAGCTAGAAATAATCCCCTGAGCAGAGTTGAGTTGTGATTGCTTTTGGAGCTCTTGAAGGAATTTTACCTCAGATCTTTCAAGATGTAGTAAAGACAGTTATTGTGATGTCCTAGATCTAAAAGAGTCTACTGTTCAAGGCCTAAAAATATCCTTTCTCTGAAAGATCTGTGTAAATATTGTTAAATATTTTGACACATCCCTTGCATGGGTTTGTCAGCTGTATTGCACTCGGGTATTAATGCACAAGTCATCTGGTTACCTGGCTTCCTTGCTGTCTTATCTAAACACGCTCAGCTTCAGACTCTCATTGGATGTCAAGGCCCTGCCAGTGATACCTCTTTGAACGCAGCAATATGAAATGAAACAGAACCAAGTCTGGTGATGACTAAATTTTCCTTTGTGTTGTTGGAGGGGGATGGCCGGAAGGTGGGATGATTATCGCCCAGAGTATGTGCTTGGGGCCTCCCTCACCCTCCCAGTTCAGTCATCTCAAGATTCCAGTATTATCTGAGGTAATGTGAAATCCAAGTGTGGTGTTCTTTGAAATCCTCAGGTAACCAAAAACCTCATTTTGGCTGTAATTTTAAATCAGATATGTTAGCAAGCCGACAACTGAACTGGCCTGAGCCTCACCTTACTGTGTTTCTCCACTCTCCAGTGGAGCCTTAAACAGAAATGTCCCAGAATACAGGAAGCAGGGTGGAGGCCCATCTCCAACTAGATAATCAACAACAGGTTCTATTTCTTTGGTTTCTAGTTCATTTGAATGTTAGGAGAGAGGAGAGTATTAGTAACGCTTTGCATTTGAAAAGGGAGGGAAGGAATTGTGAAATCTATCCACATTTATTGAGGACCTGCTCTGCTCTACAACTTCCTGATGGATGCTGAGAGTATGATGTGTTATATCAGGTCCTTGCCCTTGAAGAGTGTATGATCTAAATCGGCGGACAGGCCAGCAGTCTACAAAAAGATGTCTATCTGTACAAAAAGAGCACATTTAAAGAGGTAGATGTCACATGTGTGCTTCAGAGAATAGAGAAGAAGTAATAACGGAAAACTGGTGTACTTGGGAACAGGTTTATGAAGAATTGGGCTGCACCTGGAAGATGCAGAGAAAAGGGAGACTTTTTTTTCCTCCTAGAAAAGAATGAAGAGGTTGAACAAATGCTTAGTATGCCCTGGTAGGCCAAGAAGAAACAGGGGAGTTTGGACAAAAAGGGGTAAGTTTTAGGAGGAAGGGAGAGAGTTTTGAGAAATATAGTTGCTGAATTTGGGACAGTTTCAAGGATTGGCTGAAATCATAAAATAGATTTTTTTTTTTCCTTGTGTTTTTGAAACCCGTCTTTGGAAAGAGGCTCAAACCAGCCTATGAACATATGCTTCTTAGATCTTCTAAGGGTAATCCCAGGAGTAAATAATGTGACCATTTCGTCGTGCAAGCCCAAGAACAGAAAAAGAGATCTATGGCATAGAAAAGAAAGCCCAGAAACAGGCCTCTGTGTGTCTAAACATTTAGGGTCTTGTGTGAGTTGCAGTCAAAAATGGTGGATGCACCACCATTCAGTAAATGGTGTTGAAAAAAGATAATGTTACAGGCCAACCTTATATCACATGCTAAAATTAATTATAACTAAACTTAAGAGTATGTATAAAATAAATAAATAAAAGAAACCACAGAAGACATGGGTGAATAACGGAAAGGTGGAGAAGGATTTGTAAAGCATGAGAGCAAAGGAAGAAACCAGTTTGGCCTGGGCTTTGGAGTTGAACCTTGGCTTTGCCGCTTGTTAGCTGAGGACTTAGAGCACAGAACTCTGATTAGCTTAGGACTTCACCTGAACCTTAGCTTGCTCATCTGAGCACTAGGATTTTTAGGTAATATCTTAGAGAGCTTTTATAAAGATAAAATAAGATAATACACGTAAAGCTTTGTTGTTGTTGTGTGCTGTTGACTGGATTCTGACTCATAGCGACCCTGTAGGACAGAGTAAAACTGCCCTATAGGGTTTCATAGCTGTAATCTTTAGGGGAGCAGATTGCTAGATCTTTTCCCCTGTAGAACTGCTGGTGGGTTCGAACCACCAACCTTTTGGTTAGCAGCCAGGCTCTTAACCATTGCGCCACCAGGGCTCCTTACATGTAAACTGCTTAAAAAAAAGCAACCAAACCCTTTGCCATTGAGTCAATTCCAACTGATAGTGACCCTATAGGACAGAGTAGAACTGCCCCACAGTGTTTCCAGGGAGCACCTGGTGGATTTGAACTGCTGACCTTTTATTTAGCGGCTGTAGCTCTTAACCACTATGCCACCAGGATTTCCAAAGTCCTTACTAGTAAATGCTTAACAAATGTAAAGCTTTTATTATGTTAATAAAGGACAAGATGAATTCTCTTGACAAATGTATCTGGAGCCAGCATTTATTGAGCACTTACTATGTCCTGGGATCTGTGTTATTGTTGTTGGGTGCTGTCAAGTCAGTTTAGACTGATAGTGACCCCATGTGACAGAGTAGAACAGCCCCATAGAGTTTCCTAGGCTGTAATCTTTACAAGAGCAGATTGGCAGATCTTCCTCCTGTGGAGCTACTGGGTGAGTTCAAACCGTCAACTTTTCAGTTAGCAGTCGAGCACTTAACCATTGTGCTACCAGGTATCTGTTAGGACTTTACATAGGGGTGGTGAAGTCACCTCAAGGTCACACAGCTGTCAGTGGAGGGACTGGGTCTTAAACCTGGACACTGACTTCAGATCCTATGCTCCTAACCACTCTGTCGCCTCCCTAAGCAAACACCAAAGCCTGTATGTCACAGATACCATAAAGTATCAAAGTCAAACAGCAAGCTTAGAAACCATACCATCCCTCTATTAGTCCATATCCTAGGAGTCCTGGGTGGTGCAAATGGTTAATGTACTTCGCTGCTAACCAAACGGTTGGAAGCAACTTGGAAGAAAGGCCTAGTGATCTACTTCTGAAAAATCAGCCGTTGAAAACCCTGTGGAGCACAGTTTTAGTCTGACACACGCAAGTCACCATGAATCTCAGTTGACTTGATTGGCAACTGATTTTGGTTTATATCTTAGTCAAATTGTTAATTTTTCTTAATACATTAAGTTTTCTTACCAATCAATTGAAAAAGATAAACACTCCAGTAGAAAAATTGGAAAAGACATTAATAGGCAATTCCTCAAAGGGCTACAGTTAGCCAATAAAGAGCAGAAAAAATTATTCAGCCTAACTAATAATTTAAAAAAAAAAAATCATTAATTAAAACAAGATGCCGTTTTTGCCTGGCAAATTTGTGGTCTTCACTGTGTCCTACTGCGACAGTCACCACAAGGTGTTCCTGAAGGATCTGTTCTGCCATTGGTTCATAGAATTTAATCTCTTCCCTTCTGTCTGAAGACATCTCTACCACCTTCTTTGCAAACAATTTCCAAACCTTTATATCACTCTGATTTTTCCTCCAGCTTCAGACCTGCTGCTCTGTTAACCTGCCTGGCACTTGCCCTTGGCTGTCAGTGCAGTCCCTTATGTTCAGCATATATGAAACATAAATTGTCATGTTTCATCCCAAACTAGGCTGGCCTTTTTGCGTTCTTGTTTTCTTTAGTGAGTGGCATCACTTAGTAGTCACCAACTTTGAAATCTCTGACTCCTCCTTTGTCCCACCCATTCATCTCCTTTTTCCTTCCTCATTCAGTCATCACCCCTTGACGTTCTTCTCTGTATCGGTAAGTACAGCTAATGACTTCAAAATTTCAGTGGCTTAAAACAAAAGTCATGTTCCTCTCTATCTAGGGTGGACGGGGGGCCCAGCTCCATGTTGTCTTGGGACTTGTGTTGATGGGACAGCCACTATCTTGAGTGTGGTGGGTCCTTGTTGGGGGAAAGAGTGTGGTGAACCCTTATTGGCTCTTAAAGCTGCCACCTATCACTTCTGCTCATGCTTTATTGGCTAAAGCAAGTCACATGGCCACACCTTATGCCAAAGGGCAGGGAAGTGCAATACTTTCTACATGCCTACAAGGAGAACTAGAAATACTGAGCAGCACTAGTCACTAGAAGGTCGCTGTGAGTCAGAATTGACTCCATGGCAATGAGTTATTATTATTATTATTTTTTAAATGCCTACTGGGAGCCATGGTGCTGCAGTGGTTAAGAGCTACGTCTGCTGACCAAAAGGTTGGCAGTTCAGATCTACCAGCTGCTCCTTGGAAACCTTATGGGACAGCTCTCCTCTGTCCTATATGGTCGCTATGAGTCAAAATTGACTCGACCGCAATGGGTTTGGTTTTTTTTTGTTATTTTTTTTAATGACTACTGCAACCTGTCATTCCTTTCTCTCTGTCTCCTGCCCCTATCCTGGTCCCTGACGTAGTAGGGGATACTCCTGTCTGGTGTCCTTGCTTCCATTCTTGTACCATCCTTCAGGGTTCAGTTCGTAATCCTTAAAACACCAGTGCTTCCCATTGCCCTTGTAATGAATACCCCTTCCGTTGACTGTAAGGCACTCTCTTTATCCCGCACCATGCTCCTGTTGCTTTCCGGCCAGTTTTTTAGCATCTCCTGTGTGACGAGCTGTTGTATACCCCAGGACCTTGGCAGAAGCTTTTTCCTCTGCCTGGAATAATCTTTATCCCTGTGCCTCATCTCCAGGCCAGTCCCCGTCCAAACTGAAACAGGCCCTTCCTGTTATTTTCCTTGGTACCACTTAGCTCAATTTATATATTTATTTGTGTGCGTATTTGTTTAATGTCTGTCTCCCTCTCTTCTGTTTTTTTTTCCCCCTAATATTTTATTGTGTATTTGGTGGATGTTTACACTGGAAATTAGGTTCTCATTGACCAATTTCTATACATATTGTTCAGTGATGTTGGTTATGTTTGTCACAGTATATCAGCATTCCTGTTATTTCCGTTTTGGTGGTTCTGTTTCCATTAATCTACCTTCCCTGTCCCCACCCCGCCCCGCGCCTTCTCATCTTTTGTCTAAGGTAAATGTTTACCATTTGGTTTCATCTAAATGATTATTTTGAGGAGCATATTACTCATGGGTGATATCATTTATTTTATGGGCCAACTGTCATTTGGCTGAAAGGTGATCTCTGGGTGTGGTTTTAATCCCAAGTTTAAAGAGTATCTCAGGGCAGTAGTCTCGGAAGTTCATCTAGTCTCTACTGGTCCAATAAGTCTGGCTTTTTTTCTAGGAATTTGAGTTTTGTTCTCCATTTTTCTATCCGGGACCATCTGTTGGGTCCCTGGTCAGAACGGCTGGTAGTGGTAGCTGGGCACCATCTAGTTCTTCTGGTCTCAAGGTGGTGATGTCGTTGTTCGTGTAGACTGTTGTTTCTGTAGACTAGTTTCTTCTTTGAGTCTCGGTTTCCTTCTTTCTCATCAGCTCTGGGCAAGTAGAGACCAATAATTGTATCTTAGATGGCCACTCACAAGCTTTTAAGACCCCAGATGCTACTCACCAACCTAAGATGTAGAACATTGTCTTAATGGACTATATTATGCCAGTTGACTGAGTTGCCCCACAAGACTATGGTCCTAAGCCCTCAAATCCAGTAGGCCACTCCTCTGACGTGTTTGGTTGTGTCTAGGAAATATCCGTAACTGTGCTCCCCATGTCCTTTATTTTATGCTTGAAAATATATGTAGTATGCATAAACATGTGTATACATATGCCTACAGTTAGTCATATATGCTTCCTGTACATATTTATGGATGCTTATATATCCATGTAACCAAACACATATTTTTTTAGTTGTTATTACTGTTGTTGCAAAATTGCATATCCCCCAATGAATTTTGTTGTTTTACAAATTTCTCTGGACTGTTTTTTCACCACTGTTTATCCAGTGCCTGGCACATGGCAGGGGCTCAGTAAATATTTTTTGGATGAATGGGTGAATCCTGAAGGCTCTGTATCTGACATGTCTCATTTTTTCATCCTGTTTTGATTCCCTTCTATCCTGCATCAGTGCAGGTTCTCACAGTCTGTATCCTGAAATTAAAATAATTTCTCTCACCTGCACCAGTTTCTATTTATTTCATTCCAACCTACTTCCTGCTGCCATATTAATTTTCCTGATGCACAGGTTCCATTATATCATTAATTCCTCCTTGACATCTATGGCATAAATGCCATGATATTTCCGCACATCAGAATGTATCATTTTGGGACTGGCCCTGTGTTTGCTGGTTTAGAAGAAGCTGGTCAGATTGTCAGGAAATCTGTGTGATCTTTGAATAATATTTGAAAGGAGCCAAACATTTTGATACAAAGTATGATTAATTTCCTTTTTTATGAACTGTTGTTTTCACCAACCCTGTAGAATTTCGGTGTATAAAGAACACACAATCTAACTCTTGTTGTTATTGTTGTTATGGGTTGGCCCCTGACTCATGGCAACCCTGTGCACAGCTGAGCATAATGCTGCCCAGTCCTGCGCCATCCCCGTGATTGGTTGTGGATCGGACTGTTGTGATCCATGTGCTTATCTTGGCTGATTTTGGGAAGTAAATCGCCAGACCTTTCTTCCTAGTCTCTCTTAGTCTGGAAGCTCCTCTGAAACCTATTCAGCACCATAGCAACATGCAAGCCTCTGCTGACAGACAGGTGGTGGCTGCACATACAGTGCACTCCCTGGGAATCAAACCTGGGTCTCTGGCATGAAAGGAGAGAATTCTACCCCTGAACCACCAATGCATAACTCTTGTATTATTTAGTAATTCATTGATCCCCAAATAAGCCTGTGTATAATGATATATGGTAGGTGTCATAAATTTAAGAAACCTGCTTTTAACTACTAGTGACAGGTTTTTCTGTTATACTTACAACCTGGTTTTAAAGTACATGAAGATTTTATGAGTGCTTTATCCATTCTATTTATATGAACCTCATTCTTTCTAATTTTAAGTGCCATTTACACTGAGAACATTTACTTTATAGTAAATATACATTTTGTCTGAATAGAGCCTGTTAGTTTAAAATATCTTCATATATTGTCATTTGGTCAAATTTCTTATTTAGAAAACAAAACAAAATAAACAAAAACACAAATAATGACAACCGCTGGAAGGTCTTTTCATCAGATGGAGCTTGAGTTACGCAGACCATTGAGAAGCACTTGGACCGTTAGGTTGTTTCTTTTGTGGCTCTTTCACTTTCTCTTTAATCGGCTCCTTCTTATCAGTTGATTGATAGCAAAGCGACTTACTATCTGATCAGCGCTCTGTGTTACCACATGGTTTGTTTGAATCTCCCCAGCCCCCTTTCTTTGAAGTTGGCAGGGATAAATGCAATTAAGATAGTACTTGAGCTTGTTAGCATTGGAAGGCAGGCTGGATCAATGTGTTTATTGAATGTTAGTCTGAAAATGGGTCGGAAAGTACACAGAGAGATAGGCAGATCTCCACGAAATACCAGGGTCTCCACTGACCTCTGAAAGTTCATTCTAAAACGCTTACGTATTTAGTTTGAATTTCATTTACTCTATTTTCATATGGTTTATCTTAACGGAAAATACATATTCTGTTATGTACATATAGAAATCTCATAAGGAATGCTGTTTACCATGCTAAGTTGAATAAAAGCTTATCAAATAATATGATGATTTGATACCCTCAGAGACAACAAATTAAAAAAAAATTTGAGTTTCTTGGAAGTTTAAATGGTTAAGTGGAATCATTAAACGCCTTTTTGGAAAGTACCATGAATTCTCTAGGTTGACAGAAATGCGTGACATGGAAATGAAATCATACTGTCTTGGAGGTGAAAGGCGTCTTTAGAGATGATCTGGTCCAGCTTCCTAGTTTTACAGATGAGAAGCATGGGCGGTGGTCCACATGGTGAATGCTGTCTGTCGTCATGCAGTTAGTGTTAGAGCCAAGAACAAAATCCAGTTTCCTGGCTCTGAGTCCAGTGACTGCAGGAAATAATTGAACTGACTCTGTTTACACTTGTATTTCATCAAGTGTCTTTACCGACTGTGATAACCAGGTAATGTAAGAATACGAAACGTCTGCTTACACCATGCAGCTCCTTGCTAGTATATGTCATCAGTCCTTCTAGGCCAGTTTCTAGGTAAAACTGACATTCGTGTTTCCAACGCCAAGGAAGGACCTCTGCAGTTCTGTTCAGGGGTATTAGGAGGAAAAGGAGAAAGAAATAAGAAACAAGAATTAAAAATTTACTCTAAAAAAGATCCCAGTAATAACATATTCAAGAAGGAAGAATTTAGTAGTCTAATAATGTTATTTAACAGTTAGAAGATCATGGTTTTATGTGTACTTTGGTTAAATTGTTATATGGCTTCAGAAGACCTTACCGGACCTATTAGCCTAAAATCCTTTAATATTGAATAAACTATGTTAATCTAGGTCATTTTACCTTTCAGGCTTCTCTGAAAATAAATATTCAGCTATAAATGGCAATCTGGTTCAAATAATATTATTATGGAAAGAGTTGCATTGCTAAGATTGTTTAGAGGACTTCCTTGGTCTGTCATTCTAACACAGTATTACTGTTTTCTTAAGTAGAAAGTGGAGTTCCTATGGTGATAGCTGAGGTGTCATAATATTTAGAGTATATTAGATTCATTTATAAACTCTGATACCAGTGAGAATTTACAGGATATTCAGTCTCTTAGGTCAGCTTTTTCTCTCCAGGCTTCTTTTCCTTTCCTCCCAGGAGGGTTTATTTTATTTTATCTTTTGTGGAATTTGATATTTTCCATGCTTTTAATCTGTCCATTTAATCATTTTTATTTTATTTAATTATTTTAAGAAAACCTCCTATATCCTTCTGTGTGATGTGAGATTCTTTTTTTCTCCCTAGAAGATCAGAAGTAACTGCTTGTTATATGATGTTTTTCCTTGGAAACTCAAGAACGTGTGTGCTTTACTGACTTCTCTGGAGGTGACTTTGTGAAAAACCAATTAATGTATCAAGTTTTTAAAGGTACTTTATTGCTCACCCTTGGCTGCTAACCTAAAGGTTGGCCATTTGAACCCATCCAGTGGTGCCACTGAAGAAAGGCCTGGTGATCTGCTTCTGTTAAGATTACAGCTGACGAAACCCTATGGAGCAGTTCTACTCTGTAACACAGGGGGCCACCATGAGTCGAAATCGACTTGATAGCAGTGGGTTTGGATTGGTTGGTTTATTAGTTCACCACTCAAAACTCAGAGGGGCAGAGATTCCTGACACAGTGTTAGCTTCTTCTGGAGTTGTCACTCCCAGGCAGACTGAGTAAGCTTGTTGGTGTTAAGATTTCTGGAATGTGTAAGAGGGGGCAGGAGAGGTGAGGAGTCGCCAATAGTAGATGGCAGTTTCTGGAATTGGGGACAGTTACATTTGATAGTGGAGTCCCTGAAAGACTGGTGGTTCGAACCCACCCAGAGATGCCCTGGAAGTAAGGCCTGGCGATCTGCTTCTGAAAGCTCACAGCCTGGACAACCGTATGGAGCACACATGGGGTCACCGTGAGCCAGAATTGATGGCAGCTAACAACAGCGTCACATACGATAAACTGTCTGTCATGATCTAGAGTTTCAAAGCTGAAGAGCAGGAGAGTTGAAGATTATGGGCTTCTGCAGGCCCCACAGGGGGGTGGTGGAGGATGGGCTCCTGGTAGACACGGGCAGCTCCATCTGAGGGAGTGGGATTCAGAGGAGCTCCCAGAATCTGAAAATACCAAAATTACTTTCTTCCTGGCTTCAGTTGTTAGAAATTACAAAAAAAGAATGCTGACCTCTGTCCTTACAGTATGGAGTCTTGATGTCTGATATCCTCCACTTGGGGACGTAAGCCTCAAACACACCCTGTCCCACAGTCTCCCTGGCACTTCTCAGGGAAAGCCAGTATCTGCCAGTGAGCATTATACTTAATGTGGGAAAATGGAGTTCTGCCGTGGTAATTACTCCTTTGTGGTCTTGGTCTTTTGCCCAGGTTGTATCACCTGTACAATGGGTTGGGTGCTGACCAACCCAGAGCTGATGTAAGCTGCTGCCTTCTGACCAAATCCTTTGGTTTGGGGTCTGGCCGGGTGCAGGCTTGGAGCTCATTCCCATCAGTAACGGCCTTTGGGAGGGGAAGGGCAGAGGCTGGATGGAACCCCAGCCTTCTCTGCTCCTTGTTTCTCTTGTGGCCTTTTCCACACCATCAGGCCTCATGAGGGTTCCGTCTCTTCTTGTTTATCTTCTAGTTGAGTATCTTAGCAGATCTTGAGACATTGTTCAGTTTCTAACAATGATATTAGCAGACGAACATGCAGTGTTATTGTCATTTTTTAAAGCTGTCATGCTTTAAAACAGATCCCCAGTTGTCAGTGGTCATTCATTCATTCAACAAACACTAAGGATAAACATCTAATTAAGACACAAACCTTGTCTTCAAGGAGCATGTAATCTAGAGGGGAGGGGGAAGAAGGAGCACAGATGGGACCCAGGAAGCTTTTGTGTGGGGTTCGTTCCTCTGTGGGAGCCTTGTGCCCTTGACTGCTTTGCCCTTTCTGTTGGAAGGAAGAAGGGAGATGGTGACCGGGGCAGATAGAGTTCCAGGGAAGACGCTGAGACTGAAGTCAGCTTTCTGGGAAGTAGAGACATATTATTATAGTTCTTTATGTACCATAGTTTGAGGTGCAAGAACTGTAAAAACTCTGCTGTCTTCAGAAGTGAAAATGAAACCAGTTTTTGTGAAGCTCTAGATTAAAAATAATCTGCATTGATTGTGAGAACTGTGCATGAAAAGAAAAATTCAGTTTTTTATGCAAAATCCTCAGTGACTTTAAGTTGCGTAGAACACAGATTTGCATGGTGCCATTGCTTGGTGTTTTAGTGATTGTAAAAGAGACTGAGTACTTAGCACGGGGGCTTTTGGAAGCAAGAAGCAAGATGATGCTCTGTTGATCTCAGTGAGGCTAATGATAACGTAACTGATAAGAGGATCGATCATCTTTCTAGAAAAGCTCCACTTTTGGGGCATGAGGAGACATCCTATTCATAAAATACTAGTACTGGTTCTTCTGTCAAGGTGTGTGCACTTGGTCTGTTGTTGTTCGGTGCTGCTGCATTGGTTCCAACTCATAGTGACCCTGTGTGCAAGAGAACGAGACACGGCTGGGTCCTGTGCCAGCTTCACGAGCGCTGTTATGCTTCAGCCTATTGGTGCAGCCACTGTGTCAGTCCATCTCGTGGAGGGTCTTCTTTTTCCTTGACTCTGTACTTTGCCAAGCATGATGTCCTTCTCCAGGGACTGGTCCCTCCTGATAATGTGTCCAAAGTATGTGAGACAAAGTCTCACCCTCCTGGCTTCTAAGGAGCATTCTGGCTGTGCTTCTTCCAAGACAGATTTATTCATTCTTTCAGAAGTCCATGGTATAGTCAATGTTCTTCTCAAATACCGTGACTCAAAGACAGCAATTCTTCTGCCGTCTTCCCCATTCGTTGTCCAGCTTTCTCATGCAGACAAGGCGACTGAAAATACCATGGCTTGGGTCAGGCGCACCTTAGCCCTTATAGTGACATCTTTGCTTTTGAACCCTTGGTTTAGTTTTGCTTTTTATCTGGTTGTTTTTTGCTTTCTGCCACTAAGGACATGTGTGGATCATGTTAATGATTCCCCTGGGAAAAGAAATGAGTAAATATTTGATAAATAGATACACACGCACATGTGTATTAAAGATGTTTGAAAACAGTTTCCCACGTATATTCACGTAGTTTTTTTTAATTGTGGTAAAAATATACATAACAAACCATTTGCCAGTTCAGCCGTTTATATATACATACATATATACTTCACTGACATCTGTTACATTCATCGTATTGTGCAACCTTTACCAGTCTCTTGAACAGGTAAGTTTTTAATCTCACACACCCATCAGATGAACCAAGCACATGTGTTGAAGCTCTGCTGTGAGCCAAGCACTGTGCTAGGTGCCTTGGGAACCAGGATGAGTAAGGCAGATCCTGTCCCACATGCTGAGAGATTAATAGGGAAGGAAGATTGCAAAATAAGATTTATGCACATTTAAGTAGAAGATGGTATAATTAGAGAGTTATAAGTAAAGCATTAAAGGGGCCTCAGGAGAGATTACCTCCAGTTGAGGGAATCAGGAAGAGGTAAATGAAGGAGGTGGCAGTTTGAACTGAAGGTAGAATTGAGAGAGGGGTATGGGGTGAAGGTGCTATAAGTCAAGGGACCCACAGTAGTCAGGTCCCGGAGAAAGGAAATGATAGGGTGTGCTTAGGGAACAGTGAGCAGAGTCTGGGGAAGTGTGGGGAGAGTAAGGGTGCACCAGTTAGGGCCACTTAAGGAGGGAGAGGGTGGACAAGGGCCAGGTTTGGAGTGCTGACTTTATTCTTTGTGGAGTCAGACAGGAGTTCTGCACCGGAAAGCTTCAAGAGCAGACCTTTGCCATGGTACGGGGTGGGGTGGCTGTGTTGATGGAGTTTAGTGGATGGGCCATGAGTCGGGGGCAGAGGGCTGGGGTTTGGCTATTACTTGGGAGACTTTTGCCATAATTTAGGTACAAGGTTGAGGAGGGCCTGAAGTATAAAGGAAGAGGTTATATGTAAGAAGTTGGTGTTGGGTGCTGTTGAGTCGATTCTGACTCATAGCGACCCCATGTGACAGAGTAGAACTGCCCCATAGGGTTTCCAATGCTGAAATCTTTATGGAAGCAGATCGCCAGGTCTTTCTCCCATGGAGCCACTAGGTAGGTTCTAACTGCCAACCTTTTAGTTAGCAGCCAAGCACTTAACCGTTGAGCTACCAGGGCTCCGTATAAAAAGTAGTTTGATACAAGGTCGATGTGTATCTGAACTTCATTAGATTAGGGTATTTACTTATTCAGTAAATATTTGTTAATAACACCCCAACCCCCATGCCAGAGTGGGCCTGGAGCTCAGTGACTAGGTGAGGCTGGGAAGCAGGGGACGTTAAATATAACCTTAGGTTTCAGTTGTGCGTGACTGGGAGGGTGGTGATGCAGAAATCTGAGAACACCCACCATGTTACGCAGGCCTAGAGGAGAGCATAGAATTTATCTAGTCCCTTGCTTTCAGACAAACCATTGCAGACCAATGAGAATCTCATCTCCCTTTATAAGCCACCACCAGAGAAAGGTATGACAGTGACAGTGAGCTCTTAGGGCCCTTCATGCTTTAGAGAGTGTTTAGGGTAGAGCAGACAGCTTGAAAAACCATCGAGTCTTCCCTAAAATACCCAGTCATAACCGGTGCGTGCTGAACTGTGAAGGCTCCAGACCAGCTGCCTTCTCTACCACTGTGTCCCCCGAGGCTGACATTTTAACTTTATATCAGTTTTCTGGAACATCCTTTCCTCTCTTCCCTCTTTCAGGGAAAAATTAAAGAAGTCCTTAAAAATTGGTAGGCTCACGAGCACTTATTTAAGGACAAGATATGTAATTAGACAACTTACTTTGCTACCCTTTCATGCATGTTTTTATAGTTGACTTGTTCTGAGTAAGAGAAAATAGATGGGACTGTTTTGTGCAGCAGGGGTTCCAGTTCCTTTTTGGATGTGAGCTTCTTTAGCATTTCCAAATAGAGGCAAAGTCACTGCGTGCACTGATAAATTATAGATGGAAAAGTGTTCTCAGTTTTCCTCCTCTTGTATTTCTTTGCTTCATATGACCACCGATCTCTCCTCTTTGAAACTCCGTCTTCCTTTGATATCCAAGTACTGTTATTATTACTTGGTTATTAATCAATACGATGACAGTGGTGTTAGTGGTAACTAGTTATTTTATGTCTTTCACCGTTGGCTGTTTCAGCTTCCTAATTGCCACCATCCTGTAGAAGGATGAGTACCTGATGTTCTTCTTCCTCTACTTTTCGGAGATTTTAGCTGATTCCTCTATTTCAAGACTCACTCCCAAGTCTTTACTTCCAGCCTTGACCAAGACATTTGTGAGTGCCGGAAGAAAGCCAGCTGGTGAAGGGAGGTGCTGGTGAAAGAGGAGAATAAATGAGGGTTTGCCCCAAGTGAGGGAAGACCCACAGGCCTTACTGAAAGGCATCAGAATTCAGAAGCGCCGTTGAAGTGGGGACACGAGGGTATTGCACCTTCATTTTGCGTTGTAAGGCAGTGCTGCTCTAAATACCATCCAGCAGTGGGGGTTGGTCGGTGAACTGTTTATAACTGACCTCAATGATGTAAGTATGGAAATTGAAAGTGAGTCTTTAGAAACTTGTAGCAAGTTGACAGGACAATTTTACGTTTGTTGAATCTAATAATTTTGGGGTTTAATTTGAAATGTCTTTGTTTTTTATTTCATTGTTTAGTAATTTATTTATGTATTTACATTCTATAAACATATTGTTCCCCGGTGAATTGGAGGAAGAAATGGGCCTTCACCACAAGTAGTTTGACAAGTCCAGTTGTAAGGTTACGGGAGTGGTAGTTGGGCAGATGTTTTATTAGAAGTGGTTGGTTTGAGCAGCAGGAACAAGGGGTGCCCAGTGTTGGGAGGAAGGTGGGTGTGCATTTTAGCATCCCAGGTAAAAGGGAGCCTCAGTGAGCTGGAGGAGTCCCTAGATGGTGTAAGCAGTTAAACTATTCGGTTGCTAACTGAAAGGTAGGAGGTTTGAGTCCACCCAGAGACATCTCAGAAGAAAGTCCTGGCAATCTACTTCTGAAAAACCAGCCATTGAAAACCCTGCAGAGCACAGGTCTACTCTGACACACATGGGGTCGCCGTGAGTCAGAGTTGACTCCACGGCATCTGGTTTGGTGAGATGGAGTCTTGTTACTTGAGGGAGTTACAATGTAGGGGAAGGTGTCTGGACCGACCTTGGACACACACCCCCCGAGATGAGGACCAGCCCAGCTCGTGGTAAGAATGTGTATATTGCCCTGTTCAGGGGCCTTCTAGGCTGGGGAGGGATCCCCATAGTTTGAGTAGGGGCTGTTGGGTGACCGGTAGTGTCATTTCTGGCTTACTTAATGTGAGTAGGGCATCCCATCTTCCAGGGTGCTTTTTGACTTTTATTTTTCCCTGTTCCTGCCTGGGGACCCTGCCTAGACATACTGCACAGCCTTCACTTTGATTCTTCCTGTTTGTTTCCTGAACGCTTCTTTAAAGTTCTTTTAACATGGGGACCGCTTTCTCCCATCGACAGCTTTCCTGACCTCTTGTCTTTAAGCCATCCGACTTCTCCCCATTCTGTCACTTTCCTGCCAGCGGCCAGTTTTTCTTTCTGTGAAAGATGGTGTCGTGATGGCTGTCCAGCGAATCTGAACACCAGCTGAGCAGATTCTGGAGCCCTGGGCTGGCAACTTCATAACTCTTTCTCTTTTTTCCGCTGAAGAGGCAGGATATTAAACCACCGAAGGGGCGCAGCCCTCGGCCGCCTGCCAGCGGAATATGTGGGGAAAGAATGGACCAGCTTTGTTTCTGTTGCCTCCTGTGTAGCCTCGAGGTGGGTTTTCAGGGGATGTTTTCCTCACCGGACTAACCCATTTGGTATTGAGAAAGCAGGAAAGCAGCTTTCCTGTTACGAGCAGTGAACAAAAAGCAGGCAGCGGATGGAGATATCCTGTTGGAGGCGGCCTGGGGGAGCCAGCGCAGACAAATGCGCCTCATTCTTTCTGTCTTTAAGGAAAGTGGGAAGGAAATCAGTCTCCCTGCAGGCCAGGTCAGAGCGGTTCTCCTCTTATGTCTGTCTGGTGCTTAGTAAGAGGGTGGTGAGTGTGTACTCTGTGATGTGAAGTCTTGTCAGACACACAGATCTGCAGCACATGACAAGTTATAGAAACTAAACAGTTTTCTTGCTTCTTATGAGGTCACGCTAAGTTTGCCCGAGCAGGGGCAACGAACTGTAAAAGTACATGTAAACGCTATCCAAGTTTTATTTATTTTTAAAGTTTAAAAATCACTTGGAAGTGGCAAAATTCTTGCTGAATTAGATATACAAGGGGATGGCTTTTCAAAGCTCTTAGAGACCGTTCCTTGGTACTTCTTGAAAAGAACTAACCTGTTTCCTCTTAGCACAAAAGCAGTACATGTTTCTTACAGGAAAATTAGGTAGCGCATGCAGGCAGCTGAGGCGTCCTGGAATGGGCTAGAAAGATCTGGAAATGGAAAACGAGGACAGTGTGGTGAAGGGGGGACACCAGAGTCTTCTGGGAGCTGTGGGGTTGGGGGAAGGGCCAGTGAAGACCTCCCTGGCACCCCAGGGAAGGTCTCTTCTGGAAGCTCTCACACCTTCTGTTGTGACTTTTACCCTTAGAAGCAGGCCTTCTCAGCCTCCCACACATCTAGACCTGATCATTCCAAATTTGTTTGGAACTAGAAAAGTGTGTAATGACAAGTTGAAAGGCCCATTAACTCACTGTGTTTTACATCTTGTCAGTCAAGGGGAAGGTGCTAGGCAAGGAGAGTCTCTGAAGAGAGAGAGATTTCTATCAGTGAGTACGTGGTGTGCGTGTGTGTGTGGAGACCCTAGTTAGTGCAAACGGCTAATGCACTTGGCTGCAAACTGAAAGGTTGGAGGTTTGAGCCCACCTAGAGGTGCCTTGGAAGAAAGGCCTGGCTATCTACTCCTGAAAAATCAGCCTTAGAAAACTCTATGGAGCATAGTCCTCCTTTGACACACATAGTGTTCTCATGAGTTGGAGATGACTTGACAGCAACTGATGTGTGTGTGTGTGTGTGTGTGTGTGTGAGAGAGAGAGAGAGAGAGACAGAGAATGAGAATCTTGGATAATTTCGGCTGTAGGAGAGAGAAAGAATATAAAACAGAAGATGCAGAAGAGTAAAATAAATTTTTAGGGGGAAAGAGGAAGTGTATGATTGCTGGTGCCATCTTTCTTTGCCACCCATTCTCTCCGTGTCTTTCCGTAATGCTTAGGTATTCTCTGGGGCAGATTAACCAGAAAGCAAGGTATGCACAGGCTTACAGTAAGCCAGGTACACCTAGGCTTACTGGTGTTTACTTACTAATCTGGAGTGCACAGTTTCACATGGTTTCACCACGTCTTTGATGTGGTGAAATTGTGCACTCCAGATTAGTAAGTGAGCACAAGTAAGCCTGTGTGCACCTTGCTGATTGGTTAATCCACGTCCTATGGAATGAGGAAGCCTGGCGGTATTGTTCTTTCTCGGTAAACATTTATACAGCAGCTGTCAGCGGAGCATACTCTCTGTCAGTTTTAACTTTCCGAGGCGGTGAGACATCCTTATGAGGCATGGGACTAAACTATATTGGGCTTTTGTATCTGCGAAAGCGAATTTGCTGTCAAATTTACTAGTTGTTTTATTATGTAATGTAGGATTAACATGTAAAATGGGAAGTGGAGGCTTGGATGGATGATTTGTTGAGTTGGTAACTCATTTATTTAACAACTATTCATTGAGTACCTGTTACATACCAGTCACTGAGCCAGACCCTGGGGATACAGCTGTAAATAGGACAGACACAATCCCTGGTCTCACAGACTGCAATAGATTATCAGGCAGTTCTAATATCGTGGGATAAAGACTTCAAAGACGGGCATGGGGGATGTCCTGTGTTAACATGGGAGAGGCACCTGCCCTGGACCAGAGGGACTGACGTCTAGGTTGAGGCCTGAGGAGTATGTAGGAATGAGCCAGAGAGAAGGGGCAGGGAAAGGCTGTTCTAGACATAGGGAATAGCATGTGCTGTTGTTTGACTCCATTTATAGGACATTTACAGAAGAGGCAAATCCATAGAGACAGAAAGTAGTTAGGGGAGAGTGGGGAGTAGGGAATGATTGCTAATGGGTATGAGGTTTCCCCTGTGGGGTGATGAACATGTTCTAAAATTAGATATTGGTGACGGTTGCACAACTCTCTGAATATACCCCCCCCAAAAAAAAAACCCCACAAAATTGTGTACTTTTAAAGGGTGAATTTTATACCTCAGTAAAGCCATTAGAAAATAATTGTGAACTTTATGCTGAGATTGGTTGAGCCCCTGAAGAATTTTCAGCAGGACAGTGACATGGTGGCTTATTATTATAGGAAGATCATTCTGGCTGCGTGAGGAGAGTGGTTTGGAAGGGCTAAGGCTGGAGGCAGGGATCCCATTAAGAGGCTGTCAGAGTAATACAGGTGGGAGATAATAGTGATTTACACTAGGGAAACGGCAGTGGGAATGGCGGGAAGTGGACGGTTCAAAGTACAAAACTCAGCAGGGTGTGGTGATTGATTAGATGTGAGAGGGAGGGAAGAATCGGGATGATGCCTGTACAACCATCTGAAACCCTGGGGGACGTTCCCACTCCCAGATGGGGTACACGGAGGAGCGAGCAGGCGAGGGAAGAAAGAGGACCTGAGCGTGCCCATAGCTGGACTCATTGGGATGACCCTGGACGAGGCACACAGCTGGTCAGTAGGCATCTGATACAAAACGCAGGAACCCAAAACCTCAGGGGGCTGGTTAGAAATGTAAATTCTTGGGCTCCACTCCAGAGCTGTTGAGTCAGAATCTCTGATCATGGTGAATCTACCTAAAATTTGAAGCCTCCTGTGGGCGTTCCTTGAAACCATAGGTGTGGCTGTGATTTCCTGTGGAGAGTATGTAGAGGGAGACAGAAGTGGTTCTATCACCATTCATGGGCCCATTAGTGATGGTGGAGACCTCAGAGATGTCTGGGTCCTGCAGCTAGAGAGACAAGAGGCATCCAAAGGGGAAAGTGTCAGGGAGGCCAAGGGAAGTGTGAGAGGGTGCTTCACACTTCACTCTCACATTCGAAAATGAGAGAGGGCCGCAGGGTATTATAAGCTTCTGAGAGATCAAGTAGCATCAGAGCTGCAAAGTGTGCTTTGGTAAGGGCCACGGATGGTGCAGAGATGTCCCCAGAGCAGGGCTGGTGTGTGGCCGCTGTGCTTAGCCCGTGCGTCCTTGCAATGCCGACGGGCAGCGCTGCCCAGCAGGTTTCCTTGACTCTGCCCCATTCCATGGTGTTGCCTCATTTGGGCACGAGGGCTTCCAGGGCCTATGCTGGGCAAGTATTTGACCAGGGTGAGCGCAGGGACCCCCTGGTGGATGGCCCAGTCTGGTAGGGTTTTTATAGAGCTGGGTGGGGAAGGAGAGGGCAGAGTTAGGACCACAGAACCAAGCAGATGTCATGTCTGGGTCTTCACTTGGAGTGGCAGAGCCCAGCACTCCACTCCGTGGCCCCTGGCACTGTTTGTGTCAAGATATCAAGTATGTCGTGCTGTGGATCTGAATCACTGGGGACTGGGATTTTGAAGTGGAAGCATTGTGTGTTTTTCTTGGTGTGTTGTTTATGTACGGTTTTGAAAGAGAGACTACAAATCCTCGGAAGTAATAGCTCTACCCGCCCCTTGTGGCACAGTCTTTTGCCTTTGAAATAGTGTCTAATAAAAGCTGTGCAATTCTCTTAGGATTATACATCTAGGACTCATCGGTTTTCAGCTTAACAACATTACAGTGTGTTATCAGCAAAAGAAAAATCAATATGAATTACAGTATCTTCAAACTCAGTTAAGTGCATGTCAATTAGTTTACTGTCTAAGTAGAGAGCCTGCTGATCTTTTCCTGTGGTGTAGGCCAGCGTGGAACTCCAGCACTGCTTAGCTCTGCTTTTGAAATGACTATTCTTTAAGGAGGGCGTAGTTATTGTTTCCAAGAGCTTTGAAGCTGTTCCACTTATAAATTTATAATTTACAGTTTAACCTTTATTTTATAAGTTGTAGTGACTGTTTTCTTTATGAAAGGCAGCACATGAGTGTTATAGAAACTTCTAGGTGTTAAAATAAATGTTATTTTTTAATTTAAGGAGCTCTGGTGGTGCACATGGGTAAGCACTTGGCTGCTAACCGATAGGTTCGTGGTTTGAACCCACCCAGCAGCTCCATGGGAGAAAGACCTGGCGGTCTGCTCTCATAAAGATCACAGCCAAGAAAACCCTGTGGAGCAGTTCTCCTCTGTCACATGGGGTTGCTCGGAGTTGGAATTGACTTGAAGGCCCCTAACAACAACAGCAGTTATTTTCTTTATGAAAGGTAGCACATTAGTGTTACAGAAACTTCTAGGCGCTAAAATAAAGGTGCTTCTTTTACTTGGGGAATATGTGCGACAGGAAGATGTGGAAGTCTAAGTGCAAAGTTGACCCTGAGTCAGTGGCTAAGTCAAGAATTTGGAGGTAAAATGAAATCCAGCTCAGCGAGCACTTTCCCTACCTGAGTGGCAGGATAATTGCTTTAAAAATCAGAATTAAAAAATGTTGTTGCTAGGTGCCGTCAATTCGGTTCTGACTCATAGTGACC
This sequence comes from Dugong dugon, assembly GCA_030035585.1. Taxonomy (NCBI): domain Eukaryota; kingdom Metazoa; phylum Chordata; class Mammalia; order Sirenia; family Dugongidae; genus Dugong; species Dugong dugon. The sequence goes on from CM057477.1 coordinate 5,671,812, forward strand.
CCATCTGACAGAGTAGAACTGTTCCATCCATCATGTTTCCTAGGCTGTAATCTTGACAGGAGCAGGTCGCCAGTTCTTTTTCCCGTGGAGCTGCTGGATGGGTTCGAACCACTGACCTTTCTGTTAGCAGCTGTGCAGCTGTGCTTGACCATTTGCACCACCAGCGCTCCTTCAATTTGAAAATAGAGGGTTTCCCCGCTTTCTATTCCATGCATAGGTTATGTGTTTTGGGTTGCAGGGTATCAGGCCCACTGTGTCAGCTCCTAATATTTTGAGAACCACTTCTTTGTCTGCTTTGTATGTGAGGGATTATATGTATTAATTTTGTCTCTTGGTTGCAAGTGAAAGAAACTCAATCCAAGTAATTTAAGCAAAAAAGTGGAATGCATTATAAGAACTTGGGGTGTCTCCTCCAGCCCAAGGGCTGGGATGCAGCTGAGTGGATTTCTGGGCTTTTCAGCCTTCCGGGCTCTGTCTCGTCTCTCTGTGGCTCTTCTTAACATTTTTACAGTCCTCTCTCCCGGGAGACTCACTTTCTCTGCTTCCAGTCTACAGAGCGGGGAATAGGGCTGCTGAGAGTCCCGTTACCTCTTCACAGGTGTGGGCCCAGTTCTGTACCACCAGGGAGGGGATTTAACTTGGGTCTGATGCCCCCACCCCCAGACTCCTCTGTTGAGGCTGGGGCTGTGGGGTCATTTGTAGGAATGTCACTTCTGGGAGCCCCACTGCGGGACCAGAAAACCAGGTGTGTTAAGTGGAGCTTTATTCTACTCTGAAACACCTGGGGTCACTGGGAGTTGGAATTGACTCCATGGCAGTTGGTTTGGTTTGGTTTTATGGGAAAAAGGAGGAGCTGGGCAGTCACCCCAACAGGTGCTCACTCCATGGAGTTTATTTTAACTTAGAAAAACAGAATTGGGAAGGGAAATTTGTTGCCCCAAAATATAAATCCATTGAGAAATATCTTTGGGATTACTCATTTCTTTGTTCTGGGTAATTAGGAGCTGATTTTACTTGTAGGGGAGCTTGGGCCACACCTCGCTGAATCATTACAGACGTAACATTCTTTCCCCCAGAGCTAACGAACTGCCGACCTTTTGGTTAGCAGCCGAGCGCTTAACCACTGCACCACCATGCCTCCACCTCCTTATAGGTAATAATATGTAAAATAACATTAGTTATGATTTGTAAGGATATTTACATATCTTTATAATACTTAGCCATATTTAATATTTAACCTCACTTTGATGATGTTTCTCAGTTAAGATTCGATGTATTAAAAGACAAGTTCTAAAACGACTTTATCAGCACCGTTTAACCATTTATCAGCACAAAGCAGTGTCAGTCAAGCCAGTAACTGGATGCCCAGGGCTCCGGAATTGCCCGTTCTTTGTCTGTGTGGCAAAACAGATCTCACAATGATACTTTGGAAAGTAGTTTGTACACCTGTATTCTAAAGTAAACTCGCACTCTTTTTATTGGGGGGGGCGGAATAAAAAAGATTTCCAGGGAGATACTTTATGTTCACTAAATTGGGAAGAAGAACTTCTGGAATTTAAATTTGCTGTCTTCAAAGCATTTGGTGTAGAATACAGTAACCAGATCTGGTTCTGTTGCATTCAGCTACAAAGGCATTTTTTGTTACTCCAATGCCATGTCCCTGTAGTGCAAGTGTAGCAGATATTTGGTTCTGATGGTGCTTTTGGAAAACTTGGCTGGTTTCGGAAAAAGCCCAGATGTCTTGGATAAGGAATTTCCAATAGGGTTCAGGTCATGGCTGTAGGCACTGCGGACTTGTAGTGTATGTTATAAGCTGTCTTTGCTAGTATTTGTTGTCTGTCTTCCTTTCAGGCTGGAGAGGTGCTGTGCAGGCTTACAAGGCAGTCTGTCAGAGGCCTAGAGGAAAGCTTAGGACTATGTGGATAGTAGTAATTAATACAGTGAAACCTGGGAGAGCCGGAACTGGATGGGACCGCCTTGTTTTTCCAGGTCTCGCAAGTTTCCCGCCTTTGACAGGGTGCGGTCTTACCACTTTTCTGTCGCTCATGTTAGTGGTAAATGTTTACAGTTTTCTTTTCTGAAAGGTCTCTGCCTTACACAGGTTCCGGCTTTCACAGGTTCTACTGTATAATTAATTACGTACAGTTCATGTTACATCGAGTTTTGCATTACCACTCAAATCCAAATTCCTCGTGTCGCTCTTCCTGCCCCGCCTGTCCGTGTGGTTTTGGCTGGCCGTGCACTTGCCAGGCTGCCCCTCTGTCATAACCCCTGAGTTCACCTTGCTCTGGCATGCGGCTGTTTTCGTCTTCTCGGGTACAGTGCTGTCCTGCGGCTGCCTGTCCCCACTCACTGCGGCACACTGCGGCATCCCAGCCAAAGCAAACATTCCATCTCCTGTCTGTGCAGGCTTTCCCTCTTTCCTTTCGGACCCCTCCTAGGGAGACCCCTTTTCCTGCATCTCCGTGGGGGTATGGATTTTGTTTTTGAAAGTTTGTAGAAAGCTCCGTTAGTGTTCCTCTCCAACAGAACCTTAACACACCTAGAGGGCAAAGTAATATTCTTTTCTTATCCTGGTTTTTGGGAACTTTCTATCAAATTTCAAACTTATACAAAAAGGAAAGGTAGTATAAGGGAGATCCATGGCACCCTTTACCCAGATACCCCACTTATTTGTATTTGGGCAAATTATTACTGATCTTCTTCCTAAAAGCACACAGGAAAAGCATGAATCAGGTGTGATTTCTTCTTTACTGTAAGATCCCATGACTTCTCTGTACTTCTAGGCTTTTTTTAAAAAAAACTTTCTCTTATATTTATTTGTGTACTTGTATCAAATAGAGCCCTGGTGGTGCAGTGGTTAAAAGCTTGGCTGCTAACCAAAAGGTCGGAGATTCAAATCTACCAGCCGCTCCTTGGAAATCCTGTGGGGCAGTTCTGCTGCGTCCTGTACGGTCGCTATGAGTCAAAATCAACTGGATGGCAACGGGTTTGGTTTTGGTTATATCAAGAAGTATTTAATGGTGCATCGTTTGGACGCTCCCAGCACAGGGCTAGTAAGAGCCTTAATAAGTAGTTGAATGTGATTATGATTTTTCTTATTAATTCCAGTTTCTCCCATTTGCTCATCACCATTTCTTTTTTTCCATTCTTTATTATATTGTACTTTAAGTGAAAGTAATTCAAGTTAGTCTCTCATACAAAAATTTATACATACATTATTATGTGACCCTAGTTGCTCTCCCCATACTGTGATAGCACACTCCTCCTTTCCACCCCTGATTTCCCGTGTCCATTCAACCAGCTCCAGACCCTCTCTGCCTTCTCATCTCACCTCCAGACAGGAGCTGTGCATTTAGTCTCATGTATCTCTGAGCTAAGAATCACACTCTTCACGAGTATCATTTTATGTCCCATGGTCCAGTCTAATCTTTGACTGAAGAATTGGCCTTGGGAATGGTTTTAGTTATGGGTTGACAGAGAGTCCGGGGGCCATGCTTTCTGGGGTCTCTCCAGTCTCAGTCAGACCATTAAGTCTGGTCTTTTTACTAGAATTTGAGTTCTGCACCCCACTTTTCTCCTGCTCCATCAGGGGCTCTTTGTTGTCAACACACCATTTCTTGTGCAGCCTCTGTGTGTCAGGCTGCAGAAGTAAATGAGGAGACTGTGGGGAGGTGTGAGGATCATGGTACTTCTCCTCCTTGCTCTGTGTGGCCTGGGCTTCAGAAGAAGGAAGAAGGGAAGGGGCCTGGATGTGAGAATGGGGCAGCTGGCTTTGCAGCTGGGGTGATTTCCCTTTAGGTAGCCCGAGAGCTCTGTCCCCACCTTCCTCTTCCAGCTCTTGACACATCTCCTCTCTAAGTTAAACAGAATCAGCGAAGCCATTGAACTCCCAAGAAATGGCATAATGGGACATTCATTCATTCAAGAAATTTTTATAGTGGACCCTTTTGTATAAAAAATGGATGAGAACCTTTCCGGGCCTACTAGCAGCAAGTCATGACTGCACGATTTACTTTCTCCGTCTGTGAAACGGATGGATAGAAACCTGTCTCCCAAGTTAGGAAGGTAAACGGAGAAGGCGCCATGTTAGTCTGAGGTATCACCTTTTGTGTCTTCTCTGTGCTGGTGTATATAACTAGGTTATTGGTTTTACCGGGACTCAGAGTAAGGGCAAGCTCAGACGAAAGGGGTTTGGTCTTTTCTTCCTCTTTCCTTCAGCCTCACCCTTCACTTGAAAACGTTGGTGTCGTTGATGACCCTGGTTCTGTGGGTGCTGCTGGCATGGTTAAGACTCTCCCTGCAGAGCAGAGAGAACATAAGCTAAAAAGAAGAAAAGCTTTCATTACCGCTCTGCTTTATGCCTGGAGCAAAATAATAGCAATAAAGGAAATGAAATGTTATTCTATACCTGTGCCTTCTTTTTTATTTGCCCTCAAAGTCTGTCAGACAAACAGTAGTAAACAAATAAAAGATAATTTAAAAAAACTGCAGTTTTTAGGTTTATCACAGTTAGAAACTTAACCGTTTTGTACGGGCTTGTATGGTTTCCCTAACAATTCTGTAAAACCTGTTGTATCATGCTATATTATTTCTGCTATTGTGTGCTGAGTGTCTGGGTCAGCTTTTTAGGATGTCATAAGATTCCAGCAGCTCTTGTGGCACAGTGGTTAAGTGCTCAGCTGCTAACCGAAAGGTCAGCAGTTCGAACCCACCAGCTGCTCCTCAGGAGAAAGATGGCGGTGGTCTGCTTCCATAAACATGACAGCCTTGGAAACTGTATGGGGCAGTCCTGCTCTGTCCTATAGGGTCGCTAGGAGTTGGCAGTGGGTTTGGGTTTGGGAGATTCTGGGTTAAGCTACCTTGGCCTAGAGCTGTAGGTTATAATAGGCCACATGGGCCCACCTTCTCTCAAACTTCCAGCCAGGCCAGACGTTAACCCATCCTAAGGGACTCAAAAAATGAAGAGTAATGTTTCTACGCTATAACTACTTTAGAACCGAGGCTTCTTTTTTCTGGGAGACAAGAATTGTGTTTGTCATTTTGCAGCCATTGGGTTGATAAATAGCCCTGAATGATCCTCACGAAAAGATTTCAGAACAGGCTACCAGAAGAGTTGTATACTTCGAAATGTGGCACTTACAGATCTTTCAAGGTGAAAAAGAAGATGAAAAATGGTCTGTATAGAAATTCTTCCCAGATTTTGACTTTGGCTTTTTCATGAGCCCCCATTTCTTGCTTAGTGTGTTAGGGCAGACGATCTTTGAGACTTGGTATTCACAGTACCTCAGCTCCATCTACTGTATGTTTCTTCAGTGCAGAATTAACCTTGTTCCTACAACCACCTGGTGTTTTCTTGGAGTGGGTGGGTGGAGGTGGAGGGTATCAGAGTGTTTCGCTCCCTTTGGAGTAGCTCTCTGAGTTTGCGCTATCTGATGGGCTCAGGCCACACATGGCACTATCACTGGGGCCCAGGTAACAGTCTGAGGTGTCTTAGTTACAGTAATTGATCCTGCCTCCAGGCTGCAGCAGGAAGCAGAATCCTTCACCGGTTACTGAAACCTGGGACACCGTTTTCATTTCTTTATTTCTTTGCATAAGTATCCAAGTCACAGAGGTTTCTGTTTGTCTCGGAAGAGTTCTTAACAGTTGGCCTTAAATAAAACTAGGTGGATTTCTTGGTTCAAGTGGCTTATAGAAAGAATATCTTGGAAAACAATTTAGATAATTTAATGTAATTACATTTAATTAAGTTAAACTGAATTTGAATAATTGAATTTATGTTCTCAGTTTTTCTCTAAAAGCATAATGTGATATTTTGGAAATATGTATCAGGGTTGCTGGGATTTTTTCTCCTTTTTTTTTTTAACACTAAAATTTTTATTTTGTTGTCCTCTGATTTATATTGGTTCTGATGATAAGTCAGTGGTAATATTTCTATTTGTTCTCCAATATGTATTTGTCTCTTTTTCCTTTGATGCTTTTAAGATTTTCTCTTTAGCTTTGATTTTTAGCAGTTTGACTAGAACAATCTTAGATGTGGTATTGTTTTATTATCCTCTGGGTGATCGTTGAGTTTCTGGATCTGTGGGTTGGTATTTTGTCATTAAATTTGGAAATCTTTTCACCATGTTTTTTTCTCTGTTCTAGTCTATGTCCTTTATATCTTGGACTCCACTTACCTGTATGTTATATTGTCCTAAAATATAACCAAGGCTTTTTACTTCCTTTTTGACATATGTGATTTGTGTGGGAAATTACAGTACCAATTGCAGCAGTTTTGAACAATACACAAGTGACAAGTCTGTTGTCTTCTCCTGCAAATTTTTATAGGCTTGTGAAGTTTTACTTTTCTCATTTAACAAAGTTCTGATACTTCATGTGGTTTAAGTTATTATTAACATGACTCTTGCCTGATTTTAAGAGACAGTAGGAAAGTGAACGCAGCGAAACGGGGAGACGGAGCAGTGGTAATGTCAATTGTGATCTGGGTCACTGTAGAGGTCACTGCTCAGAGTTGGTATTTTCAGAACTACTAAGGAACTAGGCTTCTGGAGACAAATGAGAAATAGGGTACTGGAACTGGTTTGATTTAAGGGTAATGGGAAAGCCTTCTCCCCACCATATAATCCTTATTGTGACCTGAGCAATGTACTGTTAGTAATTCATTTGTGTGACACATGGCTGTCTTCCTGTGATCTTTTATGAGCAGGTATCTCTTGGAGCAGTAATGTCTTAGTTCAGTATTATCTTAGTGTGAATTACCTTTTCTGTGAGATAGCTCTCCTCTAAGATTTGACGGGGAATAAAGGAAAAGGGTGACCCAAAGGGGAAAAGGGCCCAGAATGTGATTGCAGCTCCGTAAGCTTCACAGTTTGGCCTTGGTGGTAGCTGAGATAGCAGTAAGCCTGGGAACTGTGTTATCAGGGCGATTGTTTCTGGCAAGAATGGGTCAACAGTGATCCAGCAACTTCATCTACCACTGATTTTTTATTTTAACCTGAGTTGATGAAAGAGGATGTGTATGAAATATCAGGCTTGAGCTTCAGCACACAGTAGGCTGAATTTATGAAGGCTCTTAGAATGTGTCATTGGTGGTTATCAGTAACTAATAACATAGTGCCACTCTCTTTAACAACAGCCTTTAGAATGAAAGGTAGAGGCCTCTTGTGTACAAATATTACAGAAAAAGCTGTAGTCTTTGTTCCCTGGGGTGGGGCAAGCAAGTATGTGGAGAAACAAAGACTCTGAAGTGTTTTAGGGTAGTAGAATATTTTGAAGGTAGATTATTATTCCTTGAAGGACTCTGGGGTGAGGGGGAGCGGAGTTCAGTCAGAGAAAGTAAACTGTGCTGGCACGTGTTTAGCATGGGATTCTTCTGTCCCACTCCATGTCCAGGAGGTGGGCGAGGGGTGGAGGTCCCAGTGGAGGAGGAGGATGCTGACGGTGGAGGTGTAGACAGTGCACACTGTGCTGAGTATCTGAGTATCCGCTACACCCTGCAGGTCCCTTGATGTTTCCCCACAGGCTGTGGGCTTGTGCCTGTCGTTGTCACTGTAGGTCCCAGTTCTGCTGGTAATTCAAGCATTTCAGTAGAGAAAAATGCTGAGATCCCAAGTGTAATGCCTTACGACCCTTAAGGATGTTTTGAATCTTTAAACAGGAATGGTACCTTGGCTGGATATCAGTTTGGCTTCTCTTGCTCTTCTCTGTTTTCAAAACACCAACCCTTTTCTCTTTCCTATGAGGTGTTTCCTGTGGTTCTTGTGTTTTTGTGGGCAAATTTATTATGAGGGAAATTCAGGAGATTGTGAGTTCCGACTTTTTGAAGCCACTGGAGGAGTAAAACATGTTCTTTTTCTCCAAACGGGAAACATTGTCAGTTTTTATTTGTTGATTTTTGAGTGGGTTTATGTACTTTTGTGGATTATCCTTAGTAACCAAGGCCACTTTTGTATGTGTACTGAGGTAGTTACAGGTAAAGGATGAATGTTCTAATGGTGAAGGACTAAATTCTGTAGCAGGGTCAGGTTCTTTATAGATTGTGTTCATCCTGCACATTTCTGCTTTCCTTAGTTTGCTTTGGACTTTTGTCTATCAATGAGTAACTTGTAAAGCATTTTTTTTTTTAAATCGGGGTGAAAATATACATAACAAAACATACGCCAACTCAGCAGTGTCTACATGTACAATCAAGTGACGTTCACCACATTCTTCGTGTTGTGCAGCCATTCTCGCTCTCCTTTTCCAAATCATTCATTCCACCACCATTAACACAAACTCAGTGCCCCCTAAGCAAAAGCTCGCCGTCTCCCTCTCCCTCCCACCCCAATAACCGTTAATCATCTTTGGTTTCTGTGTATTTTCTTATTTAATATAAGTGAGATCATACAGTATTTGTCCTTTTGCAACTGACTTATTTCACTTAACTTGATGTTTTCAAGGTTCATCCATGTTGTGGCATGCACCAGGGCCTCATTTCTCTTCATGGCTGAGTAGTATTCCATTGTGTGTATATACTGTGTTTTGTGTGTCCATTCATCTGTTGATGGATATTTTGGTTGTTTCCCCCTTTTGGCTGTTGTCAGGGCTGGATCACCCAGTAAGCATGGTACGTACAGGCCCAATTGTGCCTTCCCACCAATCTGAAGTGCACAATTTCACCTGTCCCCCACCACGCGAATGATGTGGTGAAACCCATGTGAAATTGCTCACCACAGATTAGCAAGTACATGCAATTAAGCCTATGTGTACCTTGCTCAGTATAAGCTGGTACATACCGTGATTACTGGTTAATCCTCCCCTGGCTATTGTGAAAAGTGCCAAAATGAATATTTGTATACAGGTTTCTGTTTGTGTGCCTGCCTTCACTTCTTCTGGGTATATTTATAGGATTGGAATTGTTGGATCCTGTGGTAGTTATGTTGCCAAACTTTTTTCCACGGTGGCTGTATTATTTTACATCCTTACCAGCAATGGATGAGGGTTCTGCTTTCTCCATAAGCTGGCCAACACCTTTTCTTTTCTCTTTTGATCATTGCCATTCTAATAGAGGTGAGGTGATATCTCATTGTGGTTTTGATTTTCATCTCTGCAGGGCCACTATGAGTTGGAATCAACCCCATGACAACTGGTTTGGTTTTGGTTTTTTTTTTAAAGGTTGATGAGGAGCCCTGGTGGTGCAGTGGTTAAGAACTTGGCTGCTAACCAAAAGGTTGGCACTTGGAATCTACCAGCCACTTCTTGGAAATCCTATGGGGCAGTTCTACTCTGTCCTATAGGGTCGCTATGAATTGGAATCCACTCGATGGCAGCAGGCTTGGTTTTTGGTTTTGGAGTGGCTAATGATGTTGAGCATCTTTTCATGTGTTTGTTGGCATTTGAATATCCTGTTTGTTGAAAAGTGTGTTCAAGTCCTTAGCCCAATTTTTGATTGGGTTGTTTGTCTTTTTGTTATTTGTAAAGCATTTTGAGAGTTTTAAGTTCAGAGTGCTAAAAAAAGAACATAGTTTTCTTGTTGGGGTAATAAAGCTGCAGACCTCGGGCCCCTGTTGTGGGGTGGAAGGGATGGGGAACCTGAGAGCCCTCGTAACTTGGCCCCAGACTTGGGTGAGGATGTGTGTCCTGAGAGTTTCTCACCTGCAGGGACTCTGAGGAAGTTGCAGGTGTGGTTTACATGAAGAGTGAACATGTGTGGAAATCAGTGAATTAAAAACAGCAACAACTGAGCTTTGGATTTCAGGATTAGAGGAAAGCAGTATTCTGGGAGAATCCACAGGATTAGAGGAAAGCAGTATTCTGGGAGAATCCACAGGGTTTTTTTTTTTTTTTTAAATCAGGCTCCAAATTGATGCATTCTTTTTTTTTTTTTTTTTTTAATTTTTATTGTGATGTGTAGAAGTATAAAAATATATACCAAAAACCAAACCCACTGCCGTCAAGTCGATTCCGACTCATAACAACCCTAGAGAACAGAGCAGAACTACCCCATAGGGTTTCCATGGCTGAAATCACTATGGAAGCGGACTGCCACATCTTTCTCCCATGGAGCGACTTAGTAGGTTGAACCTTTGACTTTTCACTTAACAGCTGAGCGCTTAACCACTGAACCACCAGGAGTGTGTGTGTGTGTGTGTGTGTGTGTGTGTGTGTGTGTGTGTGTGTGTGTGTATCAAAACATTTGCCATTGCAACAATTTTTATGTGTACAATTTGATGACATTAGAGAACCCACAATTTTTTTTTAATTGAACTTTAGATGAAGGTTTACAGAACAAACTAGCTTCTCATGAAACAGTTAGTACATATATTGTTTTATGACATTGGGTAACAACCCCATGACATGTCAATACACTCCCTTCTTGACCTTGGGTTCCCTATTACCAGCTTTCCTGTCCCCTCCTGCCTTCTAGTCCTTGCCCCTGGGCTGGTGTGCCCCTTAGTCTCGTTTTGTCCTATGAGTCTGTCCAATCTTTGGCTAAAAGGTGAACCTCTGGAGTGACTTCATTACTGGGCTCATAGGGTTTCCGGGGGCCATACTCTCAGGGTTTCTCCAGTCTCTGTCAGGCCAGTAAGTCTGGTCTTTTTTTGAGGTAGAATTTTGTTCTCTATTTTTCTCCAGCTCTGTCTGGGACCTTCTGTTGTGATCCCTGTCAGAGCAGTCAGTGGTGGTAGCCGGGTATCATCTAGTTGTGCTGGACTCAGTCTGGAGAATCCACAGTTTTTAAATGTCTGTTAGCAAAGGGAAGTCTTGAGCTGGCTAATTAGGCAAAGAGAACACAGATGAGGTTTCTCTTTAGCATTTAAGCTCATTCTTTCCCCTTGTTTCAGGTAATAATAAAGGAACTGTATGTCACACACAGGGTACTGCAGCTCCCACAACCCTTTGTTGCTGGATGGCGGGCCCTTGAATAGGCGGGCCAGGGCACGGAGCGGGACAATGGAGAAAGTAGGGTCCCGCTTGGCTCCCCTGCTTCTCACAGTCACTCTGGGAAGTTTGTTGTGGTTGGTTTACTTACTGGCCGCTGTCTCTGAAAAGTTTTGATCTTTGACTTTGAGAATAAGTCATCTTTGGATCAAAGGGGAACCAGCATTTTGTGAGGGCAGGTACGTGACGTGTAACCTTGTTTTAGAGTGAAAGGCACCTTAGAGCTGATGGTGCTGCCGCTGCTCTAGGATGTTGGTGAAGACATTTGGGCCCAGAGTTTATGGGACTTGTGACAGTGGCTGCTTATTACGGGTTTATTGAATGAATGGGTGAATAAGTGAGTCATTCAAGGTCATGCTCTTTGTAGCTGACGTAGGTTTCTTGTCTCTCAGGTATTTCTATCAGTGTATCACTGCAAGGGAAGCCGTTCTGGTTTTCTCCCACAGGCCTGAAATCGGGGATGAACTGTAGGCACTTGATTATAATTAAAGCATTTAGTGATGTTTCATTTTCTGCTTTGTGACACATACAAACCACACATTCCATGTATTTTGAATTTTTTATTTGTTTTTACCTGCTGTCTACTGTTTGAAATTTTAGACAGGCTCAAACACGTAATCAGGTTTCGTTTTACATTATGAAACCTAAATATCCTCCATAAACTTTGAAAGCTTCATAGATTATTTTAAATATATTTACATATTGGAATAAAAGTTGTTTTTTTTTCCCCCCTATTTACACTGTAATTGTTGCTTGTATTGTTAGGTGTGACGGGGATGTTGACCTAGGAGAGTGTCCCCAGCATCAATGATCTGGAACGATCAATAATTTCCTAATGAAATTCAATTTCACGTGTCAGGGATCATTATCTGGGAATATAGGAGCCCTGGTGTTGCAGTGGTTAAGTGCTCTGCTGCTAAACAAAAGGTTGATGGTTCGAACCCACCAGCTGCTCCTCGGGAGCGGGAGAAAGATGTGGCAGTCTGCTTCCATAAACATTTGCTGCCTTGGATCCCCTATGGGTAGTTCTACTTTGTCCTATGGGGTCTCCATGAGTCAGAATCAAAGCGACTCGACGGCAGTGGGCTTTGCCTATCTTGATCCTTCATCTGGAGCCCTGGTGGCACAGTGGTTAAGAGCTCTGCTGCCAACCAAAAGGTCAGCAGTTCGAGTCCACCAGCCCCTCCTTGGAAACCCTATGGGGCAGTTCTCCTCTGTCCTGTGGGGTCGCTATGAGTTGGAATTGATTTGACGGCAGCGCAATTTTTTTTTTCCGTCTGGGTATAGTATGTGTAATGTTTCAGAAGTTTTATCTGTTCCATCAGAAGCCTTCTACTGGTTTCCTCAAACCAGAGCTGCCCTTTTCTAGTACGTCCTTACTCCACAGCCATGGCAAGCTTCCTGAGATACCAAGGTGACGGAGCAGCATCTCCTGCAGCCTCCTCCTTAGCCAGCTGTCCTGAGGTCGGGAAGTGAGGGGCGGATAGGGCGTGGGAGTCCAGAGACAGTGCCAACATCCTCAGGTTAACCCAGTGGTATTGCTTGTGAATTTTTCACTTCACAGTTAGGCTTGACCTCCAAAATTTATAAGTAATGAGAGAATTGTGTAAGGATAACCATCGATGATACTGTCAGCTGGAACTAGGGAACAGGGTGATTTACTGAAGCCCGTACGATGCCAAAACAGATTTTGAACTGTTCATTTCATTCTTAGTCATATGGTTTATCAGCTGTTGCCAGGTACAAAGCTAAATTTCAGACATTTGAATTTCACTTTTGGGGGCTAATATTTTTGTCTTGCAAGGTGGGAAGTCAAGAGAAACTGTAAGTGATGGGACAGTGAAGGTATGAGTATATTAAAGTTACAAAGGTAATGAGAAAGAACTGGAACTGGTGACGATGGGAGTGTTGTATACGAGGTGTCCTCATCTGTCATAGCAGAAAATCACTTGGAAATATTTGGAAAGGATAAATTTAAGAAAACAAACAAACAAATAAAAAACCCCATTGCCATCGAGTCGATTCTGACTCACAGTGACCCCACAGGACAGAGTAGGACTGCCCCACAGCGTTTCCAAGGAGCTGCTGGTGGATTTGAACTGCTGACCTTTTGGTTAGCAGCCGAGCTCTTAGCCATTGTACCACCAGGGCTCCAATTTCTGAGAAACTATGTATTATTTAGAGAGACAGAGGAAACACCAAAATAATCGGAAAGATTTGCCTCTAAGGAGCAGGGCTGGGAGTGGCGTGAGGTGAGCCAGGCTACACTTGCTTTTCATGATAAGCTCTTTTGTTATATTTGTATTTTCAGTGATGTGTGTATGTTACTTTGATAAGCGTGGAACATGTATTGTTAAAAATTCCATTTTCTTTTGCAGAGTAGGTGCCAGATAGTAGCACAGTGGGGAGGAGCTAAGCAGGGGAAGCAAGGAATGATAATCAGGGCAGACTTAGAGTCCTAGTGGCCCACAGGCTACCTCCAGGTTTGCTTCTTTCTCCAACACTTAAAATTTGCTGAAAGTCTTGCTGGGGCTTTTTTGAACCAGGAGAAAACAACACAAACAAATAAATAAAACGGTAAATCAAGAAATGGAAAATGATGGATACTTTTTAGCATCATGTGAACATTTTCCAGAACCTTGAAACACCGTGGAATGTTTCGTCAGTGAGAGCTGTCCCCGCCCATCGATGTCTGAGAAACGATTTTGCTGCCGTTATGGTGTCTTGTGCTGCCTGCTGACTGGGGCCCTTGCCAGGCTTAAGATTTGTGTCAGAGCTGACTGTTTGACTGATTAGCCTCTGTGCTGTTGAGGAGTGCTTTAATGGGAAAGCAAAAGCTGCGTTCCAAAGAGGCTAGGTCAGGGAAGGTAGGGGGGCCTGTTGAGTTCGTGTCTACGTACACTTTGCAGGAGGAGCCCTAGTAGTGCAACGGTTAAGTGGTCGGCTACTAACCAAAAGGTTGGTGGTTTGAACCCACCCAGCGACTGCATGGGAGAAAGACCTGGTGATCTGCTCCTATAAAGATTACAGCCTAGAAAGCCCTATGGGGCAGTTCTCCTCTGTCACACGGGGGTGCCAGGAGTCAGGAGGGGCAGTTGCTTAAGGCTGGTGCTGCTTAGAACCACTTATTCTAAGAACGAGTTTGACTGTGGTGTTCATGTGTCATTTTTTGGTTTGATTACTTTCAGACAATACCCCAGGAGTGAAAGACATTGTGACAAAGAAGACATTCTTTGATCTGAAAAGGTTTAAAAGTAGAAAAAGAATTCTCTTTTAGTGCCTGTTGTCTAATTCCACAACCTCAGTAGTCATAAAAATGCTCATTTGAAACCTGAGTGCTCCAGTGGCATGGGACTTCGTCCGGCTCTGTATTTCCCAGTTAGGTGGCTCTCTGTCCCTCCAGGGAGAGTCTGAATCTGTACAATCATTCACCTTAAGTTGGTCCCGAAGGAAAGGCTGTGTTTTCTGAGGAAATAAAAAATACATACTTTTTGGGTAAATAGGTCATACTTTACTTTCAGGGTCAACTGGAATGTATTTTAATTAGCATATCGTCTTGGGAAATGTCACCATTTATGTACAGGCTTGGCTCATTTCATTTATTTGGCTTCAGTGTATATATCCACCATAGCCACCAGAAATGGCACAGAGTTCAGTAGCTCTTTGGCGTTATTTAATTTTGTCCATTGATTATTAGAGATACAAGAGATTAAAACTTTGACATATCCACCTTCTGCTCTGTCTTCAAACTCATCCTCATTAGAGAGGAAATTTCAAGCTGGATTTCCACTTGGAGCATAAACTAAAGAGGAGACTTTAAGAAAATGCCTGAAGCCACCCTTTGTAGCTTCAGTGCACACATGAAGCTAAGCGTAAGCGATTTCTGGTGACATCTTTAGGAGAGCTGTTGTTAGGTGCTGTCAAGTCAGTTCCAACTCGTAGCGGCCCCATGTACAACAGAATGAAATACTGCTCGGACCCGCACCATCCTCACAATCGTTGTTATGCTTGAGCCCATTGTTGCAGCCACTGTGTCAATCCATCTTGTTAAAGGTCTTCCTCTTTTTCACTGACCCTCTACTCTACCAAGTATGATGTCCTTCTCCAGGGACTGGTCTTTCCTTATAACATGTCCAAAGTATGTGAGACGAAGTCTCACCATCCTTGCTTCTAAGGAGCATTCTGGCTGTATTTCTTCTAAGACAGACCTGTTCGTTCTTCTGGTAGTCCATGATATATTCAGTATTCTTTGCCAATACCACAAGTCGGAGCCCTGGTGGTGCAATGGTTCAGGGCTGGGTTGCTAACTGAGAGGTTGGCAGTTTGAACCCACACAGCGATTCTACAAGAAAAAGACCTGGCAATCTGCTCCCATAAAGATTACAGCCTGGGAAACCCTATGGGGCAGTTCTACTCTGTCACGTGGGGGTGCTGTGGGTTGAAATCGACTTGACGGTGCCTAACAACAGCAACAAATACAGGAGTCAGGAGTCGGACGTAAGAGCGAAAATAAAAAATGTAAATGATGGATTCAGGCAGAGTCAAATATCAATATCTGAGTTTATATTCTGAATAAAACACATTTCATACACACACACACACACACACACACACACACACACACACACACACACACACACACATACGGTGTTTGATAACAAAGCAGTGATTCACAGTGGCCCTTTCAGGACCACCCCATCTGTGCACCCCTGACTTTACCATCAGGTACACCTAATAGTTCTGTGGGGTGTTTGCTGCCAGGACAGGCCCTTCAGGTTGTGCAGCCCTGTAATTGCTGTTATCCGGAGTGCAGCTCAAAGGGTTAGCACGCTGGGTGTAAAATCCCTTTCTCTTTTTGAAAACCTCAAAACCAACAAACGACTTCCTTTCTTAATCTCCTCTGGGCAGTGACAAGGCTGTGTGTGTAGTTATGTAATATGTTGTGGCCCTGCAGGCCAGGACCCTCCTACGCAGAGCAGATCTGCATCATTCCAGCAAAACTGGTTGGTGTGCATCCCGCCTTCCCGGTTGAGAAAGACAGGGCAGAGAGAAGTTGCTCAGCTGGTTTCTGCCCTGTGCTGCTGAGTCTGCTAAGCTCAGCTTGGAACTTGAGTGCCTGCTTCTGTCTTTGCTGTTGATATTTCCTTATCATTTTGTCCCTGACAGACCCATTGGCTCTATTTCAAAAAATGAGGACTAACACAGCTGTCTCTTGAGGAGGGCCTATAGACCTGGGTGCTGCTAAATGGCTTGCAGGCTGGAACGATGGTGGGAATTGTCTCTCCATTTTCTTATTATGGTAAAATCCCGTCCTGTCCCTGGAACACACTTGCAGAAGGAAATGGAGGAGTATGTGTGTAACATAGCTGCATTTTATAATCCCAGAATTGTTCTTTTAGTTTTACTTGTATTCATGGTTTACAAACCTGTCTTGTAGTTTGGGGCCAATGACTGCTCTTGTCTTCAACCCACTGTCAGCATGGAAGTGATTTCTAAGGGAACAGAAGTATGTGTCTTTTAAGTTAACCCACCTGCTCTTTGTTCTAAACTTTCGAATTTTAAAAATTGGCTTAACTTTTTGGTGGCAGAATTTGTACTTGGGTAAAGTGTTAGCGAGTAGTTCCGCTGTATTACTTTAAGATAAAGAGCTAGGAAGTAATCCTGGTTTTTGTAAAGAATGCTATCTTGTTGCTTTCTAGTAACCACCACATGAGGGTCCTGTATGGCAGGAGACATTTGGTGACGGGACATGTCTTGTCCCTAGAGGCCAAAATACCTTAGCTATAAGAAGCATCTGCTGCTGCAGGAAACCTCACAATAAGCATTTGTTGATGTCCTGCTGTATACCAGGCATCCTCCTGGAAGCTTAAAAAAATAAAATAAACCAGTCGCATCAGCCTGAGACCAGAAGATCTAGATGGTGCCCAGCTACCACCAGTGACCACCCTGACAGGGAACACAACAGAGTGTCCCGGGCGGAGTGGGAGAAAAGTGGGGTGCAGAACTCAAATTCCAGTAAAAAGACCAGACTTAATGGTCTGACTGAGACTGGAGGGACCCTGGAAGATGTGGCCCCCGGACTCTGTTGGCCCAGAGATGAAACCATTCCCGAGGCCAACTCTTCAGACAAAGATTAGACTGGACTATGGGACATAATGTGATACTCATGAAGAGTGTGCTTCTTAACTTAAGTAGATATATGAGTCTAAGTGGGCAGCTCCTGTCCAGAGGCAAGATGAGAAGGCAGAGAGGGTCAGGGGCTGGTTGAATGGACATGGGGAGTCCAGGGTGGAAGGGAGGAGTGTGCTGTCACAGTATGGGGAGAGCAAGTAGGCTCACATAACAATGTATGTATAACTTTTTGTATGAGACACTAATTTGAAAAAAAAAAAAAAAAAAAAAAAACAGTTGCCATCAAGTTAATTCTGACTCATGGCCACCCAACGTGTATCAGAGTAGAACTGTGTTCCATAGGGTTTTCAGTGACTATGATCTTTGGAAGTAGATCGCCAGGCCTGTCTTTCAAAGTGCCTCTTGATAGAGTCGAACCACCATCATTTTGTTAGTAGCCAAGCATTTAAACTTTGTGCTACCTAGGACTCAGTGCTGCTGCTTAGGAAACATAAGCAAGACCTGCTGTGTGCTGCTGAGTTGCCTGCGGGGCTTGGGGTTCAGTGATTCTCACAGAAACAATTGCAGGAGGGCTGGCCGGTTTCTTCTCCAGTGTCTGTGTTTAAGATCAACGTGTTTAATTAAACTTGGAGCAGTTAACATTCAGGGTTGGCCCAGCTTTCCAGTTGTGAATGTTCAGTAATGTTGCATGAGCAGTTGGAATGCATTGTGATCAGCAAACCAAGACTGGACCTCCCTGAGCTAGTGTTAGCAAATATATTTATAGCAGGGTCAATCTGTCATAGAAAGAAGAATCACAATTGGGTTACATGCTAATTAAATGTAAACGGTAAATAAGTGGCTCACATTCATTCAGCAAATATGTATCAGAGCCTCTGGCATCAGGCAGTGTGTGAGGTGCTCTTGCCTGCCTGTCCATAGTCCAGGTGGAGGGATGGTCACAGCAGTACCATCAGGTCCATGACAGAGGATGTGCAGAGGGCGGCAGGGCTGGGATGGACGAGCACCCACATCTGCCTGTGCCGTCATGGTGGGCTTCAAAGACGGGATGAGCTGAGTCTGGAAGGGTTGAGGATAAGGTAAATGGGGTAAAAGAATCAGCTCTCCATTATAACCATTCCCACTT
The DNA here is from genome assembly GCA_030035585.1 of Dugong dugon. NCBI lineage: Eukaryota > Metazoa > Chordata > Mammalia > Sirenia > Dugongidae > Dugong > Dugong dugon. The sequence goes on from CM057477.1 coordinate 5,689,996, forward strand.
TAACCTCAAATTCCTGCTGTGGTGTCCTCAGCTCCCTTTCCTTCCTCCCAGCCTTAATAGAGACACACTTTTTTTTTTTTTAATCACCCCCCTCCTTTTTTAAATTGTGGTAAACATGTTTGTAACAAATTGTATGCCTTTTCAACATTCTTCACAATTCAGTGACGTTAGTTATTGTTTATCCTGTTGTTCAACCATTACCGTTACGGACATACCTCATTTTATTACACTTCACTTCTTTATTGCACTTCGAAGATATTGTCTTTTTTACAAATTGAAGATTTGTGGCAGCCCTCATCGAGCAGGTCTTATCGGTGCCATTTTTCCAACAGCATGGGCTCACTTAGTGTCTCTGTGTCACACACAATGTAATTCTCACAATATTTCAGTTTTTTTCATTATTATGTCTGTTATGATCTGTGATCAGTGATCTTCAGTGTTACTATTGCAATTGTTTTGGGGTGCCACAAACCACACTCATATTAAGACGATGGACTTAATCGATAAGTGTGTGTGTTCTGACTGTTCAGCCAACTCCACCGTTCCCCCGTCTCTCTCCCTCTCCTCAGGCCTGCCTATTCCCTGAGACACGACAATATTGAAATTAGTCCAATTAATACCCTACAATGGCCTCTAAGTGTTCAAGTGAAAAGAAGAGTCCAGTGTCTCTCACTTTAAATCAAAAGTTATAAATGATTAAGCTTAGTGAGGAAGGCATGTCGGAAACTGAGACAGGCCGAAAGCTAGGCCTCTTGTGCCAGTTAGCCAAGCTGTGGATGCAAAGGAAAAGTTCTTGAAGTAAAGTAAACGTGCTCCTCCAGTGAACACTCGAATGATAAGAAATCAAATTGCCTCATTGCTGATGTGGAGAGAGCTTTAGTGGTCTGGATAGAAGATCAGACCAGCCACAACAGTCCCTTCAGCCAAAGCCTAATCCAGAGCAAGGCCCTAACTGGTAACCGGTAGGCGGTAGGCGAGCATGGGGTGGAGGGTGGGGCGTGCCAGGAGAGAGCCAGGAAGAGGGAAGGGAGGTGCCAGCTGGGAGGCGCTGGAGTGTCTGATGCCCTGCGGGTTCCAGACTGGGGCTAAAAAACCCCGGGGGTGGTACTGCTACTCCATCCGTGTGCCCTGGATGAGCTGTGTGCAGTGAGGGTGTGTGGGCCGGCAGGGTCATTAATATGCAAAATAGTCTGATGATAGATTTTTACTATTGTGGTAAATGCGAAATGCTAGATAAGGATAAGTGAGGAATAGGTGTATCGGAAATGATACCTCATTTGCCCCGAAAACTTAGCTTGAAAATTTGTAGTAATCTAGAAAAACGACTATTCTCATTGAAAGTGGGTGTTGCCAGTAGACTGAGTTGGTCAATTCTAGGAATTAACGCTCCGTTTGCACAAGACAGTAAGATATGTCTGTTGACACCGGGAATGAAAAAGAATGAAAGACACACAGTTTTGTACATAAAAACCACAGTGTATCAAATTTTAGACAAGTACAACACTAATTTATAACAGATTTATTCTGTAACCACAGATAATGGCTGTGATATAATTAAATCTGTTGATTTGCTCAGAAATGATGGTGAAATCAAATGGCATATGTCAGGGCAAAATGACAGTTTTGAGGACACTTACCGCACTGACTTGGAGACATTGACCATTGCAGAGTGTGGTGAAAGTGACAAGGTTTGTAAGAAAAGACTGACTGGTAGAAAGTGTGCTGCACACACACTTCACTTAGTTATTAAAACAAACAGAAAACCAAACCCATTGCCATCGAGTCGATTCTGACTCCTAGTGATCCTTAGGACAGAGTAGAAATGCCCCATAGGGTTTCCAAGGAGCAGCTGGTGGATTCGAACTGCCGACCTTTTGGTTAGCACTGAGCTCTTAACCACTGTGCCACCAGGGCTCCTAATATACACCAAACCCAAACCAAATCCACTACCATCAAGTCAGTTCCAACTTATAGTGACCCCATAGGGTTTCCAAGGCTATAAATCTCTATGGAAGCAGACTGCCACATCTTCCTCTCTCTGAGCCGCTGGTGGTTTCGAACCGTTGACCTTTGCTTAGCAGGCGAGCTCTTAAACACTGTGCCACCAGGGCGATAAAGGATGCTGAACTGGAAGAAGTTTTAGGAGAATGTTGTGAGCTCATTTGGATGTTTCATATTCCGACATTGTCTGCCAGATTTTCAGAAAGTAAGGAAACCTGTACTGAGTTGTCCAACAAGATGAAACAGTATAGACACCATGTTAGAAACCTCAGCAATGTATTAGCTGAAAATAATATGAAATATTGACAAATGGGCATATATCAAATTAATTTTGGAAACTTTAAAACCTTTAAAGAAAGTTACGATAAGATTGCAAAATGAACAATTAACCATGAACAGTGTTTTTGGTATGTGGTTGGAAACTAAGCAAAACTTAAGAACTCTTAATGCATTTGGAAACAAATTGAAAAGTTTAATATCAGGGAAAAAGTCACTGAAAATGATAGCATATTAGGAGCAGTTTATCTAGATCCTCATTATCAAATTCTAATTAGTTCTGAGCTTAAGGTGAAGGCTATATTACATTTAAAAGGCATTTGGGAAATGATAGAAAATCTGAAAAGAAGCAGTACTGAAAGTGTAACAAAGGAAAGCAATTCAGGACATACTCTTGTTTCAAATGACGATGTTGATGAGATGGAATTATTTCTCAAAATGAAAGAAAGAAGTTAAATTGAGATAAAAACAACTATATTGTTAATATTGACTCTGTATTAACAAACTTTGATGGTGTACAAAGAGTTGAAAGAAAAAAAAAGTATTCTTGAATATTGGGAAGAAAACCATTCACAATATCCCCAGTGTCTTTGGCTAGGTTCTCTAAAGAAGCAAAAGCAGTAAAGTGTATAAATATATATATAGAGAGAAAGATTTATATCAAGGAAACAGCTCGTGCAGTTTTTAGAGGCTGTAACGTCCCAAGCCCTTTGGCCAGGAAAGAGGCTTCTGATTCACATGGGCATGGGCTGGCAACCTCAAAATCGGCAGGCAGGAAAGCAGGGCTGTTACAAACTCCTGCTGATTCCCGTAGCCGCAGGGACTGGTGAACCCAAGATCGGGAGGCCAGAGAGCAGGGCTGTAGCAGGCTGTGAAGATTGACAGATCTCAAGATTGGCAGGCAAGCTGCTACCGCAGGTCCCAAGAACCGGAGGTCAGATGAACAGGAGCCAGCTGCAGGATCCAGAACAAGCAAAAGCCCCGGCAAGGCGAGCTAGAAGGACTAGGTGGCAGAGGGTGGAGAGATGAAGACTGAGGGGGCAGTGAGCTGCCACAGGCCCTGCCCTCGCCAGTACCACTCATTACAGATCCCATCATAGGGGTGATCATGTATCAGATCTCAACAGGGAAGTGATCACAACATTATACAACCACCAAAACACTGAGAAGCGTGGCCCCGCCAAGTTGACACACCATCTTAACTATCACACCCAGTTCTGTGGAACTGTGGTAGTTTTGGGCACACCAGCTACTCAGGTCAGTGTTGAGAGAGCTTTCTCAGGTTTGAAATTCATCTTGCAAGACAACAGGGATAGCTCAAATGAAAAAATATCAGAGAACATTCTTTCAATTAGATGTAATTATAGTTTATTACAATGATGTTTTCTTAATGAACTTTGTAATTGTGTATAAATTAAATCTATATTTGTAATAAAATGTTTATTTTATGTAATGTTACGGTAATTCTTCAGCTTAGAACTGGGGTGAATATTAAAGTATTAAATATTTTATTGCACTTTGCTTTTATGTATTGATGTATTAGGTATGATAGCACATTTAATATTTCTAGTATTTTGTAAATAACTTATCAGTTTTACATGACTATTAAATGTTAGTAGTGAAATGTCACCTACATCAAAATTAAGTTTGTTTTCATTGTATTTTATAGTATCAAGTTGAGAATTTCCTGCTAAAAATGTATTTAGAATCTTCAGTTTAATATGTATGTAATACATTAAGAGTGTTTTTATCACAATACTATTTGTAAACTGACTCAGTGGTGCAGTAAATTCTAGTTTATTAAAAAAATAGAATTTAAAAAATATTTTACATATCTTTTTATTGAAATGTTTTGAGACAGTGATTAAAATTGAATGTCATTATCACTTTAGATTTAATTATTAAGGAATATGTAGAAAGAAATCGTTTAATATTGCTACTTTCAAAACTGATTACAAAATCTTGGGATGAACAAAATTCAAGCTAATATAAAAATGCAATATTATTTACAGTGTAAGGAATGAATTTGGTAGCCATATTTCTTCAGATGAAATTGCTCCAGGTTATACGTTTGCTAAATATAAATTTGAGATAAGAGAGTAAAAAACAGCTTGGAACTGGTTCAGTCATGGTCAGCAAAGCAAAACTGAAATAGAATTGAATTGGCATAATATAGTTCATAAAGAAAATAGTGTCTGGGGTCTTAAAAGTTTGTGAGTAGCCATCTAGGATACGTCTACTGGTCCCATCCCGTCCAGAGCAAAGGAGAATGAAAAAAACAGAAGACACATGGGAAATTTTAGTCTAAAGGACTAATGGATCACAAGTACCACAGCCTCCACCAGCCTGAGCCCAGAAGAACTAAATGGTGCTCAGCTACCACCACTGGCCGCTCTGACAGGGATCATAATAGACACACAAAAAGACCGGACTTACTGGTCTGACAGACACTGGAGGAACCCTCTAGACTGTGGCCCCGGGACACGCTTTTAACTCAGAACTGAAGCCACTCTCGAAGTTTACTCTTCAGCCAAAGATGAGACAGGTCTATAAAATAAACAGTAATACATAAGAGCAACATGCTTCTTAGTTCAAGCATGTATATGAGACCAAATGGGCAGCACCTGCCCAAAAGCAATGATGAGAAGGCAGGAAGGGACAGGAATAATGGATGAATGGACATGGGGAACCCAGAGTGGGGAAGGGACAGTGTTGACACATCGTGAGGATTGCAGCCAATGTCACAAAACAATTTGTGTGTGAATTGTTGAATGAGAAACTAATTTGCTCTGTAAACTTTCACCAAAAGCACACACACACATACACATACACACATAAAAAGTAAAGAGGCCTCGTCCTGAAAATTTTTTTTTTTTTGGTGAACCAGAATGATAACTGAATGGAAAAAATTATGGTTTGAAGCCCTGCTTTAAAGGAATGAAGCCATCTTTTGTTGGACTGCCGACTTGGAGGAGATGGTCACAATCCATCATGCCTTGCGGGTCCTGGGTGGAGCAGGGAGGAGTTATTCAGATACGTTATAATGACGTGTTCTCCCTGCCCTCCCCCTAATTTTCTGGGCTCCTTTAGGGTGGGGAGCAGGTCTTTTCTGTGTGTGTATCCCTTTCTTCTGGAGCACCGGAGGAGCTGGCTGTGTTTGGTGAATGAATATATAAATTCTGGGGCCCCATGAATGATTTACGCTGCCACTAAGTCTCTAGTACAAAGTTTGGATTGAGTTTTGAAGTACAGCTCTATTTATACAGTCATGATGTGCACATTTCCCTGCAATGTATGTATTTCTGACTGTGATGTCTTTGGTTTCTCAGAAACTCAATGTCAGTTTTTAAAATTTTCAGTCAGGTCTCAGCAATACCTGTAGATGATTGTCCTGCTGACTGTGATATAAGCAGAACTGTGTGATAACAGCTTGTATTTGTGGAGCCTTCAGTATGGATTACACCTCCACAGAAAGAGAACAAAAATCCTCACAACTGGACCAATGGGGGACATCATGATATACAGAGAAAAGATTGAAGTTGTTGGGGATTTTGTTTTGCTTGGATCCTCAGTGAATGCCCATGGAAGCAGCAATCAAGAAATCGATGTATTGCATTCGGAAAATCTGCAAAGGACCTCTTTAAAGTGTTAAAAAAAAAAAAGCAAAGATACCACCTTGAGGACTAAGGTGCGCCTGACCCAAGCCATGGTGTTTTCAGTTGCTTCATATGCATTTGAAAGCTGTACAATGAATAAGGAAGACCAAAGAAGAATCGATGCCTTTGAATTATGGTGTTGGCGAAGAATATTGAATATACCACGGACTGCCAGAAGAACAAACAAATTTGGCTTGAAAGAAGTACAGCCAGAATACTTCTTAGAGGCAAGGATGGCAAGACTTCATCGCACATACTTTGGACATGTTATCAGAAGGGATCATTCCCTGGAGAAGGACATCATGCTTGGTAGAGGGTCCCCAAAAAAGAGGAAGACCCTCAACGAGATGGATTGACACAGTGGCTGCAACAGTGGGCTCAAGCATAACAGCGATTGCAAGGATGGCACAGAACTGGGCAGTGTTTCCTTCTGTTGTGCATGGGGTCGCTATAAGTTGGAACCTTTTCGATGGCACCTAACAACAACAACATTTGTGGAGTACTTAATATGCTAGAGATAGGGACTATTATTGTCCCCCTTTAATAGATGAGAAAACTGAGCCTTAAAGAGCTTAAGTAAGTTGCTCAGGGTTACTTGCCAGTAAGAGGTGGAGCTGGAACTCCTCTAACCTAGGGCTGTCTGATTTCAGCCCTAGATAGTGATATTGCAGATAGCAACACCTTAGCATCTGGTTAGTAACTGTTAGAAATAACTAACTTCTGTTTCAGACAGGAATTTGTTATTAAGGTGTAATGGTGCTCAGCTTCCTTACAGGTGTTGCTGTGCGGATGATCGCACAAATGTGCAGGAGGAAACACTCAGTGTTACCAAGAATGGGCTGGTGTTCACCCCTTGTATACAGATTAGAAAACTACTCTGTTGGACTAAGACCGTTATAGTAGTGAATTATTTGTTATTCACTATATTTCCACTGGAGCCCTGGTGGCACAGTGGTTAAGAGCTGTGGCTGCTAACCAAAAGGTCAGCAGTTCTAATCTACCAGCTGCTCCTCGGAAACCCTGTGGGGCAGTTCTACTCTGTCCTACAGGGCCTCTGTGAGTTGGACTTGACTCAACGGCAGTGGGTTTGGTGTTTTGGTTTATATCTCCACCATCTAGCATAGTGCCTGTTGAAAGAATGATAACCTGATGTCCAGGGGCAGATTATCCAAAAGGCAAGGGCAAGCATGGTGCTTACCTTGCTTACCAGATCATTTGTAGTGAACAATTTCATGACTCTGCTTCTGGGTATGGCTGGCATCCATCTCTCTCCCAACCCCATAGCACCTTCCTACAGAATCAAAGTTTCTTTTCAAATTTACAATCCCTAACAGGGGCGGATAACCCATTAAGCAAGGTAAGCACAGGCTTACTTGTGTTTATTTGTGTGAAATAGTTATTGAATAATTTGCCCCTGCTGATGTCATCATTTTACAGAGGCACTATGATTTTTTATTATTACATATATGGCTTTCTACCAGGGTTTCTTCTTTATAACATTTTCCCACAGTTTGAGAGTGAGGTTTTATTTTAGTAGTTAAAAGTAAAACAACCCTCAAGTGTAAAGAAATGAAAAACATTTTTCTCTTCCCATGAGTCATGGTTGGCAATAATGTCATTTAAAACTTAGATTGTAGGGACCATTTTAACACCCATAAATTACAGGGTTTCTTTTGTGAACTGGAGTATTATACTTTTAAGACTCCTGTCTTATGTACTAGAGAGTTTATTAACGTAATTATTATATGTACGAAACAATAAATTTTCTAACTTCAGAAGTAAAGTATTCATTTACTTGATCTATTGCCCAAACAGATGTTGTTTTTTAAAATAATGCATTAAAAAATTAATCTGAAAAAGATTTTTCCTGAAAGCTTTTGTGCTCCATGTTGGATTTTGTAAATGTAGTAGCACAGATTTTTATTTAGAAATTTTCTAGGAAAGTAAATAGACAGTCTTTCTGAGGATGATCTAGAATAATAATCTCACACATCAAATGTGGATAGCTTGTAAGACATGCAGTAAAATAATATGCTTGTGAGGTTTTCATTGTGTTTTGAGAAACTCTAATAGTGGAGTTAGGAGCACGTTAGCTTCCTAATTAATGCTTGATACCTCTCAGGCATTACTCATCCATTCCTTCCTCAATCCCCCTTTAAGGAGTGCACACATGCACAGGTTTGAGTGTTCATGTGCTTTCCCACAGAAAGAGCCAAGGGTGGCATGAGGGAAAACTGAAATCGTCTTACTTTTCAAGAGAGGTCGAGTGTGAAATGCTGGTTCTTTTTCCCTTTTTCTAGAAGTCAGTTTTGTTTTTGAGTTAAAAGTGGCTTAGTAATTGTTTTAGTTCACTATGAAGAATGGGATATTTTGATAACTTTAGATCAGAGTTTGAATTAGATTGGTTCAAGTGAAAACAGAGTTGGTATACATAAGGAGCCTGGTGGCTTAGTGGTTAAGCTTGGCTGCTGATCGAAAGGTCAGTGGTTCGAACCACCAGTCACTCCACAGGAGAAAGCTGTGGCAGTCTGCTTCCGTAAAGATTACAGCCTTAGAAACCCTATAGGGCAGCTCTACTCTGTCCTATAGGGTCGCTATGAGCCGGAATCAACTCGTCAGCGACGAGTTTGTTTTTTGATTTATATGAAAATGACTGCTACCCTAAAGCCTGTTTTCCCCCTTAAATGGCTTTGTTGAGGATAATCGACATACATTAAATCGCACATATTGGAAACATACAATTTGATACATTTTGACATATGAATATACCTGTAGAACCATCGCCAAATTCAAGAGAACGAACATAACTTCTCATCCTCAAACGTCTCCTTGTGCCTTTTTGTAATCCATCCCTCCTGCTCCTTTTGGCGCCTTTCTAATGCCTGCATCATCACAGATCTGCTGTTTGTTACTATAAATTAGTTTTTATAAAAATGAAGTCACACAGCATGAACTCTTTTTTTGTTTGGTGTAATTATGCTGCGATTCATTCATGTTGTTATATGTATCAGCACTTCATTCCTTTTTACTGATGAGTAATATTGGATTATATGGATATACCATAATTATCCTTTCACCTGTGGATGGACATTTGGGTTGTTTCCAGTTTTTGGTTTCAAGGAGTCCTCAGGTAACAAACTTCTGGCTTATGGATAACTTGTATTTAAGAATGGACTACCACGAAACCTATTATATTAAAAATTTGAGTTAAATATAATAGTTCATAATAACAAATGCATACACTATTTTATGATTCTCATGAAAACGTTGCGTGTTTTGGAAGTGTCTCTTAAGTGTTTTATGTTCATAAACCTGTTGCTGTCGAGTCCATTCTGCCCCATAGCAACCCTAGAGGACAGAGTAGAACTGCCCCATAGGGTTTTCAAGGAGTAGCTGGTGGATTTGAACTGCCGACCTTTTGGTTAGCAGCTGTATCACTTAACCACTGCACCACCAGGGCTCCTTTATGTGCATAGAAAGGTAAAATATGTACTATATACTAAGAAACATTTGACTAACTGACGCCAAATAGGAGCCTTATGGACCTGTTCTGAGTTACCTACAAATTCAACTTAAAGACAGATTGAGGAACAAATCTCGTATGTAACTCAGGGACTTCCTGTATTATGAATAAAATTGTGATCAACATTTGTATAGAAGTCTTTGTATGGACATACGTTTTAATTTCTCTTGAGTAAATATGGAATAGAATGGCAGGGTCATATGGTTGGTATTTATTTAACTTTTTAAGAAACTGCCAGACTGTTTTTCAAAGTGGTTGTGCCAGTTTACATTCCCATCAGCAGTGTATGAGAGTTCATTTGCTCCACATCCTCACCAATGTTAAGTAGGTTGTTGTTAGGTGCTGTCGAGTCGGTTCCAACTCAGCGTCCCCGTGTACAATAGAACGAAACACTGCCCGGTCCTGCACCATCCTCACAATCGTTGTTATGCTTGAGCCCATTGTTGCAGCCACTGTGTCAACCCATCTCGTTGAGGGTCTTCCTCTTTTTCACTGATGCTGTACTCTACCAAGCATGATGTCGCTTTCTAGGGACTGGTCCCTGCCGATAACATGGCCAAAGTAGGTGAGAAGAAGTCTCGCCATCCTCGCTTCTAAGGAGCATTCTGGCTGTAGTTCTTCTTGTTCATTCTTCTGGTGGTCCATGGTATCTTCAATATTCTTTGCCAACACCATAATTCAAAGACATTGATTCTTCTTCAGTCTTCCTTATTCATTGTCCAGCTTTCACGTGCACATGAGGCGACTGAAAACACCATGGCTTGAGTCAGGCGCACCTTAGTCTTCAAGGTGACATCTTTGCTTTTTAATACTTTAAAGAGATCTTTCACAGCATATTTGCCCAATGCAATGTGTCATTTGATTTCTTGACTGCTGCTTCCCTGGGTGTTGATTGTAGTTCCAAGTAAAATGAAATCATTGACAATTTCAATCTTTTCTTCATTGATCATGATGTTGCTTATTGGTCCGGTTATGAGGATTTTTGTTTTCTTTGTGTTCAGGTGTCATCCATACTGAAGGCTGTGGTCTTTGATCTTCATCAGTAAGGGCTTCAAGTTCTCTTCATTTTCAGCAAGCAAAGTTGTATCATCTGCATATCACAGGTTGTTAATGAGTCTTCTTGCAATCCTGATGCCCCATTCTTCTTCATATAGTCCAACTTCTCGAATTATTTGCTCAACATACAGATTGAATAAATATGGTGAAAGGATACAACCCTGACATACACCTTCCTGAGTTTAAACCATGCTGTATCCCTATATTCTCTTTGAACAACTGCCTCTTGGTTCCTCATGAGCACAGTTAAATGTTCTGGAATTCCCATTCTTCTCAATGTTATCCATGATTTGTTATGATCCACAGAGTCAAATGACTTTGCATAGTCAGTAAAACACAACTAAACATCTTTTTGGTATTTTCTGCTCTCAGCCATGATCCATCTCACATCAGCAGTGATATCCCTTGTTCCACATCCTCTTCGGAATCTGGCTTGAGTTTTTGGCAGTTCCCTGTCGATGTACTGCTGCAATTGCTTTTGAATGATCTGCAAGAAAATTTTACTTGTGTATAATATTAATGATATTGTTCAATAATTTCTGCATTCTGTTGGATCACTTATCTCCAGGTATTTGCACATTTCATTGTAATACTTTACTTGATCTTCTTGAGCTGCCCATTTCATAAATGAAATGAAGCACATAATTATAGGTATCCTAGGCATTAGTGAGCTGAAATGTACTGGTATTGGGCTACTATGCCAGGAATGACAGATTGAAGAGGAATGGCATCATGTTCATTGTCAAAAAAGAACATTTCAAGATCTATCCTGAAGTACAGTGCTGTCAGTGATAGGATAATATCCATATGCCTACAAGGAAGACCAGTTAATATGACTGTTATTCAAATTTACGCACCAACCACTAAGGCCAAAGATAAAGAAATTGAAGATTTTTACCAATTTCTGTAGTCTGAAATTGATCAAACATGCAGTTAAGATGCATTGATAATTACTGGCAATTAGAATGCGAAAGTTGGAAACAAAGAAGGATTGGTATTTGGAAATTATGGCCATGGTGATAGAAATGACGCTGGAGATCGCATGGTAGAATTTTGCAAGACCAAGGACTTCTTCATTGCAAATACCTTTTTTCAACCACATAAATGGCAACCATACACATGGACCTCGTTAGATGGAATACACAGGAATCAAATCGACTACATCTGTGGAAAGAGATGATGGAAAAGCTCAATATCATCAGTCAAAACAAGGCCAGAGGCTGACTGTGGAACAGACCATCAATTGCTCATATGCAAGTTCAAGTTGAAGTTGAAGAAAATTAGAACAAGTCCACGAGAGCCGAAGTATGACCTTGTATATATGCCACCTGAATTGAGAGACCATCTCAAGAATGGATTTGACCCATTGAACACTAATGACCGAAGACCAGCTGAGTTGTGGAATGTCATCAACAACATCGTACATGTAACAAGAGGTCATTAAAAAGGCAGAAGAGAAAGAAAGGAGCAAAATGGATGTCAGAAGAGACTCTGAAACTTTCTCGTGAACGTAGAGTAGCTAAAGCGAAAGGAAGAAATGATAGAGTAAAAGAGCTGAACAGCACTAAGTATGGTCAGTCTTTAATTTTACCCATTCTAATTTAAAAAAAAACCAAAACCTGTTGCCGTCGAGTCGATGTCGACTCATAGCGACTATGGGACAGAGTAGAACTGCCCCATAGGGTTTCCAAGGAGCAGCTGGTAGATTTGAACTGCTGACCTTTTGGTTAGCAGCTGAACTCTTAACCACTGTACCACCTGGGCTTCATTCTAATAGGTGTGTAGAAATATCTCATTGTGTTTTAAATTAAATTTAGCAGATTACTAATGATGTTGAACTTCTTTTGTTGTACTTATTGCCATCTGTATTTTTGGTGGTGTCTGTTCAAATTTTTTTTTCCCATTTTTATTGATTGCTTTTTTCCCCCTTATTGAGTTTTGAGAGTTTTTTGTATGTTATGCATACAGGTCCCTTTTCAGATATGTGATTTGAAAACCCTAAATCACTGAGTTAAAATTTGTTTTCTTCTGAATAACTTTTCTTCCCCCGCTCTTTTTTTTTTGTTAAAGACTGTAGTCCATGATATTAAAAACTCTACCAGACTGTGAGCTCTTTGAAGGTAGGAACTGCATTTTATTCTCAGTTCTATCTCCAGAACCTACAATATTCCTGGCACATAGTAGGTCTTTAATAAATATTTGTTGAATGGACAGAATATTTGTTTTCAGATTTGTTGTCATATTAGTTAGGGTGTTAAGTTTGTCTGCTTTAACAAAGACCAAAAAACAGTGGCTTATAAAGGATGGAAGTTATAAAGGATAAATGATGGAAGTTAAGTTTGCTTCCGTAGCAGTCCAAGTGTAAACAGTCCAGGGTTGATTGACGACTACCATTTGGGGCATCATTCTCCTTGTGTCTTGTTGCTTTGCCATCTTCAATTTAATGCTTCTTTCTTGTAGCTTTAGATGGTACTCCAGCTTCTGCTGAGGAGATGGGTGCATGACTCACTTATCTGCAAGAGAGTCTGGGAGATGTCGTCTTTGGTTGGGTGGCCATAGCTCCCTAAAACTTCTGTTGCTATATCAAAAGGGAGAACAGATGTTGAGGTAAAGGGGTTTGATCAGTCTCTCACAGTGTTCGTTCATATTTTGTGTTAATTTACGGTTAATAATTTTATTGGAGTTGAGGGTGTTTGCGGCTGATATTAAGTGTTCACTCAAAATTGAGAGTTTTGGCAAAAGGTTCATAATTAATGTTACTGAATTCGATCTTTCTTCAGCACTTAAAATACAAATCTTGGGTGAATGTGAACATGAAAGTTAATGTACAAAATGTGAAGCTGAGGCAGAACTCAGGAAGACAAGTTCAGAAACCCACCTTGTTATCAGTATTCTATTGCGTTTTTTAGGACGTGTGTTCACTGAAAGTTTTAGAGGAGTGTGGGAATGTGGTGTATTGGGGTGATGGAAGGATAATCTGGTGGCTCCACATTGATTGTTGGATGAAATCCAAATGCATTCATGGCTTGCAAGCACTTCACCTACTTGTTTCACTGTAACTCCTGGCATTTATCTTCGTCTCCCATTTCTGGCCACACTGAATGAGGGACGCTTCTGTATTAGTATGTATCTCCATGTCTTCTAGCACCTCTGCTCCCCATTCTACTACCATTTTTTAATAGAAATTCGGAGGTGAAGGAGACAAAACCACAAACAAACAAACAAACAAAAAAACCCAAACCAAACCCATTGCCATAGAGTTGATTCCACATCATGGCGACCCCATGCATTACAGAGTAGAACTGCACTTCACAGGGTTTTTGATGGCTGTGATCTTACAGAAGTAGATTGCCAGACCTTTCTTCTGAGGCACTGCTGAGCTCAAACCACCAATCTTTCCATTAGTTGCTGAGCATACGTTGTTTGCGCCATCCAGGGACCTTCTGGGCCTGTAAATTGGAGGAGTGACCCTACTTAGATTCATCTGTCTGTCTCTGCCATTCATTGTGTGCTCGGGATGTCCAGGAAATGTGCTGGGTACTTTCCATGTGTCATCTCTCTTCATCCTCCCGGCACCCTGTGAGGGCCGTGTCATGTCTGCGTTTTACAGATGAGGAGCTGAGGGGCATGTTAAATGGCTCGCTTCAAGGTTTCAACGGTTGGAAACTTGCAGAGCCAGGGATTCTGTGTGACCTCTGAGCTAGGGTTTTTCCACCACGTCTTGTTTTCTTTGAGAGGAGGGTATACTCTTGGGCTTAAACTGAAGATTAGTAAATGCATTAATATCAAGGGGCTATCACATCTCTTTGAGCTTCAAAGTCAGATCTGAATTACACCTGCTGGGTGTGTGTCACCTGAGAGTTTTTACTTTGATTACTTATGAAACAACCCACCTTGCTGACTCATTACTCATCCTGGGGAAAACCAGGAAGATGGGGGAGGAAGCAACATTGGAGTTCATTTTCAGCCAGTTGGAATGAATTCATCTTTGGCTCCTGAAAGTTTATAGTCTTTATAATCTCTTTTTCAGTGCCGCTATTTTCGGTAGAGGTGTGATAGCAAATGGCTCCTTCACTGTGAACTGAACAGTATTTAAAATGCCCTTTTCATTCATCCTGAGGATCTTCCATTAATCCACTAGATGGAGCACATGGTTTGAATATATTTCATGATTTAGATGTTCAAGGAAAAGACTTGATGTTCTCGTCAGAGCCAAGTCGCAGACCCCCTGAAGTTAGCCAGGCATTTATATCAGTTTTTTCTTCTACAAATGTAAAATTTTTCTTTTAATTACTCAGCACTCCCGTGTGTAAGGAATATGTGAGATTCTTTGGGGCCTGACAGAGAAGCACCACTATAGAATAGAAAGATTTCCAATGTGGAATTCTGGGTAATGGGACTAGATGTCCGAATTTAGGCGCTCAGTACTCTGACTTTGGTCATGCCATTATTAAAACTCTTTGAGCCTCAATGTCCTCACCTGTAACAGTGTTGTACCTGGTGATATGTGAGATACTTTCAAGATCTAAAATCTGCTTGTGTTTGGTGTGGTGTGAACCCTGCGGTGTGGGAAAGAAGGCATGTAGGTGTATTCGGTCTTCCATGCCATCCCTTGTGGCCACAAACACACTAGCTCCCATTTTGCCTGATTGAAATTGCACTCACAGTCAATAACTGTAAAGTGGAGAATCCATCAAATTGTGGAACCCGGAGGGACCTTTGATGATATTTCATTGAATCATCATTGCGGTGCTTCTGCCACTCACTGACCTTCTCACTAATGAGTAAACACCTCCTGAAGAAGGAGTTTCATTTCTTCTCCAGATAGCTTATTTTATTTTAGGGCAACACTGGAAATTCGAGACTGTTCCTGTGTTGGTCCTGGTTCTCCCTCTTGAGGAGTCCAGGTCTTATATGTCTAATTTAGCCTCCAGCCTCAGATTTCCTGCTTTAGAACCAAGATGGAGCTTGTGCCTTTGCCTTCTCTACTACTGGTCTCTGGCTGAATTAGATGATCTAGAAAAAAATAAAAAGTATCATAAAAATCATTTTCAGTTTTTAGTTCTCACCCAATGGAGAGAAAAGTAGCCATATATATATTTAAACCTGTTATCTGTACTGAGATATACTAAAATATCATCTGTTGTAAAAGTTTTCGCTTTCGTAACAAGGAACTGTTCTTTAACAGTTGTTGACGCATTTATTCCTAAAAACCAATGATATTTTAGAGTATTGGAATCTGCTACTGAATGTTTAATAAAGCTTGATTAAAACTTTCATTTTTAGGCAATGTGAATTTTTTATGGGAATGTGAAATTTTCCTATTCCTAATTTCTGTTGACTTTTAATTAAATAGACATGTGCTGATTAAAGACCTTTATTTTATCTAGGTTGACATGCTTGTTGGTTGCCAAGTACAAAAGAGTTTGTGGCATTCAGAAAGATTTCAGAAGTCCTTTTAAATTGTACTGGTTTGGTAACCTCAGTGGAAAAGCAGCAAAACACCAAACTTACTCTAATTTATAGTATGTTTTAGGATGCTGTATTTGAATGGCTTTTGGGATCAGTTTTAACATTAGTATATCATCCGTCTCCATTGTATTCTCAAGGGCACTGTTAGGGCTGTGGCCTCTCAGCATAAGGATGTACCTCCATCTCCTGATGACCTTGGTGACCTCCAGCCAGTAACACACATTGGTAACCCTGATGGGTTAAAAGAGGAAATGCATCATTAGTTTTTCCCAGGAAACGTTGAATCATCAAGCTATTTCTTTGGCCACATAATAGATGTAATTAGGTTATTGGTTATTTAGAAATTAAGAAATATGTTCCCAGAAGCAGTCTTGAGTTTGTTCCTTTATGGAAGTTAGAAGAATCTAATCTCTTCCTCCCATCAGAGGTGTGCTTTGGAGTGTTGTAAGCAGGTAGCTGTGATGTCATCCTTGAATTTCCTGTGGCTCTCATCAGGAACAGCAGGAACAATTCCTCATCCCCTATGGGAGTAAGGGATTCATGTTCTGAGTAGCACATGAAACAGTCCCTTAAGATGGAGAGTTCGCATTGGCTGTGCAGGAACCACCTGTGCTATTTTAGGATCTGTGATTGGGGCCTGGGATGAGAAAAGTGACACCTGGCCACTCACGGAACATCTTCAGTGCTGCTGTTTCGTTCTGTGGTTTGTGCCTCCTCTTTCAGTTCATGAGAACATCTAGCCTAGCCTTATGTTTCCCAAAGACAGGAGCAGATCTGTAAGGAGCTAATATGACTAAGTAAAGAACTGTAAGTTCATGTTCTTGCTCAGAATCGCACATGTATAAATACTGAATAATTTTTAATTATTCCTTGTATTATCATCATTATTGTTAGTGGGATTTAATGGGACATAGTGGAAAGAACAAGGACTTAGGAGCCAGGGAGTCCTGGGTTCATCTCCCACACACCAGCTGTACGACTTCGGTCGAGTTTGTTTACTTCTCTGAGCCTTCGTGTCTTCATCTGTAAAGGGAGAGTAGTGCAGGGGCCCCGTGTCTCACAGCCTAATTAGTTGCTGGGTAACATTTGAAGTGATGTCTGTTAAATTGAGCCCATATTTCCTTCAGGCACATTGTAACAAATTGGAATTTTATTGCGGAAAATAACTTTATATTATAGAAGAACCAAAAATTTATTTTTTAAAGATGGTAATAATAAAGACTTTAAAAACATTAATTATGGAAAACAATATTTGTTATAAAATCTGTTATCAGTATTCAGTTTTGAGATATTTTATGTGGATTTTTGGAGAAGAGTCTTGTTAAAATATGAATCCACTGAGCTTTGGGCTAAAGATGAGTTCTTTTCCTGTTTGACTCTCTGTAGCAAGTGTAGGCATTCTTCACCATTCAGGAATCAGCAAATGAGTGCAAAATCTGAGCTGTTCTTTAAAAAAATATAAACATTTACCTGACTTTGGATGGCTGGTCTAGTGGAAGGAGCGTTCTCATCTTCAGAAATCCCTTACTTTTGCATTGTAATGATATGCGTTCCTGGGGTTTATAGCCTACCAGTTCAAGGTCAAGCACAACTGCAGTGGTGCATTTGATGTATTTAGTTGTATTGATGCCAGTGTTCAGTCAGCCTCTGTTGTTCCGTAATGAGGCAGTGTTACTCAGGCATTCACTCCATTTCTCCACCTCAAAAAAAAAAAAAAAAAGCCCTGGCCGTTAACATGAGAGAGTCTCCTCAGCCTCAAAGCAGTATCTTTCTCCTTAGTGACTTTAGCTGAACCTGAATGCTGGCGCTGTCCCATCTGTTCTGTTTCTGAAACCATCTTTTACTCAAGCTGGACATTTTCTTTAATGCCTCACACCAAACCTGTTCTTACTCATTTAGAAGAAAGACGTCCCGCTTGCTGAAGCTGTTTGGTTCTTAGCATCCCATATTTGCCACATGCAATTGTATGTATGTCCCGACACAGGTGTTCGGTGTTACATGTCAGTACATTGTGGTTTCTTACTTGTTTCATTGACCTGTGATACTGCATTGTCTTCAAATATTTTTCTTCATGTTTTCTTTAACAGCTTTATTGAAAGTTACATACCATAAAATTCCCTCATTTCAAGTGTATGCTGAATGAGTTTTAGTAAATTTGTAGAGTTGTGCAGCCATCCCCGCAATCCAATTTTAGAGCATTTCCATCACCCATAAAAGACGTTTCGTGCCCATTTGCTGTCAGTGTCAGCTCCCACCCCCCAGCCTTAGGCCACCACTCATCTACTTTCTGTCATCACGGATTTGCCTTTTCTGGACGTTTCCCGTACATGGCATCATACGTATGTGGTCTTTGTGTCTGGCTCCTTTCACTTAGTTTAATACTTTTGAGGTTCATCAGTGTTGTAGCATGTATCATTACTCCATTCCTTTTTATTGCCGAATGGTGTTCCATCCCGTCACGTAGATAAACCACATTTTGTTTATCTTTTCGCCGGTCGATGGACATTTGGCTGTTTCTGCTTTTTGGCCATCGTGAGTAATACGGCTGTGCACAAGTCTCTGTGTGGACATGTGTTTTCATTCTCCTGGGTGGATAGCTAGTAGGGTAATTGCTAGGTCATATGCTCACTCTGTGGTTTAACATTTTGAAGATCTGTCAGGTTTCCCAAAGGGGCTCCACTGCAATGTGTAAGGGTTCCAGTTCCCTCTACACCCAGTATGGCCAGTCTTTTTTTAGTTTTAGCCTTTCTGATCGTGTGGAAGGAGCCCTGGTGGTGCAGTGGTGAAGGGCTCGGCTGCTAACCGAAAGATCGGTGGTTCAAACCCACCAGCCACTCCATGGGAGAAAGACGTGGCAGTCCGCTTCTGTAAAGATTGCAGCCTTGGAGACCCTCTGGGGCAGTTCTACTCTGTCCTACAGGGTCGCTTTGAGTCAGAATGGACTCAATGACAGCAGGGTTTTTGTTTGTTTGTTTTTTATTTCACAGAGAGGATTAAGTATAAAGAATTGTTATGGTGCATAAAGTTGTGAAGCAGGTAACTGAAAAGGTAAAAAGAAAACAGTAAGAAGCAAGAAGCAGCCATCAGTATTAAGGTGGGGGCAAGAGGTGGAGGGAGGGGGGGGAACAAAGGGATGACATTGGTATTGTTAAGTCTTAGAAGCTTGGCGAGGGGCCCCACAGAGCCAAACCCACACCTCTGAGGAGTGGGCACTGGGTGCCTGGTGATGGTGCCTCTGAGGGGGGTGTAATGAGGCTGGTTCTGGAAGGCTTGGGAAGACTGCAGACCTGATTCAGCTGCTGCAGAAGAAGGATCTGCTGCTGCGGGGTGAAGGAGTGTTGCTGGAGTGACGCCAGGAATCAAAAGCCAGCAGGAAGCCCATGGGAAGGAACAAGCTCCTTCCTCCTTCAGCCATGCTGTCTCCCTTTAGTGCCCCCTGTTGGCAGATCTTGACAGGGCGCCAAGTGTAAAACAAATGTGGCTTCCAGAGTCCCAGCCTGCTCATCCCAAAGCCCAGTCTGGAAGGGTGGGGCTGGAGCTGAGAGACAGTAGCTTAATAGCTACACAGCATCTGAACCCACCCTTCTACACATATTTGAACTTCCATGAAACAAAAACAACTCAGAATCTTTCATACAAATGCAGATGTTCTCACCCGCTCCTCAAAACGAGGAGTCAAAGGCTCATTAACCATTGTAACCATCGCTGGGAGACAGTCACATTATCCATTCTGGGCTTTGCGAATTCATCCGAAAATTCTGTCACAGGCCTGTGTGAGCATTATCTTACTCAAAGTCGAACTTGAAGAGTTAAGTTTCAACAAAACTTGTTTAAAATAATAAGGAGAAGGAGCAGAGAAGAATTTAGCACAAACACACACACAGGAAGGAGATATTTATAGCTTCTACAGTACTTGTTTCTCTAACGGAATACTTGGTTAGCAGTAGTTATTATTTATATCTTTCTTTTCCTATTGGGAGCCCTGGTGGCGCAGTGGTTAAGCACTTGGCTACTAACCGAAAGGTCGGTGGTTCAAACCTGCCAGCTGCTCTGTGGGAGAAAGATGTGGCGGTCTGCTTCCATAAAGATGACAGCCTTGAAACCCTCTGGGGCAGTTCTCGTCTGTCCTGTAGGGTCACCGTGAGTCAGAATCGACTCAGCGGCAGTGGGTTTGGTTTTTTTTTTTTTGGTTCTCCTGTTACTCATTCCATGTTTCCTTAGCTGTCAGTTAGGAACTCAGCTAATTAGGGTTCTTTACCTGAATGTCTAAATTGTCAGTGTTCCTGTTTTTTTTTTTTTTTTTTTTTTTTTTTAAATTACTATGGTTTTCCATTAACTTTTACTCTTGGAGATAGAAGTACTAAGAGATGCCCTAAAGAATCTACCCATATGATTACAGCCGTAGGCCTTCCTGCCCCCATTAGAGGCAGCAACCCAATTTCCTCTTACCCCAGCTAGTAGAGTGCTTTCCTTTTTTGCCTCTTGGCTCAGTGATTTGAGGATCCCAAAATGGCCAGATGGCAGTTCCACCTTCCAACTCACTGAAACCATTGTTATCTCCCTATAATGGAAGCATTCTTCCCTTTAACACCAGGGCCTCCATGCCAGCAAGTTAATAGGGAGGGTAATAGTGAGAGGACCATTCCCATTTCCAACCCTTGATTCCTGGACCAATTTTTTTTGGGTGGGAGAGACAACTAATTCAAAGCATATCGTGTGAGGTAGACCTCTGTCCTTTCAGAATATTATCTTGTAACTGTTGTCTTCAGTAGGCCATTCCATTCTCTTTTAGGCCTATTGATTATAGGTGATGGGATATGTGGTGAGACCAGTGAATACCAAATGTTGAGAGATACTACTTAATCACGGTACATGCAGTGTTTTTCAAACTGCAGGCCATGAACCATTACTGGGTTCTGAAACCAGTTTAGTGAGTTATGATGGTTTCCACTCACCCACCCCACGTTCTCTCTTCCTTCCTCGCTTCCTTCCTCCTTTCTTCCTTTCTCTCTCTCTCCTTCCTTCCTTCCTCTGTCTCTTTACTTCCTTCCTTCCTCCCTCTGTCTCTTTACTTCCTTCCTTCCTCTCTTTCTCTCCTTCCTTCCTCCCTCCCTCCTTCTTTCTTTCCTTCCTCTACCCTGCTCTGTCTCTCTCTTCTTCCAGCAAACTAGAATGTAGAGAGTCTGAAATATAAAATAAGTGTATCATACTCTGTACATGTAAGTATCATGATTTAAAAATTCATTTTATAATATAATTCATTGGGAAAGTACTTTGAGAGTCACAGTGGTTCACTTATCCTCCAGCCTTGTTGACTTAGCAGGGGTTGATTTTTCAGTCCCACTCCACATGATGTCAGTGTTGGTTGCAGTACTTCAGTGGCAGTAAACCCAAGAATGGGTCTCTGTGGAAATCTTATTTACAGTAGCAAGGTCAAAGGATGGCAGTCATAAGTGGGATCCCCTAGAATACGTAGTTTTTTTGGTTGTTTTGAGGATTAAATCAGACCAGTAACTAAATCCTGTGCTTAGTGTCTGTCTTGTAGCAGGAATTAGTTTCCACGTAATACACTCTGTTAAGTGTTATGGAGAAACAAAGACGTACCCAGCAGTGTGTTATTTGTGTAACATTTAACTTAAAAAATTACAGTTAAATTTACATTTTAAATTTAAATCTCCTACATTATACAGATGACTAGAATGGCCTAAATAGAGCCAATTCTGTGATTGAATACAATTTCACATCTCCTGTTAATAATCTATTCTGCTCTAGACCTACTCTCGTTCTCCAAAAGGTATTTTGTTCTTGGATCTGGAGAACCTTGTTTTAGTTCTAGGCTGGTAGAGGATCCAGGGGCCATGCTTTCTGGGGTCCCTTCAGTCTCAGTCAGACCATTAAGTCTGGTCTTTTTACTAGAATTTGAGTTCTGCACCCCACTTTTCTCCTTCTCCAACAGGGACCCTGTTGTGTTCCCTGTCAGGGCGGTCATTTGTGGTAGCCGGGCACCATCTAGTTCTTCTTGTCTCAGGCTGATGAAGTCTCTGGTGTATGTGGCCCTCTCTGTCTCTCGGGCTAATACTTTCCCTGTAACTTTGGTGTTCTTGTTTATCCTTTACTCCAGGTGGGTTGGGACCAATTGATGCGTCTTAGATGGCTGCTTGCTAGCTTTTAAGACCTCAGATGCCACTCACCAAAGTAGGATGCAGAACATTTTCTTAATAAACTTTGTTATGCCAGTTTACCTAGATGTTCCCTGAATGCATGGTCCCCAGACCCCCGCCCCTTCTACTCTGTCCCTCGAAGTGTTTGGTTGTATTCAGGAAATTTCTTAGCTTTGGCTTAGTCCAGTTGTGCTGACTTCCCCTGTAGTGTGTGCTGTCCTTCCCTTCACCTAAGATAATTCTTGTCTACTATCTAGTTAGTGAATAACCCTCTCCCTCCCTCCCCACCCTCGTAACCATCAAAGAATGTTTTCTTCTGTGTTTAAACCTTCAAAAACTGAAAATTTTCTTGATGTATTTTGTAATAGTTTTAAAAATGATAAACTCAAATTTTATGTTTTGCGTTCTGCTTTTTGTACTCAAGGACTTTTTTATTCATGTTGAGACAATACTCCAGCACTGACACAATGGCAGTGAAAGATTTAAAATAATCAGTTGCTAAAATGTAAGAGACAAGTAATTGAAGTCTATAGAATCTGAATTTTAGTCTGCCTCTTCACATATAAGAACAACTTTTCAATAACTGTAACTCCATGTTTGAAGAACTTTAACTGTTTCATGGGTGCATTTGTAGATGAATTAGGCTGTGTACATCCTCTGATTTTTAAATTCACTGTCCCTTGCCGTTTAAAGTTATCTTTTCAGATGTGTGCCAAAAATAGAATTCCTTGGAAGAGACTAATGGAGGCCAAGATAAGGTCACTGTTAGTTCCGATTTCACTATGCCGTTGTGAATTTGCTCTACTGCCTTGTCTTTTCTATTGAGTGCTTGTTTACAGATGGCCGTTTGGTGCTTACTATCCCTGTTGTGATGTTTTGTGCTGTCAGTTTTCCTCCACCACTCCACTTAGCATCTCCCCTACAGATGTGTTCGGAGAGGTTGTAAGCCTTTGCAAATATGGAAGATCTTTTGGCAGCTCCTATTATGTGACATAGGACCAATGTTTGTGAATTTACTGGTTTCTTTTCAAAGAAAGAACTGAGCCTCCTCTGATAACTGAAGTTCTGACACAGCCCGCTGCTTCCTGAGTGGGGCATAGATCAGAACCTGCAGAAACTCTATTGGTTCATTAATAGGATAGCTCTCAATGAAAGAGTAGATGTTGCTGGCGAATCAGAAATTTAAATCTCAGCTGTCTTCTTTCTAGGATGGTACTTAATTCTAATGGTTGTCTTTTTACTCTTTTTTTGGTGAAGTCTTTTGATGAGCATATTAAGTGTTTGATTTTTAGGAGCTTCCATTTATCTAGTCTCTCTTCTGGTGCTTGTGCATTGTTAGTTACGGTTCATATTGTGTTCATGCCATTTATTAGGGCTCCTAGCATTGTCCCTATTTTTTGTTCCATGATCTCTATCGTTTTTGATTTTATATTTAAGTCTTTGATCCAGTTTGAGTTAGTTTTTGTGCAGAGTGTGAGGTATGGGTCTTGTTTCAGTTTTTTGCAGATGGATATCCAGTTATGCCAGCCAGATTTGTTAAAGAGACTGTCTTTTCCCCAATCATTGGACTTTGGGCCTTTGTCAAATATCAGCTGCTCATAGGTGGATGAATTTATGTCTGGATTCTCAACTCTGTTCCATTGGTCTATGTATCTGTTGTAGTACCAATACGAGGCTGTTTTGACTACCGTGGCAGTATAATAGATTCTAAAATCAGGTAGTCTGAGGCCTCCCACTTTGTTCTTCTTCTTGAGTAATGCTTTATTTATTCGGGGCCTCTTCCCTTTCCATATGAAGTTGGTGATTTGTTTCTCCATCTCATTAAAAAATGCCGATGGAATTTGGATCAGGATTGCATTGTATCTGTAGATTGCTTTGGGTAGAATTGACATTTTCACTGTGTTGTCTACCTATCCATGAGCAAGGTATGTTTTTCCACTTGTGCAGGTATCTTTTAGTTTCTTGCAGTAGTGTCTTGTAGTTTTCTCTGTACAGATCTTTTACGTCTCTGGTTAGATTTATTCCTAAGTATTTTATCTTCTTGGGGGCTATTGTAAATGGTATTGATTTGGTGATTTCTTCTTCAAAGTTCTCTTTGTTGATGTAAGGAATCCAACTGATTTTTATATATCTTGTGTCTTTATACTTTGCTGAAATCTTCTGTTAGTTCCAGTAGTTTTCTTGTGGATTCTTTGGGGTTTTCTGTGTATAAGAACCTACCATCTGTGAATAGAGATACTTTTCTTCTTCCTTACCAGTTATTTCTTTTTCTAGCCTAATTGCTCTGGCTAGGACCTCTAGCACAGTGTTGCATGAGAGTGATGATAAAGGGCATCCTTGTCTTGTTCCTGATCTCAAGAGGAATGCTTTCAGACTTTCTCCATTTAGGATGATGTTGGCTGTTGGCTTTGTGTAAATGCCCTTAATTATGTTGAAGAATTTCTCTTCCTATTTTGCAGAGAGTTTTTTTTATCATGAATGAGTATTGGACTTTGTCAAATGCCTTTTCTGTATCAATTGATAAGAACATGTGGTTCTTGTCTTTTGTTTTATTTATGTAATGGATTACATTGATTGTTTTTCTAATGTTGAACCATCCCTGCATGCCTGGTATGAATCCCTCTTGGTCATGGTGAATTTTTTTTTTTTTTTGTATGTTGTTGAATTCTATTGGCTAGAATTTCTTTGAGGATTTTTGTGTCTATGTTCACGAGGGATATTGGTCTTTAATTTTCTTTTTTTGTGGTGTCTTTACCTGGTTTTGGCATCAGGGTTATGCTGACTTCATAGAATGAGTATGGGAGTATTCCATCCTTTTCTATGCTCTGAAATACCTTTAGTAGAAGTGGTGTTATCTCTTCTCTGAAAGTTTCGTAGAATTCTCCAGTGAAGCTACCCAGCCAAGGGCTTTTTTTTGTTGGGAGTTTTGTAATTACCTTTTCGATCTCTTGTTTTGTTATGGATTTATTTAGTTGTTCTACCTCTGTTTGTGTTAGTTTAGGTAGGTAGTGAGTTTCTAGAAATTTGTCCATTTCCTCTAGGTTTTCAAATTTGTTAGAGTACAATTTTTCATAGTATTCTGTTACCATTCTTTTAATTTCAGTTGGGTCTGTTGTGATATTGCCCATCTCATTTCTTTTTCGGGTGATTTGCTTCCTCTCCTGTTTTTCTTTTGTCAGTTTGGCCAATGGTTTATCAATTTTGTTAATCTTTTCAGAGAACAAGCTCTTTCAATTCTTTTTCTATTTTCTATTTCTTTTAATTCTCCTCTAATTTTTATTATTTGCTTTTTCTGGTGCTCAGGGGCTTCTTTTGCTGCTCTCTTTCTATTTGTTTGAGTTGTAGAGTTAATGTTTTGATTTTGGCCCTTTCTTCTTCTTAGATGTATGCATTTATTGCTATAAATTGACCGCTGAGCACTGCTTTTGTGCTGTGTCCCAAAGGTTCTGGTAGGATGTGTTTTCATTCTCATTTGATTCTGTGAATTTCTTTATTCCATCCTTAATATCCTTGGTAACTCAGTGGTTTTTTAGCAAGGTGTTGTTCAGTGTCCATGTGTTTGATATTTTTATTTTTCTTTTTGTTATTGATTTCTACTTTTATGGCTTTATAGTCAGAAAAAATGCTTTGTAATATTTTGATGCTTTGGATTCTGTTAAGGCTTGATTTATGGCCTAATATGTGGTCTATTCTGGAGAATGTTCCATGTGCGCTGGAAAAGAAAGTATACTTGGCTGCTGTTGAGTGGAGTGTTGTGTATATGTCTGTGAGAGCAAGTTGGTTGATTGTGGCATTTAGATCTTCCATGTCTTTATTGAACTTCTTTCTGGATGTTCTGTTGTTCACTGAAAGTGATGTGTTAAATTCTCCTACTATTATTGTGGAGCTGTCTATCTCTCTTTTCAATGCTGTTAGAGTTTGTTTCATGTATTTTGGAGCACTGTCATTGGGTGTGTAAATATTTATTATGGTTATGTCATCCTGGTGTACTGACACTTTATTCATTATATAGTGTCCTTTCTTATCCTTTGTGGTGGATTTTACTTTAAAGTCTGCTTTGTCAGAGAGTAATATTGGCACTCCTGCTCTTTTCTGATTGTTGTTTGCTTGACATTTTTTTCCCCATCCTTTGAGTTTTAGTTTGTTTGTGTCTTTAAGTCTCTAAGGTGTGTCTCTGTAGGCAGCATATAGACAGACCATGTTTTTTTATCCATCTTGCCACTCTCTGCCTTTTTATTGGTGCATTTAGTCCATTTATATTCAGTGCAATTATTGACTGGTATGAGTTTAGTGCTGTCATTTTGATGTCTTTTTTTTGTGCGTGCTGTTGACAGTTGCTTTGTTCCACTTAATTTTCTGTGCTGAGTCGTTTTTCTTTATGTATTTTCTTTTCATCTTTTTCTTTGTTGTTGATTTTGTATTTGCCGAGCCTTAGTGTTTTCCTTGTTTTTTATTTTGATGTGTAGGATTGTTAGTGTCCTTTGTGGTTATCTTAATATATACCCCTATTTTTCTAAGTTTAAACCAATCTTTTATTTCTTTAATCACCTTGACTTCCTCTCCATATGAAAGATCTATGACTACCTTTTTTTAGTCCCTCCTTTTTGTTTTAATGTTGTCATCTTTTACATATTGATGTCTCTGCTTCCCTATTTACAGTGTTTTAGCTTTGATTTATTTTTGTGACTTCCCCATCTGGGTTTATATCTGGTTGCTCTGTCCTGTGTTCTAGTCTTGGGTTTTTATCTGATGTTATTGATTTTCTAACCAGAGGACTCCCTTTAGTATTTCTTATAATTTTGGTTTTGTTTTTTTTGCAAATTCCTCTAACTTCTGTTTATCTGGAAATGTGCTAATTTTGCATCATATTTGAGAGACAGTTTTGCTGGACATATAATTCTTGGCTGGCAGTTTTTTTCCTTCAAGGCTTTATATATGTCATCCCATTGCTTTCTTGCCTGCATGGTTTCTGCTGAGTAGTCCGAGCTCATTCTTATTGACTCTTATTTGTAGATGACTTTTTGTTTATCCCTAGGTGCTCTTAAAATTCTATCTTTATCTTCATTTTGTCAAGTTTGATTATAATACGTCTTGGTGGCTTTCTTTTGGGATCTACTTGTGTGGGGTTCGATGAGCATCTTAGATAAATATCTTCTCATCTTTCATGATATCAGGGAAGTTTTATGCCAACAAATCTTCAACAATTCTCTCTGTATTTTATGTTGCTCCCCACCCCTCTCCCCGTTCTGGTACTCCAGTGGCTCGTAGGTTATTCCTCTTGATAGAGTCCCACATAATTCTTAAGGTTTCTTCATTTTTTTAAATTCTTTTATCTGATTTTTCCTCAAATAAGTTGGTATCAAGTGCCTTATTTTCAGTCTCACTAATTCTGACTTCTATTGCCTCCATTCTGCTCCTATGACTTTTTATTGAGTTGTGTAATTCTCAAATTTTATTGTTAATCTGGATTTCTGTTTGCTGTCTCTCTATCGATTCTTGAAACCTGTTAAATTTGTCATGATGCTCTTCTCTAATTGTCTTAAGTTCCTCTGTTGCTTTGTCTGTGTGTTCCTTGGCTTGTTCAGCATTTTGAATGATCTCCTTCCTGATCTCTTGAAGAGTTCTGTATGTTAATCTTTTGTATTCTACCTCTGATAATTCCAGAAAGTTCTTTTCCTCTGGAAGATTTCCTGATTCTTTGTTTTGGGGGCTTTCTGAAGCCATCATGGTCTGCCTCTTTATGTGATTTGATATTGACTGTTGTCTCTGAGTCATCAATAAGTTATTATATTTATTTATTTTATGTTTGCTTACTGAGTCCTAGCTTCTTGTTTTGTTTTGTTTTGATATGCCCAGATAGACTGGTAGCATGAGCTAGTTTGATTACTGGCGTTTTTGAAACTCTAATGCCCTGTCACCAGGTGGTTAGATCTGTTACTATGTATGTGAGCCCTGGAATCCATTTACTTCTCTTGTATGCATTCAGCTCAGGTGTCTAGGTAGTTAGTCACCAAGTGTGTGGTGCAGGCTCTCACCTACAGTGCTAGACGGGCAGTGGTGATTGGTGTAGGCACAGGTGTCTGGCTGCATTGAGGGTCATGTGCTGAGCAAGGCAGGGGGCTGACGGCTACCCCTGAGTGTCTGAGAGGAAAGTGTGTCCCTGTTCCCTAGAGTGTGTAGGTGGGTTGATTTTGCAGCTGGACTGTGGGCACCTAATGCTGTTGGCTGTAAGGACTGGGAGGCACCAGTTATTCTTGGACCCCTGTCACATGTGGCTAGGTGGCGTGTGTGGAACCACCAGTCCTCAGGCCCCTCATGTGGGTAGGTGAGGACCCTGCTTAATGGGCAGAGCGGTGTCCAATGTCAGAAATCTGCCACTCCACCATATAGCTGATACAGTTGAATTTAGGCTTCATGTTTATACCCTGTTACACTGTGGTAATGAGGGCCTACACTGTTGAAATGGGCCCACACAGGTCTATGTGGGGGTGAAAGACATTCAAAGTCCGTGGATCCTGTATGCCTGTGCCTAGGCAAAGGAGCTGTGTCTACCCTGAGTTTCCGGCTTAGGGGAGCTGGCAGATTATTTTTTCCTGTTTTTAATTTGTTCCCTTTCCAAGGCCCGGAGACTGGCATGTGATGGGTCTGACTTCTGGCCCAGGGGTTGTGGCAATCACTGAAGCCGGCCTGGAAGCCAGTGCAGAGTAGGAAGGAGGCAGGTAAATGCGAGACAGGTTCTTCCCAAATGGGGTGTTTTTTGATCCGCACGGTAGGTCAAACGCAAGTACTTATCTTTTGCGGATTGAATGCTGCTTTTCACTTAATCTGGATGCTTGAGTAGACTGTCCACCACTTGGTCTCTCCCGATGTGGAAGACACGTCCTGAATGCCACTGCTTGCCTCACTGCCCACGCCAGCAAATCCAGCCTGCAAGGTGTCAGTTCTTGCTGGGTGAGATCTGGCAACTCCTTGCTGTTTCCAAACCGTCTCTCCCTCCCCCTGCTACTCAGTCCAGTTCTGCAACTTTGCCTTTGATGTTCAGGGCTCTTGCATTGTCATATATAATTGATTCACTTATTTTCTCAGGTCTTTGTTGTAAGAGGGACCACAGGAAGTGTCTGAGTACTCCTCCATCTTGGCCCCACCTCTCTCCCTTTTTTTTCTTTGGAGACTCTCTGGTCATCTGTGGAAGACAACTGTCCTTAGCTGTGTGGAGCCAGATTTGTTTGTTTCTACTTCCTTTTATGTGGTCACTCAGAGCAGCCCGCAGGAACCATTTGCCTGCCAAATATTCTAGCACCAGCATGGAGAAACATAAGCTGGTGTTCTTTATTTTTGAGAACATTGGCAGCTGACGTGACCCCCATGTTGTATGTGGTTATGACTTTAGAGATAATTTTTAGCAAAGTTAATTTGCTTCACAGCTGTGGTGCAGTTAGCAGACGGAGTGCAGACTTGAGCTCTCTCGGGCTGTTCAGCTCCTGTTCTTTGCCTTTGTCCTCTGGCCCCACCGATCATCTGTGTTCACCTAAAGGTAACCATACTAATGGTATTTCAAAGCATTCTAACTCTGTTATTGTTTTGAGGTGAAGCTAATAAATGAAGGATTCATTTAGATATGCAAAGTCTACCCTCACCTCTTCGATTTTGATGAGTATGTTTCTGAAATCCACAGTAATAGGAGAATTCACTTTTCTGTTTTAAAGGTCCTTATTTAATAATATTTTCTTAATTTTCAGAGTTTCTTTCTTTCCTCTAATGATCATTGCTCAAACCTCCACTCCTTCTTCACCAACTCTCTCAACTTCCTTTTCTTATTACAACACCCTCATCTCCCCCTTTGAATCATCTGGAGTAATTTTTTTTTTTTTTATTGTACTTTAGATGAAGGTTTACAGAACAAAATAGTTTTTCATTAAACAGTCAGTACACATATTGTTTTATGACATTGGTTAACAACCTCATGACATGTCAACACTCTCCCTTCT
The DNA here is from genome assembly GCA_030035585.1 of Dugong dugon. Lineage (NCBI taxonomy): Eukaryota > Metazoa > Chordata > Mammalia > Sirenia > Dugongidae > Dugong > Dugong dugon. The sequence continues at coordinate 5,720,129 of CM057477.1, forward strand.
CGACCTTGGAGAACTCATCTGGAGTAATTTGTGGTTTGGGTTTATTAGATCTGAAATTCCCACATGCCTGAATTTTGTATAAGAGACACTTGCATTTTTGGAGAAATTACTCCACTCTTCACTCCATCTCAGGGAAGAAAAAAATTTAATGTGGGGCAAAAGGGAGAAGGGAGACTAAGATATATTGAGCATGTGGTGTGTACTAGGCCTTGTTCCAGACTCTACTCGCCTTTAATTATGTTGATCAAATATAAAAAGGACAGGGTATTGAGAGGTGAGCTTACATAAAATTTCCTTGTTCAGCAGAATTCACTGCGTTAATGCCTACGAAATATGGACTATCAAGGGATGGAAATCGCCTTTTCACTGGTATTGGCCATCCTAATGGCATTTCAGTGGGATGAATGGCATATTAAACTGAACTCTGCACATTCTCCATTTGTGCAGATTGTGTGAAGTGTGGTTATATCACCTGTGATGTGTTGTCATTATGTGAGCTCCTCATTTCAGCCACCATGGAATGGAGAGACTCTTGCTCCCTTCCTAGCCTCTTGATGCCCTGGTGGTGCAGTGGTTAAGAGTTATGCCTGCTAACTGAAAGGTCGGTAGTTTGAATCCACCAGCTGCTCCTTAGAAACCCTGTGGGGTAGTGCTACTCCGTCCTGCTATGAGTTAAAATTGACTCGACGGCATTGGCTTTTTCCTGGCCTCTTAAGGTAGACCCAAGGTTGACCTAGGTTGAAGACACATCTGTGTGAGATCAATATTAATTCCAGTTTGTAGATAGTTTTAGATTTTCTAGGTGTCACTTCAGATTTCTCTTTATCCACATTTTTCTTGGGTAGTGTTAAGTGACTCTACAAATCAAATTAAGTTGACTTTTAGAAGATATTTAGAAGAGAAAGATATTGGCAAGGAGAGAACTGCAAGTGGGAGCAGGAGCTCCAGATGGCTAAGCTTTGAGGTGGCTGAAAGCTTGGGGCCTATGTGCCATGGTCTCTGTAGCTGCATGGCTGAGGTTTGTTGTGGCCTCTGAGTGGGCCAGTAAATCCTAGTCTGAACTTATTATCTGTTTAGGCTTCTGATGATGTTTTGTGTAGTGTGGAACCCCTTCCCCAGGTCTAAAATGCACATCTTGAGGGCAGCCCGAGGCTCCCCCAATGTTATATGGTTGGTATATTCTCGAGAAGTAGAACCAAGCAACACTCAGAAATTAAATTGTTAAATTCATCAAGCAAGGTGGCTGTTTAAGGATACACAGTAAATCCTTTGTGGGGTATAAAACAGTAACTGCTTACATGTTTATAGCAATTTTTCAGTTGATTCCTCTCCTATTCGTTATCATACCTGCACTTGATGTCTTTATGAGGTGCGCAGAGTGGATGCCATCATCCTCTTTTTTTGAAATAACAGCTTTATTGAGATACATCTAGCTGTTGCAGCCACTCTCAAGAAATGGGATTCACCCTCCGCCCAGAACTGATAACACTACACGCATACCAACAGGTCGTGGAAAGGTTTATTACTCACATAGTGAGATTTTCTGGGGATAGCAGGGCAGCTCACAAGTAGGTCTAAAATGGCTTGAGATAGCACAGAGAAGAGATGGGCTTGGGGTTTTGTGTATGTGTGTGTGTTTTAAGCCAATCACTTTTTTTTTTCTTTTTATTGTGCTTTAGATGAAGGTTTACAGAACAAACTAGTTTCTTATTAAACAGTACACATATTGTTTCATGACATTGGTTAACAACCCAACGACATGTCATCACTCTCCCTTCTCGACCTTGGGTTCCCTATTACCAGCTTTCCTGTCCTCTCCTGTCTTCTAGTCTTTGCTCCTGGGATGGTGTTCCCCTTTAGTCTCATTTTGTTTTATGGGCCTGTTTAATCTTTGGCTGAAGGGTGAGCCTCGGGAGTGACTTCATTACCGAGCTAAAGGGGTGTCCGGGAGCCATACTCTCGAGGTTTCTCCAGTCTCTGTCAGAACAGTAAGTCTGGTCTTTCTTTGAGTTAGAATTTTGTTCTACATTCTTCTCCAGCTCTGTCTGGGACCCTTTATTATGATCCTTTTCAGAGCAGTCAGTGGTGGTAGCTGGGCACCATCTAGTTGTACTGGACTCAGTCTGGTGGAGGCCGTGGTAGTTGTGGTCCATTAGTCCTTTGGACTGATCTTTCCCTTGTGTCTTTAGTTTTCTTCATTCTCCCTTGTTCCCGAAGGGGTGAGACCAGTAGAGTATCTTAGATGGCCGCTCACGGGCTTTGAAGACCCCGGACGCTACTCACCAAAGTAGAATGTAGAACATTGTGTTTATAGACTATGTTATGCCAACTGAGCTAGATGTTCCTCAAGACCATGATCGGGGTTTGGTGTTTTTAATGGAAGTTAGGGGATGGGGTTAAGGGGTGTGAGTTCCTACAAGTGGTTTGAACATCCTGCTGATGCCATAAAAGGGAGCCACTTGGGCCTTCTTTTCAGCTTGTCCAGATGTAGGACAGAAGGGGAAGAAGGAGGGGTAAAGCTTAAAAGCCGTCAGCAATCAGACATTAAAAATGGAGTCAGGTTCTTTATGCCATTCTCATACCATTAAATCCACACATTTAAAGTGTATAATTCAGTAGTTTTTATTATTTTCATAGAGTGTTTTGTAGTATATATATTATAGACACTCTAATTTCAGAACATTTTCATGACCCCAGAAAGAAACCCCTTACCCATTAGCAGTCACTCCCTATTTCCTCATCCTCTCAGCCCCTGGCAACCACTAATATACTTTCTGTCTCTATGGATTTGCCTGTTTGAGGCATTTCATATAATGGGATTATACAACACGTGGCCCTGTATGTCTGGCTTCTTTCAGTTAGAATAATGTTTTTAAGATTCATTCATGTTATAGCATGTATTGGTACTTCAGTCCTTTTTATGGCTACAATATTCCATTGAATGAATATACCACATTTTGTTTATCCAGCTATTTGTTGATAGACATTTGAGTTGTTTCTACTTTTTGGCTGTTATGAATAATGCTGCTATATACACATTTGTGTGACAGGTTTTTGCATAAACATATGTTTTCGATTCTTCTAGGTATATGATTAGCAGTGGAATTTCTGGGTTGTATGGTAACTATGTTTAACGTTTTGAGAAACTGCCAAGCTGTTTTCCAAAGTGACTTCACCAATTTACCAATTTCCACTAGCAATATGTGAGGGCTCAAATTTCCCCACATCTTTTGTAATACTTGTTATAGTCTGCCTTTTTTATTTTAACCATCCTAGTGGGGGTGAAATGGTACCCCACTGTGGTTTTGATTTGCATTTTCCTAATGACTAATGACTTCGAGCATCTTCTTTGGAGAAACGTCTTCAAATTCTTTGCCCATTTTTAAATTGGGTTATTTGTCCTTTTATTGTTGCATTGTAAGAGTTCTTTATATATTCTGGGTACAAGTCCCTTATCAGATACATGATCTGCAAATATTTTCTCTCATTCTCTGGGTTATCTTTTCACTTTCTTGATGGTGTCCTCTGAAGCATAAAAATTTTTCATTTTAACCATATCCAGTTTATTTTTCCCCTTTTTGTTGTTTGTGCTTTTGGTGTTATATGCTTAATCAGAGGTACCAAATGTGTATGCCTATGTTTTCTTGTAAGAGTTTTATAGTTTAGCTTTAATATCTAGGTCTATGACCCATTTTGAGTTAATTTTTGCATATGGTGTAAGGCAAGGGTTGATCTTCATTCTTTGCATGTGGATATTCAGTTGGCCCAACACTACTTGCTGAATAGGCCATCATGCCTTTTTATAGCTGAGCAAACATGTATCTTTATTCATTTATTTATTAAATATTTGTTGAGTGCTGTTCCATGCACTGAGGTTCTAGACTTGAATAGGACAGACATCAATATGTAAATAAGAGTTCCAGAAATGGTCACTGTTATCTTCTATGTACTATGAAGGTTCAGAGAAGGCTAGGCCAGTGAAGACTTGAGCAAAAGTGAAGACAGCTTGAAAGATGAATGGAAGCTTGTCAGGTGGATAGATTAGCTTGTGCAAAGGGACAGAGGCATGAAGCAATTTGGGAATTATAAGTAGATGATTGTAGCTGTAGTGGAGGGACTCGGGAATGTTGGGGATGAGACTGGAGAAAAATCTGGGTCTAGCTCATGAAAAGAATGTGAACTTTCCTGTAGATGAAGGAGAACAGCCCAAGGGTTCTGTGGAATTGGAGGAGGATGTAATCAGATCTTTGTTAAGAAAGGTCTCTCAGGTAAAGGCCTAGAGGGCGAACAGGGCAGAGTGATTCTGGAGGCAGAAAGACAACGGTGGAGGCCACTGGGGCAAATCAGGGGTGATGTAGTGAGGGCTTGCACCATGGGAGAGACACTGGTGTGTAATGGAAAGGAGGGTGTGGCGTTCAAAGTGTGAGGCCAGGAAAATGTAGATCAAATGTATAGCCTGGAGAATTACACATAATTTAATATGAGTGATAGGACATACAGGTTGGAACTTGTAATTAATAATTCACTTGAACATTATAATTGATGGTGAGGATGACCATTGCCACTAATGGTTAGGTCTGTTCCATTAAGAGGAAGGCCCGGGGTCGACCTGAAGTGTTAAGCTATTTCCTCAGCAGAAATATGCCTCATCAATGTTTGGTTCTTCATGTGGTGAATTTTAGGCTTTTGGTCAATTGTTTTATCAGTTTACATATGTATATATGGCTCCTTTTTCTCTCTCTGATTTTCTTCAGTGAACAATAAAATTTTGTGAAGTAAACAGAATTATGACAACTATGTCATGGAGAACTGATAGAGGTCTCTGTTTTATTAAGTCAGGATTCTAAAGTATTTTTGGTTGATGGACCCTTTTGAAAATCTAATGAGTAATTATGGATTTGTCTTCTGAGGCGTCTCTGGGTGGGTTCAAACCACCAACCTTTTAGTTAGTAGTTGAGCACTTAACCACTTGCACCACCCAGGGACTTTTTTTCAACTAAGAAAACCCTGTGGAACAGTCCTACTCTGTAACACATGGGATCACCGTGAGTAAAATTGACTCAACAGCACAAGAGAACGTAATAATAAATTACTTTTAAATTTCTAGGTACCATCTTTATTTACCCTGAATGAATCATTGCTTTAAAAAAAAGATTTCCCTTGCAGTATAGATATTATGTTAATTGGTTGCTTTTCTGAATTCTCAGTGCAGACAGTTTGACTGTGTGTTTAGTGTTGTACAGTCTGCAATATTCAGTTTCTGTGTAGATGAGTTTCCACATTATTTTATTCATTCCCTAACATATTTTGATATCACATGAAGACCTAGCTCTTCTGATATCAGAACCTGAGTGTAATCTTGAACCATATAAACCCGTTCTCTAGTTGATTCCGACTCATAGTGACCCTGTAGAACAGAGTAGAACCGCCCCATAGGGTTTCCAAGGGGCGGCTGGTGGATTCGAACTATTGACCTTTTGGTTAGCAGCCAGGCTCTTAACCACTACACCACCAGGGCTCCCTTGAACCATATAGCTCTATTTAAACAGAATCTTTGTTCTGAAGCAGAATGTCCTGGACCACATAGAATGCCCTTTTTTGTGCATGTGGGCCAGTATCACCAGTCTTTTGATCTCAGGTGGCTGGCTACTAGATATACTTCACATAAAAGTGCAGAGATACTCTAAACCTAGATTTTCGCTTTTCTGTGGGACCTTACGGCTAAACTCATGTAGAAAACAGAAATTTTGGGCTTATGAGACTGGATGATAGTCTCTAAAAGTCTACCAAAAAAAAAAAAAATCTATATTACACGAGTTTCTCTTACCATCCCCCAGGCACTCCGTCATTATAATTCACTCTGACTTTGAAATCTATAGGTAGAAAATGAATACTATCTGTTACCTTGTGAAATACAGAATAACATCACAACAGTTCATATAAGAGCAGTAACTTTTATAAGAGCAGTAACTTTTCCCTAGACGGTGGTTGTGGGTGGGAGGGGTTTCCTTGTGTGTTCATCATGGTCTCTTTATGTAGTTAGCTTTTCATTTTTTAAGGAAGGAAAATGGCAAGAGTCAGCTGGGTATTCAGTCAACCACAAGCTTCACTGTTAGTCATTCTCAAAGATTCTCATAAATGTAGTGTAGCCTCACTGAGCTCAGTCTTTGATAGAGAGACCGGGTTCCTTATGCATCGAAAACAATAACGATGTTAACTGCAGGACTTGGAATGCAGCTTCAGAAAGCATATGTCGCACTGAACAGGTAGCCTGTTAGCCCTGTTCTCATGGGAGAATCCTTTTAAGCAGTACAAACTTGCAAGCCATCTCCCTAGCAAAGAAAGAGTGGAGGTGGGCAGGAGTCAAGATTGACACAGCAATTCTGTGCTCCCTTGTGGTTTGCGATCAGCAAGCTGTTGCCCATACATGCAAAAGGTTGTTTGAAGTGAGCTTTCCTGTGTTTCCATAGCAGCAGTCACCTGAATGATTTCACTCGTTTTTGGATTCTTTTTCCTTCTCTATTTCTCGCGGATGCAGGATTAAACAAACAGCATATTTAGGTCAGGGAAAGAGATGTTTGCTAATATAAATGCCAGGCTGAGCATTCTGGGAGAGGGATTTCTTGCAGCTGATGAGCACGCTTTGTGCCTCCCAGCAGCTTCTGCAGCAGGGTGGCTGTCTGGCACTGTCTCTTTCATTTTGGGCAGGTTCTGAGATTCAGAACAATCCCAGGCAGATCACTGGAGCCGGCAGTTTTCCAGTAACCCACGTAAATCTTCTGCTGGCTTGTGCATTGGTGTGAACAGTGAAGCTCTCTGTTGGAAAAGAGACACTTTAAAGGTTTCGGTGCATCCGAGGTGTGTCATCTTGTTTTTGCACCACCCCTCCTGTCTTACACTCCGAGCCTGGATTTTTGTCAGGCTGTTGGGCAGGGAGACGATTCTAGTGCGGCAGCTCGGAGCTTCCTTCTGTGACGGTACCGGTGACTGCTTGTCTTGAAGATGGTACAGTGGAAGACTGTTTCTGAAGAGCCCCAGAAGGTGATGTGGAAATGAAGTAGAGATTGCTGGAAATCTGAACATCCACGCCTTGGGGATGGGTTGCACTACTAGTGTGATTCTGTTCAAAGGCATCCACACCGTGTTTGAAAGGAACTGTGCGTATATGTGCAAACAGCAAGGAGAGAATAATGTCCTTGAATATACAGCATACAATTGGACAAAAGAAGATTCAGAACTATTGATCTCCTCCTCTCTGGTAAATGTTGTCTTGCTTAATTGACAAGCAGTTGAATAGTGTTTGAATAAACCAGTCTTTACTTGTAAAGCAAATACATTTATATATTTACTTATTTCAGGGTACTTGTATGTGCATAGTCCGTGTGTAAAAATGGGGAATTGGTGGCCTCCAGTTTGAATTATTAGGTGCCTGTTTCTGTGAGAATGCTGTGTATCTATCAGAGACAAACACACAGAGAGGGGCTTTAGTAGGATATTCTATTGCAGAATGTTTTTTTTTTTTAAGTTAGCTTTATGAACTTACATGATCTTGCTATTACTTGGCCAAGTGTGTATTTAGGATATTATGTATCTGGATTCTCTAGCAGATTGGTGAATTATTCAGCCCCTCTTACTTGGCTAGGTTTTTCTTACTAATGGCTTACAGGCAGTGCTACCATTCAGGGGGAGAAACTTAAAGGGAGCATGGAAGAAAACTGTGTGGGCCTGGGAAACATCTTTACAGTATTACTGTTTTTAAAAAATCCAACTGTTTGCACTGTTTTGTGGGGAAGGCTCTTTAGAGTGAAAGGAAGCTTAATTGGACACGACGCCTGTGTGTTCTCTCTGCCTTTTCTGCGCACAAGGAGGTAGAGAGGCTCAGATGGGTGTGCCTCCCGAGGGCCTTCTCGCACCTACCAGGCTTCTGAGGAAGCTGCATCTTGGCTGCCTCCTCCCTCAGGACACCTTGCCTTTACCCTTCTGTTCCTATTGCCATTTGTGTCGGAACGTGGAGAATAATGCATGGGAGAGTTGCTGTGTATGGGTCTTGCCAGCAGCCCCTGGCTGCAGCGTTGCGTGCAGGAACCCTGAGCCCTTCCTCGGTTGTGAGGCTGCCACCCCAGACTGTGAGCCTGTGGTTGTGTGCCACACATACCTGGGGATGGGACTGGGTTGTCTCAGCCTTGCAGGAGCCTGCAGAGAGGGTACATTTTGTGGAGGGGCTTGTGTGACGTTAAAATACTTGGGAGGAAGGAAAGGAGAGAGTGTCACTTGACGCATCAGAGGCAGTCTGGAAGTCAGTGTTGTATGTGGGTACGGGACTTAAGTGGTGCTATATTAACTGTTCAGTATTTTAAACTCTAATGTATTTTGGGACATGCTTTTGAGAGTAATCATCAGAGTTAGAAGGGCCAGCTCATTGTGGCGTTCTGTTTCCTCGGACAGTACAGCCCATAACCCCGACGGCCCCTAGCACCTACGTGGGCCACTACTTGCAGTCAAGCTTCTGCTCTCTCAGGCCAGACTGACTTGAATTTGGATAACCTGCCTTTAAGAGATTACGCTTATTTTTATTTTATTATTTTTTTCACGAGGAATAGTATTACCCTGACGGGGGCTTTGTTTTTGGCCGGGGGCTTTGTCAGCGCGCTGGGACTCCTGTGCATTGTGTCTCACCCTCTCTGCCCAGCAGCAGAGGCAGATGACATCACGGTACGTGCATGTGACGAAAGTGTGGCTGAATGGAAAGACCCCGTCTCCCCGCTTCTGTCCTGGCCTCCGTGGTCTCTTCTCCACACCCCAGCTAGAGTGGTCCTTTAAAAACAAAGCCAGACCTTGCCACACCTCTGCTCAAAACCCTTCAGCAGCGCATAGTCAAATCCAGAATCCTTACAGTGGCCTTGTAAAGCCTTCCAGCTCTGGCCCCGGCACCGCCTCCCGGCACCCCCTGCCCCCATTTACTTCTCTCTTCTCTTCTCCTTGTTCCTCGCTTTGCTGCAGCCACACAGACTGCCTTCTCTTCTCTCTTCGAACAGCCTTTATGAAGGTGTTTACACAGTTCATTCCTTGAGCTCACTCAGGTCTTTGTCACATCTCACCTTCTCGGTGGGGTTTCTCTGACCGGCCTCTTCACTCTTTCCACACCCTCAGCGTGCCCTTCCTGCTTCGCTGCCTTCATGTCGTCAGTGTTCATCTCCATCCGGCACACCGTTCCTCAGGAATGTTGGCTTCACTATAGGCGCTTGCTGCTAACTGAAAGGTCAGCCATTCGAACCCACCAGCTGCTGCCTGGGAGAAGGGTGTGGTGATCTGCTTCTGTGAAGATTACCCCTTGTGTTGAGTCGATTCTGATTCATAGCAACCCTACAGGACAGAGTAGAACTGCCCCACAGGGTTTCCAAGGAGTGGCAGGTGGATTCCAACTGCTGACCTTTTGGTTAGCAGCCGAGTTCTTAACCACTGCACCACCATTGCTCCTATGGGGCAGTTCTGCCCTGTCCTGTAGGGTCACTATGAATCAGAATCGACTCAACACAATGGGTAATCTTTACAGAGGCAGAAGCAGACTCTGGGGCATTTCTACCCAGTAGGGTTGCTGTGAGTTGGAATCAACTCGACAGCAACAAGTTTGGTTTGGTTTTTCTATAGTAGCAGTAATTAGTACTAATAAGTGTAGTTATAGAAATAAATGTAACAAGAAGTTTTATGACAGCAGGGATTTTTGTCTGTTTTATTCATCACTGTGTCCCTAACTACTAGAACAGTGCCTGGCTTGTAGTAAATTGTCAATAAATGGAATGAATTCAGATGAAATATAGTTTCATTGTCCTGAACTTGAACTTGGAGAAGCTAGCCAATAGCTACTGAGAAGATAGGTTATAATCACTATTATTCCAAAGTCTATAAGAAAAAATTTTTTGGTGGTTTCACCCAGACAATATCTAGCTCATCTTTGATAATTTCTCCCAGCCTCTTCACTTATTCAGCTACCTAGAATTATACTTTCCAGTCTTTTTTTCCTGGGGTTCAAGTCTAAATATTGTATGGGTTTGCTATGGCCACAATTGACAATTTCTTGTTCTGTCTTCGGATATTATCGATCTTAGCTATTGGGCCCTATTCCATGGTATAGGAATTCGGGGGAGCTCTGGTGGTGCAGTGGTTAAGTGTTTGGCTGCTAATCAAAAGGTCGGCAGTTGGAATCCACCAGCCACTCCCTGGAAACCCTGTGGGGCAGTTCTACTCTGTCCTTCCTATAGGGTTGCTATGAGTCAGAATTAGTTCGATGATAGTGGGTTTGGTTTTGGTTTGGTACTGTCCTTTGGTACAAATGATTAATGTGCTCAGTTGCTAACAAAAAGGTTAGAGGTTCGAGTCCACCCAGAGGCACCTTGGAAGAAAGGCCTAGTGATCTATTTCCAAAAAATCAGCCACTGTAAACCCTACGGAGCACAGTTCTACTCTGATACACATGGGGTCACTGTGAGTCAGAGTTGACCCAACGGCAGCTTTTTTTTCTTTTTTAAATGTCTTTTGAGCCCCTTAGACCCTCTCTTAAGGGAGCCCAGCCCACTGGCGCTCCTTTGGGGCCTGCATGCAGAGGAAGCTGCCCTCTTTAGGCACACGTAGGTCCTTGTCAGGCTCCTCAGCCTTGGTGGTGGGGTGAGTATCCTGACTCCAGCTCAGGTGACTGCTCTAGCCTGGGGATCTGCCTCAGGTGAGAGGGCTGGACTTCACCTGCTCCTCATAGAGCAGGACCCCCACCCCCACCCCCACCACACAGTACTTACCAAACCTCTGTGGAGGGAAAGTCATATTCACAGAGGGGAGCCTGAGGGGCTGGAGGTCCGTCCACGTTCACCGTTCTTCTTGAGACTTTGAATATCTTAACCATCTGCGGGTCAGTTAGAGACCCACGGGCCTGGCCTGCCTCGGTTTTGCCTCAGTGAAATTTCTTCTCCTGAATGGAGCTTCGGTGTTTTTATCTTGGCTGACACTGAAGAACATCATAAGAAACGTCCTTAGGAAAGTGACATCTACTGTAGGGATATTGTTGAGGGCATTGCTCATTTTGAGAGGCTGTATAGCATAGTGGTTGAAAGTGCAACTCTGGGGGGACAGCCTTTGGGTTTGAATCCCAGAGCCACAGCTTAACAGCCATGTGACTTCGGGCAATTTACTTAACTGTTCCATTTTTCAGCTACCTTCTCTGTTACACGTGGATAATGACAGTGCCTGCTCACTGAGTTATGAAATGAGTGGATATATCTAAAGTTCTTCAGACAGTGTCTGGCACGTAAGTGCTGAGTGCTAGCTAGTGTTACCATTATCAGTATTTCTATTTTTCAGTGTCTCCTTTATGAGGAACCTTGGAAGAAATTTCTTCTCTCAGTATCGGGAATAGTTATGCTTTTCCTGAGCAACTGCTTTGTTTTTATTATGTATATTGTGTTTCATGTAACTGATCTCAGCCATCTCTTGAGTTGACTATTAGAAAACTTAGTTCCAAACCTATGACCTAGTCTTTCAAAATGAATTTTTTTTTTATATTACGCTTAAATTTGGGGCCTCCTTTATTTTCCTATATTATCCTTTTATCATAGCCTGGTTTTCCTCATCTGCTTATTAAAATACTTTGTAATCTTATTTTGTATGTACTTATGTAAATCATTTTAAATCCTTTAGGAACAAGGCAGGGTATAGATTAATAAGCAAATAGAGAACTATACAGTGAATAAAAAGCTCCCTTATTTTTAAGGATGGCTCTGAAGTAAAGCACAGATGCTGTGAGTGCAGATTTTAGCTCTGGGTAAGACTGGGATTGTGCACTCTGTTTTGGGAAGGGAAGGTTCTTTTTTTTTTAATTGTACTTTAGATGAAGGTTTACAGAACAAACTAGCTTCTCATTAAACAGTTAGTACACATATTGTTTTATGACATTGGTTAACAACCCAACGACATGTCATCACTCTCCCTTCTCGACCTTGGGTTCCCTATTACCAGCTTTCCTGTCCCCTCCTGCCTACAAGAAGTAGTCCTCACATCAGAATCCTCCCAAACGAACAACAGTGAAGTATAACAACAGCAATTAAAAATCTCTTAAGTTTGAAGCTTCATGTGGGCTCCCAATCAGTGGAGAAATTATGTTAATTTTGAAGTTGATATGTTAAAACAAGGATATTACTTTGTAGTGATTTCAGTTACTTATTTATTTTATTGTGCTTTAGATGAAGGTTTACAGAGCAAATTAGTTTCTCATGAAACAATTAATACACATACTGTCTTGTGACATTGGTTGCCAACCAATCAACATGTCAATACTCTCCCTCCTCAACCTTGGGTTCCCCATCACCAGCTTTCCTGTCCCCTCCTGCCTTCTAGTCCTTGCCCCTGGGCTGGTGTGCCCCTTTAGTCTCGTTTTGTTTTACGGGCCTAATCTTTGGATGAAGAGTGAACCTCTGGAGTGACTTCATTACTGTGCTAAAAGGGTATCTTGGGGCCATATTCTCCAGGTTTTCTTCTAGTCTCTGTCAGGCCAGTAAGTCTGGTCTTTTTTTGTGAGTTAGAATTTTGTTCTCCGTTTTTCTCCAGCTCTGTCCGGGACCCTCTATTGTGATTCCTGTCAGAGCAGTCACTGGTGGTAGCTGAGTACCATCTAGTTGTTCTAGATTTAGTCTGATGGAGGCCATGGTAGTTGTGGTCCATTAGTCCTTTGGACTAATCTTTCCCTTGTGTCTTTAGTTTTCTTCATTCTCCCTTGCTCCTGAAGGGGTCAGACCAGTGGAATATCTTAGATGGCCACTCACAGGCTTTCAAGACCCCAGATGCTACTCACCAAGGTAGAATGTAGAACATATTCTCTATAAACCATGTTATGCCAGTTGAGCTAGATGTTCCCTGAGACCATGGTCCCCACAGCCCTCAGCACAGTAATTTGGTCCCTCAGGGAATTTGGATGAGTATATGGAGCTTCCATGACCTTGCCTTGTACATGTTGTGCTGGCTTCCCAAGTACTGTGTACTGTGAAGGGAGGGTTCTCTTTATATTTAAATAGAGCGAATCATCCCCATGGTGGGCGGGTACACAGGGAAATGGGCTTATCTAGCACATTGTGGACTGACAGACTGAATTTCAAGTATTAAAAAAAAAATCAGTTGCTGTTGAGTTGATTCCATGTATGTCAGAGCAGAACTGTGCTCCATAGGGTATTCAGTGGCTGATTCTTTGGAAGTAGATCGCCAGGCTTTTCTTTCGAGGCATCTCTGGGTGGACTCAAACCTCCAACCTTTTGATTAGCAGCTGAGTACTTTAACCATTTGCACCACACAGGGACTTCAGATTTCCAGTATACCACACCTAAATTTTGACTAGTAATTCTACCACAGTGGAGGGGCAGGACTGAGTCGGGAGAGAGTTTATTTCTCTGTATAGATTTTTCTTAAAGGATTTCCCTTTTCTAATTAATTAAATTTATTAGTTCAGCTCATTCAGGAAACAATCTTAGTTTTATAATAATTAGCATTACTGGGAGTGACTCTCCAGTTTGGGACTTGGAGGTGGGCGGGAGCTAATGAAGGAAGATGTGGCGTTAAATTAGAACTGCAACTAGAAGAAAATTGGGGGTTTCCTTTAAAAAGAGAAAATCCCTCTTTGTCATTTTCCTTAGAGGTATAATTTGTAATGAAACTCTGGAAATATTCTACTAGCCCCAGTTGCAGTAAGTGTAGCCCAATGGTATTTTTCAGACAGTGGCAATAAAGAGCTTTTATGGGGATTGTTTAATTTGGTTTTTTTTTTTCAATTTTCAAGAAAGGTTTAATTTTTTTTCTCAAAAGGTATCATACCTTATATACTAAAACAGTTACTCTAGCTGATACAAATCTACTCCCATTCTTTTTTTTTTTAAATTTTAAAATCTAACTTACCTATAGTTCACCTTTCATAGTTCACGTACACTGGACACGTTATCAGGAGGACCAGTCCCTGGAGAAGAACATCATGCCTGGCAAAGTAGAAACCAAAACCAGAGAAATCAAACGCGTTCCTGTTGAGTTGATTCAGACTAGGGTCAGTGAGAAAGAGGAAGACCCTCAACGAGATGGACTGACACAGTGGCTGCAACAATGGGCTCAATCATAGCAAAGATGGTGAGGATGGCACAGGAGCGGGCATCCTATTGTACATAAGGGTTGCTGTGAGTCGGAACTGACTCAACAGCACGTAACAACTACCACAACATAGTTCACCTTAAGTACGCATCTTAAGTGTATAGTTTGGTCAGTAACCATAACCGTAGTCATTCCAAAACACAGGATATTTCCATCAACCAGAAAGTTGCCTCATGCCTCTGCCCAGTAAATCCTTCCCCACACCCCTCAGAAGCAACCACTGATCTGATTTCTTCCAGAGTAGTTTTGCCTATTCTAGAACTTCACCTAGATGGGCTCATTTGCATCTGGCTTCCTTTGCCTGGTGTAATGTTTTTGAGATTTAGCTATGTTATAATGTGTATCATAGTTCATTCATTTGTACTGTTGGGTAGCGTTCTACTTTATGAGTGTAGCACTGTTCGTTTGTCTGCTCTCCTGCTGATGGACAGATGGGCTGTTCCCCAGTATTTTCAACTTTTGTTTTGAAATAATTTCAGACTTTCAAAAAAGCTACCAAAATAGTAGGAAGAATTCCTGTATACCTCTCATCCAAACCAAAACCTAACCCATTGCTGTCGAGTCAATTCTGACTCATAGCAACTGTATAGAGCAGGGTAGAACTGCCCCCATAGGGTTTCCAAGGAGCGACTGGTGGATTCACACTGCTGACCTTTTGGTTAGCATCCTGAGCTCTTAACCACGGCACTGGCTTTCCCAAATAGTAACCCAGAACATAACCATAGAACAATTTTCAAAATTATGAAATCAACATTGATGTGTTATTATTAGCTAAACTACCAATCTTACGCGGTTCTTGCTAGTGGTTCAGAATCCAGTCCAGAATCCCACATGACGCTTACTTGTCATGTGTCCTTGTTGTTGTTATTATTAGTTACTAAATTAGTTACCAAGTGTGCAAAGTAGTACTGTGCCGCATAGGGTTTTCAAGGCTGTGACCTTTTCGAAGCAGATCACCAGACCTTACTTTTGCGGTGCCTCTGGGTGGGTTTGAACCGTCAGCCTTTGGGTTAGTAGTCTAGTCCTTAACCGTCTGCGCTACCCAGGGGCTCCTGAGTCTCCACCCGGTTGGGGCCGTTGCTCAGTCTTTGTTTTGTCTTTCATGACCTTGATGCTTTTGAAGAGTACTGGCTGGTTATTTTGTAGAAGGTGTCTTAATTGGGTGTATCGGATGTTCCCTCAGGATTACACTCAGGTTTTGTCATTTTGGCAAAAACACCACACAGGTGATGTTGTGCCTTTCTCAGTCCTTCTTATCAAGAGGCACTTGCTGTTGATAAGTCTCATTATCTGGTGGTGTTAATATTTCCAGTTTTCGCTATTACAAATAAAGCTGCTATGAAAATTCTTCTGCAAGGCTTTTGGTGGACATCTGTTTTCAGTTCCCTTGGATAAATACCTGGGCATGGAATTGCTGGGTCACTATGAGTAGGAATCGACTCGACAGCAGTGGGTTTGGTTTGGTTTTTCGTTTTATGGGAGATGTATGCTTCGCTTTTTAAAAAAACCGCCAACGTTTTCCAAAGTGGTTGTGCCATTTTACATGCCCACCAGTAACGCAGGAGAGTTTCTGTTGCTCCATAGCCTTTAAAACACTTAGCATGGTCAGTTTTTTTTAAATTTTAGCCATCCTAGTGGGTGTGTGGAGCCCTGGTGGTACAGTGGTTAAGAGCTCAGCTGCTCACCAATACGTCGACAACTGGAATCCACCAGCCGCTCCTTGGAAACACTGTGGGGCAGTTCTGCTCTGACCTGTAGGATCACTATGAGTTGGAATCGACTCGATGGCAGTGGGTTTGGTTTTTTAGTGGGTGTGTAGTAATATCTCATGGTGGTCTTACTGTGCATTTCGCTGATAACTAATGACGTGGAGCATCTTTTCATATTCTAGATACGAGTCCTTTGTCAGATTATGTGTTATGAATATTTTCTCACAGCTTGTGGTTTGCCTATTTATTTCAGTGTTTTTGATGAGCAGAAGATTTAAATTTTAATTGAAGTCCATCTTATAGATTTTTTTTAAAGCTATAGTCAGTGCTTTCTGTTTCCTCTCTAAAATATATTTGCCCACATTTTATGGAAGTTTTGATCCATTTTGTTGGCCTCAAAATGTTTGTGAATCTCTAGAAATCTCCCACGTTCCCTTTAGTAACTGATTTAGAGCTTTTATTCATTATTTTATCTAAAACTCTTTGGAAAATGTTTATAGGTTACCTTTGGGGCATCTTGGAATAGTGTAGCTATGATTTTACCCATTGTAAAATTAATATTTAATCTTTTTGTTGTCTTATCACCTTAAGACTTGGAAGTTTTTCATAGTTCTGCTGTCACAAGAGTTGGCAGACTTGTTCAACATGTTCTCAGCCTCATTGCTGTGTAGAATCTCTCAGTTCACTTTAGTCTTTCCAGGCTGCACACTCTTTCCTAATTTAAAAACCTATTGGTTATGAAAGTCCTTTGATTTATTATATACTTAAATTTAACAGTAATTGATTGGATATGTGTGCTGTGCAAAGAGAATGAAGTCAAAGGCCCTGTGAGCTCTGGCTCAAAGAGCCCCCGGGCCTGCTTGTGTGGATGTGTGGGGATGGCTGGGATGTGGTGGAAGTAAGGTAAGTGGTGAAGTAAATGATAAGTGGTAAATGATCAGTGTTATGTGTGATACTTACCAGCTTGCAGCAGCTGGGAAAAGTGAAAGGTGGATCTTGATAATTGTAGTTGTTCTCGTAACTTTTTCTTACTTTGTTATATCTGCCTTGAAAGATGTAAGGAAAACACAACACTGGCTTTGTAGGTTGACTGTGTTTTCTATTTTGTTTCTGTTATCCTTCCTAACGAATTTTGTTATTTATTTTAATCACAGCAATAACCCGGGCTGATGTTTTCCAGGAACAGTCTTCTCTGATTCCTAGATTCATTTCCTGCATCCTAGCTGAGGCTGCACTGCTCCTTTGATGGTGCGTTTGTGAATGCAGCCAAAGCAAGCTAGCTAGAGACTGGACTGTTCCCTGACACTTTCCTAAACTGTCCATCTTGCTTGTCAGTGAGATTCATTTATTTTAACATTTATGAAATAATAAGCAAAGTAATACACAGTTATTGTAGAAATTAAGCTTGTCATGTCCACTACACACAGATAACTACTGAGTTAACAAAATCTTCCAGAATTTCACATGTGTGTAGTGCTGTTCATAAAAAAAGTATAACAAGAAAGTTATTATATAGTCTTATAACTCACTTTAAAAAGACCCCACAATATATCACAAGCATCTTTCCATGTCAGCAAATATACACCTATGTCTCATTCTTAATGACTTGATTTCATTGTATGGATATAGTGTATTTTATTTAACCTGTATCCATTATAGGAGCCTTGGTGGTGCAAGAGGTAGCAGTTGGCTGCTCCCTTAGAGGATGGTGGATCAAACTCACTCAGTAGCTCTGTCGAAGACATGCCTGGTGATCTGCTTCCGTAAAGATTATAATCAAGAAAACCCCCTGAAGCAGTTCTGCTCTGTAACATATGAGATCACTATGAGTTGGAACCGACTCAGTGGCAACGGTTTCTTTTGTTTCTTTTTTTATACCACTATTCCATGTTTGCTTTCCGATTGAAAATATCATGATAAACATCCTTGCAGATGTACTTTAAACACTTGTCAAATTGTCTTCTCAGCAGAAATTTCTCAAGCTGGAATAGCTGGTCAAAGTATATTTACTTTTTAAATGATCTTGATAACAGTTCGTTTTTGATACAGTACATTTCTGGAGAGCCAGATTGCCCCTCCAGAAAGATCACTTTGAGATTTTTACAAATTGACGACAGGAGAGTTTGTTTTCTCCCCGTGTGTCTTCAAGCGGTTTGCCTTCATTGCGGCATTGCTCTGTCAAGCTGTTGACAGGATTATCTGCTGAACCGAGTGCTCAGATCGCTGTATATTTAGGCAAGTAACATAGTCAGCCTGGGGTTCAAATTATCACTAATTTTGCCTCAACTCCTGGAAGCACAACTGCTAGCATTCTTAAACACCCCAGAGAATTCCAGAATGTTCCATCTTAGGGGCTGGAATGTGTTTGTTCTGAGAGATCTTCACCCTTTTAGGGTTGGTATAGCTATTTCATAGACATTAAAAAGGAAGGAGCGGCAGGAATCCTAAGCAGAAGCAGATGAGTGAAGCTGTTACTACTTTGCTCAAGCCCTGCTTTTTATTTTTATTTTTTCCCATACAAAAATTTAGACATACATTGTTATGTGACTCTAATTGCTCTCCCCTTACTGTGACAGCACACTCCTCCTTTCCATCCCTGATTCCCCATGTCCATTCAACCAGCTCCTAACCCTCTCAGCCTTTCCATCTCACCTCCGGACAGAAGCTGCCTGTTTAGTCTCTTGTATCTACTTGAGCTAAGAGGCACACTCCTCACGAGTATCACTTTATGTCCCACAGTCCAGGCCAATCCCTGTCTGAAGACTTGGCATCAGAAATTGTTTTAGTTCTGGGCTGGTAGAGAATCCGGGGGCTGTGCTTTCTGGGGTACCTCCAGCCTCAGTCAGACTATTAAGTCTGGTCTTACTAGAATTTGAGTTCTGCACCCCACCTTTCTCCTGCTCCGTCAGGGACTCTCCGTTGTGTTCCCTGTCAGGGCGGTCATCGGTGGTAGCTGGGCACCATCTAGTTCTTCTGGTCTCAGGCTGATGAAGTCTCTGGTTTATGTGGCCCTTTCTGTCTCTTGGGCTAATACTTCCCTTGTGTCTTTGGAGTTCTTCATTGTCCTTTACTTCAGGTGGTTGGGACCAATTGATGCATCTAGGTGGCCACTTGCAAGCTTTTAAGACCCCAGATGCCACTCACCAAAGTAGGACGCAGAACATTTTCTTAATAAGCTTTGTTATGCCAGTTGACCTAGATGTCCCCTGAAAGCTTGGTCCCCAGACCCCTACCCTGCTACTGTCTCTCTAAGTGTCTGATTGTATTCAGGAAACTTCTTAGTTTTGGTTTAGTCCAGTTGTTCAAGTCCTGCTTTTTAGATACTCATAGTTGTTGGCTTCCGTTTCTTGCACAGCCTTAGTAAGATGCAATGGTATTTTTTGCTTTTTAAAAGT
Organism: Dugong dugon; assembly: GCA_030035585.1. Taxonomy (NCBI): domain Eukaryota; kingdom Metazoa; phylum Chordata; class Mammalia; order Sirenia; family Dugongidae; genus Dugong; species Dugong dugon. Next base: position 5,739,402 of record CM057477.1, read on the forward strand.
GACATTTGCTGTGTTTCATACTTAGAATACATAATTACTGTTGACAATTTAGAGACTACAGGGAATAAAAAGACAAACAAAAATCACCCATAAGCCTACAGCCCAGAAATAATTACTGCTTAACATGTAGTGTATTTTTTCTAATATTTTTTCCTGCGTATGCAAATGCATGATTTTAATATGACATTGTATGCATGTGCCAGAATTTACTTAAATACTTCTCTGTTGTTAGGCATTGAGGTTGTTATAGATTAAGCTTACAGAGGGCATCCTTACCCAAAAAGTCTTTCTGTGAACTATAATTACTTGCATAGGCTCGATTCATAAAAGGGAACTTGTTAAGGCAAGAATGAATTTTTTAAAGATCCGTTAAAGGCATATTATTTTATTACTTGATGATTGGTCTAAGTTGAATTCCCAGCAGCAGTGAATATTAGCGTATAATTTATATATCCTCACCAACATCGTTTTTGCCAGTTTGAGAGGCAAAAGATAACATCTTTCAAACTCCAAATCCTTTGTCACATTCATTTCAGTTATTTCCCCATTTATCCTTTAGTTTTGCCTTATGTCTTTACTATATTTATTTGTTTTACTAACAGAAGTTTAAATGTATATGGTAAGCATAATCTTCTCTTCCTCTGTGATTTCTTTCATTACTTTTGTGCTTAGAAATTTTTGCCTGATCTAAGATCAGGCATTCCCCAATATTGTCTTATGGGATTTATTTGTTTGCTTATTTATTTCTTTGCTGTTTGGCTTTTTAGTTCAGGGGTCAGCACACTATGGCTTGTGGACCACATCTTGCCTGCCGCCCATCCTTGTAAATAATGTTTTATTGGAACATAGCCACACTCATTTCTTTATGCATTATTTGTGGTTGCTTTGACAATGAGGAAGGTAGACCAAGAGGAACTGACACCTTTGAATTATGGTGTTGGCAAAGAATATTGAGTATCCCATGGACTACCAAAAGAATCAACAGATCTGTCTTGGAAGAAATATAGCCAGAATGCTCCTTAGAAGCAAGGATGGTGAGACTTCGTCTCACGTACTTTGGACATGTTATCAGGAAGGACCAGTCCCTGGAGAAGGACATCATATCTGGTAAATTAGAGGGTCAGTGAAAAAGAGGAAGATCCTTAACGAGATGGATTGACACAGTGGCTGCAACAATGGGCTCAAGCATAACAACTGTGAGGATGGTGCAGGACCGGGCAGTGTTTTGTTCTCTTGTACATAGAGTCGCTATGAGTCGGAACCAACTTGACGGCATCTAACAACAACAACATGGTTGCTTTCAGAGGTGCCCCAGAAGAAAGGCCTGGTGATCTACTTCCAAGTCAGCCATTGAAGACCTCATGGAGCACAGTTCTACTCTGACACACACAAGGTCGCTATGAATTGGAGTCAACTCAGTGGCAGCTGTAATGGTTACTTTCACAGTGGCAGAGTTGAGTAGTTACAACAGAGACCCATGGCCTACAAATCCTAAATATTTATTAGCTGGCTTTGTACAGAAAACGTTTGCCACCCCCTGCTTTAATGGATCTAAAATTTATTTCAGTATGTATAGTTTAACTGAGTCCTTAACTTGGTTCCCTCCCCACCCCCAATACTCAGTTTTCCCAGACCCATTTATTGAATAATCCATTTCTTACTGATTTGAGATGCTACTTTTACTGTATTTCATGTTCTTTTATATAGTAGGCTTTGTTTAGCACTGTCTGCTCTGTGCCTTTAATTTCTATGTCCATTTTAGAAACAAATTTCTTATCCAGCTGTCAGTTCCATTTTTAAAACTCAGTAAAAATGGAAACAAGAAATTTGGAGAAAGAGGCATAAAGTCTATATTTGTAAGATAATTTTAACAGAGGCTTAACTATATAAGTCACTAAGTAAAATATTCTTATAAGGTACATTGGTTAAGATTCAGTAGCTAAGGGTTAGGGCTTTAGTGTGGAGTTAAGTGTATTTGTAAACTTGTTTCCTTGGGAAATAGCCTGTTCATAAAGTAGATCAAACTTGCCTTTATATGGACTCCCTGGTGCATTTTGATGAAAGAAAAATTCCAGTGTGGCAGCTGCATCCTCGAGTAACCTTGATTTGAATCTACATTTTCTGTATATCCTGTTTCTGTTAACAAATGAGTCCCAGCGAAATATAAGCAGAGTTGCTACCAGAGTTTCCAAACAATTCATGTCTGCAGGAAATATATCTGTATCTTTAGAGATTAAGAGTAAATTCTACTTTTTCTTTTATACATTATATGAATTCTGGAGATAATTTCCCTCCTTATCTAGATTTTATAGGTGTGTGTAAAAGTTTGTCTTTGAGTATGTATATGTGTGAATGTGCGTGTGCCTGTGTGTATTTGTCTGTGTGTGTGTATAATTTTTGTTGTCAATTTTTTAATGGAATATTGGATAAAGGGGTACTTTACTTTTTCCCCGGTGTTAATGAGTAGTCAAAGGCTTCTCCCAGGATGTGTTTCAATAAAGATTTGTTTTCTTGCCGAGGAAAAACACATATCCTAGAAAACTAAAGTGGATGTGATTTATGAACTCAACCAGAAGGTCGACATGGGGCTCATTGCCTGCTGATAGGTTTTTCTTTTCTCTCCTTGAGTAGGTTCTGCCTTTGTAGAGTTTCTGTGGTGAGAGCTTGCTTGTAGAATTCTAAGATGTGGGCTTGATGGCAGTCCTGTATGTTAGTTCTACCGTCATGCACCATCTGAGGAAGTGCTTGCTTGTTTATGCATTTATTTGATATTCCCTTTACATTCTGTAGATTTATGAATAAATAAGACCATCATCAAAGAATCTGTCTTATAAATTATTCTGATTTCTCTATGCTTTCTTTATTGTTGAAGCGAACCCTGAAATTTTTCTTCCCTCTTATCTTTTCTTCAGTTCTCAAATATCCACCAGATGCCTGGTGGTACTGTGGTGACTAAGCCACAGTCCTTGCCCTCAGAGGGCCTGGAGAGCTCCCAAGTATGGTATGAGCTGTGATGGGGTAAACACAGGTATAACGAGGGGACCTGTCATGGCTAGCTCAACTTTGGGAGTATCAAGAAAGGCTCCTGGAGGAGGTGGCATCTAACTTGAGTCTTGATGGAGCAGAAGAATTTAACCAGGTGAAGCGGAAGGAGAGGGACATTTCTGCAGAGGGAGCAAAGGCCCAGAGAGGGAGAGCTGAGACCTCCTTGGAGCTGCTGGTAATTCCAAAAGACTGGGAGGAGAGGGCTTATCTGGCTGGAAGACAGTGGTGGGGGTACACTGGTGAATAATGCTAGAGAGATAAACAAGGACCAGATCATGCTGGGTCTTGTTTGAACTTCATTCTAATACCAGCAGGGAGCCATTTACTGAAGGTTTTAAACAAGAATATGTGATCAGATTCATGTTTTAGAAAGATTGCTCTGACTGCAGCGTGGATAATGGATTGGGGAAAGAAGCCTAAAGACAGGGACACCAGTGAGGAGCTCGCTGCAGCAGGCTGACAGGCGATGGTGGTCTGAGCGGAGGCGGAGAGAAGCATGTGGAGTTACGAGATAATTAAATGAAAGAATTGGCAGAACAGACAGTTGGGGGAGGAGTCAAGGATGTTGTTCACCTTTCTGCCTTGGGTGCCTCTATAGGGCTGTCTATTGAGTTGAGGAACCATTGTAAAAGGAGTGGGTTGTGGGGAGTTGGGATGGAGATGGGGACTTCTGAGTTTGAGGTTTGGTACCTCAAAATGGAGACGTCTGTAGATCAGCTGGATACAGTTATTAGGGCAGTAAGTGGTTTTGAATCCCAGCATGGATGTCCGATAATGAAGGCATGGGAGTGGATGAGGTCTCCTCCGAAGAGTGTTCAGAATATAGAGAGCCAGGAGCTCTGGAAGGGCCCAGGAAAGGAGTTGGAAAAGATGTCCGGAGATCACAGAGGTTAGGGAGGTAGAGGATTGTCTACTTTGCGTTTGGAAACAAGATCACAACATACTAAATAATCAGAGCTTGAAGAACTTTGCCTTAAACTTTATTTCAGCCTCTAGCACACCAACACTGTCATCTTTGTTACTCACACAAACTTCACAGAAACATTTGTTGAGATATGTTATGTGCACAGTATTTTTCTAGGCACGATAGAGTTTTAAGCTGCTAACCAAAAGGTCGGCAGTTTGAATCCACCAGCTGCTCCTTGGAAACTCTGTATGGCAGCTCTCTGTCCTATAGGATCGCTATGAGTTGGAATCAACTCAGCAGCAACGGGTTTGGTTTTTTAACGGGTATTTCCTCTGCCCTTTAGAAGGAACTTATGGTGGAGTGGGGGAAATAATTGATCATTGAATAAAGCCTCCTTCTCCTCCCTCTTCTTCTCCAGTCATCCTTGTCATCATTGTGGTCATCATCAGAATAGCTAACATTTATTGGTACTAGATATCATGCATTGTTCTAAGTTCTTCATGTCCATTTACTCATGGAATCCTTGTAACAACCCTGTGAGGTGGATACAGTTGTTCACTTGTTACTTTTATTTCATAGTTGAGGAAACCAACGAACAAAGAAAAAGGTAAATGCTGTTTAAAGTCACCCAGCTAGTAAGTAGCATAAACCAGGATTCAAACCGGTCATTTAGTTCTAGAGCCCTGTTCTCTTAACCACTATACCATAGAGTCCTGTCTTTCAGTATGGTATCAATTTACTTAAGGCTAAGTAGAGACTGTGCATGGAAAGTATTCGGAAATGAATGAACCTCACAACCGCGAAATAGTGAGAAAAAGAGGAGACCAAGGTGAATAGGGACCCCAGTCAAGCTTGGGAGACAAAATAAACATTAGTATAAAAAAAAAACTGCTAAATTCCACAAATGATCAAAGGGCTGTGTGAACCCAGAGAAAGGGGCCACCAGCTGACCAGGGACAATGAGGAAGGATTTCAGAGACGTGACATTTGAGCTGGATTTTGAAGGATAAACACACTTGATGGGGAGTGTAGGGTGTTGGAGTGGGTAGGGAGGAGGGTACAGCCCAGGAGAATAGCGTGTTCAGAGGTGTTCTGGGAAGGGTGAGAGGTTCAGAGCTAGGGTGCTGGGAGGGAGCCTCTGGGAGTTGACCACGTTGTGAAAAGCTGCCTTGTGTACTGAGGAATCTGTGTTCAAGCTGGGAAACCCGAGGAACCATTGTGGGGTATTTTAGAACCATCCCTCTCAAATCTGAGTGAAGTCAGAATCAGAAAGGGAGAGACTGGAGGTAGGGGGGCCAGGGCAAAAAGCTCTGAGTCCCCAAACAAACCTTAAGAATGAGGAGGTGAAGGGAAAGGGTCAGACTCAGAGAGTTTTTCTGGAGCTAGAATTTACTCGACTGTTGCATGGCCAGATGTGGATGAGGGAGCAGGGAGTTAACAGCGCTCCATCTTCTGACTTGGGAGAGGGTGAGGCCATTAATCAAATGGAGGTGAGATGAGAGTAGAGGAAGGAGGATGAGAGAGAGAGTGAGTTCACTTTTGGCCTCACTAAGTTTAAATGCCCGAGGAACCTTCAGGCTGGGGACAGATCCAGCTTTTGTAGGACCCTGAAGCATTTACAGTTTGGGTGTCTCCTAAGAAAAAGGAGCCCTACTGGCACAGTGGTTAAGCACTTGGCTGCTAACCAAAAGGTTGGTGGTTTGAACCCGCAAGCCACCCTGCAGGAGGAGGTTGTAGTTGTCTGCTCCCCATAAAGATTACAGCCTTGGAAACCCTGTGGGGCAGTTCTACTCCGTCATATTTAGGGCCGCTTTGAGTCTGAATCGACTTAACAGTAACGGATTCTTTAAGAAAGGAATCCCTGGGTGGTCCAAATGGTTAATATGCTTGGCTACTGACTGAAGGTTGCAGGTTCAGGCCCATGCAGAGGTACCTGGGAAGAAAGTCCTTGCAATCTGTTTCTGAAAAATCAGCCATTGAAAATCCTGTGGAGCACGATTCTAATCTGACACACATGGGGTCGCCATGAGTCAGAGTCGATTTGATGGCACCTAGTTAAGTCTCTCAGAAAACTAATATAAAACTACAAATATAAAGTTAGGTACAGGACCTTGGAAGGGTCCCTTGCAAGGGAGGGTCTTGAAGCTTCAGCTTCATTAACTACATGTAAATTTACTCCTGTGTCATGACAGATGTTGAGGGCCATTTGGCTTTCTGGAATCTCTTTCGTTCTGTGATATTGCAGTGCTGTGTCTTCCTTGTCAGAAAGTCCCCAGGTTCTTCTCTCTCAGCTGCAGGCTGGTTATCATCTTGTTTAGACTGCTAGAGCTAATTAATGTTAACCTATGGCATATCTTGATGTGATGTCTAGGAAGGCCTGTGCTGTGCCTTCTGGTTTTTCTCCTGAAAAGATACCCTAGTTATCTAGTGCTGCTCTAACAGAAATACCACAAGCGGATGGCTTTAACAAACAAATTTATTCTCTCACAGTTTAGGAGGCTAGAAGTCTGAATTCAGGGCGCCAGCTCCCAGGGAAGGCTTTCTCTCTCTGTAAACTCTGGGGGAAGGTCCTTGTCATTGATCTTCCCCTGGTCTAGGAGTTTCTCAGCAGAGGGACCCTGGGTCCAAAGGATGTACTCTGCTTCTGGCTCTTCTTGCTTGGTGCCAATGAAGTTCCTCTCCTCTCTTCTTTTATAGCTCAAAAGAGATTCACTCAAGATAAAATCCAATCCTATAGATAGTGTTCTACCTCATTAATATAACTGCCACTAATCCTGCCCCATTAATATCATAGAGGTTAGGCTTTACATCACAGGAAAATTACATCAGATCACAAAAGGTAGGACAATGACACAATACTGGGAATCACAGCCTAGCCACATTGACACACATTTTTGGGGGACACAGTTCAGTCCATAACACCCTGCTTCCTCTTCCTACGTAACATACAAAAGAAATGCAAAGAAAAAGCCACAAACAGCTTGTATAGTATGAGGGCTGCAGTCTGTCATCACTACCCATAACCGAAAGAGGATGAAAATGTTCTCTCTCCAATTAGATTAAGGAGACCTGGCGGTGCAATGGTTAGTCACTGGGCTGTTAGCCAAAAGGTTGGCGCTTGGAACCCACCAGCGGCTCTGTGGGAGAAAGACTGGTGATCTGCTCCCATAAACATTACAGCCTGGAAAACCCTACGGGGCAGTTCTACTCTGTCATATGGGGTTGCTGTGAGCCAGAAATGACTGGACAGCACACAACAACCACAGCCACTGAGATTATCAGTAGGAATTTGTAGCCATGTATATATTGGACCAGAGCACTTGACTCATAGCTTTCCTTGTTATAAAAGAATTTTGGGGAGCTATTTACCTAAAGCCATGTACCTAAGCCTCTCACTTAGAAACAAAAGCTTTTAAACCAAATATGAGTGATTTCTAAATAGAGATTAAAAGTAATTTCATACTAGCGAGTAAATATAAGGCAGTACATTGAGATAATTATCCCAATAATACAAAATGAGTTCTTTGGTAGTAAGATGGGAGTGGAGAAGAGAATCCTAGAATTGTTGTTTAGTCTGTCTTTGAGAACTCAGACTGAAAAGCCTTTCCTTGCAGGGAGGTAACTGCTGGCACTGCCAAGGGTGAGGTTATACTTAGGTGAGACACGTGCAGGTCCCGCCTGTCTCCCCCACTGTCCGCTCCCCTTCTTGGGCACTGCTGGCCTCCTGCTCTGCCTTGACCTTTGGAACCCCCAGTATAGTGCCTCATCCTCTGGGTGGCCATCCACCCTAGGTGCAGGGTGCTCCAGAACCCCACCCGCGCTCCCTCTTGCTGTACTAACTTACAGTCCTGCATGTAAATGATTTCAGCCGGCTGGTAGGCTCTTACCTGATTAAAAACGTTTGCACCATGGTATAAATAGCTAAAAGACTTGTATCTGCTGAAGTGTATTTGCATCTTAAGGGGGAGTTTGTTCACCAAGGGTGGCACTGGAGGTGATCATGGGAGGTTTTGGAGCAGCTTTGCCGTTTGTTTCCTGAAACGTAGAACGAATGGAGGTTGTGAGTCTCTACGTGTGCATTTGGAATCCATCCAGCTCCTCCATGTTTCTTTTCTCATGTTCTGTTATCAACATGGAGGCAGGAGAATTGGTCACTTTTTTATAAAAAAAAAGTTAATGCTGGTTGTTTTCTTTTTTGATGTAATAATAAAAATAGCAAATAATTATACATTGCCTTGCTCAGGGCCACAGGCTGCTTTAAGCCTGTTAAGCATATCATGGGAGTCCCTGGATGGTGCAGATGGTTAATATGCTCAGCTTTTAATTGAAAGATTGGCAGTTCAAGGCCACCCAGAGGTGCTGTGGAAGAAAGGCCCGGTGATCTACTGCTGAAAAAAATCAGCCATTGACAACCCCATGGAGCCCTGTTCTACTCTGACACCGTGGGGTCGCCCTGAGTCGGGGTTGACTCAAGGGCAGCCGGTGGTGGTGGTGGTGGATGTGTGAAATTGGGTTTTTGTTTTGATTACAGGAGGAAAATCCCTTTGCCTCATTTTTCTTCTTTTCCAAGTAGATGGCAGTTTTCCATGTACAGTTTCCTAGAGCAAATTTCGTGTTGGGAGGGGTCATGAGATTTTCAGTGGGTGGCCTTCCCTGCTGTGTCTTGCCACCTGCAGGCCACCCAGTCCACTACCAAGGAAGGTCCCAGAAGGATGAGTTTGGGGATCTAACATGTTTCTTTTAAAAGGTTGCCTCCGCATTTTGTGCAGTGGAAATACTGACAAATCGCACTGTTGGGCCTGAAATCCTGGGGCCTTGTAAAGAAAAGGCTTCGAGTTGCTGCTTTCTTGTTTAAATCCATGACCTGCCCATGTTCTGGATTCTGTGTGCAGAACTGATTGCTCCATCTTAAGGAAGGACCTCCAGGGGAAGGGAAACCCAGGGAGGAGCTGTGAAAAGGATGGGTGCGTGTTTATAACCTACAGTTGGGAGGCAGGAGCCCTCTCCCCTTAGGCTCTGTCCCAGAGGCCTGAGCCAGAACAGGTCATCCTGCTTTTATTCTGCTTTGGGGGTCGAGTGGGGTGGCACATGGAAGGCAGGCAGAGCTTTTAACGCTTTAGCCACTCCAGAGAGGTGGACATCATTGTCTCATTTTTTGATTTCTCTTTTCTACTAACTCGAATAAGATTTCACCAGTTCTTTGCCCAGTCAGCAGGGAGCATTGATGCTTCCTGGGAATGTTAACACGAGAGTTGTCGCTGAATTTCCCTTTTCACTTTTTACCCTTTGAATTTAACCACCTTTTAGCCTGGGCTGCTGTGTTACAGAGGAAAGCAGGCCGCTGTCCTGATCATGCTCTCTTGTGACCCATGTTTTAAAACAAGTGGAAGTTCTGATCGTTTGTGCAGATGTGTGTTTATCTGAAAAATGCTGGGCATCGTCCAAAAGCAAAGCAGGCAGTAGTGGCCTTAATTTTAAAAACAACTCCTAACTGCATTGGAAATTTAAAACCTTTTTCATTTTTATAATTTTTAATCTCCCTCTTTCTGTTACAAAAGAAACATTAAGGAAAAAAAGAAAAAAGAAAAGAAACAAAGAGAACACGTTTTAGGGCTGTTTGTGGTGTGTATTCTGCAGTCCCAGACATGTGGGACTTGCTAGAAGCAGGCAGTCAGAGAGTTCAGGGGAATGCTGTTATGATCTTGAAACAAGCCAGATAATTCATCACTTAAAAAACACTTCTCTTGGGAAATGCATTAAAAAAAAAAAACAACAAAAAAAAAACAAACCTTGAAACTATTTTTGCTTCCTCGGCTATTGAAAAAGAGTATCCTCTCCATGGCCGCCTCCCTGTGTGTGTGTGTGTGATGTATGTGTAAGATGCTCCTATGAACTATGTTCTGAGCCACACACCCACCCTCTGAGCATGTCTTGTGAACAACAAGATTACTTAGTTGGAAAGACTGTTGAAGGAATGTAGAGAATTGCCACACCAGGTTTTAGAGAACACTTAGGTCTTTTATTTCCAAAATACACAATGTACGGACTTCTTTGAGTTTGGTTTAGGTCTTCTCATCACAAAAGTAAGAGGGGAAGTTGGTGCATACCTTTGACTTCTTATCCACCCTGCCATCTGTGGTTGGAAGACTCAGAGCAAAACTGTGATTCTGAGCTCGCTTCCCCTTTCCCTTTTCTCTTCCCCCAGACACACTAGCTGTTTTCCTCCCCTGCTCACTCACTCTGTGTTTGGAATTGCCAACTAATTTTGATAATAGCCCAGAGTGAAACATCATTAGGAAGATGAATCTGGTTGCTTCGATCCGCAAACAAATATTGATGGCTTTAGGATGGTCCACCACCATGGACAGTCTGCACATTTGCCTCTCTCCAGTACTATCTTGGAAGTAATGGACAATACTTGGAATCTTCTAGAAGAGTTTGTGTGCCTAAAGTTTAAGCACTTGGGTTACTAGCAGCTGTGTAACCTCCCTTTTGCGAGGGCTGTTCTTACGTGTAGAGCCCTGGTGGCGCAGTGATTAAGAGCTCAGCTGCTAACTAAAAGGCTGGCAGTTCAAATCCACCAGCTGCTCCTTGGAAACCTATGAGGCACTTCTACTGTGTCCTGCAGGGTCACTATGAGTCAGAATCGACTCGACGGCAACAGATGTGGCCTTACTGTACTGGGGTGGGGGATGGATTGGAAGGAGTGCCTGTGATAAGGAGTGGGAGTTAGAGAGGGTGGGTTGGACAAGAGGAGGTGCTGACCACGGCATGCTCCCTGCTCCACGGTCTTCCTCCTTCATAAACGCTCCTGAGTTGGAAACTCTCCAGATACTTTGGAGGCTTGGGGCAGGGCTCAGTGTGATTCAGATGGAGGCCAGGGGTGCTCTGAGTGCACCTGGGGTCAGAACGGGCCTTCATGTGCTCATCACAGAATTGGTGGTAGACTTTCTCTGTTTGTCTGTCTCCCTAGGCCTCACAGTCAGCCGTTAGTTGATGCTCGAAGGGTGAGCATAGTTTGAAGCTCACATGGTAAGGGGAGGAATGTGGGTTCCGCAGACCTTGTCAGGCCCTGTTTGGCTTTTCCCTGATGAGGCATCCTTGGCAGCTGCCTTTACCTTGTCCTATGGCTCTGCTGTGCACCCAGGTCCACACTAGCTGTTCTCTGTTGTTACTCATCCAAGACTCACTCACTCACAGAGGTCCAATCAAGGGTAAAGGGAAAGCTGAGACAATGTCAGGTTGGGCACTGTGGTGTGGCCTTTATCACCATCTGGGGATACTCCTCGGGGGGTGCAGCACATCTTGGAAAAACACAACAGCTTCTGCTTCACAGTCTGGGAAAATCCTCAGGGCTTTTGCAAAGAGGATTCTGGGGACTTAGTGGGATTTGCTGTGTCAGTAGAGGGTGGCCTAGGTCAATGCCACAGTAGGCAGAGCAAAGCAAGCCCCTCCCACATTGTGAGGTTGGAAGGCGGATGCTTCTAAATAGTTCTCCCAGTATTCCCACAGTGAAGTGTCTTCTATTATATAACAAAGATGCACAAAATCAGGGAGTATCCCTTACCAAGGAGCCCTGGTGGTGCAGTGGTTAAAGCGCTTGGCTGCTTAACCTTGCGAAAGGTCTGCAGTTCGAACCCACCACCGCTCTGTGGGAGAAAGATGTGGCAGTCTGCTTCCATAAAGACTACAGCCTTGGAAACCCTAGGGGGCAGTTCTGCTCTGCCCTGTAAGGTGACTATGAGTTAAAATCGACTTGACAGCAGTGGGTTTTTTGGTTTTATTTCCCTTACCACCAGGATATTAAATATCTTGTATGATTATCTGGGAATCAGCAATACACTGAGACAGGAAAAATGAATTCCCATGAAACAAACAGTGAAGGCAGAGCGTAGGAAATACCTGGAAAATAGTCTGAGGACATGTAGGTGGGCCCTGTGGACAGAGTGAGGGACAGAAGTACAGAATGACGAAGGATATCAGGAGACTGGGTGCTTTGGAAGACAAACCTATTTTAAATTTTTGCTGATATGCTCTAATTTCAGACGTGGGAAATAGGAATCTAGTGGTCGCCCAGCAGACATGTTATCACGGCTCTTGAGAGATGTCTTTACGGAGTTTTTACACAATTGCCTGTTTATAAAATGGTAGTAAGTGTACCTCACTAACTTCTTACAGTTTTCACTTATAATTTAAAGTGCACAGAAACAGAAAACTTAGTGTTTAAGTCTGTTGGACTTCCAGAATGTCCTATTCTAAAATGGAATAGTTATATAATCTTTGACACAAAAAAATGGTTACTATGTTTAGGGCCTAGATTTTTGCTACATGTGTTCCTAATTTTTTTCTAGAAGTACACAAAAGAAAATACGGAAGGAAAAGGGAAGGGAAGAGGAACTAGCACTTTATATACATAAAGGAGAGACGTTATATTAGGAACACAATCGAGAAGGAAGGAAAACAATTATTAATTGACCTTCATCTAGACATAATTGCAATTATATGTGCATATATATATTACGCACACATATGATTATGTATAAATAACGTAATTGCAGTTGTATATAGATACAGTTGTAGGGTGAATACACTGCACTATTCGGAAACACATTTCCATATTGCAGAAGATTCACACATCTCCCAAGTAATTGCTGGGACAAGGATGCATGCAGGGTCTCTCAGCCTCAGCACTGTTGACATTTTGGGCTGGATGATCCTTTGTTGTGGGGGCTGTCCTGTGCATTGTAGGATATTTAGCAGCATCCCTGGCCTCTCCCCACTAGATGCCAGTGGCAGTCCCCCTCCCCTGGTTGTGACAACTAAAACTGTCTCCAGACATTGCCCGGTGCCCGCTGGGGAGCGGCACACACAATCACCCCCAGTTGAGAACCACTCAGTGGGAATATCTGATGCTACAGTTCAAAGAGTGGGTGCTCAAAACCAGCCTGAGATAGGCAGAACAGAGTGTCCCTACGCAGAGTTCCCGTCGGAGGAGATGGTGTACTTTCCCAACCGTCTGTTGGCATTTAAGCCAATGGCCCTTCACCTGGACTGTTCTGAAGCAGGTGAAGTCTACTTCATTGGATATTTTTTTGTACCAATCCAAATCTTACTTTAAGAGCCAATTCAAACCCTCTGTTACAAGGAACTTTTCTGTGGTCACCTGTTTACTCCCGTGAGCATTTAATCGCCTCTCTTCATAGCTCCCAAGTGCTGGTCCTCAGCTGGTGACAAAGCTTCCTTTGGTCTGTGCAGAAATGAGAAAAATACGATAAATGAGGTCGTAAAAATTTTATTTAAAAGCTCTTTGTTTTTCCCATCTAAATTTTAAGATTGCCATTCCTAGTTGTGTGTGTGTGTGTGTGTGTGTGTAGCCATTTTAAATGAAACAGTAGTGGTCAATGTTATTTGTTTTTTTTTTGTTTGGGTTTTACACTTCAGTATTATTACTTGGCAAGATAAAATGTTGGAAAATTGCTGACAGTGCCCTGATAAAAATAAATTGATACTATATGGGAAAATTATTTGAAGAAGTTGGATGTAAGTGAAAGGTATCAATGGTATCCCAAATTGGGTCTTGATAATACCAAAGTATATTGTGGAAGGAAGGCCATAGTTCTTTTTCTCTTTGAGATAAAACCAGTTTACTCATTTGAATCTTTGATGTAAGCAAATTCTGTGTATCCCATCTAACTACAGTGAGAGAAAACATTTAATAAACTCTTTTAATCACGTCTTTTTTCCTTTAAATGACCACAGAGAGACCATTAGATTCCTATAGAGAGCAAAGAATATGTTTAGCTCAAACAAAACTCTCCCTCCTAGCATTTTTAGAAACAAAAACACTCACTGGAATCTTTTCCCCGGCGTTCATTTGGATGCGGTAAAAATAGCGTGCTTATTTCAGCATCTTGTACCTAGCAGGCCATTTCCATCTCTGAATTGTTACGTCGCCTATATCTGTACAAACTCCTGTCGAGGCTGGAAATTTGGGATAGCCATAAACTAGGCCATGGTTTTGCAGATTATTGTTCACAGTGATATTAGAGGCTATCCATGCCACCCAAAAAGTTGGCAGTTCGAATCCACCAGGCACTTCTTGGAAACTCTTTGGGGCAGTTCTACTCTGTCCTATAGGGGCTCTGTGAGTTGGAATCAACTCATCGGCCACGGGTTTTCAAGAGTATTGCACCCCCATATTTTACAGATACTCACAAGGTACTAACAACGGTCTTTTAAGCAAGTTTAGTGAATTGGGAACTGATAACTATTTTTTTGGTGTGGTGGTGGTGGGGTCTCTTGGATAGTAGGAAGGAGGGCACTGAGAATTGTACCACTGCAGAGGGTTCTGGATGCAGTCATGTTGTTCCTCATGTTGTCACCCTTCCCTAACGGAGCAGAAGCCTGTCTGCCCTTTTCTTCATCCTGGTGTTTGTCAGTCCAGCTCGCTTCTCTCCAAGGCAATTAATCATTCATATCACATCTCTTTGAGTAGCACCTGGTTAGAATAATGGATACTCTCTGAATGCAAATTAGATACCTCTTCCTAGGGCTTTTTTTTTTTTTTTTTTTAATTTCCACGTCTAATCTCCCAAAGAGGAGCCCTGGTGGCACAGTGGTTAAGCACTCGGCTGCTAACCGAAAGGTTGGCAGTTCAGACCCACTCAGTGGCTCCACAGGAGAAGGACCTGGTGAAACTGCTCCTGTAAAGATTATAGCCTAGAACACCTGTGGGGCAGCTCTGCTCTGTTATGTGGGGTCGCTGAGAGTTGGAATGGTTAACCTGGCACCAAACAACAACAGCAGTCTCCCAAAGGCCAGTGTCACTGTGTAACAAAACGCAGCATTACACAGCAGCCACATTGTCTCTCAGGTCACAGAACAAGATAATAATAAATGGGTGGTTGATCCAATAATTAAGACTTTAGAGTCCTATACTTGTTCCATGATGACCAAGCCAGCAAACTATACTCTTGTCGTTTTCCCATGTACTTTATGGGTAACGAGTGTTCGCAGATATGTATTCATATTTGCTTTAGTGTAATTATTTTTATTACTAAGTATGTTGCGTCTGTCAGTTTGTTGTACTGTAGGGGCTTGCGTGTTACTGTGATACTGGAAGCTATGCCACCCATATTCAAATATCAGCAGGGCCACACATGGTGGACAGGTTTCAGCTGAACTTCCAGACTAAGACAGACCAGGAAGAAGGACCTGGAGGTCTACTTCTGAAAAAAACTAGCCAGTGAAAACCTTACGAATATCAGCAGAACATTGTCCGATATACTGCCAGAAGATGAGCCCCTCAGGTTGGAGGGCACTGGAAACAGGGCAGTGATGGTGAGGATGGCACAGGACCAGGCAGTGTTTTGTTCTGTTGTACACAGGGTTGCTGTGAGCTGGAACCGACTCGACAGCACCTGACAACAACAACATGTTATGGAAAGGCAAACTCTGCTTTGAGGTTCTCATTGAGGAGGCAGAAGCCAGCCTCCAGATTGCACGATACAAGTCTATTCATTGTGGTTCCAGCTACCTTTCTGGCTTTGCCTCTTTCTACTTCTTTGCATGCCTGTGATACTGCTTCACTGCAAGTCTTGCTGGTTCCTGAACACGCAGTGCTCTCTCATTGCTCCAAACCTTTCTGAATGTATATTTTCTCTTCCTTTGAATGCCTTTTAGTGTCTTGATTGCTTGACAGAATCTTGCTTTTCCTTTAAGACTCTGATTATCAAATTGTGGTCTCTGGACCAGCAGCATCAGCAGCACCTGGGCACTAGCTGAAAAAAAAAAGTTGCTATCAAGTTGATTCTGATTCATGGCCTCCTCATGTGTGTCAGAGTAGAACTGTTCTCCATAGAGTTTTCAGTGGTTGATGTTTTGGGAAGTAGATTGCCAGGCCTTTCTTCCAGGGTGCCTCTGGTTGGACTCAAACCTCCAACCTTTTGGGTAGCAGTTCAGTGCGCTAATGATTTGCACCATTAATGTAGCAGGGACTCTGAGAGCTCTTTGGAGATCGAATTCTCCGCTGCAGTGCAGACCTATGAATCAGAGGGCTTGGGAGATGGGAGGAAGAGTGAGGTCATAGCAGACCTGTACCTGTGAGACTAAAGGCAGCTCAGAGGAGCACCCGGGGGGAGACCTCATGCCGTTAGGGGGCCGAGGCTTCGTACAGTGCGCCCTCCCCACTGAATCATCCTGGAGAGATTAGCAGAAGGCTCAGCAGTCTGTGTTAACAAGTTCTCTGGGTGTGATTCTGATGCAGTCATGTTTGAGGACCACTGCTTTTAGACCAGGGCTTCAAACTGGTTCGTTCTGGTTCGAACTCCTGCTGAGAACTTGCATTTCTGACAGCTTCCCTGCTGAGAATTTGCATTTCCACCCCACATATACTGAATCAGAGTCTACATTTTAACAAGGTCCCCAGGTGATTCTTCTGTATAACTTCCTGGGAACTTGTTAGACACGCAAATTCTCAGCAGAGGTTCGATCCAGAATGAACCTTTTCAAAACCCTGTTTTAGACACCACTCAAATGGCACCTCATCTCTGAAGTCTGTCCTGAAAACTCTGAGCAGTAGTTATCCAGCCTGATGTGGTAGTTCTTAGTGTATTAATTAGTCAAGGTAGACTAACCACTGTAACCAGCCCCTCCACATTGCAGTAGCTTGACACTGTGTTTACTTTCCGCTCACGGTATGATCCCATCGGGTGTGCATTGGGTGGCTTTCCACGGATGATTCAGGAATCTAGTTCCTTCCATCTTGTGGCTCCACTGTTCCCCACGCCTCCTCCAGCCCTCCCTGGGTTCTCCGCAGTCAGCAGCCCTGCAGGTGAAGAGAGGGAGAGGCAGGACAGCGGTGCAGGATGTTTTCTGACTGTGCCTAGACTGTGCTACCTCATCTTTCTACGCTCCTTTGGCCAGAACTCAATCACGTAGTTTCAGCTCAAACTGCTGTTACATGTATGCCCAGGAAGAAGAAGCAGGATTGGGAAGCATCTAGCTCAGTGCTATCCAATAAAAATATAATGCCAGCCACATATATTATGTTACCCTTACTAGCAGCTACATTAAAAAAAGTAAAAGAAACAAGTGAAATTAATTTTCGTAACATTTTTATTTAAGGCAGTATATCAAAGGTATTATTCAACATGTAGTCAATTGAAAAATATTAATAAAGTATTTTGTATCTTCTTTTTTCATACAAAATCTTTGAATTCCAGTGTGTATTTTACACTTGGAGCACATCTCAGTTCAACGTGCCACATTTCAGGTGCTCAGCAGCCACATGTGGTTAGTGGCTGCCCTGTTGGACCGTGTAGCTCTAGCCATTCTCTGCCATACTTGGTATTGAAATAACTTGTTTACATCTTACTCCCCTACTAGACTTTGTGTTCCTTACCTCTTGTGCCTGGCACACTGCTCCCTGGATGAGAAATGTTTGGTGAGCGATTGAGTAGGCAGGGGAGTTAATGCATAAATCAGCTCATTAATGAGTGGATTAATGAGTAGATATGGGATAGTGTTCTCTTGGTTCCTTTGACTACTTGGGTGAAAGTTTCTAAGATATTCTCTTTTGTGATAACTGTGGGGGCTGCACGGAGTATGACGGTGTCATAGTAGAAGGATAAACCCATTGCCGTCGAGTCAATGCCGACTCATAGCGACCCTATAGAGTGAGCTTAACTTACTGTGCCTCTAGTATGTATCACGGAATTGCAGAAAGTTAATGCTGAAAAGAACTTGATCGGATAGTCTGGTGTCCTCATTTTTTGTGTTGTGTCCCTGAGCTGGAGTCCCTGGGTGGTACAAACGGTTAATGCCCTCGGTCGCTAACTGAAAGGTTGGAAGTTTGAGTCCACCCGGAAGCACCTTGGAAGAAAGGCCTGGCGATCTACTTCTAAAAAATCACCCATTGAAAACCCTATGGACCACAGTGCTGCTGTGACACACTTGGGGTTGATGTGAGTCGGAGTCGACTGGATGGCAGCTGGTTTGGTCCCTGAGATGGAGAGTTGGAGGTGGCCCACCAGCTCTGGGGAGCTACATCTGCCAGTACTTTTGTTGGATTTAGTTCTCTGTTGGTTGCTATAAATCTAGAAATCTTGTATTTTTCCTCAAATCAATGAGCGCCTGTTGTAGTATGTGCTGCAATTATTTCAAAATGCGATGTTGGGGAAAATGTTTAACACAGTCTCAGTTTAAAACTACTTCTGTGAGGTGGGGAACCTCTGTGCAGTAAATGATTTTACCTTTGGTCCTGGTTCCTGCCAGCAGGGCCACATCTGAGGCCAGTGAGTAGGGGCTCCTTGGCCCAGGGGGATCACCTGGGGGCCTGATGAAGCCGCAGGAGGCCATGTGATGAGGCCAATAAAAGCCTCAGCAGACAGACGCTCGCCCGAGCTTCCAGAGAAGGGGGCCAGTGCCTAGGCCGGGGGGAGTGGGGCTTGATATCACAACTACCAAACGAAACTTGTTTAATTTTTTTGTTGTTGTCGTCGTTTTGTTTATTTTGTTGTCTTTTCTTCAAATTTTGTATCAGGAAAGTTAATATCAGTACAGTATGTAGGCCAAGTAAAAGATTCCATTTAAAAGAGAAATAATAGTACATCAAGTCGGTAATATCGATGGGGACTTTGTTTCCATTACTGGCCTAATTGCAGTGAATTATGGAGGATACATATGGAGGATGTAGCTTTGGCATTTTATCTCCTGATGGCAGGGAGCAAGGAAGTCCTTGGAAATGCACTTTTCTCTAAACAGATGACTTCATTGCTTTTGGTTAGAAACCATCCCTTAGCGGTCACAGACGTGAACTTTAGGGAGAGCTTGTAACTCAGCTGGCAGACAAGTGTCTGTGAAGGGACTGCAGACGACAGGCCTTTAGGGTCAGCTTAGTTCTGTATTCCCTTTAAGGAAGAATACTGCTGAGTGTTTCAGTACGTGGTGACACCATCGAAAATACGAGAGAAGTGTGAAGCTCGCAGTGCTCTGCGCGTCCTTCATTATTGGCTCAGAATTGAAGGACATTTTTCTTTGGCAGGGGCAGGAGAAACAGGCGCAAGGGAGTCCGGGGAAGGGTCATTCTGGTGCAGAACCCAGCCACAAAGTTTTGTTTTTTCCAAAAAGTTACATTGAACAGAAAATAATCAGTAATTAATGAGTCGAAACCTACCATGGCCTTTTTTTTTTTTTTTTATTGTACTTTAGGTGAAGGTTTACAGAACAAACTAGCTTCTCATTAAAGACTTAGTACACATATTGTTTTATGACATTGGTTAACAACTCACAACATGTCAGCACTCTCCCTTCTTGACCTTGGGTTTACCATGACCTTTTCAGTAAGGCTGAGGTGTGTGTTCCAGCCTGTGGAGGATAATCAACTTTTGGCATCAATCCTCACCACCTGACCCCACTCCCAGCTTTCAGCCAAATACATTCATCTGTGTCACACCTCTGCAGAGGTATTGCTGGGAGCGCATCCCTCCTTCCTTGTGTGGGATCTGTGTTTAGACATTGTGGTGCTCTTCCTGTACCATTTACCTTATGACATTAAGATCAGTGAGTCTCTGACATTGGTGGGTGGAAGCCTGCAGCTGGGTGTCACCTGGGGAGCTGTGAAAACTACAGACCCATGGGCCCCAGCCTTGAGAGTCCAATTCAGAAGTTCTGGGTAGGCAAAAAGAAACAATCTTTGTTGGTTATGAGGGATGGGAGGGGTGGGGGGAGGGGAGAATACTAAATAGACAATAGATAAGTGGTAACTTTGGTGAAGGGTAGGACAGTACACAGTACTGGGGAAGCCAGTACAGCTTGTACAAGGAAAGGTCATGGAAGCTCCATAGGACACATCCAAACTTTCTGAGGGACTGAATTGCTGGGCGGAGGGCTGTGGGGACCATGGTTTAGGGGAACATCTGGCTCAATTGGCATAACACAGTTTATAAAGACAATGTTCTACATTCTACCTTGGTGAGTAGCGCCTGGGGTCTTAAAACCCTGTGAGCAGCCATCTAAGATACTCCAATGGTCTGACCCTTTCGGGAGCAGGGGAGAATGAAGAGAACAAGATACAAGGAAAAGATTAGTCCAAAGGACTAATGGACCACAGCTACCACGGCCTCCACCAGACTGAGTCCAGTACAGCTAGATGGTGCCCGGCTACCACCACTGACTGCTCTGACTGGGATCACAACAGAGTGTCCTGGACAGAGCTGGAGAAGGATGTAGAACAGAATTCTAACTCACAAAAGAAGACCAGACTTACTGTCCTGACAGAGACTGGAGAAAGCCCGAGAGTATGGCCCTTGGACACCCTTTTAGCTTAGTAATGAAGTCACTCCTGAGGTTCACTGTTCAGCCAAAGATTAGACAGCCCCATAAAATAAAACGAGACTAATGGGGCACAACAGTCCAGGAACAAAGAGGGCAGGAGGGGATAGGAAAACGTAATAGGGAACCCAAGGTTGAGAAAGGACAGTGTTGACATGTTGTGGGGTTGTTAACCATTGTCATAAAACAATATGTGTACTAACTGTATAATGAGAAACTATTCTGTAAACTTTCATCTAAAATACAATAAAAAAAAAAAGTTCTGGGTGGGGACTTGGTATCTGTGCTATTATTATTTTAAAGCTCCCAAAGTGACTGATGCAGAGCTAGCTTTGGGAATCCCTGCAAGACAGAAGAGATTTACTTTATTTAGCTGTTCCCAGCCCTGGAGTATGGAGAAAGAAGACATTCTTTAGGCCTGAGTATTCAGGAGGTCCTCACAAAAGAGGGGAAGGCAGAGGGGAGGTGGGGAGGGGAAGGTGGGGGGAGGTGGGGGAGGGAGGGGAAGGCAGTGGGGAGGTGGGGTGGGAAGGGTAGGGCAGAGGCGGGGAGGGTGGAGGGGATCACAGAGGATCTTGTGTGCTATGTTAGCCCCGAAGGCAATGGGGTGAAGAGGTGATTCAGAGGAGTGATCTCAGTTTAGTACGTGGAGAAACTGCCCTGCCCAGTTTACACATAGCCCAGAACTGGAGCTACATGATGCCTGTATTTTGATTTGATGATGAGGAAAAGAGAGGTTTTGGTAGTCTTCCTTGACATTTAGCCTCACCACCTATTGCATTTTTATCTCCGGCTCTGTTGTGTGTTGTTGTTGGGTGCTGTCAGGTTGGTTCCGACTCACAGTGACCCTGTGCACAGCAGAACGAAACACTGCCCGGTCCTGCGCCATCCTCGCAATCCTTGTCGTGCTTGAGCCCATTGTTGCAGCCACTGTGTCAGTCCATGTCATTGAGGGTCTTCCTCTTTTTCACTGACCAACTCTAGTTGCCTTTACTTGTAGCATGAATATAAAGAAGTTCATTTGGTATAGTTACACATTTTTACAAGAACTTGGGTGAAAAAGTTTCACTTCTCGGGATGTGATGTCCAGGAATAACACGTGAGGTCCCTAAACTGTCTTTGTTTTCTCTCTCGTGGCCGTCTCTAATTTCGTATAGGAAATCAGTTACAAAGACCTTGAAAGAAATAGAAGGCCCCGATTTAGGTAGCAGGATGAGAAGGAATACGGTCATTTTTCCTGCTGCTGATCATTATCTTACGAAGGGGACGTAATTACTGCCTTTCAAAAGGGGGCTTCCCAGTTATTGTTAGGGAGCTGGTATTCATGGAAATAACCATTGTCTTTTAGATGCAAGCTCAACTCAGCTAGAGTGCTAGCTTGAACTCTACACTCACCTTTGCAAAATGTCCACATTGTGGACTTTTCCCTTCTAGCCTGAGAGTGCTTGCTTTCTTGCAGAAGTTGGGGAGCAGAGTTTGCCTGGAGACTCACCCTCTACTTGTCAGTGTTAGGGAGCTGATTGGCTGATTGCATCGGCCGTGACACTTGAGAGTAGTCAGAACTGTGCAACCCTGCTAGCTCCTCCATCTCTAGAGCCTACTGCTGTTAGCTGTAGGGTCACTGTGAGTCGGAATCGACTCAAGGGCAATAGGTTTTGTATTTTGATGCCGTCAGGTTCACCCCCTACTCATGGTGACCCCATGTTTTATAGAGTACAGCTGTTCCATAGGGTTTTCTTGGCTGTAAGCTTTATAGAAGCAGTTTGCCAGCCCTTTCTTCTGTGAAGCTGCTGGATGGGTTTGAATGGCCCATCGTAAACTGCTCGTGCCCAGGCTCCTTAGAACGTATGTCCTCATCTGCAAATGAAGGTAGGTGCTCCACTGGCTTAGCACCTTATAAGCACAGATGAAGCTTGCTTTAAGTAAAATTTACACATAGAGATGAAGATTTTAAAAAACAAATAAACTTAGAGGGTGGTTATTTACGGTTTTCATTCCATTGCTTTGGAAGGTGAGCATGGGGGGAGGTGAAAGGATGAACATTTGTCTTCCAGTTGTAATCAAATGATGCATTTTATTTTAGTGCTTTATTTTTTCTTAAAATTTTTATTGTTTTCTTCACCAACAGTACATTTTATGGCCCTTCAAAGTTTGTTAGGTAATGAGGAAAGTTATAACATTTCAGCTCATGTGAACTCTTGACGAGGTTTAGGTCTGTGATCGCTCACGCTAAGGTGAGCAATTTCGTCATTTCTTTCTGTAAGCGAACATTCACCTGTTGTCTGATGTGTACCCAGCACCACGTCGGGCGCAGAGGGCACAGCACGCTCTGTCCGGTGCTTGCAGCTGGCCAGGGAGGTAAATCATGCCCAGATGACTCCAGAACAAGGTTGTGGAGACTGTGGCGGGCCGGGTTTTTGTAACCTGTACCGGGCATTTAGTTTCCTGAGAAAAATGTCAGGCGCGTTGTGTTTTTCTTGGCTTTGTAAGTTTCCACGTCAAAATAAATTGACGCTGCTGGCTGCATTATTATGATCAGAATAACTGGATAGTTTATAGAAACACTCATGGTGTCCAGAATTAAGAGCTTTATAGCCATACTGAGGGGATTCTCACCTTTCAATAAATTCACTCAAAAAATGTCCTTTGAGTACTTTTTCTGTTTTGGGACCTGAGGATACAGCAGGGAACAAAACAGGCAAAAAACTATCCTTGGGAGCTTTTTTTTTTTTTTCTTTTTTATTGGAGTTAGACATTAAATAATAAAAAAAAGTCATAGAAAATGCCTGATGGTGATAGAGGTGATGGGAAAATGGAAGCAGGGAAAGGGGACAGGTGTCACGGATAAGGGTGGGGCTGGCTTTACTGAGAAGTTCTGTAAACATTCCGTACTTGCAGGCAAAGCTTTCTCCACACAGTGGAGCACATCCATGACCCACATGAGTCTTAAAACCAAACACCAAACCCATTGCCGTTGAGTCGATTCCAAGTCATAGCAGTCCTATAGGGCAGAGTAGAACTGCCCCATAGGGTTTCCAATGAGCAAGTGGTGGATTTGAACTGCTGACCTTTTGGTTAGCAGCCGTAGCTATTAACCACTGCACCACCAGGGCTCCTCATGGGTCTTAGGAATGAACAAAATCTAGCTAGTGTTATGGTG
The DNA here is from genome assembly GCA_030035585.1 of Dugong dugon. NCBI lineage: Eukaryota > Metazoa > Chordata > Mammalia > Sirenia > Dugongidae > Dugong > Dugong dugon. Next base: position 5,762,846 of record CM057477.1, read on the forward strand.
GTAGACGTTATGAGACTCGTTTTCCACATGAGGGAACGGGGGCCCCAGCGTGGTGAAGTCACTACCATAAATCCGCACAGCCAGTAGCAGATAGCATTCTCTAAAAGTGGAAGAAGCACCCCATCTTAGTTTTGTCATCTACACAGGGAATTCTTCAGAGCCTGTCCCCCTGCTGTCCCAGCACCGGGGACTTACCGACACGTGTCCATGCCTACTCAAGCAGTGACCCTCTTCACCTATAGAGTATTCTGTCGTTCTTGTCAACCAGCCTCTCAGCTCTGTCGCTGCTCTATTGGAAATGAGAATCTGATGTGTTTAGAAATATATCCACTTTTTAATTTGTATATTTCTCTTGTGCATAGTAGGTCACTATGATTTGGAAATGTTTAACATTCCATTGGAGTGGTCCGTTTTCCCCCAAATGGCCATCAGTAAGGGAAGTTCTAATGATGAATATTATAGACATGTAGAGCTGGAAAGATCTTTTGGTGTAAGTCCTTCTTCTGATAGATAAAGTTTGTGGGGTCCGGAGAGGTGAAGTGACTTCTGTAATGTCAGTCTCTGAGTTGCATAGTGCAGGCTAGAACCCCAGTGTAATCTTCTATACCATTCTTGTAATGTAGCTCGTTCATTTATTTCTACCTACAAAAGTGATAAGTGCTTTTGAAGAAGACTTGCAAAACACACAAGGGTTTTTAGAGGGAAAAAAAATGACTAATAATCCCACGTGCCAGAGGAAATCGAGTCACATATTGGGGAATTGTTTTTTTTCAGTCTTGTGCATGTTATCATGAGCATTTTCTCAATGTAATTAAAAGTTATTAGAATACATAGTTTTTATTGATTTTATTGTTTGCGTTGTTTTGGAAGTAGTTTACTGGGTTGTCAGTGGGGCATTAGGCTTTGTATAACTATCCATTTACTGACTTGGCCATCAGTGAACAAATGAGTAGGCTGTGCAGATGTTGACATTTCTGATTGCCATCTAATGGTTTGTTTATTTAACTGGTGCCTGGTGTTTAAATTGTTGTTGTTATCTCTACTTAAATAGGATTTGAACCTGCTAAAGGAAAGAGATTTTCATCTTAAAACTTTGGTTGGTTTTCCAGCTTATCTCTCTGGACCTCACTTTTTTAATTTTGTGAGCGTGAGGGTCTTCCACTGGTGTCTTCTCTAAGAACCAGATGAACTCTATAGATTGCTCAGAAAACTCACGGGCACACAAAAATTTGTGTGTAATTTTAGAGTGTTTACGGACTACTGTTCCTCCCAAGTCATTTTGGCTTCTGGGCTATCTTAGTCTCAGTTCTCTAGAGGAGCAGAACTTCAAGGAAATGGCTCATGCAGTTGTGGGGGCTGGCAAGTGCCAAGTACGTGGGTCAGGTGGCAGACTGAAGGCTTCTGCTGGCTCACATGGTTGCAGGGCTGACAAACCCAAAACCTGCAGGTCAGACGACTATCTGGAGGCCTCTGCTGGCTCACAGGGTTGTGGGGACTGGTGAATCCAAAACCTGCACGTCAGGCAGCAGGCTGAAGACTTCTGCAGGCTTACAGCCCAAGAACTGGAGGTCAGACGATGAGAAGAGTGCAGGGTCGAGAGAGTCAGAGCTGGCCTGGTTGGAACATCCATTTATATACTGGAGGCAGGCCACACCCCAAAGGAAACTCCCCTTTCAACTGATTGGCTGATCACATCAGATCACATCATGGTGATTACATCCTATTGTGGAAGAGCAGTCAGTCCAGTATCTGTCAAACCACTGAGAACCATAGCTTAGCCAAGTTGATACATAACATTAGCTATCACACAGGCTAGGAAACACTAGACTAGATGGTAATGCAGATGACATTTCTGCAAGTATTTGATTAAATCTCTGATGATAAAAATAATTGAGGTAAGCATCAGACTTTATCATTGGAATTTGTTTTTTGTGTCTTACCTTTTTTTTAAGGCACTTAAAACAACACCTGTGTATGAGCTTACAGTTCTGTAGGTCAAAAGCCCGGTACAGTGTGACTGGATTCTCTGCTCAGTAACACGAGGTTGAAAGGAAGGTGCTGACCCGACAGAGTTCTTGTCTGGAGACTGTAGAGAAAAGTCAGCTTCCAACCTCATCCTTGTTGGCAGAATTCAGCTCCTTGAGGTTGTAGGACTGAGGTCCCATTTCCTTGCTGGTTGTCAACTGGGGATAGTTCCAGCTTAATTACATCTGCGAAATCCCTTCACAGCAACACCTAGATTCATGCTCAGTTGAGTAACTGGAAGAAGGGGTGTACACAAGGAGCTAGGAGTTTTGGGGGCCGTCTTAGAGTTCTGCCTACCATGATGATCTACCAGCACATGAAAAAGCTACTTCTAGACCAAACGATTGAGCATGAACTCATTAGAAACTTTCATGTTTCTGTATGTAGAGACATATCAGTGGATATGTTTACATAGTCAGACATAGACATGAATATTTATATATGCATAGACATAGTCAATGGATATGTTTATGTATGCATAGACATGTTGATGGATATGTTTATGCAGCGTAGACATACAGGTAAACAAAAAACCAAACCAGTTGCCGTCAAGTCGATTACGACTCATGGCGACCCCGTGTGTGGCAGAGTAGAACTGTGCTCCATAAGGTTTTTATTTATTTATTTATTTTGGTGAAAATATACCCTGGTGGCACACTGGTTAAGAGTTTCACTTCTAACCAAAAGGTCCGCAGTTCAAATCCACCAGCCACTCCTTGGAAACCCTATGGGGCGGTTCTACTCTGCGGGGACTCCTCCAGCCTCAGTAGGTCCAGTAAGTCTGAATTCTGTAAGAATTTGAAGTTCTTTTCCACATTTTTCTCCCTTTCTGTCAGAATTTCTCTATTGTGTTTCTGATCAGAACGTTCAGCAGTGGTAACCAGGCACCGTCTAGTTCTTCTGGCTCAAGGTAGATGAAGCATTGGTTCATGTAGATGATTAGTCCTGTAGTCCAGTTCCTTCTCTGATACTTGGATTTCCTTCTTTCTCTTTTGTTCCAGAGGAATAAAGACCAGTAGTTGTAGCTTAGATGGCTACTCATAAGCTTTTAAGGCCTCAGATACCACTCACCATAGGAGGAGGTAGAACTTAAATTTTAAGAACTGTATTATGCCAGTTGACTGGATTGTCCCACGAGACCACAACCCGAAGCCCCCAAACCAAGAGAACTAATCCTGTGAGGTGGTTGGTTATATCTAATTAGTATAAGCATCTGTGGTCCCTCCTGCCTTTTTTGGTTGTTTTTATTGTTGCAACATGGAATCTATTTTGGTATTAATTCTTCTAGGAGTCCCTCAAGAGTTTGGACACAGAAATCCTCTCTTCTCCCCTCTTTGCTTGTCCCCCACATTCATTCTGTCTTTTTGCAGCTCTGTCTCTCCTTTGCTGTAATTGACCGTTCACCACCTTGCTCTGAGCATCTGTTGCCTCCAATGCTCTATTGTTCTCTGTTTTGCTGCTTCATGAGCCTTCTCTCTACCAAGTTTTTATTTTTCTTGGAGGGAAGAGCATTTTCCTGACACCTTTTCTTTGGCCAGCAGACTGACCGGTAACAATATGTTGTGGAAAATCTTTAGTCGTTTGCTCCCTTTTGTAATTTTTTCTTGGTAATTTTACTTACTAACTACTTCTTAATTCCCCAAAGTAGGAGAAAAGGAATGATCACTTGGGAGTAGAGACTTAAAAAAAGTATATATTTTTTTCTTTTGCCTTTAAAGTTGCTATATTTTAAATATTCTTCTGATGTGCCAAAAGCCCCTAATAAAGAGAGTAAAAAAATTCCATTACATTGAGAAAATAAACCCAAAGCAAAACCCGTTGCCGTCAAGTCAATTCCAACTCATACTGACCCTATAGGACAGTGTACAACTGCCCCACAGGGTTTCCAAGGAACGGCTGGTGGATGTGAACTGCCGACCTTTTTTGGTTAGCTGCCTGAACTCTTAACCACTATGTCACAGGTCTCCCATCGAGAAAATAGATTTATTCTTTACACATTATATGGTTATTAGCTATAGCAAATACAGTTTCAAAAATTTATGTAGATTCATTGCTAAGAACAGACCTATTTGCACTTTTTAAAGGTTTAGTTGTACTGTTTCCAAGTACGCCTTTGTCTCAAGAAATAGCTGGGAAATTTTGCAGAATAACATTTTTCTTAGCTGGGAGAAAGGAACGTTTGAATTACTAGTAAATAGCCCGTTGTACTTCAGTTTATGAACAGGTGAAAGCCTCTGCCTTAATTTGGACCATTAACAAAGGACAGTGATCACATATTTCTACAATTACTGCATTTCACTTTAGTCAAAAGATGTCCAGTGACGTAAAATCGACGTAAACATTTAGTTCAGCAAATAAGATTTGAGTGCTTGCAGTACCTAAGACATTGGAGCCTCAAATTCAGTTAAGACACAGTTCCTGCCCTTGATAAACTTACTGTCTCACTGAAGAGTTTGACACATACAACATTAATAAAAGGCAGACTGTGAAAGGTAGAGGTCAGTAGTGTCCAGGGGGTTAACAGAGGAGGGGCTAATTAACTCTGGCCGGGAGGACCATGGGAGGTCTCATGGGAAAGGGGTCTTATGGCATGTGGTGGAGTCCTCCTGGTGGGAAGGCCCGGTCAGCTTCTCTGTTTTCAGCACGTGATGGGACTTCATCTTACGGTGGGAAGGGAATATTATGTGGGTTTTCCGGTCTCAAGTGAGCCATCCTCAGAGTCAGAAATTGCTCTTGAAAATTCTGTGGGTTTCCTGTAAAGTTTTTGTGGTTTTGTAGAAACAACCTGTATAATATTTTGTATGCATATTAAAATTCGAGAACTAAAAACCCATATACAGACGCCTAAGCATTCATTGCATTCTTCTTTGAAAGTGCTCCTGCTTCCCTACAGGTTTACTCCATTCTGTTTTAATATTAAGCCTCTGCACCCTTAATAAGGAGCCCTGGTAGTACAGTGGTTAAGAGCTCGGCTGCTAACTGAAAGGTCGGCAGTTTGACTCACCAGCTGCTCCGCGGGAGAAAGATGTGGCAGTCTGCTTCCGTAAAGATTACAGCCTTGGAAACCCTATGGGGCAGTTTTACTCTGTCCTACAGGGTTGCTATGAGCCAGAATTGACTCAACAGCAGTGAGTAAGTTACCCTTAATGCACATTAATAGATTTGCTGGTTATTATAAGAGTTAAGCAAGACAATGTGTAAAAGAACTTGAGGTTGGTAGATAGTAGGAGCTCGATAAAGGTTTGTGGACCTTGCATCCAAAAGTCCTTACATGTAGCTTGTTCCTTGAAATGTTATGAAGGAAATCTTGGCTACCTATTTCCTGTCTTTCCAAGATGGCATTTCCTCTTGTGGCTGCACCGACCAGCTGCCATTCTCACATCCTTGAACACTGATCTCATGAACCCTTTAGAGAAACCACATCCTACTCGGAGGTTTGAGTTCTGAAGTTAAAAGTTATACCTGTGACTTTCTCTGGTCATCAGATTTCTGAAGCATTGGTCTGTCCTAAACAAGTAATACAGAACCCAAGCACTTTAAATTGCCCCAGCAGTGATGTAGTAGGAAAGCTGACATACAGTCTCTCCATTCCTCTAAATCCTCAGAATCCTTCTGTCATCAAGCTGGACCCGCTTGAGGTGATAGACTTAGACAACTGTCTTCTTGTCAGAGCTTTCCTTGATCTGGGTTTAGTATTATGCTGGAGAGACGCTGATGAGAATTTTGCTACTGACTTTCCCATAAACGTTGAGAACTTTGTCCTAGCACACAAATCAGTGCCCCTTTATGTAAATGCCCATGTGAGAAATTTCTAAAAATCTTTACTTGCCTTACACATTGCTGTTTTTCACCTTTTGATGGTATTATTCCCTGGGTAGTGCAGATTATTAAGGACTTGACTACTGGTTGGAAGGTTGGCAGATCAAACCAACCCAGAGGCACCTTGGAAGACAGGCCTGGCAATCTGCTTCCAATCGCAGCCTTGAAAACCCAGTGGAATGGTTCTACTCTGCACACATGGGGTCACCATGAGTTGGAATCAACTTGACAGCAACTAATAACAACTGGTCATTTTGCCTTTTTGTCCTGGCTTTCTGAAAACTCAGAGCCAATGAGAACTTTCTCCTTAATTACAAAAGAAATATAAATTCATTGCTACAAATTTGAAAAATATAGAAAAACTTAAAAAGAAGAGATGCCTGGCTCATGGTGTGAACATGGGTTCAAGACGACTATTTGAAGACAGCTATTATAGTTGAGACCTGGTGGCTCAGTGATAAGGAGCTCAGCTGCTGACCAAAAGGTCGAATCCACTAGGGGCTCCTTGGAAACACTATGGGGCAGTTCTACTCTGTCCTATAGGGTCTCTTTGAGTCAGAATAGACTCGATGGCAATGGGTTTGGGTTTTTTTAGTTATCATAGTCCAGCAGCAAAGAGGGAAGAACAGTTGATTTTAAATTGCTGAAGACCTTCATAATGTGTTTTAGCAACACAGTTGGTGGAATTGTCTTTATTGATAACCTGGCCGAAGTCCTAAATTTAAGACTAAGATTAATTTCTTCAGGTTGGAGTAACAATGGCAGCACCAGTAACAGTACTGCTGTTAAATGAACACCTACTATATACCAGATGCTGTGCTGTGCCATTTAAAGACTTCCTCACTAAGTTACTCTTAATGGCATTAAACCCAGATATTGCCGTTATCTTTACTCGCTAGCTGGTGATCAGGAGCTTTACCTACTTGTGCTTTTTAGCAGTTTGATCATAGTTGGAATAAACAACTGGTCCAGCCTAGTATCATGGTTAAGAGTATGCACCCTGGATCCAGATCGTCACTTCTCACTGTGACCTTGGGCAGATTACGTGACCTCTCCGTGCATCAGTGTCCTCATCTGTAAAATGAGGATAATGTTACCTTCCTCCTAGGGTGATAATGAGGATTAAATAAATTGGGATCTGTGAGGGGCTTGAACAGGAGTTGGCACACAGTGATCACTGTATAAAAAAACCAAAACCCATTGCCTTTTCGTAGCGACCGTATATAGTGTTTGTCAGATAACCTGAGTTCCTTCCAATGCCTCACAGAATGTCAGGCTATTTTGACCCCACAAGTAGGATAACACTTCTCTCCTTAAAGGCCTGAACTTCAGAGGGCTTAATGACTGTGGTGATTTGAGGAAGAATTGGGTTATGTAGAACTTCTTGAGCCATTTCAAAAAGGTCCAGGTTGAACTGGTTGTACTGTACTTCACTAATGCCTAGTTGGTCTGTAGAGCACTTTTGACTTGATCCTTCTTACCCTCGTCTTTGCTTTATAGCACATTTCTTTCTTTCTTTCTTTTTTTTAACCTAACCAAATGTAATTTTTTTTAAAATTGTGCTCTAGATAAAGGTTTACAAAGCAAATTAATTTCTCACTAAACCATTAATACACATAGTGTTTTGTGACATTGGTTGCCAGCCCTATGACATGTCAACGCTCTCCCCTTCTCTACCTTGGGTTACCCATTACCAGTTTTCCTGTCCCCTCCCGCTTTCTCATCCTTTACCCTGGGCTGGTGTGCCCATTTAGTCTCATTTTGTTTTATGGGCCTGTCTAATCTTTGGATGAAGGGTGAACCTCAGGAGTGACCTCTGTACTGAGGTAAAAGGGTGTCAGGAGACCATAGTCTCAGGATTTCTCCAGTCTCTGTCAGGCCAGTAAGTCTGGTCTTTCTATTTTGTGTGTGTGAATTAGAATTTTGTTCTACATTTTTCCCCAGCTCTGTCCGGGACCCTCTGTTTTGATCCCTATCAGAGCAGTCGGTGGTGGTAGCCGGCCAGGCACTATCTAGTTGTACTGGACTCAGTCTGGTGGGGGTTGTGGTAGATGTGGTCCATTAGTCCTTTGGACTTATCTTTCCCTTGTGTCTTTGGTTTTCTTCATTCTCCCTTGCTCCAGACGGGGTGAGACCAGTGGAGTATGTTAGATGGCTGCTCACAAGTTTTTAAGACCCCAGACAATACTCATCAAAGTAGAATGTAGAACATTTTCTTAATAAACTGTTATGCCAGTTGAGATAGATGTCACCCATGTAGCACATTTCTAAGTTTTGATATAACATTTCGATTCTATATTTATGTAACTGAGATTCTTTTTCCCCCACCCCTCCTGTAACCTTACAGAAACAGGCTTTTTTTTTTTTTTTTTTTTTAAAGGTCATAGACCGTATTATTTTAGAACAGAGATTTGGTAGGAGAGCTGAAAGATGACCCAAGGTTGAGAAATTGGGTAGGTTTTAAAGAAATATAGAAATCAGGGGCTTTTTTTCATGAACTTACTGAACCCTGTGATTCATTACATACTTAGTAACCACATTCAGTCAGAAGGATTCCTGGTGTTTGAAGTGACAGAGACTGGACTCAGCTGGTGAGGTGGAAAGGCCGTGTAGCACAGGGCAGGGTCTGGGCTCCTCACCACCTGCTCTGAGCCTTCCCAGCCACAGAGATTTTGCCTTGAAAGTGGGAGGCTTATAGCAGTATCTTAGATTTATGTAAAATTTGAGATAATTTTTCTGTATTGTTGTTGTTAGTTCCCGTCAAATAGGTCCTGACTCTTGTGACTCCGTGTACAACAGAACGAAACACTGCCTGGTCCTGTACCATCCTCAAAATCGTTGTTATGCTTGAGCCCATTGTTGCAGCCACTGTGTCAGTCCATCGCATTGAGGGTCTTCTTCTCTTCCACTGACCCTCTACTTTACCAAGCATGATGTCCTTCTCCAGGGACTGATCCCTCCTGATAACATGTCCAAAGTATGTGAGACGTAGTCTCACCATCCTTGCTTCTAAGGAGCATTCTGGTTGCACTTCTTCTAGGACAGATTTGTTTGTTCTTTTGGCAGTCCATGATATATATTCAATATTCTTTGACAACACCACAATTCAAAGGTGTCAATTCTTCTTTGGTCTTCCTTATTCATTGTCCAGCTTTCATATGCATATGAGGCGATTGAAAACACTATGGCTTGGGTCAGGCGCACCTTAGTCTTCAAGGTGACATCTTTGTGTTTGAACACTTGAAAGAGGTCCTTTGCAGCAGATTTGCCCAGTGCAATGCGTTGTTTGATTTCTTGACTGCTGCTTCCATGGGTGTTGATTGTGGATCCAAGTAAAATGAAATCCTTGACAACCTCAATCGTTTCTCCATTTATCATGATGTTGCTAAGTGGTCCAGTTGTGAGGATTTTTGTTTTCTTTATGTTGAGGTGTAATCCATACTGAAGGCTGTGGTCATTTATCTTCATCAGTAAGTGCTTCAAGTCCTCTTCCCTTTCAGCAAGCAAGGTTGTGTCATCTGCATAACGCAGGTTGTTAATGAGTCTTCCTCCAATCCTGATGCCCTGTTTTTCTTCAGATAGTCCAGATTCTCAGATTATTTGCTCAGCATACAAATTAAATGAAGTATGGTGAAAGGCTGCAATCCTGACGCCCACCTTTCCTGACTTTAAACCATGTCGTATCACTTTGTTCTGTTTAACTGCCTCTTGGTCTACATGCAGGTTCCTCATGAGCACAGTTAAGGGTTGTGGAATTCCTGTTCTTCACAGCGTTACCCATAACTTGTTATGATCCACACAGTCGAATGCCTTTGTATCGTCAATAAAACACAGGTAAACATCTTTCTGGTGTCTGTTATCCTCAGTAGTGTGTCTTTTGGCACCTATTGTTGCTATGTGGTAACTAGTTTCATTGTTTACTTACTACTTATTACTACTGCTGCTACTAGGAATCCCTGGGTGGTGCAAATCGTTAACGCGCTCGGCTGCTAACCAAAAGCTTGGAGGTTCGAGTCCACTTATCGGAACTGGGGAAGAAAGCCTTGGCCGTCTACTTTCAAAAAATGAGCCACTGAAAACTCTATGGAACACAGTTCTACTCTGTCACACATGGGGCCACTGTGAGTCGAAATGAACTCGATAGAGCCAACTACTATTAGTACCATTTACTCAGTAGTCCCTGATTTCAAGAAAACAAGCAGAGTAACTAATTGGGTAACGTGCTGCAGCATCCCAGCTGATGTTGATTGGGTGCTGTCACCACTGAACCATGGGCCGGTGAATCACTTTCCTGTGCTTTTGGGTATCTGTTAATTTTATTAATTTGTCATTTATTACTTCACGTCTATTCATCTTGCCTTCCCGACTAGCCAAGTTCCTTGAGGAGAGTGACACTCGGCCTTGTATTTTTGCTGTGATCCCCTCAGTACCTAGTACTGGGCACAAAATAGGTACCCACATACCTGTTGGTGCATTTAAAATAAAATTCTGTTTAATAAAAGCATTTCCCATCATATATGGTTTCACATGAAGATGCTTGAACTGGTCTTCCTGGCATTCGGTAGTAGGTAATCCGGATTAAGTTTTACAGAGACCCTGGAATTGCTGCTGCGGGTCTGCCAGGCAGGGAGAAACAGCAGCTTTTCTACACCTGCCCCCGTGAGGCCGCTGGACTAGCTGTGGCTCCAGGAACACCCTCGCTGGCTGGTCTTCCCTGCTTTGATCATCAGCCAAGCATTTGGTATTTAGCATAACACAAATGAAAGCATTCAGAAACTGATAATTTTACAACAACCAGACGACTTAGCCTTCTCTAAAGTTCCGTGAGCTTCAGATTCAAAGTAACGATGAAGGCGTCTCACTGAATCGTTTTCTTTTAAACACTGCACTATTTTGATTCGGGTTGGTTTGGCCCACACTGTGTGGACTGGACACAGTGAGGCCCTTCTTTATCGGAGAGGCAGCTCACTGTGTATTGGACAATTTGGGGTTTGTTTTTCTTTGGCCAGGAGCGGGAACCTCCCATTTTCCGGGGAGTAGTAACACTCCAGGAGGCCGGCCTTGGCTGTCATGCCTTCCCACCGCGGCGGGACCCAGTCAGCCGGCTGACCACTTGTGCCTGGGAAGTTAGCTTCCTTTCCTTCTGTGGGCCACTGGCATGCGTCTGCCTTGCACGGCTGGGGGCTCCCAGCTGTCCCTGTTGCTGGCTTTCTGGCTTTGCTTTCTGAGCCGAAAATGCAGGCTGATAAATGCCGGACAAGCAGCAGAAGTGTCAAGAAGGAGCTTGTGATCGAGTCCCCACTGCAGTGCAGGGATGCAGCTCAGGGAGACGTGGAAGTGGAGAGCACAGGTCCAGTGCTGGTAAGAGGGTCTTCTCCAGTACTTTGATGTGTCTCTGCCACTCGGTGTGCTTGTGGTGTGAGGGGTAGGTACATTTTCACCCTCTCTCTGATTTGGGAACTGGCTCTGTTTGTCTCCTGCGAAATCTCCTCTCTTTTTCTGTGAACTGACTTTGGTTCCACTTTGATTCTTCTTTGTGAAGAAAGAACTGTTGACAGTTTGTTGGTGAACGTGGTTTCCAGAAGCCTTCTCTGTAAAACACAATTATGTATTGTTCAAAAGTGCGTCCCACCTAGCTGCAGAGTTCCCAAACATAACCCGGGGAGACGTGTTTTATATGCCTTCATAGGGTTGAAAGGAGATGTAAAGGTTTTTAAATTGTGGCAGTGTACATTATGTATTTATGTTACTAGGAAAATTAGGAAGGAGACATCTGGGGCTTTGAGAACAGAACTGTTAAAGTCTCAGTGTACTTTCTCACTTGTTTGAACAGGAGGTTTCCACTGAACGATTAAGAAAACCTAAACTTCGAACCAACCCATAGGGAAGTTTCTCATCTTAACATGAACTAAACTCTTAGCAGTTTGGGTAAAGTGCTTCAGTGGACTTTGTAAGGAAGGAATGTGAAAAATGGTTGTGTTATCATCAATGAGTAGGTTGTGCTTCTCTTTCGGAATTTCTTCATTACAATAAAAGCACATAATTTTTTAAGCAAGCTGCAAAAACCACCAACACGCACGGCAGAGGAGACAATTGAGCCTTTCAAATGATCTGTTGAAGGGATTGTTAAACTATACTTAGTGGTTTTAACATGGAGGCTCCATGGCTGTTATCATAAAGGGTTCGGATACTAATCAGTTGATTTTCAATTAATATCATTAAGAATCTGAACTTAAAACTTTCTTAATGAAGGATTTGATTCTCATTGAATTGCTTTCCTCTGCAGCATGCGTGACTATCTTACACCAGATCACCTTCAAAATTATATTCCTGACCTAGACTGAGAAAATCAGAAAAACATGATCATCTTTTTCACTGCCCATTTTCATCTTACAGACTCTGATTTACATTTCTCTCTCTGGTATATTGTTTAGAAATGTTATTTATTTTCTTGGATTCCTTCTGTTAGCACAGTGTCTTATTTATCTATTCAGTAGCTTGAACAGCTTAGATGCTGTGTAGATTTATCTGGTTAAACCTCTCAGCTGATGTAGCTTATGCTTTCTTGAAGGAAGTTGTGTGGTTTGGGCTCCCTAGTGAATATTCTTAAAAATCTTTTGTCAGTGGTTCTCCAGATGTGTAGAAATATTTGTCCAGAGAATTGAATACACTGCCCAAAAAAATGCATGGTGATTTTTATGTTTTAGTCATACAAATGACTTCTAAAAACGTCAACTCTCTTTCAGTGCTCAAAAAATAGGCCGCTCTTGTCCCAGTTATTTGTTTAGGTCAAATCTCACTACATCCAGCTCCACGGGGAGTTGTTTTTTCCCTGTAATGGATAAGGCTGGGCCGGCTGCCCCTGCAGCTGGCGAGAGCCCTCTCAGGACGCTGCAGCTCCTGGCGGCGTGGAGAAAGTTCTGGCTGGCTCTGCACCCGCTGGGGGAGAAGTGAGGGAGAGGTGAAGGTGGCAGTGATACAGCAAGGAACTTTTTCTTATCTGAGTGCTTCTCTTCTTTCTGATGGTAAGTGAGATAAAAGGGCTAATAAGAGATTGGAGAAGCAAGGATATTTAAGCAGGGCCTTCCCGTAGGGCAAACCTCCTTACGGTGATTTACACTGTTCGCGCCAACGAGAATTTAACAGATTGCGCGGCATATAACTTGTTTCTCAAGATGATTTGTTAAAAGCATGCATACACAGCCATGAGATCTGTTTGTTGTAGTGCTAGTTAATATTATAGTGTCAGTAAGCCACGTACTTGGTCAGAATCCCTAAGTCTGTGGATAACATAAGTGAATTTTACTGAGAGATGCTTAAACGCAGGTAATGCCCTTTATCCAAGAGGTGGCACTTTGAAATAAAGTTTTGCTGGTTTTATTTATATACACAAACAGTCCTCAGGAAAAATATCATGTAGTTTAGAAAGCATCAAAGTCATTAATGCATGTAATAAGAAATACAGATAGTGTCAAAAAAAAACCAAACCCATTGCTGTGGAGTTGTTTCCAACTCACAGCGACCCTATAGGACAGAGCAGAACTGCCCCATAGGGTTTCCAAGGCTGTACTCTTTACGGAAGCAGTACCTGTCTTCCTCCTGCGGAGCAGCTGGTGGGTTTGAACCACCAACCTCAGGTTGGCAGCCGAGCGCTTTAACCACTGCCCCAGGGTTCCTTACAGATAGTGTTGACATGGGGGAAAAAAGTACCCATATCCTTATTCTTGAAAGGTGCCCACTGTTAATAATTTGGTATGCTATCTATTCGTAGACTTTTTCCTGTGCATATAAAAGCATAATTTATGTGTGTGTGTGTGTGTGTGTGTGTGTGTGTGTGTGTGTGTATTTTTGGAAAATGCACTAGTACTATAAATTTCTGCAAGCTGATTTTCTCCCCAAACATACCGAGAACATCTTTCTTTGTCACCATGTGTAGGTTTATGCCATTATTTCCAACGGCTGTATAGTATTCCATTGTATGGCAATATGACCATTTGACGATTATTTAGTTGGTTTTCCACCCTTGGCAGTGGGTAACACTGCCACAGTGAATGTGCTGGTAACTGTATCTTAAAGCACCACGCAAATTGACAATAGAATGTTTTCTGTAAAACCCCTGCAGCGGCTCCTGTCGCCTTTCCGCGTGACAATCACGTTTCTCTCCCCTCTGCCAGCACAGGAGTTGAGGTTTCCCTTAGCAGTGGCTTGCCTGTTAGTGCTAGATGAAGTCATTCCATGTTTCTAAGAGACCTGCGTGGTGGACATCGAGTGTCGGAGGCTGCAAGGCTCAACTTCCAGGTGACTGCATAGGCGTGTATTGTCCCCTGCACTGTGACAGTGGAGGGGGAAGTGTCCAGTGAAACATCCTCATTCCTGTCCTGGGCTCACTGCCAAACCCACTGAGAAATGACTTTGTGGGCTGGGATGACTAACAGGGGAACAATTGGGTATTTTTGATGTCTACATGTTAGTTATACTGCTTGCATTTGCATACCTATTTGTGTCCCCAAATTCTAAAGTAGTTACTGGAAATAATTTTTTTTCCTAATTGTTACTGCACAGCTATGCAAAGGAAAAGGGCGTGGCCTCAAAGAATCAAAACCTGTCAGGATATGTGTGGCTTGTGTGGCCTTTAATATTGTTACTTTCATGAGGCCGGTAAGCACTGCAGCACAGACCTGATTTTTGGGGATTTTGAAGGTTGAAAGGTTTGAAGATAGAGACAAGCGGAAGCTTTACGTGTTGGATATACTTATTGGGTATTTTTTGAAAGGTGTCTTTTCAGAGACACTGTTTCTATTTTTGATAGTTTCTGGGATGTTCAAGTGTTAAAAATGGAATATTTAAGTATTTGAATGATTCTTTTAGTTAATGACTCCGTGAGGAAGGCGGTGTGTGTCCCTGAAGTAAAAAGGAGTAGGAGACTTTGGTGTCTGGTTGAGCAAGTCAGAGCATTACTCCAGGACTCTGTGATCTCTCAAAGACAGAGATGATGAAACTAGAAAACACTTTCTATGCCTGAAATTCTGTTTTTTCTAGAAGTAGTAGAATAAGTGAATTAAGACACATGCCCTAAAGTATAAGCTATGGATAATGATCGTGTTACTGTTAATATCCTGTAAGACTTTAGATTACCGTGATGGAGTGAATTAAAGTATGCTTATGCAGAAAACCTTTTGCCTTAAGGCTTCTTTAGAAACATTAATGATATTGCATTAATGATGTTTAATAAGTATGTTTTGTTTTTTTTAAAATATTGGGTGGTGGTAAAAAAAAAAGTTACTGCAGGCTTCATGTGGTTGCATATTCCCAGATGACAAAAGACAGGAAATTTCACTTATTTAGAGCCCTGAGCCTTCACTCTGCTCTGTTTTTGCCCTGCATTTGTTCATTCATTTGTTCCTTCATTCAGCCCACGTTTGTAAATTCTGAGATTTGCCAGACTTATTGGGGTACAGAGTGAGTGAGGCTGACCCAGCCCCCTCGCCAAGCAGCCGAGGTCTGGCGAAGGAGGGGGATTCGTTCCTCACTAACACTTTTCAGGCACAAACCCACTGCCACTGAGTCGGTTCTGACTCATAGTGACTGTATATGCTGGAGTAGACTGCCCTTAGTAGGCACAGTGAGTGTTAAAATCTCCCCGTCTTTTCCCACTCAGGCAGACAACACTTCCATCAGCAGCAGCAGCAGCCAAAGACACATTCTCTGATTTATTTTGTTCTTAGCACCTAAAGCAGGCATGAACACCAGTTGCCGCTGAGTCACTTCTGACTCATGGTGACCCCATGGGTATGAGAGCGGAGCTGTGCTCCAGGGTTTTCAGTGTCTGATTTTTTTAGAAGTAGATTGCCTGATTTTTCTTTCAAGGTGCCTGTGGGTGGACTGAAACCTGCAGCCTTTCTGTTAGCAGCCAAGCACGTTAACTGTTTGCACCATCAAGGGACAAAGCAGGCATAGCCCTGCTTTAAATTGGGCATAGTGACCACCAAACATTCCGCGGAGCAGTTCACATGAGTGCAGGTCCCGCTGTTGCACACAAATTTGTGGAGAAGGCGGTGGAAGGACTCTCTGGAGAGTGCACGCCTAGATAGGGTCAGGTTGAATTCAATAACCGTGCCATGCATGGGAAACTATCCCATCTATCAAAGCCTCCAGAGAAAGAGCTTCCATAACTTGTGTAACTAATACATTATGAGGTTGAACTTGCTCTTACCTTCTGAAATTACCAGTTGTATAGAAAACTATAATCTGTCCAGCTCCGGCATGTTTCTTTTTCCATGTTTTGTTATCAACATGGAGCAGAGTGGTTGGTCACTGTTTTTTATTAAAAAAAAAAAAAAAAAAAAAAATTAGTCTCAATTACTTTTCTTTTTTGATGTAATAATAACAAAAGAAAAGAAAAAAAAATGAAACCTCTTGTTGCTGTGGAGTCAGTTCCAACTCTTAGCGACCCTATAGGTCAGGGTAGAACTGCCCCATAGGGTTTCCAGGGAGTGGTTGGTGGATTCGAACTGCTGACCTTTTGGTTAGCAGCCAAGCTCTTAACCACTATGCCACCTGGGCTCCAATAATAAAAATAGCAAATACTTATGTAGTGCCTTGCATTGTTTCAAGCCTGTTAAGCATATCATGGGAGTCCCTGGGCTTCTAACTGAAAGGTTGGTGGTTTGAGTCCACCCATAGGCTCCTCACAGAAAAGTCTGATGATCTACTTCTGAAAATCAGCCATTGAAAACCCTATGGGGGAAAATGCAGAACAGAATTTTAAATTCTCTTCGACTCCAGACTTTCTGGAGCCGTGGGGGCTAGATGAACCCTTGAAACTATTGCCCCGAGGTAATCTTTAAACTTTAAACCAAAACTGTCCCCTGAAGTCTTCTTAAAACCAAACAATAGTTTAGCTTAACTAGTAAAAAATGTCTGCCTTGAGCCTTATGCTCTTTTAATAACTATATGGGATCAAATTGACAGCAGCAATTTGAAAGGTTAGCTGGGAACCTTAGGTGGCAGTGAGTTTATGTTAATGGAGGAGGAACAACTCAGAAAATGAGGGTGACAATGGCTGTACAACTCAAAGAATGTAATCAGTGTCACTGAATTGAACATGTAGAAACAGTTGAATTGGTGTATGTTTTGCTGTGTATATTCTAAGCAATAATAACAAAACAAAAATTAATAAATAAAATAACCCTACGGAGCCCAGTTCTACTCTGACGCATAGTGGGGTCGCCATGAGTTGGAATCAATTGGACAGCAACTGTATTTGTAAAGTACATTATTCCAGTTAATCCTCACAGCTCTAGGAGGTGTAGATACCATTATTCCTCTGTCTACAGATGAGGAAACTGAGACACAGAGTGGTTAGGTAACTTCCTCAAAGTTATACATTTAACACATTTAAGTGGCAGCAGAGCCAGGATGTAGACATCTAGTCAGGTTTTCCAAAGCCCAGAGCGGGTGATGAAAAAAATCCTACCTGGACACAATACGTACAATTTATGAATGAAAAATGAACTCAGGTTCACTTATGCTTGGCGCTGAGACTATAAAGATGAATACGAAAAAAAAGTAAAACATTCCTGACCCTTAAAAAACTTAAAAAATTGTTAGGAAAAAAAAAAAAAAAAACACCCATTGCTGTTCAGTGGATTCCAACTCATAGTGACCCTCTAGGACAGAGTAGGACTGCCCTGTGGGGTTTTGTCTCAGTCATCTAGTGCTGCTGTAACAGAAATACCACAAGTGGATGGCTTCAACAAAGTGAAATTTATTCTCTCGCAGTCTAGCAGGCAGAAGTCCAAATTTAGGGCGTCAGCTCCAGAGGAAGGCTTTCTCTGTCGGCTCTGGACGAAGGTTCTTTGTGTCAGTCTTTCCCGGGACTAGGAGCTTCTTCGCGCAGGAACCCCAGGTGCAAAGGATACGCTCTGCTCCCTGTGCTGCTTTCTTAGTGGTATGAGGTCCCCAACTCTCTGCTTGCTTCCCTTTCCTCTTATCTCTTGTAAGATAAAAGGTGGTGCAGGCCACACCCCAGGGAAACTGTCTTTACATTGGGTCAGGGATGTGACCTGAGCAAGAGTGTTACACCCCACCCTAATCCTCTTTAACCACAGGGAGAGATTATGGTTTATAACACATAGGAAAATCACAAAATGGAGGACCAACACACAGTACTGGGAATCATGGTCTAACCAAGGTGACACACATTTCTGGGGGACACAGTTCAATCCATGACAGATTTCCAAGGCTGTAAATCTTCACTGAAACAGACTGCCACATTTTTTCCCATGGAACTGCTAGGTGGGTTCAAACTGCTGACCTTTTAGTTAGCAGCCAAGAACTTAACCACTGTGCCACCAGGACTCCTAAAAATTGTTAGAGAGAGGCCAGATTATAAGTGACAGAACAATAGTGGTTGACCAGCACAACCAGATGGATAAAGAGAATGACGGTCATGTGGGAAGAATATAAACAAGTAGAATTGATAGTAGGAGTCACTTCATATTTTGGGTGTCAGCGTTTTGTCGTCTTCCCAGAAGGTGACATAGGGTCTTAGACTGGTGGATTATCTCACAGTCTGGAGGCATCATGTTTCCCCTTCAGACTGTGTTCTTTTCGTTAATTTACACAATTGTTCTTTTTTTTAATTTACACCGTGATCCAGGACAATCCTGAAGTGTTTGAACCCTAGTCAGTGAAATAGACACTGTTGCCCCTGTAGTGTTTAGAAGCAGGTGCCATTTGCCCAGGTGTGCTATATTCTTTGGAACCAAAAAACCATTGCCGTCAAGTAGATTTGGACTCATAGTGACTCTATAGGACGGAGTAGAACTGCCCCATGGAGTTCCATGAAGCAGCTGGTGGATTTGAACTGCCGACCCTTTTGGCATTCCAGCTCTTCACTGCTGTGCCACCAGGGCTCCTATTCTTTGGAAAGTAGTGGCTAAATACAAGGCAGCAAAAATATGTTACAGGTAGCTGGTGACTGGGATGGTCCAAAAGAAGCAATGTGGAATACAGAGACCTAATTTTGGTCCCAGATCTGCCACTAAATCAGTGCAAATACACTCCCCAGGCTTCAGTTTTCTCATCTGTCAAATGAGAAGCATGTAATAAATAATCTCCAAGGTCTCTTCTGGGGCTGAAGCTCCATATTTCAGGGTTAGTAGCTTTGACCAAAATAACTGTGATAGAGTCAGTTCGGACCCTGGAGTTATAGCTTCAGGTTCTAAGTTTGGCTGACTCAAAATCCTATGGGTTTTGAGTTGTAGGAGCTTTAAAACAGCAGATATTGGATTTCCACCTAATGTAAGAAGTAACATGAGTGAAGTGGATTGGTCAACCTAAAAATAAATAAAAGTGGTAACAGCTTTTGGAGCAAGCAGGAAATGCTACACAGGAGATGCAAGAAGACCTAGCATGAGCCTGCAGAGAACATATTACTGAGTGTAATTTTAGAACCAAGATGCTTGGAAATTATAGTCTCTACTCAGCTTTCCAGAAGGTTGAAATATCCCTGTAATGTGATATACTAGTCCTAAGTTTTTCTTAAAGTTTTGGGTCTTTAGAAGTGTTTAGTGCTCCCTTTTCCAGAAAAGTGTGTGTTACATTTAACAGTGGATTTCTGAAGGCTTTTCCAGGTTCTTGGGAAGGAGGCGGGCCAGTAGTTCTGTTTTGGGGTCTCTTTGCTGTGGAGAGTTATCACTACCACAAGAAAAGCAGAAGCAAATGGTGCAAAAGGCCCTGGACTCATTGTCAGTAGACCTGGGTTCTAGTCCCTGCTCCATCTTGACTGTTAGTGTGTGTTTTAAAAACCCACTGAGCACTTCTCTGCCAAGGTTGCATTAGGTATCAGATGGAGATAGTAGTCATATCTGTCCTTTGGACTCCTCTTGTCCCAAGGTGACCTGGACTCTCCCTGTCAACTTAGTTTTCAGTCTTTTCTTATTCTGAGCCATGCTCCATTGTGCTACCAAACTGTTCTTTCTAAAACATGGATATGGTCGTTGATTTCCTGCTTGAAACTCTTCTCTGACTCTGCACTGCAGAGAAGATATAAATAACATGGCCTACTTGACTCTTACGGCTGGCCCTGAATTTGCTCACTTGCCTCATCTCCTGCAACTTCCAAAATGCATCCTAAGCCCTGGCCCTACCATTCCTTCACTTGGCGTGCTTTCACACCTGGGCACAGCTCTTCTTGGCCTGGAATGCTCTCTCCTGCCTGACAATTCCTGTTTATCCTTAAGTCTCAGCTCAAATGCCAGCTCCTCCAAGAAGCCTTTAAAATCCTCTCATCACATTTTCTGGTGGACCTCTGCTCCTGTGGCCTATCATAGTACCTTTATTCTGGTGTGTTATCATGCATCTCCCCCTTACTGTAGCGAGGCTCACACTCCAGTCTTCCTCACTAACAAGGGGGCCTATGCCCAGCAGGAAGCGTGGTTTTGTTACCTTTGTATCTCATCTCTGACGTAATGTGAAAGCTCCATCTTTTGCTTCCCAGAATGGTCCCAGTCACTTCTGGGAAAGCGTTGACAAAGAAAGGGTCTCCGAGGGAGACTGGATCTGAGAATCATTGTCTCCTCTCTCACCTTCTAAGGTTTAGCCACCAACACCCAAACGTGTTGAATTGCCAAAAGTAAAAAGCAATGAACTAGATCCCTTTACTTTATTCCGTGTGCCCTACCTGCCTCATGAAAGTAGTTTTACTGCCCTGCTTACATGTGATAAGGGTGTTGTCACCCTTACTCTCCTGTGCTGCTGTCATTTTTGATCTAAATAAAAATGGAGGCAGACATTTTATGTGAGTATTTGAGTGCAGAAGTGCAAACATATGTGACCAAAACTAACCCCCATCCCTTTCAGCCAGCAGTGCTTTCTGTTACCAGTACCACCGTCTTCCACACAGCCAAGCATGAAAAGTTAACATTACCTTTGATGGTTGTAGTGCACTTGGAAAAACCGTTGTGTGACCATATCACCAGCATCCTGGTAAATGGATTATACGTGGAAATGGCTGTGGAGAACCACAGATGCTGGTCTTCACAGGGAGAGACAGTTAGGAAAGGGGAGGCCCGCTGGAAACCTGAACAGCACAGGTCACCTGCTTTCATGACCGCCTTCACAAGACTTTCCAAAAGTTTTGTCTCCCCTCCCCACAAGTAAACATTTCAGGGGGGTGACCTGTCCCTTGTTTGCCGTGAATTTTTGAGAAATTGTAATTTAAAGTTTTCATACAGTCTGTGAGTCAGAATCAACTTGATGGCACACAACAGAAACAGACACGTCTGTGATTTTAAACTTTCTAGTAGGTATGTTAAAAAAGTAAAAAGAAACAGGTGAAATTATTTTTGATATATTTTAACCCATTGTTTCCAAAATCGTATCATTTCAGTTTGTAATCCTTATTAAAAAATTTTGAAATACTTTGCATCCTTTTATGCATACTAAGTCTTTGAAATTAAGTGTTTTATCTTGCAGCACATCTGGATTCAGAATGACCAGATTTCCAGTGCTCTTTAGCCACATATGGCTAGTGGCTACTGTATTGACAGTGCACGTGTATAAACCATACATTCCAGAGCTTAAAAAGCCTCAAACTAGAAAGTTGGCATTTTGAGGGCGGGCCATTGGATGTGTTCCATATTTGTGAGCCTGTAAGAAAAAAATACACGATTTAAGTATAAGGTTGGGTTTTTCTTGGAAAGATCATGTCTTTGAAGTATTTGATGGTAATATAAATGAAATACGTCCTAATGGCACTAATACAGATCCAAGCATCCAAACCTGGCTCTTCAGGAAGATTTAGTGTTTTGGGGTCGGATTTTTGAGAGAGAAAATGAGTATTCTTCTTGAAGGGACTCTGCCTTTTATCTCTCTGGGCAGTTGAATTCAGTTTACATTTCTGGATCTCAGAGCTGGGCAGGAGGCCTTAGACTTCTGCTCTGGAGGGTGTGGAGGCTGCAGTGCCAGGGTGTGGAGCAGTGGTAAGCATTCTCATGAAATGTGCCTGTCTCATGCAAAGAGAGAGGGGCACTGGGGAGGTGCTTCCTGGTAGGTCACCAGGCCTTTCTTCTGAGTCACCTCTGGGTGGACGCGAAGCTCCAACTTTTTGGTTAGCAGCTGAGCGTGTTCACTGCCTGCACCGCCAGGGGCTCCTGCTCTGTACCAAGCATCACGTATGGAAGCCGAGCAGTAGCCATGGGATGATGAAGGGAAAGTGCTACTGTTGCCATCATATATGGCCAGTTTGAGAGGTTAAGTAAGTAACTTTCCCAGGGCCACGTAGACAATGCGTAGTGGTGCCAGGATTTTTGAAAAATACTTTTTAATAGAAATTCGCAAACCTATATTAAAAACTAGGCAGATTGTACGCGGTTCTCAGATGTAAGCATGCATCAGAATCACCTGGAGGGTCTGTTAAAACGTGGACTACTGGTCCACAGCCCTGGAGTTTGATTGGGTAGCTGGGTAGTGCTGATGTTGCTGGTCTGACTGAGAACCGCCATGCCAGTCTGATGAGCCCCCAGGTGCCTCATCCAGCTCCAACAGTGGGGAGGCTCTTTGGGACCAGGATTTTAATTCTGATTCTCAATACCTGCTCTTAACTGGGCTCTCGATGGCCTTTCTGGCATTGAGGTTTGCAGAAACGGTTTTGTGAACTGGGTGTGTGTTATGAATATTCCGCACCCCACCCCCAATAGCTTAAAATAAGTAGCTTAAAGTCAGTTGTTTTGAAATCTGACTAAATCTGGCTTTTAGAACCTTTTAGCTTAATTACTTGACCTCTTCATTTCAGTGTTCCGAAAACAGCTTTTGTTAACATAGTAAGAATTAGGAATTTCAGGACACAATGCCAAAAAAGGCGGGGGAAAAAAAAAATACACACACACACACATATGTATATATATATATAGAGAGAGAGAGAGGCTGGAAAAGAGTCTGTGGTAAAGTATAGATTTGAGATAGAATGATTTACACAATTGCCATTGTGCGTCTTTTTCTTTGTTGCTTTCATTACTGCTTTTCAGGTGCGAGAAAAATGGCAGGCGGGGTTAGAAGCCAGGAGCTAGGTGTATGTGAGATACATGCTGTGCTCTCCCACGTGCTGTCTGTCTTGTTGTCTCTTCCGTTCTCCCCACACCCTTCTTTGCCTCCCTTCAGCCCCTCCCTATGGCATAACAGAAAGAAGACACTTCAAGCCCTGTATTTGCAAGGGCAACATTCCCCTTCCACTCAAGCACTCTCCTTCATGTGACTCCGTGGCACAGGGCGTGGAGTGACTTCCCAAATCCCTGTCTTGTCTTCTCTTCCTTGACATTCTCTGTGGATCCCCGTTTATCACAGCTGACTTACAGGTGGGCAGTTAGTGGGTTTTAGTTAATTGATATTACTTATCTTTATTATTTTCTCAATTTCCATTATTATGTTTCTGTTACACCGTTTCTAGATGCCACTGATTGATTTGACAGCTTTTCACGGAGTCTGCAAATCTGTTCATTTCAGTAACAGGATAATAATTTGGGGAAGCCACAGGTGTTTATGAAAATGACAAATACAAAACTCTGAGTATTTTCCTTCCCTCAAATTGATAGAATTTGAGTTCCCAAGTTTAACTAATAACTGACATTTTCATGAAATAAAATCTTCTTTCAGTGACAAGTTCTCAGCTCTCATGCTTTTGTTAGTGCCGTATAAAAAGCAAACTCAACGTCTTATTAGTATTTACCATATAAAACACGGCATTCACACGCGTGTCATTCTCGGCCTTAGTCTCTTCTGAGGATAACACCACATTTCAGCGTGAGACATGTATTTAGGTGTCTCAGAATTTGGTTTTCATTATGCATTCTTTTAAACGTTTCTCCAAATCATTAACCATTGTGGTTTAATGCTCAGTAAAAGTCATTTTGAGCCTGCTTCTAAATCCAAGCTTAGAGAAGGTTCTTGTTTCTCTCTAGTTTTCACATTGGGTGTTTCTGCCCATCGTGAATCAAAGTGCAGAAACTAAACGTGGCAGTGTTATGATAGGGACTGAGATGACGAGCTTGGACCAGGGATCGGGAGAGCTGGGGTTCAGGCCCGGCTCTGCCAACACCTCTCCCAGGGACCCTGGGAAGGCCACTTAACTCTAGTGTGTAGGGTTCCGCACCTGTAAAACGAAGGCACTAGACTGAATAATCTCAGCTTCTGATGTTTGCGCAAGTTTGTAGTTCTCAGGTGTCTGTGAACTATTTAACAAAAAGGGAGCCCTGGTGGTGCAGTGGTTAAGAGCGTGGCTGCTAATCAAAAGGTCGGTGGTTCGAATCTACCAGCCACTTCTTGGAAACCCTATGGGGCAGTTCTACTCTGTCCTCTAGCGTCACTAGGAGTTGGGATTGACTCAGCAGCAACGAGTTTTAACAAAAAAGCATGCTTCTAAACAGCTACTGAGGTTATTGCCCTATACACACTAATGAGCAATCTAGAAAAGAACATCTGTTACTGACCGATGATCTGATTATATTTTGATTATCATGATCTCCCCCAACACGTCTATCAGTTTGTAGTACTGTGGTGGCTCTTGTCTTGCAGTGATGCTGGGAGCTATGCCATTGATATTTCACATACCAGCAGAGTTACCCATGGTGGACAGGTTTCAGTGGCGCTTCTAGACTAAGACAGACTAGGAAGTAGGACCTGGGGATCTACTTCTGAAAAAACTGGCCAGTGAAAATCTTAGAACAGCAGCAGAACATTGTCTGGTATAGCGCTGGAAGATGAGCCCCTTAGGTTGGAAGGCACTCAAAATACACAGTGGCTACAAGAATGGGCTCAAGCATAACAATGATTGTGAGGATGGCGCAGGACCAGGCAGGGTTTTGTTCTGTTGCACACGGGGTCACTTTGAGTCGGAACCGACTCAACAGACCTAACAACAACATCATGATCTCCTGAGTTTGAGTGTTGTGGGTTAAGAGAAAAAGATCATGTATGTTGTGAGATGATGGGAGATCATTTTCCTCTGGCTGGAGGATGGTGTGGAATCTCAGCCCTTTGCGCCTCCTGTCTTCTGGCTTCCTTATGGAAGGACCTCAACATGGCCCACTGCTGCTCTGGGCCACTCCCCACTTGGGCTCAGGCCATAGGATGACTTTGAGACATGTAGACACACCATGTGAGTGTGTCACATGGGTGGTGGTGTTGGGTGCTGTAGAGTTGATTTCAACTCATAGTCGCCCAGTGCTTCAGAGTAGAAATTGCTCCACAGGGTTTTCTTGGCTGTGATCTTTCCAGAAGCAGATTGCCAGGTCTTTCTCAATGCTGGGTGGGTTCGAACTGCCAGCCTTTCACTTTGTCAAATGCCTTTTCTGCATCGATTGATAAGATCATGTGGTTCTTTTGTTTATTAATGTGCTGGATTACATGGATTGTTTTTCTAATGTTGAACCATCCTTGCATACCTGGTATAAATCCCACTTGATCGTGGTGAATTATTTTTTTGATTTGTTGCTGAGTTCTGTTGGCTAGAATTTTTTTTGAGGATTTTTGCATCAATGTTCATAAGGGATATTGGTCTGTAATTTTCTTTTTTTGTGGTGTGTTTACCTGGTTCTGATATCAGGGTTATGCTGGCTTCACAGAATGAATTTGGGAGCATTCCATCCTTTTCTGTGCTCTGAAATACCTTTAGTAGTAGTGGTGTTAACTCTTCTCTGAAGGTTTGGTAGAATTCTCCAGTGAAGCCATCCGGGCCAGGGCTTTTTTTTGTTGGGAGTTTTTTAATTACCTTTTCATTCTTTTCTTTTGTTACATGTTTATTTAGTTGTTCTACTTCTGTTTGTGTTGGTTTAGATAGATAGTGAGTTTCTAGAAGTTTATCCATTTCCTCTAGGTTTTCAAATTTGTGGGAGTACATTTTTTCATAGTAATCTGTTATGATTCTTTTAATTTCAGTTGGGTCTGTTGTGATATCACCCATCTCATTTCTTATATGGGTTATTTGCTTCCTCTCCTGTTTTTCTTTTATCAGTTTGGCCGGTGGTTTATCGGTTTTGTTGATCTTTTCAAAGAACCAGCTTTTGGTCTTGTTAACTCTTTCCATTGTTTTTCTATTCTCTATTTCATTTAATTCTGCTCTAATTCTTATTATTTCCTTTCTTCTGGCACCTGAGGGCTTCATTTGCTGCTCTCTTTCTACTTGTTCCAGTTGTAGGGTTAATATTTTGATTTTGTCCCTCTCTTCTTTTTGGATTTGTACATTTATTTCTATAAACCGACCTCTGAGCGCTGCTTTTGCTGTGTCCCAAAGGTTCTGGTAGGATGTGTTTTCATTCTCGTTTGATTCTATGAATTTCTTTATTCCATCCTTAATTTCTTCTATAATCCAGTAGTTTTTCAGCAACGTGTTGTTCAGTTTCCATGTGTTTGATTTTTTTCCTTGCTTTTTCTGTTATTGATTTCTACTTTTATGGCCTTATGGTCAGAAAAGATGCTTTGTAATATTTTGATGCTTTGGATTCTGTTAAGGCTTGCTTTATGGCCTAATATGTGGTCTATTCTGGAGAATGTTCCATATGCATTGGAAAAGAATCGAAGTGCTAGCCTTTCAGTTAGCAGCCAAACACTTAACCATTGTGCCACCACAGCTCCTTCTTCAAATAGATGCTATTCAAATACTTGTTTATCAGAAGAGAGACTGAGGTGATTGCATGGGGACAGAGGTGGAGTAGGCGACCCCTGGTGAAGAGCAGTTCACTCTGTCTCCAGTCTTGTCCACCCAATCAGAGAATCCAAGGCCCTGTGGTCAACGTACATGGTTTCTCAGCTGTGTTTATTTGGGAGTCTTCCTCCTCACCCACTTATTAATATATCCCTATACAGCGTCCTTTTGAAAAGGAGTTATTGTAAATATAGTTTCTCTGTCATTTTGGATTTCAGTGATGCTGTAGTACCCCTAGAGACTGGTGCTCCAAGCCCTTGGCCTGCTGGCCACCCCACCTTCCACCCCCTTTTGCAGCTCTGTTCCAGGTATTGTGAAATACTGACTACTTTCTGAACTCACCAGGCTCGGATGAGATTTACCATAAAACTAATGAAACTTAAGCTTCAGGCTCCCTTCCAAGGCCCTGGGCCTCAGCCATTTTATATTCATAATTTGGTCTTTATTAGCCACCCCCCACCCCTACCCCAACACCACCACAATTGTACAAGTTTTGGGCCCTGCAAAATCTGGATCCACTGTGAGCATGCTCCTTGTTGTCTTTGTTTTCTATGCAAGGAATCCCCAATCCATCCTGAGTCCTGGCTTACTTATTCATCTTCTAAATGCAGCTCTGACAGCCTCCTTTAACAAAAACATGAAACCTATTGCTGTCCAGTTGATTCTGACTCATAGTGACCCTGTAGGACAGAGTAGAACTGCCCCATAGGGTTCCCAAGGAGATGCTGGTGGATTCAAACTGCTGCCCTTCTGGTTAAGAGCTGAGCTCTTAACCACTGTGCCACCAGGGATCTTCCTTTAACAAGCACCTACATTATTGGGTTCCTTCACTCATCCAACATACGTTTAACTGCCCACAGTATGCCAGGCGCTGGAGTTAGCAGTGAATAAAACAGAAATCTTTGCCCTCATGGAACTTATAATCTAGTTGTGGGGATGTTGGGTTCCTTCTAGTGGGCCAGGTGCCCTCCTACATTCCCATTGCTCACCGTTCACACATTTGTCTCCCTCTGGATGGCCCAGTCTCAGGGGCAGGCCATGCCATCCTCGTTCTTACCATCCTGTCCCAAACACCTGCACAGTGTACATGGACAAGCTCAATAAATATCTGTGGAGGAAATAAACACATACTGTATTTTTACACAAATAACACAAGCCTTCTACATTTGTTTGCTAAGTGCGCTATGCTAATTTTCTTTCTTACAGTATCATGCAAAAAAAAAAAAAAACTGGCATAGTAGCACTTACGAAAATACTCCATGGGGAGAGGGCACGGTTGGCAAACAAACGTAGGAGGTGCATGTTATTTGTGTAAGAATATGCTAACTGCTAATAACGTACGTACATGAGGAAGAGAGGTGGCTGTTAATGTCCTGGGCTCACCTTAATTATAGAGAAATGAGGATTCTTCCTTCATATTTGACAATTTGAAAAAAGTTGCAGGGTATAAGTATTGTCTTAGTTATCTGTCGTTCTTAGGTGCTGTCAAGTTGTTTCTGACTCATAGTGACCCTATGGAAACAGAACGAAACACTGCCTGATCCTGAGCCATCCTCCTAATTGTTATGCTTGAGCCCATTGTTGCAGACCCTGTGTCAGTCCATCTTGTTGAGGGTCTTCTTCTTTTTTGCCGACCCTCTACTTTACCAAGCATGATGTCCTTCTCTAGGGACTGATCCCCTTCTGATAACATGTCCAAAGTATGTGAGACGTAGTCTCGCCATCCTTGCTTCTAAGGAGCATTCTGGTTGTACTTCTTTCAAGACGTGTTTGTTAGTTCTTCTGGCAGTCCATGGTATATTCATTATTCTTCACCAGCACCATAATTCAAAGACATCAGTTCTTCTTCGGTCTTATTAATTGTCCATCTTTTGTGTGCATATAAAGTGATCTTATTTATCTAGTACTGCTATAACAGAAATACCACAAGTGGATGGCTTTAACGAGCAGCAAAATTTATTCTCTCACAGGTTAGGAGGCTGGAATTTAGGACACCAGCTCCAGGGGAAGGCTTTCTCTGTCTGCTCTGGGGGAAGGTCTTTGTCATTGATCTTCCCCTGGTCTAGGAGCTTCTCAGCGCAGGGGCCCTGGGTCCAAAGGACGTGTTCCACTCCTGGCTCTTCTTGCTTGGTGGTAATGAGGTCCCTCTCCTCTCTGCTCACTTCTCTTTTGTATCTCAGAAGATATTGACTCAAGATACAACCTAATCCTATAGATTGAGTCCTGCCTCATTAACATAACTGCCTCTTATCCTGCCTCATTAACATCATAGAGGTAGGATTTACAACACATGGGATAATCACATCAGATCACAGAATGGTAGAGAACCACACAGTGCTGGGAATCATGGCCTAGCCAAGTTGACACACATTTTGGGGGACACAAGTAAGTAGTGAGAGACATGCTCAAGACGGTAGTGCAGGAAGACGTCGTGTGGCCCACACTCTTATTACCTGGCTTCAGAAGTCCCTTCCTTCTAATGGAAAACTGTGGGTGCCCCCCTTCCCCAGCAACACCGCTGGGGTCCTCTTCACAACATTGAGAAATGCACCATTTTGAAAATGGACTAAATATCTGTGAAGGATTTTTATCCTTCAGCTGATCAAGTAGCATTTATAGCCCTGCAGATAAATCAAGGAAGTCCTAAATTCTTTATAAGCAGACACAATGAATTTCTCATTCCTTAAAATAGAATGCTCCAATCATGACCATTTCCTTACTTTGCTATTTCAAGAAGCAGCACACAGGATTTCAGCTTGTGTTAACATTTAATTACTAGAGGCACAAGGGCAAGAAACCATTGGAAAGTTCACAGGAAGCTATCATGTCTGTGGGAAGAGCAGTGGAATCAGGCAGGCTTTGAGCTTAACTCTTCCCAGGGTTTTTGAGGTCTCTTACATGTTGGGCCAAAATTGAACTCATTTTGTGGGCAGACACGCTATCCAGGTCCACCAGATTCCAGAGGAATCTCATTTTCCTGGCACTGAGAAGATTCCCTGGCTTCTGATTACCTTTGGATCTGGAATTTCAATTTGCGTGAATGTTGGGCAGCCAGACCAAGCAGCAGATGCTACAGGGGAATGTGGGCTCAGAGAGCCTGAAAGGCAGGTCAATGGCTGGGACACTCTGGAGTCACCCTCTTGGCCCCGTGAGAGCTGTAGTCAAGTGAGATCTCTGGGGGTTTACTGTGCTGTGAGCTGCTGTAGACCAGTAAGCGGGGCCTGGTGGGGCCTGGATATCAGGGACTCCACTGCGTCCATGCTTGTCCAGTAGGCCACTGTTTTAGCACCTCCTCCTTAAGATGAGGATGAGGACATCGGCGGGTCAGTAGTAGAATTTCTGTCTTCCACGCGGGAGACCCAGGCTTCATTCCTGGCCAGTGCACCTTATGCGCAGTGCACCTGTCTGTCAGTGGAGGCTTGCGTGTTGCTGTGATGCTGAACAGGTTTCAGTGACCAAGATGGACTAGGATGAAAGGCCTGGAGATCTACTTCTAGAGATCAGCTAATGAAAAATCTATGGCTCACAGTGGTCAGATCCGCAACTGATCATGAGGAGGGTATGTAACAGGCATTTTTGTTGTGCGTGGGGTCACCTTGAATCGGGGGCTGACTCAACGGCAGCTAACAGTAAGATGTGGAGTCCTTTCTCCTCAACCATTTCAACCCCACGGCCCCTTGCCTTAGGTCATTCCTGAGGTTCTCCACGGAAGCCAAGGTTTGAATTCTTTGTTAGGAAACCTTCTGTGGACCCCGGGAATCCCAGCCTTCCCGATGAGCCCGACACCATCTTCTCTCCAGGCTCGGTTCCACAGAACCCTCTGTGAGTCACCTCTTGGGGTCTACCACCTGTCTTCTTTCTTCTCTGTCATGATCCTCTTAAATCCCACTGCTTCCGGGGAGATGACCCTAATGGGGTGGCTCTGAAGTTCTTCTCTATACATTCTGATGCCCCAGTCCTTCCTGGCACCACCTCCGCCAATGGCCAGTGTGGTCTATAATGTGAGCAGCTGTTAACGTTTTCTTGGGCTCAGTCCCTGAACTTCAGTGTCGTCTTTACTATTATAGTTTCCTGTGTTTGGTCCTTTGCTTTTCTTCTTGGTTAATGTCCCTGCCATTGTTATCTGTTGGGTTTTCTGTGTTCCTGGAGGGTGGAAGAAAGCTTATATAAACAGATTGGTGAAATTGAAGGTACACGGAACACTACAAAGAAAACGACTAAGTAATCACTGTCTTGCAAGCAGTACGTTCAATAACAAGAGTGATAGCAGCCACATTTATTACGTGCCTACTGTGAGCCAGGCTTTGTGCCAGGCACTTTAAACGCCTTTGCTCAGTTGAGTCTAACCACAGACACACGTGACTACACAACTGGCCTTTCTTTTTCTTTTTTTAATTGTTGTACTTTAAGTGAAAGTTTACGATTCAAGTTAGTCTCTCATACAAAAATTTATACATACATTGTTTTGTGACCCTTGTTGCTCTTCCTGTACTGTGACAGCACACTCCTCCTTTCCACTCCTGATCTCCTGTGTCCATTCAGCCAGCTCCTGCGCCTCTCTGCATTCTCATCTCACCTCCAGACAGGAGCTGCCCATTTAGTCTCATGTATCTACTTGAGCTAAGAAGTGCTCTCTTCACGGGTATCATTTTATGTCCCATAGTCCAGTCTAATCTTTGTCTGAATAGTTGGCCTCGGGAATGGTTTTAGTTCTGGGTTGACAGAGAGTCTGGGGGCCATGCTTTCCAGGGTTCCTTTAGTCTCAGTCAGACCATAAAGTTTGGCCTTTTTACTAGAATTTGAGTTCAGCACCCCACTTTACTCCTGCTCCGTCAAGGACTCTCTGTTGTGTTCCCTGTCTGGGTGATCATTTGCGGTAGCCAGGCACCATCTAGTTCTTCGGGTCTCAGGCTGATGAAGTCTCTGGTTTACGTGGGCCTTTCTGTCTCTTGGGCTAATACTTTCCTTGTGTCTTTGGTGTTCTTCATTCTCTTTTACTCCAGGTGGTTGGGACCAAGTGATGCATCTTAGATGGCCACTCGCTAGCTTTCAAGACCCCAGACAATAACCGGCCTTCCTTAACTGCTGTGTTATACAGCCTAATTGGGTCAGCATTTGTATTGTACATGCGGCCCTCTTGAGGACGATCCAGATTTGGGGATAGAAGAAGCTTAAACAACTTTTGAGATCTTCTTTAAGAAAAATATTTCTAAATTACAAATGTAAAGCAAAGCATAAAAGTGAATAATTAGAATTTGAAAAGCAAACACAACAAATTGCAAATTTAAAAAAGCCAACCAAAACTATAAATATCAGAAACAACGGTTTACCTGCCCGCCTCTTCCACCAGTTGAAGGCTTCTTAAACTCAGTTCTATGGCTGTTCTTCAGGGAATTATAACCCTCCACCCAAAACTGTGTATAAAAGTGTGGAAAGTAATGTGTGTGTGCATCCTTTCTGGGGAGGGAGAGCCCAGAATCTCAGAGGAATTTATAACCCCATGGAGATCAAGAAGCTCTGGAACTGTGGGCAAGGACTCCCTAGTTCCTCTCTGAATTTCTAACACAGTTACTAGGGTGCCACTGAAGACCACTGTAGACCATCTCAAACTTAGAATGCATCAGGATCCCCTGGGGAAGTTGTTTCAGATTGCTGGTCCCCCACCCCTGAAGTTTCTGATTTCAGACTGGCAGGAAGCCTTTGTAAGGAGGTTGCAGGTCATGAGGATACTATGTTTCTGTTCTCTGAGAACTGCTCTTGTAGACCATTTGTCCCCTGAAAGTTGCAAGGCCTCCCTTTCTGATTTCACTAGTAACCTGAGAAATGAACGTTTATAGATAATAACTTTTTAAACTTCCAAATGAGGCAGAAAGCTGAAGGACTTGTGTATAGATGGAGTTACGGTTTTTCATACACTGTAAAGGCAGCATAATCACACACTGTACATGTTCTGAAGGTGATAGACCAGCCCTCTCACGCTCAGAGACAGCACAGCCACCTTGAATATTTAAAACTCAAACGTTTAAATGATCAAAACATGGTGCTGGTGGCCTGGACCAGCTCCATCCGTGACTGCTGGTTCATATGGGGAATTCTGGTTTTCTTTTGAAGATAGAAAATCAAAACTTTACTTTTAGAGCTATGTTGCTAAGGGAAGAACTGAACTTAAGAATGTTTAAACCAAAAAACAAAAAACCCACTGCCATTGAGTCAATTCCGACTCATAGCAACCTTACAGGACAGAGTAGAACTGCCCCACAGGGTTTCTAAGGAGCGGCTGATGGATTCGAACTGCCACCTTTTTGGTTAGCAGCCGAGCTCTGAACCACTGCACCACCAGGGCTCCTAAGCATGTTTAGACAGCCTTAAAAACCAAAGATTTGGGTGATGAAAGTGTTGGAAATAGATGGTGGTGATGGTCGTACAACACTGGGAATATAATTAATGTCTCTGAATTGTACACTTAAAAGTGGTTACAATGGCAAGTTTTACATTATATCTATCTTACCACAATTAAAAACAAAAGGCAGAAACAAGGAAATGTGTCGCATCTGTGCTAAGCCTTTTTTCTTTTAAACCAAGAGTCGGGGGATTTCCAGCACAGGGCCATGTCTGCGAATCAGCCCAGTTTCATTTTCTTTCTCTCTCTCTCTCACTTTTGCTTTTATTATGGTCAAATATATCTAACATAAAATCTGCCGTTTTAACTATTTTTGAGTGTACAATTCAGTGATATTAATTAAATTCATCCACAATATTGTGCAACCTTCACCACTATTTCCAAAACTTTTTCATCACCCCAAGCAGAAACTCGGTACCCATGAAGCTGTAACTCCCCGTTTAGCCTGATTTCGTTTTGCTGTTAGTGGGATGTCCTTGTCACCACTGATGCTGCAGACAATCAGTTCCCTCCCCTAGTGGACTCTTCCTCACTTGTATTAGTGCCTGGAAACGTTTAGTGGAGTTGAACAACAGTGGCCAGCTGTAACCAGTGAATCATCAGTGTAAAGGAGAATAGAAAGTAGGTGATTATATTCCTAACCCACAGTCCAGCGAATATGGTGGTGTGACTTCCCACCGACCCACCTCCAAGTGTCCCAAGCCCCTCTCTTTCATTTTCTCTTGTGTCTTCTCTTTCTGTTTTTAGCTTCCTGCTTCTCTGGATCTTCTGCCTCCCCCACCCCTACGTCCTGTCTCTCTTCCTCACTCCTCTGTCCCTCCTTCTGGTCCCTGCTTCCTTTCTTCCCTCCCCAGTCTTCATTCTCCAGTCTTTCTCCTCTGATAGTTTCTTTCTTTCTTCTCTCTGAAAAGCATGTGTAGAAGGAAGCATGGTGCCGATTATTTGTATTTAAAGCAATAGATTTTTGTCTTGTTCTCAGGTTAGGTAGCCGGTGGGTTGCTCTTAGTTGATCCCTTTTCTTTGGAGCCAGTGATTTTGTTCCTGTAGCTGCTCAAGCCCTCCGCCCCAATTCAGTTTCTTTTCCTTATTTCATTCAACGGTCTAAGGGCTGGTAGAAGTTTCAAATCTTCACAATCCTTGACACACTAGAGAAGACGTGTTAATTTTCCGTGAGATTTCCCTTGTGGCTGAAGTCGTTTCCTTGGGCTTCCCTGGCCAGTCTGCGTCGACAGTCTCGGCTGGTGATGTCATCTTACACACTTTCCTGCACACATTCACTATGCGAGAGCATTCGTGACACACATTCACTGTGCGAGAGCATTCGTGAGCACCGATGGTTAAGAGGGTCGCCCAGTGTGGGAGATAGGAAAGATGCTGTTTGACAGAAGACCTGCGCCTAGTCCACACCTGCTGATTACTTGATGGGCACTTCAGGCTATTAGCTCAATTTGTGATCCTCAGTTTCTAGCCTCGGCAAAAATGGAGCGATATTTTCTTGCCTGTCTGTCATGGTGTTCAGTGCCTGATAATCTGTGTGAAAAGCACGTTGAAAGTTAAACACTGGCACTCACAAGGAAGGCAATAGTAATACCCACAACATTTGTTGTTAGCTGGCGGCCACATACACACAGAACAGAACGGAATGCTGCCCGCTCCTGTGCCATCCTCATGATCAGTTGCTGATCGAACCATTGTGACCTATAGGGTTGTCATTGGCTTATTTTTGGAAGTAGATCACCAGTTCTTTCTTGCTAATTTGTCTTAATTTGGAAGCTCCACTGAAACCTGTTCAGCATCATAGCAACATGCAAGCATCTGCTGATGGATGGTGGCTGCACATGAGTGCATTGGCCAGGAATCAAACCTAAGCCTCTTGCATGGAAGGCAGGAATTCTACCACTCAGCCGACAATGCCTTATATCCACAACATTGAATTCTGTTATTATATGCCTCCAAGATACATTCAAGGGAAAACAATGATTTATCTAATTAACAGAAGCCTATGTGACTTAAAATTTTGTCGCAAAATTGACCTATGAGCATTTTTTATAGTTTTTATTCATCAAGTCTTTCAAGCAACTGAAGTTTAGTCAAGTAGGTAAGAAATAATCATTACATATATGTAAAAGATATAAACATGTTGTCTGGAGACAGGAAACATACCAGTGATTAAACTTGGAAAATTAATATGAATAATTCTTAAATTGGTAAACGGGGATCAACTACTGAGAGGTAAAGATAATTGTAAAGCATGGGTCAGCAAACTATGGCTCTTGGGCTAAATCCAGCCCTTGTTTTTGTAAAGTTTTATTGTAACACAGCCAAATCACTCACTCACTTTTTGTCTACAGATTGTGCACCAGAATGGTAGAGTTTAGTAGTCGCCACAGAAACCATACAACCTGCAAAGCCTAAAATACTTATCATCTGGCCCTTTACAGGCAAAGTTTGCCGACCCCCCACCCAAGAATATGTGAATGGTAGATATAGGGAGCAGAGGCAGAAAGAACAAACTTCTAAGGAAAGAACAAACTTGGAAGAGTCCACCCCCCAGCCGTCCCAAGGCTGAGATTCAGACCTAGTTGGAGAGCGTGGTTGTAGCCCACTGGACAGTGAAGAAGTTTGCTGAGGGCCTGCAGCCTGGAGCTGCTGAGCTGGCGATCACTGCTGGGGTGCCAGCGAGACTCCTGGGATGCTGTCATTGGGGTCCCAGCGAGACTTCTGAGCAGCTGCTGCTGGGGTGCCAGCGAA
Organism: Dugong dugon; assembly: GCA_030035585.1. Taxonomy (NCBI): domain Eukaryota; kingdom Metazoa; phylum Chordata; class Mammalia; order Sirenia; family Dugongidae; genus Dugong; species Dugong dugon. Next base: position 5,798,542 of record CM057477.1, read on the forward strand.
AGTTCCTGGGGGGTGTGTGCCGCTGAGTCTCTCACAGAAAGCCCCCACTGGCTGCTGTGCTGGAGGGGCAAGAAGAAAACAACCCACGTCAGAACCAGAGAAAAGCCCTTCTCAGCACTGCCTGTCCAGCATGCTCTATGAACAAGGCCCAACATGGTGTCAGCTGGCAAAGGAGAATTTTTTGTGTTTTTTTTTGAGTTTTTAAATTTTTTTTTATTGAGTAAAGGCAGAGAGAATGTGATGTATGTCCAGAAAAATTAAACCACCAGGATGTCTCGATCCGTCCAGATGGAAAGGTGTGGACACGAACGTGAACTCACGTGGCCCGTGTCATGACTGTGTGGTGAGCACAAGCACTGCTGTTAGAAAGAAGGGCGAAGGAACGTGGCTTTAGGGCTGAGACACAGTAAACTGGTAGCTGATACAGTTCACCCTTTTGGCTACTCAGCTTCCATACACATCCTTCTACATGCGTTTACATGAGTCAGAATCGCCCGATGGCAGGCAACAACGATGTGCATTTGTATTTCTCTACAAAGATGAAACAACTCTGTTGCCACCTAAAAGCTACAGCTGTCATATAAGCGAAGACGTTCTCACTCCCTTCTCCCAAATTGAAGAGGCACAGTCCCGACAGTGCATTGCTGGCTACGCTTTATAACTGCTCTGATTGTCACCTTCTATAGTACAGGCGCTCTGCCACCCGCATGTGAGAATTTGTTTTCCTTCTCTGGGTCTGCTTTCTAACTTTTAACAAATCATTTCATACATTTTAATTGAACTAATCTCCATAATAAGACATTGTATTTCTCTTCTGAGATTGAAAGGCTTTAAGGTGGGTCTTACCTATGACGGGGTTTATTGTAGAGGGTCAGTATGCTTTACGTTACAACTAAGACGTGTTGCTAGTTCTGAGGCACTCTAGCCAAACCACGTCCATGGTTCCCCCTTTTGCTGATTCCATGGGATGTCTATAAACTCTAGGGTTGATAGTAACTTTAGAATTAAGGTGATGGGAGAGAAACTCTAGAATAAGTAAAACAGATTCACCCCCCCTTAAGAAATGTGTAAGGCACAGAGGGAGATGCTAAATGTATAACGCAGGATGCGTAACCCAGATGATGCTGTGCTCTGACTGGATGAAACGGCATCTAGGAGCTCAGGGGATGACGGGATCGTGCCAAGCTGGGTCATGAAGGAAGGTGCTGTGAAGAACTTGGCAACTGAATTGGAACTGGAATGATATACAGGATTTAAATCAAACAAAAAAAAGTGTTTCATTTGTAAATCGCTAAGACATGCACATAGCATAAAGTTCAAATATAAAATAAAGGAAGTTTCTTTCTACTCTATCCCTAAACTACATAGTTCCCTGCTCTAGAGGCCACGTGTGTGTTTAACTCCTGGCCTTCCATTCCTTTCCTTTGTCTGACCTTACAAATGGCAGCATAATATATACAAAGGTCTATTCCTTGCATTTGTTCCTTCATTCAACAAATATTTATTCAATACCTACGGTCAGACACTGTTTTAAACCTTGGGATACGTCAGTGAACAAAAGAACCACAGGGCTTACATTATAGTGGAGAGAAGTGATAAACAGTAAACACAGTAAGTAAGTTATACGTGACGATAAAAGGTAATGCTTTCTGTGGGGCTTAGGAGCCCTGGTGGCACAATGGTTAAGAGCTCGGCTGCTGACTAGAAGGTCAGCAGTTCGAATCCACCAGCCGCTGCTTGGAAACCCTGTGGACTCAACAGCAATGGGTTTAGTTTTTATGGAGCTTGGGAGTGTGTGTGTGTGTGTGTTGGGGTGGGTTGTGATAATGAATAATGTTCAGATTAGTGAGGATGAAAGTGGTTTTTTTTTGGCGGGAATGGCTTGAGTTAGCAGGAAGCAGGTGGGGGAAAGAAAGACATCCAGGAGAGAGTTGACAGCCTGGCTTGCCTGTGGACAAGGGTTTGTTTGGGAGAACAGTGAGAAATGAAATTGGACCAAATACCAAATGATTCTGAATGCAAAGTTTTAAGACTTTTAGAATATTCTGTGTAGTTAGTGAATGAAACCCAAACCCATTGCTGTCGAGTTGATTCAGACTCCCAGCAACTGTATAGGACACAGTAGAACTGCCCCATAGGGTTCTCAAGGAGTGACTGGTGGGTTCAAACTGCTGGCCTCTTGGTTAGCAGCTGAGCTCTTAACCTCTTTACCACCAAGGCTCCAGTTAATGAATGAAGTGCCATTGGATCCTTTTGAGCAGAAGGGTGACCATGATGGAGGACACATTGACAAAGAGCAACTTGGCTGGGAGGACAGTGTCAGGGAGAGGGCTTTTGCAGTGGGAAAGGTGCAGACAACCTTTAGCCGTGGGATGGAGGTGTTTATTTAAGTAAATCCCTGTGGTGATGAGACACGCAAACTCTGGGTGGCAACTTGATTTAAAGGCGTATTTCTTTAAAAATATTTTTATTTTGGAAAATTTCAAACACACAGAAGCTGAGAAATAGTACAGTCAACACCTATGTATAGTTACTCAGTTTCAGACATTCACTTTCTGGCATTCTGCTTTCATACTTTCTCTGTTTTTGCTGGATTTTTTTGTAAATGAAAATCCCAGGCATCATATCATTTCATGGGTAGAAACTTTGAACCAGGAGTAACACTGGGCAGATGTCACTGTCCCCTGTCCAGGTGGTCTGAACGAACCTCGACCATACTGGTGAGGCAGTGGAGGGAGTGTGCTGCTGGTCCTGGTGTGACAGTCGGGGGATGGGATGCACACAGCTTTGACTCTGGGCTTCCAGGCTCTTGGTCATTGGGAATTCACCAGGTAGATCAGAGGAGAACACAGTGTCTGCCCCATTCTGGACTGTGTGTCCACCTGACCTCTTTGGAATGGAATTTTATTTTATTATCGTTTTTGTTTTTGACTTGTGATTTAGGAGACCACATGTGTGACAGAGTAGATCTACTCCATGGCGTTTTTCAGGCTGTAATCCTTACAGGTTCCGACTCATAACCACCCTATTGGACAGAGTAGAACTGCCCCATAGGGTTTTCAAGGAGTGGCTGGTGGATTTGAGCAACTGAGCTCTTAACCACTGTGCCACCAGGGCTCCTTAATCTTTATGGAAGTAGATTGCCAGGCCTATGTCTTCTGCGGTGCCACTAGGTGGGTTCAAACTGCCAGCCTCTTGGTTACCAGCCAAGCACAAAGTGTTTGCACTCTCCAGGGACCTTTGTAATGGAATTTTAACTTCCAGTATCCTATACTCTGTCATTTAAGGAAGCTATGTGCATATTTGGGGTTATTAGGTATACGGTCATGGTTCCTAAGGAGAATGTTGTTGATCAGAATAGCCATTCGTTTTGCCAACATATATTGACTGATTACTATGTGCAATGTAACAATAAAGGAATGGATCATTTTTTTTTTTATTGAATTAAAGTATTTCGCAAAATATTTTTATTTTCTGTGACAGTTCTTCAAGAATACTTGGTATAAACTGCTCTTTTTTTTTTTGCCCTTTCTGAATGTAACAACAATTTAATATCACAAAAGTTTTTAGGAAGAAATTTTCTGTACTTTCACTGTTACAGACTTAATAGTTCTTTTTGCATAATATTTTATCTCTGTCCATAAACATATATTTTACCTGATTATAATAATTGTGCACTGCTTTTTTTTCTTAATGTGCCATGAAATTTTTATAGAGTTTACTTAAATCAGGTAACTGAAGTTAAAGATGAACGTTTCTACCTGTATCAGACAGAACAAGCTGACTGCTCCATCAGACAGCTGCAGCATCTCGGCAGCTTCACACAGTAGATGGTTTGGTTCTTGTTAAAGGGATATTTCAGTTTCTGTTTTAAGCAGGCGGCCTTTGGCACAGTGATTCAGGGACCCAGATTCCTTCTGTCTGCAGGGTCCAGCTTCTCAGGCCTGAGTCCACAGCTAGACTCTGTGCGTGTGGCTGGAAGGGTGGAGTAGGAAGAGAATGGAGGTCACATGGGAGGTTTTACGGGCCAGGCTTGGCAGTGGCTACATCCCTTGCACTCACATGCCATTGGCCGGAAGGCGGTCACATGGCCACACCTAACCACAGGGATGCTGGGAAGTGTAGTCTAGCTGTATTAGGAAGGAAAAGAGACACGTTTGACATCTGGGGAACACTTAACAGCCTCAGTTGTAATTCTCTATTTAGATGGTAAATATCATAAATTTTTAAAGTATTTCCTATACTGTATATAAATTGTCATTTAGTATATATTTAGCATTTTTTGAGATTATATCAGATGATTATACTTAAAAAAAACTTGCAGTGACTATTGATATAACAGAATTAATTACTTTCAGTGAAATATAGTATTTATATATGGCAGCAGGTTTGGTTTGGGGGATGTGTGTGTGTGTGTGTGTACGCCTTTTCAGCACTTAGCATACTGTACTATAGTTAGTTGAATATGTATTTTTATCCCCAACCTATCCTAGTCCATTTAACCACCTGTCTGTCAGTTTGTTGTACTGTGGTGGCTTGCATGTTCCTGTGATGTTGGAAGCTATGCCACTGGTATTTCAAGTATACCAGCAGGGACACCTACGGTGGACAGGTTTCAGTGGAGCTTCCAGACTAAGACAGACTAGGAAGAAATCTAGCAAATGAAAACCTTATGGATCATAGCAGAACACTGCTCAACTCACTTGCTTTGGACATGTCATCAGGAGGGATCAGTTGCTAGAGAAGGACATTATATCTGGTGAAGTAGACATGGATGGGCACAGTAGCTGCAACAGTGGACTCGGACATGCTGGCAATTGTAAGAATGATGCAGGATCAGGCACTGTTTCCTTCTGTTGTGCGTAAGGTTGCCTTGAGTCAGAGGTGACTTGACGACAGCTAACAACAACAAATCTCAGTCGGTTCCTGCACTTGGAAAGTGATCAGTAAACGCTGTGGCAGTGACTGATGATAGATGAAAGATGTTTACTGAGAAGACTAACTTTAGGAACAGCTAGAAAAGACATATGCTTTCCTTTCTTTTCCTACTTTTTCTTCTACTCAGTGTGTGCTAGGAATAGACATTCCCACCCCTGAGGTTCAGTCACAGGTCCTAGTTTAAGTAGTCCTTTTTTTTGATTGCCTGGTTTGGGTCCGGCTCACGTTTTTCTGAAAGATTTTATACTCACATTTTCCTGTGTTTAGGTATTATAACATTTGAGTGTTTAGATATATCTGGATACTTAGGGATCTTTTGAGACTCAGAGGAAGGGTCCCATAGAACCTTGTATGAACTAGTGAGTTCTTGGCCATATTGGGGTTGCCATGAATTGGAATGAACTTGATGGCAACTGGTTTACTGGTTTTGGTGGATGTGTTAAGGGCCTAGGCCCAAGAGGGGGGTGGTGGTGTGGCTGGAACCATTCTAGAAATTCAGCCTTCACTGCCAGGCCATGGCTGGTCCCCTAAATAAAGCAGCTCTGGCAGACCCTAAGACTTGGAATGAGAGTAGCCTGGGCCGAGGTGCCCCAAGAAGGAAAGCCAGAGCCAGTGCTTCTGAATCAACATGGCTATCTGTAGACAGCATACCATAAAGCTTCTCTTTGTTCTTTTGAAAACAACTTTTATTTTTTGTTTCTGTTTCTTTTGGATAGCAAAACTAACACTCTCATTTTAGAAAAGCTGGAAAATACAAAAACAGTGTTATAAAGTTTTTTAATCTTAAGAAATTACGTTTATCTATAACAATATTTCAATTATGTTTTTGCTTTCCAGGCAAAGCCGAAGCTAATTGAACCACTTGACTATGAAAATGTCATTGTTCAGAAGAAGACGCAGATCTTGAACGATTGTTTAAGGGAGATGCTGCTTTTCCCTTATGATGACTTTCAGGTAAATAACCTTTAAGTTTCTAGAATAGAACCATGTGGTTGGTTTTTGCAAGTAGTTCTTTTCTGTTTATTTATTTGGTTAGTTGATTTGTGATTTTAAAAGATGAAAAGAAAATATTATTTGAGAAAAGTTATATCATTATATTCCTCCAGGTATTCCTTCCTGATTTGGTTTTTCCAGTGGTATACATATATATTCATTCAAGTATGTGCGTGTGTATGTTTTATCTTGAATAAAATACTCTGCCCTGGGCTGATTTACTGGGCAAAACTACCTTCTGTGTTTTATGAGATTCACTTAAAGAGGAATTTATATTTTTTGCCAAGTACCTTAGAGTCTTAAAGATGGGATTTATTGGGAGAAGTAGAGGGAGCATTTTGTAATGCATCCTTTCAGGATGATACCTGGGGAGATTGTGCCATCAGAGAGACACTGAACTATCTGGGCTCACAGAGATGGGGTTAGGGGCTAACTGGGAATTTCCTGAAGCCTGCCCCTCTAAAGCAATGATAGGTGCTTGTGAATAATTTCCCAAAAGAGCTGTTCCTTGAAGGACAAGTGTAGCTCAGTAGCCAGCAGAGGACTCAGCACAGGTCCTGTTGTGAGCTCCTCTCCAGAGAGGGTGCTTGAAGTCTTCCAGGATGTGACCTATGGCTAAATGACCTGCAAGAGGCTTTGAGGCTGTTGAGGAGCAAGAATAATAGTCTTCCCCCAGAAGTCCAGTGCTGTCAGATACCCGGTGTCATGGAATGAATTCTGTCCCCCAAAAATGTGTGTATCAATTTTGCTAGGCCATGATTCCCAGTATTGTGTGGTTGTCTACCATTTTGTCATCTGATGTGGTTTTCTTGTGTGTTGTAAATCCTGCCTCTATGATGTTAATGAGGTGGGATAGGAGGCAGTTATGTTAATGAGACAGGACTCAATCTACAAGATTAGGTTGTGCCTTGAGCCAATCTCTTTTGAGATATAAAAGAGAGAAGAGAGCAGAGAGACGGGGGACCTCATACCACCAAGAAAGCAGTGCCGGGAACAGAGCATGTCCTTTGGACTCAGGGTTCCTGCACTGAGAAGCTCCTACTCCAAGGGAAGATTGATGACAAGGACTTTCCTCCAGAGCCAACAGAGAAAGCATTTCCCTGGAGCTGATGCCCTGAATTTGAACTTCTAGCCTACTAGACTGTGAGAATAAACTTCTGTTTGTTAAAGCCGTCCACTTGTGGTCTTTCTGTTACAGCAGTGATGGGTGACTAAGACATCTGGCAACACAGAGTCACCTGGGTGTTCTAGGAGGTTCTGGCTGCATCCCTTGCTCTCCTGGGACCTGATCTGGATTCTGCATTCTCCTCTACCTGGATGCTCTTACCCGTGTGTTTCTCTACCTGATGCTGTTACCACCCAAGCCTTGGAAAACAGACCTAGTTTCTGTGAACTAAGCTGCCTTATTTTTTAAGATTCATTGATTCTTTGTTGTTTAATTTAAAAAATACTACATACTTATTAAAAAAAAAAAAAAAACAAGAAATACTGAAGTAATTGACATTAAAAGCCTCCCCTCCACCTTCTTTCTAATCCCACCTCCCGGAACATAACCGACTATATTCAGTTCTGTTCAGTGCTGTGCATACTGAATTGTCTTTAAAAGCTTCCATGTTAAATTGTAACCCTTGAGGTTTCTTCCCCCTACCAAATTTAAGACACTCCAGTTTAAAATAGAAGCGAGAATTTTCACAAATATTTATCCTTTCTAACTTGTTAGAGATACATGTGCAGAAAAATGATTATTCTTTAGTTCTCTTCTGGTAAAAAAAATGTCCTGGGAAGGAGGTTGACCAGTAAGTAGTGTGATGTTGCTGCAAAGTATGTTTCGCTGGCAAACAGTTATCGTGCCAAAAAATGACATGCTTTGAAAACTTCGTCACACAAATAGACTGTGCTGCTGGAAGACAAATTAATGGGAACCACAGAGTTTGCCTGTGATTTTGGCAACACATTTACCAGTCTGAGAAGTAGAATCAGATGATTACAAATTATGCTACATGTTGACTTATTTTTCCTGTAGTGTGCTCTGAGAAAGCTGAAGGTTACCTCAGGTTTCTTTGAGCATGAAATATGTGTTGTTCTTGGTATTAATTAGACTGACAAAGTAGTTTTGAATTTTGCAGCCTAGAATGCAGAAGTTTTTATTTGCAGGCCCGAGATAAATGTGATTTAGAAACAACAAACCAAAGAAACAGGATACAGTTGATTTAGTATCATCTTTTATCCCAGGAGCAAGGAACCTGGGTGTTCAGGCAATTGTGGGATCAGGTGACTGAAGCATTGAGCCGAGCCCTTGTCCTTTTGCCTGTAACTACCTTGCCTGCAGTACTGGGCACACATGTTCTAGGAGAGGCAAAGATCTCACTGACGCTTTGCTGGCCGAGGATGAATGAGCAAGTGTTGCTTCTGTTCTCGGGATGTTGGATCCCCATCGCAGTAAACATGAGGGACTCAGTTAAGTTTGGGTGCTATTATTTGTTTTCTCGCATACTGCCATCTCCTACCAGCTAAGATCATTTACACTGTGCTTGTTAAACTGATTGGTGGAAATTAGATAATTTCTGAAATAGAAAATTTCAAGTGAAACAGAGTCTTACACACGTAGTATACTTTCTCTGGTGGTTATTGAACCTTTATTGTTCTTAAAGGTATGTGATCTTACCATGCTCACTTGGCATAAGTCTGAAATTTTACTTTTCCTGAGCAAAATTGTAGGTAAGCTTTAACAGGCAGTGAGACAGGGTGATGACCTTTATGGTTAAAATTCTTTAGATCAAGAAATGTAAGTTGACTTGTCACTTAAGAAATGACAAATCTCTCTACAACTGAGTGCAATGCCCGGGACTTCCACCTTTCCTGTCAGTCATGGAATTCCGGGTGGGGTCTGACCGTTGATTCCAAATCATGATGCTCCTTCAAGTGGAAGTCCTTTACCAGATCATGTTGGTAGTGACTTTCTTGACTTTTGAGTCCATCCACTGAATCTGCATCAGGCTTTTAAGCTCCTTGTATTCTGGCTTGTTAACACAGTTTACTAATGTACAATTACATAAAGTGATAGAATATGAAAAAGGTAGTAAGTAATAAGAGTCCCTGATTGATGCACACAGTTAACACACTTGGCTGTCAACTGAAAGGATAAAGCTTTGAGTTCACCCAGAGGTGCCTCAGAAGAAAGACCTGGCAGTCTACTTCCAGTAAACTAGCCATTGAAAACCCTGTGGAGCACAGTTTACCCTCACACACATGGGGTCACCGTGAGTTGGAGTTGTCTCAACGGCAACTGGTTAGTAAGTAGTGAAAAATGATGTTGGTAGGCAATTTATGGATGCCATGAATATTTTATGAAAATTAGACTTTGGTGTCTGATGTAAATGAACAAAGGATAGCATTTGTATGGAAGGAATAAAAAGAGCATGTCGTTACAGGAATTCTGTGCTATGTATGTGTGAAACTCTACTGTCATCACTAGAGGGGTGTGTGAAATCGGGGTGAGCAGTGATTTCTCAAGTACTCTCTCTACTGATCCTTTGTGGTGTGTTATCAATATCAAATCTCTTGGCAAGAGAATTTAAAAGAGAAGGGAAGCATGCATAGCGAAGATTATTTATAATTAGCAAATCCTAAAAAAAAATTTCACTTTTGGAAATGTTCAGATACAGGAGAATCTTAAGAGTGTTCTCAGCATTGTATGGAAAAATGTGGTTAATCCATTTCCCTTTAGATAACATCCTGCATTTTATTTTTCCTCTTCTACTTACATAAGATGATAATGATCTACAAACCGCTGACCTGAAAAGGAAGCCAAGCCCCGCTACTTAACAAAGGGCCTGGAAGTCCCTGATCTCATTTCCCATCTGTCCTTTTGAAAAGGAAAATAATCTTTTCACAGTGTTTTATCCTTGCTTTTTATTACATGCTGCCAAAAAATAACCTCAATACTTTGTTTTTGGCTTCTTACTGAAAAATGTTCTTTTTATAAATTCCTCGAAATTTCTGCCATTTGAAATTCAGTGGCCAACAATGTAAATTTCCATGAACAATGTGGTTTCTAAGATACTAGTTCATGTCTAGGATTGGACCTACCTGAAAAATCTGGGTAAATAATATTTCTTCATTGACATTGGCCAGATCTTCAGAAGATGAGAATTTTAACTCTAGTTCAAGTAGTAATGCATTTTACAGAAAACAGTGATAGATAATTATTTTATTTTCAAACATTCCTTTAAAAGAAAAGCTTTTTTTTTTTTTTTTACTTCCAGATAGCACTGCTCAGCTGAGTTGAAGACTTTGTTTAGCTTCTATTTATAGTTACACTCCCCTGTGCCGGAGGCTCAGCTTTGTGAGGTGCTGGGGACTGTAAAGATTCTATAACAGGGTTCCTGCTTTCAGATTGTTCAGAACTTAGGAGAGAAGATACAATCGTGTATTAATATTAATAATGAATCAGAAGGCGAATGTGATCAGTATCATGACAAAAACCAAGTCCCATGGGAGATTCGTCTAGTAATGCTAAGTTTGAGGTGTTAGTGGGACATGCAGGTGCTAGCAGCTCTTTGTTGTCAGTTGTCCTTGAATCAGTTCCAACTCATGGTGACCCATGTGTGCAGAGTAGAACTGCTCCATAAGGTTTTCAGCGCTGTGACCTTTTGGAAGCAGATCGGCAGGTGGGTTTGAACCTCCAACCTTTCAGGTCGTAGTTGAGTGCTTTACCATTTGTGCCACCCAGGGACATCTAGCAGCCCTGTAAGTGGTTGACAATGAGGCAGTTCTGCTCCCTTGGCTTTAGGCACACCATTCTTACAGTCCATCTGCGTGACAACTCCACCTTTAGAAACACCAGAGGCCATGGCTCCACCCTTTGAAACCTCAGAGGTTGTAGCCATACCCCTGAGACTGAGGCAGCTGGGCTTCATTGATGGCAAAGGGGGATGGGAAGAGGCAGAAAGCTAGGAAAAGAACCAGGAACTGTGGGTCATGGAAGCCAGAGAGGGGAGAGTTTGAAGAAGAGGGGAGCAGTCACATCCTACTGCTTCAGTGGATGAGATCCAGGATGAGGTCATCAGCCTCCATAACGAGCGCATCACTGCCAATGAAGATAGTTTCTAGCCACAGGTAAAGAAGCAAGTGGCTGGAGCACAGAGGTTAGAATTAAATGGTAGGAGACAGAAGGAATTGTATAAAATAGTGCCTGCATAAATGAAATAAAGTTTTACCCTCTTACAGATAGAATAAAGGATATTGGATAGATCCAGTGTTCCATCACTACATGCTTGTATTCCCCATGTCAGTTCACATCCTTTTTTTTTTAAATCTCTTTTTTTGAAAATGATGTTTAGCTCACATTTTAAGTAGGTGAGAGAGAAGGTAAAAGTTTTGCAGGTGGTAGAATTATGGATAACATTGCGAAGAATGGGAATTCCAGAATACTTTATGGTGCTCATGAGGAACCTGTACATAGATCAAGAGGCAAACATTCAAAAAGAACAAGGGCATACTGCATGGTTGAAAGTCAGGAAAGATGTGTGTCAGGATTGCGTCCTTTCAACATACCTATTCAATCTGTATGCTGAGCAAATAGTCCGAGAAGCTGGACTCTGTGAAGAAGAACGGGGCATCAGGATTGGAGGAAGACTCATAACAACTTGCAATATGCAGATGATACAACCTTACTTGCTGAAAATGAAGAGGACTTGAAGCACTTTCTGATGAAGATCAAAGACCACAGCCTTCAGTATGAATTACACCTCAACATAAAGAAAACAAAAATCCTCACAACTGGACCAATAAGCAACATCATGATAAACAGAGAAAAGATTGAAGTTATCAAGGATTTCATTTTACTTGGATCCATAATCAACACCCATGGAAGCAGCAGTCAAGAAATCAAATGGTGCATTGCCTTGGGCAAATCTACTGCAAAGGATCTCTTCAAAGTGTTAAAAAGCAAATATGTCACCTTGAAGATGTCACCTAATGTGTGCCTGACCCAAGCCATGGTATTTTCAGTCACTTCATATGCATGGGAAAGCTGGACAATGAATAAGGAAGACCGAAGAAGAATTGATGCCTTTGAATTATGGTGTTGATGAAGAATATTGAATATCCCATGGACTTCCAAAAGAACAAACAAATCTGTCTTGGAAGAGGTACAGCCAGAATGCTCCTTAGAGGCAAGGATGGTGAGACTATGTCTCACATACTTATGGATATGTTATCAGGAAGGACCAATCCCTGGAGAAGGACATCATGCTTTGTAGAGGGTCAGCAAAAAAGTGGAAGAACCTCAACAAGATGGTTTGACACAGTGGCTGCAACAGTGAGCTCAAGCATAACAACAATTGTGAGGATGGTGCAGGATGGGGCAGTGTTTCATTCTGTTACACATTGGGTCACTGAGTCAGAACTGACTCGATGGCACCTAACAACAACAATGCTTATAACTAATGAGAGATAAAAACCAAACCCATTGCCATCGAATTGATTACAACTCATAGCAACTCTATAGGACAGAGTAGAACTGCCCCACAGAGTTTCCAAGACTGTAATCTTTACGGAAACAGACTGCCACATCTTTCTCCAGCAGAGCAGCAGGTGAGTTCGAACCACTGACCTTTTAGTTAGCAGCTGAGCACTCAACCCCTGCTCCACCAGGCTCGTTAATGAGAGGAAAAAAAAACCCCATTGCAATGAGTTGATTCCGACTCGTAGCAACCCTATAGGACAGAGTAGAACTGCCCCATAGAGTTTCCAAGGAGCGCTTGGTGGATTTGAACTGCCGACTGTTTGGTTAGCTGCTGTAGCTCTTAACCAGTATGCCACCAGGGTTTCCTAATGAGAGATGGAAGGACAATGTTACATACATGATTAATGTACATGTTTTAGTATAGTAAAGATGACCACCAGGCACGGATAGAGGAAGATACGAACCAAGGATGGTATCTTAAGTCAGAAGTACCTTAAGCAGATGAGATTTATGAGATATATATCTGTAGCAGTAATCACATATCCTTCATTATAATTGTTTAGAACTGTAAGAATGCTTATTATTTTCTCCTCAAATAAAGAACAAAGTCTCCATGAGAACAGCAAACCATAGTCGTTCTTTTCTTACAAACCATGGCTTTTGGAAAATTCATTTTTGCATTCCCTGAAGTTCCTGCCAAAAAAACATGGGAAGACTGGAGATCTGCTCCCGTAAGATCACAGCCTGGAAAACCCTATAGGGCATTTCTGCTGTCACATGGGGTCACTAGGAGTCGGAATCAAGTCGACGACACACAACACCACCACCAACAGGCACTTACCATGTACTGAATGAATGGATGGATTTGGGATCTCGGCATTAGCTGCCTTTGGGATTATATCAGCCTATGCCAAGGTGGCAGATGAAGGCAGTAGGAGGGGGGGAGACACAATTTGTTGGCATGCAAAAATCAAAACTAATAAAAATCTAAAAAAAAAAAAAACACAAAAAAAATCAAAAACAAAGAGCCCTCATAGAAAAGGAAAATTTAGGTTGTAGCCTCAGAATTAACAGATGCTGTTAAACATGTTGCCGTGTGGCATCCAGTTGCTTCCAACTCATGGCAACCCTATAGGACAGAGTAGAAATACCCCATAGGGTTTCCAAGGCTATGAATCTTTACAGAAGCAGACTGCCACATCTTTCTCCTATGGAGCTGCTGGTGGGTTTAAACCACCGATCTTTTGGATAGCAGACGAGCACTTTAACCACTGCGCCACCAGGGCTGCTTGTTTAATATATGAGCAGGCGCGAAATCTTTATGGTTCCTACCCTATGAGAGGATCCGGTGTCTGTATCTCTGTCTTTTTCTGCCACAGTTGCCTGGTAAAGCTGGATATTGCTGATGGTGTCCTGCATGGGTTTGTGCAGCCTGGAGTCAGCCTGGAGTGTGCATGAGCTCCAGAGAGGACAGAGTCAGAAAGGGCAGCAAACTCCCCTGGCGTCAGAAGTACTCAGATCAGAAGGCGTTTCCCCTTTCCTTAGCGTTTTATCTGCAAAGTACAATCTCTGCTCCACTGTGTGTGAAATAAGACATTGGATGCCATCCAAGGAGCTGAAATGCTGCTCTGACAAGACCAACGTGGTACCAGTAAATACAGAGACATTCAGTTAATTTGCAATGCGTAAGTGAAGCATTATACGTGAACAGTGAGCGGCATATGAGGGAGTGTGCCTTCCAAGGGAGACCTAAGAGGGAACTTCTTTGGTGTATTAGAATATGCAAATGATGCAGATGAAGCTAGGTGTTTACACAAACATGATCCTTTTAACAACTAAAATTACATTCTAAAGAAAGACATGCAGAGACATATGTAGATAATGAGGAAATGAAATAAAGCCCACTTGCTTACACCTTCAAGGTTATGTTACCGAATGGAGTGCAGATAAATCCAAGGGCTGGTAGGCACTGTAGACACTTTGTGGTCTGGCTAGTGCAAACAGTTTGTGCTGCACCACTTGCACCACTAAGCAAGAGGTCAGAGGTTTGAACACATCCACAGTGCCGCAGAGGAAAGGCCTGGTGATCTGCTTCCGTAAAGATTATGGCCAAGAAAACTGTCTGGCACAGTTCTACTCTGTAACACCTGGGGTCTCCATGAGTCACACTTGACAGCAACGGGTTTGGTTTTTTTGGGAGACACTTGGGGTGGTGGCAGGATCCAAGATTTTGCTGTACAACCACTAGATCTTAGCCCCAGCTTGCTATTACTCCATCTTGATCCTTTGGTAAATGATGAAGATTCCTAAAATCGATTTTCTTAATGTGTAATTGAAGGATACCTTTTGTCCTGCCATTTCTCCTAGATCTGTGAGAACCCAAAGCAGTGCCCCGTCAGTTCAGGGAGGTCTGTGCATGCTCTCACTATTGCCCTTCACTCGGTAGGGCTGGAGCTGAGTGACTAGCGGGCTCCCTGGCACCTCTTTTCTCTCCTCCAGGTGACATCATTTTATTTTTGAGGGTGGCAGTTTTTAGTTGCAGGATAAGGTTGGCGTGGAGCAGGCTGAGTCACCATCAAGAGGCTGGACCTGCCACCTTGTCCGAAAAACCACAAGGCTGTGCTTTTTTCATGATCACTCCACCATCCTGACTTGTACAGGGTACTTAGGAAGTGATTAAAAACTGGTTCTTTATAGAACAAAACAAAACATAAATCTACTTTAAAAATGAACTTAATTGATGAGTTTAGTCGTTAAAGGTTGTGAACATTCACCTTGTTTAGTTATGGTTGCCTGTATTTGAGTGGGAAGCAGGAAATGCGGGATTTTGAGAAGGTGGCAGAACAAAATTTTTATGGCTCTCAGAAGGTCTACTGGAACTTGTGGATGTATGTAACACTTCCAGAAACAGGTTATTATAGCGTGACAGAAGCCGTCTCATGTCTTCCCACTTGCTGAGACACTGCCTCATTTGCAACCCCAGGTGATCTCACAAGTAACCAGAAACAGTCCACGTTTTCAAATCCCTGCTGCCCATTCACTCAACATTTATCTTGTGCCCAGTGGTAATATTGGGTATTGGAGAAACAAAGATGTCTGAGATAGACCCAGGTTCTCATCTAGTAGGAAATACGGGAATGTTTTTGAGAAATTTCAGTAGCATGGCCCGTGTGCTGCAGGAGCCCCCAAGGGTCTTACGAGCAGCCGTGTAGCCAGGCAGAAGGGACTGGTACTTTAGGGAATCAGAAGAACTCCAGTACTCCAGAAGTACTCCAAGAGCAGAAGAAGGGTCTAGAAAAGTAGTTATGAAAGGTCAGGCTGTGCGGTTTCTATTCTGGTGCGCTGGGGAGTCACAGAAGAATGGAAGCTGAGGAGTGAGGCGGTCAACTGTGGGATGCCTGGCAGCTGTGTGAAGAATAGGTCGGTGGCCTCATGGAGGGAAGGTGTGCACACCAGCCAGGATGCTACACGTGTTTCATACAAGACAGCCCTAAATTGGGTGCCTTGTGGTGGGGATGGACAGGAGGGAAAGTCACTGCGGGCCAGTGGCCTCACAGAGGGTGACCCTGCTGAGTGAACAGAGAAAGGTAGCCATGGATGGAAGATGGGGGAACCTGCAGAAGGTGGTGAAGAGGAACAGTTGGAGAGGTAAAGAGACTCCCTCTAAGAGGGTGGCTTTGTAGAATCTTGTTACGTGAGTTTAGGCTCTCAGAATACATGAGAAATGTACATTTCTCTGCCCATATCATGGTTCAGCCCTTGTAACATTATTGTAGTTTCTTGGGAGTTTTTTCTTTTTTCCTTTCAATAAATCCTTCCAGAAACATAAAAATAATTCCTTCCCTCAGATCCTTGACTTGTCCTATGCTTTGTTCAATTATTTGCAAATTAAACCCTGACAATCCTCAGGAAACTAAAAAAAAAAAACCCAACCCTGTTGCCGTCCAGTTGTTTCCAATTTATGGAGGCCCTATAGAAAACTACTCCCCTGAAAATGGAATTGTCTGATGTTAATAGAACACAGTGGGTCAGCTGCCAAAGCACGGACTGCTCCCGGAGATGTGGGGACGCCCTGTATGAATTTTAGTTTCCAGCCTAGCTTGGTACTGAAGCCTCTCTAAAGCAAGTCATAGGCTCAGAAACAAATGCTCCTGCCAGATATTTGGAAAAGTTTCATTACTGCTATGCTCAATAAGTCAGAGCAAACTTCCCAGAGTTGTCTAATAAGAATGTTTTATATTGCACTGGATACAAAACATTTGATGTACAGATGCCACCAAGTGGGGCTTCCAGTAGATATCAGAGGGACCTAACTTACGGACACGTGAAGCACCATGTGGCTCGGCTCAGGCTGCAGAGGAAAGGAAGGAGCTGTTGGGAGCCATATATCTAACAGAGTAGTTCACAGTCTGAGATAACTTCAGGACATTAAAGTGAGCACTGTCTCCATTTGGCCCAGCTGAACACAATGAAAATTCAGCCTAGGGTTTATTCATTTAGCAAGGGAGATGAGTGAGACCCCAGGGAAGCTAGTTGGAAGAGCTCCATCTCACTGAGACCCCCTGGGCTTTGCCTTTTGGCTGGGTCCACTTCCCTCCTGTCTTAGTTATCTAGTGCTGCTGTAACAGAAATACCACAAGTGGATGGCTTTAACAAAGAGAAGTTTATTTTCTCAGTGTAGTAGGCTAGAAATCCAAATTCAGGGTGTCAGGTCCAGGGGAAAGCTTTCTTCTTCTGTTGGCTCTGGAGAAAAGTCCTTGTCATCTTCCCCGGGACTAGGAGCTTCTCTGCGCAAGAACCCCGGGTCCAAAGGATGCGCTCTGTTCCCGGTGCTTCTTTCTTGGTGGCATGAGGTCCCCACTCTGCTTGCTTCCCTTTCCTTTTATCTCTTGTAAGATGAAAGGTGGTGCAGGCCACACTCCAGGGAAGCTCCCTTTACATTGGATCAGGGATATGACTTTAATAAGGGTGTTACAATCCCACCCTAATCTCTTTAACATAAAAGTACAATCACAAAATGGAGGACAACCACACAATACTGGGAATCATGGCCTAACCAAGTTGACACATATTTTGGGGGGACCTGATCTTGTCTCATCTCTGCTGCTCTAGAGTTACTCATCTATGGCAGAATGAAGTGTTTCTCTGACAGGCATACAACCCTCAAAGTTTGAAGCGATAGTTGCACTAAGTGTAACAAACACAAAAACAAGCTAAAGCGTGGAGATGCTTTATATGAAATTACAAACAGGGGCAAGGTTGATGGCTAAACAAAGCTAGTCCATATGTTAGCCCAAGGGTGAATTGGAGTTGGGCTGTGAGGCTTGGTGGGCTTCTCTCGCTGTGGGGCCTGATGGGCTTCTCTCGCTGTGGGGCATGATAGGCTTTTCTCTCTTTGATGGGCTTCTTTCACTGTGAGGCCTGGTAGGCTCCTCTCTCTGTGATAGGCTTCTCTCGCTGTGTGAGGCCTGGTGGGCTTCTCTGTCTGTTTGAGGCCTAGTGGGCTTTTCTGTCTGTGGTGGGCTTCTCTCTCTGTGGGTCTGGTGGGCTTCTCCCTCTGTGGGGTCTGGTGGGCTTCTCTCTGTGGTGGGCTTCTCTCTCTGTGGTGGGCTTCTCTCTCTGTGGTGGGCTTCTCTCTCTGTGGGGTCTGGTGGGCTTCTCTCTCTCTGTGGGGCCTGATGGGCTTCTCTCTCTGTGGGGCCTGGTGGGCTTCTCTCTCTGTGGGGTCTGGTGGGCTTCTCTCTCTGTAGGGTCTGGTGGGCTTCTCTCTCCGTGGGGCCTGGTGGGCTTCTCTCTCCGTGGGGCCTGATGGGCTTCTCTCTCCGTGGGGTCTGGTGGCTTCTCTCTCTGTGGGGTCTGGTGGGCTTCTCTCTCTGTGGGGTCTGGTGGGCTTCTCTCTCTGTGGGGCCTGGTGGGCTTCTCTCTCTGTGGGGCCTGATGGCCTTTCTCTCTGTGGGACCTGGTGGGCTTCTCTCTCTCTGGGGTCTGGTAGCCTTCTCTCTCTCTGGGGTCTGGTGGCCTTCTCTCTCTCTGGGGCCTGGTGGGCTTCTCTCTCTGTGGGGCCTGATGGGCTTCTCTCTCTGTGGGGTCTGGTGGGCTTCTCTCTCTGTGAGGTCTGGTGGGCTTCTCTTCTCTAGAAAGCTGTCAGAGTGTGGGCCTCAGGCCTTTTCTTCACTCACTTCCAGCCATCTTCGGTCCTGAGTGACTGGCCTTCTTAGAGGTAAGGCTTTAGGTAGCTAGAAAATTTCCCCATTACTCCCTCCATTTCTGTGGTCATGCTGATGAGAAGCTTCTTTACCTGTTCTAACTTAAGTGCCTCGGCTGGTGCTCTGTGGCCTCTCCTTCACTCAGAGTTACTCTAGTGAGGAGACTGGAGGCTATGCCCCCATGTACTCCCCTTCTCGTCTGTTTCAAAGCTCACACTCCCTTTTGGACTGTCTGTGATGTTTTTTTTTTCTGTCTGAGGGAAAACACTCCCAACACTGCTCATTTGAACAGTAGGGATGGGGAGACAAGTCCTGGACTGATCCACACGGCTGGCTCAGGCTACAGCCCACCCACTTCTCTAGGATGTTTCTTTAGCTCATTGTTCAGATGGTCCCAGGGGAAGGGTGGGACTTTTGTTTTAGTCTTTTAATTAAGATCCTATAAAATAGGACATTTTAAACACACAGTGTATATGCATACTTTCCACCAGGAATTAAGAGAGTGGTTGTGTTACAGTTCAATGCCCATTGTAAAATGATTACAAAAAAATCTTCCTGCCATATGGGTTGAGAGGGTTAGAAAAACAGACATGACGACAAAATAGTATGTCTTTGTTAATACTCACCCCTGTGCTGACTTAAATCTATATAGCGAATCTTTCCTTTTAATCTAACAATCCCTTTCAAAAAAAAAATCGAGGTAGTATGACTTTAAATCAAATCAAATAGAGTATTCCTTTCTAAAAAAAATTTTCTAGACACCTTGTATTTTTTTTGTTTGTTTGTTTCTCACAAGGCAATTCATAGCACTCAGATAACCATTTGAGATGGACAGACTTAGAATTCCATATTCACAGAACTGTGCAGTTTTTAAACCACAGAGGAAACCTAGAGATCTAGAAAACTCTTTACTGTATGGATGTGGAAAGCTACAGTGTTCCCCAAGATCACCCAGCTAATTAGAGACCAAGCTCAGATAAGAACTCTCGTTTCCTGGCTCCTCATTCAAATTCTTCCTTAGGAAGCATAATTAAATTATTCGATAGACGTGTCCTGTGGTTTGAAACGTGAGCTTCTCAGTATCCTCAGCTTCAGTGTGGTCAAGGTAACGTGTTGGCTGGCACTGGTGGAAGGAAGGTACGGCCCTGGCCAGGTTGGGGTCAGGAATTTAGTTAGCAGAGAAGGACTTCAAGTTTAAGCTAAGGAAACAGGGTCCCTGGAGGCCATCAGGGAAGAGAGCAACTGATGAAGAAGAAGACCCAAAACCATTGCCATGGAGTCCATTCTGACTTATGGTGGCCCCATGTGTTACAGGGTAGAATTGCTCCATAGGGTTTTCTTGGCTGTAATCTTTGCGGAAGCGGATCGCCAGGCCTTTCTTCTATGGTGATGCTGGGTGGGTTCAAACTGCCAACCTTTGGGTTAGTGCTCAAGTGCAAACCATGGTTTAACCTAGGGACCTCAGGAAGAAGAGGGGCCGGAAATGCCAGGAAGCCCCAGGAGCTGGCCCCCAGGTGAGTAAGTGTGGTACCTGGGTATGTTCCCTTTAGGTGACCACTGCCCTGCCCCACCCCCCGGGCCAAGCATCCCACATTTGGTTGCTTTCCACGTATGCTCATAGCCATAAAAGTGACCCCATATTTTGGAGAGAATTATTTCAACCAAGAGAAAAAAAGCTTTTAAAATAAAAATGATCTATTTGAAATTTGTTTTTCTGAAGTAGACTTAGAGGTGGTTGTAAATTTTACTCCTCGTATTTGGGTCTGGGTTAAAGTCTGCACTTCTTCAACTCATTCCATTAACAGCAGCAACAAAAGTCCCATCAAGACTGACCTAGGGCTCTCCGGTGCGTGCGCCATCCAATCAGCCCTTTGGGAGCGGACTTCACCCCTTTGTTTTCCTCTGGCAGTTGTACATTTCGCTTTTGAATGATTCTTTTCTCATTTTTGTGGAATTCCCGATAAGACTCCTGCAGAGCGCAAGGCTAAGGTAATTCAGAATTTCTACTAGTGTCTAACCTAAGTTAACTGTACTGACCAAAAATAACGTAGACCCTATTGCAGTAGCTAGAAGATGGCTTTTGTTTTTGGTTTGAAGTATTTTTATTGAGGTTAAATTCACATAACATAAATTAACCATTTTAAAGTGAGCAATGCAAATCTTGTATCCAAAACAGTCACTCGGGGGCTTTCATTTTTAAATAATATCTTGTGCTGTGAGGTATCTGTCCCAGTGGTTGTCTGAGATACTAGCTATGTTTAGATTTAATTTTCAGATCCATATCTCACTTCATGGTGTTAAATGTGTTTTCGTCTCCTTTTCAGATGTACAGCTTTCTTAATAGAATGGAAATAATTTATTGCAAACATGAGAATAATAGTATTCTTTGAATGTCCACCTTGATTTGGTTTATGTGACGTGGATACAGCCCCTTCTTTAGCGGAGTATGATTTTAACTGATGGAAAAGTTGAAAACAGCACCAAAGCCATTAAAAAAGTTGTAAGCTCATTGTTGAGAGGGCTTTAGTGTTCATTGAGGATAAATCTCTCAGTATTGATTTGGATTCTGTTATAAGCCAGATAAACAGAACTACAGAAATTTAGTGTGAATCAGTTTGGCATAAAGGAGACTACTAGTAGAATGTGACTTTTAATACATTAGTTTTGTGGAGAAATTGAAATAGAATATTTACATATGCTCTACTTGTCCCTTGTCACTTTCCTTAATGGACCAGAGAACTTTTCTTAATAACAGAAAAGAAAAAAAAAAAAAATACAGGCAAGTAATGGACAGTTAGTGATAGGTTCCTATTTCTGTCTCCACTGAACACTTTATTCATTCATTCTTGAAACATTTATTGAGTACTTAGCACAGAGATGCGAATAGAAAGATCTGTCTCCTGCCCTCAGAGGAATTCACAATCTGGGAGTGGAAAGAAAAGGACGTGTATCCGCAGGAGAGTTTTAGATAATGGAGTCAAAGTGGAAGGCTTAACAACATTTGGACAGGGCCTTGCACGTGTGTGTGTGTGCGTGCGCTCATGTGAGTGCTCGTGTGTGTGCTCAGGGCAGGGTGGGGGTGGCTTATAAGGTCACCAAGGTCCAGGATTAGATCTCCATTCCCAGAGACTGGATTTGGTCACAGCATGAGCAGAGTTGTTTAGGCTCGGGATCTGACTTGTAGCCGCCACCCTCACAAGAGAATGAGCCAGAACACCATTTTATTAATGTGCATGGAGAACTATAATTAA
Source organism: Dugong dugon (assembly GCA_030035585.1). Taxonomy (NCBI): domain Eukaryota; kingdom Metazoa; phylum Chordata; class Mammalia; order Sirenia; family Dugongidae; genus Dugong; species Dugong dugon. The sequence goes on from CM057477.1 coordinate 5,820,399, forward strand.
CAAGCAGATCAGAATGCGCTCATTGGCTGTGCGTTTTTTCCCTGTTGTTGTTGTTAACTGTCCTTAAATTGGCCCCTGACTCATGGGAACCCTGTGCAGAAAGAAACAAAATGAGCCATCCCCATAACTGGTTGAGGCTCGGACTATTGTGATCCATAGGATTTTCACTGGCTAATTTTCAAAAGTAGATCTCCAGGCCTTTCCTCCTAGTCTGACTTAGTCTGGAAGCTCCACTGAAACGTGCTCTGCATCATAGCAGCACACATGCCTCCATGGACAGACGGGTGGTGGCTGTGCATGAGGTGCACTGGTTGGGCATCAAACCCCAGTCTCCCACTTGGAAGGGGAGAATGGAAGTCTCAGTGGGAAGCACATTCTAAACAAGAGGTTTGGTGAGGCTGTGCTCAGAGCAAGAACAATGAGTTGGAAGACCTTGGCAGCTATAGGCATCAGATGGTGACTGCCCTCTAGTCCATTGGTGCCAAGGGGCTGAAATAGTCCCCTGGTGGGTCCCAGCCTGGTGGGTCCCAGCCTTGTCTTCTAAATGGTGGGAGAGACACTGACAAAATTCTTTCAGTCATGCAAGCCGTGTTCCTTCTGTTGGCCCTTTCTTTTCCTGGAGAGCTAAAACCATGGATTAGTCTATAGGCTGGTAAGGTTTCATTGTTGCTGTTTAATTCAAGTTCGACTAGAGTCCTGGCATTTTTTCCTTTGACATAGGGGGAGATATTTTTAGTTCTAGGGTTTAAATGATGTATTTTCTCTTTTTGCAAAGAGTTAATCTTATTTATTACGTCTTGCTTCTGCTTTTTTAATTTTACAAGAGTGAGCTTATCTCCAAGTTTCTCTTCCATTTGTACGGAATACAACCTGTATTCATCCTTTACAACTTAGCTGGAACACTTTCCTCAATTCAGTCTTTCTTGATGTCCTCTTCTCCTCCCAGTCAGACTTAACTCCCCTTCTCCCTCCTCTTGTACCGTCCTGTGCTCACCCCTTCTGTGGCACTTACCACTGGGATCATTTGTTTCCTTGTCTCTCTGTTTTGCCAGACTGTAGGCTCTCTGAACAGCAACTAACTTTACTAAACTTTGTGTCTTCAGCTGCTAGTTCAGTGTCTGATAGAAAGTAGCGGCCCAGTAAAGGTTTGGATGGAGTGATAAAGGGAGGGTGGGATAGATGGATGGATGGATGGAGTGATATTTATGCTGAACCCTTAAACAATCAGTAGAATGTCTTTCAGTAAGAGAAGCCGCTGTAGTCTACTGTAAAGATCCAACAGATTTTTCCTCTGTCTTACTTGACCTCTCTTATGGCATCAACTGAGTTACAAGGGTGATTGTGGACACCAGATTGCCACTAGGCATAGCCCCTCAATGCTTCTGTCCTCACTCTGGGCTGTGGTTAGTGTTTGAAATTCATTTTTGGGAAAATGGCATTCCTCTTCGGTACTTTAATTTGAAAACGTTCCTAGTCTCTAACAGTCTTGTTTCGTTTATCTGTTGCTGAGTAACAAACTACCTTAAAGCCTAGTAACTTAAGACAATAAATTCTTATTTTTCACAATTCTGAAATCTGGCCAAGACTCAGCTGGGTAGTTCTGCTTTACTTGGTGTCTACAGAGGCTGGAATGTCCAAGACAGCTTCTTCACTCACGTTGTGGCACCTCAGCTGGGACGGCTGGCCAGCCGTCTTTCTCTCTGTATATGGCCTCTCCTTATGGCTAGCTTGGGCTTCCTCACAACATGGTGGTCTCAGGGTAGTGAAACTTCTTATATGAAGGCTGCCTTCCAAGGGGGAGGAGGCAGAAGCTGCCAGTTCTCTTAAAGGCCAGGTCTGGAGCTGGCACAACATCATTTCACCTTATTTTACTGGTCAAAGCCAGCCCAGATTCTACCGGAGGAGAACTAGACTGAATCTTTTGGTATGAGGTTATTGTCGTTGTTAGGTGCCGTCGAGTCGGTTCCGACTCATAGCGACCCTGTGTACAACAGAAGGAAACACTGCCCAGTCCTGCACCATTCTCACAATTGTTGTTATGCTTGAGCCCATTGTTGCAGCCACTGTGTCAATCCATCTCGTTGAGGGTCTTCCTCTTTTTCACTGACCCTCTACTTTACCAAGCATGATGTCCTTCTCCAGGGACTGGTCCCTCCTGATAACATGTCCAAAGTATGTGAGACGAAGTCTCATCATCCTCACTTCTAAGGAGCAGTCTGACTGTACTTCTTCCAAGACAGACTTGTTTGTTCTTCTGGCAGTCCGTGGTATATTCAATATTCTTTGCCGACACCACAGCTCAAAGGCGTCAGTTCTTCTTCTGTCTTCCTTATTCATTGTCCAGGTTTCGCATGCGTATGAGGAGTGTGAGGTGTGAGGAGCAGCATTCATATACAGGGAGGGACTGCAACCATTTTGGAGATTGTCTAAAAGAAATGATATTATGTAGCTCAGGAAATACACATGAAAAATTAGTATTTAAGCTAGATATGTACTAAAGAAGCACGTTTGGCTTAAGTAGCTGGTTGTAAAGAAATGCATTAAGTTTATTTGGATGAAGTCTCTTGGGGAAAAAGGGCACTGTCTGGTCAGAAGACTATGCTCTGTCCAAATTGGGGATTAGGAATTGATCCGTATTGATTAATAAGTAAACCTAAGTTCAGATGAGAAACTCTTTTAAAATGCAGGTCTCTCTTTAATTATTAAAGTTGTTTTCTTTACAAAGTGAGAGCATAATAGCACTTTGACTCATGAGAATCAAAAAGATCCGTGTCCTGTTAGTTTTCTCACCTTAGAGGGGTGTTGGGAAACATGTCATGTTTTTAAACCTTCTTGAGTTGGTAATTCCACTGTGAAAGCTTTGTGCTAAATTTTCTTTCTTCATAGTGTTGCTCTGGGAAATGGGCTGGAAATGACCCCCAGTATCCCTGTTTCTTGACCTGAGCCATTTTATGGATGTTTTAAAAGTACAATCATTTAGTTTCAAAAACCTTGTAAGACCCATATAAATCAAGATAAGGATGATATATAATGTATCCTTCTTTGAAGCGTACAGAATATCTTAAATAATTCTTCTTAGCTGGTATCATACCTGTTTCATAACCATTTCTCTTTAGTTAGTGCATTGCTTTGTAGCTTTTTTAATAGCTCGTGCCTCTGTTCAGTGCTCACGGTCACTTATCCCTGTGGTGTTTCATGACATCAGCGTGTAATAAAGGTTGCCACCTTTTGTCTGTGATGGAGTCCCTGGATGGCACAAATGGTTAACGTGCTTGGCTGCTATCCTCTGTGCCTCAGAGGAAAGGCCTGGAGATTTACTTCTGAAAAATCAGCCATCGGAAACCTTATGGAGCACAGTTCTACTCTGACACACATGGGGGTCTCCATGGTTTGGAATCGACTTGACGGCAACTGATCTTTTGGTCTGTTTACGATCTTCACAAAGAAACCAAGAGCTAGAGTTTTAAAAACTCCCCTAGAGCTGAATGGATTAATAATTTGTCAGTGAAAGACTTTGCTAGAGAACGGAGTTCCTTCCTTTAGAATGAGGGAGCCTTATTCTAAAAATAGAGTTTAAGATTACTTTGAAAGATGTACATAGTACAGTAAGTTAACAATAAATATAGGCGAAGCAGACACAGCAGAGCGCAAACAGACAGGAAGTGAAATTGTACACCAACTCCATGCCATGACGGCCTCCCATCCTTCTGGGACAGGGACTATAGAGTTGACTCAGAGCTCCCTCCTGTCAGAGGAAGAAGGGAAGCAGCCAGAACAGATGCTGTGAGATCCCAGCTCGGTTAATTAGCCACAAGAGCCAACAGGAGAGGCTCTGTTAGCAAAATGTTTTCATGTATGCAGTTTTTATGACTAGCATGTTACTTGTATCCAAGGATTACAAGGATTATTTTCTCTGGAGAAAAAATCCAGAACCTACCCTTCTGAAGCCTGAGGCCCAGTTTCCTCACGTTGATACTGTTGTTAGTTGCTGTCAAGTTGATGCCGGCTTATGGTGACCCCACATACGCAGAGTAGAACTGCTCCCTAGGGTTTTCAAAGCTGTAGCCTTTCAGAAGCAGATCACCAGGCCTGTCTTCTGAGGCACCTCTGGGTGAGTTGGAGCTGCCAACCTTCCAGCTAGTAGTCGAGTACTTAACCCTTTGCACCACTCAAGGGGTAGATGGGCTGCTGCCTGAAGTCATGAGGCATTTTATCATTAAAAATCAGCATTTTAGCCACATGCAACAACAACAATTTAATGTCGATAGGAGGGGAGACAGTGTTCACAAATACACAATTCATTGATTCATTCAACGAATATTTACCGGGGACCCTATGTGTCTGGTTACCATGCTCCTGGGCCCTAGGGATATGGCAGTGAGGAAGACTGGATGTAAAAGGCACCTAAGGCAAGTACCTCACTACATGCAAATAACACACGCTGTATACATTTTTTGCCCAGAGCACGACCTTCTCACACATTATTTTCCTAGGCGCGCTATGCGCACTGTGTGTGTTTTGGTGTGTTATTGGCGAAAAATTCGATAAAAGACAATATGTGGGAATAGATCAAGCACATGGGGGAAGAGGGGGACTTAGGAACTGTGAAAGGGGCCCCTAAGCCTGCCCTAAGGGAGCAGGAAAAATTCCCTGAAGGAATCACCGTGCCTTTGATTCGGAAGAACGTGGAACCCATGACCCAGCAAGGCTTTTGAACTTCAGGGTAGCACATAGAGCCTCTTGTGTGGGACCCAGGAGGAAGTGGCGCCGGCTGGTCTAAAGTGCACTGACTATGTCAAGGCTGGGTCCTGCTGCAGAGGGCCTCAGCCACACTCAGCTGCCTCCTTTTGATCTTGTTCTTCTCCTTGTGCCTTTGTTCACAGACGTCGATCCTCAGAAGGCAGGGCCGGTACATGTGCTCCACAGTTCCTGCAAATGCGGAGCAGGAAGCGCAGAGCTTATTTGTCACTGAGGTAATTTTTTTTATACGTTAATTTACACATCATTTTAAGGTCATTTTTCTGTAACCCACTTTTCTTTAAATTTTAATGATTATTTTCAAGAAAGTGTCAAAAAGGTAATTACTTTTTTATGATGGAAATTTAAATAACGAATAACATGAGTTTCTCAGAGTTTGAAATTGGGACAGAAATGTCAACAGGGATCATTTCTGACTCCAAAACGTGAATTCTACCAAATTTATCTCATTGGTTTAAAATAAGGAATACCTTGTAAATGAACTCACCTGTAATCTCTGTAGGACGCTTTAACTATTATTGTTACTATTTTTGACTGATACTATTTTTAATAGGAACCCAGCACACATATTTATATATTTATTTACTTTGTTTACATGTCTATATTTATAAAGTATTTTCAAGACTACTTTAATGTTTATGAAGTGCCAGGTGACAATAGTCTGACTATCCCTGCTCAGTGTATAATTATTCTTACTCTTGCTTTAACATACAAATAATAATTATCTTGTTAAGAAAGAAGGAGAAATTATTGCATTTCGATTACTTGTTCTTTTTTCTTAATGTGTTTGTTTTTTCCTCCAAGTGTTTTTAGGTAGAATGAACCAATTAGGAGCTTTAATTTTGTTTATTCAAGTGCTCCCACAAGTAAAAAGAATGGATTTTTATCCCCGTTTTTCTAGTTAATATTTAGATGATAAATATGCCCATCAATAATTTGCCCACTACAAGGAAGCTATGCTTTTAGAACTGAAGACCAATTAAATCAACAAGATGTAGTTTCTGTTGCGATATCAGAAAAAGTTTAGTATGTACTTAACGTTTTTAGAGTATGTTCTCTCATCTTTCTTAAAAAGTAATTCCCTGTTTCACCTTCTATGCCACTGTGTTAGTAAAACTGATTCCAGTCACATAAGGCCAGAAAAGTTTATGCAGTCAGAAATGTTTATTTTAAAGCTGGAGGTGGGCAACTTTTGTCCTCTGGGCAAAGTATGGCCTGCAGCCTGATTTTGTAAATTAAGTTTTATTGTAGCACCCCAAGTCCATTCACTTACATGTTGTCTAAGGCTTCTTTCCCAGAGACCATGTCATCTGCAAACCTGAAAATATTTACTATCCAGCCTTTTACAGAAAAAGTTTGTTGACCCCTGTTCTAAAGCATGTAGCAAAATTATTTATTACTAACTCAATTCTCCCAATTGATTGAAAAATACGATTTGTGAAGGATAATGCTCTATTTAAGTTCTTTCATCGTTGTGGGTTGAGCAATAACTGATTCATCCCCTGCTGCTGGAGCCAACATAACTAAACCCTTTGCGGACTCTTCCACTTGGGTGGAGTGAGACAGTATTTCCTCTCCATCCTCTGCTCCAGAGGAGAATGACCTAATGGCTTTAAAAAAAAAAAAAACTTCAAAAACCTTTCTGTGTAACTTCAAAATATTATTGACTTTCACAGGTTTGAAAGGTTACTTGTGAAACCAGTCAGTGAGACCCCTCTCTCTTTGGAGACACAGTTCTCTGAATACTGATTTTTGATTGAACCCCTGATCTCCCGGACTTCCTATATCCCGAGAAGACAGGGGCTTGTCTTACTCTGTACGTCTGTGGTTGCCTACCCCTAGTCAACAATGGCTTGTTAAATGAATAAATCTCTGGGTGCTTAACCTGGTTAACCATGTGTTTTTGTGGTTTATTATCATTTTAAACGTTTAGGCGTTATAGCTGTCTTTCTTACCTGTTTTGCCTGTGATACTAAAAATCTGGGCACTCATTTGTTCGTTCATAAATGCATTCATGATATACAAGTTTCTGCTTATTTATTTTTTAGTTGGGCAGGTACATTTTAGCGTTAAGAATGGTTTTAATATCCTGCAGGAGACTTTGGGAGTATGAGTTATCACACCACAGAAATTAGTTGTAGTGCTTGATACAAAACCACCATGGGCTCTGCTTTAGCCTCTGGAACAAGAAGAGACGTACGTTCCCAAGGCCGTGTCGTTTGTAGTCAGACCTCACTTAGCTGCTTTAATGCACTGAGAGGCAGTTGGGGACAATCCAAAACCACGGATAATTCTGAAATCATATTGCTTTTGGAACGTAAGTGCGGGCGTCTGGTATTCTTACATGTAAAATGCCTTGAAAAATTCAAATAGCATTTACAAAAAGAAAATAATATTTTAAGTATCTGTAACTGCATAGCAAAGAAATTGAGAAGTCCAGTTCCCACTTCTGACCCTGCTCTTAACCCTTCTCTGCTATTTATTCCACCTCTCAGAATGATAATATAAAAAGCTCACACTACCTTCCCTTTGCAGCCTTGCTTAGCTTGACTGTTGTTGCTGTTATTTTTATGAATTTGGGTGTGGAGGAGAGTTCACTTCAGAAGGCCTTTAGGTCCAAGCGATGAAATAGATAAAAAGGTTGGCAATATAAACAACGAAGTGAAGTGAGCAGAGAATTTGTTCATAATGTTAATTACAGCCAAAGTCAAATAAACTAGATAAGGCATAAGTACATTTACCTACCTCGGTATTAATTTATCCATTCCTTTTTTTTTTTTTGGACACATTAAAGTCTGCATATGTGTGAATAGTCAAGAACTGACTGTACAGAAAATCATTTAAACTAAGCTAATATTAACTAAATCAAACTTACCTATTGATTTTGACTCATTTGTATTTGAAGATCTGGTGAATGCAGCCTTCCTTATAATCTTGATTGTCCACGCTACTTGAAGGATCCTCGTGGGTAGATGAGTGAAAGACACTGTGGTGGCCCATTGAAGCCATCAGATATTGAGGTGGTTAACATGCAGTCTGTGTAGGTTAATGTCATCAATAGAATCCTTGGCAATCCTTAGCGTGCACTCTACATTATACAGTATTTGTAATTTCATATATATATGTATATATGTGAAAGAGCCATAGTGTCACTGTGAAATAGAATCGAAATCTTTCCTCCTGATAATCTCACTCTGTGTCTTAAGAATAAAAGGATAAACTGAGGGCAAAATAGCCCTTTTTAGAAAGGTGAAAGTTCAATTTTATACAATAGTATTGACTAACAGAGCTAGTTGTAATACACCTACTCTTTACTTATTGACTCTCTCATTAACTGACATTTCGCGTTTATGACAATAGTAAAAATCTATTATCTAACTATTTTGCACATTAACGATGTATGTTTGGCAGTAATGAATGCTGAGGTGTGAGGCGAGAGTGACGCTGGCTGTGTTGGTTAAGGTTATGTGTCAGCTTGCCTGGACCATGATTCTCAGTGGTTTGGCAGTTATGTAGTGATGCAGTTTGGCAGTTATGTAATGATGTAATCATCCTCCATTTTGTGATCTGATGTGGTCATCTTCCACTTTCCCATAATGCTGATTTTCGTGTAATGACCTGGTTTTTGGAACCTAACCATGTCGATAAGTGAGGAGTGGGTGTATTAATAAATACCATGAAAGTGTCTTTCACTCCAAATTTTCCATTCACTGTCATATTCTAGTGAGGCCATGTGATTTCTTAAGAACCAAGTGCTTTTAAGTCAGAAACAGTACATTCTTATGTAAATGCAAGCAAGGTTAGGTGAAGTTTGTCTTCCTGTAAAATCTGCCCTCTGATCATTTATGATGATAAAGTGATGTCTCTCCCAAGGGTAATGTTTCAGTGGATCAAAGTCTTAAGCTTCACAGGAGTCTCTGATGGCGAAATGTCACGGTTGATGGGGAAGAACCTTTCTGACATTTGTATGGGTGTGCTTCCACAAACCTTCTTAAATGTTATCCAGATGCCATCACATAGGCAGTTACATATTCTCAGTATTGCATTTCTTTTTTTTTCCACTTATACTTTCTTTCTTTTTTTTTTTTTTAAATCTCCCACCACCCTAATAGTGCATCAAAACCTATAACTCTGACTGGCACCTTGTGAATTATAAATATGAAGATTACTCAGGAGAGTTTCGACAGCTGCCAAAGTGAGTAAATGTCAGACCACATGACATGGGCATATTCACAGAGAGAAAATTCTTTGTACTAAGATGCTTAGGAAAGTATGTGACTTCATATATAACCAGTATAGTTGGAGAACATATTTCTAGATGATTTTGTGTATATAGTATAGTTACTGTTTATAGGGCTGTTGATTATGGGAATCAAACCTTGTACTCGGGTATTAGTAGGTGGTGATAAACACATGGATCGTTTAATTATACAGACTGATAAAATATAAATACATGAACTTTATTCAGTGAGAAATAGGAAGCAAAGGAAATAGAAGCATATATGAAATATGCTATAGTATGTTTTATCTTTAAAAGAATATTTTGAAGAGACTCTTAAAGAACATCTTATGTTGAGTAAATTTTTATATTAAGAAAAAAGTAAATTGAGGAACAAGCATTTTCCCAGACAACTTTCTTTGCCCCCCCCCCCTTAAAGTATAAAGTCACTCCAGAATATACCAAAAGTCAAGTATGTTTAGATTGATTAGTGGTAGTTAAAGTGAACCTGGGGTAGGTCTCGCCTTGAGAGGATATCGGTTATAAAACTGTACATCCTTAAATGACAAAGTTGGCAAATTTGAGTATAATTGATGATGAAAATTGAAAGCATATAATGATGGGTTGTGTTAAAAAAGTAGGCATTGCTAATGAAAATTTTACTTGAGAACCAGTTACTGTATTTCCCTTTGTTTTTGTTGCATGTGTGACTTTGGGAAAGCCTTTTATCCTGTCCTTAGTGGGTCTAGCTATTTGTTTTCTTTGTGTGATTCAGCCACTCCTTAAGAGTGTTCAGCCCACTTCCCAAGTGTCTTCTTTTTAAACCCCAGCAGAGAAAACTCCCTCCTAGCATCATTTTTTCCAGATGAGTTTGCTCTTCAGTTCTATGTTTACTCAATACTCATTTGGGGATTTTAAAATTTTAAAATTTGATTGGATTAACCCTTCTTCATTGATCATCTTGTTTGTACTATTCCCATAACTGGAAGGTAACCTAGATTGTCAGATACAGTGTGCTCTAAGATATACTTTAACTGCTGATAGATTTTACCCTTTGACATTAGTACGAGCTTCCAACTGTGTGATGAGAAAGGGAGGGACGGAGGATTTTAACAATGGTTAACACACAGATTCTGTGTAACCTCTGTTCTCTTTGATCTCTGTATACCTGTTTCTTCATCTATTAAATGATCTTAATATTAGTCCCTACCAACGAAAGGATTAAGTAGGATAACGCACATAAAAGTACACATAACAGTGCCTTACACATAATTTACAAAAACAAAACAAAACTGTTGCTGTCAAGTCAATTCTAACTCATAGCAACCCTATAGGACAGAGTAGAACTGCCCCACAGGATTTCCAAGGAGCAGCTAGTGGATTCAAAACTGGCAGCTGAGCTCTTAACCACTGTGCCACCAGGGTTCCTCACCCATAATAACTGTTTTTTCATTATTATTGTGGTTGTATTGTCGTCGTTCATGCCTTCATATTAACGACTGTGGTTCTCAATCACTGTAAATGCAGTGACCCCATTTCCCATTTTTATCTCATAAACCTCATATTAAAATTTATTCTACCAAGTCTTTATTTTAATGATAACTAGTCCACTTTCCCATATTTAAAAACTCCAACAAGCTCTGCTGTCTTTTCCGCATAGCTTTTTGGAGTTCTCCAGCTCAAGTTGCTTGGACTATTCACTTTGGAAAGCAGTGGTGTAGTGTTTTTATTCTTCATCTGAGTGGGCCAGCTTTGGATTTATTAATTACTGATTCCTCTGATGAATGAAGAAATACAAAGAGTCTTCATTGTGTAGGTAATTTTAAAACATGGTTTCTTTCTTCTTTTTCAAGCAAAGTGGCAAAGTTGGATAAACTTCCAGTTCATGTCTATGAAGTTGATGAGGAGGTTGACAAAGATGAGGTGGGACGATTGTTTACTATTGTTTTTGTTTTCCCTTTGGATTTTAAAAAATAATTTATTTTACAGACTTAGAAAATAAATGAGAAAGTTATCAACCTTTAGCTGAAACAGGAATTGGAATGTTTCTTGAAACCGGAAGAATTTTAAAAAATATATTGTTTGATTGATGGAAATAAGGTCTCTGTTTCAACTTGACTGCCTAGCATTTCACATTCTTTGGGTCTTGTTTATTTCTTCTGAGAACATTTTCAAAGACTTGGATCAGATTTGGCTACATTGTTAAATATATCAAGATCACTTAGACCTTAAGTTTAGGTTGGTTTTCAACAGGATATCTTAAAACAAACAAGCAGCCAGTAGATTTTTGATGGTGTTCCTTCAGTGATTGCTTTGAGTGAAGTCTGCAGTACCCAGAAGGTCTGATTTTAATAAGCCCATGCCCCCTAACCCAAACCCATTGCCATGGAGTGGATTCTGTCTGATAGAGTAAACTGTCCCATAGGGTTTCCAAAGTATAGTCTTCATGGAAGCAGGCTGCCACATCTTTCTCCCATGGAGCAGCTGGTGGGTTCAAACTGCTGACCTTTCAGTTAGCAGCTGGACCCTTAACCACTGTGCCATCAGGGCTCCTGCTGTTGGTGAAATGATTATGGCTAGAGAAGTGTGTGTATAGGGTGTTAAGGTGAGTATGTCCACTGAGAAAGGGACGCCTAATGAAAAGTTAATGGCACCCATCGATTGCATTTCTCGTTCTCGCCTTCTCAGTATTGGGTGCCCCGTTCTGAGTTCGGTTCTCCCCTCCTTTTTTTTAAATTGTCAACAGGGCCATAACACCAGATTCTCTTAAACTTTAACAGTGTCCATGGTAGCAAATTATTTTAGATAAAATAATTCTGGGCAGACTAAGTGGTCATTCAAAATGAATGGTAGGGTATTAAGAACTTGGTGATGGGTAATAGTAACAGGAAGACCAATGGAAATAATACACATAAAGGTACACAATAAACTGTAAAATCCTAAATGGGTGTGTTTTTTCTATTAGTGCCAATAATGATAGTAACAACAAGAAAACTACCACTATTAATATTGAGAATTTCCAAAACAAAGCCTGAGATGGGTCTTTCTGAAATTGTCTGATTACAGAAATAAAGACTGTAATCAGAGGCAGTCTTAGGAGTTATGAGCTGAGTTGCCTAACACCATGTAGCCCTCTCTTCCTGTGGTACCTATTGAAGGGTACGCCAGGTGCGACCTTTCCCACATCTGGACAGAAAAGTCACAGGGAGTAATTGCAGTGTGTGTGTGGAAGGGGTTGAGGTTAGGGTGTGGGGGATATGATGGATTATTTGTTGTACGTACATATATTTCACCTGCCTGTCTATATTCTATACGAATGTATACCTAACATATTTGTAGCAGCAGCTGGCAGTTCTGTGCCCACCTCCTGAGACCTAGCTCTCATACCTTGAAGTCAGAACTTGAAGAAACATGTTTCTTTACTTCTCCAGATGCTTCGCCTTCACTTTCCTACTCTTTCCTCTATTCCTGTTTGTGTTCTTGCCTATCTCCCCCCGTTTCCCCCCATCATTTTATCTCTCCTTTCTGTATTTCCTCGCATTTCCTTCCTTTCTTTATTCACCTTTCCCTGAACTAAGCTCTGGGAAACTTTCCAGGAATTTGCTTTTGTCCTCCAACTCTAGGGGAGTGTAATTTGAAAACATTTTTCCTGAAACCAGTCAAGACCTTACAACTTGAGTGGTCTAGTATGGTATGTACTTTCTGTGGTTCATTAATCACTTAAAAATTTGGACTGTAGCTAACTTTGCCCTTTGCTGGAGGACAGTTTTCAGAAATTAGACTGGTCCTTCTCTTTTCTTGCTAAAAAATAAAAAGCAAATGTTGCCATAAAGTTGATTCTGACTCCTAGCGACCCTATAGGACAGAGTAGAGCTGCCCCATAGGGTCTCCAAGGAGCAGCTGATGGATTCGAACTGCCAGCCTTTTGGTTAGCAGCCAAGCACTTAACCACTGTGCCACCAGGGCTCCAGGAAGAAAATACTGTCTACCAGGAGCTAAGTGGAGCCCTGGTGGCACAGTGGTTAAGAGCTTGGCTGCTAACTAAAAGGTCGGCAGTTCAAATCCACCAGCCATTCCTTGGAAATCTTATGGGGCAGTTCTACTCTGCCCTATAGGGTCACTATATATGGTCCCTATGAGTCAGAACCAACTCAGCAGCACCTAACAATGACAACAACAAGGAGCTAAGGTGACTTTAAAGTGACTTGTAGGCATTAGCTACAGGTGATTACTCCAGTAAAAGGACAACGGGCAACTTGGCACAAATTGAATTGTCTTATTGTCCAAACTCACAGCAAATAACATAAGGTAATAAAGGGAGATTTATGGTGATGGTGGTGTCCTTCTCTCCTAGGATGCTGCCTCCCTCGGTTCTCAGAAAGGTGGGATCACCAAGCACGGGTGGCTATACAAAGGCAACATGAACAGCGCCATAAGTGTGACCATGAGGGTAAGGAGGTCCGCCACTCTGTACCCCGTTATTAAACCCTCTTTGCTGCAGGCCTGAGACAAACACTCAAGGTGAATTGGCATGCTGCCCTTCCTGACAGAAAGGACGTTGCCTGGTTAGCAGGGTGCCTCCTGGTGATAGCACCACGGCTGATACGGACCCTTCCTCCTCTTGTCCTCATGGCCGTCTGACCACTGACAAGAAGAGACCGTCGTTTGGCAGATGTGAACGTGCCGTCGCTGACTCTGGCTTTGTTCTTCATATTAACTACAACAGTGGTGCTTGCCACCTCACAGAATCACTGAGAGACTATTTTTCAAACTAAACCTAAGCACTTCTGTGGAGGTATTCTGCAACAAAGCCAAGTAAAGCAAAATCTGAGAATGGAGGGAAATTGGTTCAATTTGAAGAGAATTGCAAAAGAGAAAAAAGTTTTTAAAAAAGTAAAAGTAGTGGAAAAGCTGCTCAGGAGAGATGTAGGACCAGAGAAAGGTCAGCATTAATAGAGAGAAGAGAAACCACAGAAGGGAAGGGAGGACGAATAGGGAGACAAGAATTAAATATGTGGAAATGCTGACTGGCACAGTCCTGAGGCTGGAAAAGCGTTCTGCGTCGTGAGGCAGAAAATAGTTTTTCTTCTGCATGAGCAGGAAACCCTGGGGATTTCAGAAAGTTTCCATCCTTCTGTGCTGCATCCCAAATTGGATGGTTATGCAAACTCTCATAGCTGTGGGTTATAAAAATGACCCATGGATGTGAGCGAGCCACCTTCTCAGAACTGAAAGGCATTAAAACTATTAGATGTGATGGAGAGCCAAGACATCCAGTTACCTGGAGAGTTGGCTAGAGTTAAATTTGTTTTGGAGGGAGTGGGAATTGTTTTTATACACGTGTGTAGTTGTACGTCAGTTAAATTGTGCCTCTTTTAATTTTGAAAGAATAACCATGTGTGTATTTTTCTCCCAGTCATTTAAGAGACGGTTTTTCCACCTAATTCAGCTTGGTGATGGATCCTATAATTTGAATTTTTATAAAGATGAAAAGATCTCCAAGGAACCAAAAGGATCAATATTTCTGGATTCCTGCATGGGTGTGGTTCAGGTAAATATGAAAATAGCTATACTGTCAAGTTTTCTTGTCTGTCAAAGTACCATATATGAATTAGCAGATTTAAGCAAATGCTTCACAGAATGGGAATGGTAGTGGGAGAAATACAGTATCTAACTTTAAGATGAGTAAAGGCTTGCTTTTTATCACCTGGGAAGACGGCAGGTATGACACAGACACGGAGCCATGTTGTGGTAAACATGGCGTGCCCTGGTGCCGGAATTCTTGTGTATAAACCCAGCTCTGCCACTTCGTAGCTGTGTGATCTTGGATGGACTGCTTAGGTTTCTTCATCTGCAAAATCAGGATAATCACAATATTTACTTAATATGCTACTTGAGAGGATGAGTTGATACATGAAAAGCTGTAGAACAGCACTTAGCGTCTAATAAGCACTCAGCCAGTGATGACTTACATCACTGCTGTTATAGCGCCGGTGGCAGTGCAGTGTATTCGTTAAGAGTTCCAGAGCCAGACTGCCTGAGTTCAAATCCCTCCTCTGCCACTTAGCGCCTTGGAGATGTTATTTAACTTCTGCAAGTGCTTAGAACAGCACTGCACGCAGACACGTTCGGTCAGTGTTAGATATTTTTATCATAGTGTTGTGTTGTAGTTATTCTTAAACTTTGCTTTTATTATAGACATAATATATGGATGTATTCTTTTTATTAAAAAATCAGACAAAGTGAGAATCCCTCTTGACTCCCCTCTTGCCCCCATCTCTCGCTTTCCCAGAGAGCTGCTGTTCCCGGTTGACGTATGTGTCCTTCCATACCTTTAGAATTGTCTTTGAAAGCGTGGTGCCAGTTTCCTCATTAATTCATTCACCTCCCCATTTGATGCCCTTCATTTTCTAGGGAGATTTAAGGCAGTAGCTTACAAGGACACATAAAATAAAACATGTTGTCTTGTTAGTTGCCATTGAGTCGATTCTGACTCATGGCAACCTCATGTGTGCCAAGTAGAACTGCTCCATGGGTTTTCAAGGTGATGACCTTCTGGAAGCACATCTCTAGGCCTTTGTTCTGAGGTGCCTGTGGCAGGGTTCGAACTGCCAACCTGTTGGCTAGTAGTCAAGCAAGTGCTTAACTGTTTGTGCCACCGAGGGACTCTGAAAAAACAGGTTATATCCTTAAGTATAGCATGTATATAGCATGGCGTATCCTCATGCTGTAACAATAGCATAAATGTAAAGTGGGAGTGAAAGAAGATGAACAAGGGCTGGGAGGTAGGGGAGGTCAAGTAGAATTGAACTAAAAACAAAAACCCACGTGCTTTAAAGACCTAACACGAGCTGGGGTGGGCCACAAACTGGACTCTAAGCTCCCTTGTCTTGGAGACCCGTTTAGTCTTGTGGTTCACAGTGCACATAAATTAGAAAGGATCCAATTAGTCAGAAACAGCCCAAGTAAGTTGGAATGAAGATCATTCAGGCATTTATCTCAGGGGCCCTCATAAAGAGGGCACTGTGTGATTAATGAACAATCTCCTTGACAACTCCCCCACAATAGATACAGTCACCATTATCTGCAAATCATCTCTAAAAACGACTCAGTGTTGGCTGATGACGTTGGCCTGAAGCTCGGTTCTCTAAAAAAGGTTGTTTAGTGGGGGCACCATGTTTAAAGTCAGGAAATACAGCTCTCTGGCCTGACCTCCGGGTTTATTTGTTTATGTGTTTGCATGTTTACCTAAAATTTAATTGTATTTTCGTCAGTCATTCATTCATCTAGTTGAAACCGTCAAACAGTGCCTGTATCATCCCCAGCTCAGCCGCTCCCCACCCTCCTAAGGCAGCCATTTTCAACCCTTTTCTCTATTTCTCCTGGTATTTGCTTACATACTGCTAGATAACGAGCGTTCAGTGCTATTGCTTTGTTCCTTAATTCTGGACGTTATTTAACGACTTCCGCAATGGCCGATGAGGATTTTAGCCTGTCTCCTTTCTTCGTGCTGTAACTTGGAGTAATTGCTTTCTACGCCTCTGCACAGCCATCATCCTGGAAATTCCCACTGCTTTCCTCCTTCTGTTGGAGTCCTTGTTTCCAGGATCCATTGTCTACCTCTTCTTTGGTTTACTTTCTTGTTTTGGAGAAGCACATCCCCCAGTAGTTTCCTGAAAAATTGTACGGAAGGTATTAATTTTTTGAAACTTTATTTTTGCATTCACGATTGATTGATAGACTGGCTGGATGTAGAAGTACAAGGTGAAACCATCTTACCCTAGAATTTTGAAGACGTTCCATCTTCTAGATGCTAGTATTGTTTTGAGGAGTCTGATGCCATTCTTGTTCCTTGGTCTTTATGATTTTTTTCTCTCTGGAAACTATTAGAATCTTCTCTGTATCTCTAGCGTTCTGAAATTTAGGTTCATGTGTCCTGATTTTGATTTTTTTGATAATTTTTTTTTTGTTAAGGTATAACATGCAAATAGAAAATGTACAAATAGTGCGTAGTGCAATGAATTTTTACTAAATTTGGATCTCTTTTATCTTTTGTACTGGGAACTCTGGGGGAGTTCTCATTCTGGAGACTGGGAAATTTTCTTGTTTTTTTTTTTTTTAATTTTCACCCCTCCATTTCTCCATGCTTGTTTTGTGGAACTTCTGTTGTTAGATGTTTGATTTCTTAGACTTTTCTCTAGTGTTCTTTAAAATTCCATCTCTTTTTCTTTTTGTCCTATTTCTTGGGAGTTTCTTCAATATCTTCTTATCCTTCTGTTGAATTTTTAAAATCTACTATTATGTATAATTTCTAAGAGCTCTTTCTTGAAAAGTAACATATAGTTGGGGGAAGAGTAATTTTTTTTTTTTTTTTAAACTTCCGGCCATTTCTTCTGGGTGCCTTTTTTCCCTCTTGGTTTGTTGAGGCACCTCTCTTTTGGGGTGGAGGCTTTCCCAAAAGTTTAGGGATCCTTGGCCGTTAGTTTATATTTAAGAGTGAGGTCCTAGAAGGCTGACAGGAAGCCTGGTGTGTATGGACAGGTGTTGTGGACTGGTGGGCCTCGCTGTATGAAGCAGTCAAATGGCCAGCCAGCTGTTTTTTCAGGTTATTGCTCCTACCAGTACTTGTAGGTCTCTTCAGTAGGGATATTCAGAGAAGGATCGTCTGAGCTGTGTTTGACAGCAGGCCTTCTGAAGCTGAGCTGGGTGTCTCCCCAGTCAGTAAAATCAGTTGCTGTTGAGTTGATTCTGACTCCTGGTGACCCCATGTGTGTCACAGTGCTCATTTTTCGGAAATTGATTGCTAAGCCTTTCTTCTAAGGCACCTCTGGGTGGACTTGAACCTCCAACCTCTTGGTTAGCAGCTGAGCATGTTAACTGTTTGCACCACTTAGGGGATCCCAGCATTCAATATGCAGACTTAATTCCTGTTTTCCATTTTTTCTCATCTCTGCCTTTCTCTGTGCCTGTTAGTCCTGCATCTGGAGGCTCTTTAGCTCAGTTTCTCCAGAAAGTCAGAGTCCAGTGCCATACAGGTTTTTATAGAGACTTTCAACCAAACATTACAGTTTTCAGGGTCTCTCTTCCCTTCTGCAGCCCCCACCTTCTGTGCTACCTGGTGCCCCCAATTCCTGGGCTCTTCAGCATTAATTGGCTTAATTCTTGGTATCCTTCTCTGTGTGCACTTAGGTGTGACTTGAAATGATATTTAAAATATTTAACACCTGTTGCATGGCCCTGACCAGTCAAAATGCACATGAGCTGTAAATGGCTTGCATATCAACCAGATGGAAACACAGCTGAGAGCCCTCAGCCCTGCCACATAGTTAACTCTTCCACCATCTTCTTGCTACTTTTCTTTTTTGTGGCTCAGTGCTGTATATGCACCGTAGTTTCTTCTGAGGTGTAGCTTATGCTTTTTTCTGATATTCTTGTCATTTTGGGGTGATATTTGTAAGGAAAAATGGCAGAACCTTCATTGCCCCACCATTTTATACCAGAAGTTTACAGGTACATTTTCAAATATCTGGAAGCATGAATGGACTGCGTATCCTTCAGCTGTTTTACCTTTACTCTTGTTTATTACCTGGATTTTGGTTAATTTTCGGCAGCCATGGGTTCCGGAATTTGCTTCTTGCCAAGAATCTTCTTTTTGTTAGTGACGGAAACCAGAGCATGTAAATGCTTAAGATAAATAGAAGAATTAAGGAGCCTAATGTGGAGTTGGAGCCCTGGTGGTGCAGTGGTTAAGAGGTCTGCTGCTGACCAAAAGGTCAACAGTTCAAATGCTCCAGCCGCTCCTTGGAAACCCCGTGGCGCAGTTGTATTCTGTCCTAGAGGGTTGCTATGAGTTGGAATCGACTCGACAGCAACAGGTTTGGTAGTTGTTGATAATGTGGACTCAGGCTACTGTGCATATTCATGACCAACTCATTCGAAAGAATCAGTAGGCAGATATAGAACCAAACATCTCACTTGCTTGTCTAGAAGTCTTAAGTAAGAGGCATGTAAGCTGTTTATCTCCTTAGGAAATAGCCTATCATCTTCCTGAACGAGTACAGCTGAGTGAACTGTCTGCCCGTCTGTTGGTGGCTCTTTTTATGGGACTTTTTAGCACCATCTGTCAAGGGTCCAAATTCACTCCATGCTTCATCTTGGAAAATTTCTATTGCTGTGTCATTAAATTCACTAGTCTTTTCTTCTGCAACATCTAATGTGCTGTTGATCCCATCCAGTGAAATTTTCATTTCAGATACTGTATTTTTCAACTAGGAGTTCCATTTATTTTTGTTTTTTTAATATATCTCCCATTTCTCTCCACATTATGTTTATGTTTTTCTTTAAATACTTGAGCATATTTATAAAATTTTTAATAAAGGTTTTGATGAATTGACTCAGTGGCTATGGGTATGGGTATAATACCCTTGTCTGCTAATTCTGTCCTATGTCTTTTAGGAATCTATTTCTGTTGACTGGGTTTTCTTCTAATTATGGATCACATATTCCTGCTTCTTACTTGTCTGATAATTTTTTATTGGATGCCAGATACTGTCCATTTCATGTTATGGGGCACTGGATTTTGTTGTATTCTTTTAAAGAGCATTGGACTTTGTTTTGGCAGGCAGTTAAGTTACTTTAGGCTGGTTTGTCCCCTTTGAGGCTTGTTTCTAAGCTATTTTGGGGTGAATTGAGTAGCCTTTACTTGAGGGCAAGGTTAGTCCTACTGCAGATGGGTGACCTTCTGGGACCTCTGCTGAATGCCCACGTCATGCATTTTATGAGGTCTCTCCACTCTGGCCAATGGGAACTCAAGTAATTGAAAGCCGTATCTGAAATCAGATACATGTTCTGCTTATAACTGAACATACAGAACATTCATTCATTCCTTGGCAGTTGTTCTTTACCCAGCCTCATGGAGCTTCACTCTCCATGCTCATGGCTTAGTGTTATGAAGACACTCAAAGGGTCCTCTGTGCATGTATGTGGAGCTCTTTCTTTGTGTAGTTCTCTCCTCTTGAGTTCTCTGTCCTGCACGTTGTAGTCACCTTGGTCTTCCTAAACTCTGGTAGGTCTCTTCAACTCAGCAAAACCCAGGACTCTGTTTAGGTTCCCCATTCCTGTGCCACAATCCAGAAATTGCCTCCAGACAGAAAGCCAAGGTGATAGTAGGCCTCGCCTCCTTTACTTCCCTTCTGTGGGGTGACCTGGTGACACAGTGGTTAAGAGCTCAGCTGCTAACCAAAGGGTCAGCAACTCAAATCCACCAGCTGCTCTTTGGAAACCCTATGGGGGCAGTTCTAATCTGTCCTATAGGGTCATTATGAACCGGACTCAACTGCAACGAGTTTGGTTCTGTGTTTTAACCAGGGATGACAGGCCTGCACTGCCTGTTGTCCAGTATCAGAAAACAGTTGTTTCATCTATTTGGTCCAATTTTCTAGTTGTTATGGTAGAAGGATAAGTCCAGACCTTGTTACTTCATCGTAGCCAGAAGTAAAAGTTAGGAGTCCAAAGTCAGATGTCTGCAGGGACCAAGCAGGTAAATTAAGTGAAAGAAGAGGCCTGGGTGTAAAGCATTTGGGGGTGGGGAGGGGCGGTGGCGGAGAAGTGCAGAGAGCAGTGATGAACTGGAGCCCAGGTGCAGGTTTAAAGAGATGCTGCTTCTCAGCTCTAGATGAGGCTGCCTTGTGGGACTACCAGCTCAGTGTCGCCAGATCATCTGGTTTTCCAAGAAAGCCAGAAATACAGGTGTTTTAGTTAAATCGTGTTTTTTTCCCCCAGTGGCTGTCGAGTCGATTCCGACTCATGGCAACCCCTCGTATACAGGGTAGAACTGAACTAAATCTTGGTATTTTTAATTACTGGTAACCAATTTAAAAAGAAGATGCCCTGGTGGCACAATGGTTAAGTGCTTGGCTGCTAACTGACAGTGGTTCGAACCCACCCAGCGGCTCTGCAGGAGAAAAGACCTGGTGATCTGCTTCCCTAAATGTTACAGCCTGGGAAACTGGGGGGTAGTTCTACTCTGTCTTATAGATGTTTCACGTGGACATGGAAGCCTTTGGCACGGCCTGTAGATGTTTTACGTACGTGTCAGTCTTTGGCACGGCCTATAGATGTTTTACGTGGACGTGTCAGTCTTTGGCACAGCCTATAGATGCTTCACGTGGACGTGTCCGTCTTTGGCACGGCCTATAGATGTTTTACATGTACAGCAAACCTGTAGTTAGCAGGACTGTCATGTAGTCTCTGGAGTATGTTTCAAAATTTAAGATTCCAACTTCAATGGGAGTCTCTGCCTTCAATGCTTTTTTGCAGGGTGTGGCTGATAGTGTTTTGCATTTAATGACTCTAAGGCTTCAAAAGTTTGAAATAATTTACTTTTTCATCCATGTCTTTTTACAAATTAAGCTGAAAATTTGTGAGTTAATTTCTTTTTTTTTATTACTTCTGGACATTGTGAAAAAATTAGTTTATTAATGCTATCAGTTCAGGGAAATACCTAAACTAAAAAAAAATTTTAAGTAGAACTGAAAGAAATACAGTTCAGAATTTTAAGCTCTAAAAGTAATTTAGAACTTTTAAAATTTATTCCACTTGTTTTGCAGATGAGGAAACTGAGACTCAGAAAGATCGATCTCTTAGTATCAAGGTCTAAGGCTCTTTAACTTTTTATTTTTGTAGATAATCATGAGCATGTGAAGAATACATTGGGATGGGTCGAGTGGAGGAAAAACTCATCTCGTTTCTAGCCTTTTGACTCCTTTGATTTTTGCCTCCAATTGAAGTCAAGTGAGGT
Organism: Dugong dugon; assembly: GCA_030035585.1. Classification (NCBI taxonomy): domain Eukaryota; kingdom Metazoa; phylum Chordata; class Mammalia; order Sirenia; family Dugongidae; genus Dugong; species Dugong dugon. The sequence goes on from CM057477.1 coordinate 5,842,175, forward strand.
CTAAAATTATGAACCCACAGCAGACGGTCTGTGCACAGTGGGTTGTGTAGCTGTGCCAAGAGCAGTGCTCTCCTGTGTTTGTAAGAACTGCGTTGCAGTTTGGAAGGGCCACCTTGTCCCGGAGACACATGCTGAGGGGCTGCCTCAGGCACCGTGCACAACCGTCTAGAATTTCAGTGAGTGAGTGGGTAGGGGCTGTTCTGCACGTTGGTGGGAGTCTGAGTTACTGCCTCTTAGTCTATGGCTTACGAGGGCTCTCGCGCCATTTTTCTCAGAGCTGAATCTCTTTTTATTGCAGTAACCTTCAGCCATGGGTAATTTTGCCCCCCTGGGGGACAGCTGGAAATGTCATGGAATCCTTGTGGTGGTTACAGCTGGGGAGGGGTACTGCTGGCATCTAGTGGGTAGAGGCCGGATGGGCCACTAACCATCCTGCAGTGCACGGGACAGTCCCCACAGCAAAGAACCGTAGGCCCCAAGTGTCAGGAGTTCCGAGGCTGAGAAACCCTAGTCTGGCGTGTGTTCCTGTTCCATCTTTTACTTTTAGTCTGACACTTTCACAAGCGTAGAAACCAGAGACATGAAGGAAGTCTATAGATAAGAGTCCAGATACTTTCTAGGATTCCTAAATGATTAGAGAATTCCAAATAAGTAAGTCAAACATTGATAGATCATGGCTTACTTGAAAAAATATAATACCATACTGTTTCATTAAGAAAAATACTCATTGAGGTAGAGGAATAAGACAATTTGAAATGAAATTTCGGTCATTCTGCAGATATTTTTCATGTGCCTATTAATGTTTTAGAGACTAAGGATATTGAACAAAAGGAGGGGGAAAGTCTCTGCACTCAGGGAGTTTATGCTCCACTGGGAGGGACAGATAGTAAACGAAATAAATAATGTAATATATCAGATGGAAAAATAAAGCTATGGAGAAAATACAGCAGGGAAGATGGATAGTGATTGGGAGCATATGAGGGAGGGAGCTTGGAGTTGTAAATACTAAACAAAAAAAACCAAACCCTTTGTCGTCCAGTTGATTCCAATAGCGAGCCTACAGGAAGAGTAGACCTGCTCCATAGGGTTTCTAAGGCCGTAAATCTGTACAGAAGCAGACTGCCACCTCTTTCTCCCGCAGAGCTGCTGATGAGTTCGAACTGCTGACTTTTCAGTTAGCAGCTGAGCCCTTAACTACTGCACCACCAGGACTCCTTGCAGTTATAAATGGGCATAGTCCAAAATGCCAGTGAGATAGCACCCATCAGCAAATAATACCAGTTGTCACTGAGTTGATTCTGACTCATAGTGATCCCATAGGAGACAGAATAGAACTGCCCCTATAGGGTTTTCGAGGAGTGGCTGGTGGATTCGAACTGCTGACCTTTTGGTGAGCAAGCCATAGCAAATAATAAAGAGAAATGATTTAAGGCATTTCCAATTCTTTAAAAATATGTTTCTTTACCACTTTTACATTTCAGAACAACAAAGTCAGGCGTTTTGCTTTTGAGCTTAAGATGCAAGACAAAAGTAGTTACCTTTTGGCGGCAGACAGTGAAATGGAAATGGAAGAATGGATCGCCACTTTAAACAAGATTCTCCAGCTCAACTTTGAAGCTGCAATGCAAGAAAAACGAAATGGAGACTCTCATGAAGGTAGGTGGGTCGGGCTTTCCCCAGGCCTGCACACACTCTGAGGGGAGTCTTTATTTTTACTGAGTAGGTATAGGAAGGTATAGGAAGTGGGTATGTGTATATATATGTGTATATCTACATATATATATATCTATACACACACCACATGTACATGAGAGATGAGTCAGATGTGAGCTCTTTACAAATATTTTATCAGTAAATGTGATTTTGCCACATCAGAATTTACTACCCTGACATTTTTTTAAGGAAATACTATAAAGGAGGCTATATATATAATGGGAAGAACCACAGCTTTGGAGACAGGAAGGCCTGGGTTCAAGTCCAGCAATACCATTTTTCAGCTTAGTGACCTTGGGCAAGCTACTTACATTTTCTGAGCCTCAGTTTACTCACCTGTAAAATGGGAAGAAAACAAAACTGCTGGTTGGATGCGAACGTTTCTCAAGTACCTGACATAGAATCAGCACTTAAAACAGTAGTTAGAGTTACTGTTTCTAATAATATCCTTTGGAATTTTCAAGACAAAGGATGGGTGGAAGCCTCAGATTAAATTGGTAGGAAAAATCTGGCTATGTTCTTGATAATTCATGTGATATTTCAAGCCCTTAGACAGGTGATTCTCAATCCTGGCTGCACACTTAGAAATACCTGGGAGCTTTTTAAAATCTACTGCTTCCTTGGCCTCACTGGAGAGTCTCATTTAGTTGACCTGGGGTGGGGCCTGGGCAGGCCGGATGGATGTGACCCTGTTGTTTGTAGCTAGTTGTCTATAGCTTCTATCAGTTCTGATTCAGGAGCTCTCGTGGCACAAGGGTTAAGCACTCAGCTGCTAACAGAAAGGTTGGTGGTTTGAAACCACCCAGTGGCTCCATGGGAGAAAGACCTGGTGATGTGCTCCCATAAAGATTATGGCCTAGAAGACCCCATGGGGCAGTTCTCCTCTGTCACATGGGGTCCCTATGAGTCGGAATCGACTTGGCACATAACAACAACAACATCAGTTCTAATTAGACAATGCCCATGCTATAGCAGTATTCAGTATTTTGCTTACCACCACTCACTCACCTGGGTATCAGTATCTTTTAGAAGCCCCCCAGATATCTCTAACGTGCACCCAGGACTGGAAACCCCTGCATTAGAAAACACAGACGAGAAACGGCCTTACTCCTTGCTGCCTTCAGTGGCCAGTGACTCGGGTAATCTGTTTGCCATTTTAGACGATGAACAGAGCAAGCTGGAAGGTTCTGGTTCCGGTTTAGATAGCTACCTGCCTGAATTTGCCAAGGTAATACCATCTTCAATCTGTTGCTCTTCACAGAATGATACTGAGATTTGCCTCACTTCATGCATTTGTCTGGAATGGAATCTATGGAAATCCGTTCACAATTACAGTGAAACCTGTGAGAGCCGGAACTCTACGGGACCGCCTCGTTTTTTCCCAGTCTCGCGAGTTTTCCGCCTTTGACGGGGTGCAGTCTTACACTTTTCTGTCGCTCTCAATTATTTGAGTTTCCCTCCTCTGACTGGTTTCCGCCTTAACAGGTTCTGGATTTCACAGGTTTGACTGCCATTTAATTAATCATTAACAGTCATGCTTTAGTTAACTCTCTTTTCTGACCTGAATGTGAGATGATATGAAATACATTACTGAGTTGAATCAGATTTCAGCATGTTTTCCAGGAAGTATACAAAGTATTGTCTTTTTATTATTCTTTAAGTGTTTTTTTCTCTATAGTATTTTATACTGCATCATAAATTTTGAAAAAATAACCAAAATACACAGAGAAAATATTTCTATAATAACATGGTTCGTGCCATGCTTACATATGTGTTCCCACTTAATCAAATTAATAGATAAAATTCCAGAGAGGCTGGACTGTAGTAATCTTGTCACTAAACCAGAGAGGGATTGCCTGAGTTACAGAAAACGTTACTGACAGAGGCTTCACTGACTTCTTATTTCCTGGGTCATTCTTGACAGAAAAAAAGAAAAGTTATACCTGTTTTTTTTTATAATTTTCAGAAACTTAAACATTACTGAAAAGCACAAAGAAACACAACCATAGTCTCACTACCCAGGTTGAACATCTGTTCCTATACTGTTATTTTAGCTTTTCCTTTTTTTAAAAAATAAAATGAATTGTCAGTTACGCTTGCAGTTCTTTCTGAGCATCATGCCTAATCCCATTCTTTCCCTCCCAGGCAAACCCCACCAGAGACTACCACGGTTATGAGTTTTCTCCATTTCTCTTCTGCATCTTTACAAATAATATATCTATCAAAACAATGCATATGGCAGTGTTTTCTATGTTTTAAAATGTTTTAACGTATGTATTATTCTGCGTTTGCTTTTATTTTTTATTTCATCCTTCCTTTTGAGATCTAGCCAAGTGCGTACATCAATCTGGTTCATCCCTTTTATTGCGTCATATAAACGTTCTGCTGTCACTGTTCTATTATCGCCATTATTTTTCTCTTACAAACAGTGCTCCAAGGAGTATCCTTGTCCTGTCTCCTTGTGGGCATCTATGAATGATTATTTTTTAAATGAAAGAAACATCTTTGTCTCCTCTATCTAGCCCTTTATATTCTTACTCTATTATTGCCATTCTATTCTTTCTTTTTTTTCTGAAACTAGTGAAATAGCGGCCCTAAATACCCATCTTTTAAACACTGTTATAGAAACCTGGTTTATCTATACACAATTATAAATAGGCTAGCATTCAGCATTGACCTTTATTTTATGACAGCATGGCTGTTTTAAAATATAAGCTCTCCCTCCCTAGCTAGGAATTTAGAGCATTGTTTTTCTTTAGAATTTGACTGCTACCACAGTGTCTTTTTAGCACCTGCCTATTAAAGCTGACTTTGGTGTCATTTTTTAAGAAGGAAGGTAGAAAATTGTAACCTCCTCGTCAGCTGGGAAGAGTTTCACCTGTTTGTGTTTTTGGTGTTTGAACTTCTGTGTATCGTTTTTTTGTGTTGAGATTAGCTTTTTTGTTTGTTTCCAGATGTTTTAGGGTTCTTTACTTTCTCAAAGCAAAACGTTTGAACCTTTTTTGGTTTTAATTCGTTGAAGCAAATAATTTATGTGATTCAATCTAGAATTTAGAAAGTAACTTTCTATACTTAGTAAGTGAACAAAATGGTGGCTACCTAGGAGACTTGTAGTTTTTGATCCTAATGTTGATGATTCAGAAATCTATATTCTTTTCCTGTGAAGACATACCGGAGTTGTGGCCCTCTTCTCTTGTATCACTGCCAGCCACTGCCTGGCCAACGTGAGTCAGTATCGCTGGATTCTGAGACCAAGGGAGGATGTTTAAAATTAGTGCCTGTATAACTTACATTTAGAGCTGTTTTCAACCTGTGGGTTACAGCCAAGTTAGCTGAAGTCATTTTAGTCGGTAAAATCAATTTAATTGGTTCCAACTCCCGTTTCTTACCTTCTTTGTTATTTTTAATTTTTCTTCATTTTTTTTTTTATTGGCATATAGCTTCCATAGGTAAAATACTCAAGCGTTAATTGTGTAACTCAATGGATTTCACACCTTTGCACCCATGTAACCACCACCCTGATCAAGATACGGAACATTTCCAGACCTTCAGTAGACTCGATTCTGCCCCTGAAAGCTGGTAACCCTGTTTTTTTGACTTTCATCACCATGGATTAGTTCTGGCTGTTCTAGACCTTCCTGCAAGTGGAGACATGCAATGTGCACTCTGTGTCAGGCTTCTTTAGCTCCACAGTATATGACCCTCATCTTAAAAAACGCTAAGTGGAATAGAATTAAATAGAGTCAATCAAAGTACATTGCCCTTAATAATGATAGATAGTATTTCAGTAACTGTGTGTGTGTGTACTGGGTTGTGGTATAAAATGTATTTCTTATTTTTGATCATGATCAGAGTTTGCAAATTGCAGCATTGTAAGGGGCTTTGCTTTTTCTTCCTCTACCAGCTGTTGGGTTTAAAAAACATTTTTTAAGAAGGAAGGTAGAAAATGCAGAAAGTAAATTTTCAGAGGGAAAAAGAATATAAAACATGAAGATGTCCTTTTCTCAGTATCCTTCCACCAGTTTGTAGGGAGCGGTTGTCTGTTGGTAGTCCATTTTGGTGGTGATGGGTTGTGCCCAGAGTGTGCAGTGTGAGGGGCCCAGGCACAAACTGGAGACCTGGCCCGCCTCTCAGCCATTCACATCCCGGGCCCCGTGGAAGAGTATGGTGTTAGCTGTGTATCACTCTCCACCAGCATGTCTGGGATGGGCATCATTTGTTCACCAGGATGGAAGGTTGACTGGTAACTTTTCATTTAGCTTACAGAAGAAATGGATTCTATGGTTACAGAATGGGAGATTGAAGTAGGAAGTGGAAGGGGGGGGGGAGAGAGGCAGGAGGCACACATCTGTGCAGGGAGAGGGTGTTAGTCTGAGAATGAAGGGGTAAAGGTCAAGGACCAGCAAAGGAAGCTGTAAGAAAGGGTCAGGGCTGGGAGGCTGGGCCACAGTTAATTAAGAATTGCAGAGAAAAGGACCAGAACAATGGCAGAAGGCCGAAGGTAGTTGAAGGTGTAATTCAATCAGCAGTCTCCTCTCTGGTCAACTCCTCTTGCAGCCTCCCTCATCCTGTTTCCCCGTCTTTTGTTTTCTACTGTGACTGAGCCGTAACCAAACAGGATATGATTGACAGGAAGTTGTTTTAGTACAAAAATAACTGGTGTCTCATTCTGGAATATTATGGAGAGGTCCTTTACTTATGGTATGAATGATACGGGCTTAGGTTTGAAACATTTTGTGTATTCTTGGAGGCTGTGTTTGTTCATTTAGTACTGAACATTTCTGTTGCTTTCATATTAGGGGACATGTTGTATTTACCGTAAAACCTGTTCTTTTCCTCCTATTGTCTAATATGAACCGAACATTGTTATAAATGTAACAGGAATTATACTATCAGAGTATGTAGTCTTATAAACATAATTTTTAAATTAAATATGGAACTGTAGTTAAAGTTAGTCAATTGGTTTCTTCCCTTGAAAGTCAAGGAATTCACATGGTCAGTTTTACAAGTCCTGTTACTAGTTATTCAGTAATTTCCTTCTCCGGTTACACTTATCTTAGGTGACACTGGAGCGTATATCTGTATATATATATCTCACCTTCTTACTTAAAGATAACATGCAGACATGCAGAAAACCCTCAGCTCCCACTTTATTTTTCCTTCCACAGCTTTTCTGTTTCTGAGTAGCTTTGGTACCCAAAAACAGCAGCTCATTCTTCATTTGGTCTCCCCATGTGGCTCTGAAAGATAAGCAGAGTGTCATGTTAATCCAGAATCTGTCACGTCTTACTATTACTTCATGACTTTTCTTTTGAGCTAGTGAACTTATCTTTCTAGATGATGAGTCCACAGTAGAACACAGGACAGAGTATGGTGTCTCAAACTTTGTAGTCTCATTAAGGATGAATAAGGGCCAGGGTGCAAAGTCCAGTGATACTTACTGGAGCCCAAACAGTTTCACAGATACCTTTTCTGATTTTTTTAAAACCTACTCTGTTAATACATTCTTCTTCATATCTCAATCCAGAAAATGATGTCATTGCATAACAATACCAAGAAATTGGCAGGGATTGCATTTTCGAGGTCAGCTGGAATTCCGTTTCTTTGGCCACCTTATTCTGTAACACCTTAATATAGCTTTGTAATATAAGGGATGAGATAATGATACTGGAGAGTTGGATATCTTGGAAATAGTGGAAATAAATGATGGGTACCCTTTAAATGAAAAAATATGTATTCTGGCCCCAAAAGATTTTGCTAAGTCTTCATATTCCAACCAGTTCTGTTTTAATGACCCAATAATCAACACAATATCTTTCTGATAACTCATCCTCAAAATAAGATGCCATTAGCCATAGTCTTTGGCTTTTCATTATTTTGCCTGCTCAAAAATGAACTTAAGACACAGAATATGCCTAAAGCCAACACCAGTCCTTCTGGAAAGTCTTGAACACTTGGTCCATAACTGTTTCTTAAGACAAAGAAGAAAACACGTTCAGGGTGTGTCTTTAATGATTGACTCAGAGTTTGAGGGTGTCAGGAGATAACCTTTCTAACTTTTCTGACTTCCAAGAAGTGTCCTTTTCTACAGACGATGTTCTGTCACTTAGCAAAGTTTTACAGATGTCTGTCAGGGTCATTTCTCTCTCTCTCTATATATATATATATAGGTTGTTGTTGTGTGCTGTCAAGTCAATTCCGATGCATAGAGGCCCTATAGGACAGAGTAGGACTGCCCCATAGGGTTTCCTAGCCTGTAATCTTTAGGGAAGTAGACTGCCACATCTGTCTCCCATGGAGAAGCTGGTGGATTCGAACTGGAGACCTTTTGATTAGTAGCCAAGTGTTTAACCACTGTGCCACCAGGTATCCTTGTGTGTGTGTGTGTGTGTGTGTGTGTGTGTGTGTGTGCGCATACATACAGAGAGACAGAGATTTAAAAAAATGTCTGCATCACTGTTTGTCCTTTTAATTATATGGAGCTCACAGCAGTCGTTCTCACTTTATTCATTTCTTATCTCCCGGCACAGTCAGAGGAGCCTGCTGGCACAGTGGCTAAGTGCTCGACTGCTGACCGAAAGTGGGTTTTTTGTTTGTTTTAGCACAGTCAGCTTGAGACAACAGGCATCTTTTAGAAAGACAACAGGAATTGCATCTACACTAGAACCATGGCTCTATTCTAGTGTCTGGGATCACAGTATTTGCTTCTGTTGAAGGACTCAAGCAGACAGTTAAGTAGAACGTGTTGCTGTTGGTGGTGGCTTGCAGCACCTTGTACGGACAGGAAGCGTCATGGGCAGTATGCACTGTGACGCAAATTCTCTAGGTTCTGTGTAGGAGATTCCGCTGGCACAAGTTCTAGCTCTTCTAATGTGAAAAATGAGGAACAGTGATAGGCAGGATCTGGAGAGAGCCCATGTCTTAGTCTGCTAATGCTGCTGTAACAGAAATACCACAGAGTGGGTGGCTTTAAAGAACAGACGTTTATTTTCCCACAGTCTGGAGGCTAGGAGTCTGAATTCAGGGTGTAGGCAGGGCTCTCTGGGGCAGGGTTCTTTCTTGTCTCCTCCAGCCCCTGGCAGCCCCAGGGGGTTTTTGGTGTTCCTTGATTGGTGGGTGGATCCTTACGTGCCGTCTTCCCTCTGTGTAACTCTCCTTCCATGCCTGTCCTTCTCTTTTATAAGACCCCACTCAAAAGGAATTGGGGTTAGGAACCACCCTACTCTGGTATCACTTCCTTAACTGGTAACATCTGTAGAGAAAAACCCTATTCCCCCAAACACGTCACATTCCCAGGTGCAAGGGCTGGGATTTCCACGTATGTTTTCGGGGGACACACCTCAGTCCATAACGGCCTGCCCCAGCCACATGTTTTACTCTGTCAGCATCAACAGAAGATTTGTAGGACTGTCCCTTAACCTCCCTAAATCTGAAGATCCCATAGATAGTATCCAGATAAAGTTTGTCATGGCAAGAGACTAGAGCCATCATCTCTTCAACATTTTTATTCAGAAATGCAGATGGGGTCCAGGGAGGCTGAATGGCTTGCCCAGGTGAACTCAGCTGGTTAATGACAGAGCCAAAACCAGAACCCAGTTTCTCAGTTATCATTCTGGTGGTCATTTGATGTTGCTAGACAGTTGGTTAGATAGAGCCATGGTAGAACTTGGTTCATTGCTACAAACCTGTTAGAACAACTCCATGGATTAGAAAATTAAGGAGATGTTTAATTTCCTCATTAGCCGTGGTTAGAAATCTAATAATAGACCCCTCACCAGTCACCAACACAGAAGATGAGATGCCTTCTCCACTTTCTCTGTTGTGGCAGTCACTGTCCCACGGGGTGGCTGGGAAAGTAGCGGATGACAGAGGACGTTCTGTTTTGACTCTGTAGACTTAACAGTGGAGATTGAGAATAACAGGGAGCTCTGACTGCTAGGAAGACCAGGATAATAGGTTTAGAGGCACCAGGCACAAGAGATAATGAGGTGGGAGCTGATTTCTATATTGTGAGTGTCTTAGAAGCTTTTCCTTTGCTACTCTATTTTTCTATTCCAAATCCTAGATCTCCAGCCTGCATGCTTGCCACCGTATGTCTTTTTCCCTCCACGCCTTCTCTTCTGCCCATCCCTTCAGTGTTGGGGCCCCTGGGGTGCTGTCCTCAGACTCCCTTTTCACACTTTCCTCCGTGGGATCTCTTCCGCTCTCAAGACTTAAATCTTCCACCTCCAAGCTGATGCCTTCCACATTTGTACTTCCAGCCTGGTGCTCAAGTCCCAACCATCTGCCTACTGGATGTTTCCACTTGGGAGTCCCACAGATGATACACCCCACTTGGTTCATCATCTTCTCCACAAACATGCTTTTCTTCCTGAATTATCCATCTCAGTCAGGAGATGCAGCATTCAGCAGGTTGCCCAAACTAGAAAGGTCGTAGGATCTGTATGAGTCTTAGTGTCTCCTCAGGTGGCTGGGTGGTGCAGCTTGTGCTTGACTGGTAACTTAAAGGATAGCAGTCTGGACCCACCCAGCGCCACTGTGGAAGAAAGACCTGGCAATCTGCTTCCATAAAGATTACAGCCAAGAAAACCCTATGGATCATTTCTACGCTGTAACATGTGGGACCACCATGAGTTGAAATTGACTTGATGGCAGTGGATTTGGTTTACCATCTCCTTCATTTGCACTGTTACATCTCTCCCTTCTTCTCCAGGCCCATGGAGACTGCTTGAAATAGTTCAGACCCTCACGGTCTCTCCTGTATTATCACAACAGCCTCCTTGTCTCACCATTTTTTAATCCATTGCCTCACTGCTGCTCAGGTGGTGCTTCTGAAATGCAGATCTGGTTATTTATTCCCTTGAAGAGTTTATGATTGTTATTGTCATGAATGAATTCCCCAGTCCTTAGCATACAAACCTCAGACTCATTTCTCATCACTTTTTCCCTCACACGCAACCATTCGGTCGTGATGAACGACTTGCTCATTGCTCAGGTGGGGCTTGCACCGTTGTACCTGTTGTTCCTCCTCATAGAATGCCTTCTCTCCTTTCCTGGCCAGGAGTCCTTGTCCTTGAAGATGGGCCTTCCTCTGGGACGTCTTCCCTGACTGCCACCTCCTCGTCCATGTTAGCTCTGCCATACCTGAGCCTTTACTTTCTCCTCCTTATTGCTGTTGATGCTCTGTCTCTCTAGAAGGTGTTCTTTGGGAGCGGGAACTTCATTTCGTTCATGCTTGGATTCCCAGTTGTGCCTGGAACACAATACTCTCTCAATAAATACTTACTGAATGAATCAGTAATGACCCCTCTATACCAAACCAGTCCCTGCAGAGTCAGTTCAGACCCATGGTGACCCCATCTGTTGCACAGTAAAACTACTCCATAGAGTTTTCAAGGTTGTGACCTTTTGGAAGCAGATTGCCAGGCCTTTCTTCTGAGGTACCTCTGGGTTGGTTCAAACTGCTAACCTTTCAGTTAGTATTTGAGCACGTAACTGTTTGCACCACACAAAACTGTCCTTTAAGATCTGCCGTAGTGTTCCCTCCCTCCCCCATTTAAAAGTGATTGCCGTTATGCTCTTGCTTACACCCTTGGCCTAGACAGAGCTCTAAACCTTTCCTGCATCTGGAATTGTTTCCAGCCATAGTGTTTCTGTTCATGCTGTGCATCCTTTCCATTGAGCCTGGGATGTTCATGCTTTCCTTTTCCTGCAAGAGACCTCTTTAAAGTGGTAAAAAGCAAACATGTCACGTTGAGGACTGTGTGCTTGACCCAAGCCATGGTCTTTTCAGTCCCCTCATATGCAGGCAAAAGCTGGACAATAAATAAAGAAGACTGAAGAAGAATTGATGCCTTTGAATTATGCTGTTGGCAAAGAATATTGAATATCCATGGGCTGCCAGAAGAATGAACAAATCTGTCTTGGAAGAAGTACAGCCAGAAAGTTCCTTAGAAGCAAGGATGACGAGACTTTGTCTCACATACTTTGGACATGTTATCAGGAGGGACCAGTTCCTACAGAAGAACATCATCCTTGGTAAAATTGAGGGTCAGCAAAACAGAGGAAGACCCTCAGTGAGATGGGCTGACACAGTGGCTACAACAGTGGAGTCAAGCATAACGATTGTGAGGATGGCGCAGGACATTGTTTCGTTTGGTTGTGTGCAGGGTCACTATGAGTTGGAACCAACTCGACGGTGCCTAACAACAACAACCCCTTCGTCCAAAACTCATCCTTTCTTCCATTACTTTATAAAGCCTTTTTAAACAGTTGAATGTTTAATGATTCTCTTGCTTTCATTGTATTGCTAATGACTCTCCAGTCAATTGTCAGCTTCATAAGGAGAAGGATCATGTCTCAACTGTTTTTTCTACAGCACTTATGTTGTGTGCTGCATACTTGATGGTCTGTATTTGTTCGTTGATAGTTGACCCTGAAGATGAGGTAGAGTTGCTTGAGCCTGACTCTTCAGGACAGGCCACATATTTGGCCACTTCTGTAAGAAAAGGATTTTTTCACACACAAAAAAGACCAGACGTACTGGTCTGACAGAGACTGGAGAAACCCCAAGTGTATGATCCCTAGACACCCTTTTAGCTCAGTAATGAAGACACTCTTCAGCCAAAGATTAGACAGTCCCATAAAACAAAATGAGACTGAAGGGGCACACCAGCCCAGGGCCAAGGACGAGAAGGGAGGAGGGGACAAGAAAGCTGGTAACAGGGAGCCCAAAGTTGAGACGGGGAGAGTGTTGACACATCATGGGGTTGGCAACCAACGTCAGAAAACAATATGTGTACTAACTGTTTAATGAGAAACTTGTTTGCTCTGTAAACCTTCATCTAAAGTACAGTAAAAAGATCATAAAAAAAGAAAAGGATTTTTTAAGTGTAATTTTTATTTCTCTTGTCTTCAGAGTACCAGAGAAGCAGAAATCAAACTGAAGAGTGAAAGCAGAGTTAAACTTTTTCACTTGGACCCTGATGCCCAGGTAAGAAACATTTTAAAATTTTTAACTAAGTGGGAGGAGGAAAACCTTAGACAGGATTCTCTGTGTATTTGGGATTGATAAGCAATATAACAACAATATAGAAAATTGGGCAAAGATAGAAAGCTCCTGTACCTTCATCACTGTAGCACAGCTACAGTTAGTATCTGATGACTAATAGGTGCTTGGAAATGGAGAAACACTTAGTCAAAGACATTCTCAACTCCCCTTGGGTCCACAAGAACATATAGTATACCCCATGAGCAACCATCACTGTACGTGCCCCGTAATGAGTGATGTTTTCCGACTAGCCCAGACTCTGTCCCAAGTACAAGCCTTTCAGTGTCTGAGTCCACTTCTCTGCCCCAGCAAAACCTGGAACTCCTGTGCGGCGAGGCCCGTCACGGTTGCCCACAAGGTGCGCAGGTTTGGAGAAGGCAGAGGTTCTGCTGTATTCTCTCCCTGTTCATTTGTTGTCTTTTTTTTATAGACCTCCTGTTCCCCGTTTAACTTTAGTCATAAGTATTTTTCTTTTCTTCTGTAGACTCCTAACCACGTGTGTTAAGCGATGTGTGGTCATCCACCCAGTAGCTAGACCATCATTTACTTGGCCATTAATCTAAGATTAGGTTGTTTTCCGTTTTTTAATATTGGCAGTAACGCTATTGCAAATAAATGCGTCTATATAGCTTTTTCTTGTTTTAGACCATTTCCTTTGGGATACATTGGTGCTGGGGCTGTCCAAATGGGAGCGTAATATGTATATATGTGCATTTTCTTTTAAAGAAGCTTGACTATCCATCTGCTGAGCCAGAAGTGAAGCCATTTGAAGAGAAGTTTGGAAAACGAATTCTGGTCAGATGCAATGATTTGTCTTTCAATTTGCAATGCTGTGTTGCTGAAAATGAAGAAGGACCCACTACAAATGTAATTTTCCTTTTACAAAATAAAAGAATTTTTTTTCTTTTTTAATATTCAGAGGTTTTCTAAGGTGCCAGTTGCAGGGCAGTCAGGATGTGAAATTCTAGTTTTTGGTATCACAGAGATGCTAGGGTGAAATTATTCCATAGAGCCAGTCAGCCTCCAGGGACAAGATGCTTCTGAGGAGGGGTTAGGATGGTGGGTTTCTGCTCGGTGCTCCGGGACTTCTGAGGAGGGGTTAGGATGGTGGGTTTCTGCTCGGTGCTCCGGGACTTCTGAGGAGGGGTTAGGATGGTGGGTTTCTGCTCAGTGCTCCAAAAGCCCATTTTTATCATAGATACTTGAAGACAGCAATGGTGTGTTTTCTGTAGAGCGTAAGTTAAGCAGCCAAGCACTTAAACAGTCATAGTTTTTTTTTTGTCTCCTAAAATTTTCCTGAGCTGATGCTCTATGGCAAAGGGGGCTATTTAGCAGCCGTTTACAGCAGCGAATCATAAACAGGTCTGTTTTCTCCTTTGATAGCAGCATTGTTTTTTCCTGACAGTTTGAGCAATATTGATGGTCTGGATAATTTTGTTTTGTTCAGGTGGAGCCTTTCTTTGTTACCCTATCCCTGTTTGACATCAAATACAATCGAAAGATTTCTGCTGATTTCCACGTGGACCTGAACCATTTCTCAGTGAGGCAGATGCTGGCCACCATGCCCCCAGCCCTGATGAACGGAGGCAGGCAGACCTCACCTGTGCTTCAGGACGTCCTACAGGAAGCCGCTATGCAGTACCCCAAGCAGGTGGGGGCGCGAAGCCAGAGGCAGTGCTCCGAGGAATGGTCTTGCACATGCTATGTAAACATACTGAGAATGCCAAATGGGACTTTGTGATACACTGTTGGGGTAACTTAGACTGTTGGATTTTATTGACAGTATGTGTAATTAGGCAGTAGAAGCAGGCTGAGAGAGAAATGATTTTTTATTTCTTTTTTCTAAACTTCCTCCTAGTTGCCTCCCCTCCTGGATAAATTTTTTGGGATGATGAACTCTTGATCAGTTAACCAGTTTGGCACTGGTGTTTCTTAGTAGCTGTGCTGTTATACTGTATAGAAATGTGTGTGCTTATGGGATTTGTTTAATGTGACTATGACTTCTACTCACTGAAGAAAATTGTCTGTCCTCTAGGGGATATTTTCTGTCACGTGTCCTCATCCAGATATATTTCTCGTGGCCAGGATTGAGAAGGTCCTCCAGGGAAGCATCACACATTGTGCTGAGCCATATATGAAAAGCTCAGACTCCTCTAAGGTATGAATGACCTTCGTGGGTTGTTGTCGTTGTCAGTTGTGGTCCAGTCGGCCCTGACTCAGGGCAGCCCCATGCACCAGAACAGAACCAGTGCTGCCGCTCTTGTACCTTCCCTGTGATCGGTTGTGGATCACACAGTGTCCCGTTGTGACCCACAGGGTTTGCAATGTCTGATTTTCAGAATGGATCTCCAGGCCTTTCTTCCTAGTCTGTCTTGGTCTGGAAGCTCCGCTGAAACCTTTCAGCATTATAGCAACACGCAGGTCACCACTGACAGGTGGCTGGTGGCTGTGCATGAGGTGCATTGGCCGGGAATCGAACCCAGGTCTCCTGGATGGAAGGCAAGAATTTAACAAATGAATCACCAATGCCTAATGCCTCTTTAAAACCAAATGGGGGAAATTATTTGGTGGTTCTGTGTCTGGTGGGCCAGTTTATCAGTCTGCTTTCCACATAGGTGTAATCTGTTGAGTTTATACGTTGTTGTTGCTATAGTTGTTAGCTGTCAGTTGTCGTTGAGTTGGCCATGACTCATGGCAACCCCGTGCAGAACAGAACAAAATGTCAAGCCCTGTGCTATCCCTGTGATTGGTTGTGGATCAGACAATGTTCTGTTGTGATCCATAGGGTTTTCATTGGCTGGTTTTTGGAAGCAGGTCACCAGGCCTTTCCTCCTAGTCTGCCATAGTCTGGAAGCTCTGCTGAAACTTGTTCAGCATTATAACAACACACAAGTCTCTACTGACAGATAGGTGGTGGCTGTGCCTAATGCGCATTGGCTGGGAGTTAAACCCGGGTCTCCCACACGGGAGGGGAGAATTCTACCACTGAACCACCAGTGCCTCATGCTCTGTGCTCTGTCCTTTATGCTTTATGATGATTAAAAGCAGTCTGAAAAAAGAATTGATGTTAGTGGCTTTATGCCAAAATATTAATGCTTGAAGAAAGCAAAGTTTATTTATATCAAAGCTATATTTATATTCTAAAAGATGTAGAATACACATATTTGCTCATATATTTAACTTCATGTGTCTGCTTTTCAATGAAAAGCAGGCCAGTGTATAAATAAAATGCTTCATTTAACCAGTCCATCCTGATAATCCTAAAATAATTTGCACAGGAATTACCAGTTTAATAGTAGACCACGTGCCATTAAAAGACACATATGTTAGATTCACATAGAGTTCATTGCACTTGTTGGATGTGTCTCTGGGTTATAGAGTTGTGTTTCAGTCCATTTACACTTACATCTGAGTTTTATTCCGTCCAGTCCTTAGTATTAAGTGTCTATTGGTTTAGACATTTGTGTTTCAGATGTAAGAGGCATGATTTTACAAATGTATCATGATACTGTGACAAGGAAAAATTCCTTCCAAATTAAGAATGTTCTTCATGGACTATACCTGTAAAAAGAAAGGATGAGTGTTTCTTTGTTTTCCAGGAACTCCTAGTAGAAGCCTTCGTAAACACGAGAAAGATAAAGACATAGGGGGTTGTAATCGGTATATGGAACTCAGAAGTTCTTTTCTGAGGATCAGTGTTGTAAATAGAATTTATTTTCTATAAATTCACAGAGTATTATGTATTTGTGATTAAAAAAAGGTAGCACAGAAGCTAAATAATTGAATAGAACATAGATATATATATTTTTAAGATTTTTTTGCTGCCAACTACCGAGAAAAAAAGTGGAATTAATTAGAAGAAAATAGACATCTACAAGAGTGGGGACTGCTGTACTGATTCTGAGCTAAAGTGACGTTGGGGCCTTATCCAGAATTTTGGCAGCAAATGGTTCTGAAGCTTAGATATACTTCAAAGCAGTTGCTTTTTTACCACTTGCTACTGAATTTTCTTTGTACTTTCCATTATGAGCAGGGCTTTTCTTTTTTTTTTTTTCACTTGGAAAGGAAAGATGGAGAAAATTCTTCCAAGGAAACTAAGCAATAATAGGAGAAGTGAAAGAATCGAGAAAGTAAGGAATGTCAGAGAGAGAATGTGTGAATACCTACATGTGTATGTTTGTCTGAATGGACGTAACTGAGCTGTGATCAGTGAAGGAGAAACATGGGGAGCCTGGAGACTAGGAGATGATCTTATCTCAGATGGTCTGGCCGAGTAATGTCAGCAGTTCAGGGCCACTGGCTTTTGTCCAGGGGGGGCAGGATTATGGTGGCAGAGGTGGGATAACCTTGGGTAGAAAAGAGAAAGGAAACATTCAACATGTTTGGTGTATTTTCAAAGAAGTGTTCATTGTTTGGGTGGGGGGTGGTGCCTGGACATGGACGTACCATAGAATTATTGACTATTAGAACTAGAAAGGATATTAGAAGTCAGCTAGTCCAAGACCTCCTCATATACTCCACAAAGCTGAGGTTTAGAAAGGTGTAGCTCCCTGCTCAGTGTCACACAGCTTAGCTGCCGAACGGCTCTCGACTGTCACTTCTCCAACCTGTGCTGCCCGGTTCACGTGAGCTACCGAGTGCTGTTGTACACACCAGTTTCACGGTGTGCTTAGTTGTTTTGTTTTCATGTTTCATGAGAGGTCCTCTTGGAGATGGCCCTGACACAGTTATGAGGGGGTGGTCAGCAGTTGGAGTGGACACCTCAGAGCTCTGACCTGCATCTACTGAGTGGACTCAGTGCTTTCTCTCCCCATCTCTGTGGTCACGCATACATCACATGTGTGTCCACCACGATGCAGGATGGTCTTTAAGGGACAGGTTCTAGGAGGCAGAAGCTCTGGGTGCTGAGTGCCTAACTAACCTGCGTTCTTTGGACAAACCACTTCACCTCTCTGGGCCCCAGATATCCCATCTGTAGATAAAGGATGATGTTACTACCTGTCCCTGCTTTCCTCCCAGGGACAGTGTTAGGAGCAAACAGATGATGTGCAGACAGACAGTGCTGTGGACGCCTCGAGGCACTGAATGCAGGAAGGATGGTATCATCATTTATTACAGCTCTAGCCAGCTAAACACCCTTTTACTCCGTGCGTTGCTTTTTTGGCTGATGAAAACCGAGTAAGGTTTGATCTCTGGAGATAAGCTGCTTTGTTTTTTTAAACCAGGTCTGTGAAACCTTGGGTGAGAAGTTTTTCAAGCTCTTGTATGTTTTGATTAATAATCAGTGAATGTCCAAGATAAAATCTACTCCGCTGACTGTGTATGCAACACTTTTCCAAAGCCCATATGAACCGATTTTGTCACCTCTGCGTGCCCCATGCACGGTTTCAAATTTGGCATGTCATATTGGTGCAAAAAGCATCTATCACCGTGGATTAGACTTGACACTGTCCACTTCCCAGTGTCCGCTGGGCATCTGTCGAAGTCTGCTTTTCCCTCATTACTTATGGAATGGGAAGCTCATCCATGTGTTCATTATTCCACGCATTCATTTTCCTATCACTTCCAAAGCATTGAATTATGAGGCCATTAAGGCTCAGTGTCAGAATAGGCAGAAGATGTTACAGAGGGATTTTGTTTCCTGTATGTCAAAGTTTTCATGTTTTCCAGGATGGCCTAGAACATCGTGTCGAGGGAATTTGTATGAAAAGTCTCTATGTGTCTGCCGTGAAGAGATTGGGGGGGGGGGGGGAAGGTAAGGAGGGAGGGAGAGAAGGAAATGGAAAAAAAAATCCCAACTTTCATACATAATATGTTCTCTCTGCACCCTTGGTAAGTCTGAGTGCTCAGCCCATGTTAGCTGCAGGGAAGAATGAAACTTAATTGAAACCTTGTGTTTTAACTTTAAAATTTATGCAAGTATTTCAGTGCGGTGTTTACTCCACAACATACTCATTATTGTTAAAACCTAAAAATAATAGTTTCTGCCTGAAAATATTAAAGTAAAATTGTTGCTCCAGGAAGATAGACCACTTTACATAGTGACCACATATACCAGAGACCCCACTTTGTCACCCTGCAAAGGTATGAATCTATCCTCTTTGAAAGGGAAGGACTAGATGGTCTCCTGACATTTTTTTTCCAGTACAGATTTATGTTTTCCTGTTGAGTCACAAAGTCAGCACTTCCCAGAGCATGATTTTGGTAGAATCATAAAGTTTTGTAACTGGAAGATAATCAAAGGTACAGCCAAGCTCTTGCATTTCTTCTGATGCACATCTGGGCAGACTCAAACCTCCAACCTTCCAGTGAGCAGCCAAGTGCCTTAACCATTTGCACCATTCAGGAACACCTTGATGTACTTAAGTAACGTAAAAGACCCTTCAGCCCACTGCTCTGACTCTGAATCAGTCAAATTTTGTGTTGATAACAATGCAGTGTCACAGTACAAGCAAATTTGGGGGAAATTTGGTAGTCTCTGCTTTAGCAGTAGCGATATAGTTGATTAATGATGGAACTGTCAGGCGTACATACCTTGGGCCAAAAGCAAATACGATTTGCTATGCACTACAGGGTTAATCAGTCAACCCACAACAAGCCAAAGTTGGTCATGAGGAAGTGAAAATAACAGTCACTTATGCTTAAAAAGCAAGAACACAGCAATTGAACACCCTGGCCAACTTAAGTCAATACCCATAATGCCTTTCTCATGGATTGAACTGTGTCCCCCCAACATGTGTGTCAACTTGGCTAGGCCATGATTCCCAGTGTTGTGGGATTGTCCACCATTTTGTCATCTAATGTGATTTTCCTATGTATTGTAAATCCTACCTCTATGATGTTAATGAGGCAGGATTAGAGGCAGTTATGTTAATGAGGCCAAACTCAATCTACAAGATTAGGTTGTGTCTTAAGACAGTCTCTTTTGAGATATAAAAAAAGAGAAGCAAGCACAGAGACAGAGGGACTGCATGCCACCAAGAATGAAGAACCAGGAGGGGAGCACGTCCTTTGGAACCAGGGTCCCTGCACTGAGAAGCTCCTAGACCCAGGGGAAGACGGATGACAAGGACCTTCCCCCAGAGCCAACAGAGAGAGAAAGCCTTCCCCTGAATTCAGACTTCTGGCCTCCTAGAATAAACTTCTGTTTGTTAAAGCCATCCACTTGTGGTATTTCTGTTACAGCAGCACTAGATAATGAATAATGAATATTTTTCCTCCAAATTGTGGGAATCTGCACAAGCCAGTGCACATTAGGAGCTGTGGAAACTTAGTATTTTAGTGTTCTCATAAAACTCTAGTAATGTGATATATTTTGACATGAATACCAAGTATTAATAATTATTAATAACTCAGTGAGCCAATGATAAGCCTTAGTCATAAAGAACTGTGAAAGCCTATGAAGTTGTTTGCCTGTTGCCTGTGAAGAACAAAGAAAAGAATTAATGCATTTTGCATTTTGGAAACAGCCCTCATTCTATAAAGAGGAATCTCTTAGGATGCCAGGTTGTGATCTGTTCTTGGAGAATCACTGCTAGAAAATACATTAAACAAACAACTCTGGGCTGACCGTAGCTCCAGCTGTATTCATTACTGTAAAATGCATTTCTCTGTGCGTCTGGTACTGTGCTAACAGCTTGTTTAATGAATGTGTGATGATGGGTCTTTACGTCATAGTTCTCCTGTCAGTGAGATGCAGCACCTCATCATTTTATTCTGATGTCTTCAAGGTCGCCCAGAAGGTGCTGAAGAATGCCAAGCAGGCGTGCCAAAGACTAGGACAGTACCGAATGCCATTTGCTTGGGCAGCAAGGTAGGAGAGCACCTTTCCTGCCTTTTATTTAGATACATGGATATAGATAGGTAGATAGACCAACCTATTCTGTTTCAGTTGTCCAAAGAAAAAGAGGATTAGAAAATGTAAAATTATAGTGTGTAAAATTAAGTCTGAAGAAATCACTTCTTAGAGTTATATAGAGGAAAGAGGGTGGGCTGGAGGGTGGCGGTGTTGGAGCGAGCAGGGTGGAGAGGAGTGTTTGCTGCAGAACTGGGATCCCAAGTCCCAGCCACACGTCTCCAGCCAGGAGTGGGCTGGCAGCCCAGTGAGGCTGCAGGTTTGCTCTCCTAATTACCTGACTGTGTATGTTGTTTCCTAAGCACAAGCCATTTGCTGGAACTATTTTCTATGTAAATTGAGTTAGCTGTGTTCACCCTCATAAATATCTTCCATGTTTTGAGATAATGCGATTTTCTTGGTGATGGCCAATGGAATAATAAGTCATCTTCACATAGAAACGGATTTAAATTATGGATTTATTTTGGTCTTTGGAAAACCCGATTTAGAAATGTGTCTTTGGTATTTCAGGACATTGTTTAAGGATGCATCTGGAAACCTTGACAAGAACGCCAGATTTTCTGCTCTCTACAAGCAGGACAGCAATAAGCTATCAAATGACGACATGCTGAAGTTACTTGCAGACTTTCGGAAGTGAGTTACAAGGCCTTATTTATTTGCACATCTGAAAAACAGACGTTGTGAGGGTGGGGGGTGGAGCAGTCTTTGAAATTGCTCAGCTCAAGCATCATGGGGGTTGTTGGAATGGGAACAGCCTATGCTAAGGAGCATGGAACTTTTCCTCAAGTTCTTGGGAAGGAAAAAAAGGTTTAAAATCAGAATAACCTGGCTAATTTGAGTTCTGTGGAGAATCTTTTTGGTGGTGCTGTAAAGTCTGGGTGGAAATGAGCCTGGGGAGGAAGGAGACAATTGAGAAGCCTTTGACAGGAGATGAGTATGGCCTCAGCGAAGCCACCAAGAGTGGAGATAGGAGGAAGTGAACCTATTCAGGGCATGTCAAAGAACCAGAATTATAGTGCCCTAGTTTTCTGACTGGGTGTGAGAGCAGAACAAGAAAGAGGTGGGTGGTAGTCTAAGATGAATACTTCCAGGATTCTGACTTGCATGATGGATTGACTCATGGTACCATAACTGAATGAATGAACGGGGGAGAATGATAGTGGCTTATATAACCCAAAACCCAGCCGTTGCTGTTGAGTTGATTCTGACTCATAGCGACCCTATAGGACAGAGTAGAGCTGCCCCATAGGGTTTCCAAGGAGCGGCTGGTGGATTTGAACTGCTGACCTTTTTGTTAGCAGCCAAGCTCTCAACCACTGTACCACCAGGGCTATTTTTAGACATTGCGCTAAATGCTTCATCCATATAAATGAGCAAAGCCATGGGTAGGTAATATTGCCATCCCCATGTTACAGAGGAAGAAGTTGAGGCAGAGAAGTAGAGCAACATGTCCAACATCACACAGATAGTAGTAGGTGGAAATCAGTCTGCCCCAAAGGTCCCTGCTCTTAACCACTGTGCTATTCTGCCTGTCCGTCTTAGCGAGTTACTTCTGAACCTATAAAACTGATTTCCTTTGCTAGGGATATGGATTTTAGAAATTTTCTGGGAAACTTCTGGGAATGAGAAGTAACTGAGGGTATTGAGAGATAGTGAAATGAAAAGAGCAGCTAAGAGCCAGGAGCTGACTATTCAATGCCATATGTACCTTTAATGGTTTTTTTAATTTAAAACAATGCGTATAAGTATAAAAACAATATTATCAGTTTGCCTAGAACTCAAGAATGGTTGTTTAACTTTCTTTAACTTCGTTTTTGCCTTTTTCTAACTTCTCTCTTCAGTTGTAAGACTAGAAGAGACATGCATAAGTCATAGGAACAGGCTCAATAAATTCCAAAAACTTAAGATATTTCTAATAATTCCTTATAATTTGACCATGTCAACAAGTGTCTTCAGCTTTAGAGATGATGTGGAATCCCTTTATCAAGAGATTTAAAAGGGGGAAAGAGGAAGAAATAATTGTAGATGGATCAAGGTGGGTTTTTATGAAAGTGATGAAGAATTCTCAAGGTTCCTTTCAGTTCTGTGATTTTATAATTCTTGATTGTCTTGATTTTTTCCTTTCCATTTTGGGCCTTAATGGGAAGTGCAGCCCTAATTTTCCCTTCACTAATTTCCTTCCCTGTACCAATGAGGTTTGTAGTTCAGCAAAGCAGCTCAAGTACACACCTACTGGGTTGATGGTGAATAAATCCTTCCCCACCTAACTTAGGTAATTACAGCAGGGATAGATGAGGATGCAGAATACAGGATGAGTCGTCACTGGGCTTAGCCTCACTGCGTTCTGGACCACGCAGGTGTCCCTAATTGCTGGCCACACACCTGACCATCACGTGTCCTGATACGGAGGGGGACCTGGTCTGAGAGTGCACCTGGATCCTCTGAAAATCTGTCACTGTTCTTGGAAGGCTAAATGAAATATTTATACTTTATTTTAGTTTCTAAATAATAGAGGTTCTTTTGCTTAAAAAGTAATGCATGTTGATTATAGAAATTTTGAGAAGTACAGAAAAATGACTTAGCTATAGTTCTGCCCTTACTGGAGGACCGTCCTGAACATTTGGGGGCATTTCCCTTCGGATTATTTTGTTTGTTGTATGTAGTTGTGGTCACACTACAGATGTATCTTCCCTTGCGCGAGTACTTTTTGAAGGTGTCACACATGTTTATACACCGTTTACAGTGCCTCCATAGTAGCTCATTGAGCACACGGACCATGGATTATTTATTTTTGCACATTTACAGTGTTTCTAATTTTTCAGGATTGTAAATTCACATTTTAACATTCTAAAAAAAACCCTTTTATTGATAATAAGTAACATATAGTCATACATACTGTGTTGCAGAAACCTCGTTGCCGTTGAGTCAATTCTGACTCATAGCGACCCTATAGGACAGGGTAGAACTGCTCCATAGGGTTTCCAAAGAACGGCTGGTAGACTAAACTACCGACCTTTTGGTTAGCAGCCGAGTTCTTAACCACTGCACCACCAGGGCTCCCGTACTGTGTTGGCATACAGTAATTATTGTCATTTCTTTTATTTGAGTTCCAGGAAACTTGTTTATAGAATAAACATGTTTACAGAATAAAAAGTTACCTTTTTTGAAAAGTAGTCACCTTTGGTTAAATAGATTAGAATGTTTTCTCTCACTAGAATATGTAATAAATATTAATGATATAGGTCTCCATGTACTCACTTAGGAAATGAACACATATGATTAGAGAGGAAAAATACATCTATGTGACCTACTTTTTTAAAAGAAAATATGTTACATATTTCTCTTTGTATGTAAGTGAATGAATGGATAGGAAAGTAGTTAGCTAGATGGAGAGACAAACCGGCATAAGAATAGCTACATAGTATATACGCCAAGATGCTAATCACTGTTACCTCTGAGTCGTGGGCCTATGGATGATTTTTCATTCACCACTTTATAATTTTCCTCAATTTTACATGAATTTTTTTAACTAACATTCGCTATTGTATTCACAATAAACAGACAATGGAGTTTGTAAAATGTGATGGAGGTTGGAAGCCCTGTCTTAAAGTTACCTCCTAAGCTGGTTAACCTGAGTCCCCTGCTCCCAGCAGTGACTCTTCAGAGAACCCCCAGCGCAGGTTCTGTCTTCTTCAGTGGGGGCTGGAGGATGGGGTTCACAAGGTCATTATCAAAAAGCCATCTGAGCACAAAGCCACGGCCAGCCAGCAAGCAGCACAGACCTTTGCTGGCTGAGAACACAGGGAGAAGCTGGCTGTGGGTTCTTCCCCTCCACCAGCAGGCCTTCCTGCCTGTGCTCACTTACAGGGATTTAGTGGGGAGAGTGTGCTCCAGGCAGCTAAAGACCCAGAAACCGGAAAATAAGGGCCAGATGCTAACAGCATTGGAATACACACAGCAGGGGGAGCAGTAGCCTTCCCCGTAAGAATTCAGAAATGTCAGTGTCCCAGCCTGTTTTCTTCACAGTAGGGTTAGGGAAGTGGACATTCCTTTTTTGTTGTTGGTTGGTCGGATGTGTCTTAGTTATCTAGTGCTGCTATAACAGAAATACCGCAAGTGGATGGCTTCAACAAAAAGAAGTTTATTCTCTCACAGTCTAGTAGGCTACAAGTCCAAATTCAAGGCATCAGCTCCAGGAAAAAGCTTTCTGTCTCTGTTGGCTCTGGAGGAAGGTCCTTGCCATCAATCTTCTCTTGGCCTAGTAGCTTCTCTCGCACAGGGATCCCGGGTCCAAAGGACACGCTCTGCTCCAGGTGCTGCTTTCTTGGTGGTGTGAGGTCCCCAACTCTCTGTTCACTTCCCTTTTATCTCTTGTAAGATAAAAGTGATGCAGGCCACACCACAGGGAGACTTCCTTTACATTGGATCAGGGATGTGACCTGAGTTAAGGGTGTTATATCTGACCCTTATCCTCTTTAACCTTATCTAATCTTGCCTCATTAATCACAAACAGAGATTAGGATTTACAACACATGAGGAAAGTTACATCAAACACAAAATAGAAGACAACCACACAATACTGGGAATCATGGCCTAACAGAGTTGACAGATGTTTTTGGGGGACACAATTCAATCCATGACTGTTTGTTTGTTTGTTTTTTAACCTCAGCTTTGCTCTTTTTCTTTTATTTTTTTACAGGATATAGTCTGATGTTAGTGGCCCGGGCACACAGATTGAATCCAAAGCTATTGTTGGTTCTTTTCCCATTATTGTCTCAAAATGTCATTTAATATTAGATAAAAAAAAAAAAAATTTTCCCCTGAAATTCTTATGATAGGAATTGCTAACTTAAAGTCAGTTGTAAATAAAAGACAAATGGAAATGAGAGGAACCTTTAGAGAAAGTGATTCTGCAACTTAGAGCTTGCGATAGGCAAAGTGGGTATATTCCTCATAGTCTCTAGTCTTAAGGAGACAAAAATTCAGAATTTTTAGGGAAATCCTGTTTCAGATGAACAGTATTCCAGGATAAACTCAGAAGTTGCGGTGAGACAGTTACCTGTGAGACTGATAACAGTAATGTCTTAGAAATCTTAAAAACTGGAGGTAGCAACTTTTCAAAAATGGGAGATTAAATGCTGAATCTGTAGGCCACTGAGTTTTGAGGGTCCTTGGCAACGTCCTAAAAGAAATTATGAAACAGATGGCTTATGAAAAACCATAAGGCAGCATTCTGTTTTCTAGTAATAAGCCATGTCATGTGGAACTAGGCATCCTAATCACATTGCTTCTTCTCTCATTAATTGGGTTACGAAGCTGCTACAGTAGAGGATTGCAGAGTCTTTGGCAGAGTGTATATACCATGATATCCTCTGAACGAGTCAGAGAAACGCTGCATGCATGAGAAGACAGTTGTTCAACTTCTGGAGTGACCAGATGCAAGGACAAATGATTAATGGCTGGTATCAGTCTGGAGATGTTCTCTAGGGGGTTGAGAAGGAGCCTGTTCTTGGCAATATCCTATGCAATATCTTCATCAGTGACATTTATGACAGTATAACTGGTGGATTAAATGTGTTCATGGCATAAAGCTATTAGGAATATCCAATATGTTAGATGTTAGAATCTGGAGTTAGGAAGATTTTGACCAACTAGAAACGGCTCAGATCTAAAAAGATGAAATTTCATAACAACAAAAACAAAATCCTGTTCTGAGATCCAAAAACATAATTGTATAAATCCAAGGTGGCATGCTGTAGCATAAGCTATGTCACGTGGAACTAGGCATCCTAATCACATTGCTTCTTCTCTCCTATTAATTGGGTTACGAAGCTGCTACAGTAGAGGATTGCAGAGTCTTTGGCAGAGTGTATATACCATGATATCCTCTGAACGAGTCAGAGAAACGCTGCATGCATGAGAAGACAGTTGTCAGTAAAGTATATGAAAGAATATTCAGAAATTTTAGATGATTGCAAATTTAATGTAGTTCACTAGAGTGGTGTGGCTACCCAAAACTGATAGTACTTTGGCTGTATTAATATATTATTCAAAACCAGAGGGCTTCCCCATCCCAGCTGGTCAGACCATTCTGGGTGTAATCTATGCAATTCTGGGTACCATGGTGTAAATGAGACATTCTTGTAGTAGAGAAATGGCACTGCAGGAAGATGCAAAAGAGCTGAGAACAGAGGACTTCAGAAAGGTACAGTAATTGTGTTTAGACGGTTGAAAGGTATTATATAGAGGAACATAACTAGGCTCATGGATGAATGGAAGTTTCAGGGATGAAGGAGCCCTGGTGGCATGGTGGTTAAGCACTTGTCTGCTAATACAGTTTCTAGCAAAACGGTGGGTACAAAGCAGGTGCTCAGTGGATATTTGTTCCTGTATTTGGTCTAACCTCAATCCAATACAGGAATCTCTGTCTGTTTCTCTTTTCACAGCTGTTAGAGTTTTAGGTATTTTGGAGCCCTATCATTGGATATGTATATATTTATTATGGTTATGTCCTCTTGGTAAATTTAACCCTTTAATCATGTAATGTACTTCCTTATCTTTTATGGTGGATTTTGCTTTAAAGTCTATTTCATCAGAGATTAATATTGACATTCCTATTCTTTTTTGGTTGTTCGCTTGATATATTTTTTCTATCCTTTGAGTTTTAGTTTATTTATGTCTTCATGACTAAAGTGTATCTCTTATAGAAGCATATTGATGGGGTATTTTTTTTTTAATCCATTCTGCTACTCTCTGTCTCTTTACTGGTGTATTTAAGCCATTTCTGTTCAGTGTGATTATCAATAGATATAAGTTTATTGCTCTCATTTTGTTGTGCCTTTTTTTTTTTTTTTTTTTTTTTTTTTTTTTTTTTTTTTTTTTGGTGGTGGTGACGGTGTCTTTGTTCTGCGTGATTTTCTGTCCTGAGTGCTTTTGGTTTGTGGATTTTCTTTTCATTTCTTTCTTTGTTGTTGATTTTGTGTTTACTGAGTCTTTATGTTTTTCTTCTTTTTTGATGAGTAGGTTTGTTAGCTTTCTTTGTGGTTACCTTGAAATTTACTCTTATCTTCATAAGTTTAAGGCAGTCTTTTATTTCTTGATACTGCATTGACTTTCTCACCATATGAAAGGTCTATAACTACACCATTTATTCCCCCTTTTCACTTTGATGTTGTCGTTATTTACAGATTGATGTCTCTGTTCCCTGTTTTCAGTCTTTTAGCTTTGCTTTATTTTTGAAAATTCTTTATCTGGGTTGGTATCTGGCTGATGCTGTCCTGTTTCCTAATCTCAAGTTGTCTGATGTTGCTGGTTCTCTGTCCAAAGGACTCTCTTTAATATTTCTTACCTGGTTTTTACAAATTCCCTTAATTTCTATTTATCTAGAAATGTCCTAATTTTGCCATCGTATCTGAGAGACTGTTTTGTTTGATGTGTAGTTTCTGGTTGGCAGGGTTTTTTTCAAGGTTTTATGTATGTCATTCCATTGCCTTCTTGCCTGCATGGTTTCTGTGGGGTAATTAGAGTGTAATCCTATTGGTTCCCCTTTGTAGATGATTTTTTGCTTTTCTCAAACTGCTCTCAGGATTTTCTTTGTCTTTGGTTTTGGCAGGTTTGATTATGATATGTCTTAGTTAACTTTCTTTTGGGATCTATCCTGTATGGGGTTCGTTGAGTTTCTTGGATGAATGTCTTCCCATCTTTCATGATATTAGGGAAGTTTCCTGCCAGCAAATCTTCGGCAGCTCTGTATTTTTTGTTTGTTTGTTTTGCCTCCTCCTGTTCTGGAGTTCTGATCATGTGTAAATTTTTCCTCTTGATAGAGCTCGCATAATTCTTAGGCTTTCTTCATTCTTTTTTTAATTTTTCCTCAAACAAATTGGTGTCAAGGGATTTGTCCTCTATTTTGCTGATTCTGTCTTCCATTGTTTCAATTCTACTCCTATGTCCTTCTATTGAGTTATAGATTTCTGATATTTATTGGTAATCTTTTGGATTTCTAGTTGTTGTTCTCGTATGGTTTCTGATTATCTATTTTGTCATTTTGTTCTTATATTGTTTTCCTGAATTCTTCTATTGTTTTTTCTGTGCTTTCCTTGCTTTTGTCTGTGTTTTTCTTGGTTTTGTCTGTTTTTGTTGATCTCTTGGAGAACCTTATATATTGGTCTTTTGAATTCTTTATCTGGTAGTTCCATTACCATTTCTTCCTCCAGAAGGTTTTCTAGTTCTTTATTTTGGTCACTTACTGGAGCCATCTTGTCCTGCGTCTTTACATGATTTAGTATTGTCTGTTGTCTCCAAGGCATTATGTGTTATTATATTTATTTGTTGTGTGTTTGTTTGCTACGTCCTGGTTTTTTGCTTTGTTTTAATATATCTGAGTAGGTGGGTGTGTGTGTGCTACTCTGGTCACTAGTCTGCCTGCGCTGGAGCTCTCTCACCTGTTTCTGGGTAGGTGGGTGTGTAAGTGTGGATCTCTATTCACTGGTCTTGTGGGTGGCTGATGACAGCTGATGTTGGTGAGGTGATGTGTCTGTCCGGCCAGTTACCTGGGCATGGGTACAGGAAGCGTTCTCACGGTCACTGGGTTGGATGTGGTGTGTGCACACTTTCTGGTGGTTGGGGCGAAGGTGCCTGGGTCATCAGTCACTGGGTGTGTGGCACAGAAACTCTCACTGATGGTCTTGGGTGGGCAGGGCTATGTGGGGGTAGTTGGAGCAGGCACAAGCCTCCAGTTGTGGGGGGCGGATGATGTAGGGGGTGAGTTAAGGGGGATGCTGCAAGTCCATGGGTGCCTGCTAGGAGGTCATGCCCGTGTCCACTAGAGCGTGATCTGGGGGAGGGTGTGCTGCTGGTCCTCAGGCCCCTAGTGCATGTAGCTGGAGGGAACAGGGGGTCCCACTGGTGTGTGGGCCCCAGCATGGGAAGCTGGGCATAGGAGTGGGTGTACTACTCCTTGGGCCCCTGGCACAGTTGGCTGGGCAGAACAGGGGGTGCCACAGGTCCCTGGCGCTGGCAGTCAGGCGGAGAAGCAGACACCACTGGTCCGTGGGCCCTGGCTTGGGTGGCTGGGCTTAGGAGTGGGCACCACCATTCTGCAGGCCCCCAGTGTGGTTGGATGGGTGGGTAGAAGAGGGGTGCTGCCCGTCCATGGGCCCTGGCTTGGGTGGCTGGGCATAGGAGTGGACGCTGCCATTCTGCAGGCCCCCAGTGTGGGTGGATGGGTGGGAGAGGAAATGCCACCCGTCCATGGGCCCTGGCTCGGTTGGCTGGGCATAGGAGTGGACGCTGCCATTCTGCAGGCCCCCAGTGTGGTTGGATGGGTGGGAGAGGAAATGCCACCCGTCCATGGGCCCTGGCTCAGTTGGCTGGGCATAGGAGTGGACGCTGCCATTCTGCAGGCCCCCAGTGTGGGTGGGTGGGTAGAAGAGGGGTGATGCCCGTCCATGGGCCCTGGCTTGGGTGGCTGAGCATAGGAGTGGACGCTGCCATTCTGCAGGCCCCCATTGTGGGTGGATGGGTGGGAGAGGGGTGCTGCCCGTCCATGGGCCCTGGCTTGGGTGGCTGGGCATAGGAGTGGACACTGCCATTCTGCAGGCCCCCAGTGTGGGTGGATGGGTGGGAGAGGGGTTCTGCCCGTCCATGGGCCCTGGCTCGGTTGGCTGGGCTTAGGAGTGGACGCTGCCATTCTGCAGGCCCCCAGTGTGGGTGGGTGGGTGGGAGAGGAAATGCCACCCATCTATGGGCCCCTGGCAATAGTGGCTAGCAGAGAGGTGGGTGCTGCTGGTCCATGGCCCCCAGCTTGAAGGGCAGGGCAGTTGTGGGTGCCACCAGATCATGATCATGTGTGGGGTGGGATGGATGAGACAGATGGAGAGTGCATCGCAGGTCCACAGGCCTCCAGCATGGGGTCTTGGAGGGGCACGATGGGTGAAGTGAGCGCACTTAACTTTCACAGGGTGAGGAGCGCTCCTGCCTGGTTCTGGACGTGGGTGTAGACTCGCTTGTGCTTTGCTGCACCAGTGATGGGGGCTTTGGCCGGGATCACTGCTTGCTTTGTCTCAGTATGGCTACACTGTACATGTTTGGCTGGCAGGGCACCAGTGATCCATAATTTTCTGTGTCTACAGTCTCTCCTTCTGCTTGGCCATTGGTTCTAGTTTTCAGCCTTGCTTTCTGATGCTCAGAGTTTCAAACTTGTCATCTATATCAGATTCACTTTTCTCCTGTCTTTGTTGTAAGAGAGACGTTATGAGGCATCTGACTATGCTGCCATCTTACACCGTGTCCCAGGATATATTCTTAAATTTAATTTTTCCTGTTTCTTTTTCCTTTTTTTTAATGTGCCTACTAGAAAATTAAAAATTACCTTCGTGATTTGTGTTACGTTCGTCTGAGAAGTGCTGCTCTAGAATTCAGGTTCTAGAGGTAACCTAACTTTAAAACTTTTGACTTTTCTCTTCTTTCATTTTCAGACCCGAGAAGATGGCTAAACTCCCAGTGATTTTAGGCAACCTAGACATTACAATTGATAATGTTTCCTCTGACTTCCCTAGTAAGTGTGAGTTCTGTGTAATCAATGGACACAATTTTGTTTGGTTGGTTTTTACTTCAATCTGATTTGTTTTAATATCTTTCCAGATTATGTTAATTCATCATACCTTCCCATGAAGCAATTTGAAACCTGTACTAAAACTCCAATCACCTTTGAAGTAGAGGAGTTTGTGCCCTGCATACCAAAACACACTCAGCCTTACACCATCTACAATAATCACTTTTATGTTTACCCTAAGTACTTGAAATATGACAGTCAAAAGTCTTTTGCCAAGGTGAGTGCAAGGATTGGGGTTTCATTTTTGATATCAAAGTCTCTTAGGATTTGGCTTCCCCTGCTCTTTTATAAATACTTACATATTCTGACTTTTTGTTTTGGTTTATTTTCTTTTTTTTCCCCCTTTAAATATTGCTGCAGGCCAGAAATATTGCTGTTTGTATTGAATTTAAAGATTCAGATGAGGAAGATGCTCAGCCTCTGAAGGTTTGTTTTTTATGTATGTTCACAAGCATACTTTTTTACATTTTAAAAATTGTATTGTACAACTAAGGGAATTTTTAGCACATTTTAATGGACGCAGACACAAAAACATGTAACATTGCATGTAACATAGCCACATGTGCTGTACCTTACAGAATGTGAAATAATTAAGTTCTTGCTCCTCATTGACTACTTCTGTTTTGTTATACTCTTTAGGGATGAATATTTCTTATATTCAATCCAGTAAGTATTTATTGTGCACTTGCTATAAGCCAGGCATTGTGTATGGTGCTAAGAATTATATTATTAATATTGATAATAGTAATAATAAAATATTAACAATAAACCGGTTGCCTTCAAGTCAGTTTCAACTCATGAAGGCCCCACATATGTCAGAGTAGAGCTATGCTCCATCGGGTTTTCAGGGGCTGTTTTTTCAGAAGTAGATTGCCAGGCTTTTCTCCCCGGGTACCTCTGGGTGGACTCAAATTTTCAACCTTTTGATTAGCAGCCTAACGCATTAACCATTTGCACCACCCAAGGACTCCAAACCAAACCCGTTGCTGTGCAGTCAGCTCTGACTCATGGTGACCCCATCTGTGTCAGAGTAGAAATGTGCCTCATAGAGTTTCCCATGGCTGATTTTTTTAGAAGTAGATCACCAAACCTTTCTTCTGAGGTACCTCCAGCCTTTTGGTTAGCAGCCAATTGCATTAAGCATTTGCACCACTCAGGGACTTCAGATTAACAATAGATGACATTTATGAAATATTTATTATAGTAATAACGATAAAACAAAAACAAACCCATTGCTGTCGAAGCCATTCTGACTCATAGTGACAATACAGGACATTAGAACTGCGCCATATGGTTTCCAAGGAGCAGCTGGTGGATTCGAACTGCCGACTTCTTAGTTAACTGCCATAGCACTTAACCACTGCACCACCAGGGCAACAGTGATAGTAGTAGATTATAGTTTACATTTTTTGAACGCTTATTATATTCCAAGCACTTCTCTTAGTGCTTTATGTGTATTGAACTCTTTTAATTTTCATAATAGTCTTTTGAGTTAGGTACTATCATTCCTGCCATTTTTTGGATGAGGAGACTAATGCACAGAATTTAAACCAATTGCATAGGGTCGTATATTAACATTTAGTACACCCAGGATTTAAACCCAGGCAGTCTGGCTCCAGAGCCCATTTTCTTTACTGTAACTATGTTAAAATGACTGTCAAAGAAGAGAAGCATGCAAAGACGCAAAGAAGAGTAAAATACAGTTTCCGTCCACAAGGAGTCACAGTTAATTAGGAAAGACAGACATGGAGAAAATATATGTAATAAATTAATCCTTTGGCAACACAGAAGGTACTGAAATTTTTTTTTTCTTTTTGGAAAAAAATTAATAATTATTACAGAAGGGGCATACAGAAAATGCTGAAGGAATGCAGAGAGGGGAGTTAGTCATCTCTCCTTTCTGGCCTGGCTGTGTCAAGGAAGTGAACGGTGAGCAGGGAGGAAGCAGTCCCAGGCCAGAACATGCAGGAGAGGGGAGAGGGCTCGGAGAGGGGCCTGAAGGTGGGAGATACCCAGCTGTAAGGGGGCTTCAGGCCTGGAGCCTCTGCGGGCAGAGAAAAATCCATCCCAGGCGGTTGTGTTAAGTTTATCCTGCAGGAGTGCCTCTTTGTTTCCAACACTTCTGAGTTTAATTTCTTCATGAAGCGAGTACTAGTGTTTCCCTCTGCTCACTCTTATTTTAGTGCATTTACGGTAGGCCTGGTGGGCCAGTGTTCACGAGAAGCGCCTTTGCCACCGTCTTACACCATCACCAAAACCCGGAGTTTTATGACGAGGTAAGTGGGGTTTTCAAGGGAAGAGCTAATGCAACCAGTTCTCAGGATGACTCCAAGTTACTTGCTTGGTGAAGCAAAAGTGAAGAGAAGCTTCAGTGCGTTATACCGAAAATCGCAGTGATAGAGCTAAATGTTGAAGTTTTATTTTACATGAGCTTTCTTCTGATTGTAAAAGTAACATGTTCGTTGTAAAAAGAATTTGGAAAATACAGATATTATACAAAAGAAAAAGTCACACTCCCCAGCACAATCATCATCACTACTATATTTAATATTCTGATGTATTTACTTGGAAATTCATACCTAAGTATAGTTATGTTTATTGGTCCTGAGACTCTGCCTTTCTTTTTTTATTATTTTTTTTATTATTGTAGTTTAAATGAAGTTTACATTTCAAGTTAGTCTCCCATACAAAAACTTATACATACATTGTTATGTGACTCTAATTGCTCTCCCCATACTATGACAGCACACTCCTCCTTTCCACCCCTGATACCCCATGCCCATTCAACCAGCCCCTAACCCTCTCTGCCTTCCCATCTCACCTCTGGACAGAAGCTGCCTGTTTAGTCTCATGTATCTCTGAGATAAGAAGCACACTCTTCATGAGTATCATTTTGGGTCCCATGGTCCAGTCTAATCTTTGACTGAATAATTGGCCTTGGGAATGGTTTTAGTTATGGGTTGACAGAGAGACCGGGGGCCGTGCTTTCTGGGGTCCCTCCAGTCTCAGCCAGACTATTAAGTCTGGTCTTTTTACTAGAATTTGGTATATGTAGATCACTTTGGGTAGAATTGACATTTTCACAATGTTGGAGACGCTTCCTTTCTTACCAGTTGTTTGGCTTACATAGAATTATAATGCAGTTCATTAGAACTACTATATGAATCCTGCTTTTAAACATTCTGTTCTGGTTTTCAATAATACCTTAGCTGGGTTAGGTTAGCGTATGGTTTCTGTTATCTGTGTTCTAATAGTTTTCAGAGTTGAAATACCCATCCATGAATCAAGGATCCATTTCTTCCTTGGTGTAATTTACAGTCTCAGATGGCTTAGAATGCAAATCTTAATATCATTCTGGAGAACAAATGCATGCTTGTGCGTTGGGTGACACATCCTGTCACTGCTGTCACCGAGAATTCTTGTTAATTGTTTTGCAGTATTAGAAGGATCGTTATTTTGTCTTCCTTGCAGATTAAAATAGAATTACCCACCCAGCTACATGAGAAGCACCACTTGTTGTTCACGTTCTACCACGTCAGCTGTGATAACTCAAGTAAAGGAAGCACAAAGAAGAAGGATGTTGTGGAAACACAAGGTTCGGAACATAGTCTTCCTTTGGTTTTTATAATAACACTAACATTAGGTTCTTACTTTGATTTGGTTTTTGTACCCTTATGCTAAGGGGTGAAGGGACCATGCCTGGGTTGCATATGTAAATTTTTATAAAAGATCATTTTAGAATTCTAACCCAAAGAGGGCAAACGACACTGTAGATGGTGTTCTGCAGAGACCTTTTTAAGTGTCTTACTCTAATTGATATGGACAGTTCTTAAAGATCAGGCAGTTTGGTGACATTGGCTTTTTTCCCTAAGTTTTTTTTTTGGTCTTTGTTCTCAACAGTTGGATATTCCTGGCTTCCTCTCCTGAAGGATGGAAGGGTGGTGACTAACGAGCAGCATGTTCCTGTGTCAGCGAATCTTCCATCTGGTTACCTTGGCTACCAGGAGCTTGGGATGGGCAGGGTACACGGATTTTAAGATTGCTTTATTCCAGTCTCTTCAG
Organism: Dugong dugon; assembly: GCA_030035585.1. Lineage (NCBI taxonomy): Eukaryota > Metazoa > Chordata > Mammalia > Sirenia > Dugongidae > Dugong > Dugong dugon. The sequence continues at coordinate 5,877,467 of CM057477.1, forward strand.
AAAATATTGCAGAACGACTAAAACACCACCACCACCCCCACCCCCACCCCCCACACACAAAAAAAAACCCACAGCATTTTTGCTAGTCCCGACATTCTAGTTTTAGCAATTCCTTTTCAGGAGCCCTGGTGGCACAGCTCAGACTCACCAGGTGCTCCTTGGAGACCCTACGGGGCAATTCTACTTTGCCCTATAGGGTCACTGTGAGTTGGGATTGATGGCAACAGTTTTGGTTTCAGTTTAACTCCTTTTCACATCAGCTTAGGCCATTGAAAGACAGTGCTGTTGGCAGTTATCATGATTTCAGAATTTCAGCTGGGATGTTTTATAAGCCCTGGACTAGCTGTACCTCAGCAGGGAAATTAAGACTTGGAGATACTGCATGAGGTAGACGTCTGTCTGTGGAGACAGCCATGCCAGGCTCAAATAAAGATGAATTCTTAGGGTCAGGCAAGCTATTTTTAAGAATTTTTAAGAATTTTCTTCTAGCTTATTGTAAGTCCGGTAGGCAAGTCTTTCATTCAAATGGTAGCCAGTTAATGGTACCGTTTTGATTTATCAAAGCCTGATTTCACCAATAGATTTGTTGGATTTGTGTTCTTCAAGCCATCGTGAATTTTACAGACTTCAGTTTTGTAACATTAGATAAGATCATTTTCACTTTGTTTTGAAAAGCCTTTTGATGTTTCTCTGCATTTAAATAATGCCAAGTTTAGACCCATATTATGGACAAATAGTTAAAATATTCCAAATAATTCTTAGTCTTAACATGAGAACGTGGAGGTTTCAGAAGTGAGAATCATCATTTATGAGTGAGCCTTTGCCTGTGTCAGACATACTTACTGTCCTGCTTGCTTTATCTGGTACCTTCTGGCATCTTTTTCAGAACCTGACCTCAAATTTGGTTAAGTCACGGTGGAATAGGATTCCTTTCTTCTCAAATGAACAGTAACTCATATAGCTGCAACTAAATAGAAAGGATAACTCAGGAAACATAGTAGAAAGAACATCGTACTTGAGGGGAAGAAAGTGGGCACAAGTGAATACTGGTTACATTTCTCCTGTGGACCAGGCACAACTACCAAGTCACTGAAGCTTTTGAGCCTCCAGCACCTCATCAGTACACTCATTACTGGACTAGATCATGTCAGAAGCCAAGATAGCTAATCTGTTGTGATGTTTTTTCTGCCATATTGTTTTTCAGCATTACGGTCCGGAGATTAAATGGGTAGATGGAGGCAAGCCACTGTGGAAGGTTTCAACTCATCTGGTTTCTACGGTGTACACTCAGGTAGAGCGCCAGTCTGTTCCAATTAATGGTGACTCCTCTGTGACTGAGCTTGCACGTTACTTTGCAAGACAAAATTCTAATTGATGTACTCTATGGATGTATTTTTATCCTGTAAGTCGTTTTTTTTTTAAGAAAGTACATCCGAAGTATTCATATGTACTGATATAAATAGTACAAGTAACATTTCTCAAGTTTTCCCTTTTGTGGGGGAATTTTCCAGTCTTCTGGTGTTGTCTGTCATTTCTATGTGATCAATTTCATAGTCTTAACAAAAATATGCATGCCGTGAGAAGCAGATACTTTTATTTTGTTAGCATCTATGTTAATAAGGTTTTTTTGCTTTTGTTTTTTCTTTTTTTAGGATCAGCATTTACATAATTTTTTCCAGTACTGTCAGAAAACCGAATCCGGGGCCCAGGCCTTAGGGAACGAGCTTGTAAAATACCTTAAGGTATCAGATGGCTTCCCTAGTAACTGCATGTTTATTTTTACTTATTTTATTTTTGGTGAAAATGTGCACAGCAGAACCTACACCTGTGTGGCAGTTTTTACACGTGCAGTTCGGTGACCAAGGTTACGGATGTTACATTGTGTGACCATTCTCATTATCTCTACCCGTGCGGTTTCACCTCCGTTAACATAGATTCTCTGCCCCTTAATGTTCTTGTCTCTGCTTTAAAGTTACTGTTGCCAGTTTGAGCTCAAATACATAATTCTTTAAAAAAGCTCAGCAATCAAGGATAACAGCCAAATTGTTGCTTAGTTCAAAAATGACTTCATGGGATAGTTTCAGTTCAAGATTTAAAAATTGTTTCCAGACAATAGATTTAGGGGTTCAGTCAGTCTCAGTGGATCCAGTAAGCCTGGTTTCCAGGAACGTTGAAGTTCTGTTCCACAGTTTTTCTCCTTTTGATTAGGATTCATCTTTCAGGTCCTCGCTCAAAGCATTCAGTAATGGTAGGTGGGCACCATCCATTTCTTCTGGTCTCATGGTGAAGGAGACAGTAGTTCATGGAGAAGATTAGACCTAAAGTCCATTTCCTTCTCTGATTCCTGAGTCTCCTTCTTCCTCTATTGCTCCAAGCGAATAGAGACCAATTGTTGTATCTTTGGTGGCCGCTGGCAAGCTTTTAAGACCCCAGCCGCTACTCACTGAACTAGGAGGTAGAACAGAGACTGTAAAGAAGTAACCACTTTTTAATGATTTTGGAGTAGTTTGGGTTTTCTATTGGTCAAGAGTGTTATTCTTGCCCCTTGGAAGCCCTCTCTGAAGACGTGCTTACCTGGATGTAAGGGCATCATTAGCTTACAGATAGACTTAGAAACAGTACTACTCTTGCCTTCATCCTAGCCCCACGTATATTTTTCTCAGACTAGACCTTCGAAACACACTCTTTCTGTACGTATAAGATCATTCACTTCACACAGGCCCTCTCTGTTGAGTGTTCACTGGGTATAGAGCCTGGTAGCGAACACTTGAGAAGCAGTGACTTCAGTCCCTCCTCCTAGGAATTCTAGTTCACTGTAGGAGGTAATAGAAACTTGGTGAATGCATGCTAGGTGGATAAATAAAACAGACGGTAAACATGACCAATCCTAGGTTTGGGTAGGGGTTAGGGAGGTTCCCGGAGTCACCGAGCAGTGAGAGCAAGGTAGAGTTTGGCTAGGGGAGTTTCATCTGGAGTGTGATTCTGGAGTATGTTTTGAGAAAGGAGAGTAGCTGAAAGGACATTTTAGTCGTCAGGACAAAAGATCAAAAGATATGAACTGTGAGAAATGAGATAGAAGTTTGTTTGCTTTAAGTAAGGAAAATGGAGTGGGGATTTCATTTACTACTTCACCAGATCGCCTTTCAACTACTTTATAGAGAGTCCTGTGACTTTAAGAAGAGGCTTTATACTCGTTTTCTGTTGCTGCTGTAACAAATTACTACAAATTTGGTGGCTTAAGACAATGCAATGTTATTATTGTACAGTTCTATAAGTCAGAAGTTGGACCTCCCAAAAGGAAAGACGAGAAGGCAGGAAGGGACAGGAAAACTTTAGGGCAGAACCCATGCTTGCTTGCCTTTTCCAGCTTCTAGAGGTTGCTGCATTTCTTGGTTCACAGCCCCTCCCTCCATCTTCAGAGGCAGCAGCGTGGCATCTGTTTGATGGTTCTTCTTAAGTCACATCTCCCTCTGACTTCTCTGCCTCCTTCTCGGTTCGAGTCCACCCAAAGCCATGTTGGGAGAAAGGCCTGGCAATCCACTTCCAAAAAATCAGTCATTGAAAACCGTATGGAGTACAATTCTACTCTGACACACACGGGGTCACTATGAGTCAGAATCGACTCCATGGCAGCTGGTGGTGGTGGTGTTATGATTACATTGGGCCCACCCAGCTATTCCAGGGTAGTCTCCCTATTTCAAGGTCAGCTAATTAACAACCCTAGTTTTCCTGTGTTGTGTATGTTGTATTCACAAAGTCATGAGATTAGGATATGGATGTCTTTGGAGGCCCACTATTCTGCCTCCCATACCCTTTTATTCATTTTACATGGAATTTTTCCATCCTTATTTGAAACTGAGTGGAAATTACTTTGGATGGGTACACTTTTTTTTAAAGATAACTGGAACTTTGCCATTCCACGTCTGCAGAGTCTTCATGCAATGGAAGGTCATGTGATGATTGCCTTCTTGCCCACCATCTTAAACCAGCTATTCCGAGTCCTCACTAGAGCCACCCAGGAGGAAGTCGCCGTCAATGTGACACGGTGAGAAAGGCGGATAGATGGATGTGCTTCTTCTTTTTCAGTCTGTCCATATCTGGAGCACAGTCATACGTACCTGAGATGCTACTGTGCATTGGGTGTTATATTTAGGAAATTTCTGTGGACCCAGATACAGGGACCACATCTAATTCTGTGTTTCCTGTGGTGCCAACAGCATCGTCATTGTTCCCACTACTGCTGTGATGATAATGAAATGTTTCTGTTTTCACATTATTATTCATTGCTTTATTCATTCCTGTGCTGTGTAGGGTCATTATTCATGTGGTTGCCCAGTGCCATGAGGAAGGATTGGAGAGCCACTTGAGGTCATATGTTAAGGTATGTAAAATAAACTGTCCTGGTCATTTAAATCTGTGGCTCTCCAATTTTCCTTCTAAGGACCTTTTTTTTTTTTTTTCTTTTTTTCATGTACTTGAAACTCAATGCCTGTGTTTTCTCTTCTCTACCTTACAGCCACTGAGTGTACCTGGACAAGCAGAAGTCCCAAGAAGGGGCAATGATTCATTTATTTACTGAACTTCATTCTTTCAACTCCCTTTCTTTTAATGGATTTTGCAAATAATGTGACCCTAATCCCCTTGAAGTTGAAAGAGGAATTTTATGTTACTCTTGACCAGACCATGGGTATACCTAGCTGTCTTTTTCCAGTCTAAAATTCCTAGTAGAACTGCTTGTCCCAAGATAGAAAGGTTAGTTCTGGCCACAACCAAATTAGATGACTGAGGAACAGGAAGTGATGTCATTAGGGTAAATATCAGTAAGTTCTTTTTTATATAAAACATTCAGTAAACATAGTAGCACTTACTATTCTAAAAAGTTCTAATAAGATTGAGATACCTTTGTGAATTATAACCATATGTCAGTTTAAAAAATTGGGGGTTCTTCAGGGTGTCCATTACTGAGTGTCATATGATCCATTCCTTGGAGTCCTCAGTAGAGATGGAGTTATTGAGCTGAATGACCACTGATCTGACTGAGTCGGGGAATTCACATTTTGATGAGTTCCCTGAAGACATCATGGGCCTCCTTCTTTCTATCACATGACAGTCACCCTTCCTGCCTTCCATTTGCATATCTTGCTCTCCCACCCATGAAAATTGTACCTCCGTCCCTGATCACCAATCGTTGGAGCCTCTCGAACTTTCAGTTCAACTTTGAGAACTAGTGCATTAAAGTATCTTTCCCTTTTCTTCGAAGTATGCTTATAAGGCTGAGCCATATGTTGCCTCTGAATATAAGACAGTGCATGAAGAACTGACCAAATCCATGACCACAATTCTCAAGCCTTCTGCCGATTTCCTCACCAGCAACAAACTGCTTAAGGTATGTGGGGAGGGCCAGTGTGGCTCTGCAGTGTTGGAATTGATAAGAGAAAATTCCGACCCCACAGGCTGACCCGTTCACCACTTTTATGTGCTCTGAGAGACGGTCACCACCCTCTACAAAGGGGCAGCAGAGTCAGCTCTCCAATCCCAGGTTTGCTACATGGGTCTTGAGATGTTGTTGTTAGGTGCTATCGAGTCAGTTCCAACCCACAGCGACCCTATGTACAACAGAATGAAACACCGCCTGGTCCTGCACCATCCTCACAATCGTTACTATGCTTGAGTCCATTGTTGCAGCCACTGTGTCAGTCCATCTTGTTGAGGGTCCTCTTTTTCACTGACCGTCTACTTCACCAAGCATGATGTCCTTCTCCAGGGACTGGTACCTCCTGGTAACATGTCCAAAGTATGTGGGTCTTGAGATAGGAGCTGCAAAGTATTAGTATGGTCAGAATTTCACTTGTTCTTGAACATGAATAAATCATTATATTTAAATTAAAATCTACTGGAGGCAACTGATATAGAGATTATAAGGACAGGTGTTGCCAGGCTACAGGCTTGGCTGAGAGGAAAGACTGCACGCGTAGTTGTAAGTAGCAGAGCCTCTTGTTGGACTGAGCCATGCCGAGTATATGCACCCAGTTTCCTAGCAGGATTGGAGGTGTTTGCTGTTCAGCATGCGAAGCAGAAAGCCCACGTGGCACCTCTTTGGTCTGATGAGAATTTGCTGAGAAGTTCCACTGGGTTTTATGGCCTCACCTGTTTCATGTTGGTAACATTGTTAGCTGAGAGAGTACACTTCTCACTTTCTTATTTGTTGTTTTCCTTACTGAAGCCCTTTTTTTTTTCTTCTTCTTCCAGTATTCATGGTTCTTCTTTGATGTTCTGATAAAATCCATGGCTCAGCATTTGATAGAGAACTCCAAAGTTAAGGTATGTTGCTTCACATCCAGGTTTGTGTGGCAGTTCTTAGGGACAGGCTCCTTCGCCGTATCGGGTAGCTAACATTTATGAGTGCTTGCTCTGTGCCAGTCAGAGCACTGTTCTAAGTGTTGTGTTGCCATCGAGCTGATTCCACCCCATGGAGACCCCACATGCGCTCCATAAGATTTTCAAGGCTGTGACTTTGTAGAAGCAGATAGCCAGGCCTGTCTTCTGAGGTGCCTCTGGATGGGTTCAGCTAGTTGTTGAGCACTTAACCATTTGCACCACCCAAGGACTCCTCTAAATGATGTACAAGTCATATATCAGTTACATTTCCTAACAACCCTCTGAGGGAAGGACTATTCTTATCCCCATTTTATACACGAGCAAACGGAGGTCTGAGTGCTTGAGTGACTCACCCAAAGTCACGCTGCTAATAAGTGCAGGAGCCAGGTTTCAAAACCTAGTCTGCTTTCCAAGCCCACGCTCCTGAACTACTGTATTACTGAAAGAAAAGAAGTGTCTTTTCCTTTGACTTCTTGTTTTGTGTCATCGAGTTGATTCTGACTCATAGCGACCCCATATGACAGAGTAGAATGGCCTCATAGGGTTTCCTAGGCTGTAATCTTCACAGGAGCAGATCTCCAGGTCCTTCTCCCACGGAGCAGCTGCTAGGTTCAAACCACTGACCTGTTGGTTAGCAGCCAAGTGCTTAGCCATTGCACCACAAGGGCCCCTTTTACTATCTTAGTAAATTTCAAGTTTATTAAAATGGGAACAGTAGTTTAAGCATTAATTTAAAATGCAATTCTGTTGCTGTCGAGTCATTTCTGACTCATAGTGACCCTAAAGGACAGAGTAGAACTGCCCCATAGAGTTCCCAAGGAGCGGCTGGTGGATTCAAACTGCTGACCTTTTGGTAAGCAGCCAGATGCTTAACCGCTGTACCACCAGGGCTCCAAAATGCACCTACCTGATGTTTATTAAGTGTCCTAACCAGTGTAGACATTTCTACCCTGGGACTTGGAGGAGAGTATCTGACCCAACTCTCTTGTCCTCTCTGACCGATTAATGGGCTCTGAGATTGCTCAGTCTCTGACACACCCAGACACCATTTCAAGAGCCGCTGAAGGAGAGAGAGGAAGTCTCTACTGGTATCCCCTGGTTCCTGCTAGTCTCTGCCATGAGATGGCTGGTCTCATCTGGACTGGTTCCATCGAGGTATGACCAGCCTCGTCTGGCTAGCTGAGGCCAGAACATTGATAAACTTCTGTGAAATTCAAATGCGGTAAACACAGGCGTAACTTTCTCATCGTGATGATTTCAGAGTTCATTCTGAGATGTTCAGTGCCCTGGAACTGTCATTATGAATATGAATTATTGCCGTATTATAGTTGTGTGGAAACAGGGTTGTGAGGAATGTGGGCTGAGAGTGGAGCCTGTACAGCTGCCGTTGGGCCTGGTGCTGGACACTGTCAATGGTTGTGCTCTCGGATTCTTCCGGGTGAGGGCGAGGAGTGATAGGGAGGGGAGTCGCCAGAGCTAAGATTCCTGGGCAGGGGAGCTGGACTCTCTGGGGAAGCCTTGTGGAAGGCTGCGGGATTTTTTCCAGGTGGAAGGTTGGTGATGCTGAAGTAAAAGCCATACTTTGTCTACTAGAGCAGGCGCTGGGGCCTGGCCAGGTGATTGCCTTTTTTTTTTGACTTTTAAATCCAGGTTAACATTTCTGATTTTAGTGCCCAGGTAGATGCCAGATGCAAGTGGGCCCTGCCTTCCCAGAGTAATGCACCATCTACATAATGTCGGAACGGCCTGCCAAGGAAAAATCTAGCAGACTGTTCACTTGGCAGTATGCAGCTACAGACATATACACACACACACAGAGACACAGAGACACACACACACACACACAGAGACACACACACATACACAGACACACACACACAGACACACACAGAGACACACACACATACACAGACACACACAAACAGACACAGACGCATACGCAGACACACGCAGACACACACATATACACAGAGACACACACACATACACAGACACACACACACACACATACACAAACAGACACACTCACAGACACACACGTCATTGGGGTTTATTACATTTCAGTTAAAAATGTTGTCAGATACAGGATAGGCTTAAGGCCCCCTGGATTTTTTATTATTTTGGTCTGTCACCTAAACGAACATGATTTCAGAGAGAATAGTGACTTTATTGTATTTAAAAATATAACTGACTCATTCAGAAAGTATCCATTGCCCCTTCAATGTGCCAGGGTGGACACCTGGTGCTCCAGGAGCCAAGGTTGGGGGGTGGATGAAAGAAGACTGCCTGGAAGAGGTGTGGGTTGAGATGGGTTTGAAGATGAAGTAGGTGGCTAGATGGGGAAGGTGGGTGAGTGCACTGGAGAGAAGACCAGTGGGACCCAGCACCACAGATTCGGGACCGTTATGGCGCGTTCCCTCCTGTGACCCAGCGAGGACCACGAGGGAGATTGTCTGGAGAGGTCATTAACACCTCTGAAAACACTCAGAAGAGATATATTCAAACTCAAATATCAACGACAAAATCAAGCATCCAAGTACTGTGTTAGAAGATTAATAAAGGAATTTAATTGCATGTATTCTCTTCTCAAGATGCTAAATTAAGCCATAGAGCTTTCGGGATGGTAGGGATCACCTGGAAGGCATCTTCTGGCCCTGCTCCTCCCTTATTTCGCAAGTGTGGAGACAAGGTATAGACCCATGAAGTGACCTGCCAGGGTCTCACAACTTAGCAGATCCGAGAACAAGTGCCAAGAACAAGTGCCAGCATCAGAACCAGCCTCTCCCAGGTGTCCTGCCGTCTCTAGCCTTGAAATTAGTTCTCCAGTGCCTCTGGGGAAGTAGTTGATTTGTCTTTGGAACTTCACACAAACTGCTGAAATGCTACCATGCATAACCTCTTCCATAAGTTAATTATATCTTGGTGCTAAAACACTATTCCGAGAGTTTTTAGAGGTAGTTTACTTTTAAATTGTTACCCAGCTGTGCTTAAAAACAAACGCTGGCATCCAGAGGGAGAAAACTTGACCATAACGTAGAGATTTTCAACACCTACAGCTTTGGAGAGTTTAACATGCTAACTTTTAGAGTGCCCCTGTCTCCAGAGTGAGTGAAGAATTCTGAGATGGTTCGTGGGTCGTGTCACTGCAGATACCCTGCCGCTCTTCCGCTGTCACACATTCCTGGTCTGTGAACGTTTCTAAGGTCTCCTGAAGCCTTCGTTCAGTTTGCCTCGTTTCTTAAGAGTAATGAATTTGATGTGTTTAAATGAATTGTCTTCATGTTTGTCTTATACTTACATTTTGAGAACCTCACGTCCTAGTCCCGTACGGTAGTGTTTCGGATTTAGGAAACAAGTTCGTATTCACCATTCCTCTATCATTCATGATGTCTAAAACTTCAATCAAGTCCCCTCAGAGTTTGTTTTTGAGACTGAAGATAATTAATTTACTCCAATTTCTTTAAAACCCTGGCCTTGGTTTTTTTTTCCTCATTGATGAGTGTCTTAAGTGTGATTGAGAAGATGCACACTAGTCTGTAGGGGCAGCTGAGCCAGAATCTCATAAAAAAGCCAGATAATACTTTCAACTTTGCTTATAGTGCCCCTCCCAAGGATACCTAGCATCAACGAGCATTTTGATGCATAGTGGTAGACTGAGTTGAAGTCTTCACCATACGGTCCTGTTGTTAGTGGGGAGACTCCAGCGGATGCATATTTAATGGAGGGATAAATGTGCACACTGTTACGTTGCTGTTAATGCTGCGTGCTGAAGGTGGAAGCAACCATCTGTGACCATCTACCAGCCCCACCAGTAAAACCACACTTAGTTACATTTGCTGAGGGAAGAATGTGAATCAGAGCATCTCTCTGGACTAGCATCTAAAACAAGTAGTTTCCTTATTACCATAGGTGGACCTGTAAAGTTGGGATTGATTATGTCTGATTGTGCCAGACTCTAGTGTTTCACAGGTGATCTGTGCTCACAATTTACAGTAAATTGTTTTTGAGAATACGAAATAGACCTCATCTAGGGAGTCCCTTCTCCCCTACTCTCTGTCCCTGTGGTTAGCATTCTTTAGGTCTCTCTTTTCTATCATTATATTTAGCAGCTATAATTTCTGCATACCAGCTTTGCATTTCCTTTCCTCCCACACTGGATCAAGTAAATTGCTAGCATTCCACAGGTGTCCTTCCGGCAAGGAAGTTGGAGGACCTGGCGTGGGATAGGATGAGTATAACCCTTGAGCAAGTGTGGCTTGTTTAGCATTCAGCCATTTTCTAGCTTAATTGAGCAAAGAAAGAGCTTTCATTTTGAAAAGTAGAAGGGTGGTCTGGTGCATATTCTAAACGGACTGTTTGGCCTTCCCTAAACTGAGTTTAAAAGCATGGTAAGTATGTGAAAAGCGGGAAAGCAGATGCCCATCCTTGCATTCATGACTGAGTGCCTTGAGCAGCTGTTTGCTATCTGCAGAGCCCTGAGCAGGACTGCAGGCGGAGCCCGAATCCTCAGCCTTGCGCCTGATGTCATTGCTGGAGAAAGAAGACATTCAGCCATGAAACAGAAGAGTGTGAGGAGGTGTATGTCAAAGCTTTCAGAATGACAAGAGGTTAATGTGGGGATGGAGCTGGAGCCTTGAAGGGGCCTGAAGGAAGCCTCAGTGTAGGGAGAGGAGAGGTGTCTCAGGCAGAGGAGATAGCTCTTGCGGAGGTGAGGGCCTCTGGCTTGTTCTGTGGTGGAGCTCAGGCTGTCTAGGTTGAGGGAAAGGAGTGAATAATAAGACTAGCTCATGGGGACCCTGAGAGCGAAGCAGCAGACTGGACTTGGTGGAGGCCATAAAGAGGCAGAGTCAGTTCCTTACAGGACTGATGAGACAGGAGGGTGAGCAGAGTGACTTAGACACTTGGATGTCGACGAGTCTACCCACTCTCTGGAGATATCCTGGACACATTGCATGAATAGCCCATGGAACAGACTAGTGGGACTGTCTCTTTTTTTCTTTTCTCTCTCTCTCTTTCTTTTTTTTTTTAGCACTCAAGACTCCTTTATTCATTTTGTTTAATTCCACAACAACTATCCAAAAGGCTCAAAAAAATTTTATTTTTTTGTTATACTTTGGTGAACGTTTAAAGAACAAACTAGCTTCTCATTAGACAATTAGTACACATATTGTTTTGTGACATTGGTTACCAACCCCATGACATGTCAGCACTCCCTTCTCGACCTTGGGTTCCCTGTTACCAGCTTTCCTGTCCCCTCCTACCTTCTAGTCCTTGCCCCTGGGCTAGTGTGCCCCTTAGTCTCATGTTGTTTTATAGACCTGTCTAATCTGTGGCTGAAGGGTGACAAAAGGTTAAAAATTTTAACACTCAGGAGAAGTTTATCCAATTATCAGGGGCCAAGTGTGGAATCCATTAAAATCTAATAGTTCCCGTCATACTCAAAGTTTTCAAGAGATGTATTAAGATTATTTTCCCGTATCTTTTATGTTTACGTAGAAGTAGTACAGAGTTAACTATGGACTAGGTGGAGTCTTCTTCCTTGTGGATCCTGTAATAGTTTGTCCTCTCAGAATGCCTGCCATTAAATGCAGGATATATATTTTTTATCACTGGCTTTCTTGTCTGTCTGGGACTATCTTTTTCATACCTTTTTTTTTTTTTTTTTTTAACTATCTAGCGACAATAATATGAGATGACATTTTAGAAAGAAGCTGAGAAAGAGCTAGCATTGTGAGGGTTGAGGTGGGGTTATGGATGAGAGTGGAGAGCATTATGAGTGAAAAAGAGAGAATATTAAGAAAAGAGCCAGTCATTCAACCCAGCAGGTCCACTTCTAGGTATGTGCTAAAGAGAAATGAAAATGTGTGTCCACGCAAAGACCTGTATGCAAATGTTCGTAGCAGCTTTCTTCATAATAGCCAAAAATTGAAAAAAACCTAAAGGTCCATCAGGTTGAATAAATAAGCAAATTATGGTGTATCCATACAATTAAATAACTACTCAGTAATAAAAACGAACAAAGTGTTCATTCATGCAATAACATGGATGAATCTCAAAGTGTAATGTTAAGTAAAAGAACCACCACAACTGCACCCATTGCTGTCATAACAACCCTACAGGACAGAGTAGAACTGCCTCATAGAGTTTCCAAGGCTGTAATCTTTACAGAAGCAGACTGCCACATCTTTCTCCTGTGGAGCAGCTGGTGGGTTCAAACCACCAACAAAGTAAAGTATAATGGCAAATGCAAAGACCTGGAGTTAGAAAACCAAAAGAGAAGAACACAGAAGGCATTTCTCAAGCTGAAAGAACTGAAGAAAAAAATTCAAGCCTCAAGTTGCCGTTTTGAAGGATTCTATGGGCAAAATATTGAACAATGCTGGAAACATCAAAAGAAAATGGAAGGAATATACAAGTCACTATACCAAAAAGAATTGCTTGATGTTCATCCATTTCAGGAGGTAGCATATGATCAAGAAACAATGGTACTGAAGGAAGAAGTCTAAGCTGCACTGAAGACATTGGCAAAAAACAAGGTTTCAGGAATTGACAGAATACCGGTTGAGATGTTTCAGCAAATGGATGTGGCGCTGGAAGCGCTCATTCGTCTATGCCAGGAAATGTGGAAGACAGCTACCTGGCCAAGCAACTGGAAGAGATCCGTATTTGTGCCCATTCCAAAGAGAGGTGATCCAACAGGATGCAGAAATTATCGAACAATATTATTAATATCACACACAAGTAAAATTTTGCTGAAGATAATCAAAAGCGATTGCAGCAGCACATCAACAGGTAACTGCCAGAAATTCAAGCTGGATTCAGAAGAGGACTTGGAACCAGGGATATCATTGCTGATATCGGATGGATCCTGGCTGAAAGCAGAGAATACCAGAAATACGTTTACTTGTGTTTTATTGACTATGCAAAGGCATTCGATTGTGTGAATCGTAACAAATTACGGATGACATTTTGAAGAATGGGAATTCCAGAGCCCTTAATTATGCTCATGAGGAACCTGTACATAGACAAAGAGGTAGTCATTTAGACAGAACAAGGGGGTACTGCATGGTTTAAAATCAAGAAGGATGTACATCAGGGCTGTATCTTCTCACCATACTTATTCAATCTGTATGCTGAGCAAATAATCCGAAAAACTACCATCAGGAGAAGAACTCTTCATCGTGATTGGAGGAAGACTCATTAACAACCTTTGATATGTAGATGAAACAACCTTTGATACGCAGATGACACAACCTTGCTTGCTGAAAGTGCTGAGGACTTGAAGTACTTACTGATGAAGGTCAAGGACCATAGCTTTCAGTATGGATTACACTTCAACATAAAGAAAACAATAATCTTCACAACTGGACCAATAAGCAACATCATGATAAACGGAGAAAAGATTGAAGGCGTCAAGGATTTCATTTTACTTGGATCCACAATCAATGTCCATGGAAGCAGCAGGTGTTTTCAGTCGCCACATATACGTGTGAGAGCTGAACGATGAATAAGAAGGACCAAAGAAGAATTGATGCCTTTGAATTATGGTGTTGGTGAAGAATATTGAATATACTGTGGACTGCCAGAAGAGTGAACAAATCTGTCTTGGAAGAAGTACAGCCAGAGTGCGCCTTAGAAGCAAGGATGGAGAGACTTCGTCTCTCATACTTTGGACGTATTATCAGGAGGGACCAGTCCCTGAAGAAGGACATTGTACTTGGTAAAACAAAGGGTCAGCAAAAAAGTGGAAGACCCTCGCCGAGGTGGGTTGGCCCAGTGGCTGTAGCAGTGGGCTCAAGCATAACAACAGTTGTGAGGATAGCACAGGACCGGGCGGGGTTCATTCTGTTGTCAGTATGAATGAGAATCAACTCGACGGCACTGAACAACATAATATCAGATTTGAGTAGGGGGAAAAGGCCACCTAGATATTAAGTCTGAGAGCATAGAATAATAGAGCTTTTGACAGAGGTAATATAGTAGAGGAATTGGCTTACTGGGGAAGATGGGAGGTGACATTATGCTTGGGATAGGTTACGCTTTAGGGGCGTATTAGGCTGTAGATTCAGTTGCTGAGCCAGAAATCTAAAATAACAGTGACTTAAACAAGGGAAAAAAAGTATATTTCTTCTCAAATGAAGGTTCTGTTCTACAAAGGAGAAACACTGGTGGCGCAGTGGTTAAAGCACCTGGTTGCTAACCAAAAGGTTGGCAATTCAAACTCATCAACTGCTCCTCTGGAGAAAGATGTGGTAGGCTGCTTCTGTAAAGATTGCAGTCTTGGAAACCCTATGGGGCAGTTCAACTCTGTATTATAGGGTTGCCATGAGTTGGAATCGACTAGACGGCAGTGGGTTGGGTTTGGTTCTACAGAGTTATCAGGAGTCCACACTCCTTGCATCTCACTGTGCTGTTCACCTGGAATGTTGCCCCTATCCCCTTGATCAAACTGGGTTACCATCACATCCACATTATAGCCAGTAGGAAGGGAAGGAAGGAAAGGGAAGACACACCTTTTCCCTTTAAGGATGTAACCCAGAAGTTGCACAAATCACTGCCACTGCTATCCCATTGGCTGGACTTACTCACATGAGCACACCTAGCTGCAAAGAGAGCTGGGAAGCATAGTCTTTATTCTGAGTATCCATGTGCCTGGTTAAAAAGTTGAGGTTCCATTACCACGAGCGAGAAGGGAAAACAGATACTGGCAGACAACTAGCAGGTGAAGCCATAAGGGGCAGTGGCAGAGCCAAACAGAAATATCTGGTTGGCAGGTGGGGATTCAGACTTGGGTACGGAAGGCAAAAGCAGACAACCAGCACAGACAAAACTAGAGAAATAGATTTGTGAAACCATAGCCTGAGCTTTTCTCTGGGGAAAAGGCTTGTGTTAGTCTAGGTTGCCAGATGGGACTAGCCAGGGAGAGCTTTATCAGGGGGATGACTAGGGAAATTGGGCAGCCCAGGAGAGGCTGGGAGAGCCAGCAGACCACAGTGCAGGTCTGACCCCAGGTGAAGGACAGGGGAGGGAAGGAGGCATCTTAGACTGCAGCGTAGTTCTAAGGGAGTTCAGCAAGGCCATTAGAAGGTCCTTGCACCAATATCAATTGTCAGGGGAGTCCCTGCCTCCCAGGACCAGACCTGCCTTAGCATTCTTTCATCCCACCACTGGCTGGGAGCAGCCTGTGCGAGATGGAACTGTGGGGTAAATGCAGCAGTGGATTTCAGTGCCCAGAGCTGGGCCACGAGCCCATACCCCTCCCTGCAGTAGGAGACCGAGACAGCGTTCTCATGGCCTTAGCAGGTAGAGAGAGAAATAAACGTGAACCTATATAGAGAAGACTGATTTTTTTGTGAACGAAAACAATAAGAGGGTGGGAGGAGGAAGAAAAGTTATAAAAGAAATGGAAGAGAAGAAGTAACCCAGGGACTTCAATAAGGGAGAGTAGCCTCAAACTTATAGAAAATATCATTTGATAAGTTTCTTTTCTGCCCCATTACTTTTTTGTTGTTTGCTAAGCCAGAAAAATGAAGTTGTATTGACTAATAGCCTTATTTATTATATCTCTGAAAGCGGAAGAATAATCCATGGGACAGCGGTCTCTGGACCCACGTGAGTCTGGGAGAGTGCAGTAAGGAACAGAGCGCTGAAAAGTCCCAGAGAGCTCAGGGATCCTTATGCGTGCAGCAGGGGATTGAGCAGCGCTGGTTGCTGCAGCCTGACAGCTCTCTAGGACGTGGTGTGGCATGTCCCTGGTCTCTGCAGCCCCCACTGGCCAGCCGCAGGTTCACGGGGTTGTCACAGCAAGGCTGAGTGTCTGTGGTTAGATGGATCCCACTCAGTCCCAGTGTCAGGTGGCAGGAATTGAGCAGCAGCAGAATGGCACATAGGTGTCTGCTCCCAGCAGGGCGGGGGACAGCGGTCACAGCAGGTCGGGTGGAGGAGGCTGACCCTGCGTGGACAGGCCCTGGGCAGGCAGACCCCACACCGGCAGCATTGTCAGAGGAGCAGATGGTGGTGGCTGGGCCAGTGGCGGCACTGCAGCCACGCGGGCCAGAGACCCCGCAGCAGGACACGGGGCAGGAGTGGGGCTTTTGTTTGGCTGAGAAGTCTCATTGAGCCTGTGTCCCGTCCTTTGAGCCAGCTCTTACCTACTCTTGCCCTGTGATCAGCCCATTACCCAGGAGTAGTTCTTCCATCTCGGTTTACAGCAATCCCCGTCAAATCGCTTGGTTACCTAGGTGTTCTTGCCTGAGATGTGTGCCTCACCTCACAAAAAGGCTTGAGTTTGTTTTGCTGCCCTCCAAGGTGCGGCGTTGTCAGCTCAGTCACTGGAGAGCACTGTTCCGCTCCAAGTTTCCTTTCTTTTTAATAAAATCTTTTTATTACAGAAATTTTCAAGTAAACACAAAAGTGGAGGGAATAGTTTAATGAATCTCACATACCTATCATCAGCTTCAACAGTTATCAACGTGCTGCCGTTCTCATTTCAGATATCCACCACCACCACCATCCCCCGCCACTTTTTCTCCTAGGGTGCTTTAAAGCAACTCCCAGACATTTAATCTTTTCACTAGAATGTATCTAACGGCTAAAAACATAGCCACGATACCGTTATCACACCCAGTGAAATTAGCAGTGTGTCTTTATTATCCTCTGAAGTTCACTCTGTATCCAGTTGTCCCCAGTTGTCTCAAAAATGTCATTTTACAGTTGGTTGGTTTGAGTCGGATGGAAACAGGGTCCACACATAGCATTTGGTTGATGTGTCTCTGAAGTCTCTTTTAAATCTTGAACTGTTCTCTCTCCGTGTTATATTTCTTTAAAGCTGTGTATTTGTGGAAGAAAGTGGATTGTTCATCCTGCAGCATTTCCACGTTCTAGATGTGGCTTATGGTAACCTTGCAGTTACAATCCTAACTCCTATATCCTGTGAATCTGTAGTTATATCCTGAGGGTGGATTAGGTTCCGGTTTGATTTCCTTTTTGGCAAGGATACCTCATAGGTGGCACTACTGCATCACATGAGAAGGCACACCAGGTCTGGCTGTCCCACTTTTAGTGATGCTAATATTGATAAAGCATTGCTGATTTGGTCAGCAGCTGTTGGAGGAGCTCGTTAGTGCTAGGACGTGGTGTGGCACATCCCTGGTCTCTGCAGACCCCACCAGTCAGCAGGCTCACAGGGTCTTCACAGGTGTCTACCTGATTCTTTCATTACCGAGTTCCCCGTCCAGTTTTCACCTGGTGGTTTCAGCATTCATTGACTCAGTCCTGCTCTGAAGGTCAAGGGCATTTCTCAGGAAACCTGTTTTTCAGGAATGGCCAGCAGTCATGCCTGGTGGTTAGAGCTGGCATCTTCAGGAGAGGCCAGCCGTCATGCCTGGTGGTTAGAGCTGGCATCTTCAGGAGAGGCCAGCTGTCATGCCTGGTGGTTAGAGCTGGCTTTAGCTGGGGTCCTAGAAGCTGAGCATTTATTGAGGCTGAACCCTCAGGAGGTAGAGTTACTGGTTGTACAAAAAGAACAAAATCCCTTTGGCATTTCACAATTGTACTGTTGTGTGCATTTGTTTTTAGTGTAGTAAAATATACATGACATCCAATTTACCCCTTTAACCATTTCCAAGTGTGCCATCTGGTGGCATAGGTCACATTCAGTGCTGTGCAGCTGGCACCACTGTTTGTTTCGAGAACTTTTTCATCACCCCAAACAGAAACCCTGTACTCATTAAAAAATGCCTCCCTTCTCCCTCCCTCTGCCTGTGGTAGCCACTCATACACTCTTTGTCTCTCTGTGTTTGCTTATTCTAGATTTAAAATAAAGAAAGAAAACTTGTTGCTGTTGAATAGATTCCAACTCATAGCAACCCTATAGGTCAGAGTAGACTGCCCCATAGGGTTTCCAAGGCTATAATCTTTACGGAGGTAAGTGCACATCTTTCTCCTGTGAGTTCGAACTGCCGACCTTTTGGTTAGTAGCCAACTGTTTAACCATTGCACCACCAGGCCTCCTTCTATTCTAGGTGCTTTATATAAATGGGGTCATACAATATTTGTCCTTTTGGATCTGGCTTCTTTCACATCACGTAATGTTTTCAAGGTTCATCAATATCGTAGCCTGTATTAGAATGCCATTCCTTTTTATGGCAAAATAAGATTCCATTGTCCGTATATACCCTATTTTGCTTATCCATTCATCTCTCAATGGACACTTGGGTTGGTTCCACCTTTTGGCTAATGTGAATAATGCTGTAGTGAACATGGGTATACAAGTATGTGTTAGATGCCTTGCTTTCAGTTCTTTGGGGTATATAAATGTAATGAGAATGGAGAAATGTAAGGGGGCATCTAGCCCATGCCCTGCCCATTGCAGGGTCTCAGGAAATTGTTCCAGTTATTGGGAACGGGGTGGGGGTGTGTGTGCAGTGTGGCATCACATAGCAGAAAGAGCACAGGCTTTGGACTCATGGTAGCCCTGGGTTTGAATCCTCTGCCATTTGTTAGCTGTGTGCTGAGGACACAATTACCTAACCTCTCTGATCCTCCTTAAAATGAGGATTAAACTCATAAGGGATTATGTAAGAATGTAATGAAAAAGTACATAAAAATATCTCATACAGTGCCTGACATGTAGAAGATAGAGCATACGTGCTAACTGATTGCTAAGTAGTCTGGGTTTCTTTTCTTACAAAAACATTCCTGATGGGGAACTTATTACATAAAGTTAATTTGAAGAGGACCGCTTCTAAACTAGTTATGTACAGTCATCAGTCTATGTGTTTTCAGTTTCAGTGCTTGAAGCCTAAACCCAAGCCAGTGTTTTCCAAGGAGAGATTTGGGAGTTACAGGCATAGGATCACTCAGTAAAAGTTCTTGCCCCTTCCTCCCCCACCCCCTGCCAAGCTCCTGAGTCAGAGTCTGGATCTACATTTTTACAAACACTTCCAAGGTGTTTATTACATTGACGTTTGAGAGCCCAGGGTCTAATCCATAGCATTTGTTTGAAGTATTTGAATATGTGTATAGTACCTTAAGGAGTGCCTGGGTGGTGCAAACAGTTGACACACTCGGCTGCTAACTGAAAGGTTGGAAGTTCGAGTCTACCCAGGAGCACCTCAGAGAAAAGGGCTGGTGATCTACTTCTGAAAAATCAGTCACTGAAAATCCCACAGAGCCCAGTTCTACTCTGACACATATGGGGTTGCCATGAGTCAGAATCAACTGCGCGGCAACTAGGGGGTGTGTGTGTGTGTGTGTGTGTGTGTGTGTGTGTGTGTGTGTGTGTCTGTCTAGTACTTTGAAAGAATAACTCACTTCATTTCAGATAAGAAGATTAGAATGCTGTGCTTTTAAAATAGACTCGGAGAGATTTTTTTGTTTCCCAAAGGCTACAACTCCAAAAATAATAAATGTTTGCTTAAAATTCTTTTTAGTTATTGCGAAACCAGAGGTTCCCTGCATCCTATCATCATGCAGTGGAAACTGTCGTTAATATGCTGATGCCACACATCACTCAGAAGTTCAGAGATAACCCAGAGGCGTCCAAGAATGCAAACCATAGCCTTGCTGTTTTCATCAAGGTGAGTCTGCTCAGTGATGGTGTCACTGAAATGACCAAAAGTGCGTCTAAGTGGCTCCCTAGCAGAGTGACGAGTATACAGTAGGTGTTCAGTCAGGGTCAGCTGTACGGCAGAGTGACGAGTATACAGTAGGTGTTCAGTCGGTGTCGGCTGTACAGCAGAGTGACGAGTGTGCAGTAGGTATTCAGTCGGCGTCGGCTGTACAGCAGCGACTGGTATACAGTAGGTGTTCAGTCAATGTTGATTATATGTTTTAATGCTAAAGGATAAACTTATTAACAATAAACATTGATTTGAACCCAACTTTCCAGAAAGGCTCGGGCCTGAAGTACTTACCTTTGTGGGTTTTTTCCTCCACAGAGATGTTTCACCTTTATGGACAGGGGCTTTGTTTTTAAGCAGATCAACAATTACATCAGCTGCTTTGCTCCTGGAGATCCAAAGGTAGTATGGACATTATGCACTCTTCTTTTCCCCCTCTGATCACCCCTGGAAATCCACCTGTTTCTCTGGGTTCAGTCTGGATATTCTTTCAGTCCTGGAGGCACAACTCACTCCTCTCTCTGGGTGATACTGGCGTTTGCGTTTCTACTAGCATGAGATATTAAACCAGTTGATGTGGAGTCATTGCCGACTCATGGTGACCCCGCGTGTGTCATAGGAGAACCATGCTTCTTAGGGTTTTCAGTGACTGGTTTTTCAGATGTAGAACACCACTTTCTAAGCAGCCTTTCGGTTAGCAGCCAAGTGCTTGGTGATCAACCATTTGCACCACCCACAGGGACTCCAGTGTGAGATATTAGGGACACGCTAATCCCAAATGAGAACTGAATTTACCTGAAATGACTTCTCAGTGGCAAAACTAAAAGTATAGGTGTCGTGACTCAGTTTATTTAACAAGATTAACAAATAACCATGTAGCTTTTCTCTGGTAGAAGTATCTCATTCTGCCTTTTCTCTTGGTTGTGTGTTTCTTTGTTTTTTTTAACTTCTGCCTATTTAATTTTCTTATTGTATTGATTCTCTGTCTATAATTATAAGCTGTCTGAAATCATTTACTGAAGTTGGAAGAGCATAAATAATAAATACGCTAAGAGTCAGTAGAAGACATTGTTTAATAAAATGTGCTCTCAGCTTTCAAACAAATTCCTCCAGCCATCCTAAAATCACTAAAATGGAATAGAGAATGAAGTTCCAAGGGGTCAATGAGCTAAAGACTGGGCATGTTGATTCCTAATAGGCTTTTTAGGGTGCTGAATAAGATAACCAGCGAGATGTTTAATTTATGACTATACTTTTTTTTCCCTGCAGACCCTTTTTGAATACAAATTTGAATTTCTCCGTGTGGTGTGCAATCATGAACATTATATTCCTTTGAATTTACCGATGCCATTTGGAAAAGGCCGGATTCAAAGATATCAAGGTAATCTATCTTTCTTTATCCTAATCTTAATCTTTTCACAGAGAGAGCCACTTATATTTTATGAGAAAAGAGAATTGATCCAAACATGATATTAGAATTTTTAAAATTTTTTCATGAATTAAAAATGTTTCCTATTACATTTCCATTTTAAACGGTATTAATGAAAATGCTGTGTGAGAGCTTAACTTTTCAGCAAATTTATCAGACTACAGATTATGCTAGTATGAGTTTTCATTGAAAAATTCCTTTGCTTAAACAATAGAAATCCGTTTTACTTACTGTAGTTTATTTTTATTTGTTCCACTTTTTTTTTTCTTCTTATAAATTAGCTTTTCTTTCACCAACTGTGGAGTCAAATGACACTCCTGTAGGTAGGTGTGGGCTGGGATGCCGGCTTTCTTGCATTTGCCTCCTTTAAAAAGAATGCAAGTGGTTGCTGCGATGCTTATGTACGCTGCTCACTTAGGCGTTCCCCAGATCCTTGGATCAGCATCTCACTCACAATAAACCAGTGCATTTGTTTCCCCTGTAGCTAAGACGTGGCTATGCCACCCAGGGAGGCATCTGGTCTGTTTTTCCTGGGGTCACCAGGTCCTCTAGAATGTTTCTTTGAAAAGGGAAAGAAACAAAAAGCCCTGCTTCATCCCCAAAATTCATTATTCCCCCATTTTCATAGCCCTTGTTCATAGTGGTGGCAGACACCTAAATCACAAGCAACACAGCTTTTTCATAGGCTTTTTATGTTTGCATGTTGAGTCCTTGAACTGTTCTGTATCCTCTTTTTTAAGTTTGAGCTCCTAGAGATTTCTTCGCCTTCACTTGTTAGTCTACAGGTCTGTCAAGTAATATTTATTGAATTTAGTGCCTTGAATGTGCTCAAGGAGAGAAAAAGTGGGGAGGATGCCACGCAACTATTAAAAACACGTAGATCAACTGCCTGTGAAGTTCAGAGAAACACACAAAACTCAGAGACATATTTGTCTTCCCCCACAGCAGACTGCCCCTCCTTTTGAGGAGAGGGAGGGAAATGAGACCCTGGGGTTGGCATTTGTGTGTTCCAGAAACACCTACCCAGCACCCACTGTGTATCAGGAACTGCCCTAGCCTCCGCGGTCCTGTCGTGGATGGACATCCCTCGCTGTTTTGCAGAAGGAAAATACGGAGCATGTTAGATAGTTATAGATGCTGAGTAAGGGGATATGAGAAGGGCGGGTGCGGGCCAACATTTGAAGTTGGCAGGCAGGGAAAGCTTCACCAAGAAGGTGGCTTTGGAAGAATAGTCTAAAGAAAGTGAGGTAGAGTCCAGCACAGCTAGATGGTGCCTGGCTACCACCACAGCCTCCACCAGACCGAGCCCAGCACAGCTAGATGGTGCCCGGCTTCCACCACTGACTGTTCTGAGGTCACAACAGAGGGTCCTGGACAGAGCTGGAGAAAAATGTAGAACAAAACTCTAACTCACAAAAAAAAAAAAGCAGATTTACTGGTCTGAAAGAGACTGGAGAAACCCCAAGAGTATGGCCCCCGGACACCCTTACAGCTCAGTAATGAAGTCACTCCAGAGGTTCACCCTTCAGGCAAAGATTAGACAGCCCCATAAAACAAAACAAGACTAATGGGGCACACCAGCCCAGGGATAAGGACTACTTCTTGTAGGCAGGAGGGGACAGGAAAGCTGGTAATAGGGAACCCAAGGTCGAGAAGGGAGAGTGTTGACATGTCATGGGTTTGTTAACCAATATCATAAAACAATATGTGTACTGTTTAATGAGAAACTATTTGTTCTGTAAACCTTCACCTAAGGTACAATTAAAAACTTTTTTTTTTTTAAAAAGAGTGAGGGATTGATGGACCTTTGTCTGTGTCTGAGGAGAAAGTGTTCTGCACTGGGGAACAGCGAGGCATTTAGAGGCCTTGGCTCCAGCTCCAACCTGTCTCTCTGGTCTCCCTCCCCACTGCTCCCCATGTTTCTGACACACCTGCTTCCTCCAGCTCCTCAAATATGATGCGGAGGCAGACCCAGGCCCACCTGTGACCCCCCTCAACCTTAAATAGCCACCTCCCTGCAGGACCCTCGTCTTCCTTCCCAGCCAGTCACTCAGCACCTCCTAGGTCGGGCTCCCTCTCCTCAGACCCTGACTGGAGTTACTTGCTCTTTCTCCCTTCCTTCCTCATCTGCACCCTGTATCCCCTAGCCTCACCTACTCCTGCACCTCACAGCGAGTAACTGGCCCACCCATGTTTGGGAACTGTGGCTTCCTCTTTCACCCGGCAGGTGCAGGGAGCACTGCTTCACCTGAGTGGCTGCTCACTGAGCGTGTTAATGCCCCCCTGACTCACCTGACCCCCCTGACCTGGCAGGTGCAGAGGGCACTGCTTCGCCCGGAGTGGTTACTCACTGAGCGTGTTAATGCCCGTTCTGCCCCCTGACCCAGCAAGGCCCAGTGATTTATCCTGTAGCACAGCGTGAAATGAAAACTCTTCCAATGCCCACAGACTCTGCAGCCAGTTTATACAACCTCTTAGGAACTCTCCAGGGTATTTGATGGCAGGAGAGGCTGCCCTGTGCAAGTGGGTGTGGGTTCTGCACTGACAGGAGCAACCCAGTTGCCGATGAGTAGATTCTGACTCATGGCAACCCTACGTGTGTCAGAACAAAACTGTGCTCCGTAGGGTTTTCAGTGGCTGATTCTTCAAAAGTAGATCACCAGGCCTTTCTTCAGAGGTGCCTCTGGGTGGATTCGAACCTCCAACATTTTGGTTAGCAGCTGAGCATGTTAGCCATTATACCACCCAGGGACTCCATACTGATAAGAATAAATGTTATTTTTAAGCATTCTTCTTCCTCTCTCCCTTCTTACCTGCTTCTCTACCTGTATATCTCTCATGCACACACACGTGTGCAAGTAAACTTATAAGTAGTTTCTTCTGAAGGGTTTATTTGAATTCAAGCTCTGAACTATATATGGAAGAACTAGGCTTAATAATCATAAAGCGTGAACATGACCGTTTTGGAAAACAAACACTCTCCCTTGCTTCTGCTGAAGGGCTTAGTAGGACATGGAGCAGTGTTTTGGATAGCTTTGCTTCTGCTGAAGGGCTTAGTAGGACATGGAGCAGTGTTTTGGTTAGCTTTGCATCTGCTGAAGGGCTTAGTAGGATGTGGAGCAGTGTTTTGGATAGCTTTGCTTCTGCTGAAGGGTTTAGTAGGACGTGGAGCAGTGTTTTGGATAGCTTTGCATCTGCTGAAGGGCTTAGTAGGACGTGGAGCAGTGTTTTGGATAGCTTTGCATCTGCTGAAGGGCTTAGTAGGACGTGGAGCAGTGTTTTGGATAGCTTTGCTTCTGCTGAAGGGCTTAGTAGGACGTGGAGCAGTGTTTTGGATAGCTTTGCATCTGCTGAAGGGCTTAGTAGGACGTGGAGCAGTGTTTTGGATAGCTTTAGATGTAACTTTCTGATACGGGATTCAAGTCAAAGGAGGAGTCAAAGAACTGATAGACTTGTCTGTAATAATGGATTCAGTGTGTAACAATTCCAGTCTTGGCTACAGTTTACTGAAAACGTGTATTTGTGCTTTAGAGTCAAGTTTAGCTGCTTTCTTTTAACCCTTCCTGAGTAGATGTCAGGTTTGCTGCTCTTTCTCCAGAAGGCTCTTCCATCTTGTCATTTAGCTTGTTGATGATTCACTGGTTTAGTTCAGTGCTTTGCCCATTTTAGTTTATATTGCTTTTTTCATTTGCCTTTAGAGGTGCAGTAGTATTAAGACTGTATTTTAGAAAATACTGCATTAAATAAGTTCTTCATTCAGCAGGACCTGAATAAATAGGTTATATGATCACTTACTTTTTAAAATTGCATTGTATTTTAACGGGAATATATATGCATTCAAAACCCATTGCCGTCGAGTGGATTTCGACTCATAGCGACCCGATAGGACAGAGTAGAACTGCCCCATAGGGTTTCCAAGGAGCGGCTGGTGGATTCGAACTGCCCACCTTTTGGTTAGCAGCCCAGCTCTTACGACCAGTAAATGGATCAGTGGAACTGCTGCAGTAAAGAACAGGTTAACAGACTGTGTGTATTTCTTCTTTTTCTTTAATGACGTGCTTGTTATGCAGCAGCTATCATTCCATTAATTAGAACAGTAACTTTGTTTTTTTAACTGTATGTCAGTAACAAATTGCATTAGTAATGTAGCATACCCTGTTCTCAGTTGTAAAAATTAGTACTAAAACTATTAACTTAATAATTATGTAGAATGCAGTGTGTTCCAAAATCACAAGCCCATGCGATTACTTGTATTCAAATTCTGTTTTCATTTTTGAGTGAGGCATGTTGAGAAGTAGAATGATTTTCTAGAGAAATGACCCTTTCATATTTGAAGCCAAGTCTAATCATCTGTTGGCCTATATAGGTTGGGAAGAGTGCAGAGCAGGACTTTGGTTTTTATTTTATTCAAATAGTGTTACTTACTCCTTAATGAAAGTAGTCTCTGTCCTTATTTCAGATCTCCAGCTTGATTATGCATTAACAGATGAGTTCTGCAGAAACCACTTCTTGGTGGGTCTGTTGCTGAGGGAGGTGGGGACTGCTCTCCAGGAGTTCAGAGAAGTCCGTCTGATTGCCATCAGCGTGCTCAAGAACCTGCTCATAAAGCATTCTTTTGATGACAGATACGCTTCAAGGGTGAGTGGTCCCCAATGGAAGGAGTACGGATTAAGAAACATCATTTACTTTAGGTAAAATAAAGAAAGTCACCAATTGGGAAATTAGTGGTGCAGCACTAAGACTTTCCCCATTTAAGCAATAAAATCAAATACTCACCTTCATAAGAAGGATCCAGATAA
Organism: Dugong dugon; assembly: GCA_030035585.1. Lineage (NCBI taxonomy): Eukaryota > Metazoa > Chordata > Mammalia > Sirenia > Dugongidae > Dugong > Dugong dugon. The sequence continues at coordinate 5,903,695 of CM057477.1, forward strand.
AGGGGATGGGCAGTAACAGCTCTGGCTGACATTAAATGCTCACAGTTACGGGAAAACTTACAACTCGTCTTTGTTTCAGAGCCATCAAGCAAGGATAGCCACTCTCTACCTACCTCTGTTTGGTCTGCTTATTGAAAACGTCCAGCGGATCAACGTGAGGGACGTGTCACCCTTCCCTGTGAACCCCGGCAGTGTACGTAAGCACATTCACATACACACACCGTCCCTTTTCATTTTTGCCAGTAAAACCATAATAATCTGCAGTGCTCTTGATCAGTTGCACTTCTGGCTCAGATGGGATCAGTCAGGAAGCCTTTTGAACTCTTGTTGAAAAGTGCATGCTCCCTGATAGTCCAATATCTTGTAAGCTCTCAGCATCTTCATTTGTGCGTTCAACAAAAATGTCTGGGGGTGTAGGGGGCACAGAGGCAGAGGGAGGTAAAAAAGAGCATAGCCTGAACCTGTCTGTTATGAAAGCTCAGTTCTCAGCCCAGTTCTGATGGTGACATTACTAAGCAGTTTGGGACAAACCACCTCTTTGGACCATAGTTTCTCTCCATCTGTAAAATTAGCAAGTCCAGCTAAATGTCAGGATATCAGGGTGTGTGACATGAGGCCCTGCCCTTTGAGAACCGACCACCTTAATTGATGATGTCTTTGAGCAACCATTTAAAGATGCCATTGGAAATTAAGTTGCCTAAAGGATGACCTCAGGAATTATCTCAAAACTTTTTAGTTGGTGTCTTAGTCATCTAGTGCTGCTGTAACAGAAATACCACAAATGAATGGCTTTAACAAAGAGAAGTTTATTTCCTCACATTAAAGTAGGCTAGAAGTCCAAATTCAGGGCTTCAGCTCCAGGGGAAGGCTTTCTCTCTCTGTCGGCTCTGGAGGAAGTTCCTTCTCATCAGTGTTCCCCGGACTAGGAGCTTCTCCGCACAGGGACCCCAGGTCCAAAGGATACACTCTGCTCCTGGCACTGCTTCCTTTGTGGTAGGAGGTCCCCAGTTCTCTGCTTGCTTCCCTTTCCTTTTATCTCTTGTAAGAGAAAAGGTGGTGCTGGCCACATTCCAGAGAAACTCCCTTTACATTGGATCAGGGATGTGACCTGGGTAAGGGTGTTACAATCCCACCCTAATCCTCTTTAACATAAAATTACAATCACAAAATGGAGGACAACCACACAATACTAGGAATCATGGCCTAGCCAAATTGAGACACACATTTTTAGGGGTACATAGTTCAGTCCATGACAGTTGGAGATTGTTTTAAGTTTTACTCATCCCTTGATACATGTTGATTTTATCTTGTGGTTTGAAAAGGATTCTTGCTATCATCTTACAGTTGAACTTTGTTAAAACATCATCACTGTCAATTACTTTGTCAGATTTGAATTGCATGAGACTTTTTAATTATTAAACTAAAATAATTTTTAATTATTGAAGTTCGTAGAATTTTTACAAAACTAAAACCCATACTCTTTATTTTTCTGAAAGCTTCTTTTCTTGGCCTTGGAAGGCTTATCTGCCAGTAACTTGGGCAGATGTTACCAGTTCAGCAATTTCCTTTCCCCTTTTGTTGTGGACTCATGAACTGGTTCAGTTGTCGACCTTGCCACTTTGTCATTGTGTCGTACGCTTGGGGCGTTTCCCCAACAGTTACACGATATCCCATTTTCTGCACTAGCTTTCCACCTCTGAATACACTTCCTAAGTAATGTCACACTGAGGTGAGCCATGTTTATAGATTGTTTTCTGCAGTTCCAAAGGACACAAACTTCCTCTATCCTAAAGTGAAGTACACCTCACTATTCCTACCTCGGAGTCCCTGGGTGGTGCAAGTGGTTAACACACTTGGCTGCTAACTGAAAGATTGGAAGTTCAAGTCCACCCACAGGCACCTTGGAAGAAAGGCCTGGCGATCTACTTCTGAAAAATCATCCACTGAAAACCCTATGCAGCAGCTCTACTCTGACACACATAGGGTCACAATGAGTTGGAATTGATGCAATGGCAACTGGTTAATCTCACCCTGTCCAGCACTGCGTTTCACAATTGTATTCCCTAAACCTGTCTGCCTTTCCAACTGGGATCAATAATTCAGGGCATAATGGGACCTCTGGACTGTTTCAGTTCTGAAAAAAATGAGCACAAGGCCTTTCCTTGGCTTTCACCAAAGTAAAATCACTACAAATTAGTCCAAAAGGCTAATGGACCCCACAATTACCACAGCCTCTACCAGACTGAGTTCAGCACAACTAGATGGTGCCCGGCTACCACCACTGACTGATCTGACAGGGATCACAATGGAGGGTCCCGGACAGAGCTGGAGAAAAATGGAGAACAAAATTCTAACTCACAAAAAAGACCAAACTTACTGGTCTGACAGAGACTGGAGAAACCCTGAGAATATGGCCTCCAGATACCCTTTTAACTCAGTACTGAAGTCACTCCTGAGGTTCACCCTTCAGCCCAAGATTAGACAGGCCCATAAAACAAAAGGAGACTAAATGGGCACACCAGCCCATGGGCAAGGACGAGAAGGCAGGAGGGGACAGGAAAGCTGGTGATGGGGAACCCAAGGTTGAGGAGGGAGAGTATTGACATGTTGATTGGTTGGCAACCAATGTCACAAGACAGTATGTGTATTAATTGTTTCATGAGAAACTAATTTGCTCTGTAAACCTTCATCTAAAGCACAATAAAATAAATAAGTAACTGAAATCACTACAAAGTAATATCCTTGTTTTAACATATCAACTTCAAAATTAACATAATTTCTCCACTGATTGGGAGCCCACATGAAGCTTCAAACTTAAGAGATTTTTAATTGCTGTTGTTATACTTCACTGTTGTTCGTTTGGGAGGATTCTGATGTGAGATAGCGTGCGTGTCCCAGTTAGAAAGAGAACATGAGGCTTTTTGTGAAGGAAACAACATACGGAAATAACCTAAACCTAGAGTCCTAGAGAGGAAAAGATGCTAGAACCACTGGGGAAAGAGAAACAATGGCTTCATGGGATGAGACCAAACATCCTGTGTCCTCAGCAGAGAGTCCCTGACGGAGCAGGAGAAGAGTAGGGGGGCAGAACCCAAATTCTAGTAAAAAGACAAGACTTAATGGTTTGATTGAGACTGGAGACCCTGGAAGACATGGCCTCCAGACTCTCTGATAGCCCAAGACTAAAACCATTCCCGAGGCCAACTCTTCAGACGAAGATTGGACTGGACTGTGGGACATAAAATGATCCTCATGAAGAGAGTGCTTCTTAGATCAAGTACATCCGTGAGACTAAATGGGCAGCTCCTGTCTGGAGGTGAGATGAGAAGGCAGAGAGGCGCAGGAGCTGGCTGAATGGACACGGGAAATCGGGTGGAAAGGAGAAGTGTGCTGTCACAGTATAGGGAGAGCTACTAGGGTCACATAGCAATGTGTGTATAAATTATCGTATGAGAGACTAACTTGAATTGTAAACTTTCACTTATACCACAAGAATTAAAAAAAAAAAAACAGAAACGCTCTGTCCTCTTTCCTGCTCCGGCCTCTCTGCCATCTTCCCTCCACACACAGGGCCGTGCGGTGCCTTCTCCCACCCAGGCACACTTAGCATGTCAGGTTGTCCTGGCTTGTGCTCACACTTCCAACAACAGTTGATTAGTCTTTTTGAATCATCTTTGATTACTTCTTCTTTTTCTCCCTTTGACAGACTGTGAAGGATGAGTCACTTAACTTGCCAGCTGCAAACCCGTTAGTGACACCACAGAAGTCAGGCAACACGTTGGATAACAACCTGCACAAAGACCTCTTTGGTGCTATCTCCGGCATCGGTAATGTCTCTTATCTACTTCTCACTGGGTTAACTCTAAAAGTGCCTTTGATCAAATATTTGCCTAATGTCCCAAACTTGTGAATTAGAATTTTGAAGCCCAAGTTTCTGCGTTGAATATTCTTTTCCTTTTTGTGATACTTAAAAATGACTGATAGTCCTCAATTTACTCTAAAATACCCCCCAAAAAACCAAACCCACTGCCATCAAATCAATTCCAACTCATAGTGAGCCTACAGGACAGAGTGGAACTGCCCCATAGGGTTTCCAAGGCCGTAAATCTTTACGGAGGAACCCTGGTGGCATAGTACTTAAGAGCTATGGCTGCTGCTAACCAAGATCCCCCAGCCACTCCTTGGAAACTCAGTGGGGTGGTTCCACTCTGTTCTGGGTCTCTATGAGTTGGAATCTACTCAACAGCAAAAGGGGAATCCTTACAGAAGCAGACTGCCACATCTTTCTCCCACGGAGTGGCTGGTGGGTTTGAACTGCCGACCTTTTGGTTACCAGCTGAGCACTTAACTGCTGCGTCACCAGGGCTCCTCTAAAATAGAGATTCCAAAATCCTCATGAATACTAAACAGTACATTGTACTGTTTGCTTTTCATTTAACTCTTAGTTAATTTATCATTTAAACCTTCAAATTGGATTGTTTATGCTTTTAGAAAAGGAATGTCTTTGTAGGGAAAGTGGGAGTGGAAAGAGGATTTATTTGTGGTGTTAGTGATGTAGATGAAATGTGAGAGAGAGATTCCTGAAGGAGAGAGCAGTTTTTTGCTAGACTCCAGTCCTAAAATTGGTTTTTTTAAATCTCCTTTCCTCTAGAACATTTTTTCTGTCTGAAATGATGTAAGAGCTTCCCGTGAGGGAAGAAAACAGATGGCATAAATAAAAACTGAAACGGAGTCGTTTTTCCATAAGAAAATGCCTCAGGAATGTCCTTATTAGTATTCTGAGTGACTGAGCCCCTGTGACAGCTCGTTTGTAAGATAGGGTACAAAAAATGTCTTCACAGAATTGTCACAGACGTTCCCGGGCCTCTTCTGCTTTCATTTCTCATTCTCTTTTACCAAACTTTGAAGAAATGAAGCATCCTACTCTGCCTTAGAGAGGGAGCCCTGCTGGCAGAACAGTTAAGAGCTTGTCTGCTCTAGGGTTGCTATGAGTCAGAATCTACTCTATGGCGGCGGGTTTGGTTTTGGGGTTTTTTGCTAACCAAAAGGTTGGCAGTTCAAACACACCCATTGGTTCCATGGGAGAAAGACCTGGCGATTTGTTCCCATAAAGATTACAGCCTAGAAAACCCTATGGGCAGTTCAGTGCTGTCACATGGGGTACCTAGGAGTTAGAAATCGACTCACCAGTGCCTGACAACAACAGCAGCAGCAAGGCCTAGTGGTTAGACTACCCAATAATGGGACCAGTTCATGGGGCAGGTTAAGGGCGGTCCTTTTATTCAGTTCATTCACAGGACTATCTTTCACGTCAAGTTTATGGCCTTATCTTTTGTGGTGGTGTTAGCGTACCATTTCATGTAGCCGATTAAATTGGTGAGAATACAAAATTGGAAACCCCACACTAACAACCAGATTTATCCTACAGCATCAACACTTAATCTCATGTGTCTTTATACTTCTCGTAGTCTTCCTTGCCTCATTTGGCTCTTGTAAAGACTGAAGGAGTTAATTCACGGAAAACTCTGGGAGCAGAGCGTGACACGTAGTAAACAGTAGGTGAACGTTAGTTGCCATTGCGAGTGTCCATTCGCCTCTCTCCCCGGGGGGTACCCTGCCCTCTTCACCCTGTTCTGCCCATGTGCCCACCCCCCGTTTCAGAATAGGGAGCGGGCTCTCCTGCAGACGTTTTGGTATGCAGCAGTTTAGACCCTGGCTTTAAAGTCAGACAGATGTGGACGAGGTGTTTCTTTTCCCCAACTTCTGTGTCAACATCACTAAAATAGATATTGTCACTATAAGGGTAAGGAGGCATGGCAAACACTGTTTTTTCATTGTTGTAAAAATATAGGTAACACAACATTTGCCATTTTTCACATGTACAGTTTCATGAGGTCAGTTACATCAGTCATGTTGTGCAACCATCACCAATGTCCTTTCCAAATTTTTCATCCCCATAAACAAAAAACTAGTGCTTCCTAAACAGAAATTCCCCCATCCGCCCTCCCTCTTGCCCTGGTAACCACTATTAAGCTGATCTCTGTATGTATTAGCCTATTCTAGACACTTCATATTAGTGAGATCATACAATATTTGTCCTTTTGTGAATGACTTACTTAGCGTAATGTTTTCAAGGTTCCTCCATGTTGCAGCATATATGAGAACTTCATTTCTCTTTGTGGCTGAGTAGTATTGCATTGTATGTATATGCCAATAATACTCAAACACTAATGACCAAAGGCCAGACAAGTTGTGGGATGACATCAAGGACATCATACATGAAGAAAGCAAGAGGTCATTAAAAAGACAGGAAGGAAAGAAAAGACCAAAATGGGTGTCAGGAGAGACTCTGAAACTTGCTCTTGAACGTAGAGTGAAAGGAAGGAAGAAATGATGAAGTAAAAGAACTGAACAGAAGATTTCAAAGGGCGGCTCGAGAAGACAAAGTAAAGAATTATAATGACATCTGCAAAGACCTGGAGATAGAAAACCAAAAGGGAAGAACATGCTCGGCATTTCTCAAGCTGAAATAATTGAAGAACAAATTCAAGTCTCAAGTTGCAATAGTGAAGGATTCTACAGGGAAAGTATTAAACGACACAGGAAGCATCAAAAGAAGTGGAACACACAGAGTCACTGTACCAAAAAGAATTGGTGGATGTTCAACCATTTCAGGAGGTAGCATATGAACCAGAACCAATGGTATTGAGGGAAGAAGTCCAAGCTGCACTGAAGGCACTGGTGAAAAACAAGGCTTCAGGAATTGGCGGAACACCAACTGAGATGTTTCAACAAATGGATACAGTGTTGGAAGCACTCACTTGTCTATGCCAAGAGATCTGGAAGACAGCTACCTGGCCAACTGACCAAAAGAGATCAGTATTTGTGCACATTTCGAAGAAAGGTGACCCAACCGAATGCAGATATCATCGAACAATGTAATTAATATCACACACAAGTAAAACTTTGCTGAAGATTGTTCAAAAGCAGTTAACAGCAGTACATCGACAGGGAACTGCCAGAAATTCAAGCCGGATTCAGAAGAGGACATGGAACGAGGGATTTCATTGCTGATGTCAGATGGATCCTGACTGAAAGCAGAGAATACCATAAAGATGTTTATCTGTGTTTTACTGATTATGCAAAGGCATTTGACTGTGTGGATCATAACAAATTATGGATAACATTGCGAAGAATGGGAATTCCAGAACACGTACTCATGCCCATTAGGAACCTGTACTTAGACCAAGAGGTGGTCGTTCGAACAGAATGAGGAGATACTGCAAGGTTTAAAGTCAGGAAAGGTGTGCGTCACTGTTGCATCCTTTCACCGTACCTATTCAGTCTGTATGCTGAGCAAGTAATTCGAGAAGCTTGACTATATGAAGAAGAATGGGGCATCAGGATTGGAGGAAGGCTCATTAACAACCTGCAATATGCAGATGATACAACCTTGCTTGCTGAAAGCCAAGAGGTCTTGAAGCACTTACTGATGAAGATCAAAGACTGCAGCCTTCAGTATGGATTACACCTCAACATAAAGAACACAAAAATCCTCACAACTGGACCAGTAAACATCATCATGAGAAACGCAGAAAAGATTGAAGTTGTCAAGGATTTCATTTTACTTGGATCCACAATCAATGCTTATGGAAGCAGCAGTCAAGAATTCAAACAACGCATTGCGCTGGGCAAATTGCCGCAGAAAACCTCTTTAAAGTGTTAAAAAAGCAAAGATGTCACTTTAAGGACTAAGGTGCACCTGACCCAAGCCGTGGTGTTTTTAGTCACCTCATATGCATGTAAAAGCTGGACAAGGAATAAGGAAGACGAAAGAAGAATTGATGCCTTTGAATTATGCGATGGTGAAGAATATTGGATATACCATGGACTGCCAGAAGAATGAACAAATCTATCTTGGAAGAAGCACAACCAGAATTCTCCTTGGAAGTGAGGATGGCAAGGCTTAATCTCACATACTTTGGACATGTTATCAGGAGGGACCAGTCCCTGGAGAAGGACATCATGTTGGTAAAGAAGAGGGTCAGTGAAAAAGAGGAAGACCCTCAATGAGACAGATTGACACAGTGACTGCAACAATGGGCTCAAGCATAGCAACGATTGTGAGGATGGTGCAGGACCGGGCAGTGTTTCTTTCGACTGTACACAGGGTCCTATGAGTCACAACAGACTTGATGGCACCTAACAACAACAACAGCGACAAGTGTTATTATTTGATGACCATTATACAAGCATAAGTCTCTGACATTATTGATGCTCTGTGATACACTCTAGGCAACCAATCAAACGAGCCCTAGAAAATCAAAAAGCTCTACCCTCTCTGGCCAGCCCCCTGCAGGAAGAGGTCACAGAGAAGCAGTCAGGACTTTGTGTAAATGATCAGACTAGAATGAGAGGATGTTTTCACTCATCTGACTCTTCAGCTCAGAATTCACCTTGTTAGGATTTGGGATTCCTTGGGAACTTAGAAATAAGCCACCGGGTGTCTTTCACAGGATCTGAACGTGACTGATGACCTTTGGTTGCTCTGCTTTGGTGGTGCAGTTATGAGAAGTCCTTGAGACTAATTTAGTCCCTTTTTACCTGAATTTCAAGATTCAAATCCACTTTTCAAAAAAGTTTGCCACCATGGTCTGATTTATGCTTAGGTTTTACCTATAGTTCCCGTCTTTAAAAATACAAATCCCTGTTGAACTGGTGTATGTTTTGCTCTATACAGTCTCAACAACAACAAAATAAATAAAACTATAAAATAAATGTAAATCTTTGTTCCCTTTTAGGATTGCCTTCCAGGGAAAGCCTTACGTTTGAACTGGGTTTTCTAGTTCTTATCTGTCATCTTTGGCAAAACTGCTTTTTGTCATCAAAGCGTTTCCTGTGCTCGTCCTCCTTCACCTCTGTTGAGAAGAAATGCCACGCCCACACACCTTGAGAAGGAGTCCTCACTAGTGTTTGTGCTGGTTTCTTTCTACGTCTTTGAAACAGGATGCATGAGAATTTCTAAAACTGACTGATTCATTGCCTGAATAAAAACTACTCTGAGATTAGATTAGTTTTAAAAGCCAAGCATTGTTAGGCCACAGGTTCCTTTTACCACTCTTCTCTGTGGTGTGTTGGACTCTCTAAGGCAGCGGGAGGGCAGCAGTGGGAAGCTAACTAATGTTTTCATTTTACTTGTGCGCTGTGGAGTCGATTCCGACTCACGAGGACCCTGTCACAGATGACAGAGTACAGCTAGGGTTCCCTAGTCTGTAATCTTTGCAGGCGCGGATCGCGAGGGCTTTTCTCCCACGAAGCAGCTGGGTGGGTTTGAACCACTGATCTTATGGTTAGCAGCCGAGAACTTAACCATTGGGCCACCAGGGCTCCTCTTCAGTTTATTTACACATTATTTAAGGTTTTTAAAAGTTATGCACTGGGCCAGATACATTAAATACAACACACACACACACACACACACACACACACACACACACACACACACACACACACACACACACACACACACACAGTGACATACACACACACACACACACACACGCAGTGAGATAGTTCTCTTAAGCATGTTGGTTTTGATTTATTGCATTTCCATCTGTTTGCCTTAGATTAGGAGTCTAGTTCTGGAATCAACCCTAAAACCCTGAGAAGTTAGGATCTAATTTTACGTTACTGAGAACCCCTTTCTCCTAAAGTCTGAGTTACATGTGAAATGTGAATTATGGTCCTGTTACCAGGATTATAATTTGGTTATAATGCTGTTTCTTTTCTCCTAGGGTAGAAAAGGGCTCATTCACAGCTGTTTTTAATTAGTCTGGCACACACTGTCTGCACTGCCGAGCGCAGGCGTGGTCGACAGTAAGGCCCAGTGGTTTGCATGTTCCCCGGGCTCTCCTTTTCTTGGTCTTACATTTACTCCCATACACTGAGTCAGTTTCAGGGATGGTGGTAGATAAACAGGAGTGCTAGGTAGGGGGAGGGATTTACTACATTTGGTGTGGCAAGTCTCCCTCTGAGGTTAAAGACTTCTTGACATTGCCTGAGAAATGATGAATTTATATCGTTATCCATCACTGCAACAATAGAGTGACTTAAAAAAATGCTTTTGGTGTGACCCCAGAGCTAGTCATATAATTTGTTTTATAAATTAGAAACCTGAAGTGCATGTCTGAGTCCATGGCAGCTGCTTTGCCTGCTGGAATCTGAAAAGGAGCAGCCTGTTGTGAGGTGTCAGGTAACCATGTCCTCAGCTTGGGTAGGGAAGGCTGTGCTTGCAGCTTGCCGAGCCCAGGGTCAAAGTCTCCTCATGCAGCCTGCAGAACCAGCCAGGCCCTTCGGCTGCCGGCGTGCCTCTTTTCCTCCCGCACAGGGTGTACAAGTCTGAAAAGTCATTGTCTATTATGTGATTTTCTTAAATCTTATTTAAGCAACCAGTCAATCTGTTAATCTTAAAAAATTCAATAGTCCCGAGGTGGGGCTGTTTTCTGCCTTCAAATGCTGTTTATTCATGGACGTCACAAATTTTACTTCCAAATTAGATTTCCTTTCTGCTCGTAACTGTTCATTGCTGAGGTCCCCAAACATCGTCCATTCACAGCACTCTTAGTCACCGCAGTGACTTTTTCATGGCCCCCCAGGGCGAAGGAAACACCTGATAGTTCTGTTTATTAGGTCGGTAGGTCTGCCTAGGAGCCGTGGTGGCGCAGTGGGTAAGAGCTACAGGCTGCTAACCAAATGTCGGCAGTTCACATCCACCAGCTGCTCCTTGGAAACCCCATGGGGCAGTTCTACTCTGTCCTATAGGGTTGCTATGAGTTGGAATCAACTCAGCGGCAACGGGTTTTTTTTTTTTTTTTTTAATATCTCAATGACTTAGTAGCCATTTCAAAGGAAAAAATGTACATAAATTTTTTAAAATCTTTTTATTTCAGTCTTAAATAATTACTTATTTACACGTTTGATTCACGTGCCTGTTGGGCACTATACACCTTCTCAAAGTTTGGAGTCAGATTGGACACCACCACCTGTACCACGTTGACTTTGCCCAGCGTGTGCTTTTTATCATAGCAGCCACCAAAGACCCAGCCTCACCAAAGCATGATGTCATCAGAAGGAGTGTAGCAAGACCTCCTGTTGGAACTGCAGTGTTGACAGATGTCAGCGTCTCTGTTTTCTGTGAATTGTAACATGTCGCACAGCACCCTCTGAGTCTGCAGGGCCATCTCCGCATAGGTTGAATGCTGTGGGTTTATTGTACGGGTTAATTTTTCCGTTTGATTGTCGTAGGTGGCTTCGCCTGTTTTATCTTCTAAGTCTTCATTCTAAACCAGTGTGTGCCCTTCTAGTCTCAGCCATCTAAGTTTTCTAATAAATGAATTAATAGTTATGTCTTAATGTTGCAGAGTAAAGTTTATTTTTATCTCTTTATGGCCTTATTCCTTAAAGGTGAGGTAATTGAATGCAACTCTTGAGCCAAACTCCTAAAAGAAAAAAAATAAGTGCCATATAAGCATTTCCCCTTAAAGTTCCGTGCTTATCTTTATGTTGTTCTGTCTTACCAAAATTTTGGTCTCGGCTTAATTCCCGTTTAGCCTCTCCGTATACGACTTCAACTCCAAATATCAGTAGTGTGAGGAATGCAGATTCCAGAGGATCGCTCATAAGCACAGACTCGGGGAACAGCCTTCCAGAAAGGAATAGTGAGAAAAGCAATTCCCTGGATAAGGTAATTTATTTTCAAATAACTCAAGTGATTCTTTTAACTAATGGATTTAACTCAAAGTAAACATGTTCTGATGTTTGTTAAGTGTAACCTTTTTTAAAAGCAAGTAATTTAACCTGGAGTAGATGGTTGGAGCATTATCTAAAGATGGGGCCCGTTCCCTGGATTTCCCTGATCCCTGTTTCCAGGATTTCAGATCAGGGTAGAGTGCCTTGAGTGAATGGTTCTGGCTGGTTGGACAGGTAGGAAAAGCAAAATGCCACTCACTTAGAATCATCATAGTCTTTATGCCGAAATTATCTAGGCAAACGGGTATTAAGTCAAAAGCCAACTCCAAAAAAGAGTGAGGGGTCATGTAGGTGATTCAGGGATAAATCGTGATTTGAAATTGCTCTGTTCACGCCGCCCCTCCCCCAGCACACCGCCTTCTTCTTGAAGTAACTAAGGCTCAGACTGTTAGGAACTTTGTGGAAAGGCTAAGACTTGGGCTTAAACCTGGAACCCGTGATAGATTGGTATTATCTTGGGCACTGACAAGGGGGAAGCGTCCTTCCTGCGGCCTCAGGTTTGTAACCTCCCACCTGTTCCCGTGGCTGGCACGGACTTGGTGACTTGTGGACGCCTTTCTGTAGAGGCGCGAGCTTCCTGGTGGGGGGCGCCATGACGGGTCTAACTCTCCCCTTGATCCTCGCATGCCTTCGCGTGGCAGAGGGAGAAGCTGCTCAGAAGGCATTCTGCTTGTGTCATACGCAGCGCTGGAGAGGAGGAGGAGAGCTGCCAGTCAGCCAGGAAAAACCGGGTCACTGTGGATTTTTCCCTTCTCACGATTCCACCTTTGCCAGAGGACACTTTGCATGCTGCACCTTCCGCCCCACCGCGAGAAGTACTGAGTTCTCCTCGCAGCTCAGTTATGAGCGAGGGCACGACCATGGGTCTGCCCCAGCTTTGCCACTAATTGCGCCTGTGTTTCTTCGTAAATGAAAGTAGTCGTGCTCGTTATTGAGCCTGTTTTCTAGATGTTTTTTCAGTTGCCCACCAACGCCTTGAATGAAGCATCTTTTTTTCACTGATCTTTTAGCTTGCGGTTTGGCAAAACAAAAAGTTCCTGATTTCAATTGGAAATACACTGTTGAGGATTTTTAAATCTCGTGTGTTTTATCACGACATGAGATGCCTGTTCTGTTGTTTAAAACGTGAACCCTTTAAACCTGTGAACCCACTGCTTAGTGGCAAAACTGCTCTCCCCTCGGCCCTGAGCTTTCTGACGTTTGCAGTGTTGCACTAAGCTGATGATGGAGTGACCTCATCCGCTTAGGGTCTTTGACAGTGCTGTGCTGAGGTGTCCCTATCTGTTCCTATCGGGCACCTGCCAGCTGTTTTGCCCCGAGAGGTCCCCATGGTGTCCACTGAATGGCGATGACTCACCTCCCGGCCATTGTGGTCGATGCACAGCAGCATCCTAGGCTTTTTATTTGCCCTTTCAGCCACTCGTGGTTTCCTGAGGCTGTGGTTCATTCTGCCATATCTTCTGGATGGTCATTTCTGTGTGTGGCCCTGGCACGCATACTTTTTTGCATGAGGGTTTATCTGGCATTTCAGAACTAAGCTGATACCCAAAACTGTAGTTCTCCAGTTTGAAAGGTTCATGCCTTCTGCCTCGTCCCTTAGGGAAGTAAGCAGAGAAGACACGCCAGAGCTTCTGGGAAACAGCATTTGTGTCTAGTACGGTGGAGGGTGTGTCTGTACTTTAACTGTTGATAAATTGCTTATGCCTTCCAATTTATATGATTTGTCTCAATCCTGAGAATCTTTTTTTCAAGGGAGAAAAGTGAAACTGTCGTGTTTTTTTCTTGTACTCGAAGAGAAAAACCAGCTGTGTTTCCTTTTCAGCACCAGCAAAGCGGCACTTTGGGGAGCTCTGTGGTTCGGTGTGACAAGCTCGACCAGTCTGAGATCAAGAGCCTGCTGATGTGTTTCCTTTACATCTTAAAAAGCATGTCTGATGGTAGGTGGAAATGAAGATTTCGGTTTTACTTTCCTTGTTTCGGGATTTTTTTTTTTTTTTTAATTGAAGGGATACAAGAATTTAAAATAATTTTCTCCCTTTTTTTTTGAAGTGCATGTTGATTTACTAAATGTAGTAGAAGTAAGAGGGGGCAGTGGTGGCTCAGTGGTGGAATTCTCACCTTCCATGCAAGAGACCCAGGTTCGATTCCCCGCCAGTACACCTCAAATGCAGCCACCACCTGTCAGTGGAGGTTTGCATGTTGCTATGATGCTGAACAGGTTTCAGCGGAGCTTCCGGACGAAGACCTGGAGATCCACTTCTGGAAAATCAGCCAGTGAAAACCCTATGGGTCACAGTGGTCTGACCCCGTGGCACATGGGGCCGCCACGAGTCAGGGGCCGACTTGACAGGCAGCTAACAGCTAACAACAACAGAAATAAAAGCCTTAATTTTTGGAGGAAAACATTTCTGTTAATTATTATTCTAGAAAATAAGTTCTAAAGCGTGAACGGGCCTATTTTTAAAATTTATATTACACTCGAACCTACCATGTAAGCTGAAGGAGACAAGCAGATAATGCAAATAGCTTTTATATGTCCGAACAAACTCCAACTCCTGGCAACTCTTACATTAGAAAGTATATTGCTGGGGAACCTACACGTTCCTCCCATTTAGACCGGATGTGACATTCCTGGCTTACCCGGAAGGAAGACGTGTCATTTTAGATTTCCTAATAGAAATAAGGTGTCACGGTAGATTGCTTCTGATTTAGGTTTGACAATTACGTGTTTTTAATAGAAATAACTGCAACTATTGGCGCTTTGGAGCCCTGGTGGTGCAGTGGTTAAGAGCTTGGCTGCTAACCAAAAGGTCGGCAGTTTGAATCCACCGTCCCTCTTCGGATACCCGGTGGGGCAGTCTCTATGAGTCAGAATCAACTCGACAGCAATGGGTTATTGATGCTTTGGGGATCCCTGAGTGGAGCAAACAGTTAAACGCACAACTACTAGCTAAAAAGTTTGGCAGTTCAAACCCACCCAGAGGCGCCTCGAAAGACAGGCCTGGTGTTATGCTTCCAAAAGGCCACAGACTTGAAAACCCTATGAAGCAGTTATACTCTGCACACACTGAGTTGCCATGAGTTGCAGTCGATTCAACGGCAATTAATAACAACAAAAAGATCAAATTGATCCTGTATCCATACCACATAACGCCTTTAAACATGTGACCGGACAGTCACAACACTTGAGTGTGTACAGTACCCAGTCACATACAGTTTGTCATAGTACAATGTCAGAGTTCTTATCTTGGTCAAAATTTTGTCTCATTTTTCCTGCAGCAAATTACAAGGTAGTCTGTGAGCTTCCTTAAGGTCAGTGAATTAAGATGAACTCTTCTGTAAACAATATGCTGTTTTTTGAGGACCTGAAGCCCTCTTTTGCTGCTTCTCTTTGGTGGCCGTACACGTGGACATTCAAAATCTGGTGGGAAGTAGTTCTACCTGCAAATAGTGTTTCTTTTATATTGTGTTTCCATTTCAGCAGCTTTAGCAGCCTGCCCTGTAACTCGGACCTTATGAATGGCCTGCCTGGCTTCCGTTGCTTAAGTTAATTGTTCTTCCCCTGGAATTATTTTATTGTTCTGTCAGTTTGCTACTTTAAGATGCCTATTTTTAAAAAAGAGCAATTAAACAAAATTTTCCTTCAACGATGACCAAATACGAAAGTATAGAGGACTTACTTTGATACTTTGAATTATAAAGTTGAAAGTCTTCCCATTTAAGTCAAAAGTTCCAAACTTTGCCTTAGGATGGTGAATGTTAGCCAGCATTATAACCGTGTTTTTCCTTTGTTTAACAAATATTTTGTTTTAATTACTGAATGTGATCTATAACTAGGATGTAACTGCTTTTCAATGACAAATATACCAGAACTTTCATATCCAAGGGAAAGTCGCCCTTTAGAGTCAGCCCCTTTGAAGACTGCACATATTGTAAAAATGCAGCCACCTTTTCAGAGCAGTTTCAGAATATCTTTTTTTTTTTAATTTTTGCCTTTAAGTTATTGACACTTTTCTTTATAATTAGAATTTTTCGTGTGTGTCCCGTTCAAGAAATCATTACCTGCCCCCAAGGTCATGAAGATATTCTCCTATATTTTTTTTCTAAAATCTCGATTATTTCACCTTTAAATCTAAAAATCTACGTATAATTGATTTGTATGTGTGGTATGGGTGGGGAGACATTGCTTCCAGAGATAGTTTACCAAACAAACAACCAAAATGATCAGTTTTGTAACATTGCAGCCACTCTCTCCTCCTGTTTTTCCCGCACTTGATGAGCGCCTCCTACAAGCTGGCACCTCACTCTCTGTGCCTCCTCCCTCCTTCACAGTGTCTGGGGCTGTGTCTCCCCGTCTCCTCAGCCACCAGCCTGAGAAAGGCAGTGTTAGTGCTGCTCAGCGGACTCGGTGGTCCCTGGGGCTGAGCTCTGTGTGGGATGGCCTCGGGTGTCCTTGGGGCTGGGCTCTGCGTGGGATGGCCATGGGTGTCCCTGGGGCTGGACTCTGTGGGATGGCCACGGGTGTCCCTGGGGCTGGACTCTGTGTGGGTTGGCCATGGGTGTCCCTGGGTCTGGACTCTGTGTGGGGTGGCCTCGGTGTCCCTGGGGCTGGACTCTGTGTGGGATGGCTGCAGGTGTCTGGAGACCAGCCCGTGAGGCTCTCCAGCTTTCACTCGGCTACCTGGGTGCTCACCTTACCTGATGACCAGCCTCACGTAACCAGAATCTGTTCCTCTGGATTCTAAGCTCTAAACTCCCAAACAATGGACAATAGACACTCCCTGAACCATCCTCGTTTCTGGTCTAATAGGACAAATAAGGTTTTTAGAGTCAGATGCACTTGAGTTTAAAGCCCCATTCAGCCATGATTCTTTAGGGTGGTAACTGGGAGAATTACCCAACTTCTCTTGCCTCAGTTAGCTCATCTGTAAATGGGGAATCTGTCTGTCTTGCTAAGGAGCCCTGGTGATGCAATGGTAAAGCGCTCTGCTTCTAACCAAGAGGTCGGTGGTTCAAACCTACCAGCCACGCCACAGGAGAAAAGACCTGGTGATCTGCTCCTGTAAAAATTAGAGCCTGGGAAACACTATGAGGCAGTTCTGCCCTGTCCTGTAGGGTCACTATGAGTTGGAATCGACTTGGTGGCAGTGGGTTTGGTTTCTTTCAAAGTTATAACAAATTATATTTCTAGGAAAAATAAATTAAAATTCAGGTATGTCAGTATAGGATCCTTGGTGGTGCAATAGTTAAGTGCTAGGCTGCTAATCGAAAGGTTAGTGGTTCAAACCCACCCAGCAGCTCCACGGGAGAAAAAACCTGGCAATCTGCTCCCATGAAGATTACAGCCTGGGAAACCTTAGGGGACAGTCCTACTGTGTCCTGTGGGCCGCCATGAGTTGGGATCAACTCGACGACGCACAGCAACAACATCTGTCTCACAGGATAATGGCAAGGAGTAAAAGAGTTAGTGTGTGTGAGAATATGAGACCACCTAGCACAGGGCCCCCCCCCCCTTGCCCGCGGCTGCTCTTGACAGTGTAGAGTGAAAGTCGGCTACCACACAGGTTCATTAGCTGTCAGCACCTCTGCAGACACCTTCTCTGCTCTTCTGTACCCCAGCTCGTGTCAGGCCCCAAAGACTATATCTCTTTTTCCCTGAGAGAAATTTCTTCACCTATTTCCCAACATCATTGTAAAATGTTAAAATGTAATTTAAACTATTAAATGTGGTAATACCCTTTGTGCAGTACTAAATGGTTATACCAGAAGAACTAGACGGTGCCTGGCTACCACTACCGACCACTCTGACCAGGGACACAATAGAAAGTCCCAGTTAGAATGGGAGAAAAAATGTGGAACAAAACTCAAATTCATAAAAAAGACCAGACTTGACCGGACTGATAGAGACTGGAGGAGCCCCCGAGACTATCACCCTAAGACATCCTTTTAACCTGGAACTGAAACCTCTCCTGAAGGTCACCTTTCAGCCTATAAAATAAACACACCCATGAAGAATGTGCTCCTTAGAACAATCAACTATACGAGACCCAACGGGCAGCATTTGCCCAGAAACAAAGATGAGAAGGCAGGGAGGGGCAGGGAGACTGGAGGGATGGAAACGGGGCAGGCGGGGAGGAAATGGGGAGAGTGCCGTCACATTGCCAGGATAGCAACCAACGTCACGGAACAAGTCGTGTATGAATTATTGAATGGACAACTAATTTGCTGTGTAAACTTTCAGCTGAAACACAATAAAATGTTAAAAATACTAAATGGTTGACTGCACACAGAGAATACATTTTTAGACGTTAAGTGTAAATATGCCACGTTGCTCGATTAAGAACAGGCATGAGTTCTTCGTCACGAGCACGTTCCGCCATGGTGTTGGGACGAGGGACTCAACTCTGCCTGGTTGGAAGAGTGTTTGACAGTGGCTGTCAGAAATGTAAATGCACATGTCATTTGACACAACTGTTGCCCTTCTAAGAGTTTGTCCTATAAATATACTCAGAGATACATACAAAGACCCACATAAAGGAATATTCATCGAAACACAGTTTATAATAACAAGAGCTTAGGAAAAAGACACATGTCAGTCTGTAGGAGACTAGTTAAATCGGGTATGGTGCGTCCACAGAGTGGGGTACAATGCAGCGTGAAAAAGACTGAGGCAGATCCAAATGTGCTGTCATAGAACTTTCTCCAAGCTACGTGGTTGAGTTAAATACTCAAAGGGTAAAATGTGTGTAGTGGGCATGTTTCCATTTCAGTGTGTCTGTGTGTGTGTGTGTGTGTGTGTGTGTGTGTCTGCGTGTATATGTGTATGTATGTTTGCGCGCGTATGTGTGTACATATATATATACACACATACGCAAGAATTTTCAACAAATTCCTCTGCTAGAGAGGGATTCTATCATAGAAAAGAGAGCATATTCTTTCAGTTTTCTAGTCTATTTAAGAACACATTATGTATAAATTAAATATGCATTGTACTACATAATGCTGGAAAATGATGTGATAAATTGAAGGTCGTGTTCACACGTAGCGTCTTTAAATGGAATAAGCCTGTTGGAGTGTTATCCAGGAATGATTAGTGCCTGTGGTTTGTCTTCTTCCCATTGTAGTAATAGGTGGCTCTCCAGAATGCACATAATATACATCATAATTCTGACCAAATAAATGTTTATTTTCTAGATGCTTTATTTACCTATTGGAACAAGGCTTCAACATCTGAACTTAAGGATTTTTTTACAATATCTGAGTAAGTAGTTTTTGTCTTTGCCTATTCCCTTTGGATTTGTCCTGCTGAGTAAGAGGTGTGAAGAGTACTGCCTCGTTGAGCTAGGAATGCAGTGCATTCAGGGCCGCATCCTCACTTGCTCCTTAAGCTCATTCTTCCTCGTGCATCTGACCCTGACGCCTACTCTCAGCGGCTCACGACCCAGCAGCAGTGGCCAGCCTTAAATTGTTGCAGATATGCGGTTGTTAATAGACCAGGGGTAACTGTTTATGTGTATAAAAAACCAAAAACCCCTTGCCATCGAGTCAATTCTGACTCACAGCTACTCTATAGGACAGAGTAGAACAGCCCCCAGGGTTTCCAAGGAGCAGCTTGTGGATTCGAACTGCCGACCTTTTGGTTAGCAGCCTGAGCACTTAACTACTGTGCCATAGGGCCATTTTAATAACATAAAATTTATTAACTGAATTGGGTGGATGCTGCTTTTCTAAGTTGAATCTAACTTCAACACTCAAGCAGGTATTGAAACTAAGAGAACAAAATGGCAATAATTTTAAAATATTTGATAAGAAATAAAAGTGAAATCTTACTTATCACCTATATTATCTCATTTTATCTCTGTAGTCTTAAGTTTCTGGTTTCCTTTAAGCTCTTTACTTTTAGAAACACAGGTCTGCAATCCCTTATCCGAAACCATGGGGCTGGATGATGTTCAGAATTCAGTATTCTGGTTTTTTTTTTAATTTATGTATAGAGTGTATCATATAATATCCAGTGGTGCCTCCAGCAGCACAATATTATTTCTGCAGCACAAGATATGAGTGTGCATAGCCATTGGATAAACAAGAACCATAAACAGCTTTGTGCCGGTTAGTTGGGTCATGTTTTGCTGTCAGATGTGTTTGCACAAACTTAGATGGACGCCTGTGGCTTTTGGGGCTTTGTGCATTTTGGAGTGACAGGTGAGAGACTGTGGCGGTGAACGCTCCCCTGGAGGGCTTGGTGAATTTCACGGTCTCTGACCACTCCCTCTGTTGAGGGAGTTGTCCCGCGGTCCAGGGGAGATTTAGTACCAGAGGAACTTCCTAAGCATTGTTCTGTTGTCCTTGCTTTTGGGTGCCGTCAGGTTGATTCCGACTTATAGCAACCCCATGTCTCAGAGTAGAACCACCCCATTAGGGTTTTCTTGGTGTAAATCTTTAAGGGAGCAGATAGCC
This sequence comes from Dugong dugon, assembly GCA_030035585.1. NCBI lineage: Eukaryota > Metazoa > Chordata > Mammalia > Sirenia > Dugongidae > Dugong > Dugong dugon. The sequence goes on from CM057477.1 coordinate 5,923,960, forward strand.
AGATTTTTCTCCCACTGAGCCCCAGGGTGGGTTTGAACCGCCAACCTTTCAGTTAGCAGCTGAGTGCTTAACCACTGCAACACCAGGGTTCATTAAATATATGACTTCAAAAACATGTAACTTCCCGTTTTTGTGTGTGTGGATATATTGAAACAACAAAACAAAATACTAGATATTTGACGTCTGTAAGGGATCAGTCCGCATACTTGGCCAAAAGAGAGTGTTCCTTCGTGTAACTCTGAGTGAAGAATAAGCAACTGAGAACAGTGTGTGTGGTTTCCAGCATGATATCTAACATAAACTGCCTTGGAGTAAATGTCCAGATTCTGAGGAAACGGAAAATCCTGTTGGTCATGGGCCTTTCTTCAGTGTTCCTCGAGCACGTCACTGCCGTACTGATAGTAGAATGCGGGGCCTCCCCTGTTAACCCTCAAGGTTCATACTTTTCACTGAGTGTAAGTAAGAGATTGGAGCCCTGGTGGCGCAGTGGTTAAGAGCTCAGCTACTAACCAAAAGGTTGGCAATTGGAATCCACCAGCCACTCCTTGGAAACCCTAGGGGGCAGTTCTACTCTGTCCTGTAGGGTCTCTACGAGTTGGAAACGACTTGACGCAGCAGGATTTTTTTTGGTTTAAGTAAGAGGTGAGTAGTAGAAATAAGATTTTATTGAATTTGCTGTTGTTGATAGGTCTAAATAAGACAATGTGTTGAAGGTAATTTTTTCTCACGTTTCCCCTAATAACTTTTCATCTCACCTGCAGAGTCTGCTTGCATCAGTTCCAGTACATGGGAAAACGATACATAGCCAGGTACTGTGGGGCGTTCTGGTTTGAAGCGTGTGTCACTTATCTCCCCGTCCCTTTCTGGGTTACTTGGATCTGAATGTGTGGGATTGTCATCTGTGGTGATTGGCGGTTGGAATTCACAGACACAGCCATGAAGACAGTTGGCAGGCGTTTGGATTACCACCATAAAAATCTGGTAGCATCTTTGGCCTGCATTCCTACATCCCTTCTGTCTTGTTTCGGTTCATACATCTCTCTTGGAGCACTTTTCTGCAAAGTATGGCCTGTTGCCATACTTGTACGCTTCCTTCCAGATTCTTCCTCATGTCCTGTTCTGTCTCCTCTTTCTCCTCTCCCCGCTTCCTCTTGTGTTTTTCTCTCTTTTCACCTTCCTCAATGATTTCTCTTACCGTTTCATCTACAAGAGCATTTTTAACATTCTTGTTCCCAACTACAGAGATTCTAATTTCTCATCTAACCATCTCCCCTTCTTTCTTAATGAAGGAATGTTTTCAATCCACCCCAGATTTGTTTGGACTTCCACAAAACCTTCTCTAAAATGGAGCTCTTTCTCCTCTTTTTCTTCGTAATCTGTAAGAGCCCTATCTTCTTATCTAACCAAAACCCTGCTTAGTATCAGAAAGCCTCACTCCCTTCTCCAAGACCATACTCCCTGGGTTCTACATTGAGTTCAAGCAGAGTTGGAAACTCCTGGCTGATATGTGCCCAAACAACTCTTTCTTTGGAAATATTTCCTCAGAGAACACCTTGTCCGTTGCCAGGTTCTTACTCCTGCACCTCCTTGTAGCCATTCAGTATGTTGGCATTTGTTTTTGGTTTCTGTGCTGGGAGCCGTTCACTCTGTATTATTCACGGGTGTTGTCTGAGTAGCCTGTTTTCTACTGTCTTGTTTTTAATAGTTTAATTGTAAGTGAGCTTATGTTTAAGAAAGTCTTTAAAATTTAATTGTAATTGAGTTTTTTTCCTCTTATCTATAATTCTGTTTTATAGCAATGAGGATAGGAAAGAGATTATAATAGGCTCCCCTATCTGAATGTGAAGACTTGCTTTCTGTGTTAGCATTCTCTTCTGGGGATACTGGAGAAATTGTCACAATTACATTTTGTGTTAAGAAATAAAAGTATGTGTTTTCTTTTAAGAAAAGCAAATCTAAAAAAACATTTTGCTTTTTCCTCTTATTAAAGTGTATTTTCAAATTTTTATTGAAATTTGGAGGCACTTGAAGTTCTCTAAACTTGACTTTTATATGATAATGGAAATTTTTATATTTGATCTTTGAGTACCAAATGCAGGTATATACAGGGACTTCTTAAACCATTGCTGTCTCATGCCTTTAATTTATTCTCATTGACTTTATCCCGTGGAGATGGGCGAACAGTTTATTTTATAACAGAAAAAAAAGGCGCTGTGTTGGGTGAGCTTCACACCCTTTGTGCAGTAACTGCCGCCTGCCTCACAAGATGGCATCTGGAGAATAGTGTGCAAAATAGAATAAAATGCCTCAGAGCTTAAAATGGTGAATGTGAGAAGCTGAAGGTTTCTGTCCCAACAAAATACTTTAGAATTGGATTTTGTGAAACGGTTAGCTTATTTTTTCAATGGATATAAATTTAAGGTTTCTAAGAAAACCTTCCGACTAGCTTCATTAGCACCTTCCAAACCTTCATTAGCACCCTGTATATATTTGCACGTATAGGTACGCGCCGTCTGACTGCCTTGGAATTAGATAATCATGGGAAGATGGGTGTGAAGATGGTGTGACTCTGCTCTCTGCACTGGGGAAAGTTATGTCCTGCTTTATAGAAAATTGCTGTGGTCTCTGCTGCATGTGGGGAAAAAGAAATCCTGAACTTTTAATTTAAACTTTGCCGGTGTTTGCCATCCACGGTGGTCCCGGTCCCATGTCGTAAATCTTGTGCCTTTCACTGTGTCCCTTTGAAACCCTGGCAGCATGCTGTCTGAGGACCGTCCACGCATGCTCTGTATTCTCCACACAATAACACAAGGGGCGTGGTTGGCTCGGGGGCGGGGACAGGTGTGATTCCAGCGCTGGTGTTGGTTTTCATCTGCTCTGGTGATGGTGCACAGTAGGAAGTCAGCTGTTTGGCTCCTAACCCAGATCACTTTTCTGTTTCCTTCACTTGATTGCTGACAAGTTTAACAAAGGGTGTGGCTCTTCTCCTTCCTGCCTGGGTAAGAATAAAGGTGGTAAAACTGCCTCATCTAACCCCTTCATTGCATGCTTGTTCTCTGTGCCTCCCGATGCATTTTTTTAATTAAAAAAAATATTTTGCTCTCTTATAACGTATAGAATCCCAAAGGTTTGCCATGTTTTGACAGTTGTCAGAACCTTAGCCTTCAGCACCACACAAGTGGTGGCTTGATTTTTTTTAAAGTAGTCTCTGTAAAGTACTTTCCCAGATGGGCAAGGTCTCTGCTTTGGCTTGGTTTTTGCTTCTCGTCTGTCAGATGTTCCGCTGTGTGCTGTACATAAGAGCTGCCGCCTGTTTCCGTCCTGCCCTCGCGGGGCCCCAGGCAAGCCGCTTGGCTGGCTGTACCCAGACCCTGCGAGGCCAGTCTCCTTTGTGCTGTGATGCCTTCACTAATGCTCCCCATCTTGCTGCAGTATAACCAGTCTAACTTTTGCTTCTATCCCATTTCACTCACGTTGCAGGAACCAGGAGGGGTTGGGACCCATAGTTCATGCTCGAAAATCTCAGACATTGCCCGTTTCCCGTAACAGAGCAGGAATGCTGCATGGCAGATTGCAGCCACTGAGCAGCCTGGATAACTCTCTCGCTGTTAACCACAGTAAGTCTCGTGCCGTCCTAACCGCCAGCCGGCGCACCTAGCGCTTAGGTAGGCGGGAGAGCCCAGGCCACACCAGAGCACGTCACCACCTGGTTTTTCTTCCAGCTCAAGGCAAGCAGGGTGAAGAGCTCACGGCACGGTTTCCCTCCTTGGAGGAGAGGACCCGGCACACGGGAGTGATGGAATGTGGACCCTGGTCAACTATGGCACCAGACGTAACCGTTTACACCCTTTGCCCCATCCCCTCTGCTTGGTATTTTTAAGACCAAGTTTGGTAGATTGGATAGCCAAGCGTTCTCCAGTGTTTTAAATTACTCTTTGGATCCGGCGTCTGTGGCCAGTACCTTCTGAATGTTTGACTTTTCAACGTATTGCTATAAGTGTTGATTTTCCCCCTCCAACGCCTGGGAACATCTGGAACAGATTCCTCTCTGATGCCGTGCACGTAGTTGACCACACGTCCACATTCCACTACTCCTGCTCTGAATGTGTATGCATCCTTGAACGACTGTGAAAACGTACAGCCCGTGAATCAGTTTGTGAGGGTGTGGAAAAGCATCCAATAACAAAGTGACTTTTTCTGTTTTCAGTGTGAGAAAGATATCAAGTGTGCTTGGAATTTCTGTAGACAATGGTAAGATTTAATCAGGTTGAAGTCTGCTTATGAGGCCGCTTCACATGCCAACCGAGACCTTTTTGTTCATCTTGCCTTCCTAACTTTGGGGCTTTCTAACTTCACAATACAGATTCTGCCAAACATGGGAGCGTATTATTAATTTACTGTTATCGCTCACGAGGGGGACATGGCATTGTGTGCTCTTTCTAGAAATTTAAGCGTGCTTCACCTTCTTAAGTGTTTCATCATCTTCAACAAAGCAGAACCCAAAAGACAGCGACCATGCAACATGTTAAAACTAATTGACCACTTATAACAAATACCATTTCTGTTAGTGATGTCTTCCCCGAATCGTTCCATCTCCTCTCCAGGCATGACATAGCGAAAGTTACTGTTTCATCTAGAATATCTTTGTTCTCATTCCAAAAAATGTTTTTAATACATGGTTATTAATATCTTCCCATCATTTCTAATTGTTAAGAATTCCATTCACTGTGACGTTCATACCTACTTCTTAATACAGGCTAAGAGTAAAGACAATCTTCCCAACGCCTTCTGTTGATAATAATTCAAAGCAAGAAGGTTGAGGAATCAGAAGACAGCAGCTTCCCACGCTTCCACCCCCACAAAGTTAGATGTAATTGGTATAGTCTCTCTTTATAAGTTCGTGGGCTAAATGTAAGTCAGTATCATGTCAGTCTGCCACACAGTGAATTAGCAGTCTGAAAATGCTGGTCTGGATTCTGCACTTAGTTGGAGAAGAGACTTTAGTGACCCAGTTAGGCTATGATGTTTGATTTCTCAGCATCACATCTGTTAGGGCTTTTTCTCGCTCTGCAGACAGGGGTTGAAATAAAACAAGAAGTGTTGTTTTTATTTTTCATTTTCTCTTTAGCATACAGAGGATAAATCTTTAATGATAGACAAAGCCAATAGGCAGGACCTGTTGGACTCCCTTTGTCCAGATAATTTACATTAAAAAAAACCACAAAACTAAACCAGTTGCTGTGGAGTAGATTCTGACTCATGGTGACCCCATGTGTGTCAGAGTAGAACTGTGCTCCACAGGGTTTTCAGTGGCTGATTTTTCAGAAATAGATTGCCAGACGTTTCTTCCAAATAACATAAGACTAATTCACTGTCGGAGCCCTGGTGGTGCAGTGGTTAAGAGCCCAGCTGCTAACCAAAAGGTCAGCAGTTCGAATCCACCAGCCACTCCTTGGAAATCCTATGGGACAATTTTGCTGTGTCCTGTAGGGTTGCTGTGAGTCGGAATCAACTCAGTGGCATTGGGTATAATTCACTATCAGTTAAAATAAATGCTTGAACTTTGAAGTACATTTTTAAAAACCGTAGGCAGACGAAGGCCCCTGCTTCCAAACGTAATCATATAAGAAACACAGAAAACATACAAAAATGGAATGAATGATCAATACGTGAACCCATCACCATAACCCACTGAGGGATGCAGCAGCTCCTCCCAGTGCCGTGGATTTGGCGTGGAGGTTTGGATTGGAGGAGAGAGACGGCTGGCTGTGTTCTGCTGCCTAGCCATATCGTCAGCATGGCTGATTTCCATTCTCTCCTCCTGCTACCACAGAGAACCCCACCCTTCCAGCCTCTCACCTCTAAATTCCTACAGTTTTGGTGTCAGTCAGTTTTCAGTGACACACCATCCCAATCCAGTTTCCCCTTCTACGTTATCGGTACCAGCAGGTGGATGATTCTTCTAGCCTGAGCCTGTTTTCCTACAGTTCCTGCTCATCCCGAATGTTTCTGATGCCTCACAAGTCATCCTGTCTTCCCCTAGAACTCAGTCTTCACCTACATCTCTAATTCTGCTTATGTGTTTGGGTGGCTTCAGCCTTTCCCTCTATTAGCTATTCAGCTCTAAATCATAGTCAGACATCACAGACAGGGGAGAGGGTATACCGTATGTATACGTGTAGCTGTATGTGTGGACATGTATAGATACGTACATGGTTTCTTTTTTGTACCTGTAGCTAGGTAGTTTAGGGGAAATTTGTAGCCATATTTGTCCCTTCCCCCGTACCTCCAAATGCCTATTTAACAATGAATACAGTACCTTCTGTTGGGCCAACCAATATGATGTAGATCCAGTATGTGAGGGACTTGCCAGGGACACCCCAAAGTCTAAAATGAATTTATTTCAGGAAAGAGTAGAAATAGGAAGTGTTCCTGTACTACTGCATTTTTCATTTCCTCATCCTCTGTCAGAGGAAAGGCTTTGGCAGACCTCATCGTGACCAACAGGGGGCAGCAGAGGACTGTGAGGAACTCAGTGCTGTGTAGGGCCTGTTGCTGCCTCATCACCACCAGCCCCATCTCCCATAACCTGGTAGGACATGGGAAAAGATGTCACATACACTACACTTGTAACTCTAGCAGGGTTGGGTTCTGATAGGAAATAATGAAAATGGCCAAATAGTCCTAACTATTTCAAAAATGCCATTCAAGGGCAAATGTTCATTGGGTCATTGCTCAGGCACATATGAAAAGTAAACATTTGGAACATTAAAACATGAGCCTGTGTACTGTAACTTGCACCTGCTGTGTATCAGTGCAAGAGAACTGTGTCCAATGACGGAGTTCAGAGTGGTTTCTACCCGTAGGATATTTTATATAAACCACATTATGAGAGGGAAACTAGCCCATGTGTTTGCAAATAAGTGATGTATTTGCAAAAAAACACTTGTATTTCTTTTGATGTTATGTGTTACTCTAGACAGATCTTACATTCATCTGCATGATGATTCATATTTCCCACTGGGGTTATGGGGAGTGAAGCCAGCTAAGAGGTAGAAACACTTGAAGAAAACCTGTATTTCCTGTAATTCAGCCTAAGAGGCAGTTTAAAATCACTGGATTACGTTAGAGAATGAGATTTCAGGTCAGTGTGGGAAAGCGTTTTCTGACTGAACTGTCCCCGAGAGGAATGGGCAGAGCTGTCTCCAAGGCTAGACCGTCACCTGCAGCTAAGGTGACCCAGTTAGGCTATGATGTTTGATTTCTCAGCATCAGGACGGCCCGCTGGGGACCTCGTCCAGATCACCTCAGCATCACCAAGAGCTGGACTAGATGGCTTGTAAGGCCCCATCTAACTCCGAAATGCTTTGATATCCATGAAGTGTAAGGAAGAAAATGAATATAGGTGATAGTTAAATAACTTTATTATATATAACAAGGAGCCTTGGGGTACAGTGGTTAAGCACTAGGCCGCTAACCGAAAGGTCAGCAGTTCAAACCCACCCAGCGGCTCTGCAGAAGAAAGACCTGGCGATCTGCTCTTGTAAAGATTACAGCCTAGGAAACCCTACGGGGCAGTTCTACTCTGTCACGTGGGGTCACTATGAATCGGAATCAACCTGACAGCACCCAGCTACAACACTGTATATAATATTGAATTAATATGAAAAATATAGAGAACGTTTACCTTCTCTGAGTTAAAATTGTTTTTCAAAAAATTTTAAGCGTGTATAATATATCTTTAAAAAAAAGGTAAAATGTACTTGGATGCTTTAAATATATATCCTCGAGACAGTAGATGAAATGTATTTAAACACACGTTTCCTCGCTTCTCAGACGTGGCCCCTTGGTTCTGAGGCATGCTGTTTGCACCTTTGCTGGCATTTCTGAACTCAAGGTCTGTCCTACAATTGGAGTGCCTGTCTGATGTAATGGTCTGTCACTCACTGGGGAGGGTGGTCTCACAATTCAAGTCTGGTACAGTGCCCATTTAAAGTCAGTCATTTTTAATGTCTCTAAAGGGGACTTGTTTTTTTTTTTTTTTTTTTTTTTTTTTTTTTAATATATATATATTTTATTGTACTTCAGGTGAAAGCTTACAGAGCAAATAGTTTCTCATGAAATAGTAGTACACATGTTGTTTTTTGACATTGGTTAACAACCCCACAACGTATTAAGCCTCTAAATTCTCAACCTTTTTTTTTGATGAAAATTACAGATGGCCAAAGATACACCGTTTCAAAAATTTCTACATTCACAGTTCAGTGACATTGACTACGCTCTTCCATCTGTGCTGTTATTCTCACTTAAGATGAAGGCTTACAGAACAAAATAGTTTTTCATTTAACAGTTACTACACATGTTGCCCTATGACAATGGTTAACAATCTCACAGCACATCAAGAATATCCTTACTCCACCTTGTGTTCCCTATCACCAGGGGGCTTCCTTGTCCTAAAGGGGACTTGTTTTAGTGGATCGTACGCTTAACCCATGTGTCTTCACACTTTTGGGTTTATCTCCCATACTAGGTGCCATTTTTTAGACATGGCTAAACATTAGGCTGAGGTATTCTAGAGACAGAGGAAAACATATGGCATGATAACCATTTCCTGCGGAATAAACTCTGAAATTACAAACTCTTTTCCATAAACCATTTTGAGTATATTTGTTTTCTTCATGGTTGAATGAGAGATATGAGAGCAGATAGCAAGTCACATAATTTTTGCCTTGGAATATTATTCTGTATGCCATTGTCTACTCCATGTCCATCTGTGAGGAAAACTAGTTAGCGATAAAAATGAGATGAAGATGAATAACAGATTGTGGATGGGTTGATGTTTTACATAAATATTCACAGTCAGTAAAGCCGTACACCATGACTTAATGCATCTGGGAATCAGGTCTTCTACATTCAGGGACTTCTTGTAGCAAGAAGAGTCTGTGTTGTTCAGTATTTATATTTTCTCATAAAACTTCTTATTTTTCTGAATCATATTATGAGTCAGAGAAAAATTTAAAAAAAAAAAAGAGGAAACAAGAATTCTGGTTTCATAAAGGATCAAGGCAGCTATCAAAGTGGAAGTGCTGCTGTGAGTACGTACCTGACTCACCCTTCTATCCCAAGCGTCTTCTGACGTTCAGAAAAGGCCTGTGGCCGTGGTAGGACTCCCATCCTCCACCACGTCACCGCTGATGCCGAGCGGTGGGGCGAGAGGGACAGTCGACAGGCGTACTTGGCATTATTAAATCCAGCTAGTCAGATAGCATGAATTTGTTAGCTTGAGTAACGTTAATGAAGTCAAAACATAGCAGATGACCAGTGGGAAAACAGAAAAGTCTCATGTTTGTTGGCTGTTTTGCCCTGAGTGTTTACAAGACTTTTGGTTTTAGAATAAACCTCTTAATCAGAGTGAGGGGAGAGTGAAGGCTGTAGATTTGATCAGTGAATCCTAAGGACGCTAGAGTCACATCCGAGAAGTTCCTGCCCCTGGGCTTCCGAGCAGCCAGGGTGAAGAGAATCTGTGCCCTGTGCTCCAGGCACCGCTGCCCCCTAGTGGAAATCATTGTGGTTGACACTGCACGCCTCACTTGCCCAGGTCAGAATCGGCTTTCACTGCTTTCAAAAAGTTGCTAACTCAGTTGAAGAAATTGCTCTGTGTCTTCAGACCCTTCCTTGGACTTACGGGCTCAGTTTGATTTTCCTCTGTTGGCCTCTAGCATGGTGACCGTTGTTTACATGTTTCCTGACGCACGGCTTTGTTTCCAGGCCTTAAGGCACACTGGGAAGCATCTCTGGGTGAATTGTCCAAGCAATCTCTACGACTCCGAGCACCTCCTCATACTGCCTTTTATTTTCAAGGATTGAAAAATAATAACTGTAGCTCAGGAATCCTGTTGATTTTTTGAGATAAACCAGTATAAAGAAAAGCAAAGTATAAAATTTGTGGCTAAAAGGACCATTTCTTCTAGATTCCTGTATGATTCAGACAAAGGCAGACAGATTTCTATTTGACTCCAACTCTTACTCTAAAGTAGAGAGATGGTGTAATCACTCATGCGTGGCGTAACAGCCTAGAGAAATTTTGTCATTACCACATTTCACACATGTATACATAATCATATAATAAGTTCGTGTGGCCCATTGATTATATGTTTTTAAAACAATACGACACCAAATTCTAATTCTTGAATTGTTTCAGGGATGGGTAGGAGCCAAAAAAAAAAAAAAAAACCCAAACCCATTGCCATCAAGTCGATTTACAACTCATAGCAACCTTACAGGACAGAGTACAACTGCCCCATAGAATTTCCGAGGAGCGCTTGGTGAATTCGAACTGCTGACCTTTTGGTTAGCAGCCGTAGGACAGGACTGAGTGTATTCTGTGGGCATTCTTCGAAATGATCACCTGCAATACTCTTAGTTGGTAGGTTATCTAGAAAGAGATAGATAGATAGATAGAAGATGATGGGTAGGTAGGTAGGTAAATAGATAATGGAGATATGGAGATAGATAATGATAGAGAGGCATAGACTGATGCAGAGAAGGAAGTGAAAACCCTCACCAAAGCAAGTTTCTTGGGAAAGCTTAGCCCAGACTGAGGTTGACTTGGGATACGTGGCAGCCCTCAGTAAAGGGTCCTTTTGACCTGCGTGTCATCATTTTGGTTGGTCTGATGACAGGTGTTGTGTCTGTTTTGTCCCCTCCCACCATGGTTTGTGTTCACTTTAACAATAACCATTGACCTGTTCCTTTTCCTTTCATTGTCTCTGTATCTTGCCAAACACGCCTCACTGAGCAAAGTAATGCCTTGGCTCGTAAAGGCGATACCTTAATATTAAAAAAAAAAAAATCCATCTTTCTTTTCTCTGGGAGATGTCTTACCAAAAAAGCAGAAAGAAATAGAACTAGGATGATGCCAAACTGGGTTACATGTCCTCACTAATGCGCGGCATCTCTCACAGGCTGAAGATAAAGCATTCCACAGACACAAAACCTCAGAACCACCTTTTTAAAAGCAAAGCATATTGGATAAAGGCACATCATGATGCTTTTATCATATTTTAAACAGCAGTTCTGTAGCTTTAAAAAGCTTTTTGCAGTCTTTTAAAAGTCATTCTTGTGTCATAACATTTATTACAATCACAATGATTTCATGCTAGTTCATTTATGGTATCCTAATAATCTAGCCTGTGATACAGTGGCCTGGGTAAGGAATTTGGGGGTGTGGATTCCATTTTTAGCCCATTACTAGTCTCAAGAAAATTTCTTCCGCTCTCTGTTCTTCGTTTTCCTGATCTACATGTGAAATGTCCTCCTCTCTGGAGTATTAAGAAAATTACCTAAATGATCAGTGTTGATTTATTGCTCCTTGGAGAAAGACATTATGGGGTGTTTTATTATGTTGCCATCTCTCTTTGTAATCTAGATCAAGACTCTAACATCTTTGCATCCCTGTATGTATTTCTGCTAATGCATATCATTTTATAACTTAATATCTCTAATTTTATGTCAAACTACATTTTATATCGGTACTAAATTGATTTTGCAGCCACATAAAGAAGATAGCTAAATTTAAATGACAGTTTCTTAAAGTCCTTTCCTTTCCTTAAACATTTCTCTCAGACGTATTGGCTGTTAATGCTTTCCATTAAAGTGGCTAGAATACTGTTAGCAGCACAGTCAACTCTTGATTAGACTGATCGTGAGGTTTTGGCTTAACACTTCAACATAGTGTTCACTTAGTACCAGGCACTATTCCAAGAGCTTCACAAATATTCATGAATTTAATGCTCGCCACAACCCTCTGAGGTAGACACTGTTATTTAACCCATTTTACAGGTGAGGAAACTGAAGTATAAAGAGGTCAAGTAACTTGCCCAAGGTCACACAGCTAGAAAGTGGCAGAGCTGGATTCAGCGACCAGCAGCCTGCCCCCCGGGCTCATCCTCCTGACCCCTTTGCTGTGCTGCTGACTCTCGTGACATGGGACCTTCAGAGATGTCAGCCGCCTTCCCTACTCCACCGTCCCAACCCCGAGTTGAGTTCTGCAGCTGAACTGATGGCTCCTGCCTGGGTGTGAGCCTGGTAACTGTGTGACTTTAGACAAGTCGCTTAACCTTTCTGTGCCTTCCGTTTCCTTATCTGTAAAAAAGGGCTTAATAACGTACGTGCTTCACAGGGCTGTTGAGGGATTAAATGAGGTAATATCTGTAAAGTTCATAGAATCGTGGCTGGCACCTACCAACCAAGCCCATGGCCGCCGAGTCTGGCTGTCTCTGATTACCGAGCAGAACTGCCCCATAGCAAGCACACAGGAATATTTGCTGCTACTGTTTCCTTTCCAGACTCGAAAAGAGTTATAACTGAATGGAAACATGGCTAATAACCACACACGCGCACGCACCCAAAAAAGGGCAAATCAGGGAGACAAGGGCCCAAAGTAGGCCTTCTTAAATAATCAAAAGTGGACTGTGACTATACTGTCCCACCAGCCCTTCTGTCTATGGCTGCGTGGCAGTGATCTTGTCTTATAATTCATGCAGGCTATGGCCACTCGGACGCAGACGTTCTTCACCAATCCTTACTCGAAGCCAACATCGCTACTGAGGTCTGCCTGACGGCTCTGGACACGCTTTCCCTGTTCACACTGGCCTTCAAGGTTCGTATGGAACAAGCTGGGCTTACTTAACTCAGCCAGCAAGGGGTACTTACTGTGTTGGATTTTTACTTAACTCAGCCAGCCAGGGGCACTTACTGTGTTGTATTTTGACCTCGGCAACTGTTTTTGGCCCTGTGAGGAAAGCATTAGTCCATAAACTCCTTTAATGAAACTGTTCCACAGTTATTGACTTGAATTCCCTGAAATATAACGAAGCTAAACTGGTTTTAGTGTGTGCTGCGTGCTTGGGAATGGTGGAAACATGGTCCCTAGAGGCAGCTAACTCTTGGCTAGAAGACGGTATTTACCAGAGGAAGCATTTCTTTGCTTACCCTTGAAGGTGATGAACATGAGGGCCTAATCTGGTGTTTCCGATTATAACATCTTTAAGCATATGCAAATGTTGTAGCAATTTAAATTAAATACTTAGACAGGGACATTAAGTACACATACATTCTTTTTTATTTTTATTTTTTTCTGTTTCTAAATTAAAACATTTCAGGGATAGAAAATGGAGCGTTTTTTCTGCCTTGTTTTTGAGGGTTAGAAAGTAATGTGCAAGTAAGTGGGGGTGGACTCTTCAGCTACTTTCTGGTTTTTAGGAATCTAACGCTTCCCGACAAAACCCAACCAATCCTCAAGTAGATTCTGACTTGTGGTGACCCTATGGGACAGAATAGAACTGCCCCGTAGGGTTTCCAAGGAGCAGCTGGTGGATTCGAACTGCCAACCTTTTGGTTAGCAGCCAGGCTCTTAACCACTGTACCACCAGGGCTCCAACACTTCCCATTCCTGCTAAATGATTACTTCCATCTTCAGGATAGAAAGGGGACATTGAATTAGTGGTCATTGAAACAGTATGTGTATTTGCAAGAGTATTTTAGAAAACTACCAGCATTCTCTTCTTTGCTCACCTCCACTCCTCATAAAGCACATTTCTTTGTTAGAGTAAAAATGGTGGTCCTGATACCATATCACGTTAGTGTTACCTTTGTTCTTCTCAACAGCCATGCCACTCTGTCCCTATGAAATATTGTAACTCAGAACTCAGTTGGCAGGTGAGGAAATGAAGACCCACATAAAATGAATGTGGGGCACCTTAGTGTCTAATCACATGGAGCTTCTTCTCTCGTGGTTCTCAAAGTGGTCCCCAGCAGCAGCACCTGGAACGTGTTAGGAATGCCCATTCTCAGTCCCCACCCAGACCTAAAAACTCAGAAACTTGGGGGGTGAGACCAGGATGTTCCACTAGAAAGATGCTTGGAACCCCTTTCTATTTTCTTTTTGATAGTCTCAGTTAAAAAATTCTTATGTAAACAGAGTGACGTTTTTGAATATTTGGACCTGTATCAATGATAAACATGAATGCTTAAGTTCAGACCAGTAGTTGTAACATTTCTTCCACACTCTGCCTGTTCCCCACCACGTAAATAGGAAATCCTGGGTGGCGGAGCAGGTGCTGACCCACAGCCACAGGTTATGTGGTCTGGGAGGCACCCTGACAATGGAGACAGCTTCCTTGACAAGCACCGAGCTTCTTACTCAGCCCCGTTCGAGTCCCTGCCTGAGATGAAAGGAGAGTATTTGTCAAGGGCTCCAGCTCTCCTGATGTCTCCTCACCAGATGGGCTCTGATTCCCAGGAATAAAGCTCATGGTTTCTGAGTGAAAGCTCATTGGGACGTTTACCGGCTGAGTGTCCTTGGGAAAATTACTTCACATCTCTGGGTCTAAGATTCCTCGTTTATAAGACTGGAAAAAGTAATATTCTACCTCACAGCGCTGTTCTGAGTTTAAATGAGATGACTCTTGAAAGGGCTGCCAGGGTGCTGATGTGTGCCCAGCTCCCCACACTTAGAAGACAGCGAGTATGTCTTCCAGGTACATGGCAGTACCACTGGCTTTGAATCCCAGCTCCACCATTGGCCAGCTTTTCAGCCTTGGGCTGGGCCTGCTTGACGTCCCTAAGTCCTGATTTCCTTACCTAGAACATGTGATTATGCCCGCCATATAAGGTTGTTCTGTGAATGGATTGATATATAAAGTGTGCAAAAACACCTGCCCTGTGTCTGGCACGTAATAGGCATTCAGTTATAGACTCGATTTTAGCAATAAATACTTATCTGTGTTCATGCCTCCCTGATCCTATGACAGAGGATCTGATCTCCTGACAACAAGGGACAATTTAGGGCTCTAGAGCTGAGTTGATCCCTGATTAAGTTACATGCCTGTGTGCAAAAGAGGAGCCCTGGTGGTGCAGTGGTTACAGCACTTGGCTGCTAACTGAAAGGTCGGTAGTTGGACCCTCAGCCACTCCCCAGGAGAGAGATGTGGCAGTCTGCTTCCATAAAGATTACAGCCTTGGAAACCCTATAAGGCAGTTCTACTCTGCCCTGTAGGGTTGCTATGAGTCAGAATTGATTTGACGGCAAAGTTTTGGGTCCGTGTGCAAGAGTATTTGCTGTTTAATGCTCAGCACCCCCATAAAAAATAGGAAGATGGGGAATTGTTAGGGTGCACTCTCCATCATTAAGGGGTGCTGTGCCAAGCAGTGGGCTTACCTGGCCTGGATCCACAGTTCCCAAGGTACATGGGCTCAGCTGCCACTGGGGTCTTTCTTTGCAATTATTTACTCAACTGAGGCATCCGTTGGAGCTTATCAGAAACATCAGATTATAACATTAAGTTAGCTGACATAATTCTGTGCAGAAAAATCATCTTCCACAGATACAGCCCTATTGTTACTGACTCTCTTAATTGACCACAGCTAATAAGCTGCAAGAGCAACCCGGAAAACGATTTCTTAATAGGATACAGTGCTAGAAAAGATTTAAGCCCTGAATTTTCTCTTCTGGTTATTAATTATTACATTAGCTTTCTGCTATTTATTGAGTGCTTTCTGTGCTTCAGGCAGTAATTTTCTCAAAACCCTGCTAGGTAGGTCTTATCCCCCATTTTACAGATGAGGATAATTGAGGCTGAGACAGGTTAGGAAATCTGCCCAAGATCCCTATAAAACTGACCTGTCAAAAGCCCTTGTTCTCCATTAAGCAGCCATGTGTGTATGCGTGTGTGTGAAATGTTCAGTTTAGTGAATATGAAGGAGGCTGAATGATCGATTTTTCATTAAGAAAATTATCTGGTACTTAACGTATCTGCTGCCAGGTACTGTGGTGGCTGCCATCATGCATGTTATTTAATATATAAAAGGGTGTGTTTTATAAACTTACATAATTACATGAAGAAGATATAATTGTTTGGCTGTTTTACAATGTTTATTGTTAACACAATCCCAAACCAGTGCTGGCCTTTAAATATTTTATACAATATTTAATGTTTGCACGAATTTAACCTGATCATGTACTTGTAGCAATTCCTTTTAGTGCCTTTTCTCAATTTGAACTGCACCGTGAGAACTAATACATAATCACTAAGGGGCAAAATGAATTAAAGGGTTGGGGGCAAGCACATGGATCGTTGGAGTTGGAGTCATTGCTAGGAAGTGTGTAATCTGGTTTGCAAAACAGTGAGCCCAGTCGCAAAGACGTGTTAGAGTTAGGTCATCTCAGTAATGGGTGGACATTCCAATGGAAACAGCTGTTCTCTAAACTGAATATTTAAAGTGATTTATAAATCATAATGTAAATAAGAATAAATGCCATATGCCTAGTTAAAGACTTAACTATCTTAAATAACCAATCCAGATATCTCATTTTGGCACCCAAGTTTTAAATTCATTTTTCCTGTGTTCTTGGATCTTGAACAAATACTGATGTGGAGCTTTGTCCCCAGAGGGGCTCAGTTCCCAGGTTAATAAGCCCCTTACGAGACTGTGTTAAAACAGTCAAACCTCACACCACACTTACCTCCTGGGGAATTGCTGATAACCTCCTGTCCATGTTATCCCTACAAATCATGCTTTCCCAGCTACTGTAGTGCCTCATTCTTTTTTCTGAATGAAATTGTCCTACCCTCAATAAGACTGTATAGAAAAGAAGAGGAAATGAGGTACACCATAGTGTCAGAAACCCTGGTGGCACAGTGGTTAAGAGCTGCGGCCGCTAACCAAAAGGTTGGCAGTTCGCGTCCACCAGCTGCTCCTTCTAACCCTATGGGGCAGTTCTGCTCTGTACTATAGGGTGGCTATGAGTCGGAATCGACTCGACAGCAGTGGGTTGGTTGTTGGTTGGTTATAGTGTTATCTGCAGTTATTTCTGAGTGGAGAGTTTAAGGGTGATTTTTGCTTTGTTCCCCTTGTAGGCCTCTCTGAATGTTCAGAGTTTTTTTTATTTAGTGTGTATTATCGCTCTAATGAGAGAGAGAGGGAAGAAAATCGATTGTCAGATAAAGGAAGGCAGCAGGTGAGGTAGGGAGTGTCCAGGGTGAACGGTGCATGCAGGAAGGGGTAGCTGTTTATAGAAGAGGGTATTTACAACTTAGAGTGGACAAGTCTCAACTTCGTTCTTGCAAGCAGGTTTTGAGATCAGGACCTAAGAGGACTAAATTCTGAAAGTGGGAGGTGAAAGCCTGGCCAGAGTGGGTGAAAGGGGGGAAGATGGAGCGACTGAGGAGTGAGCGTGGAGACGAGGCCAGGTCCCACGGCAGGGCTGGCATCTCGGCCATTTTGCGCGAACGCTGTCTTCTGGATCGCTCCAGCGGGGTGCTGAGAAAATAAAAGCCCACTTTCCGATTCACCCAAGACTTAAAAGGTTACCGTCAAGTTTTCTGTGACTCATGGTGACCTCGTGTGTCAGAGTTGAACTGAGCGCCATAGGGTTTTCAGTGGCTTGTAGTTTGGAAGTAAATCACCAGGCTTTTGTTTCAGGGTACCTCTGGGTGGACTCGAACCTCCTTTTGGTTAACAGCTGAGTGTGTTAACTGTTTGCACCACCTAAACTTTGTTGTTATTGTTGTTAGGTACCCATCGAGTCGATTCCGACTTATAGTGACCCTATAGGACAGAGTAGAACTGCCCCATAGGGTTTCCAAGGAGCTGCTGGTGGATTCAAACTGCTGACCTTTTGGTTAGCAGCCGAACACTTAACCACTGCACCACCAGGGCTCCCACCCAAACCTTAATCCAACCATATTTAGGAAAGTAAACCTGAAAAGCTAAGACTTTCAATGCCCTGCTCCTGGGAAGAGTAGTGTTTGCAGACAACAAAAACATATAAGCAGCTCCCAAAACACTGGAAACAACTTTTTTTTTTTTTTTTTGGTTTGGTAAACAGCTGCTTATGGTTGAGCATTACATCATATTCATTTCACAAAGTCGCATTCTCTGCTCATTACACTGCTTTTCTTTCACATGATGGAATTCAGTACTCTGCACCACTATTTGATGAGTCGGAATCGACTCATCGGCAGTGGGTCATAAAGATCACTGAAATCCAGATGTTCTGCCAGCTGTGAGGACATCTGAGACTCATTGGACTTAACAAAAAAACAAAGCTCATCCCCTGAGTAAACATTTTTCTCCAACAATAAGATGAGGTGAATCTGGCTGTGAAACTATCACTCCAACCATAATCTGCTGTTTAACAAAGTTATTGGGATGTAAACTTATGTTTCTTGGTTCAGGTGGCCAAATTAGAAGATTGGTTTCAGATACCTTTTGACTTTTGACATTTTCTATCAGTCATTTTTCCCTATTTATAGTGTGGAATGCGCCCGTGTTCTCTTTCCCAGTCGCCCAGTTTGATTTCAACAGGCTCGTCTGTCTTTGCAGGCATTGCTCTTTAGTGTCCTACCTGTGTAGATGCGAAGGTCCCACACTGGATTCTTGCTGTGCCATGTTCTGTCAACTGTGTGTCTCCAGCAGTTAGTTGGAAGTTCTCGCTGACCAGGTGTGCAAGGTGCTCAGTTAGTGTGACTAAATACTACTGGAGCGAGGAAATGGACGAACGTTGGGAAGCACTTAATTGTGGTCCCCTTGCTTTTTTCTATGAAGTACAATTCATGAATTGTTCAAATACTACCAGCTGCCACTTACTAAGCCAGATCAAGTACATGTCAGACACTTTCTGTGCTTTATCTCTCTATAGCTGTGCAGGGTGAGTGCCCATTTTACAGACGAGAATGCTGAGACTCGGTTTAGTAACCTGTGCAGATTCACCTGTCAAAGCCTGTCTGTTTCCCACCAACCCACACCACCTGGTTATTCGTAGATTAGCAGAGGGTCTTAGGAGCCTGAAAGACAAAGGCAGCCTCACTTTCAGAGTGTCTGTTTCATATACTTCATTTCAGTATTCTTCCCCCACCGTTAATTAGCTAGCACCTGTAATGACACGTCTTCGTTGGAATTAAGGAGCTGCCACAAACACCACCTGTGTATCAGTGGTTGGTGTACAGTAAAAAAGAAATGGAAGTTCTGTCAGCACAAAAGGACGGTGGCGCTTTAAACTGTAATGCAGTTTGTGGGACATTTTACAATTAGTTCCTCCCTTAACAGAAAAAAATTAATGCCTCAGAGTACGAACTGATTGATAGATTTCTTTGTCCTGCGTAAGAGAAGTTGTGCTTTCCTAGAGGATTCATGACAAAGTTTGTTTAAAACGTTGTCTTAGTGCAGGAAATACTTATCCTTTGAGCCTGAAGACTGTATAAAACCCATGACAAGGGTCTGGTGTGTCATACTAACTAAGCTGTTGGTGTGTTTTCAGAACCAGCTCCTGGCTGACCATGGACATAATCCTCTCATGAAAAAAGTTTTTGACGTCTACCTGTGTTTTCTTCAAAAACATCAGTCTGAAACCGCTTTAAAGAATGTCTTCACTGCCTTGAGGTCGTTAATTTACAAGGTAAGTTCCTTCACAAATGATCACAATGACTGATCATGCGTACATTTTCAGTCTCTTCCCGCCTGGCGTTGACGAGAACGTTTCCGAGCACGAACCCTTATTTGGTTGTTTGCCTTCTCCCGCTTGATCCAGTTTCCATCGACGTTTTATGAAGGGAGAGCGGACATGTGTGCTGCTCTGTGCTATGAGATCCTCAAGTGCTGTAACTCCAAGCTGAGCTCCATCAGAACCGAGGCCTCCCAGCTGCTTTACTTCCTAATGAGGAACAACTTCGACTACACTGGGAAGAAGTCCTTCGTGCGGACACATCTGCAGGTGCGCAGGGTTGAGCTTTTGTGATGCACTCACAGGCTGTCCTGGCTTCCTAAAGAACCAGAAGGCCATTAGGAAAAGGGCCCCAGTCACTAATAGTGACTCCTCCATGAATGTCACGTCCTTCGAGGGAGAGCCTGAACATACCAGACACTCCCAGAGCACTGGCACCCGGCAAGTAGATGTTATGACTTACAAAAAGAAGCAGACAGCACATGAGAACAAAACGTGGATTCATTTCTGAGCCAGCTCCCCCTGGGCTATCTGGGCAGGGATGAGGAGTCTTCTGTGCACACCCCACTTGGTACAATAGGTGAGGAACTCAGTGGGACCCTACCTTCATCCAATCCTCCCTGGCTAGGTGGCCTGAAAAACTCCGCTTCAAATGGAAGACAGCATCATAGCCAAGGGACCCCAAAAGTTCCTCCCCCACCCATTTTTATGCCCCAAAGCCTACGTGACACGATACATGGAGTGCACTGCAGATTTTCCCACATGTCCACCCTAGGTGGCGGGCATGGCTTGTTCTGAAGCCTGTTGCCAGGCAATGAGTTGGGGACTCCCAGCTCACTTACCGTGTTTAAGCGTTGTCTGCCTGTTTTAGAAAAACAAGAGACACCTTGATTGCTCTGGATATCCAAGGCTGTTTTTAGAAACCAGAGACAAAAAGCCAGTTCTTGTTCTTTGTCCCACAGCTTTCCAGTACAAGTTTATCATATGTAATTCTGTTTTAGCAGGAAAATTTTGAGTATCACATTTACTAAGTTATCTCATCATAAATACTACAAAATCCAGCCCCAAGATGGAAAGTCACATTTACTGATTTGGTTTATTTCATCCTTTCTGCTGTCATATCTGGGTCCAAGATGCATTTCTACTGTAAATTGGTGTCTTTGTTTCTTAATGTTGCTACAACAGAAATGCCACAAGTGGATGACTTTAACAAACAAAACTTTATTGTCTCACAGTCTAGGAGGCTAGAAGTCCAAATTCAGGGTACCAGCTCCAGGGAAGGATTTCTCTCTCTGTCAGCTCTTGGGGAAGGTCCTTGTCATCAGGCTTCCCCTGGTCTGGGAGCTTCTCAGCTTTGGTACCCCAGGTCCAAAGGATGCACTCCACTCCTGACACTTGTTTCTTGGTGATATGAGGTCTCTATCTCTCTGCTCACCTCTCTCTCCTTTTTGGAAGACAAAAGGTGATGCAGGCCACACCCTAAGGAAACTCCCCTTACATCAGATCAGGGCTGTGACCTGAGAAAGGGTATTGCATCCCACCCTAATCCTCTTGAACATAACCTAATCTTGCCTCATTAGCTACAGGCAGAAATTAGGATTTAAACAACACATAGGAAAATCACATCAGATCACAAAACAGAGGACAGCCACACAATACTAGGAATCATGGCCTAGCCAAGTTGATACATATTTCTGGGGGACACAATTCAATCCATGACAGTTTCCATTTAAATACTAAACCAGTGTAGTTGGGCGGACTGAAGGTCCATCGAATCAAGAAATATTAGTACCTGTGTGAGAATAGGAAACATCTTAGGTAAGAAAGGAAAAAGCCAAGAGCTGCTCCTTTATGTCACCCATCTACTGACACACCTGCCATCACTCCCGAGTTGAAACATCCTAAATCCTCTGCCCCGGGAACCATGCAAGATAGTGATGGGTCTTGTGTGTTTCTGTAGACTTTCTTTCTACAAACACACAATAGGAGCCTCTTCCTCTTCTCTGTATTTAAAAAAACCTCCTTTTTAAAAAAACAGGATTTACTGTTTGCATACTGTGTGTTAAGATTCATGGGTACAACCACAAACAAAATTGAACCCCCCTTGGTCCTCATGGGATGTGGAGTCTAGTGGAGGACACAGGTAAACACTGAAGCTCTCACGATGCAGTGTGACGAGTGCTGTAATAGAAACTTGACTCATTAGGGTCCTTGGGTGTGGCACAAGCAGTTTGCACTCAACTACCAACCTAAGGTTGGTGGTTCAAACCCACCCAGTAGCACCACGGAAGAAACACCTGGCAATCTGCTTCTATAAGGATTACAGCTGAGAAAACCCTATGGAGCAGTTCTACTCTGTAACACGTGGGGTCGCCGTGAGTTGCAATCAATTCGATGGCAGTGGGTCTGGGTTTTTTTGGGTTGAGAGTGCAGTAGGAGCACTGAGCAGGGGCATCTGGCCAGAGGCTGAAGTGAAGGTTGAGTAGGGTTACCAAGGTGAAGGTGGCGAGCATGTTCCAGGCCGTGGGTGCACCAAGGCCCATCTGGAGAACTGGAGAAGTTCCTTATAGTGGAGTTTAGAGTATGGGGGATGGTGAGTTGAGGAGGACAGCACTGGGTATTTGCAGGGATCTCCTGGATGCCAGTATGGAGAATACATTAGGGGGAGTCAAGACCTTAGCTGTGGAGACCTTTTGGGGAGACTGTTGTCAGATCTAGGGCAGAAATGATGACGTCTTGCACTAGGGATGGTGGGTTAGAAAGAAGAGGAGATTGAGTTGACAGTAGTTACTGGTTATACCTGGGTGTGGTGAAGGAAAATGAAGGAACAAGGATGACATCTCCAGTCTTAGCCCAAACGACAGGGTAACGGTGGTGCTATTCATAGACCTGCAAAGTACAGATCCTGTTGCATATTTGGAGTCCCTGGGTAGTGCAAACAGTTAATGCTCTCAGCTGTTAACTAAAAGGTTAGATGTTTGAGCCCACCTAGAAGTCCCTCAAAAGAAATGCCTGGTAATCTACTTCTGAAAATTTAATCAGTCATTGAAAAGCCTATGAAGCACAGTTCTATTGTGACACACAGGGTCACTGTGACTCGGAGTCAACTCGACGGCAAATGGTTTTTTTGTGTGTTTAATGTGTATATGTGCAAATAAAAAACGCAAAGGTCAACCCACCTATTGAATACTTAATACATATAAGTTCAAACCAAAAACTCGAGGAGGTAAATAATGAGGGCTTCCTTTTCATTAGAGAAAGTAAAACCAGAAAAAAACAAATCCGTTGCCATGGATCCGACTCATAGCAACCGTATAGGACAGAGTAGAACTGCCCCGTAGAGTTTCCAAGAGAAAGTAAGACATAAGTAAATACCCAAGTGATGCAGGCCTATCTAATTGTCATTCTGCATTCTCCTGATTAGCATCTTTGCTTTGCAAAGGAAACAAATATTGCAAAATCAGCTTCTGGAATAATTCCTAAAAGGTAAATAGAAGAGATGAATGACTCAGACATAGTTTGGCATCCTGGAGTAATCACTCCGCAAAACATCCCACCTTTGCCCTGTCTTCCTGCGTCTCCTATTGAAAACAAGCCTCAGAAGTCATCTGAAGGTGAATTGATTTGCTCTTGTTTGTGTATTCCTAAGGTCATTATTTCTGTCAGCCAGCTGATAGCAGATGTTGTTGGAATTGGGGGGACCAGATTCCAGCAGTCCTTGTCTATCATCAACAACTGTGCCAACAGCGACAGACTCATTAAGGTGGGTAACCCAGCCCGGTGTGTTTTTCACTCCCAAAACTCTGACTCACGTTCTGATACATAGACATACAGGCAGAAAGTAGATGAAAGACAAGTATCCTTTCTCCACCCTTGTTGTAGCACACCAGCTTTTCCTCAGATGTGAAGGATTTGACCAAAAGGATACGCACAGTCCTGATGGCCACCGCTCAGATGAAGGAGCATGAGAACGACCCGGAGATGCTGGTGGACCTCCAGTACAGCTTGGCCAAGTCCTACGCAAGCACCCCCGAGCTCAGGAAGACATGGCTCGACAGCATGGCCAGAATC
This sequence comes from Dugong dugon, assembly GCA_030035585.1. Lineage (NCBI taxonomy): Eukaryota > Metazoa > Chordata > Mammalia > Sirenia > Dugongidae > Dugong > Dugong dugon. The sequence continues at coordinate 5,947,535 of CM057477.1, forward strand.
CATGTCAAAAACGGGGATCTCTCAGAGGTAGCCTTGTGAGCCTCTTGATCTGGGTTTTCGAGGAAGCCAGTTGTCTTAGTCAGCTAGGGCTGCTATAACAGAAATACCACAAGTGGATGGCTTTAACAAAGAGATGTTTATTCTCTCAGTCTAGGAGGCTAGAAGTCTGTATTCAGGGGTCCAGCTCCAGGGGAAGGTCCTTGTCATTGATCTTCCCCTGCTCTAGGAGCTTCTCAGCGCAGGGACCCCGGGTCCAAAGGACTTGCTCCACTCCAGGCTCTTCTTGCTTGGTGGTAAAAAGGTCTGTCTCCTCTCTGCTTCTCTTTTTTGTAACTCAAAAGAGATGGACTCAAGATACAACTTAATCCTGTAGGTTGCATCCTGCCTCATTAACATAACTGCCTTCATTAACTTCTTAGAAGTTAGGATTTACAACACATGGGAAAATCACATCAGATGACAAAATGGTAGACAATCACACCATACTGGGAATCGTGGCCTAGCCAAGTTGACAGACATTTTTTGGGGACACAGTTCAGTCCATAACACTAGTTATATCCCATTAATTCAAAGAACCCAATCGTGAGAAAAATTTTCCTGTTAGTTAAAAGAGGCCCATTTAATATGTGCGATCCTTTCGTGTGAGGCTCAGGGTTACTTTATAGTTACCTAAGCACTTTAATAAGGGTGCAGTGGTGGTTCAGTGGTAAAATTCTCACCATCTATGAGGGAGGCCCAGGCTTGATTCTCGGCCACTACACCTCATGGGCCGCCACCACCTGTCTGTCACTGGAGACTCATGTGCTGCTGCAATGCTGAACAGCTTTCAGCAGAGCTTCCAGACTAAGACAGACTAGGAAGAAAGGCCTGGTGATCGTTCTGAAAATCAGCCAACGAGAACCTTATAGATCACAATGGTCTGATCCGCAGGACCAGGCAGTGTTTTGTTCCCTTGTACGTGGGGTCGCCTGGAGTCAGGGGCCCACTGCACAGCGGCTAACAACAGCAACAAAGCATTTCAGTAATTTAAAACAGATTGTAAGGGGATGCAAAAGAACATTGTTTGAAAGCGCTTAAAAAGTATACATACTCATCTAACCAAAACCATCGAGTTGATTCTGATTCATAGCAATCCTATAGGACAGAGTAGAACTGCCCCGTATGGTTTCCAAGGAGCGGCTGGTGGATTCGAACTGCCAACCTTTTGGTCAGCAGTTGTAGCTCTTACCCACTGCACCACCAGGGCTCCACACAGTCATCTAGATACCCGCTAATTAAAGTACGTACCAATTTCTGCATCAAAACTCCCCTCTAGTTCTAAAATTCAGTTATTTAATGATAAAATTAATTCTTCCTGTTATTAAAGTAACGATAAGGCACCACTTTGCCCTTTATGGGGTAGTCCTTTCCACTGGTGGACGGGGTAGATACTCAAAGGTGCCCTCTTTCACAGAGCGGAAGTACGTTTACGTGTATGTGTAGACAGGGTGGCATCGGAATGCAGTGTGTGGATTCTGGGAGCTGACTTTGAATCCAAGACCCAGCATTTACTAACTTTGGGATAGATGGCAAGTTATTTCACGTCTCTGTGCCTCGGTACCATCATCTATAAAGTAGGTTCTGTGTTTCCACAGGGACTCTGTTCAGGCTTTGCTCCTAAGACATTTAAGGAATAACAATATTATTAAAGCAAGCCTGCTTTACTTTTAAACCCTGTATTTTTTTAAATTAGTAAAATGATGTTCTAAGTCTGAAAAATTTAGGTAACTCTTGTTACCTATTGATTACTCAGGGGGTCTGATGTGCTGAAAAGTACACATGACATTATAATTCTGTTTGTCCTTAAATGTAACAGACTGTACATTAACCGTAATAAAAATGAATTACATGTTAGAAGTAGTCGTTTTTCTATCACTCTCAGAATTTAAGTTTTTTTTTTTTTTTTTTTTAATCTTAGTGTGGCCCAGGTCTCCAAAACAAAACAAACCAAAAAAAAACTTACTGAGTTTGAGTTGTTCCTCCAAAAATAAAGGATTAAAGCAGATAAGTTACAGGGTTTCTTTTAGCTTCAGCCCCCCTGTGGTCTTGTCCCTGATCAAGAACTCAAATACTGGAGTGCCTGTTTTACGCGTACAGGAGGAGCCCTGTGCAATGGGTAAGAGCCCGGCTGCTAACCAAAAGGTCGGCAGTTTGAATCTACCAGCCGCTCCTTGGAAACCCGATGGGGCAATTCTGCTCCATCCTAGAGGGTCGCTGTGAGTCGAAATTGACTCGATGGCAACAGGTTTGGTTCTACAGGTCTTGTGCATACTTACCTGACATGGGAAGGGACGAAAATGTAAGCTGTGGGCTTGGCCTCTGAGGACTGCATGGTGTGGTGAATCCTACACTCAGACTTCTCTCTGGACAAATTAGGCACAGGTCCTAGTGTTAGGCCCCATGACTTACACGTATTCCCACGTACACGGCATGTAGGGTGGTCTCAGCCTGTGTGCTGAGTGTTGGCCGCCTAACAGTGAGACCCCGGGCCAAGGACGCCACGGGGGGTGGGAGATGGCAGACCCTAGTGACAAGAACCACAACAACCAGAGGCTCATGCATTGGAGTCTTAACAGTGGCTTCACTCCAACAGCTATTTTTGACTTTTGTAACACTGTGGCTACTTGGTAAAAAAAATAATTTTTTAAATGTTTTCTTTTATTTTTAAGGTATCTGTAATTTTAAGATTAAGACTAAATTGAGATTTGAGATTGAATTAGGATTTTGTGATTCAAAATTCTTACGTTTGGGAAAAAGTTACAACTTCATCTTTTTTTAAGTCGAGGGAAGAAAATACACGAGCACCTGAAGATTTGAACCTCTCAAAATCTAGGAATGAGCGTGCCTTTCCTTTCAAATGGTTCTCTTTTTACTTCAAGAGAAATGATGTCGAAATCTTAGATATTTTAACAAAAAAAGTTTTTATCTTTTATATTAAAATTGAATCGAATTTAGATAGAAACGAACCTTAGAAATTTTACTGCCATTTGTCTCATTCCCCGTTTGTGTTAAAATGTCAGTTTGTACGCATTCCTTCACTTTTTTCAAGTCACGGAAGACCACGCCCTCTTATTACATGGTGGAAGTCATTGCAGTGATGTTTTTTCTGTAATTTCTTTTTCTAAGTTGGTCCTTTTGAAATTGGTACACCTTTTTGAATTTCCTTTTTCAATCTATTATCCATTGTTTCCAACAACTAGTAAATTTTAGCCTCCACAGACATAAAGCAATTTTCCTTTTTGGACTTACCATTCAGAGGGTAAGATGTCAGCCATTAAATTTTTAGAAACACTGATTGGTGCCTTGAAATTGACTATAAGTACATACACTCATTAGACTGCTGTCTGCTCATGAGCATCCTGACATGCTGTTATAAACGATGATCCTCAGGCACGTGTCTTTTATTACAGGCAGCGATGTGCTATGTCCACGTGACAGCCCTGGTGGCCGAATATCTCACGCGCAAAGGTAAGAAACACTTTCCTGTGTTTTGTGAAATGAATAGAAAACTGTACAGAGCAGCAAAGGCAGGGCAGACGGGCCCTCTGTGAGAGCCGCTCAGAGGATCTGGAGGTGGGGGGCCATGTGCGTGTGTGCGAGAACTGTATTCATCATTGTATTCCCTGATGTGACGTTGCATGATGTTGCGTGACGTTGCGTGACGTTGGAGGCACAGGAGGAGTGCCGGAAAGAAAGGTAGATGACGTGTTATCACATAACCTCTTACTGATGGCTGCATTCTGCAGAATCTAGCTAATGACCTTTGCATCTGGGTGTCCTTGGTGGGCCAATCTAGAGCTGAAAAGACCTGATTTTTACCCAGGGTATTTCCCGCTGGAGCTGTTTATCCATCAAGAGACAGTTGTAATGGGAGATGGTCAGCCAGCCTTTCTGGAACGCAGCCCTCTTGCCACTGTTGTGTGAGAACGCGGCCTAGCAAGGGAAAGGAGAGGCAGGGGAGGCAGCATTACCTATGTGTTCCCAGATGAGCAGACAGGAATTCTCTGACGGGCTCCTTTTGACTAAACATTAGTCTCTCGTGTCCATTGCAAAATCATCACAGCCTCAGACTGTGGCAGAGCTGGGAGCCTGTGCGCGTATACTGGAGAACAGCCGCATCGGCTCTGGGCCAATGAGTACATTTAAAAAGTGAGAAATGCTATCAAATCACAAAGACCAAGACCAGGAAATGTATCTCTCTAATAAAGCAGGCTATCTGGAGTGAGATTTTAAGGATGTCTGGCCCTGGTGGCGCAGTGGTTAAGAGCTTGGCTGCTAACCAAAAGGTGAGCAGTTCGAATCCACCAGCCGCTCCTTGGCAATCGTGTGGGGCCGTTCTACTCTGTCCTAGAGGGTCACTGTGAGTCGGCATCGACTCGGCAGCAGTGGGTTTTTTGGGTTCTGAGTTTGTCCTGTCAGAGCCCAAAAGGGAAAGACGTTAAAGGAGGGGTCTTCGCTCAGTTAATACAGCACTGTTTCCTGTTGAGCCCGGTCGTCAGGTAACACGTTTCCTCGTGTTTAGAAGCAGACACAGCGCTGCGCCGGGAACCGCCCCTCCTCCCCCACAGCCACAGCGCCTGCCAGAGAAGGAGCCGGGGAGGTGAGCCCCCAGCGCCCCACGCTCTTCCCCTGCCCCTCGTGGCGCGGAGACTTTCTGTTTCAACTTGGCATGGACGGACTTCGCTTTCCTGCCCCCTCCTTTTTCCGGGCTCTCCGTTCACTGGCAGTCTGCTCATGGGGGCAATGAGCGGAGGCGCTCGGGGCAGGCACCACAGGAGCTGAGTTCTATACTTAAATGTACTTTCGTGGCTTAAAGGAGCCCTGGTGGCACAGTGGTTAAGTGCTCAACTGCTAACCAAAAGGTCAGCAGTTCGAACCCACCAGCTGTTCCGCAGGAGAGAGCTGTGGCAGTCTGCTTCTGTAAAGATTAGAGCCTTGGAAACCCTATGGGGCAGTTCTATTCTGTCCTGTTGGGTGACTGTGAGTCAGAATCAACTCAACAGCAATGCATTTGGTTTTCTGGTTTTGGTAGCCTAAAGCCTGGGTGGCTAGCTTTTACTACTTTATTTTTTGTAACTTCACTGTATCCTCAAGCTCCTAGATTAATGCTTTTCATTGGGAAATTTTCTCTTTCCATGTGACAAAAGCTTGCCTAGAACAGTAGTAGAGACGCTGGATAACCCTTGAATGGCTTGGTCACCCTTGACTTACATGCAGCAGAAAAGTCTCTGACTTAAAGGTCTAACTTTCTCAAAGCTTGATTTCAAAATACTCTGTGTTCTTCTTTTTTTCCTGAAATAAGCAAGATTTCAGTTTAAGTTTGTTTTATTACAAGCAGCCATCTCAAAATAGAGTAGCAGGACATTTCGAGTCCTTCACTTGATAATTTTTGACATTGTCCACCTGACCTAAAACACTCTTTCCTGGTGACTGAAAAATGAGTAAATGCCCCAAATGGGCCATTATTGTTTAAGGAATTTGCCCTCAAACGTGTATGCTAGCTAACTCTAACCTTACACCATGCCCCTTTCCCTTAGAGAATCTCCTTAGAGAATCAGGGTGCCTAGGCCACTGAAGTATTCATGCTTCTTAACTGGGTAGAGGAAAAGGCCTCTTCTTACCCTCTACCAGTTGCCGTCCAGTCAGTTCCAACTCATGGCGGACCCCGTGTGTGTCAGAGTAGAACTGTGCTCCATAGAGTTTTCAGTGGCTGATTTTTCAGAAGTAGATTGTCAGGCCTTTCTTCTGAGGCACCTCTGAGTGGTCTGGACCCTCCAGCCTTTTGATTAGCAGCTGAGCACGTTAACCATTTGCACCACTCAGGGACTCCTCTGACCCTCTAAGCAGCTGACACGGAAGCTAACTACAGCAGTCACTCAGTTCACACACCTTCGTTTTACAGGTGGGCTCATGGAGGAGGAGGGAAGGGCTCACCCCGAGCCCGAGTGGGTGAGGTGAACTTAAAGGGAACAGAGCTCCTTCTGAGTCATAGATTTCTCTTTGGTTGGCTTTGGCTTCTTTATCTCTCTTATCTGTGCACAGGTCATCTTGCCAAATCCAATTATAGTTTGTTATCATTTTACTTTTAATTTGATGTCATACTTATTTCTGAGTTTATTTCTGAGATAAGTTTTAATAAAGGTGGGCAAAAAAAAAAAAATGAGGGAGAAGAGGGTTAAATATGGGGCGGGGGGTGGGTGGGGATGAAGAAGAGCATTCACGTGGGGTGGCCCACGTGAATGCTGGCCTGAGACACAACAGATTTCAAAATTGGTCATTTTGCTCAACACCGAAGCATACAAGGCAGGAAGAACCCTCAAGGTTCACCCACTCTCAGGTTAGTAACACTGACTCTCTCCTGCTCTCTCAATTCCTAGGCATGTTTCGACAAGGATGTACAGCCTTCAGGGTAATTACCCCAAACATAGATGAGGAGGCCTCCATGATGGAAGATGTCGGAATGCAGGACGTCCATTTCAACGAGGTGAGTGCTTGAGCGTGCTGGGCTTCCTAGTCCCTGGGCATCTCAGAGCTGGTGCTTGTCTTGCCAGCCATCACACCAGGCCTTGTCTCCCTGTAGCTTCTAGCCACACACTCAGCTGTTACCAAGATAAATCTCCGAAGAAATTATAAGTTTGTTTGGTCCTCGTGTTAAAGTTAACATGCATATTAACGTTAATACATAATACCTTGTCTTCTAGATGCTATAAGTGAAACCCAAAACCCAACCACTCTGCCGCTGAGTTGATTCCAACTCATGGCAACCCCATGTGCTACAGAGTAGAACTGTGCTTCATAGGGTTTTCTTGCCTGTAATCTTTACAGAAGCAGATCTCCAGGGCTTTCTTTCGTGGTACCACTGGGTGGATTCGAACCGCCAACCTTTCAGTTAGTAGTTGAGTGCAAGCCATTTGCACCACCCATTCTCCAGACAACTTAGAACAGCAAACCCGATTCCGTTCTCCCTGCCGGGAATTCCTCGTTTTCTCTGGAGAGAGGGGTTGAGGGGCCAGTGAGTGGGGAAGCAAGGCTGAGCGCTTGAGTATTCTAATAAATGGTACAATACATTGACTATGAGGTTTCTTATTCTTTCCGGCAGTTAATTTCTCTAGTTCATGAGTTTGATTGCTGTTTGAATCTGATTTTAAACTAGTATCTCCAACTCTAGACGTCTCCCCATGACAGGCGTGACTGGGCTCGTGGCCCGAGTGGCCCCGGTGCAAAGCCTTAGCTCCCTCGTCCAGCTGTGAGTTTTAGCCCATGTTCTGGCACCTGTAGTACATATGACCACCCTACCCACCCCGATAGAGACCAAACATTTTGACATTAAATAATAGTAGCAATTTCTGCACGTTTCTGGCCAAAACGGGATAACCTCACAGCCACTTTTCCATAACTAGAGTTTTAAATAAAGCTAGGAAGTTGACCAAATGCCAGTTTCCTGCTGGTATTCACTGTATTTCCTCTTCCATGAATATCTCCTAGGGAGTTGTTGAAATGTGCCTGCCCCCCTCAGCACAAGGCAGGATGGAACATGAAAGGGAAAGCTTTTTAATCCTTCTCATCTTCTAAGCAAAAATAAAGTTGTCTATTTCTTCACGTGAAAACAAACAGAAAGGAAGGAGTAAATATTTCCTGCCTCGTTTTTACTTGTTATATTGACTCATATAGGACATAAGGGTGCAGTGGCAGAGAGTTCATACTATGGCTTTTAGCCATTTTCATGTCAGTAAATAGGGCCCATGCACAAACATCTTATGCCAAAATGTGGTTTCAGGAAGTTTTTGAGGGCCTTTCTTTTCCAACTAGGAGTCCCTGGTGGCACAAACAGTTAAGCGCTCGGCTACAAACCAAAAAGGTTGGCAGTTGGGACCCATCCAGAGGTGCTTCGGAAGACAGGCCTGGCGACCTGCTTCTGGAAGATCATAGCCTTGAAAACCCTATGGGGCAGATCTACTCTGCACACATGGGGTCGCCATGAGTCAGGATTGCTCAACAGCAGCTAGTTTTTCTCTTCCAACTGATTATCTGCGTGAGGCTGGATTTTCTCTGTACACATCAACTAAGATAGCATATCACACAGATTGAATGCAGAAAAAGAGGCTAAAGCTGCATTCTGTTCAGCCAGATGTAAGAGAGATGCACAATTGTAAAACAATGCCACTCTTTAATTTTTGTTAGAAAATAGTTATTTTTTTTAGTAAAATGTTATTTTTATTAACAGGTAGTAGGTTTATTTTTACTTTTAATTAACAAACATTTTTAAATTTTTTGCAGTTGTCAATATCTAATATGGTGTATATATTGAAAGATCTCACCCATATAAACTAAAGTTCTTTGGGGTCCTCAGTAATTTTTAAGGATCTGAAGGGGTCCTAAGACCAAAAAGTTTGAGAACCACCATAAATTGCCTAGCCTTAAAATGCCCTCTAAATTAAAAATCAGACGTGAGAAAGGCGGAATCCAATAATACACAGAGTACCTACCAAGTATCAGGCAAGTGCTAGCACCTCATGTTTAAAGGCTGAAATAATTGTAACCACAATAGACAAAATTTTCTAAGTATCTTGTGGGGGGTGGGGAGAAGCATGTTGGTTCTTACGCGGTGTCTTAGTCATCGCAGTGCTGCTGTAACAGAAACACCACAAGTGGACGGCTTGAACAAAGAGAAACTGACTTCTTCTGAGTAAAGTAGGCTAAAAGTCCAAATTCAGGGCATCGGCTCCAGGGGAAGGCTCTCTCTGTGGGCTTTCTCATCAATCTTCCCCGGACTAGGAGCTTCTCCTCGCAGGGACCCTGGGTCCTAAGGACACACTCTGCTCCTGGCACTGCTTTCTTGGTGGCATGAGGTCCTCACTCTCTGCTTGCTTCCCTTTCCTTTTATCTCTTGTAAGATAAAAGGTGGTACATTCCACACCTCGGGAAACTCCCTTTACACTGGATCAGGGATGTGACCTTAGTAAGGGTGTTACAATCCCACCCTTATCCTCTTTAACATAAAATTACAGTCACAAAAGGGAGAACAACCACACAATACTGGGAATCTGGGCCTAACCAAGTTGACACATATTTTGGGGGACACAAGTCAAGCCATGACACATGGTGTTAACAGTTCAACTGTAGCTCCACCTTGAAATGCCTGGACAGAGGGTAGTTTTGTGCTTTTCACTCTCTAAAGTGTGAAAGCTGTTGTGAGGTAACACAGCTTTGAACTCCTCACTTCTTCCAAGGCGACTTTTCACTGCGTTTCTCCCTGAGAAGACGCACGGCTGCCCAGCTTCCTTGGGGAAACCACCCGTGGCCCCATGTACCAAGCCAGACCTCCTGAGTGTAGCGTTTTATTCAGAATTAGGTAAGGGAGGAAAGACCGCCAAAGACGACTAAAGATTTTCAAGTAAACAGTTTTCCGTTATCTATCCTGTGGGGATGAGAAAATGAAGCTTGAGTTTGCTCATCTGATTAATCAGCTGAAATAATCACTCCACCCTAATGAATTTATGACAGTGAAATCCAGTACAGAAAATATTGAGGACATTTTTGAATGGCACCCACTCCGAGTAATAACTGACATGTGACAAGGATCCTTTTATCAGTTATTTTCAGAATATGGGTCTGCTGCCCTGTCCTTGAAGCCTAAAGTTGGTAAATCTTTAACGAGGTCCATAGTCCATGATGATCCGTAATGATTAGGATGTGACAGTGGTCTTAGAAAGCACCAAGCAAGCCACACACATCAAGAGGGAACTAACGGGGAGAGGAAAGAAGAGCATGTGTTCTAGAAGAAGGGAGAACAGAAATTGCCACATACGTTTTTGCTTTGCCTGCCAGGTTTTTTCAAGAAGCAGGGTGTTTCGTTACGGGAGATAACCATCTGCAGAGAAGAAGGAGCTTTAGGAAAAGCTGATGGGAATAAGAGTTAGCATATAGCTTAATTAAAATCATGGCCTTTGAATCTGGCATTATTAGACGTAATTAAATGCTGTGGGTGCTCTCCTAGAATGATTTTAGGGGATTTCTATAAAAATACACAGTTTTCCAAGCAGCAGGCCTCAGAAGAGTTTTGATTGGTAGCAATTCCATCTTTCCCAACTCTGATCTAAAGAGCAGACTCCCTCCCAGCTGCTTTTGGTTAGACAAAGAGGAACATCTGATTCCCGTTGACAATCTTGTTTCACAAGTTTGAGCCTGTGTAGATTGAATTCTGAGTCCATTCCACACAGCCCGTGCAGCTTTGAGATCCCACCCTCATTATCTGTATCTGTCAGGGTCCTGGAAGGAAACGGATGGCACACTCAAGCTAGGGTTGAAGAAAGTCTGATAAAGGAACTTCTTAAGAAGCGTGGTCAGGGTTTAGGGAAACCAACAAGAGATGGTTTCGCAGAAGCTTCTCAACAGCTGGGTTGCTACCCCTCATCCTGAAGGGAAAAGGAGAGAAAGTAACTCTGTAGATGAGGCCACCTGACAGGGCCTGTGGGCTCTAGAAAAGGACTCAGTTGACCACATCACCCTGGCAGAGAGCAGCCAAGTGAACAACCACCCCATCCTTGCTCTCCGCTTGCCCTTCCATCTCCGGCCAGTGCCTTCCACTGGGCAAAGTCAGCCAGGAGCCAGAGGATACGGGAGCCCAGCAGTCCATGTGTGGCGGCCTCACAGAGCCACGGGGAGCAAGGCAGAGAGGGAATCTACACAGAAAATGGAGAATATCTTGCACACTAAACTGTTGCTGTACAAAGCATCTAGTATCACTGCTGCCGAATCACCACTGAGGATATTGTCTGATACAAATGTTTACTATACAGTTAACGGGGAAAGTCTCTGGCTGCTGGTAGCCAAAATGGTTTCTACTCAAAGAAATAATTGGCAGTAACAAGCAAAATGTTTACATCTATGGAACATCCGGAGAGGGTGATGTCAACAGAACTTAATTCAGTGATTACTCTGTTGGTATTTCTTCCAAGCCTTGGAGATTGTCTTTAACCAGATAGAGTCTTGCCTTGACTGTAAATGTTCTTGAAACCATAAAAGTTCCATGCCGTGTGTTGACTATTACAATGATTATCCAAAACAGTAGTAGCAGCGAGCTAACCATAAAAGTTCCATGCCATGTGTTGACTATTACAATGATTATCCAAAATGGTAGTAGCAGTGAGCTAGTCTAATCCCTCTGCCTTTGCCTTATACCAGGACACATCACCCTGCTTCACTTTACCTCATTTTGCAAACATTTACCGAGCTAGGTGCTGAGCCAGGTGCTGGAGAGACAGTGGTGAGCAAGACGTGTCCTCTACTCTGACGAACTCTGCTGCTTCTGCCCTTGAGGACACAGTCCCTTAGAATCTGAGTTGGGTGTTGACTGAGTTCTTTGTGATCTGGAAGTTCCTATACTAACCTAAATGTGGCTTCATTCTATAAGCTGGCTGTGTGCTGTGTGCTGTGTGCTCGCCTGGGGAGACATAAGGGAGGTGCCTGCCTGAGTTTCACCTAGTGCAGGGGTCCTCATACCTTAGCATACTTCGGAATTACCCTGGATTCCTGTTAACAAATAGAGAGTGCCATACTCACACCCACCCACCCTCACCCCATCCCCATGCTCAGTTTGGTGGGTGTGGGGGCTCAGGAATCTGCATTTTAAGCATCCCAGGTGATTATTCCGATGCAGGGGCTCAACTGTGTCTTGAGAAATGATGATACAGTGGGAACCCTAAATTCTACCATGATGGTATGCTACTGTCCAAGCCAGGTCCCACATTTTAGTTATTCCCGAATGGCAGATGATAGATGCAACACCTAGCTTCCTAGGTGAGGTTGATTAGTCCATTCTAAAAATGGAGCAAATGGCATTTAAATCGAAGTTTTAAAAATACCCTGTGCAAACACAGACGCAGGCCTTCTCGTGCACACTCACACACATACCCAGCACTCGTGTGCTCCTCTGCAGACAGCTGCTCAGCGTTCGCCACCGCATTGCTGTGACACATTTAAAAATGGAAATGGCTAATTCCATCTGAATCAGGTTCCTCAATGGCTTCTGACCTTGGTGCACTGAGCTCTTTTTAAGACTAGTCTAATATCATAAAATATGTACTTTCCAGATATGTAAAGTCAATTGAGGGTTTTGTTTTTTCAAACCAGTTATTACTTACAGTTCTTTGGGTGTACTGACCGTTCAGAAACAGTGTTTACCCTCAGGCCCTCTGTACGATTACCTTTCAAGGTTGTCACTATTTGACCACTGTCTGGGTTCGTACTGGTTTTCAGGTGCAGTGATTGCTGAGAATTCAAAGTAAATAATAAGTAGAAACTCAGAAAGAGGTACATCTTCATCATACAAGTGCACGAGGACAAGAGATGGTCTTAGAACCTTCTCTAATTTCATCTTTGTCCATGGCTATTGTGGTGGTGGCTACGTACATCTGTCTTTAATGTTTTCACTTAATGGCCCCTCCAATAAAAGTAGGAAATGACTGGTATATCTTTTTATAAGCATTGGTACAGAGTTCAGTTACACAAATGACAGTTTTATGATATGTATGTTGTAAGTCTGACATAGGAGTTAAATGGTCTTGCTGTAAAGATGGTTTTTTTAAAGTCAATTAGACAATATTTTCTGGTAAGTTGATTTGTTCCTGCTTTAAAAATGTTTATTTTCTTCAGGTCTATAACCACAGGCATTAGGCCTGTAATGAAACAGTAGGCCTGTAATGACTAAATCACAGGTCCTGTGTTTGGAGGATACAAACATGTTAAAAAGCAACCATAAAATTCTTAACAAAATATCAGCAAATTTAATCTACCAATATATAAAAAGAAAAATATATTATGACCGAATGGCGTTTATTCTGGGAATGCACAGTTAGTTCAACACTGGAAAACCAATCAATACAATTCACCATATCAGCAGAGTAAGAAAAACCGTATGACCATTCAGTGGATGCAAAAAAAAAAAAAAAAAAAAAAGCATTTGACAGAATTCACCGTCCATTCATTATGAAAAAATCTCTGCAAACTAGGAATGGAAAAGAACTTCTACAACCTGAAAAAGAGTATTTACAAAGAAGCCTGCAGCTAACCTACAGCTAGAAAGAGAGAGAGAGAACAGCTAAAAAATCTACAGCTAAAGAGAGAGAGAATACCTTAATAAGACTGAATGCTTTCACCCTAAAATCAAGGGCAAGGCAAGAAAATCTGTTTTCACCACTCCTAGTCAACATTGTTGTGGGGATTCTAGCTAGTGTCATAAGGAAAGAAAAAGAACTAAAACTGTCTGTTGATATAAGACATAATTGTCTACGTAGAACATCCCAATAAATGTGCCAAAGAAGCTGCTAAAGCTAGTAAGTGAGTTCAGCAGGTCACAGGATACAAGATCAATATACAAAAATCAGTCAACCTTCTTCACATTTAATAGATTCTTGTACCATGTTTTCACTATACTGTTAATAATTATTTTGTATCATTCCTAGGAACAAATATGATGGATGACTTTTCAGTCTTATTCAAACAAAGCTCTTCCGTTGAAAAAAAAAATAGAAATTTAAAAATAGCACTATTTATAATAGCATCAGAAAACATGAAATATTTAGGTATAAATCTGTATACATCTGTGTGCTAAAACACTGATGAAGAAATCAAAGAAAACTTAAATAAATGGATTGGGAGACTTAATACTGTTAACAGGTCAATTCTCCCTAAATTGATTTATAGATGCAGATCACTCCCGAGGAAGATTTCCCCTAGAGTTTTTGTAGCAATTGACAAACTGATTCTAAAAATTTACATGAAAAAGCAAAGGAACCAGAATAGCCAAAACGACTTTGAAAAAGTTAAGACTCCCCCACCTAATGAGTGGTTCTCTAAACTGGATGTGATTTTGCTCCCCTCCCCCGCCGGGTGGTGGGGTGGGGGCATTTGTCAATGTTTGGAAGTATTTCTGATTGTCATTACATGGGGGAGGAGGAGGCTGCTCCTGGCATCAAACATGTAGAAGCCAGAGATATGGCTAAATGTTCTACAGTGCACAGGATAGCCCTACATAACGATCACCCTGCTCAAGATGTCAAGTTACCGTAGAGAAAGTGCTGTAAAGCCACCGTAGTAATCAAGACAGTGTGGTACTGTACTAACACAGACACACAGACCAACGGGAACAGAGTAGAGAGACCAGAAACACACCCACACATACACTGTCAGTTCATTTTTTGACAAAGGTTCAAAGGCAATCAATGGAGAAAGGATAGTCTTTGTCAAATGGTGCTGGAACAATCAGATATCCATATGCAAAAAGAGAGAAAGAACACCTCAGCCTGTACTTCACACCAAAAATAACTCAAAATGGATCATAGGCTTAGTGTAAAACCATAAAACTTCTAGGAGAAAATCTTTGGGTTGGATAAAGATTGCTTAGATGTAATACAGAAAGCACAATCCACAAAAAACAAAAATTGATAAATCAGACTTCATCAAAATTAAAGACTTCTGGTCTTCAAAAGACACCGTTAAGAAAATCCAGAGACCATCTACAGATTGGGAGAAAATATTTGCAAAGCACATATATGATAAAGAACTCCTATCTAACATGTATAAAGAACTCTCCAGACCCAATAATAAGAAAATAAACAAACCAATATAAATACGAGCAAAAGAGTTGAACAGATACTTCACTAAAAATAGACAGATGACAAATAAACACGTGAAAATTTATTCACCATCATTAGTGAAACCCCACTCAAAGGGGCTTAAATGATAAAGGTTGAATATTGAGTTCCATCAGGAAATTCCGTAAGGAGAATGACATCACTGGCGGTGAATCCAAAGGTTAAAAAGTTATTAATGGTGTGGTTGCTCTTTATTTGTTGTTGGAGGGTGTGGCGGTGGTGGGAGGAGGATGCCCTTTCAACTCTGTACCTTTCGCTGTCATGAGATGGGTGTCAGCCTCAGTCAGAGCTACATGCTGCCCATTACCCCCTACTCTCTGGTACAAGCTCTATGTCCCAGCGTTCCAAGCTGAGGTCCTAAAATTCTCCCTGATTGGCCAGTGTAGGTCACATGACTGCCCATGATGAAGCAGTGACTGGTCAGGAGATAGGACCGTGCTGAGTAGTTTAAATCTGAGCCACATGTCTTAACCCTTGAGCCACAGGTAGTGTTAGCTTCCTGCAAAGTTGGAGGGCTTTATGCCAGCAGGGTGGCTGCCCAGACTTCAGGGGGGGCACTTCCTAGGGCAGGGGGAGAGGATGTTGGGGAGGCAGGCACAGTGCCTTCTCCATCACTAAACTGCTGTGAGTTGTTTACTTGGGGTTGGAGTCATATGCCTAGTAAGCATGTCTCAGCGTTGTCACTGTCCCTCAGAAAGGACATTTATTTTTCTAAATTACCTCTGTGAAAGAGAACTAAACATTGAGAGCCTGTCTGAAGCTATAAATGTGGGTTTCTTTCCATGCAGGTCACTGTGACACCGTCGTTGTAATGGGGCCCTTTGTCATTTTTGCTTGTAAACATGACTGAAAAAAATGGCTCCTTAGAAAAGAACATAATGATAAATTGTTAAAAGTGTGCAAGTTAGTGTTTTAAAATATTGTATATTTTGAAATTTTCCATGTAGCCTCCTTACCAGTGACACGTTCTGAAAAGAATCAACTGTCTCATCCCCCACCCTCCTAACGCTCTTCCTCTGTGATTAGGACGTGCTGACGGAGCTTCTAGAACAGTGTGCAGACGGGCTCTGGAAGGCCGAGCGCTACGAGCTGATCGCCGACATCTACAAACTTATCATCCCGGTTTACGAGAAGCGGAGGGATTTTGAGGTACCTGAGTAATTTGGTTTTCTTCTCCCTATTTGAGAGGACGGTGGAGTGACACATATTTCCAGACCTACTTCCATGCAGAGAGAGTGAGCAGGTCACGGGTCAGTGATGAAAAGGGGGTCCCCGTCCCACCACTCTTCCCTGGAGATGATGACAAGTCTCCACCCTCAAACCCACCAGACCGTCATATACACGGCACCCCCTACACTTCCCAAACAAGGGAGACCACCTTCACCCCACTTTTGACAAGTTTCCAGGAACAGAGCTGTGTAGTCACCAGGTGCCGGATCCTCAGATCTCCTCCGTGTTCCACTTGTCTTGGTGTCCCTTCCATCCTTCCGGACTGGCCTGGGAGTCTGGTACTTCTTAGAATGTCAAATGCAGTCATAGTAACAGCTGAGTCTAAAAATGTCATCATAGGACTTTTCCATCTCTAACATTTCAGGCTAACTAGAAAGCAGAATTTGCTTACCATAATGTGGAAAATCCTACCTCCTAAAATCTGGGGTTGACAGGTCATCATAGGCAGGCTGGACCGTTGAACAGGAAATATTGTGATTCAGAAATATCACCACGACTTGTACACCAGAGCACATCTACAGACTGGATAAATGTGTTATGTATGTTGAGTCATAAAGAGAAATGAAGTCCTGGTACATGCTAACATGGGTGCACCTTGACAACACGATGCTAAGTGCAGTCAGTCACAAAGGGACAAGTACCATGTGATCCCACTTGTGTGATTTACCTAGAACAGGCAAGTGTGGAGAGACCAAGTTCATTAGTGGTGACCAGGGGCAGGTGGGTGGGCGTGAGGGGGAAGAGGGAGCTCACTGCTCAGGGCTCACTGCTTAGCTCACTGCTTTGGTTAAGGGTGATGGAAAATTCTGGAAACAGTGGTGATGGCTGAACAACATGATGAGCATAATGTCAGTGAATTGTACGTGTGAAAAAGTGTTGAAATGGTTAATGTTACGTATATACCACAGTTTTTTTAAAAAATCACTGCAAGTTACACAGTCAAATCTGCATGCTTGATGTTTTACTCGAGTTTAAGGAATTTTTGGAAACCCTGGTGGTGTGGTGGTTAAGTGCTAGACAGCTAACCAAAAGGTTGGCAGTTCGAATCCACCAGGCACTCCTTGGAAACGCTATGGGGCAGTTCTCCTCTGCCCTGTAGGGTCACTGTGAGTCGGAATCGACTCCACGGCAGCGGGTTTGGTTTTTTAAGGAATTTTTACCTGCCTTATCACATTTGATGGTTATTTTAAAATTGATTGTATTTTTTGCAAGTGGGAAGACGTAGGTATTGTTCTCATTTCCAGAGGCTGGCCCATCTGTATGACACGCTGCACCGGGCCTACAGCAAAGTGACCGAGGTCATGCACTCAGGCCGCAGGCTGCTGGGCACCTACTTCCGGGTGGCCTTCTTCGGACAGGTGAGCCACACCTCTGCTTCCTCTAGGCCGTCATGCCTCTTTTATTTTTTTTAACTCTATGAAGCTATTTTGTAAATTTTTTGTTTTAACTTCTATAAATGCTAATTTGATGAATTTGTCATATTTAGTATGATTCTTATCTTCCTCAGTAAACTTTCTGCTTTTTTTTTTTTTTTTTCCTTTCTTCCTGTCTTTTCTTTATTACTCTCTTAAGGCAGCGGTAAGTCCTCCCTCCGTGAGACAGTCTAAGCGGCATCTTTGATGCTTCAGTGTGGTTTGCAAGGTTCCTTTCAAGCTTGTATGTATATCTGTCCAGTCGTTACAAACTCAAAAGAAAAAAAAAGTTAACATTTTATTCCATTTACAGAAATAAATCACCTGTCTCCTTATACATCTGTACTGCATGTTTTAAACCAAACTTAAGACTTCCTGGTTTCCTGTGTGCCTGTACATCTTTATCTTTGTTAATAGAATATCTCCACAAGTACATTTACCATTGTAATATTTCAGAAACCCTATTTGGAAGGGTTCGTTTCAATTTAACTTAAATTTTAACCTTCAAATCGCTAACATTAATAAATGGTGTAAATTAAAATCCATTTATTTAGGGTGTGTGGTTTCTATGAGCACTATGTAATTTCAGTTTACTCTGTTATTGTCTTTTATAACTTTATAGCAATACCAGTTTACAGACAGTGAAACAGACGTGGAGGTAATTACAGTAAATGCTTTAAAAGCAAGTAATGTAATGTAATGACTGACTGCATCAAAACTCCTAGTTTGATGTGGGTGTTTTTTGTTTCATGTTCGCTTGCTTTTTTTTTAATACACTCTGGGTTTTTTTGCACCATTTTCTTTCTTTTATTTCAGATGAGAAATTTTTTTTTAATTTATTTCAGATATTAACCCTGGTCTGGATTTTTTTGATTTTCAACCTTTTTCACTTCCCAGGCAATTCTAAGCCTTGTTGTATTCAAACAAGATTGGAGCTAAAACAGATGGTGGCTGGTGATAATGACAGTATTTTCTGATATTGTACTATGGGGCCTTTAATGCTTTTCTTATCAGTAAAGCAAAATAGAAGTTCCCAGACTTCACATAACTTCTGCTGACGGTTCTCCAGGCCCCAGGGCTGGCTTCCGCTTGTGCCATAAAAATCCTGTGTAAACGGGCCGGGTCCAGAAGAAGGGTTTCTGAGACCCGCCTCCAGCAGGCTGTTGAATCTTTTTGTTGTTGTTGGGTTCTGCTTCTTGGGAATGTGAAACAGGCTGAATCCTTTCACTAGACTTGACTGAGAGAACACAGCCTTGAATCCAAAATCTTTCATTTCACTCAACACTTAATGAACAACGTCGTTGAATAAGCTTGACGTTTTATGTTCTTAATTTTTGCACCCAGACTTCACATTATTCTCATTTTCCTTCCCATCAGGAAAGCCTGTTTACATAGGATTTTATTTTAGAATCATTCTTTTTTGTTTGTGTGTCTTATAACAAAAGAACTCTTTCTGGGTGGTAAGCTTCGGGCTTGTGTTTGAGGACAGCTGTGATGGTGCTTTATGTTGCAGGGATTCTTTGAAGATGAGGATGGAAAGGAGTACATCTACAAAGAACCCAAACTCACGCCTCTGTCAGAAATTTCTCAGAGACTCCTTAAACTCTACTCTGATAAATTTGGTTCTGAAAATGTGAAAATGATACAGGATTCTGGCAAGGTATGACTGTCTTCAGATAAGTTCCCTAGCAATGTAATTTTTTTTTTTTTTTATTGATTATGTGTGATTGGTCATGTATTATCTATTCATAAGTGTGTGTAGGGGAAAAAAAAAAGAAAAGACAGACCCAGGGAAAAATCAAGTGTGGCCTTCAGTGGCAGGATTATTTTTTTCTTCTTAATACCTTTCAGTATTTTCCAGGTGTCCTTCATTAAGCAAATCTTTATAATTTTCAAGATATTGTTTTACAAAATAATTGACATCTGAAAGCAGATAGCATTTTGAGTCCAGGTATTTGGAAACGCTGTGACCGAGACGGCCTTCTCATTCCCGCGACTGACCTTTAGACAGACTTCTTCCTGACTCTAGGCCCCTGACCCCTGTCATCCAGCCCCTACCTTACCCAGGGCCTAACTAAGGAGTCCTTGTCTCCGTTCACTCTCCTCTGCCCATACTGGACCCCGGTGGCGTATTCACAACAAAAGAAAGCATCCCAAGCCATATGGCCCTAATTGCAAACTCAGCCAAACACTTGCCCATCCTCCTGAAGAACCCCCTTAAGATCTTCCAGTACTCAGCCACTAGCCCACCCCAGCCCTTTGTTTCAGCAGAGTTGAGTTCACACCTAGCTCTGGTCTCTCCCCAAAGGCAATAGCGTTTGAATCAAGTCATCCACCATCTGTTGAATGTTGCCCATTGTAACGTTGACAGTTCTCTTACTCATGCACTTGGTACTGTGCTGGCGCTCTGTATGACTGGTTGTTGGATGTATGGACAGAAGAAGAGATGCGCAGGCAGACAGACAGACCAAGGAATGAACTAGCTAGCTAGCACACTTGTGGGGATGAGATCTTCTTCATATGTTGAGAGGTTGTCCTCTGTTACAGTGTGCTAATGAAGATCTGAGCGCACATTTTTTCCCGTACATTTATTGGCCCCCTCCCCTCAGGATCTCTCTAGGAAGTTAGGCATCCCTTAACTGCTGGAAGTCAGGCACAGATAGAATGCCTGTTCTTTGCATTAAAAATGCTCCTGTTGCTCAGCCTTCCGCCATTAATAAGCGTCCTGCCTCTTTCTCAAGTACACAATGTTCGTCATCCTTCGTAGTTCCCATGAGTCGGAGTCGACTCAATGGCAACGGGTTTGGTTTTGGTTTTTGTAGTTCCTTTTCTGAGCCCTCCTTTGGGGTCCCCAGTATCTGGAATATGTTTTCTTGGGGCTCTTCATTTTCTCCAGGTAAGAATACTTCAGCGTCCTATCCAAGTGCATAGGGAGGTAGGGAGGGAACAAAGAAGGGGACAGGGGTCTGACTGCTGTATTCTGGATGCAGGAGAGAAGGGGATGATGGTGCCATATCGGCCTGTGGCCTGTCACTTCATCGCCCTGTGTCGGCTGCAATCCTGGCCCTGCTTTCTGCTGAGCCTGCTTAGAGCTTATCCAGACCGATTTCTCTGGAGTACAACCTCTGTCCTCTTGGGGTGAGGGGTTGGGGGAGGGAAGCTGGGGTTTCACCACTCCAGATAGAGACTTTCAGCCACTCATCCTGTTTGCAGCCCCACACCTCCCCACCATCACCCTTATCTTTAAAAAATAAACCACTGCAGAGTCCCGGATGGAGCAGGAGAAAGGTGGGGTGCAGAACTCAAATTCTGATAAGAAGACCAGACTTAATGGTCTGAGACTGGAGGAACCCCGGAAAGCATGGCCCCCAGATTCTGTTTAGCCCAGAACTAAAACAATTTCCGGGACCAACTCTTCAGACAGGGATTGGACTGGACCGTGGGACATAAAGTGATACTCGTGAGGAGTGTGCCTCTTAGCTCAAGTAGATACAGGAGACCAAATGGGCAGCTTCTGTCCGGAGGTGAGATGGGAAGGCAGAGAGGGTTAGGAGCTGGTTGAATGGACTTGGGGAATTGGGTGGAAAGGACGAGTGTGCTGTCACGGTACGGGGAGAACAATTAGGGTCACTTAACAATATACATATAAATTTTTGTATGGGAAAAAAATAAACCACTGCCATCAAGTCGATTCCGACTCATAGCGACCTTTGTCTTAGGAACTGCAAATGCTGGTCTTCCCAGGCTTCTGCGGGGTGAACCAACTCACTTCCTGTTGTTGTCCACCTGCATAGGCACATGGCTTATAACGTTCTCCACGCTGCCAAGTTAGGTAGCGCACCTCCATGTCTCTGTCTTCCAAAAATGCATTGAAATCTCTTTCACTTTGTCTCTTGTTCTCTTCTGGGTCCTTGTAGGTTAATTCTTTACTGTCAGGTTAACAGAGTTACAGAAGGGGAAAGGGACGAACATGTTTTTGTCCATCTTTAAGTGGAAACTCAACACAACGTATTAAGACCTGCTTACTTCTTAGATCAGAACATTCAGGTCCAGTTTGTCTTTTTAGCTCTGAAACTGAAAGCTTTGTCTGGGGTCAAGCCATGGCTTCAGCATTACAGCTGTCTCTGAGAGTTTTCATGCGTTCTGCTTCCCCTATTAATATGTAGCTCTTTAGACAGCAGCTAAGAGAGTGAGCCAGCCTTTCTTTCTCCCAAGTACAGGTCGTTTCTTTCTACTCAGACAGACATACCACTTTGTTAATGAAGACTAGGAAAATACTATGGAAAAATAGGCAAGAATGTTTCATTTCACTGAGTTTAAACTGTTTTGCTAAAGAAATTCAAGTTATAACGTTTTTTTTTTTAATAGAAATAATAACTTCATGACTTCATTTATTCTAACTGCTTTTAAATTGTTTCTGCTAAAGAAATTTAAGTTGTAATGGCTAGCTAGATGGCCTTTTTTAAATACAGAAATAATAACTTCATGACTTCATTTATTTTCCTAACGTTTAAGGCACTTTCACATCTATTTTTCATTTTTATCCAAACAAAAAAGAAAAAAGCTGTTGAGAGAGCAGTGCTGCATGATACTTTGAGACCAGTAAACCATCATGTTCTCATTCATTTGCCTGCCTTTATACCAGGATAGTCTTCCAAGTTCTCTGCACAGCCATTTCCTGCACGCCCCTTTTTATTGCTCTCAAAGGTTAACTGTAATTAAAATGTGTAAAATTTATTTGTCCCCCTACTAAATTAAATTAGCTTTTGTTTCTTATGAAGATACCTATGTTTAATTTTCTGTCATGAAGTGTAGTTTTAAAAGCATTTCTGTGTTGAGTTAATGAGGAACTAAACTTACAGTCTCTTAGATTAATCTGTACCTGTATTAGATTAGATAATCTACAGCTGTATGAATTATAATCGGGGGACCTAGTTTTCAAACATTAAAAAAATGTTTCCTCTCTTAACGACATACATAAAAAATATGCAGTTTAGATCATCAGAGACATCCAGAAACAAGAAAATTACTCTATCTTCTTAAAAAAATGAGTGTTATGAAAAAAAAAAATAGTGGGGACTACATCTAGATTAAGCAAAACTAAAGAGACATGACAACTAAATGTTAAGTGTGATCATTGATTAGATTCTGGTTCAAACGTAAATAGCCATGAGTGGTATTTGGGGACATTTGAGAAAACATTCATGTAGACCGAGCACTGGGTGATACTAGAGAATTGACTTTGTTAGGTAAGATTAACGATATCGTGTTTACGTAGAGAATGTCCTTGCTTTTAGGAGACGCCGGCTGAAATGCCATGATGTGGACCACTTTGAAATAGTCCAGCATATGTGTGTGTGTGTGTGTGTGTATGAATGCATACATGCATAAATATACACATGTATGTCTATTTGAAACAAATGTAGCAAAATATTAGCAATTGTTGAAATCTAAGTGGCAGGTGTATAAATGTTCACTCTACTATTTTTTCAAAAACATTTATTAGGAAAAAGTAGGGAAAAAAACACAGCTGATGCAGTTTTGAAAGGTTTCTTTAAGTAGCACCCATCATCAATGTCGCTTATTCATATGAAGGTCAACCCTAAGGATCTGGATTCCAAGTATGCGTACATCCAGGTGACCCACGTGATCCCATTCTTTGACGAGAAAGAATTGCAAGAAAGGAAAACGGACTTTGAGAGATCGCACAACATCCGGCGCTTCATGTTCGAGATGCCCTTCACTCAGACGGGAAAGAGGCAGGGGGGCGTGGCCGAGCAGTGCAAACGGCGCACCGTCCTGACAGGTACACGGTCGGGAGGAGCTCAGCTGGGACTCTTGGGTCGCATCCAGGCATCACCCGCGGACGCCTGCTGCCTACAGCGTTCCCTGTAAGGAGTGAACGAGCTTTAGGTTTGGAAGGGGCCACAGGGCTCACCTCCCCCCTGCCCATTTCCTTTGCACATTTAGGAGGGGCTTGCTTTGTGTAATACTCTGTCCTATTTAATTTCATAGCCTCTATGTGAACGCATTTCCCCTTTTTGGAATCTGATGAAAACAGTGTACTCTCATCTCCCCAGAAAGCTTCTACACACAATTTTAAGTGACCTACAGACCCCTCTGAAATTCCTGTGGACCCCTCTATAGGGCCATGGTCCCCCGGTGAAGGGCCCTGCACACAGCCCTGTCTCATGTCCCTGCAGCCCACAGCTCTACGTGGGCCTGTCCGCTGACTTCAGGCTGAGGGAGTGAGCAAGTGAGTGAATGGCACAGGACGCTGGATCCCTCCCGCCTCACTGCTGACGCCTCACTGCTGACGGAGGTCCGCCGGCCTCAGCCTGAATTCCCCGCCCCCCTCCTCCGTGCCAGGGAGTGCGCTGCGCTCAGGGCTTTCGTTGGCCCCTTTGTCACTGTTTAGTGATGGATAATTTAGTCTCAGAAGTGTGTTTTTCATCATTTTCCAGTTCCTGACAAGGGTAGAACCCTCTGGGAGTGGTTTTTACCATCTTGAAGCAGCCTGACCCATCCAAACTTAGGTCAAGTCAGCAGTGTAGCTGGGGTAAGCTAAAATGAAACACTTTCTGGACATGATAGAGTAGGTGGAGAACCTGCCTGGAGCGCTGAGTGTGTCGGTACCCCCCCCCCCCCCATTTAGGCATGTTTCCAGCCAGAGTGGCCTTAGCTAAGCTGAACAGGACGCTCCCACTGCTGCTCTGGAAGTCTGCTGGGGAGATTCCACGTGGGCACAGAAAGCAAAGCAAAAGGAGGACTGTCAGGACGCTGGATTTCAGGGGAGGCTCAGCTCGCACCGCTGATTCACTTTAAACTACACCTCAATAAAGCTGTTAGCAAAAAAACCCCACAAATGTACAGTATATGGAGCGCTGGTGGTGCAGTAGTTAAGAGCTACAGCCTGCTCCGGCTGCTGACCAAAAGGTCGGCAGTTCTACTCTGTCCTGTAGAGCCACCATGAGTCGGAATCGACTGGACAGCAATGGGTTTGGTTTCGGTTAGAAGGGAACTGAGATAAAAATTAGGGGGAAAAAATTCTACTTTCTTAGTCCCTCCTCCTGCTTTTAGAATAATAACATTTGTAAAGCACCAACAATATCATTCTCACGGTAGCCCCTTTCCCATGTAGAAATGACTTTTTCTAATGCACACCTCAGTAGCAAATTCTTAATAGTTCAGATTTAATAATAAGATGCATTTCTAGGTGGAATCATTTTGTGGACGTTACCAGGTTAGTGCTTATCTCCACAGCTGGGAGGACCTTACTTTTGATCCCTGTCAGTAATGATCGGTGGGCTGTGTCGGGACCGCCAGCATCACCTGGGAACTTGTTAGAAATGAAAATTCTCAGGCCTCACCCCAGACCTACTGAATCACCAGCTGTGGGGGCGGCGTGGCCATATGTATTAACTAGCCTTCCCGGTGATTCCAGTTCACACTCAAGTTTGAGAACTGCTGCTTAAGATAAACCTCGTTCACTGAGGAGTCAAGGTCTGGATTTGTTGTTCTTGTATTATGGTAACGCACTGATTCATACACAGTTACCCTAGGGTGTTTCCCCTGGGCACTTTCCACAAGGGCTGTAGTTCACCATGTTGGTGCAGGTATGTTAGATTAGATAAAGGACATGAACAGAACTGTGTGTGCGCCAGAACAGAAGGGTTCAAAGACTCAGAGTCCACCAGGGAGAGGCACAGTAGGCCCACATGCTGCTGGCTTAGGGAAACAGCCACGGGGCCAAGAACCCGCAGTGTGGGGCAGGGAAGAGCCTGGGCTGGGGAGCCTCACAGACCCAGGTTCAAATCCTCTCTGTGTGGCCTTGGGCTGGTCACTTAACCTCATTGTGCCTCAGTTTCCTCATCTCTGTAAAATGAGAGTTATAATACCCATCTGCCTGCACTGTATAATGTGTGAACTGTAACCAGGAAAGAAAAGGATGCCTTCATTTTGCTAGGAGTTGTGGTTCAGTGGTAGAATTCTCACCTTTTGTGCAGGAGACCCTGGTTTGCCTCCCACGCAGGCACAGCCACCACTCGTCTGACAGTGGAGACTTGCTTGTTGCTGTGATGATGAGTAGACTTCAGGGGAGCGTCCAGATTGTCTTAGTCGAGAAGAAAGCAAGCCCGGTAGTCTACTTCTGAAAAGTCAGCCAATGAAAACCCTTAGCCCACAACAACCCAGTCCCCTTGTTTATGGGGCCACCAGCTTGACAGCAGCTACAACAAACAGTATCCATCATGAGCGCCTCGCCCTTCAAGGTTGACGTGAGCAAAGGGGGTTATGGAAGACCAGAACACAGACGAGATGCAGTCTTTGCCCTGAAAGATCTTAGCATTACTGAAAGGTTTTTACTGTGCAGTATAAAAATGCTAATAAGAAGCCTGTCAACTCTCCGTCAACCTTTAGTTAAAGGTAAACAGACTGGGGCATTCTGAAGACTTTGAACTTGAGAGTTCCCCTTAAGTTATTATTAATCCCTCCGGTTCTTCTTCCATTGCATCAGATGTGACCTTTGGCCTTCCAAGCTGTAGGAGAGCCCTCTCTGGCGTGCCCAGCCAAGGATCACTTTTCCTGGGGAGTTCACAACTGGTAATTGCAATTGTGTGAACATTCAGAAAACCACCCTCTGGGCTCCTCAGGTGTAAAGTTCTCAGTCTGCCCCCCAACATGATCGCCCTCCTTTCCTGGACAGTTGCCATGACGTTTCTTCCTAGTCACTATTTCAAGGCCACCTTAGTCACGTCCACACTCCTGTCTTTTGCCAGCAACTCAGGCTGGAGCCCTGGTAGCACAGTGGTTAAGCGCTCAGGCTGTTAACCAAAAGTCAGCAGTATGAACCCAGTAACTGCTCCTTGGAAACCCTATGGGGCAGTGCTACTCTGTCCTACAGCGTCGCTATGAGTGGGAATCAACTCAATGGCAACGGGTTTCAGGTTGGAACTATTCTTCTGCCCAACGCCTTCTATTCAGTTTAACCAGACCACACACTCAGCCACACCTAACCAGGCATCTCGCCCTGATTCTCCTTCCAAGGACCGCGGACCATCAATGTGGGCCATTAATAACACAGTGGCTTGCCGACTCAGTCACCTCGTTTTCCACCTTCCAGGGTCAGTTTTCCACCTTCCAGGGTCAGTTTTCCACCATAGGCCTCGTTCTTTATCTGTAAAATGGGAGTAATTAGCTTCTTAACAATTTTATTGAGAGGATTAATGAAATAACATGTATAGGGTGCTCAGCCTGCCTGGCCCAGGGTAAGCACTCGGGTATAGCCATTAGCTATGGTTATAATGTGTGACTGATTTTAATACTCATTACAAAGACCATGCAAGCTGGGGAGTAACTGGCACTTGCCCTTCCGCAGCAATCCACTGCTTCCCGTACGTGAAGAAGCGGATCCCTGTCATGTACCAGCACCACACCGACCTGAACCCCATTGAAGTAGCCATCGACGAGATGAGCAAGAAGGTGGCCGAGCTCCGGCAGCTGTGCGCCTCAGCTGAGGTGGACATGATCAAGCTGCAGCTTAAGCTCCAAGGCAGCGTGAGCGTTCAGGTGAGCATCAGCACCCCTGAGCAAGAGGCAAACGCAGGGCAGTAGAGGGGGAGGCTCCTGTGCACCCTGGGAAATTTCAAGACATTCAGACCAGTGAGGCCTAGTTTAGGCCGATCCCTAGGTTTCACCAGGTGGTCCCCAGTTCACCTTCCCCCAGTGTCTTGATGGTTAAATCAGAGGGAGGGTGGGCCAAGGGGACCCCATGCAGCCTCACCCATAAGATCTGTCATTCTCACTAAGCTGTCTGCTAGACACAAGACACATACTAATCTGATTTTTCAGTAATTTAACGAAGTCTAGGTCGCTATGAGTCAGAATCGACTGGATGGCAATGGGTTTTTTTTTTTGTTTGTTTGTTTTTTGTTTTTGTTTTTAGGTCCCTAATTGGAGCTCTGGTGGCGCAGTGGTTAAGCACTCGGCTGCTGGCTAAAAGGTCAGCAGTTCAAACCCACCAGCCGCTCTGTGGGAGAAGGACGTGGCAGTCTGCTCCTGTAAAGATGACAGCCTTGGAGACCCTCTGGGACAGTTCTACTCTGTCCTGTAGGGTCGCTAGGAGTCAGAACCGACTCCACGGCAATGGGTGTAGGTCCCTAACTGGAAGTATTGAGACTCTTCTAAGTATGTAGTGTGACTAGCAATAGATTGTCTTATAACACTGTTGTTTTCTGGTTTCTATGAAAACTATCTGAAAAAGTACCTTAAGTTTCATTCTCTTCATAGTATCTTTTGATTAAATTCTTCATTTAAAATGGCCCAGTTAACCAGTGTGTCCTTTATGGGGAGCACTTTGTGTGTCCTCTTGAGAAATCTGTCCCCCTTCTGAGGTCTTAAAGATGATTGCCCAAGTTTTCCTCCTTTGTGGAGCACTGACGTTGAGATCTACAATCCATCTAGAATTGATTTTTGTGTATGGTGTCAGAAAGGGTTCAAGACACATTTTTCTCTAATTAATGTTCACCATTTATTGACAAGCTCATCCTTGATCTAGGTCCACATTACACAAATGTGTTCAGTTTGTGAAAAATCATCAAGCTGTACCCTTATGGTACATCCACTTTTCTGTCTGTAGATTATATACTTCAATAACAGGTTTTTAAAAAGGTATCATATGGTAAAATGAAATCCTTGACGATTTCACTTCAGTCTTTTCTCCATTTATCATGATGTTGCTTATTGGTCCAGTTGCGAGGATTGTTTTCTTTATGTTGAGGTGTAATCCAGACACTGTAGTGTAGCATGAATTTCAGTAGCCTAAACACCTCAGTACTAAGAGTCCTTGACGTCCAGTTGGGAAGACTTGGGCTCTGATCCCACGTGTTTTTGCTGATTAGCTGTTTGACCTTGAGCAGATCCTTAACTTTTCCAAGCACTTATTTCCTGTTATATAAAATGAACTATCATTAAGTGCCCTGTCTATATCACAGGGTGGTATGATGAAT
This sequence comes from Dugong dugon, assembly GCA_030035585.1. Taxonomy (NCBI): domain Eukaryota; kingdom Metazoa; phylum Chordata; class Mammalia; order Sirenia; family Dugongidae; genus Dugong; species Dugong dugon. Next base: position 5,975,876 of record CM057477.1, read on the forward strand.
ATCAAATGACAGACAACAATGTAAGGTTTATTCAGTGTTTCCTCTTGGGTATGTCACTCGAGAGCAGGAGTCAGACTAATTCACATGAACAGCATCTTTTGCACATGAAAAAAGATAATGGTAATTTTCTTCATAACATGAATTCTTGCTTCTTTGCCTAGGTCAATGCTGGTCCACTGGCATATGCCCGAGCTTTCTTAGATGACACAAACACAAAAAGATATCCTGACAATAAAGTGAAGTTGCTTAAGGAAGTGTTCAGGTAAAGCACACTGAAAATGTCTTTTCTCTTCAAGTATTGATAATTGCTGTGATTATTCAGAAAAGACACACTACCAGATGGACTCATTGTTGGTTCTCAATATGCCTTATCTCAGGCAATTTGTGGAAGCTTGTGGTCAAGCCTTAGCAGTAAATGAACGTCTGATTAAAGAAGACCAATTAGAGTATCAGGAAGAAATGAAGGCCAACTACAGGGAAATGGCAAAAGAGCTTTCTGAAATTATGCACGAGCAGGTAAGCGCCCCACTGGCTCTGGCAACTTGGAGCTCTTCTCCTTTAGGGGACATGCATTAAGTTGGGGTCTTCAGTGCACCCTATGATGATCTAAACCTTTCCACATCCAGAACTTTGACTTTTGAAACGTGATATGGCGTGCCGCATTCATGCTATTCTCTGGCCCAGGTTATCTGGGAAATGGTTAACGAATTGCCCAATCGGTCATGATCTAGAGTAACTAGAAGGCAGTGTCCAGCTTAGCTTAAGGAATTTCTGTTCCATTAAAAAAAAATAGGGTCATTCAATTCCTGGCTATTCGCAGCTGATCTGTTGTGGCTGCTGCTTCTAAATTCCTTGTTGTTATGAGCATCTATCATGACTGCATTGCTGTTATCTGGTTCCTATGTTAATTCCTTTCAGCAGGATTCTGTATGTAGGCTCAGTAGTCATGGGGTGGTGGATACAGAGTATAAAGTGAATGTCAACGAGCAGCATGCACATTATTGCTTTTTGAGGTGCCCATTCCCCTTAACTCATCAACCCTATAGGGTTGCTATGAGTCGGAATCGACGTGATGGCAATGAGTTTGGCTTTTTGGTTTATTCCCCGTAAACTGCAGTCTGCCTTCTTCCGAGCCTCTGTGCCAGATTTTATCATTAATGTTAGCACCTTGATAACACACAACTTGCTCTTTTATATTCCCTATGTTATTTTTCAGTTTTGCAAAAATGGAAACCAGAACCATTTGGGTCATATGATTTAGTTAGGAAATTTCTATTGTAGGAAACTAACTTAAATGTTTGAGCTTTAACTCACTTGCTCTTTTTCTCTTCCATGCTGCCGTGTTCAGATGGGATGGTAATGTCATTTTCAATCTTATTTTTCTGAGCTTTAATCAGATGACTCACACCGAGTCATTGCTGAGGCTTAGTGACTGGCATGATGGCAGTGCATGTGCCAAGGAATGCCATCCTCTTCTAGACATTGAGGAAACTAGAAAAGTCTTTGAGATGTTAAGAGAAACTCTGTCTCCCCCATGAGACCTCCAGATGCCTGTAGAATGGAGAGCTTGATGAGTAGGTGCCAGCCCTGGGCACTAGAAAAGATGGAGCCAGGAACAAAAAATTGTGGGCTGAAAATATTAAACTCTCAGATTGTATGGGCATTTAATACAGTGTGCTGTGCTCTACTGAACTTCTCATCTCAACAACCATGAGGACTGAACTCCTTTCAACCATTAAGCAAAAACGTTTGGGACCTGGGGTAGACTTGCTTTTGGTGTTTCCAAGGAGAGCCTTTGAGTGTGTATGTTCTTCTGAGTTTCTGCCTGGCCAGGGGTCACTGGGTGTGAGAAGATGCTCGTTCAGTAGTCAGAGTTCAGGGTCAGAGTGGCAGCCACGGTATCTTTCCCAGGCTGGAAATCTGTAAAGTCTTGAGTGGTGCAGTGATTAAGAGCTTGGCTTCTAACCAAAAAGGTCAGCAGTTCGAATCCACCGGCCGCTCCTTGGAAACCCTATGGGGCCATTCTACTCTACCCTGTAGGGTAGCTATAAGTCAGAATTGACTTGATGGCAGTGGGTTTGCTTTTTTTGTTTGTTCCTTTTAGAGAAACACAGGTGCTCCAAATTCATTTTAAAAGACTTACCAAGGCATGAGGCTAAGTCCTGTCCAAATCAAGTACATGTAAGCTAGGTCTCTCTCTCATACCTCAATTCCAGTGAACCTAAAAGGCTCTCCACTTACTTAGAAAGGAAGCAAAGCATGTTGTACTTATCACCCTGATCTGAAAATGGTCATTTACTAGGTGAGCTGCCAACAGCCTGTCTCTATAGGCCACCCAAGCAGCACTTAGCGAGAGCCATCTTAGGTTAATAAGCTGTGTGTGTTACGTTAACCGCACTGTTGTGAGAAATGTTGTTTCTGTGTCTCGAGATCTGCCCCCTGGAGGAGAAGTCAAGCATCCTACCGAATTCACTTCACATCTTCAATGCCATCAGCGGGACCCCAACAAGCACAGTGGTTCATGGGATGACCAGTTCTTCTTCAGTGGTGTGACCGCGCCTCGTGGCCTGGGGGTGTGGACTCACCGGATCATTTGCAAACTCAGGATGATTTCCAAAGCCAGTCACTGGGCTCGTGCAAGACACGAGGGCTGAGCATGGGGGAGAGAAAGATAAGGAACTATGTTATTTCATAGCCAATTTTCTATAGACGTAAAAAGAGGGTGCACGTATTTTTTTAAAATCTTGCTGGCAATATTCAGAGTTTTCATTGTGTCTTACGGAGGTGGAATAGGGAGTAAAATGTTCCTCTTCCTTACAGAGCACAGAGCAGTAGTAAAAGAACCGGCCTACAGAAAACACCCGTTCGGGAATGTCCATAGCAGTGACGGGAGCACTGAAATCAAGGCTAAGCTGGAAAATCTTGAAATACTCTTTTTTCCTGTGGCACATTCAGGTTGAATACGAGAACTATTTTTGTGACTAGTTTTTGATGACTAAGGGAATTGACCAATGTAATTTTTTGTACCAGTGAACCAGGAGGTTTAGTGCTTTTATACTTGTTTACATGCATTTAAAAACTAGGAAAGCTTACATGCATTTAAAAACTAGGAAAGCTTAGAAGCTATGAGCTTAAAACTGGTCACGCGGTTTAGAACCAAAGCCTGTATTAGTAAACATAACCATGCTAAAGATGCGAAGGCAGTAAAGTGTTATGTACATATCATTTGTTAATACCGTCTTGGCATTCCATACATACATGAATTACATTTGTATACGTTTGTAATACTCACATCAGCTTCTGCGTTGAGTGTGCAACCAATTCGTGGTGTTCTCAGTATATGCAAAATACATTTGACTTTACTGTTTTATTCTTGTACATAAATAAGTGCAATATGGAGGTGTATACAGTCTTTGCTGTGTTAGGTTTATAAACTGTTTTAAAAATGTCATCCTTTTGCCAAAGTGATGGAGTATGTAATAGTGAATCGTAAGTCCTGTGGTGAATGGTGGTATAATTTAAAGCTTTCACCATGTTATATTTTCTTTGAAGACATTAATTTAGTAATTTTATATTTGGGGAAATAAAGGTTTTTAATTTTATTTAACTGGAATCACTGCCTGCTGTAATTAAACATTCTGTACCACATCTGTATTAAAAATAACATGGCTGATTTTTCGGTAGTGGATACTGGGTATTTATTGTTTGATAGTCCTAAAGGGGAGGAGGGCTACTAAAGTATTTGGGGACGAAATAACATGCAGTCTGTGATTTGCTTTAAAATACTCAAAAAGGGGGGATGGGTAGGTGAAACAAAACATTGGTAATTGTTGAAGCTGAGGCTGGGTACATGAGGGATCATTCTACCAGTTTTTCTGCTTTTATGTATGTCTCTATGATACAGATTTCAAAAGGCAGGGCTGGGGTGAGCTCTTTTGGAGGACTTGGATAAATGTCCTACGGTACTGTGATCAACTCTGAATCGTCCCGGTTATTCCCAAGTACACCCAGACACCTTTTTACCTCTGCCTTTCCCTCTGTGACAGTATCTCCATCGTCTGCCTTACTTGCTTTTGAGATGAACACTCTGGGTGAAGGTGGTCATTTCTTTCTCCTAGCAATGCCTACTCAGCCCCACAGCCTCATAAGCATCACACCTGGGTCAGGTGAGTCTCAGGTACCAAGTGGTCCCAGCAGGTGAGTCAGTTTGATATTCAGCCCCACACAGTTCCAGTGATGGAAGCACAAGGAGTCTCTACAAGAAATGAAACACCAAATTTTCACCAATAACGTGCCCACCCGCATAATGCACTTATGGAAATACTGGGAGTAGGTGTAACGCATGTGTTATTTGCATAAAATAGGGCAGCTGCTTTTCCTGCTAGAAGGGTTTCAAAGGCTGTCTTCTTGCATAACCACTTCAGGAAGGTGTGATGCTGTGAACATCTTGAGCACCCAGAAACCAAGGAGCCTGTGCATCTTTGCAACACCTTCTCTCCATCCACGATCAGGCTGTACTTTACAGATGGAGAAGAGTCCTGGTGACGGGTCAGGGTGACTCACCAGCGGTGCCGGCCCAGCTGCCATCCATCTAGACTTGGAGCTTAAGAAAATTCTCTGTATGGGCTTACCATGAATCTCTGACACCCCAGCCCAGTGTAATAAACCGTAACTGTAACATCAGCAGGGTGGGAATAAGAGTTTGTCTCCTGTGTCACTAAGCTGGATTTCCTAGTCCTAAATGCCTCATAGGAGCCCTGGTGGCGTGGGGGTTAAAGCTCTCGGCCGCTAACCGAAAGGTCAGTGGTTGGAACCCACCAGCTGCTCCTCTGGAGAAAGATGTGGCAGTCTTGCTTCCGTAAAGATTATAGCCTTGGAAACCCTATGGGGCTGTTCTACTCTGTCCTGTAGGGTCACTGTGAGTCAGAATTGACTCGACGGCAATGGGTAAATGCCTCATGGAGAAGCCGTTACATACATCATCACGCAGAAAGATAAATATAAGTCTAGAAAGCTAACTTGGTATCTCACCACTGAACTTATAGAGCAGTTGTACAGATGCCGTGTCAGGTAAGCTGAAGTGTGGAAAGTGGCCGGCACTCGTGTATTAGAGAAGTGGGCCATCTCTAAGGTGAGGACATCTACTATTGACCCTGCATGGAAACAGATTTATATCGTTTACAAACCATTGAATTTAGGTATAAATTTTTAATTTCTATATAAAGTAACACGATCAGCAGTTTCTGGAGGAAAACTTATGTTGAAGTAGCTTTGGAACTAAAACTCCTGTTAGTACCTTATAAAGGGCTATTACCTACCCGGAAATTAATTAAGTCTAGATCTTGTAGTTGCTATTAGCTGCTGTCGAGTCGGCTCTGACTCATGGCGACCTTATGTATAACGGAACGAAATGTTGTTCAGTCCCGCACCATCTTCATGATTAAAAAAAAAAAAAAAACAAGCCCTGGAAACCCTATGTCTGGGCAGTAAGCAGACTGAGGTAGTACCTTGCGCTGGACAAAGCGTCCGAGTAAGAGGGGAGCAAAATGGGAAGATAACTTACAAATGGGGGAAAATAAAAAATCAGAGGGACCTGTTTAACCATTAACAGAATTACTCAGTGGAGAAAATCCAAATGTTTGTTTTCTTCATCAGCATCACACTGCTTGCAGGCTGTTGTTCTCCTTTGGCTCCCGATACATACGAGAACGCTCAAAAAACATGACTGTGATTAGTTGATGCCCCCAGAAAAACAAAAGGATCCGCTCCAAGAAACCTCTGGGGAAACAGGCATACAGCTATCCCAAGCACCATCTCTAGTCATGAGCAGGTTCATTGCATTCAAAGAACATTTGATTTCCACCAGCAGGGGATGGTTTGGATCCACTATGATACATCCACATGGTGCTAAACTGTGTAGCTCTAACAATGGACGAGGATAACTGCGTTCTGCTACAGAGCAAGGCCAGACAAGTGGCACGTGGTTTTCAAGTGCTGAAAGGAACAGTCAACCGAGAATTCTATACCCACTGAAAATATCCCTGAAGAGTGAAGGGGAAACTGAGACATTCTCAAAATAAGGAAGGCTAAGAGAATTTGTCACCAGAAGACCTATCCCAAAAGGATGGCTAAAAGAAGTTCTCTATAAAGCAAATAGTAAAAGGAGGCGGCATCTTAGAACATCAAGAAGGAAGAACATGGTAAGCAAAACTACGGGTAAGCAGGCTTCTCTTCTCTTGAGTTTTCTGTATTATGTTTGACAGTTGAAGCAAAATTATAACATTGATGTGATTCTACACGTACACAGAGAACACATTTAAGACAATTATATTTTAAACGGGAAGGTAAAGGGATGCAAAGTGAGGTAAAACTTCTACGCCGCACTCAAACTCATGAAATGATGACATCAGTAGATGGCGACAAGATATATAAATATGTATGTATATATATATGTATGTATATATGTTTGTGTATGTATATGTCTAGATATATATAATGTAATAACTAGAGAAACCATTTTTAAAGCTGTACAGAGATACACTCAAAAAGAACTAGATAATCAAAATGGAATTTTAAAAAATGTTCAAGTGACCCACAGAAAGACAGAAAAAGGAAAACTAAAAAACCAGAGATAATGACAGAAAACAAAATAAACTGGCAGACTCAAACCCTAACATATCAATAATTACATCAAATATAAATGATCTAAATATACCAATTTAAAAAAAAAAAGATTGACAGAATGGATTATGCTGTCTATAATAAACTCATTTAAAATATAACAATACAGGCAGGTTGAAAGTAAATGGATAGTAAAAGATCATCATGCAAACGTTGATTAAAGGAAAGCAGCAATGACTATACCACTGTAAGATAAAGTAGACTTCAAAGTAAATCACCAGGGACAGAGAGGGACATTACATTATGATAACAGGGTCAATCCACCAAAAAGACAGAACCATCCTAAATGTGTATACACCAAACATCATAGCTGCAAAAAGATATGAACCAAAAATTGATAGAACTGAAAGGAGAAACAGACAAATCCACTATTATAGTTGGAGACGTCAACATCCCTCTCTTTACAATTGTTAGAACAACTAAACAGAAAATCAGTAGGGATATGTAAGAACTCAACACCATCTACCAACATTGCAGAATATACATTCATTTCAAGTGGCCCGCAGAACATACACCAAGACAGACCATGTCCTGGATCACAAAAGATGCCTCAACAATCGAAGAGAATTGAAATTGCAGTGTGTTCTCCAACCACAATGGAATCAAACTAGAAATCAGTAACACAAAGATAACAGGAAAATCTCCAAATACTTGTAAACCAAACACACTTCTAAATGATCCATGAATCAAAAGGGAGTCTCAAGAGTAATCAAAAAACACTGAACTGAATTAAAATGAAAACAGCAATTCAAAATTTGTAGAAAACAGCTAAAACAGTGCTGAGAGGGAAATTTATAGAACTAAATGCATACATTAGGAAAGAAAAAGTTTCACATAAAAAATGTAAGCTCCCACTTCAAGAACCTAGAAAAAGAAGGGCAAAATAAACCCAAAGCAAGCAGAAGGAAGGAAATAATAATCATAAGAGCAGACATCAGTGATATTTAAAACAAAAACATAGAAAATAAATGAAAAAAACAGTTTTTTTTTAAAGATCCATAAAATTGACAAGCTATCAGCAAGACGACAAAAAGAAGAGACACATTACCAGTATCAGGAATGAAATGGGTGTCAAAAACCTAAATGTGCAGAAAAACCACTAAGAATTAGTGTAACAGAATATATTTGTCGTGGGTAGATAGGATTCAAATCCAGCAGCATCAACCTGAACATATCAGGAAGGCACTCCGAAGAGGGGACAGTGAAAGTGGGTTACATAGGTCATTGTCATGTTAATTTCTCAGGAGATAGCATCAACGCACAGTGCAGGGTTTCAGGGTCTGTGGGTTACAGAAACAGTCACCAAGGTCACCTCATACATCCTGAAGCACAGCCTCTAGTCAGACCCTGGAGTTCCTGCTTCTCAAAGCTGGCTGCACATAGATAATTTTCCAAAAGAACCCAATGCCTAAGGCAAAACAGTCTCAGCTAAGCTGCTTACTAGGCTGTGGTTTGACTTGAAGGTGGCTTTAGGGAACCAGTTTCCTCAGAGACTCTTGATATGTCCTTCAAAAGGACACCTAAGGGCGAATGGCCTGGGTGGGTCACCCCAATTGCATGAACCCAGAAATCTGGATTCCAGGAGAATTAAAATGTTTTTGTCACAGGGTATCACTACAAACCCTGCAGACATCAAGAAGATAATACGGGAATACGGTAAACAACTCTAAATGCATGAATTTGACAACTTAGACTGGACCAATTCCTTCAAATTTAAACCACCACAACTCACCTAATATGAAATACGTAATTTGAATAGCCCTATAACTATTAAGGAGCCCTGGTGGTGCAGTGTTAAGAGCTGGGCTGGTAACAAAAAGGTTGGCAGTTCTACTATGTCCTATAGGGTCACTGAGTCAGAATCAGCTCAACGGCGAGTTTGTTTTTTTTTTTTTTTTTTTGGTTTATAACTATTAAGGAAAATGAATTCATAATTTTAAAACTCCAAAAGAAAAATCACTGAGTTGCAACCTTAAAAATGTTTAAAATGGCAAACTTTGTTATATATATTTTACCACAATAATAATAATAAAACTCCTAAAAAAGAAATTTCTAGGCCCAGATGGCTTCACTGGAGAAGTCTATCAAACATTTAAAGAAGAATTTAACACCAATTCTACACAATCTCTTCCAGAAAATAGAAGACAAGGGAATACTGCCTGATTAATTTTATGAAGATAATATTACCCTGATACACAAACCAGACACAGTTAAAAAAAAAAAAAGTGACCCATATCCCTTCATAAATATAGATGCAAAATTAGTAAATTATTAGCAAATAGAATTGAGCAATATATAAAAAGAATTAAACATCATGACCAGATTGGGTTTATTCCAGAGATACAAGACTGGTTCAATATTCAAAAATCAATCAATGTAATTTTTATGGAAGCAGATCACCAGGTCTTTCTCCCACAGGGCTGCTGGGTGGGTTGGAACCACCAACGTTTCGGTTAGCAGCCCAGTGCTTAACTGTTGTGCCACCAGGGCTCCTTTCTATTATATAACATTCTTAAAATTACAGGCTGCAGAAGAAAAACCACGATTATATTAATTAATACAGAAAAAACATTTGACAGTATTCAACACTCATTCATTATAAAGAACATACAGAAAAACTAGGAATGAAGGGGACCATCCTCAACTTCATAAAGAGCATCTACAGCAAAGCTACGGCTAATTTTTATAAGGTTTTTATCAAATGGTGCTGGGGCAATTGGACATCTATAGGCAAAAAAAAAAAAAAAAAAAAATGACCTAAGTCTCACACCTCATACAAAAATTAACACAAGACAAATCACAGACTTAAATGTAAAATATAAAACTTTTAGAAGAAATCACAGGAGAAAATCTTTGTGATATAAGGCTAATAAAAAGTTCTTAGACTTGACATTAAAAGCATGATCTATGAATGGAAAATTTGATAACATTCTGCGAAAGCCCTATGAAGAGGGTAAAAAGACGAACTATGGAGTAGGGGAAGATATTTTCAAACTATGTATTTGATAAAGGACTAGTATCCAGAATACATAAAGAGCAACTCCAAAACTCAACAGTTAAAATAAGCCAATTAGAACATGGACAAAAGACATGAGCAGACTACTGAAGAGGATATACAGATGACAAGCACGTGGAGAGATACTCAACATTAGCCATTAGGGACATGCAAATTTAAACCATAATGAGAAATCACTTCACACCTATCAGAATGGCCAAAATAAAAAATAGTGATAAAACCAAATGCTGGGGAGGATAGAAACTGGCTCACTCATAAGTTGTTGGTGGAAATGTAGAATGGCACAGCTACTCTGCAAAACAATTTGGCAGTTTCTTAAAAAACTGAACATGAAACTACCATATGACCTAGCAATCGCAATTCTGGGCGTTCATCCCAGGATACATCCAAGAATTACGTTTACATGAATGTTCACAGCAGTTTTATTTATAATAGCCCCAAACTGGAAACAACCCAGATGCCCTTCAATAGGTTAGTGGTTAAACTGTTGTACATCCATTTTATGGCATACTATCAGCAATAAAAAGGAATAAATTATTGATACACACAACTTGTTATCAGGAAGGACCCATCCCTGGAGAAGGACATCATGCTTGGTAAAGTAGAGGGTCAGCGAAAAAGAGGAAGACCCTCAATAGGATGGATTGACACAGTGGCTGCCACAATGGGCTCAAACATAGCATCAATTGTGAGGATGGTGCAGGACCGGGCAAGGTTTTGTTCTGTTGTACATAGGGTCACTATGACTGACTTGATGGCATCAAACAACAAAAACAACACACAACTTGAATAAATCTCCACAGAATTATGCTGAGCGAAAAGGTCAATCCCAGAAGTTCATACTGTATGATTCCATTTATATGTTGTTGTGTGCCGTCAAATTGATTCCAACTCATGGCAACCCCACGTGACGGAGTAGAACTTCCCCAGAAGGTTTTCTAGGCAGTAATCTTTACGGAAGGAAACCGCCAGGTCTTTCTCCTGCGGAGCCACTGGCTGGGTTCGAACTGCCAACCTTTTGGCTGGCAGCGCAGTGCTTAACTGTTGCACCACAGGGCTCCTTTCCATTATATAACATTCCTGAACTATAGAAATGGGGAACAGATTAGTGGGTGCCAGGGGCTGGAGGAGGGGGAGTAGGGGCAGGATGGAAGTGGGTGCCGTAAAAGGACAACATGGGGGACCCTTGCTGGGACAGAAATGCTCTGTATCTTGACTGTATCAATGTCAACATGCTGGTTGTGATATTGTCCTACAGCTTTGCACTATGTTGCCACTGGGGGAGACTGGGCAAAGGGTACATGGGATCTCTGTACGACAACTGCCTGAGACGCAGCTATCTCAGAATGAAAATTTTAATTTAAAAAAGTAAGACTCGGGACACGTCAACCAGTTGCACTGTACAGGCCTGATTTGGATCCTGGTTTGAACAAACTGCTAACACACACACACACACACACACACACACACGATACATGCAGGGGTATATGAGTAAGGGCTTCATTTCAGAATATTAAGGAATTATGTTCACTTTCGAGTGTGATATTGGTATTGTAGTTGTGTGTTTTAAAACTGGCCCTTATCTATTAGTGATACATATTTAACTGTACAAGTAAAATGATATGATGTTAGGAATTTGCTTCAAAATAACCAGGGAGGGTGAATGTGTGAGGAGTTGGCCAGGAGTTGCTAATTACTGAAGCTGGGTCATGGGTACATGGGGCTCATTATACTACCCTTTCCACTTCTGTGTATGCTTGATGTGTTTCTATAATGAAAATACATTTTAAAAAAAAAATCTTTAACATGCCAATTTTCCAGCATCACTTCAATTATATTTTTCCTTCAGAGCAGGATTTCAAACTCTAACATACATCAGATGTACCTAGAGAAGAGCTTGTTGAAATTGTGGACTCCAGAGCCACAAGCTCAGATATATGATTCAGTGAGTCCTGGGCGATGTCCAGAAAACTGGAACTTTAAGGAGCATCTCAAATGTTTGCTTGAACACCACAGTTGGAGAAACCACACTTGCAGAAGAGTTAAACAGAACAAAGGGAAAAGTGCAATTATATGTTTATGCAGACGATCACTGCATTGGGCAAATCTGCTGCAAAAGATCTCTTAAAAGTTTTAAAAAGCAAAGACATCACTCTGAGGACTAAGGTGTGCCTGGCCCAAGCCACAGTCTTTTCAGTAGCCTCGTATGCACGCAAAAGCTGGACAATAAAAAAGGAAGAGAGAAGAAGAACTGATGCGTTTGAACTGTGGTGTTGTGAAAAATACTGAATATACCATGGACTGCAAGAAGAACAAACAAATCAGTCTCAGAAGAAATACAACCAGAATGCTCTTTAGAAGCAAGACTGGCAAGATGGGCTCACTTACTTTGGACACATTATCAGGAAAGACCAATCGCTGGAAATGGACATCGTGTTTGGTAAAGTGACGGGTCAGTGAAGGTGAGGGAAACCCTCAATGAGGTGGATTGACAAAGTGGCCAAAACAATGGGCTCAAACATACCAAGATTACGAGGATGGTGCAGGACCAGACACATTTCATTCTGTTAAATATAAGGTCCACTAGGAGTCGCAGCCAACTCAATGGCAACAACAACAATCATGTAACCTGTGTGTTTTCTAATATGAGTAAAGCATTACAAAACGCTTTCTCTTTCCTAAACCTGGTTTCCTATTCTAGGATCATATTTCTCTGGAACCAGGATGAAGGGGGTTGTCAGCTCTGTAACCAGACAACACTGGTAATGTACTGATAGCTGTGACTTCTCATTGAGTAATGGCTTCTGGACTGGGATGTTGGTGAATAAATTAAAATACTTGGTGGGAAGCCCCATCTTTGAGCTTCCCTGAATATGAGGCTACTCTGATACCTGGGTGTGTGCGGGGATCCCTGGAAGCTAAGCCCATAGGCTGTTAAAAAGAGATACTGGCTCTAAGGCATGACACCAAAGTGTGGGTAACAAAGACAAAATAGATAAATGGGATCTCATCAAAATTAAAAACTTACGTACATCAAGGGACTTTGTTAACAAAATGAAGAGACAACGTACAGAATGGGAGAAGATTTGGGGGAACTATATAATAGGCAAAGGTCTAATATGCAGAATGCATAAACTCCTACAACTTAACAAGAAAAAGACAAAACAACCCAACTGAAAATGGGCAAAGGACCTGAACTGACATTTTACCAAAGAGGATATTCAAATGGCAAACAGACACAGGAAAAGATGCTCAAATTAAAATAAAATAAAATAAATGTTGGTGAGGATATGGAGAAATTAAAACTCTTTTTCCATTGCTGGTGGGCTTGCAGAATGGTATGGCTGTTGTGGAAAATAGTGTGATGGTTCCTCTAAAAACTAAAAATAGAACTACCATATGACCCAGCAATCCCACCCCTAGGTATATACCCTGGGACTTGAGGACAGCAACGTGAATAGACACTTGTACACCGATGTTCATTGCAGCACTATTCACAATAGCCAAAATGTGGGAACAACCAAAATGTCCATCAGTGGATAACTGGATAAACAAAATGTGGTGCATACATACAATGGACTACTATGCAACCAGGAAGAGAAATGAACTCCTGCCATGCACTACAACACGGATGAACCTTGACGACATTATTTTAAGTGAAATAATTCAATCACAAAAAGGCAAATACTGTATGATCTCACTTATATAAAATGACAATATATAAGCAAATATATAGAGACCAGAGTTTGTGGGTGGTTACCAGGGGTGGGAGGGAGGGAGAAGGGAAACAGTTTCTGTTTGTGGTGAGGGAAATTTGGCACAGATTAAGGGTAAAGGTTGCACACCTTATTAATGTCACTGATATCACTAAAACCTACTTCTGAAATATGCTGGAAATGACAAACATTGTGTAATACGTATTTTAAAAGAGAAAGAGCAGCCTCTGATGTTGCTCATGTAAAACCCTAACAACTCATGGAATTTTTTTTTTTTTTTTTTTTCCCGGTTTGGAGGTTTAGGGTTGTGTTCTCATGGAACATCTCAGTCAATTGGCCTGATGCTGTTTCTCAATGCTTCTGTTCTACTTCCTAGTTCATTGTGTAGTGTCTGGTGTCTTAAAAGCTTTCAAGCAGCCATCCAAGGGACAACAATAGGTCTCCATATACCTGGAGCAAGAGAGGAAGAAGGAGAGTCAGGAATAGGAGAAGGAAATGCTGCCACCGTGGCCATGTGACCAGAAGAACTAGATGGTGCCCAACTACCATTACTGAATGGATCCAAGATTCTGTATAAGCCTTATCAAAACGGGGGAAAAAAAGGAACAGAATTGTAAATTCTTAATGGATCTACACTTTATGGAGCACCTGTCTAACTACTGCCCTGAGATAATCTTTAAACCTCAAACCAAAACTTCTCTGTAAGTCGGCTTTGAACCAAACAATAGTTAAGCCTAATTAGTAAAGTATGTCTGCCTTGCGCGTTGTGCTCTCTCAAAGATTTATCTACGTGGGATCAGACTGACAGCAGCATCTCAAAAGGTTAGATGAGAAGTTTAGGGGGCAAGTGTTTATGGCAATGGTGGTGGAATAATTTGGAAAGGATAGCAAGAACGGTCACACAACCTGAAGAATGTAAATGACGTCAATGCATATTGTACAAGTAGAATTTGTTGACATGGTGTATCCTTTGCCATGTATATTTTCACAAAAAATAAAATTAAAGAGAGACATCGGCTTGTGGCTTTCAGGTGGGGTTCCATTCATGTGGTCTCTTCCCCCCACACCTGGGCTGTGAAGTGGGGCTGAAGAATAGCCCTGGACATCAGAGATGTCCACAGGTGACACACTGGATGCTGAGGCTGCGTTTCCTGTCCTGTCTCCTGCACGGCCCAGGGAGCTTACTGCCAGGATGGCCATTACGTCCTGTCAGTAGGATTGTCTTGCTGAACCAAGATAGCAACTCATGCTCCTCACTGTATGTGACTGTGTCCACTTAAAGGCAGAAGCACAAATCCGTGTCAGATGTACAGTTTAATGCCACTTTAAGCAGTGAGCCTCACAATGGTCGGAAGATAATAGGGTTATCTTTTACTGACTTGATTTCTTGTCGTCTCCCTCTTAACCAGAAGCATTTTCTCATTGTCACGTGTGACTTTGTTCCATGCAGACGCATCTGGAGCTGTTTCCCGTGAGCACAGACATGCACCGTGGCCATCTCTGCTGATGCAGACGTGTGTGCTTGTCATTCGCTCGGTACTAACAATATATTTTACAATAGGGTCAGCGTCACCTGATGCAGGAAGTCTCTGTGACATGCTGGCCCAAAAGCCCAACCCCCAAGTACTGTTGCCACCCGCACTCAGACTCCCCTGGGCCAAATTCCCATCTTTTCCCATTCACTTCTTGACCAGTTGATGGAATCAGAAGTTGTACTCTTAAAGAATCTGAGCCCTGGTGGCACAGCAGTTAAAAGTGCTCCGCTGCTAATGAAAAAGTTGATGGTTCGAACTCACCCCAGGGACTCCTCAGGAGATAGACCTAGCGATCAGGTTCTGTGAAGATTACAGCTTTGGAAACCCTATGGGGCAGTTCTGCCCTGTCACACGGGGTCCCTATGAGTAGAAAATCGACAGCACCCAACAACGACAATAATTGCTTAGTATTAACAGAAAACAACCACCTGTTTATTACCTGGTGTGACAGGCAGAATAATGCACACTCCTCCCCTGAAGATGTCCAAGTCCTAATCCTGTGAATTTGTGAATGTGTTACCTTATATGGCAAAAGGGATATATAATCTCAAGATGGGAGATTATCCTGGATTACTGGGGGGCCCGATATAATCAGAGTCCTTCTAAGAGAGATGCAGAAGGAATCAGAGTCGGGGGAGAAGGCACTGTGATTACAGAAGCAGAGACAGCAGTGATGTGCTCTGAAGATGAAGGAAGGGTCATGAGCCAAGGAATGCAGGCAGTCTCCAGAAGCTGGAAAAGGCATGGAAATAAGTTCTCCCTAGAGCCGCTAGAAGGAACCAGCCCTGCCAACACCTTGATTTTAGCACAGTGAAACTCATTTCAGACTTCTGACCTCCAGAAACGTAAGATGACAAATCTGTGCTGCTTTAAGTCACCAAGTTTGTGGAACTGGTTACAGTAGTAATAGAAACTAACACACCTGGTATGTGCTCACTTTGAATTATAACCAGCAAGTTACATGACCACCACTTTCTTAGATGATAGACTCCATGAGACCACCTTTCCTTTCTGAGATGATAGATTCCATGAGACCACCTTTCCTTTCTGAGATGATAGATTCCATGAGACCACCTTTCCTTTCTGAGATTCCCCAGGCTGCTCCATGGGGCTTTGCTGGCCTTCAGCTGTGTCCCCTCTCACTCCAGCCCTATCTCTTCTGTCCAGGAGCATCACCCCAGAAGACACAGATGACATCTGTTCTAAGAAAACTCCAGCATAGACCTGGATGGCAGAACTCAGTGCAACTCTCCAGAATTCAGACCAAGGTAAAAAGAAAAAAAACCTGTTGCCGTTGAGTCGACTCTGACTCACAGTGACCCTACAGGACAGAGCAGAACGGCCCCATGGGGTTTCCAAAGCTGTAATCTTTAGGGGAGCAGACTGCCACATTCTTCTCCCGCAGAGAGGCTGGTGGGTTCCAACCATTGACCTTTCAGTTAACAGCTGAGCACTTTAACCACTGCACCACCAGGGCTCCTTGGTTTTATATCAAACCAGACCAAACCAAACCCATTGCCACTGAGTCAATTCTGACTCACAGCAACCCTACAGGACAGAGCAGAACTGCCCCATAGGGTTTCCAAAGCTGTAATCTTTATGGGAGCAGACTGCCACATCTTTCTCCCACAGAGAGGCTGGTAGGTTCTAACCATCGACCTTTCAGTTTGCAGCTGAACACTTTAATCACTGTACCACCACGGCTCTTTGGTTTTAAATCAAATGAAACCAAACCAAACCCACTGCCACTGAGTCGATTCTAACTTACAGTGACCCTACAGGACAGAGCAGAACTGCCCCATAGGGTTTCCAAGGAGCACCTGGTGGATACGAACTGTCCACCGTTTGGTCAGCAGCTGAGCTCTTAACCACTGCGCCACCCAGGGCTCCAATTTTACATCAGTGAGCTCTTGCTGTCTATGTTATTTTTCAGCCTTTCATGACAGTGACTATAAATCTAAATGAGCCACTGAACTAGAAGGATGGCATTCCATTGTGCAGATGAACAATAATTTTTCCATCAATCCAGTTTTGTGCACCTTTTGGATTTGTCAGCAAAGATATGAAGAGTATCCTTCACTCAACCTGTACTTGTTGAGTGTCTACATTGCCAGCCAATTGTTTTACCCTCTAGGGATTCGGCCATGATCGAAACAAAGTCCCGCCCCTGTGGACCTTGTTCTAGTAAACATTTAATATACCAGCTGGTGCCATGATGTAAAACAAAGCAGAGTGCAGGAGAGAAGGAGTGTCGGGGGTACAGGTGACTGGTTAATAAATGGTGCTCAAGGAAGCCCTCTCTGAACCCGACATTCAAGCAGAGAGCCAAGAGATAAGACTTGAGCAACTGAGGGGAAGGGCATTTAAGGTAAAGGGCAAAGAGATGTGTGTGGCATATTCACAGACCACAAGGGGGCCTTGGTGGCTGATGCAGAATGAGCCACAGAAGAAGGGAGGAGGTAAGGGCAGAAAGAACAAGAGCTATGTCCTGGAGGGGCCCACTGGCCATGGTCAAGAATTCACATTTTATGCTAAAATCAGAAACAATCCTAGCAGAGAAACCAAAAGCGCAAGCAGCAAAAGACAAAACAGATAAACTGGACATTATGAAAAATTTTTGCGCATCAAAGCGCTTTATCAACAAAGCAAAGAGACAACCTACAGATTGGGAGAAAATTCTGGGGAACCATATGTATAATGAGAGTTTAATATCCAGGATGTATAAAGAGATTCTACAACTAACAACAAAAAGACAAGCAATCCAACCAAAAAATGGGCAAAGGAATTGAATAGACATTTCTCCAAAGAAGAAATACAAAGAATCACATGAAGTACAGAAACAGATGCTCAACATCATTATAGTCGTTAAAACTAACAACCAACCCACTGCCGCTGGATCGATTCTGCCTTATAGCGAACTGACAGGACAGAGCAGAACTGCCCTGTAGGGTTTCCAAGGAGCGGCTGGTGGATTCAAACTGCCAATCTTTTGGTTAGTAGCTGAGCTCTTAGCCACTGCGCCACCAGGGATCCGTTAGTCATTAGGGAGATGGCAAATCAAAACCACAATGAGATATCACTTTACCCCTGCTAGGGTGGCTATCTGTCTTGGAGGAAATACAGCCAGAATGCTCCTTAGAAGCAAGGATGGTGAGACTTTGCTTCACGTACTTTGGACATGTTATCAGGAGGGACCAGTCCCTGGAGAAGGACAGCATGCTTGGTAAAGTAGAGGGTCAGTGAAAAAGAGGAAGACCCTCAATGCGATGGACTGACACAGTGGCTGCAACAATGGGCCCCAACATAGCAACAACAGATAGCGTGGATGACGCAGGACCGGGCAGCGTTTCTTTCTGTCGTACGTAGGGTCACTGTGAGTCAGAATCCACTCGATGGCACCTAACAACAACAGGATGGCTGTGATCAGAAAAACAGAAACAACAGCTGTTGGCAAGGATGTGGGGAAAGTGGGACCCTCATCCTTTACTAGTGGGAATGCAAAATGGTTCAGCCACTGTGGAAAACAGTTTGGTGGTTCCTCAAAAAAGTTAAGCATAAAAACAATTCCTGAGGCCAACTCTTCAGACAAAGATTGGACTGGACTGTGGGACATAAAATGATACTCATGAAGAGTGTGCTTCTTAGCTCAAGTAGATACATGAGACTAAATGCGCAGCTTCTATCTGGAGGTGAGATGAGAAGGCAGAGAGGGTCAGGAGCTGGCTGAATGGACACGGGAAATCAGGGGTGGAAAGGAGGAGTGTGCTGTCACAGTATAGGGAGAGTAATTAGGGTCACATAACAGTGTATGTATAAATTTTCGTATGAGAGGCTGACTTGAACTGTAAACTTTCACTTAAACTACAACAATAAAAAAATAAAAGTAAAAAAGCTAAACATAGAACTACTATATGACCCAGCAATCCCAATCCTAGGTATATACCCAAAAGAACTGAAAGCAAGAACACAAACAGATACTTGTGCATCAATGTTCCCTGCAGCGCTATTCACAACAGCCAAAGGCAGAAACGACCTAGATGTCCATCAACAGACGACTGGCTAAACAAAACGTGGCACATAGATACTATGGAATACTACTCAGCCGTAAGGAGAAATGAAGTCCTGATACGTGCTACAACATGGATGAACCTTGAAAACCTTATGCAGAGCAAAATCAGTCAGTCACGAAAGGACAAATCTTGTATGATCCCACTTATGTGAAACAGGCAAATGTACAGAGACCAGAGTTTATTAGTGGTTACTAGTGGGGGCGGGGGTGGGGGTGCGGGGAGGGACTGAGCTCCTGTTAACGGTGGTAGAATAATCTGGGAAAGGAGAGTGATGCTGGTTGCACAAAATGAACATAGTCAATGTCACTAAATTATACATGTGAAAAATGTTAGATTGCCCCAATCAAAAACTGGGCAAAGGACATGAGCAGACACTTCACCAAAGAGAACATTCAAATGGCCAACACACCCATGAAAAAATGCCCATCATTAGCCATTGAGAACCAAAAAAAAAAAAATTGCTGTTGAGTCGATTCCAACTCATAGCAACCCTACAGGGCAGAGTAGAACTGCCTCATAGGGTTTCAAAGGAGCGGCTGGTAGATTTGAACTGCCCACCTTTTGGTTAGCAGCTGATCTCTTAACCCCTGCACCTCCAGGGCTCCAAAAAACCAAACCCGGTGCTGTGGCCCCATAGAACAGAGTAGAACTGCCGCATAGGGTTTCCAAAGCTGTAATCTTTACAGGAGCAAACTGCCACATCTTTCTCCTGCAGAGCAGCTGGTGGTTTCGAACCACTGACCTTTCAGTTAGCAGTGATCGCTTTAGCCACTGCACCACCAGGGCCATCAGAGAAATGCAAATCAAAACACTATATAGATACCATTTCACTCCCCCTAGAGCGGTCAAAATAAAAAAACGTTTAAAAAAGGAGAATAACAAGTGTCGGGGGGGGGAGGGGATGTGGAGAGATTGGAATCCTCACCCATTGCTGGTGGGAAAGGTGCAGCCACTGTGGAAAACAGCCTGGCAATTTCTCAGAAAAACAAAAAAAACTAGAGGTAGAGCTGCCATATGACCCAGCAATTCCACTCCTAGGTACATACCCTAGGGATCTAATTGAAGTGACATGAATAGACATACGCACACCTATGTTCGTCACAGCACTGTTCACAGTACGAAAAAGACGAGAACAACTTAAAGTGCCCATCAGTGGATGAAAGGGTAAGTAAAATGTAGTACGTGCATGCAATGGAATATTACTCAGCGATAAAGAAAAATGAGCTCCCAAAACATCTTGGCACATGGATGAACCTGGAGGACATTAGGTTGAGTGAAATAAATCAATCACAAAAAAGCAAATATTGTATGTTCTCACTTTTATGAAATGACATGAATAAGTAAATATGTGCTATGAGTTGGAAGCCACTCAACAACAACAACGTTCATTAGTGGTGACCAGGGATGCGGGAGGGGTTCACCCTCTAGATAGCAGACACTTGCAGTTTTTGCTGATGGGAAGGGTTAACACCGAATGAGGGTGAGTGTCCACAGCTTGACAAAGGTAAACAATGTTACCAAAAAGTATACAAGAAAAAAAAGACCTACTGGTAATTGCTATGGCATATATAATTTTGAACTAACAGTAAAAACAAACAAAAAAAATACATATGCAGGTAGATGCGCATGTACGGAGGCATATATGTATATAAATAAAAAAATACCAAACCTGTTGTCATCGAGTCAATTCTGACTCATAGCGACCCTATAGGATAGAGGAGAACTGCCAAATAGGGTTTCCAAGGAGCAGCCGGTGGATTGGAACTGCTAACCCTTTTGGTTAGCAGCCGAATGCTTAACCACTGTGCCACCAGGGCTCCTATATGTGTATACATAGGTGTGCGTGTGTGTGTGTGTGTGTGTGTGTGTGTGTGTGTGTGTGTGTGTGTGTGTGTGTATATGCGCATCTATGTGACTGTATGTACATATATTCAAATACATAATACAGTGCATAGGGGGCACAGTTACAGATACTTCTTAGACATAACCAGACACCTCAAGGGATTGGATTTCTGGGTTTGAAGGATTAGGACCATAGTCTCGTGGGGCATCTCAGTGACTTGGCATAATATAGTTCATAAAGTTATAGTCTACATCCTAGCTTTGTGGGTAGTGTCTGAGGTCTTAAAAGCTTGTAAGTGGCCATCTAAGATACAACTATTGGTCTCTACCTGTTCAGAGCAAAAGAGAAAGAAGAAAACCAAAGACTCAGAAAAGAAACTCGCTACAGGACAGTCTACTCAAACCATGGCCTTATCTGCCGTGAGACCAGAAGAACTAGGTGTTGTGGGCTACCACTACTGACTGTTCTGATCAGGGCCCCAATAGATGGACCCTGATAGAATGGGACAAAAATGTGGAAAAGAACCTCAAATTCCTTTTAAAAAAAATCCAGACCTACTGAACTGGTTGAGACTGGAGGACTCCCTGAGATTATTGCCCTGAGATACCCTTCAAGCCCTGAACTGAAACTAACCTTGAGGTCACCTTGTGGCTAAATAACAAATAGGCTAAAAAAATAATGAATATCACCCAAAATTACTGTGCTCCGTTAAAAAATAACCTATGTGAGACTAAATGATCAACAAAATTACATTAAAACAAAGATGAGACTTTAATGGGCCAGGGAAACTAGATTAATGGAAACAGAACAACCAGAATGGAAATAATGAGAATGCTCACACATTGTGAAAAATGTAACCAATGTCACTGAACAACCTGAATAGAAATTGCTGAATGGGAACCTAACTGCTGTGTAAACCTCCACCGAAAACAGAATCAAATAGAATTTTTTTTTAAATGTTAAGTAAGCAAATTTTTATCTATCTTTTTTACCATACAATAATTTAAAAATAATAATATTCTGGGAGAGATCTTAAGTGGGTTGACAGTGGGTGGTGACAGAGTAGGAGATGAGAAGTCATTGGATTCTGAATATATACTGAAGGTAGAGGTGACAGGATTTGCTATCAGACTCCCAGAGGGGACGCCCAAGTTTTTAGTCTCAACTACTGCATGAATATTAAAAAAAAAAAAAACCAAACCTGTTGCCACTGAGTCAATTCAGACTCATAGAGACCCTATAGAACAGAGTGGAACTGCCCCATAGGGTTTCCAAGGAGCAGATGGTAGATTTGAACTGCCAACCAGATCAGCCCAATGTCCAGCAAGGTCTGGGGCTTGTCAGCTGCACAAACATTGGACGAGGGACTTGAGCACGAAAACCATGAGCATTCTCTTTCCCTGTCCCACACAGGACGTGAGCAAATTCATTTCTCACTCTCAGTATCTCCACTGACATCACCTATATCATCTTCTGTCTCACAGGGTGGGGGGAGTTACATGGGTATGAGACGGGACCCCATTCCACGGGATTATCAACAGTCAGAAGGGATGACCTCCTCCTGTTTAGAAGAAGAACAATAGTTCCTTCAAGTCTCTGTCAATTAGAACGTGCTCCCACTGGTTGAGATGGGGGTGGTGGCACCTACAGGTGTGCTGGTGGGAAGTCACCTGGAATTTACTGTGAGCTTTCTGTGCCTTGTAAACGGAACCCGTAAAGGGGAAGAAATGAGGCTGAATTGCAGGTGTTAGAAATTGGGGCACCATCCCCCAGAAATCAATGCCCAACCCACCATGAGGATGCGGAAATCATCAGGCTTGCAGAAGTTGAGAAAGAAACCAGTAATTAGCCTCTTTGGACACAAGACATTGAGCTGAGCTCTGAAAGCTGCTCAACAGAGGAAGGTGTGTCACTCAAGAGGGCATCCAAAGGCTCTGTCCCGGGCAAACCTTGTTCCGGGCCTACCCGACCCATCAGCTCAGAGGCTGAACAGGCTTGTGGCATCCTCCTTGCAACAGCTGGTCAATTTGCTTAAGTATCAGCCCTCACTTCTCCTAACTGACCTCCTAGTGTTAGCACTTTACAGACATTGCTTTTAATCCTCACAACAATCCCATTAGGTAGGAGGTGGTTTTCATATGAAGATATCATATCTCAGAGACATGGAGGAAATTGCCCAAGGTCACCCAGCAGCTGGTGGCACTGGGATTCTAATTGAAATTTGTCTGACCCTGGAGCATGGTCAGCAGTTGGCTCAGGAGGACTATTCCTGGCCAGCGTGGATGCTGAGGGCCACCTAGCACCATGGGCCCCTGCAGAGACTATTGTCCACATGAGGAGGTGGAGGACAAGATTCCCAGATATGAGGGAAGACAGAGCAACGGCTTCCCCAGGGACGTGTAGAGAGAGACAGCCAGGAGCCTCAGAGGGACAGCAGTTTGAACAAAAAGCTTCACCAAACCAGGACACAGGTGAGGACAGCAAGTCACTGGAGGAACTAACCCATGCTCTGAAACCAAGATTGGGAAATAATAACGTCACCATTGATTCTGGCAGTCTGGTTTGACTGGTTCTTCACAACGTGCTTGCTAGGGGTGGAGGAACATGACATGGGCCATGCTGCCTGGTGAACTACTTTCCACCTTTCCTGACGGGGATCGGACCCATCCCAGCAGGCCTCCATGGAAACGCTCAAAGGCATCACGCTAGGCTGTAACACTTTGTTCTGTTGTACATAAGGTCACCGCCATTAGTCAGAGCCAACTCACCAGTAACTAACAAGCCAATGCTGCCACATTAGAACCATCATCAATGACCCTTTAGGTGCTGGGCACAGGTTACCGCCACTCCACTAAAGCCTTTCTCGACAAGTTCTCCGATGCCTTTCATGTTGCAAAATCCCTGTTCAATCTTCAGTCCTCACGTTGCCTGACCCACCAGCAGCGTTGGACACAAATGATCTCTCCTTCTCCGTAATACACTGTCTTCACTTGGCTTCCAGAGGACAGCCCTATCAACAACGTGTTGACACAATTCACCCAACCCTCTTCCTGGTACCTCACTGGTGTCTTCTTCTCAGATGGCCTTGCTGTTCTCGGGGTTTGGTTTGGTTTTTTCAGAGTGCCCTAAGGCTCCACACTTATCACTTCTTTTGTTCGCCTTGGCTAGCTCCTTAGTGATCTTGTCTGGTCTCATGTATACGCTGATGACTTCGAAATTTACATCTCCAGCTCAGACTCTCCTCCAAAATCTAGACTTTCGTGTATCTACCTATTTGATAACTCCACTAGGAAACTGATTTATAATCTGAAACTCTACTTGTGCAAAGACAAAATATTCAGCATGCCCTCCAGCCTGCTCCACCTGAAGGCTTTCTTGTCCCATGTGATGGCACCGCCATATTAAAATGAGGTATGTAAAAAGAAAAGTGGGCTTTACCCTGGTGGTACAGTGGTTAAGAGCTTGGCTGCCAACCAAAAGTCAGCAGTTCGAATTCACCAGTTGTTCCTTGGAAACCCAAACAACAACCTGGCCCTAACCAAAAACCAAACCCCTTGTAGTCAAGTCGATTCTGACTCATAGTGACCCCATGTGACAGAGTAGGGCTGCCTCATAGGGTTTTTTAGGCTGTAATCTTTACAGGAGCAGATTGCCAGGTCTTTCTCCCACAGAGCCACAGGTAGATTCGAACCGCTGACCTTTCAGTTAGCAGTCAAGTGTTTAACCATTGCACCAGAGCCAGGTTGTTGTTGTTGTCGTTAGGTGCCGTTGAGTCGGTTCCAGCTCGTAGCGACCCCACGTACATCGGAACGAATGCTGCCCGGTCCTGTGTCATCCTCACAATCACTGTTATGCTTGAGCCCATTGTTGCAGTCACTGTGTCAATCCATCTCATTGAGGGTCTTCCTCTTTCTCGCTGACCCTCTACCAAGCATGATGTCCTTCTCTAGGGACTGGCCCCTCTTGATAACATGTCCAAAGTACATGAGATGAAACCTCACCACCCTCGCTTCTAATAAGCATTCTGGCTGTACTTCTTCCAAGACAGATTTGTTTGTTCTTCCGGCAGTCCATGATATATTCAATATTCTTCGCCGATACCATAATTCAAAGGTATCTGTTCTTCTCTGGTCAGGGCCAGGTAGGATCTGGTAATTGCTAATCAGCTTTCCAGGGGACTTTGGAATCAGACAGACCTGGACATTCAAATGCCAGCTCAGCCACTTACTAGCGATGTGACTTTCGGCAGGTGATTCACCCTCTCTGACCAAGTTCAGAGGGTTGTTGTGGGGATCCAATGAAATACATGAAGGGCCTGGCACACAGCAGACCTCTGGGGAAAGGTCACTTTCCTTCCTGCTCCTGATGACCCCCAAGGCAAGTTTCAGAAACTTCCGTGGAAGCCCTGGAATGCTCCTGCTCCCCACTGTGGCCCAATGGACTCTTCACTGTTGCTTCAACCCGCCCTGACCTTTCAGGGTTCTGTACTTTGTCCATGAGGCAGCACTGGCCTGGGACAATCTGACCCCACTCAGCCTGCTGTGCTGATCAGCTTCCATAACGTGGTTGCTGATCCCTGGGGACATGGCCCGCACCCACCCAAGCAGAGTCAGTACTCACAGACTGCCCTGTGCATTCTTCTTTTCTGGTACTAATTCATTCAGCTCTTCTAGTACAGAGCTGGAGCTGAAGAAATGTTGAAGGAATACAGGGGAACACAGCTAACATTTGGTTAGCACTGACTAGGCACCAAGCACTATTGTAAGTGCTTTACAAACGTGAACTGACTTAATAACCAAACAACCCCTCCGTAGGTACCTCCATTAGCCCCACTCCACAGATGAGGAAACAGAAACACAAAAAGGAGGACACCCAGCTAGGGAACAGCTGAGCTGGCATTTGAAGTTGGCTCCAGAGTCCATGCCCAGAACCATTACACTATTTCATTTGTTGAATGTAAGGTCACCATGAGCTGGAGCTGACTCAAGGGCAATTAACACGGCCGAGTTAGAGCCATGAGAGATGATCCTCTAGGTTAAGGCACAGGTTACAGATCAGGCAGTTTATACACAGTGAGAGAGACAAAAGGAAATCCACAATAAAGGCAAAGAGCTCCCTTTCTTTGGTGTCTGTGATTTTCACACATACTTGATTCTGGTTTATTTATTTATTGTACATTTTTATAAGGGAGAATTTCAAACATATAGAAAAGAGAAAAAACAGTACAATTGATCCCCATGGCCCCCAGCTTCAGCAATTGTCAGTTCAAACCCCCCATGTTTCCTACACAGCCCCACCCTCCTCCCTCACCCTATAGGACAGAGTAGAACTGCCCCATAGAGTTTCCAAGGAGAAGCTGGTGGATTCGAACTGCTGATCTTTTGATAAGCAGCCAAGCTCTTAAACACTGCGCCACCAGGGCTCCATCCTTTAAGTATTTAACTATTAATACCTAAATACTTCAGTAAGTGTCTCTAAAAGAGATCCATCTGTTAATTTAATCATAATACCATTATCATACCCTAAAAATTAACAACTATTTCTTATTATCATCAACTATCCAGTCCATATGTCATATCTTTTCAGAAAAATTTTTGGTTTTAATCAGTATCCACACTGTGAGAAGTTGATGTATCTTTAAAGCTTTTTAATCTACAGGTCTCCCCCTCCATCTTTTTGTTCCATGAAATTTATTTGTTGAAGAAAGTGAGCTATTTAACCTGTAGAGTTTCCCACCGGCTTCTGTGGATCTCATTCCTATGGTGCCCTTTACCTTGTTCCTCTATCCCTTGTATTTCCTATGGGTAGGTCATTGGCTCTAGAGGCTTGATCAGATTTAGATTTGGATTTTTGCTTCGCAAGGCTATTTAATAGGTGATCATGTATTATCCTACACAGAGGTAGACGATGTCTTTTTGGACTGTTACGATCAATTCTATTAATTCCTTTAAAAAAAAAAAAAAACCCATTGCTGTTGAGCCGATTCTGACTCATGGCGACCCCCCGTGTGTCAGAGAAGAACTGTGCTCCAAAGGGTTTTCAGTGGCTGATTTTTCTGAAGTAGATTACCAGGCCTTTCTTCTGAGGCACCTCTGGGTAGACTCAAACCTCCAACCTTTCAGTTAGCAGCCAAGCACATTAACCATCTGGGGACTCCGTTCATTCCTTAGTGGTTGCAAAATAGTGATATTCTAATTCTGTCTTCGTTTACTAACTGGAACACTTCTTATAAGAAAAACGTCCCCTTATCTATTAGTTCATGTAGGAAAAGCAGAATAAATGCTTCATTCCTTCCCTTCAATTTCCAGTTTTCAGAACAATGACTACGTTCCCCAGCACCTTCTCACAGTGCCCCATTTATATTTTAGTGTCATTCTGAACTGGTAGATTGAAACATATCTGATGTGTTGCATTGCACTTACTACTCTTCCTGATGCACAAACTGACCCATCTCTGGCCAGCGGGGGCTTCTCTGGTTGGCTCCTGAGCCCTGCTGTCATGACCCTCATGGGCTGTGATAACTTCCTTGTTATTTGTTGTGACGAGATGTTCCAAACTCACCCTGTACTTTTCCTGCTCCAGACCTGGAGTCAGCCCTTTCTCTGGGGAGCCCCAGTTTCTTCTAATCAGAAACTGTATTTCGACACCATAGTCTGCACTAGAGACGCTCATGGATTCCAGGCCTTTACAGGGGAAGATCTAGGAAGCATTATCTGTAAAACCCTTCCCACTTCATGAGCTCACCATACCTCCAATGCACAGCCAGGGGGACAGAGGTTCACTTAGCCTCTTCTGTCGTACATCTGTACCCCCTTTCTTCCACACTGACAATCCTGCCTTTCAGGACATCAGAGATGACAGAATGAGAAGATCACTAAGGAGCCCTGGTAGCACAACAGTTCAGCGCTCGACTGCTAACCAAAATGGTTGGCGGTTTGAACCCACCCAGCGACTCTTCGGGATAAAGACTGGCGATCTGCTCCTGTAAAGATTACAGCCTAGAAAACCCTATGAGGCAGTTCTACTCTGTCACGTGGGGTCACCAGGGGTCGAAAACTGACTCGATGGCTCACAACAAGTATTTATTTGCTGTATTCCAGGTTACATACCCAACAATCTCAGAAAAGCAATGCCAAGACTATCTCCAAAAATACACTGAAGAACAGCAAGTGTTGAAAGCAGCTTAAAACAAACACGTTTGCAGTTATTTCTGTCCTTAGGGTTTCTCCTACAGGGATAGATACCCACTCAAATTACTGTGCTGTGAAGTCACCTGGAATAGTTGAGTTCATTTGTACCATCTTCTAATTGTAAGAATTGCCATTTTCAAATTTTACCTTGTTTTTTAACTTGGTAACAGATTTCCCTGGTTCCAAAGTCAAATACGCAGTGAGCCCCACGTGAGCCGGGACACGGCGGGATTGCCTCATTTCTCTGGGTCTCGCTGGTTCCCACCTTTGACAGGGTGCGGTCACCACTTCTCTGTCGTTTGTTTTAGTGACAATATTTGCGTTTGCCTTCTCTGGCAGGTCGCCGCCTTACAGAGGTTCCGGCTTTTGCAGGTTCTTCTCTGTAAAAACCGTGGCGGGGGTGGCGAGGAGGGCAGTGTCTGACCTCCTGTAACTTCACAAGGGGGAAGGAGAATCAAGATCAACAGCCCAAGGCTGATTCCTGTGAGGCGGGGGTCAGACATGCCTCCTTTCTCCACCATCTTTCCCAATTCTGACACCAACTGTCCCTCCCACGGCACTCTCTGCTTCTCTGCTCGGTTCGATAATTCATTGCAACGGCCACACAGAACTCACAGACAATATTCACGATTATGGGGTTTATTATAAGGGAAGTAACAGTTACAGTTCAGGCTCAGGAACACTCAGGATACAGTTCTTCCCTCAGGACAGCCTCTCCCCAGCTGTGCTCGCAGGCACACCTTTCCCTGGCCCTCAGTGTTTGCCCAGAGGCACCCAGCTTTCTCTCTCCATGGGCAGGGAAGCCCACCACCCTGTCTCCTGCTGCCGGGCTCTCTTTTAAGGCAGAACTGACCAATCCCCTGGGTAGGCCACAATTACCCTGTCACACGATCATCTGCGTGGGAGTTACAAGACCACGGCTAGAAAGGCCACACGCAGAAGTAATTAATGGCACTGCATATTGTATAAGAAAAAAGGTATATTAAAAGAAGTCGAGCACCTATGCTTGTCCCCTCCACCTAGAAAACCACGTTAAATGTTTTAGATTCTTCTTCCATTTTTTAAAATATAAAGTGCACACACATCCTCCACCTTCTTAGATAAACGGGAATAGTATACTACTCCTACTTTTCTCCACTTCTTTCCCTTTTCTCTTAGGATTCTACCTGGAGATCACTCTACAGTAGTTACAGGTGTGAAAGGTAGTCCCTGGGTGATGCACAGTTAAGCACTTAGCTAGTAGCCGAAAGGTTGGTAGTTCACACCTCGGAAGACAAGGCCTGGTGATCTGCTTCCGAAAGGTCATAGCCTTGAAAAGCCTGTGAAGCACAGTTCTACTCTGTACACGTGGGGTCGTCATGAGTCGGCATTGACTCTCATGGCAACTAATAACAACAAGTTACAGATGTAACTTTCACCTCAAAGACCAGTCTGTTACTTGTGAAGCACAACAGGTATCCAACTGTTGGAATATTGTCTAATGTTTCTTTCTGGGTAACACAAACAAGCAGCCCCTTTTCGAATAAACCAGCCTCGATAAGCAGCGGCCTTTCCCATTCTACCCCTGGGTGCTCTGTCCATGGCTGTAAACCTCCGGGAATTCCTCCATCCCGAGTCAGTGTCTGGGCTCTGCCACCAGGCCTGTCCTTGCAGATGCTGACGAGCACCGAGTCATCCGACGCTTGTCCAACCTCGTTTGAAACTCTAACACATCTCCTAGATCTTTCCAATAACGACAGCAAAGTCTCGTTGTAAATAAAACGGTCAGTTTCTGCTGATTGGAGGAGGAATTGCTGAGCGAGGGGAAGAGCGTGTCCCTCCAAATGGCTCACTCTGTCCCCACTGTGGAGTGAAGTGCACGGGAACCAGGACCTCCTCCTTTCCCCTGCGTCAGGTCACACAGCAGGGCACCTCTAAGGATGCAAACGTCACTGTGCCCAGCCTCCGCAGACAGCTGCTGCAGTCAGCCATTTTGGAGACATGTTGATCTGTGACTTTCTATTTCTAAACAGCCTTTGGAGATTGGCTCCAGAGTAGTCCCCTCCCGGAGTAGACTGGTGTGTGTTTTCAACTGAGAGGTTGGGATATGAGCTTTAGGCAACAGAAACCTAGACTTAGCAGGGTCTTTGAAAGTCACCTCATCCAGTGGTTCTCAGTAGGGGGTGACTGGGGCCCCACCCTACCCCTGGGACACTTGGCAATGTCTAGAGACATTTTTGGTTGTCACGACATGGGGCGGATGCGATACCAGCATCTAGTGGGGTGAGGCCAGGCATGCCGCTAAACATCCTGCAATGCACAGGACAGCCCCCACAACAAACAACTTGATCAGCCCCAAATGTCAACAGCGCCAAGGCTGAGAAACCCCGGTCCAATCAATCCCGTGTTGGTCTAAGTGTGATCTGCAGACCAGACCAGCAGCACCAAGCAGACGAGCCCCTGGGAGCTTGTTACAAATAGAAGATCTTGGCCTCCATCCCAAGTCATGCAGAATCAGAAGCTACAAGGCCCCCCAGTGACTCATATGCACATTAAGGTTTGAGAAACTCTGCTCTAATCATCCCCAGTCTCCAATCCAATACCAGAAGGGCCTAATCCACATGATACCCCAAGTCAAATATCCCACATAGGCAGAGTCTTCAACAGAGGCTTCATCTAAACATAAACAACCAGCTCCTTTAATATCTTTAAGATACTTATTTTAAGGAATGACTTGGCTCCAGGAAATGCTCACAATATATCATGTGTAAAGACAGGGACCACCCTCATTTTTATTTTTAATCTCAAGAAGACTCCACAAACCTTTGAGCAGCATGTTCCCTGGTGATGAAGCTCCCTTATGGCTCCGTCTCAACACAATTTTTGGTCAAGTACTGAGGTGAAAACCCACCATGCCCCCCAAGTATTTCTTGGTGTCTGAGTAACCTGCCTAGACAGGAAACCTCACGGGAGCAGAGATGAGGTCTCGTCTCAGTTGGTTTCTCTTAGCACCTAGCACAGTGCCTGGCAACTAGTAAACACTCAACATATGTCAGAATTGGGAGAAGGGTTGAGACTGAGGGAGGAAGAGAGTGAGAGAGGGAGGAAGGAAGGAGGAGGAAGAAAAGAATGGAGGGGGGGGTGCAGCCCAACCTATTGCTGAGTCAATTCCAATTCATAGCGACCCTACAGGACATAGTAGACCTGCCCTCTAGGGTTTCCAGGGCTGTCATCGTTATGGAAGCAGACTGCCACGCCTTTCTCCCATGGGGTGGCTGGTGGGTTCAACCGCTGACCTTTTGGTTAGCAGCCAAGAGCTTAACCACAGTACCACCAGGGCTCCTTAAGCAAAGCCCCTTCCCCAAAGACACAGGAGCTGAAGTCCAGGAGAATGATGCTTCCCTGAGAACAAGTCCCAAGGTGGCTATTTCCACCAGGCAGAGGGTGGCCGAGAAAGTAGCGAGACAGCGGAGCTGGCCGGCTTCCACCAGCCTCTTCTCATGCCTCAGAATGTTCTTCTATCTGAAGTCACCAGCTTGAAGCCTTTACTTTCTTCATTGACCCACGACGACATCCGGAATGATAATCTCCATAACTGACCAAGTGCTCTAGTCTAGCGAGAATTTGGAGCTGACTTCCGAGCTTGCCTGCCTTTCCTTGAACATCCGTCAGCAGAAACCCAAGGGCTAGTATTGCATTTCAGTAAGGCAACTGCAGCTACGGTAATGCCTGCTCCCGTGGTGATAAAGCACCTTACCCAGGTGTTCTCTGCTGAGCTTATTCTTCACCACTTCACAGCGAGCTGCGTAACAGGAAAAGAAGGCTCAAAGGATAAAGTAATTTACCGGCTGAGTCAGGACTCAAACTCCAAGCCCTCTATGGCAATGCCCCCTGAGCCACTACAAACAGCAGTACCTGTACAGGGTCACTAAAGAGATGATAAGGATTGAAAAGAAAGACCTTTCCTTATTAACCTTAAGCCTTTAATAGTTCTAACTAGTTTATCCACATTTCCTGCTATTCCACTGTCCCATAATTTCAGACAGGTCACAAGTTACCTAAAACAGCAAGATTAGCATAAAATAAAGGTGAGTGGAGAGAAGGCAGACAGGGACATGAGCTAGAGGCAAAAGTGGGGCTAAAACAAAAATGCATACAATCAACAACCTCTGCATTTGCCCCCAGGAAGGGGCATACATTTTGCTCTTTAGTTGCCAGTAGAACAAGAAACTCAGTCTTAAACATGTGAATAAAACAACTGCTGAGGACAAACATTAGTGGTCCTAAAACTAAGACAAGACAAGAACTTCTCCTCAGGGTCCCTAAAGAATGGCAATCTCAATAAGCTGCCCATTGACCTTGTGTATCAAAGAAGACCAAGGGGTAACATATTAAAGGGCAGTTCGGTAAACACAATTTCTACAAGGACCATCACAACATCATCCTGGTACATACCTCTCTGCAGGTCTGATTTAACCCCGGGGTGACCTTAATCACCAGCCAAAACTCCACATCAGAACGTGACCATCACCACCTCCCACACCCTGCTCTCAAGTCTGCTGCACGAGACTCTGAATCTCTCCACTAACTAGAACAGCTCTTCCTTGAACTTACCACCTTCCCAGGGGCTCCAGCATCCCTCTGTCCCTACCCCAGCCCCACCAGAAACAAAAGTATGGTAGACATCCACCAGAGGTGTAGAGCACAGTGGTTATGCTCTTGGGCTCTGAAGTCAAGTGGCCTGGGCTCAAATTTTGGCTCAGCCACTTACTGAGAGTATGATTTGGAGCCATTAACGTCACTTATCTCTGCCTCAATAAATAAAGGATATTAAGAGTGCCTACCTGCTAGGGCTCCTGTGAAGAGTAAATGAGATGATACAATCCCCGACAAATATTTCTTGAGTCCTACTATGTGCTACACCCTGTTCTAGGTCTTTGGGATACACCAGGGACCAAACCTGACAAAGACCCCCTGCCCTGTTGGCTTACATTCTAACAGTGCATATAGTTAATAAACGTTAACTATGACAACGCTTTTGAGAAGGAGGTCATGGTAGTAACAGGAAACGTCTTTATTTCAATCAGTCAAGTAACTCATGAGGACCTAGGCTACCCAGATGGTGTTAGATCCCCGTGGATGTTGAGAGGGAGAGATATTAAGGCATGGTTGATGCCCTCATAAAGTTTATAATCCTGGCGAGGGGATACAATATAAGGAAAAAAGTAGCACAAAGAAGGCATACTATAAGCAAATGATAAATTGATGGTGATGGTGGAGAGCCAGGTGTTAAGAACATGGGGAGCGGACCCCAAGTGGCATGGGAAAGTCACATGATGGCAGACAGGCATGCCTTGGCAAGGGAAACACCACTGGGAGCTTCCCAGCATCCATTTTGTCTTCTTCTTCCATGCCAACAGAAGTCTGATTTTGTTCAAGTATCTTCTCCTCCCTCCATGAACTGGCAAAGGTGACCTCATTCTTTGCTTCTGGTGGAGGTAGAGGATTGTGACCAGGGCTTTGAACTGGTTCATTCCAGTTTGAACCCCTGCTGAGAATTTGCATTTCCACACCAGGTATACTGAATCAGAATCTACATTTTAATGAGATCCCCAGGTGATTCTTATGTATATGTACGTTCTTATGTGTACATAAGAATCACCTGGGGGATCTTGTTACATTTTTAACAGAATGTAACATATGTATACATAAGAATCTGGCCCATGCTGACCCTTCTGCCTGGAGCCCTTCTGCCCACCACCTCTGCACCTGCCACTTTTCCTTCAGGACTCCATTTACACATTAGTTCTCCTAAGTAGATCCCCTGACTCCTGAGTCTGTGCTAAGTGCTTCTGATATGGGCCACCAGAGCATCTGTCCTTCACCATCATAACACACAGCAAGTGTGTGTAATTTTCTGTTTACTTGGTATTGAATAAATATGAAGTCTAGCAAAAGCTTTGGCAAGATTATGGGCCAGCATAGAAATTTAATTTGTGACTTTGGGAATTGGCTCATTTGACTTGCAATCATTCTATTTGAGTGGTACGCAGTTGCCCATGTGGCTGTGAAACACTCCTTATTGTTAATGAATAGAAACTAATGTGGCAAGCTTTCGCTGTCTTCAGTAATTTGGAAAAACATAATGGCTATCCTCAAAGCCAGAGGAACCACTCCTGCAATCAGTCGATTCTATTTTGACATTTCTTCCTTCTTTTCACCATCCTCTCTCAAAGCAAACAAGGAAACACGAAGCCAGAGACCAAAGTCACAGTGAAATTCAACCACCCACACTAGAGCTGTTACAAGCTGACCACACGATTACATCAGAATTCTCCCCAAGTCCCTGAAATCCTCTTACTTGTTACACTCATAAATGCTGGCCACCCGCTGTGTGCCACGTCCTGTGCTACGTTCTGTGGACGCTTTTCATGACAATGCCATGTTATCAGTGTCTGACTAGACAATGTACCCAGCACTGGGGGAGAGCTGGGCAGACTCAGTGAAGGCAGGACATTTCCAAGTAGAAGGGAGCAGCCTGTGCACGCTTATGAACTAAAACAAAAAAAGCAGTTTCCATCAAGTCGACTCCAACTCATGGAAACCCTATGCGCATCAGAGTGGAACTGTGCTTCATAGAGTTTTCAATGGCTGATTTTTCAAAAGTAGATCACCAGGCATTTCTTCTGAGGCACTTCTGGATGAAGCCAAACTTCCAACCTTTTGGTTAGCAGCCAAGCACGTTAAACCGTTTGCCCCACCCAGGGACTCCTGCACAGTTATAAGGATCTGAAAATACAATTATATTTGGGGAACTTCAAAAAGGTCTGTGGGGCTGGAACCGGCATACATGGAGGCCAGGTAACAGACCAGTGCTGGAAAAGCAGCTGGTTGGTGGAGTGTGAAGGATCTTATTGGAAGAGGCTGCACAGGCCTGGCTCACTATTATTTACTCCCCATTGCTAACTGCCACGTTGTCTCATGATCTTGCTTCTCCAGTCCCTACAAAAAGGTTTAAGATTAACCGATGTTCCTCCCTGGAGGGTAGAAACAAGTGATAATGATCTAAGAATGAAAAACCAAACAAAGCATCCATCTTGTGACAAGAGTAAGCAGGATGTCGCCAGGTAATCCCCAAAGATGTCACCAGATAACCTCTAAGAATACCAGTGGAAGGTTAACTCATCTAAGACATCACCACCTCGAAGATCCATAATCCTGTCCCTATAAAAGACTTCAGCCGATCTCCAGTGGGAGAGACAGGTTTTTTGGAGGAATCTATTCCCCTCCGTCTCCTATATATCGATATATAGTAAACATCTTGCTGCTCACCTCACCCGTCTCAGAATTGGCTATTGTGGCAGGCGGCTCCAATCGGCGTTATGGCAGTAACACGGAGCCATTTCAAGGAATGGTTTGGCTTAATAAATAGCCAGAAAAGACACCGTGGTCATTGAAAAAGTAAAGCACATTGTGTTCTATAATGTTTGTTGTTTTCAGACTGACTGCTAACTCCATGTACCCTCTAGGGTTTGTCTTCATCAACTAGTGTTGCTGTAATAGAAATACCACAAGTGGGTGGCTTTAACAAACAGAAATTTATTTTCTCAAGAAGTTTCCAGGGCCCAGTTTGAGGGGAACCTATGACTAAACACCATCCGGATTTGAATTTTTGCTGTGAGCAGGCTGGTGTTGCCTTCGGAAGACTGTGTGAAAATGTGATGGCAAGTGTGTGACCTGTGACTCCTACGTGCACCCCTGTACCCCAGTGTGTGCTTGTGATGAGCGTGATTACAGCTTTCACCAGGGGTGCTGCGTGATCTGCCGAGGCTCTGGAGGCTCCGATGACCATTACTGTAAGGAATGCACCATCCAGGAGAAGGACAGATATGGCTGCCCAAAGATTGTCAATTTGGGGAGCTCTAAGACTGATCTCTTCTACAAATGCAGAAAATATGGTTTCAAAAAGAGGTGCATGGTCAGTGGTCCCTTCCTCCCCTGATCAAGCTGCTGCAGCTGCCAGAGAAGACACCCACGAGCACCAGCAGAAAGGAAGTGGAGCCCAGAATATCACCAGACTTGCCTGTTAGTATACTGGTACCTTTCCACCCTGTCTTAGTCATCTAGTGCTGCTGTAACAGAAGTACCACAAGTGGATGGCTTTAACAAAGAGAAATTTATTCTCTCATAGTTTAGGAGGCTAAAAGTCCAAATTCACGGTGCTAGCTCCAGGGGGAGGTATTCTATCTCTATAGGTTCTGGGGGAAGATCCTTGCATCAATCTTCCCCTGGTCTAGGAGCTTCTCAGCACAGGGACCCCGTCTCCAAAGGATGTGCTCCCCTCCTAGTTCTTCATGCTTGGTGGTAGGAAGTCTCCCATTTCTCTAGTCACTTCTCTCTTATATATCAAAAGAGATTGACTCAAGATACAACCTAATCTGGTAGATTGAGTCCTGCCTCATTAACGTGACTGCCTCTAATCCTGCCTCATTAACATCATAGAGGTAGGATTTACAACACGCAGATTAATCACATCAGATGACAAAATGCTAGACAATCACACAATACTGGGAATCATGGACTAGGCAAGTTGACACACATTTTGGGGGGAACAATTCAATCCGTAACACACCCTCTTCTTCTCCCCTCACCCAGATATGTGGGAGGAATGGAAAAGGATTCTTCCTTCGTACAGCCCTCTGGCAGACTGTCCCAGAGAAAAATTGATAGACTAGTTCATGGTTTTTCTTGAATTTGAGACGTAACCCTCTGTTCTCCACTTGGATGTGTTCTCTCTACACCAAGAGCTTCTAAGACAGGAATAACATCCTTTCGGTCTTGTTTGGGGAGCTGCCTATGAAGCTGTCCTTGTTACCACGGTGGAAAATGGGATCTTACAGCGGCCCTGATGGCAGCCGCCTCTGAGGACACATCTTCCGGGTGTGGTGGTATTTGAACAATAAATGGGGGATTGGATCTTGTGAAGCTAACCAATGGTGCTGGTGTCCTTTTATTTTTCTTCTGAGAAATCGGAAATCCTTTCTGTTGCTATTGTATTTTAAAAAGTTGGTGCTTATTTTTTGGTAGTTGGTATAAAAAAGATTATTTTCTTACAGTTTCGGAGGCTAGAAGTGTGAATTCAGGGCACCAGCTCTAGGGAAAGGCTCTCTCCGTCTGCTCTGGAGGAAGGTCCTGGTACCTTTGAGATTCTGCTCCTGGGAGATCTTCGTGTGGCTTGGCATCTCTCTTCCTCCATCTCTGCTCTGCTCACGTGCTTAATCTCTTTCATATGTCAAAAGAGATTGACTCAAAATACATCCTACACTAATCCTGCCTCATTAACATAACAAAGACAACCCATTCCCAAATGGAATTATAACCACAGGCATACAGGTTAGGATTTACAACACATATTCTGGGGGGATATAATTCAAACCATAACAGGGTTCTAGAGATTTCTCATCCTGTAGACTGAACATCAGATCAGGTGAAGAAACAGTCCTACTTTATGCCCGAAATTGAAATCTGAGGCCTAAATCTTCCACTTTAAATACTTTGTTATTCAAATATGTAATCAGAAGGTCTCAGACCAAGCCACCAAAATGCTACAGCCACAGTAAGAGAAATGTAACAAAGCTGTAAGGATCAGAACAGAAGCGCTCACAGGTCGGCAAAATGGAATTGGAAGCTACAGACTGCAGACTATTCACTAGGCTCTTGGTCCATGTGACTGTCTAAAAACAGGAAGATCCTAGTTCACCTCTCCTAATAAGCGGTTAACACCGACGTCTGGAGATACACAATGGCCTCAAGAAAACTTTGTTTCAATTATTTCATTTAAAAGTCCCCATTCTCCCAAGACCAGATATTTATTCAAAACATAACTGCCGAAGTCCTTGCTGGCAAGGACTGGATAAAACAGATGTTCATCTAGTGTGCTTATTGACATTTTTTGTGTGTGGTTATCCTAAAAGCCCAGTCGAAAATTTACTAAAATTACAATGGGTAATTTACAACGGGTCAATTTTATTGTATGTAAATTTTACCTCAAAAAAGCTGGTAGGGAGTGAGGATAATGTCCTTTCTTGAGGGGGTCTCAATATACTGTCGTAATAATCACGTTTCTCTGTATGCTCACCTGGAAAGCAGGTAATAACTGCTGCCCCCAGGCAGGTTGTGCAAGAGTGTCTGAAATCCCATTCACCTGGCTCAGGGTGAGCGCTCAGAAGACACGATGATCATTGGTGCAGAGACATTAGAAAGACATATTTTCTAAGAAATGTTCAGAGTGTTTTGATGGGTGCACATTTATAAATATTGTTTCTCTGCCTACAAATCAGGTTTACCTTTTCTCACACCTGTTTTAAGTGTCACATTTTTATGCCCTGTTCCCAATCTCACAGACTAGAAAACAGGGAAGAAACACTGGAATCAGATCAGATAGCTTTCCTGGGAAACTTACGAGCTGTTAGGTGCCATCCGGTCGGTTCCGACTCATAGTGACCCTACGGACGATGGAACAAAACACTGCCTGGTCCTGCGCCATCCTCACCATCATTGGCTATGTTTAAGTTCATTGTTGCAGCCACGGTGTCAATCCATCTTGTTGAGGGTCTTCCTCTTTTTCACTGACCTTCTACTTTACCAAGCATGATGTCCTTCTCCAGGGACTGGTTCCTCTGTCTCACATACTTTGGACGTGTTATCAAAAGTCTCACCACCCTGGCTCCTCAGGAGAATTCTGGCTGTACTTCTTCCAAGACAGATTTGTTGGTTCTTCTATCAGTCCATGGTATATGTTCAATATTCTTTGCCAACACCATATTTCAAAGGCGTCAATTCTTCTCTGGTCTTCCTTATTCATTGTCCTGCTTTTGCAAGTATATGAGGCGATTGAAAATACCATGCTTTGGGTCAGGCGCACCTTAGTCCTCAAAGTGACATATTTGCTTTTTAACAGTTTAAAGAGGTCTTTTGTGGTAGATTTGCCTAATGTAATATGTCATTTGATTTCTTGACTGCTGCTTCCATGGGCATTGATTGTAGATCCAGGTAAAATGAAATCCTTGACAACTTCAATCTTTTCTCCGTTTATCATGATGTTGCTTTTTGGTCCAGTTGTCAGGATTTCACTACCACCAAGAAATAAGAGCCAGGAGTGTTATGTGTCCTTTGGACCTGGGATCCCTGTGCTGAGAAACTCCTGAACCAGGAGACCGAGAGAGAGAGCTGTAACACTGAAGATGGCAAGAAGTCGTGGCAGAGAAATGGCGGTAGCAGAGGCAGAAGACCGGCAGAAGATGGCGCGGTGGGATTCCCAGCCCACAGAGCAAGAAAGCTGAGCACCTTCAGGCAGGAGGCTTACTGGTGGAGTAGGTGCCTCTGGACACTTGGTGAAGCTAGGTTTACCAAACCACAGAGCTACAGCAGAGCGCCTTTGGACCAAGGCTTACTGGCAAAGTGGGGTGCCTCGGGGCACTTATCAACAGAGCTAGAAGAACTCTGTAACACCCCCCCAAGCAGGGCAGAAGCTGAGAGCCCACAGAGAGGTGTGCCTGTGAGCACGGCTGTGAAGAGGCTGTCCTGATCGAAAACCTGTATTCTAAGTATTCCTGTACCGGAACTGTAACCTGCTACTTCCCTGATAAACCCCATAACTGTGAGTATAGTCTGTGCGTTGTGTGGCCATTGCAACGAATTATCGAACCCAGCAGAGAAGTAGAGCATACCATAGGAGGGACGGTTGGTGTCAGAATTGGTAGAAAGGTTGGAGGAAGGAGGCATGTCTGACCTCCGCCTCATAGGAGCCAGCCTTGGGCTGTTGATCTTGACTCTCTCTTCCCCTTGTGAATTTAAGATGAGGAGGTCAGGTGCCTCCACCACTATAGACCACTGTAAACCAAGGATATTTTATCTCTGCCAACTCTGGTATTCATAACTTGCTGCTAGACTCACGGATGCAAATATCATCTCATACCCCTCCTGTATCACTCACAGTTCCTACTATGCTGCTAAAACCAAAGTAGGAGCCCTATGTATACTACGGGATTAACTGGGTAAAGTAAGAATATCCTTTACAAGAAGAATTCCATCTGTTGATAGACTTATACAAGAAAATGACCTTCCTAAAGAATAACCTGGAAGTCTGTCAGTGTAAAAATGGTCCCAGCCTATGCAGAGAAATTGGAACCCTTGTACATTGCTGGTGGAGATGTAAAATAGTACAGCTACTGTGTAAAACAGTCTGGCAGTTCCTTGAAAAGTCAGACGTAGAATTACCATACGACCCCATAATTCCACTCCTAGGTATGTATCCAAAACAAGTAAAAACAGATACTCAAACAAACACATGAACATGCATGTTCATAGCAGCACTGTTCATGAAAGCCCAAAGGTGGAGACAATTGAAATACCCATCAACAGATAAATGGATAAACAAAATGTGGTATAACCATACAATGGAATATTACTCAGCTGTAAAAAGGAATGAAGGTCTGATACATGCTACAGCATGGATAAAGCCTGAAAACATTACAATAAGTGAAAGCAGCCAGACACAAAAGGTCACGTATCATATGAGCCCATTTATATGCAATATCTGGAAGAGGAAAATCCAGAGAGATAGAAACCAGATTAAGGAGTTGCCAGGGACTGGCTAATGGGTCGGGGTTTCCATTTGGGGTGATGAAAAAGTG
Source organism: Dugong dugon (assembly GCA_030035585.1). Lineage (NCBI taxonomy): Eukaryota > Metazoa > Chordata > Mammalia > Sirenia > Dugongidae > Dugong > Dugong dugon. The sequence goes on from CM057477.1 coordinate 6,016,601, forward strand.
CTGGAACTAGGTAGTGTGATAGTTGTCCAACATTGTGGATGTAATTAACGCCAGTGAACTGTGCACTTTGAAATTGCTACAGTAGTACATTTTATGTTATGTATATTTTGCCACACACACACACAAGTGGTCCCAGCCATCACAATGAGATAAGCTGCAGAGGTTGGGGGGATGCAGAGGTCAGGAGCATGTAGGTCTGGTCCCACACTTTTCATGCATAAGATGCTCTCTGTTCCTATTTTTCCAGGATATGACATCCTGTTTTCTTGCCCAGCACATCTGGGCAGATGTTACATTTTGGCCCTAGAGCATAAGTGTTTTCATTCTCTCCACCGTCTTTCAGAAATACAATTTCAGCTGTTATTTCTCTTTGAAGTTGCAGACATCACGCACCACCCTGCTCACTGACTCCAGAAACATACAATAGGTTTCATTTTCCCCATTTTTTGGTCCAAACGGAGACTCAGGGAAGTAAAGTATCACACAGCAATTAAGCAGTACTGCCATGGTTAACTAAGCTCTCTGGCTCCAACCCTAATTGTCTTTCCACCATAAAGGTTAGGCAATAAAGGAGGGAAACATGAGCTTAGGAGCCAGGTAGATCTAGGTTCAAGTTCGTTATTGCCACCTGCTATTTGTGGTTAATTGAGCTAACTGCTTACATTAAATGGTGATTGAAGAGCAATCTTGCAGGGTAGGCATGACAGTCCCATGATAAATGCAGAGGAGAGCCCAGGCACAGTGCAGGAGCAGAGCCCAAAGCAGGAGCTCAGGAAGTGGCAGCTCTCTCCTCTTGCCATAGTCAATTTTCAATTCACTAAGACATTTTCTATGGCCTAGCATATGGTCTATCCTCATGAATGTTCCACGTGCTCTTTTTTTTGTAACAGCTTATTGAGAAATAATTCACCTACCATAAAATTCACTCTTTAAGATACACAACTCCATGGTTTTTAGTATACTCACACAGTTGTGCATCCATCACCACTGTTCCCAGAACATTTTCATCACCCCCAAAAGAAACCTGGTACCCATTAGCAGTCACTTCACATCCCCTGTCTCCCTAGCTCTTGACAATCATTAATCTACTCTCTATCTCTATGGATTTGCCTATCTGGATATTTTATATAAATGGAGTCATGCAATACATGGCCTTTTGTGTATAGCTTCTTTCACTTAGCTTAATGTTTTCAAGGTTCATTGATGTTGTAGCATAGATTCATGTTGTAGCATAGATTCAGTGTTTTTATAGCTGAATAGTATTCCATTGTATGGATATACTATATTTTATTTATCCATTTATCAGCTGATGGACATTTCGGTTGGTTTACTTTTTGGCTGTTATAAATAATGCTTCTATGAACATTCAGGTACCAGTTTTTGTGTAAACATATGTTTCTAATTCTCTTGTAAATGTACCTAGTTACTGGGTACAAAGTTGACTAGAAGTTGCAAGAATCTTGCTCCTGATCTAAGAAATCATTCAATCTTTCACCTTTATGTTTGACGTTAGCTGTGGGTTTTTAAAAAAATGCCCTTTATCAGGCTGAGGAAATCTGATATTCCTAGCTTGATATTCCTTCTATTCCTAATTTGTTGAGGGTTTTTAACATGAAAAGGTACTGGATTTAGTGTTTTTTCTGTATCTACTGAGATGGTCATGTGGTTTTTGTTGTTTGTTTTCTTCATATGATGTATTGTAGCTGATTTTCTATGTTAAATAAACTTGCATTAAAATCCCACTTTATTCTGTTGTATAATCCCATTTATCTATTGCTATACTCAGTTTGCTAGTATTTTGTTGAGGAAATTGCTTCTATATTCACAAGGGTTATTGGTCTGTAGTTTTCTTTTCTTGTGATGTCTTTGTCTAGTTTTGGTCAGGGTAATACTGGCCTCAGAGAATAAGTGAGAAAGTGTCTCCTGTTTTTCTGTTTTTTTAGAAGAGTTTGTGAAGGCTTGGCATTTTTCCTTAAAAGTTTGATAGAATTCACTCATGAAGTCATCTGGTCCTAGGCTTTTCTTTGTGGGAACTGTTTGATTACTGATTCAATCTTCTTTACTTGTTATAGGACTATTCAGATTTTCTATTTCTTCTTCAGTCAGTTTCAGTAGTTTGTGTCTTTCTAGGGACTTGTCCTTTTCATCTAGGTTATCTAATTTACTGGCATACAATTATTCATAGTATTCCCTTACAATCCTTTTTTATTTCTGTAAGGTCAGTAGTAATGTCCCCACTTCCATTTTTATTTTAGTAACTTGAGTCCCTCCCTCTCTTTTATTGGTCAGTCTAGCCAAAGATTTGTCTATTTTTCTTATCTTTTTAAAAAACCAACTTTTGGTTTCATTGATTTTCCCTATTTTTTTCCACTCTAGTCTTTATTATTTCCTTCCGCTTACTCCGTATTTAATTCTCTTTCTAGTTTCTGAAGGTGGAAAGTTAGGTTATTGATTTGAGATCTTTTTTGATGTAGGCATTTATAGCTGTAATTTTCTCTCTAAGAAATGCTTTACTTGTACCCCATGAGTTTTGGTACGTCGTGATTCCACATGACCTAGAAAAGAACTTACATTCTGTTTTTGTTGCATGGAATGTTTTACAGATGTCAGTTAAGTCCAGGTGGCTGACAGTGGTGGTCAAATTCTTCTAAAACCTTACAAATTTTCTGTCTAGTTCTATAAATGATTGACATATTAATGTCTTCAGTAATAACTGTTAAATTATTTCTCCTTTCAATTATGCTAGTTTTTGCTACATATATCTGGAAGCTCTGTTATTAGGCACATGTACACTTATAATTGTTATATGTTCCTGAAATATTGATCATTTTATCATAATGAAATATCCTTCTTTGTCTCTGGTAATATTTCTTGTCTGAAAGTTTATTTTGTGTAATATTTATATAGCCACTCCATGGTTACTATGTAAGATATACATTTTTCCATCCCTTTACTTTTCCATCCCTGGCACGATTTGCATGGGGGGGGGGGGGTTGGAAACTCACACTAGAGGAGTTGTTGTCAGAGAAAGTAGTACACTGTAGGTTTTTCTCATTTGTTTCCAACCAATTTGCTACTTTTACTGACAACTCCTCTGGGTGTGTTTTCACCACAACCCCCATTCCAAATCATGTCAGCCTCCTTCATTAGCAAGGCTCCAGCAAAACTACAGTGACCAATGGGGAAGGGGTTTGGAGCAGACTCAGGCAAGAACTTAAAACTCCTGCTATTCTTGTTTTATTTTTTCCTTTCAAGAGCCCTGAAATGGCTGCTTGTACAATGTTATTTTATATTTGTTTTTTTGGAAGAAGATTTTTCAAACTCTTTATTCTACCATAGTAGCCCTGGTGGCACAGTGGTTAAGACCTCAGTTGCTAACCAAAAGGTCAGCAGTTGGAATCCACCAGCTGCTCCCTATGGAAACCCTATGGGGTGGTTCTACTCTGTCTTACAGGGTTGCTATGAGTCGGAATCGACTCGACAGCACTGGGTTTCATTTTTGGTTTTTTATTCTACCATAGTGGGTAGTCCTCTAACCATGGACATTTCACTACTTGTATGTACCTAAATGACAGTGGAAGTTATGTTCACCATGCACCAGCATTTTAGAGATAGGTAACCTGGGATCTAAATGAAAACACCATCTGAATCTACCCCCATTTTCTTTCTTAGGAAGGCAGTTTACGTTAAGGTTTATATTGCAGTGAATTAAAAAAGTTCTATGCAAGGGAAAGATTTTTAATTTTTGGTTCACTCATTTCTAATCACCATCTACATGCTGAGCAAATAATCTGAGAAGTTGACTATATGAAGAAGAAAGTGGCATCAGGATTGGAGGAAGACTCATTAACAACCTGCAATATGCAGACAACACAACCTTGCTTGCTGAAAGTGAAGAGGACTTGAAGCACTTACTGATGAAGAGGGTCAGTGAAGAAGAAGACCACCCTCAATGAGATGAATTGACAGTGGTTGCAACAATGGGCTCAAACGTAGCAATGATTATGAGGATGGCCCAGGACCTGGAAGTGTTTTGTTCTGTTGTACATAGGGTCACTATGCATTTAAACTGATTCAGTGGTACTGAACAACAAAAACATTTCTAGTATAACAAGATTTCAGTTTAACATCAAACTTAACAGGAGCCCTAGCCTAACTGAAGCCACTGGTTTCCCACCTGGGGCTGCCTCCACATCTAAGGAGCAGGTGTACACTTTTGGGGGTGGGTGCAGATGTAAGATAGGGCCATCAACTTCAAGCATGATTCCAGGAAGAGCCCACTCTTCAAACCCTTCCAATGGAGAGAATTCCCCTAGTAGACAGTACAGAACTTCCACTCCAGATGCTCCAAGTAAGTGAAAATCTAGAAGAGAAAGGTCAGCAGCTCACTGGCCTGTGTGACGCCGCTCTGTTAGATGGGGCTCGTGGGAGAATCACAGGGAGGTGTGTCCTGGTGTGAGATAAACTCAGCTGGTGCATATGGAGAGGGTAGCTCGCGGGCTGTGCAGGGAAACTGAGACCAGGATGACACCATCAGATTAACAGTAAGCTTCCTAAATCAGAAGATGTAAAAACCAATATAAACGTTTTAGACAGTCCTGCAATTGGAGGGAGGGGGGATAGTGACATGAAATAATCTAAAAAGAAACAGGTTGGTATACGCCAGCTAAATTCTGCGAAAGAGAAGGTGGTTCTCTTGTCACTTTGAATTTCAGATATCTGTGGTGCTATTATATAATATTGTATGTTTGGCTTTTTAGGCAAATGTAGCACTGTCGGGGTCAGAAAGTAGGCTGACCTTTGATTTATGGATCAAAATTATTCAGGTGTATCAAACTTCACTTTGCACACAGTGTTGAGTTAAAACTTATTGTCAACTTTTTCTTCAGCATGAGCTGAAGATAAAAAGCTACATGGCCTTAAAAAAAAAAAAATTCCTGGGCTTAAAAAACAGTTTAAAATGTCTAACACCATAAGTTAAAAAGCCAAACAAAACTAGGTTACTTATCACTATCAAAACAGGCAGTAAAAAATTATTGAAGAATAAAGAAAAATTTTATGAAGAAAAATACACTATCTGACACCCTTATGTATTCTTATTTTCATTAAAAAACAGTATTCCACCAGTTCTAGCCAGAGAGGAATGTTTTGTAGATTTAAGCTGTGCAATAATCACTGTCTATGAAGCCGCACGCAGGTCACTGGACACCTACAAAATTCACAGGTTGGAAGATGTTTTCTCCATGAACTAAAAATTGCTCGCAACAGCAGACACATAGACCAATGGACTAGAATTGAGAACCCAGACATAAATCCACCCACCTATGGGCATTCAATGGGGAAAAGACAGTCTCTGCAACAAAAGGTGCTGTTAAAACTGGATGTCCATCTGTAAAAAAAATTAACCAGGACTCATACCTTACACCATATACAAAACTAACATAAAATAGATCAAAGACGTAAATATGAAACCTAAAACTATAAAGATCATGGAAGAAAAAATAGGGACAATGCTAAGGGCCTTAATATATATGGCATAAATAGAAAGCCAAATATAAGCAAAAATGTACAAACAGCAGAAGATGAACTAGATAAATGGGATCTCCTAAAAATTAAACACTTATGCTCGTCAAAAGACTTCTCCAAAAAAAGAATAAAAAGAGAACCTACAGACTGGAAAAAAAAAAATGGCTATGACATATCCAGCAAGGGTCTAATCTCTAAAATCTATAGAAAACTTCAACACCTCAACAATAAAAAGACAAACAACCCAATTAAAAAATGGGCAAAGGATATGAACAGACACTTCACCAAAAAAGACATTCAGACAGCTAACAGACACATGAAGAAAAGCTCATGATCATTAGCTATTTCCCACTCACTGCCTTTGAGTTGATTCTAACTCATAGTGACCCTATAGGACAGAGTAGAACTGCCCTATAGGGTTTCCAAGGCTGAAATCTTTACAGAAGCAGACTTCCACATCTTTCCCCCATGGAGCGGCTAGTGGGTTTGAACCACTGACCTTTCAGTTAGCAGCCAAGTGCTTTAACCACTTCATCACCAGGGCTTCTTCATTAGCCATTAAAGATATGCAATCAAAACTATCATGAGATACCATCTCACCCTGACATTACTGGCACTAATCAAAAAAAACAGAAAATAACAAACATTGGAGAGGTTGCAAGGACACTGGAACTCTTTTACTCTGCTGGTGGGAATGTAAAATGATACAACCACTTTGGAAAACAGTATGGTGCCTCCCTAAAAAGTTAGAAATAGAAATACCGTATGGCTGAGCAATTCCACTTCTAGGTATATACCCTAAGGAAATAAGGGCCATCACATGAATAGACACATGCACACCAATGTTCATTGCCGCATTATTCACAGGAGCAAAAAGATGGAAACAACCTAAGTGCCCATCAACAGATGAATGAATTAACAAACTGTGGTACATACACACAATGGAATACTATGCAATGATAAAGAATAATGATAAATCCATAAAACATCTCACAACATGGATGAATTTGGAGGACATTATGCTGAGTTCAATAAGTCAATTACAAAAGGACAAATACTGTATGCTACCACTATTATAAAGAAACAAGAAAAGGTTTACACACAGGAAGAAAAAAAAAGAAAACTTTGATGGTTACCAGGGATGAGAGGGCGGCATTATTAACTGATAGAAGACGTGTTAATTTTGGTGAATGGGAAAGCAATACATAACATGGGGTAGTCAGCAAAACATGACCAAGGCATGGTAGGACACTGAGAGGAACATAAGAACAAAGGACAACAACAGTAAGTACTATACCATAGACACTCCTGTAACAAGAAGATCAACAAACACTAAATCATGAATGGATACACAGGGAGATAAATATGCGAAGAGGTGTGAGAGGACATAAGGGAACACTCCTGCCTGTAGATGTAGGTTTGGTGGCGGATATTTCTACATACATAACTGTAGATGATGCTTATATATCAGTATAGATGATAAAGCACACAAGGGCCACAGTCAGGGCAACTTCTTAGTCATAACCAAATACCCCACAGGACCAAGTTCCCAGGTTCAAAGGCAAAGGACCATAGACTCAGGGGACATCTACATCAATTGGCACAACATAGTTCATAAAGACAAAGTTCTGCTTCCTACTTTGGCGAGTAGGGTCTGGGGTCTTAAAAACTTGCGAGCAGCCATCTAAGATACATCTACTGGTCTTGTCTCATCCAGAGCAAAAGAGAATTAAGAAAACCAAAGACCCAAGGGAGTAATTAGTCCAAAGGACTAATGGACCACATGAACCACAGCCTACATGACCCTGAGACCGGGAGAACTAGATGGTGCCCGGCTACCACTACCAACCGCTCTGATAGGGATCACAACAGAGGGTCCCAGATAGAGCTGGAGAAAAACTGCAGAACAAAAAATCAAATTCACAAAAAAGGCCAGACTTACTGGTCTGACAAAGACTGGAGGAACCCCCAACACTATGTCCCTAAGACACCCTTCTGAACTGGAACAGAAGCCATTCCCGGAGACCCCCTTTCAGCCAAACCATAGACAGGCCCATAAAATAAACAATAACACTGGAGAAGAACATGCTCCTTAGAACAATCAATTACATGAGATCAAAAACATCTGCCCAAAAGCAAAGATGAAAAGGCAAGAAGGGACAGAAAACCAGGATGAAAGGAAACGGAGAACCTAGGATGGAAATGGGGAGAATGCTGACACGTTGTAAGGAATGATATCAATGTCACTGAACACTTTATGTACAAACTATTAAACGCGAAACTAATTTGCTCTGTAAACTTCCACCTAAAGCACAATACAAAAAAAAAAAAAAGACAGCTTCTCAACTTGTTGAATCTGTTTGACACAGCTGCTCATTAGCTTCTTGCTGTGTGCCACTGAGTCAATTTTGACTCATAGTGACACTATAGGACACAGCAGAATTGCCCCATAGGGTTTCCAAGGCTGTAATCTTCACGAAGGCAGACTGCCACATCTTTCTTCTGTGGAGCAGCTGGTAGGCTCAGACTATCAACCTTTTGGTTAGCAGCTGAGCGCTTAACCACTGTGCAACCAGAGCTCCTTGCTCATTAGCTAGGACTTGGCAACTGTGGAAGATGGAGAAGTTCACAGAGGAAATAAGAGCCACAGGCATAAAAAAGAGCAACAACTTTTGTTTCTGTCAAAGTTCAACGCAGTTGAAGCCTGGGATCTCCATTCTGTCTCCTTCTCGGCCTTCAGACACTTGGCTTTGTTCTTAGCAGCACCTTTTGTTCACAGACATCTGTGAACATGAAATAATGTCACTGTGTCTACTGCACTTATACAACCTTCCATCCAAATATTTTATTCTCACATCTCTTGGAAATAAAAAAATATACTGACTGAAATAATCTCTCTAAACTTGGTGCCGTCGAGTCGATTCCGACTCATGGCGACCCTCTGTGTTACACAGTATAACTGCTCCATAGGGTTATCTAGGCTATAATCTTTACAGAAGCAGATCTCCAGGTCTTTCTCCCACGGTGCTGCTGCATGGGTTTGAACTGCCAACCATTAGATTAGCAGTCAAGCACAAAATGCCTGCACCACCCAGGAACCTTTAGGTAATCTCTGTTGTTGTTGCTATTGTTGTGGTTAGGTGCTGTCGAGTCGGTTCTGACTCATAGCAACCCCATGCACAACAGAACGAAACACTGCCTGGTCCTGTGCCATCCTCAAGATAATTGCTAAGCTTGAGCCCATTGTTGCAGCCACTGTGTCACCCCATCTTCTTGAGGGTCTTCCTCTGTTCGCTGACTCTCTACAGTACCAAGCATGATGTCCTTCTCCAGGGACTGGTTCCTCCCGACACATGTCCAAAGTACATGAGACGAAGTCTTGCCATCCTTGCTTCTAAGGCACTTTCTAGTTGTACTTCTTCCAAGATAGATTTGTTCATTCTTTTGGCAGTCCATGGTATAATCAATATTCTTCGCCAACACCACAATCCAAAGGCTTCGATTCTTCTTCGGTCTTCCATATTTATCTAGGTAATCTCCAGATTAGACTAAATCAAAGTTTAAGTGATTGAACTGAAGGACACTCGTGAGAAATTTATTAATAAGTAAAACAGACAAAGAGACAAAAATAGAATCATAAGAAATAGAAGTGAAGAGACATGGAGGACAGGCTGATGGGCTTGTGCATATTTCCCACAGGTACTACAGAGGAGAGTAAGAAATTGTGGAGATGCAAAATTTGAAAAGAAACTAGCTGATAATTTTCAAGAATTGAAGAAAGACATGAATCCTAACATCAAAAGTACATTCCACGTATCAAGCAGGGTAAATAAAATACACCCACGGCTAGATGTATCCTAAGAAAATGCCGAACATCATGGAAAAGAAAAATCATAAAAACTCAGGGAGAGTAAGAAAATTATAAAACTAACAGCAAAACCACAAGTGGACGGACAGCAGAGTCTTTATCAGCTACAATACATGCCAGATGTTAAAAATCTTGAAAAATGTCGATCTGGATATCTGTAGCCAGGTAAACTCTCCTTTAAAATAAAGGACAAAACAAAGACAATTTTGGACATACAATGACTAAAAGAGACATCCCCCCAACAGACCCTTGCCAAAAGAAATATTAAACGGTATATCTGCGCTAAAGGACACATTAACTCACAAGGAAGACATAGGACGTTACCAAAAAAAAAAAAATAGCGAGGAGTGAAACTGCTAGCATATGCAAGAATTTTTAATTAAACATTGTGTATAAAATAAAATAACAGCTAATTTGCCTTCTAAAAGAAAAAGTAAAATACATTACTCCAGTTTAATCATGAGAAAAACATCAGACAAATCCCACTAGAGGGACATTCTAGCTGGTAAGTATGCCTTAAACCTGTCTGGGTCATCAAAGACGAGGAAAGTGAGAAAACTTCACAGCCAAGAGGAGCCACAGGAGACCTGACACCTAAATGTAATGTGGTGTCTTGGATGGGGTCCTGGAACAGAAAAAAGACAGTAGGTAAAAACTACAAAAATCTGAATAAAGCGTAGATTTTAGTTAATAATCACGTGTCAACACTGGTTTATTAGTTGTAACAAATGTACCATACAAATGTAAGATACTAATAGTAAGAGATCACTATCCATCTATCAGTTTGCTGTACTGTGGTGGCTTGTGTTGTTGCTATGAAGCTGGAAGCAGCTATGCCACCAGTATGTCAAATACCAGCAGGGTCACCCATGGCGGACAGGTTTCAGTGGAACTTTCAGGCTAAGACAGACTAGGAACAAAGGCCTGGCAATCTACTTTCGATAATTAGCCAATGAAAATCTTATGGATCACAACAGAACGTTGTCAGGTTGCCTGCTTTGGACACACCATCAGGAAGGATCAATCTCTAGAAGAGGACATCATATTTGGTGAACAAGAGGTCCAACAAAGGCGTGGGAGACCCTCGGTGAGATGGAATGTTACAATGGCTGCAGCAACGGACTTCAACATGCCTGTGATGGTGAGGATGATGCAGGACTGGACAATGTTTTGTTCTGTTGTACACAAAGTCACCATGAGTCAAAGTCGACCCTACAGCAGGTAACAACAACAGTAAGAGAAACTGGGTGAGGAGTCAATGGGGACTCTCTCTACTATCTTTGCAATTGCTCTGTAAATCTAAAACTGTTTTAAAATATAAAGTTTCTTTTTAAAAAAAGATGGTTAAAAATATTTTGGAAATTTTAAAATGCACTCCAAATAGTGCATGTGTTAAGGACAGAATCATAATAAAAATCTGAAAATATTTAGAACTGAATGGAAAAAGTAACTCATATTAAAACTTCTTGGGTACAGCTAAAGGAACACTTCAGGCTAATTTATGCCTTAAACGCATTTGTCTGTTAAGTTGGCAAATGAAAGAGCTAATTTCTCAACTCTGAATAAACTCAAAGAAAGTAGAGGAAAATAATAGATACAGCAAAATTAGAAAATGAATGAAATACATGAATTTCTATAAATGAAACAGAAAATAAATAATATAGATCAATAAAACCTGTAAAGAGACTAATAGGTAGAATTCTAGAAACACTGATTAAGGAAAACAACAAAGGAGACATTATTACATGTAGAGCAGAGGTTTAAAAACTAAGAAAATATTACAGCTAAATATGTGGCAATACATTTTAAAAATGTATATAAAACGGACAATTCCAGAAAAACAGAACTGACACACAGGACTCACAAAAAAATAGAAAACCTGAATAAAATATACTAACTGTTAAAATACTAAATTGCTTCTCAAACGTTTTCTCCCATAAAAAATACCATCCCCAGACCATTTTTTGAAGGGTTTTACAAACTTTAAACAAAAGATAATCCTTCTCCTACACACTGATCAGAGAATAGAAAAAGAGGGAAATGTACCCAGCTTATTTTATAAGAATTATATGCTCTTGATAAAATTGGGCACGGAGTATAAGAAAACTTCACTTCTAAACAGAGATACAAAAATACTAAACGAAGTATTAGTATATACAGACAACTACTAGAATAAGAGAGGTCAGCAAGATTACTGGATATAAAATACAAAAATCAACAATATTCTTTTAACAATCATAACTCATTAGAAAATGTGATAGAAAAAGATCCCTTTCACAATGGTAACAAAAACCCTAAGTTATGAAGAAAATGATAAAATGTTATTGAAGGACGTAAAAGAATAAGTGTAGAGTGATTTACTGTATTTGTGAACGGGAAGATTCACTACAGCACTTCTCCTAAAATTAATCTATCAGTTCAATACAATTCCAATCAAAATACCAACAGGACTTTTCATGTAACTCAAAAATCTGACCCTAAAATTCTTATGGAAGGTTAAAAAAAAAAAAAACTCAAGAACTCCCAAAACAATTGTGAAAAAGAATAAGTTGAGAAGTTTGCACAGCACGTATCAAGATATATCATAAAGCTCTAGTAATTAAGACAGTGTGGCACATATACATAGACTCGCAACATGACAGAGAGAACACTAGCAATCAGAAGAAGAATCTTCAGTAAATGGTGCCGAGAAAACTGGATGTCCATATGTTTTTGTTGGTTGTCACTGAGTCAAATCCAACTCATGATGATGCCATGTGTGCAGAGTAGAACTGCTCCATAGGGTTTTCAAACCTGTGACCTTTGGGAAGCAGATCATCATATAAAAAGAAATAAAATTAGTCCACTATCCCATATTACACACAAAAAATAAATTGCAGATGGATTAAGGATCTAAAGGTGAAGAGCAAATTTTAAAACTATGAAAAGGAAACATGAAAGAATTTCTTCGTGACCTTAAAATAGGACAAAATTTCTTATATAAAACACTAAAAAATAACCTCTTACAAATTATAAAGAAGATTGAGAAAATTGGCCAAAATAAAAGCTTCTGAAATACTAGACACTGTAAGGAAAAACAATAACGGGAAGAAACACTTATGTGGGTGCCTACAATGTGCCAGGTACTATTTTCTGTGCTTTACACAGATTAACTCATTTAATCTTATCAAGTAGATCCTATTTTTCATTTTGTAGATGGTGAAACTATGGCACATAAAGCTTAAGTAACTTGCCTAGGTCACACAGCTAGAAAATAAACCCAATGTAAAGATAAAACAGGTTGGGAGAAGACACATTTGTCACTCATACAACTGGCAAAAGATTAGTATCCAGAATATATAAAGAGCATCTACAATAAAGACCAAAACCCAATTTAAAAAAGTGAGCAAAGGAAACAGACAAATAATAACACAAGGAAACGTGCATGGTCAATAGAAGAGGTCTTAAAGCTTTTCACTGAGATAAATGAAATACAGATGATGAGAATATTTCACGCCTATTAGACTAGGAAAAAACTCACAAGCCTGACAATATCAGATGCTAGTTAGGATCTTGAGGAAGGGGAACTCTCATCAACTGCTGGTGAGAGTGGAAATTGTTACAAAATCCCTGGAAAGCAATTTGGTAATAGTTAGAAAAAATGAAGATTCACATCCCTTGAAACTCATTCCATTTCTAGGGGAACTCATCCACATGGAACCAAACAGAGGATATCTAAGAATTTTTTTCATTATGAAATTAACTTAAATGTCCATTAGAAACAAAATCGACAAGTAAATTATAATATATTCATACAATGGAATACCTTACAGAAATGAAAGATTTACATAAAAGAACATGGATAACCATATAACCCCGCAATCCCAATCCTAGGTATATCCGCAGAATAGTGAAGGCAGGAACACAAACAGGAACCTGTACACCAATGTTCTCTGTGCACTTTTCACAACAGCCGAAAGGTAGAAACAGCCGAAATGTCCATCAACAGATCAATGGATAAACAAAATGTGATATAGACATACAATGGAATACTACTCAGCCACGAAGAGAAATAAATCCTGATGCATGCCACAACATGGATGAACCTTGAAAACATCATGCTGAGCGAAATCAGTCAGTCACAAAAGGACAAACATTGTATGATATTACTTAAATAAGCAAATATATAGAAACCAAAGATTATTAGCGGTTACCAAGGGTGGGAAGAAAGGGGAAAGGGAGAGTTTTTGCTTAGAGGGCATTGAGTTTCTGTTAATGGTGGTGGAATGATTTGGAAAAGACTAGCAATGGTTACACAAGTTGAAGAATGTAATCAATGTCACTGAATTGTACATTAGAAATTGTTGAGGATATCTGGGCAACATGGCACTATAGTCAGAAACACCGTGCCATCCCTCCGCAGCAAAGATCAGAAAAACTAAGTCAAACAGAGTCACACATCAATCCTGAAACCCTGTGCATCAAATGAAGAGATAAAGAACTCAGCCAAGCACTGAATGGAATAAGAAACTGACCAAGAACAGCGAGCGAGGAGAGATACACGCAGAAGTCCCCTATCAGCTACCGCAGCACGGATCCGCCATCTTGGACTCCTATCGGAGATCAAAACAGGGAGTAAGAGAAAGCAGCTTCATGAAGCTTCCAGCAGGAGACAGAACAACCGGTAACCAGCAATATAGGCTTTCCCATCCCCTACCTTTCTTAACCCCCACTTGGCCTACTCTGCTTCCTGCAGCCACAGTCTCTTAGCCAGGAGGCACCCCAGTGTTGCATGGATTCCACCCACCTGCACTCGCTGGCTCCCTGAGTGCCTTTTGTTGGCTGCTGGTGTTGCTTTTTTCCACTTCTTTGGATTCCTTCCTTACCTCTCACCACCTCCCCGCTACTTTCTCTCAAGTGCCTGGCTTCATGTGCCATCTTTGCTTCTTCACGAAAGGCTGCGAAACACCGCTTGACTATGAAACTACTTCCTGGCCCGTGCCACCATGCTGGTAGGACCCCTGGGGCTTTTTTGTTCATTTGTTTGCTCTGATTTGTTCTGTTTTGATTTGTTTGTTTGTTTTCTTTTTCATTTCTTGGCTAGGGAGCCCCTTCTGACCAGGCAGTACTGTGAGGCTTGGCAGTCACTCCCTTACTCTACACAGACAAGCAGGGACATCCCTGGGAAAATTTATTTTTTCTTGTTTTTTGGCTTTTGCTTTGTTTTGTTTTTGGTTTTTTTTGTTGTTGTTGTTGTCTCTTTGCTTTGTTTTCTTCTCTCTCTTATTCCCTTTTTGTCTCTCTTCATTTCCAGTTTCTTGATTTAGTTATTTTTTTTCTTTTACCCTTTTTCTTTTTTTTTTTTTTTCATTTTTGTTTTCCTCATTTCTCAGTCTCTCATCTCTCCACTCCAATAGCAAGCTCCCTTAGCACTCTTTTTTGTTTGTGTGTATGTTTTTGGCTCCTGTTCCCCTCTGCTCTCTCTCATCTTTCCCATACCCATCTTAGCTCCACACATCACAGCCTACACCCTCCTTCCTTCCTACCTGCACTGTGCACTGAACATCACACTCCCATGCAGCACAGGCACAGCCTACTGAAAGCTGCCCTGCACTGATTCCAAGTCCACGGTGTCAGCCCTGGTACATGCCACAAACAACCCATCCCAGCAACTCCCCTTCAGCTGGACCAGCCCTACCGTACCATAACTGAGTGACTGACCCTTCCCATTGGAGAAGAAGGTGAAAAGTATCATGCCCACAGATGAGCAACAACAAAGAATGCACAGCCCGCCTGCTCAGACCTAACCAAATAAAACAAAAAAGCAGGATGAAACAAACAAATCTACAATCAATAAACAAGGAAAATAACCACTGAATGCCCCAAAGATGCAGACAATATCAAAACATTTACAAAAACAGGAGAGGATGGTTCCAGTAGGTGTCCAAAATAAAACACCAGATGACCTTCCAGTAGAAGAAAAGGCACTAAACCTAACTGATAGATACTTCTAAATATTAGAGATTTGAATTCCCTAAGAGTTTAAGCAAAAAGCAGACAAAAATGAGGAAAAACTAGACAAATTCATGGAAAAGGCAGAAAAATTCATGGAAAATACAGACAAAAAAAGGAAGAATTCAAGAAAGTAATACAGGAACAAATGCCAAAATAAATTCACCACTAGAAAACATACAAAAACAACGATTAGAAATCCAAAAGATAAACAACAAGATTTCAGAAACAGACAGTGTCATAGAAGGGCTGAGGAGCAGGTTTGAAACGATGGAAGACAGGATCAGCGAAATTGAAGACAAACACTTGGATACAACTCTGTTTGAGGAAAAATCAGAAAAAAGAACAAAGAAAAATGAAGAAACCCTGAGAATTATGTGGGATACAATCAAAAGCAAAAATCTACGAGTGATCGGAGTTCCAGAACAGGGGGAGAAAACAGAGAGGATCACTGAAGAATTGCTGACAGAAAACTTCCCCGATATCATATAAGATGAAAAGCTGGCCAACCAAGAAGCTCAACGAACCCCATATAGGAAAGACCCTAAAAGAAAAATCACCAAGACATTGTAATCACACTCTCTAAAACCAAAGACAAACAAAGAATACTGAGAGCAGCTCAAAAAAAAAACAAAAAGTCACATACAGAGGGGAAACAATAAGACTAAGCTCAGATTATTTGGCAGAAACCATGCAGGCAAGAAGGCAATGGGATGACATATATAAAACCTTGAAAGAAAATAATTGCCAGCCAAGAATAATATATCCTGCAAAATTCTCGTTCAAATATGATGGTGGAATTAGGTGATTTCCAGATAAACAGAAATTAAGGGACTATGCATAGACACACCTATGTTCACGGCAGCATTGTTCACAATAGCAAAACGATGGAAACAACGTAGGTGCCCATCAACAGATGAATGGATAAACTATGGTACATACACACGATGGAGTACTATGCAACGAGAAAGAACAACAATGAATCTGTGAACCATCTCATAACATGGATGAAACTGGAGGACATTACGCTGAGTGAAATAAGTCAATCACAAAAGGACAAATATTGTATGAGACCTCTATTGTAAAAACCCATGAAAAAGTTCAAACGCAAAATGTAACAATCTTTGTTGGTTACCAGGGATGGGAGGGGTGGGGGGGAAATACTAAATAGGCAATAGATAAATGGTATCTTAGGTGAAGGATGAGACAGTACACAATACAGGGGAAAGCAGCACAACTTGTACAAGGAAAGGTCATGGAAGCTCCATAGACACATCCAAACTCCCTGAGGGACTGAATTGCTGGGTGGAGGGACCATGGTCTAGGGAAAAAGCTAGCTCAATTGGCAAGACACAGTTTATAAAGACAATGCTCTACATTCTACCTTGGTGAGTAGTGTCTGGGGTCTTAAAAGCCTGTGAGCGGCCATCTAAGATACTCCACTGGTCTCATCCCTTCGGGAGCAAGGGAGAATAAAGAGAACAAGATACAAGGAAAAGATTAGTCCAAAGGACTAATGGACCACAGCTACCACGACCTCCACCAGACTGAGTCCAGGACAGCTAGATGGTGCCCGGCTACCACCACTGACTGCTCTGACTGGGATCACAATAGAGGGTCCTGGACAGAGCTGGAAAAGGATAAAGAACAAAATTCCAACTCACAAAAAAATGACCAGATTTACTGGCCTGACAGAGACTGGAAAAACCCCGAGAATATGGCCCCCGGACACCCTTTTAGCTCAGTGGTGAAGTCATTCCCAAAGTTCACCGTTCAGCCAGGGATTGGACAGCCTTATAAGACAATACAGGACTAATGAGGCACAGCAGTCCAGGGACAAGGACGAGAAGGCAGGAGGGGACAGGAAAGCTGGTGATAGGGAACCCGAGGTTGAGAAGGGATAGTGTTCACATGGCTTGGGGTTAACCACTGTCATAGGGCAATATGTGTGTTGTTTAATGAGAAACAATTTGTTCTGCAAACCTTCATCTAAGGTACCAAAAAAAAGAATTATCTATGTGAGATCAAATTGACGACAGCAACTCAAAAGGTTTGATGGGAAGCCTAGGGGGCAGTGAGCTGAAGATAATGGTGATGGAATAATTTGGAAAAGGATAGTGAGAACAGCAGCACAACTGGAAGAATGTACTCGATGTCACTAAATGGTACATGTAGAAATTTTGAAATGTGTAACTTTGGCTATGTATATCTTCACCAAAAAAAGGTCCTGCAAGGTCGAGAAGGGAGAGTGTTGACATGTCGTGGGGTTGTTAAACAATGTCACAAAACAATATGTGTACTAACTGTTTAATGAGAAACTGTTTTGTAAACCTTCATCTACAGTACAATAAAAAAAACTAAAAAAAAAAAAAAAAGGAAATCGTTGAGATGGCATACATTTTGTTATATACATTTTTACCACAGCAAAATAAATAATAAAACCTTTGAACAACGCAAAAAAAAGAACATGGATAAATCACAGAAATATCGTTTGTTTAGAAAAAGAACAAGAGATAGGTCCAGAATGATATAAAGTTTAAAAATATAAACATTTAGAATATACAGTTTTTGGATGCAATAATATGTACTAAATATTAAAACATGTATTGGAATGACTCGAAGGCACTAACAACAATAACATCATACCCAATGTAGAAAGACTAAGAACTTCCCCCTTAATATCAGGAACAAGACAAGGATGCCTGCTCTCACCACTGATATTCACATCGTATTGGAAGCCCTAGCCAGAGCAATTAGCTAAGAAAAAGTAATAAAACTATTCAGATCAGGAAGGAAGAAGTAAAACTATCATTTTATAGAGATGATATAATTCTATATATAGAAAGCCACAAAAGATCCCACGAGAAAGTCAGTAGAGCTAATAAATGAATTCAGCCAAGTGGTAGGGTACAAGGTCAACACATAAAAATCAGTTGAATTTCTACACGTCAGCAGTGGACTTTCTGAAAAAGAAATTAAGGAAACAATTCCACTAACAACAGCATGTAAAAGAATAAATACCGAGGAATAAATCTAATCAGGGAACTGAAGGACTTGTACACCGAAAACTATGAAATGTCTAAAAGAAATTAAGCCAGTGCCAGTTGCTGTCGATTCTGATTCATGGTGACGCCATTGTATCAGAATAAAACTGTACTTCAGAGGGTTTTCAGTGGCTGATTTTTCTGAATCAGATTGCCAGGTCTTTCTTCCGAGGCACCTCTGGGTGGACTACCTCCAACCTTTCAGTTAGCAGCCGCGCTCGTTAACTGTTTGCATCACCCAAGGATTTGGTGGATTCCTCCTTAAGTCCTCCAAACTGTAGCTTTGCTTCCCCAACCTGAGTCCTATACCATTGGAGCAAACAATGACTAATGGCTAATTACCACCGTCCTGAGGGTACTAGCATGAGAGCCAAGGCTGGGGACACACACAGCTGTAACTGTGTGCTTTGCACAAACAACCATAAAATATTGTATGGGCTGCATCTTTGATACTGGAGGATGAGAAGGGATGGAGGAAGAAGCAGGCAGATGCAGAAGAGCTGCCCTGGGCTCCAGAGGGAGTCTTCCTCAAGCAAGTGGGTGTCCCACCCATGCGTGGAGGTGGGCCATCGGCCAACTGCATAGAAAATCCTGCACCAGCAGTTGTCATCAGCCGGTGCTCACGGCAATCTTGGAAACAAATTCTCAAAAACAAGTGATGACATTAAGTATTCTCTTACGTACGAGATGTTCGTGCATTTTAAATACATTTGGCTGATTACTTTCATATACTGAGAAAACATTTTGTTCAACTTACAAAGCTGAGTGAAAAATATTTCTGGAAGGCAATTTGGCAATGTGTGTAAAGAGAGACTTAAAATTGTTTCCATACCTTTAGACCAAGAGATTCCAACTTCTGGCAATTTACATTTAGGGAACTCATTGGAGGGAGACACAAGTGTTTCTGTACTAACATGCTTACTGCAGTATTGTTCAAACAGCTCCAACTAGAAACCAGCTAAAAGGTCCAATAAAAGGATAACTTAGATTATGTTACTTATTTACAATGAAATACTATGCAGCTATAAAGAATAACTTTTAAGACTATTTAATGACATAGGAAAATGCTGAGTGAAAATAGAAGGTTATAAAACAAAACGTACGGTGTAAGTCCAATGTTATTAAGTTTATTGTATGTTCAGGAAAAAACATGCAAGGAAATAGACTAAATTATTACCACTAGCTGTCTCGAGACTTCTGTTTCTTTATACCTTTCAGAATTTTTTCAAGAGTTTACAGTGAAAATGTATTACTTTTACATTTAGAGTAAAAAAAAAAAAAAAAATAGTCCACTTGTTTGGTGATAACATGGGAGTGATTTTCTTATCTTCCAGAAGGATGTCAGCTCTTCCCCATCACTAGGTTTATGAAAACAGTTTACATAATTAAAAAGAGAATTTCCCAAAGCACTTACTGCACGGAGTAAACATAACTTACTAAACAGACTGGGGCCTGGAAGAGTCGCCGCAAAGCTAATCGGTGCAGATCCTCTCCACTCTCCCCGACACTAACACGCTAGTAACTTACGATGCATCTCCCAACAATGGGAAAGGAGTATTATTTGGTCTGTTTTACAGATAAGAGCACTTCTGTATGGAGAATTGTTTTTTTTTTTTTTTATCTGGATGTATTAGCTCAATAGAACCAACAGCAAACCTTTCCCTTTGAGTTTCTGGCCCACGGTTCTGGCCTTGCTGTTTATCTGTAGGATGTCGAGGCAGCAGAATTCCCAAAGGAGTCTAATACTCCAACATTTGTTCCCAAAGACCTCCTTTCCAGAGACCGCTAACACTATTACGTTAATAGAAGCTGCTTTCCTCTATAGTCACAGACTCTCAAATTGAAAGGAAAAATGTGCTTTATGGTTCCATCCTGTCGCCACTGAAATGCCACTGTTCTGCCTGCTAATAGAATATGATCACTTGCCAAAAGTGAAGAAAAATAAGTTATTATTTTAATATTAAAGACGAGACCAAAATCTGGCAAATCCAACTAGAAATTCCCAAAACTTAAATCCTAGGGCAATTTGTAGATATTTTTTTCTCTGTGTAAAGGTTGCCAAATGCAGCTTGAGATCAGGCAGAAATGACACAGGAGGAAGTTAAGGGGAAAAAGGCCAGAAAAATACGTTTCCTGAGGGCGACACAGTCACCAGAAAGTGTAAAATATAGCCCACGTTTATAACAAAGACGACGGAAACGGAGTGACCGGGACTGGCGGCAGAAGATGCTCAAACCCAGCTTGACTCCCACAAAGCATCACACAAGTGAGCCATACTTTCAGGAAGCAAGGAAGAGCCAGCCTTTTCCTCTGAAAAGTGAAAGGGCACTCTGATGTCCACCCCTTGCTTTCCCTCTAGCCTATAGGAACCTTCTGAAAATACTTGGTTCAAAAAGTCCTAACTAACTCTATAAAAAGTAATAAAAAATTAAATAGTAGATGACTACAAAGATATTTTACTTAGATAATATCTAAAAAGAGACTGCTGTTGTTGTATGCTTAAGCCTGTCACTGGCCCAACAGTCTGCACATGTAGTTGATAAATGAATAATGGTTGAACAGATGATAAACACACGGACAAAATAGCACGCATCTCACAATTACTGAGAAGTCAGCTGAGCCCCCTCGACAGAGTTTCAGATTCAGAAGGTCTGGACTGGGGGCCTGAGAATCTGCATTTCTAACAAGCTCCCTAGCGATGCTGATGCTGCTGGCTGGGGGTCCAGCTTTGAGAACCACTGGCCTAGCACAAGAGGCGTTTACAGTCGGCCGGGACTCAAAGGTTCATGAGCTCCCGAGTAACAAACACCACACTGGAGAATAAACTTTGATCAAGATGAACTATGGTGAGCTTCACCTTTCTACTCCTGGCTTATCCAACACCAGGTTAGTAACTATGATGCTTTCTTTGAACCCTTGTTAGTTTTTCTTTTCTTCAACAAATGCTGCATTCTCCTACCTGACAGCTGCCCTTGACTCGAAGCCCCCATGCCTTGAGATACCATCAACCATCCCCTTTGTGTATAAATTACACCGCCACCTGAAGAGGCTGCTCCTGCTCAAGCACAGCTGGAGAAAGCCTGAGAAGGGGGTCCTGCAGCCCCGGGTGCGGAGCTGCCTGCAGCCTTCAGCACCCGCCTTCCAGGCAGCTTCCGCCTGGCTGGGGGAATGGTCAAGGCTCAAAAGACAGTAGAAACTCGCCTTCTTCCACTTTTAATGTTGCTCTTGGTGTTTGTGGAGCCCTGGTGGCGCAGTGGTTAAGAGCTCGGCTGCCAACAGGAAGGCTGGCAGTTTGAATCCACCAGCCGCTCCTTGGAAACCCTGTGGGGCAGTTCTACTCTGTCCTGTAGGGTCACTACGAGTCGGAATCAACTCAAAGGCAATGGGTTTGGTTTTCTGGGTTTCTCAGTGTTTGCAGAGCTCCAGTCCCCTCAAGCCAGACAAGGCTGACCGATGCGCCACTCCGCTGTTTTCCCACATAGAAGTGTATTTCCCAGCGCACTGGTCTTCTAAGTGTGGTCCCCAAATCAGCAGCATCAACGTCATTTCGGAACTTGTTAGAAACGCAAATGACCAGCCGACTTAGTGCGTAAGCGATCTGGGGGTGGGGCCGGGGACCCTGTCTTAACAGGCCCTCCAGGTAACTCTGATGCGCGCTCAAGCGTGGGAATCACTGTCCCCCCCACCCCATCTCCCTGTCCCTCTTATGACAGGCGGCTGTCCTCCGCCCTACCCCTCCCCGCCCCCGGCCTAGGAGTGAAACACCGAGTGCTAACAACGGACAGGTGTCCACCTGCTGGAGCTCAAGGGGCGCTAAACTCTGTCCCCTGCTGTTCCCCCACCTCCAAAGGTGGAGCCAGGCCAGCCCCGCCTCGCACACCTCCAGCCGGACAGGTAGCTGGGCAGGGCTTGGAAACTTACTCGTAGTAGCAACACCTTAAAAAAAAGTTTTCTTGCCTGGACTCCTAGTTTGCCAGTCGCTGGAAGCCCTCGGAGCCGCCACCATGGGTACGTTCGCACCGTCCAGGCTGCGGGGGGTCGCCGGGGCGCGCTGTGTCCTCAGTCCGGGAACGCCGCGCCCGCTTCTTTCGCAGCTGGGGAGCGCGCGCGGCGCCGAGGCGCAGGGGTGCGCTGTAGGGGCGCGAAGGGCCCGGAGGCGCCCAAACTGGGATGTTGCCGGATCGAACGATCAATCTGCACCTGCCCACCTGTGGGGAATTTCCGGTCCTCGGGTTCCCACCCTCTGGGCCAGGAATGAGCTTGCGCTTTAGGAGCAGGGCGGGTTAATGTTGCAGTCGGTGGGCCAGCTGGCGATGCTGATGCCGGCAGGGCCAGCAAAGCCTCCACATGGCCGGTGGGCGCTTTGTGGCCTCTGCACTCCTCTGGCGTCTGGCTGGGGAGGGGACCCTAGAGTTCCGAAGGAGCCCTGGCTGAAAAAGAATTGGGGCCGCCTCAGTGGTTCTCTCTGAAGGCTCTGCCATCGTTCTCAGGCGTTCAGAGAAGGCACGGAGGGTCAGTGGCTGGTTCTGGGAAGGTGTGCCGGATCAGCAAAACATCTGGGGGGGTTCTGGGAAGGTGTGCCGGATCAGCAAAACGTCTGGGGGGGGTTCTGGGAAGGTGTGCCGGGTCAGCAAAACATCTGGGGGGTTCTGGGAGGGTGTGCCGGGTCAGCAAAACATCTGGGGGGTTCTGGGTAGGTATGCAGGGTCAGCAAAACATCTTGGGGGGGGGGTTCTGGGAAGGTATGCAGGGTCAGCAAAACATCTGGGGGGTTCTGGGTAGGTATGCAGGGTCAGCAAAACATCTGGGGGGTTCTGGGTAGGTATGCAGGGTCAGCAAAACATCTGGGGGACTCCTGCCCTGCTTCAGACTGAATAGCTGCACTTGAATTCATGCAAAGCCAGAAGAGACCCGAGATCAGCCCAGCCTTCCTTTCTGCTTCAAGACGGGAAAGGGGGATCAAGCGACTCCCTCAGAGACGTGCTGGGGCTAGGTCCCAGGCCGCGCTTTCCAGGCACTGTGGTCCCTGGGTGAGAGAACCTAGTCAGAACTGGGCCTGCCTGCCTTTATATTCCAGTTCTACCACTTGCTACTTCTGTACTCTGGGGCCTGGGCTTCCTCAGGCATTAGGCAGAAATATTAGTACCTACCCCACTGGTTGTGGAGAGAAGACACGGAACTGCGTAACGCCGGGTGTGCAGCACTCAAACGGGCTCTCAGCGTTCTTGCTTTGCTACACCACGGTTTGATCCCGAGCAGCAGTGTTGAGTAGTTCATACTTTGGACTTTCAATGGTTGCTAACTGTACTTACCCCACAGAGACTCTGGGGGGAGGCTGTCAGCAGGGTGTACTCCACAGAGCTGGGACTTTGCAGCCAGGCTCAGGGGGGGATTCTGCTTCCCTCCACCGCAAACACCATCAGCTTGCCACACCGTGTGACTTTTCTTGGAAGTGCTCTGGAGTATTTTATTTTGGTCTACATATACCAAATATCTGAGCAGCACCTGTGTTGGGTTAGAATTCTATCACCTGTGTTTAGCATTTCCAACAGAGTTCAACTAGGCAAAGCTGTCAGAGCCAGCAGCCTGATTATTAGTGAATGAATACAATGTTAGCTTTTGAAACATAGTTCCAAATCAACCCATGCTTTTATGAATTGGTTGGTCCTTGGGTGAGTCTTTCAGGTGAGGTTGGTATAGCAGGTGAGCATCAACAAAGTTTGTAATCAAACACCAGTTTGCTTTTTACTTATGTCCCAATTTTTCAGCTTCAAGGTTTGGTTAGTAAGTGAAACAAATAGATTTTTTTTTTAATAGAAAAGTAGTAACTTCTCTTGTTAAGATCTTTGGCACTTAAATGTTTCAGAAGCCTTATTGATTACAGGGGGGACGCTTGGTGGACATGGAAGGAGGGAAAGATGCAAGGAAACAGTTCCTAGAGAAACATTTTCTGTGATCTGACTTCACTGCACTAGAACAGCAGGTCCTTTCACTTCCCCTGGAAACGGGGGTGAAGTTAGGGCTGAGTACCAAAGGGAGATTCACAACTTTATCATTAAGGCATTTATTAGAAACATCAGCAACAACAAAGAGTCCACAATAAACTGGATTAAAAAGTTGCTTTGGGTGTGACAATGCATAGCTGAACTTTGATGCAATATCTTGTTGCAATCATAAACTACAGAACCTTTGCTTTAAAGCAGGAGTCAGCAAAGCTTTTCTATAATGGGCCAGATCACAAGGATTGTAAGCTGGTGGGGGGGCCATACACTCTCTGTGGCAACTACTCAACTCTGCTGCTGTCATGCAAAAGAGCCGTAGGCAATCCACAAATGAGCAAGCAGGGATGTGTTCCAATAAAACTTTATTTGTGGACACTGAAATTTGAATTTTGCATAACTTTCAAGTGTCACAAAATACTGCTTTTTATATTTTTAAACTAAGTGAAAATGTAAAAACTCCTCTTCTCCAGAAAGAAGAGAGAACTTTTGTCAGTGGGTTCTTTCAGCCTGACAGTGCTCTAAACTGGTGCTTTTCAAACTTTAGCGCGCATCAGAATCACGTGAGTGAGGGCTTACCGTGCCAGGTTGCTAACTCAGCAGGTCTGGCGGAGGGCTGGAGGGCTCGAGAGAGTTTGCATTTAAGCAAGGTCCCAGGTGACACTGATGCTGTTGCTCCTGTTGCTCCGAAGATCATGCTTCAAGAACCACTGCACCAAATGAAGAGGCGCCCTGATGGCGCAGTGGTTAAAGCACTCGGCTGCCAACTGAAAGGTCAGTGGTTGGAACATACCAGCTGTTCCAAACGAGAAAGATGTGGCAGTCTGTCTCCCTAAAGATTACAGCCTTGGAAACCCTATGGGGCAGTTCTACTCTGTCCTACGGGGTCGCTATGAGTCGAAATCAACTTGACAGCAGTGGGTTTGGTTTTGGGCACCAAATGGTTCTAAATCATAGACCTCTCTTTTTTTCTTGACCCTTTCTGTGTCCAAGTGTTGCTACTGTGCCCAGAAAATGAGATGGAGGGAAGAAGGTCTAGTATAGTCTGGCCCCTGGCTTGTCTATGTGGGTACTCATCCATTATGATCAAACTTTGGGTAAATAAGTAGCTAGAATTTGAAATTTAGCTTGCAAAGGCTGTCTTAAGAACATAGGGTTAAAAGAATGGGAGTGATGACCCAGTGTGGTCCAGCTAGGACTGGCAGGAGGTGGACCCAAATCATGTACCTATGCAGATACTGATTTACCACACGACAGTATAAAATAGTCCCACCTCAAAGAAATGCATATCCTTAGCAGCAGGAACATAAGCCCATAAACAGCATTTTTTCACAGGGAGTTAGAGTTGCAGTGAATAAGTCCTATAAGGCTGGTGAAAGCAGCAGCTAATGTTGTCAGAGTTGTAGGATTTGCTGTACACAATGTCCTGGGTGGCATTATTCAATTTTGGGGTCACTTGAATTTTCTGGTTCATAATTTAGCAGCTGCCCTTTGAGTTACTGAGCCATCCCAGGATGAGCAGAAAGCAGATATCAGGATTACTGACTTGGCTAGCTGAGCTACCAGGAGACTTCACTAGCCAAAGGGATGTGACAGCTCCTGTTCTCTTGCAATGACTGGGGGGTGGGGGAAGGTGGCCACCCAGCAAGCTGTGTTCTCACCTCTCGGGGCAGCAGCTGTGGGGCACAACTGCATCGAGACTCTCCCCCTGCAGGAGAGAAAGGGGGCAGGTGTCCCAGGTGAGCTGATAAGGAAATAAAAACAAGGGTGGGGTCTGAGGAACACTTCCACCCTCTTTCTTGATGATGGGGAAAGAATAAGGGCAATGTAATCAGGAGATGAATGGGCATTGTTGACTCTGGATACTGCAGTTGCAACATAAAGAACCAGGGAATTGCTGTTTTGTAATTCTATCCCTTGGTTTCAGGAGTCAGAAATATGCCGTGGAGGAAACTGGACTGCAGTGTCATCTCACGGGGCTGGGGGCCTCTGCCCACCACCTACTCTCATTTTCAGG
Organism: Dugong dugon; assembly: GCA_030035585.1. Lineage (NCBI taxonomy): Eukaryota > Metazoa > Chordata > Mammalia > Sirenia > Dugongidae > Dugong > Dugong dugon. Next base: position 6,043,046 of record CM057477.1, read on the forward strand.
ATTCAGTACAAGGGTAGCTACCTACCATCAACAGGCAGTGCAGAGCCAAGGGACTGTCTCAGCAGGTGGCAAGTGTCACAACCAAAGGGAAGAAGGACAGCATACTCTTCTAAACAAAGAAGAAGGTGTACCTCCTCCCAGAGTTGCCTAGATTGGAAACCAGTCAAGGCCCCAAACTGCTGCCCGGGCGTATTATGTGGGAATATGTGAAACTGAGCGTGTGCCCATCAGGAAAATTTGGCTCCAGGACCAGACTTAAGACTAGAGAATTCATAAGATACACTTACATAAGAAGGCCTACTGTAAAAAAAAAAAAAAAAAAAAAATCCCAACTAAAAAGTTCTCAAACTAAGCATTTAAAACTTCTACATCTGCCTTGAGTGGCAAGATTTTATTATAAACTCTATTAAGACATGTCAAGAGCTAAATGTGAGATGTTCTTGTGAGGAAAGAACTTTCTTCTCATTCAATCAAAACATATAAAACTCACATGGTAATGGAATATATTCTTTCTGAAATATACACATCACTTACACATAAGTTTTGGTAGAAAATATTCTCAGTGTGTAAAGACGGCTCCATTGTGGCCTGTGCCCTCAGCTTAGGTGCTGTGTTTGGGGACTAGTGTCTTCCGCAAGCAAGACAGATGGACTTACTGGTTACCAGTTCCCATCAAGTCAATTCTGACTTATGGCAACCCCATGTGTGTCAGAGTAGAACTGTGCTCCATTGGGTTTTCAATGGCTGATTTTTTGGAAGTAGGTAGTTAGGCCTTTCTTTGGAGGCACCTCTGGGTGGACTCAAACCTCCAACCTTTTGGTTATTAGCAGCCAAGCGCATTAACCATTGCCATCACCCAGGAACTCTTGACCACTGTAGCTCTAACCACTTCTGATTGATCCTTTTAAAACTAGAGCTGCTATAATATAGAAAACATCCCCCAGGTGTATCAGTTGAAATCAGAAATGCTTCAAGTGCTGCAGTAGACACAGGTAACTTAGCTCAAATTCATTTTAAAAAATATGTCTAGACTCTGCTGATAACTGTTTTTATGGACCTGCAGCTGGCGTTTCCAAGAGACCTATTAACTTTTCTTTTTAATAGCGGTTTCACCTATAACATGCTCATTGTAAAAATATAAAAGACTGAAAAAAATCAGGCAGCCGGCACTTCAGTGGAGGATATTTAGGTGAGACATAACAAAATCTAAACTACACGTAACGCCTTCACCAGCACTTGTAGGAATTTCTGGCAGATATCCTTGGGGTAGGACTGAGAGCTTCAGAGTCGAAACAACAGCTGGGGAATAACTGGCATCTGTACATAGTTTTGTAGCCAACTTCACACTTACCGTGATTATGAGCATTTCTTCCTAGTCATGATGTCACACGTTAGAGTTAAAAAAAAATCTGTCTCCAACTTGGTTGCCTCCAAAACGATCCCTACCCCCACACTGCCTTCCCCTCAAAAAAACCAGGAGGTTGGTTTCTTTTAATTTCTTGACACTTGTGTGACTTTGGCATTGTTTTCTCCTATGACAATGGACAACAAATCTGGACTGATTCTAATATACTAGTTTCTGTGGCCTGTTAGGTGTATGGAGCCCTGGTGGCGTGGTGGTTAAGAGCTCGGCTGCTAACCAAAAGGTCGGCAGTTCTGATCTGTCAGCTGCTCCTTGGAAACCCTATGGGGCAGCTCTACCCTGTCCTATAGGGTCACTGTGAGTCAGAATCGACTCGACGGCAACGGGTCAGGGGTGTGTGGCCTGCACGTGGAGGGTGGGAGGGGGGGCCAGGAGGCTGACAGCCACTTCCCTTCACGTCCTCCCTCATGTCTCGTTTTGGAGCCTGCTCTGAGAAAAGATATGCCTTCTCCTTAACCTGAGCACCTGTTTATTAACTCTCAGCAATCAGAGCATTTAAAGTGAGCCTAACTTTAGATTCTAAGTAAGGGGCGCTCTTCTATAATAAAGGAATTTCCAGGTGCAGATGAAGAAGATACCTTGGCGATTGAGGCTGGCCTTCCTAACACCTGAGCGACTAGTCCCTTCTGGCTTCTTCTGGTTCGCATACAGACACACGCATTACTCTGCAGCGCTCTCAGGCCCTGCTGAGCTCCCCCTGTAACTGAGAGCGAGCTGAGAGTCAGTCATCACTGGGAGTTTTGCAAGGTGCCTGGATAGAGGGCCCAGAGGGCTCATCTCTTCCCAAAGAAGAACGGGAATGGTGCTCAGAGTTTATTAACTGTAATTATGGAAACGAGATGCTAAAAGTCACAGGTAATTTATAAAACCATCCGATGGTGGCCATTATAGGCCTCTTACGATTTTAGACAGCTGTGTGTAGAAAACGTTTAAAAAAGATAGAATACCTGTAATTGAAAGCAATAGGTCGGACACTTCAGATGGTCTTGGGCCAAGAGCTGTCCCTTCGAGCCTGATCTCTAGACACCTAAGTTTGAGGCAGGAAATGTTTCCAGGAAAGATGAAGACCTGGCTGTCAGATGCACATGGCAAGGCCGAACCCTGACTGGTTCCACAGGAAAAGATACCACAAGCTACTTTTAGATTCAGGCAGTTCATTACTTACATAGTGTTATAGGTTGAATGGTGCCCCCCAAAAAGATACATTCAAGTCCTAATCCCTGGTACCTGTGAATGTGACCTTATTTGGAAACAGGGTCTTTGCAGAGGTAATTAGTTAGGATGAGATCATAATGGAGTAGGGTGAGCCCTAATCCAATATGGCTGGTGTCCTTATAAAAAGAGGAGAAGGGAAACAGACAGACAGAGCAAAGACAGCCATGCGAAGATGGGGCAGAGATGGAGTTATGCTGCCAAAAGCCAAGAATTCCTGGAGCTACTGGAAACGAGAAGAGGGAGAATGTGTCCCGCGAACGCCCTGAACAAGCCTCCCAGACCGTGAGAGAACAAATCACTGTTCTCTTGAGCCACCCAATTCGTGTACTTTGTTACGATACACACAGACAGCAAAGGAAGATTACCCAACAGTGCCGTCTTCCCACGGTCCCTGTCCCACACAACAGAAGGGACACCACTGAGACAAAAGGGGCCGGATAACTGCAACGTGAACTGTGAGATACGGCGTCGCTGAGCAGCCGATTCTAGACTACAGCTAAGTGGTTTATACTCTGCTTCCCTGTTCTGAGGGACGCTGGGCAGAAAGGTCCTTCCCTCACAGAACCCAGAGGCTATGAGAAACCATCTCACAGCGGGTTTCCCTGGGGAGACGGGGCAGCAGGTAGGAGATGGAGGCCTCACAGGCCTTCCTCCTCTGCCTTCCAGGAAGATCTCAGGCATTCTGTCAAGACTCAGGTCAGATGCAGCTCCAGCCTTTGTCTGTGTGACCTCTGCGTATGTGGGCAAGGTCGACAGGGCAAGGGGTGGAGCTGTATCCCACAATGGCATCATGCCAAAGTCACTTAATTTTACATATATATAGACACACACACACACATATAGACACGTATATATATATAAATACAATAAAATTTATATGTATTATAAAATTTATATATATAAAATATATATAATTTATATATTATAAAATTTATATATATACACGGATATATGTATATACACACCCCTCATACTCTCCCACTGGCACTAGTTTTCCTGATTAAAGCCATTGATAAACCCCTTAAACTACTGCCCTGAGATTATCTTTAAACCTTAAGCCAAAAATATCCCCTGAAGTCTTCTCAAAACAAAACAATATTTTAGCTTAACTAGTAAAAAATGTCTGCCTTGAGCATTGTGCTCTTTTAAGAACTATTTATGTGAGATCAATTGACAACAACAGCTCGAAAGGTTAGTTTAGACAGGAAGCTTAGGGAACAGTGAGTTCATGTGAATGGGGGAGGGATGACTCGGAAAAGGAAGGGGAGGATGGTTGCACAACTTGAAGGATGTCATCAGTGTCACTGAACTGTACGTGGAGAAGCTGTCGAATTGGTGTACATTTTGCCGTGTCTATTCTCAACAACAACAGCAACAAAAATTGTTCTTTAATTACAAATGTAAATAAATAGAAGAAAACCCCATGGAATCAAGTCCTACTCTGACACACATGGAGTCTCATGAGTCAGAATTGACTAGATGGCAATGGATTTTGTTTTGTTTTGTTTTGTTTTTCTTTTTCCCTGTATTCCTGAAGTGGTATCAGATTATCTAGGTTTGGTCGATGTTGACAGAGGACTGATAAGTAGGTGGATCAGAGGAATCACAGATGCTGTCTTAGGCGGAAGGGGGTGGTCATGGAAAAAGGCAATTTCAATGAAGTAAAATTGAAGATGGGCAGGGCACTGTCCACAGGTGGGCCGGTTGTGTCCTGCCTGAAGGTACTGGCAAGAGTGCCCCTGGCCTGGAATAAAGCCCATGTTCCAACTGCCAAGCAAGGAACCTACCAGGGACACCTACTGTCACTTGGAACCAAGCCACTATCCACATGCAAATCCGTGCCTCTTCAGGCAGCACTGGTCTGAAAGATCACATTTTTCTATCATGCACAAAAGTGCCATGTGGACTAGCAGAGACCCGAGGGTGAGAAACATGGCAGAACAATGAAGTAAGAAAAAAAGACCAAAAAACATTAACTCGAGCAAGAAACCCTTAAGAAAGCTGTTCCAGAAAAAAAGGTGGAAGTGTTACAGGAGCAGAACTTGTTCTAAAACGGACCCGACTATCAGAGTGGAATAGCTCATTTACGCAAAGGAAAGCACTTTTACTTCTTGATCATAGTTTAGCAATTCTGGGGGAAAAAAAATCAAACCAAGTGTGCAATGGGCGTAAGGCACTCGAGCTCCCCCTTCCGCCATTCCCTCTCCTCAGATTAACAACAGTTAAGGCCGGTGCTCAGTGGTTAAAGTGATGGACTGCTAAGGGAAAGGCGGGCAGTTCAAAACCACCAGCAGCCCCTTGGGAGAAAGACATGGCAATCAGCAGCTTCGTTAAGATTACAGCCTCAGAAACCCTATGGAGTTGCTATGAATCAGAATCAACTCCACGGCAGTGGCTTTGGTTTTCCGGGTGCATATCCTCCTAGGCACTTTTCGAAGTGGTATATGCTTTAGTTTCTCAAAACAAAAATGGGATCACGTGATATATGAGGCTTCTGCAACACTTTTCAGAAGGCAGAACAAATAGCTCTGTCAGGGACAGTTGTAAAGAGGCTGAGATCTGAAAGGAGGAGAAAGAGAAAGTACTCATGAGCCCGGGGGGACGTGAGGCAGCAGAAGGGAGTCATGAAAGAGGCTGGTAAGGAGAGAGAATTAGGAGGTGTCTCGTGTGACTGGATGGTGGGTGGTGAAGTGGAATGGAACTAAAGTCGGATCCTGGAGGGCCCTGAGGAGGAGGTTTCTGCCTCACAGGGGGCAGAGAGGCAGCAAGGTCTGAGAGAAGTGTCCTGAGGAGCTCCATCTGGGGAAGCTCAAACTGGTGTTGTGGAAGGTGGAATAAGTGGGACAAGGCGTCTGCTTGTGGAAGTTGTGCCGGTGAATGTTATAGATGGAGCTAAGAGAACAGGAACGAAGACAGAGGCCATAACCATCACAGGAGTTGACTGCCTGGACAATACCAGCTGTCACTGAGTAGACTTCAACTCACAGCGACCATGTGTGTCAGAGTAGAACTGTGCTCCACAGAGTTTTCAACGGCTGATGTTTCAGAAGTAGATTGCCAGGCCTGCCTTCTGAAGTGGCTCTGGGTAGACTCGAACCTCTGACCTTTCGGTTAGCAGCCTAGCAAATCAACACATCGACCATTTGCACCACCAAGCAATGCAGCTGTTGGGTGCCGTCAAGTCGATTTCTGACTCACAGCGAGTTCATGTGACAGGGCAGAACTGCCCTGTAGGGTTTTCTTGGTTGTAATTTTTCTGGAAGCAGATTGCAATGTCTCTCTCCCTTGGAGCCACTGGGTGGGTTTGAATGCCAACTCCTCTGTTAGCAGCTGAGCGCTTAACCATTGCATCACCAGGTCTCCTTCACAGGGACAATCAAAACCTCATCGGGTTTCCGAGGCTGTAAATCTTTACAAAAGAAGACAGCCACATCTTTCTTCCTCAGAAAGACTAGTGGGTTAAAACCACTGACCTTTCGGTTAGCAGCCAAGCTCTTAACCACTGTGCCCCCTGGGCTTCCTGCTAGAAACACAGGACCTCTTAAATACGCTGATTAGATTTACTATCACATACCAATCACAAACACAGCAGTACAAAAGTAAACAGGCTTTTGTGACAGCTGAAATTTGAGTTCAAACTTAAGTCTCAATGTAACCACCACTTCTGCACTTGAGCTTTCTAAGATAGCAATCCTGTTGACACAGGCATATTAAGATAAGAAATGCTGACTGCAGTATTCAGTAGTTAGCTCTGAATTCTGTAAAAGCAGAGCTTAGCAACCTCTGCCCTGTAATAATAAGAGCAGTTCTTTGGGATACACACCTTTCAGAAAATGAAATGCTTCATGATTTCAACTGGAGGGAGTCTAGGGATTTGATTTTCCATAGTTTAGCCCTGGCTGTGATGCTGTGGTAACAAGATGTAAGCTCTCTGAACGTTTTGGTCTCTTTTCTGCAGCCCAATTTATATCTGAAGAAAACAAAAGCTTTGCTATTAGTATTTAGCAAATACAGGTGCCACACAGGCGAGACGAAGCCTTTCCCTGTAAACCAAAATTCTGAGAAACACGAGAAAGGAATAATTATTTATAAATGAAGCTCCGGGCTATGACTATTGGGTGTGGGCTTTCATATCTCCTTCATGCTTTTCTAAGGAGCCCTGGTGGCGCAGTGGTTAAAGCACCTAGCTGCTAACTGAAAGGTCGGCAGTTCGAACCCACCAGCCCCTCTGCGGGAGAAAGATGGGGCAGTCTGCTTCCATAAAGATTCCAGCCTTGGAAACCCTGTGGGACAGGGTTGGAATCAACTCAACGGCAGTTAGGTGTTTTTTGGGGGGTCCTGCTTTTCTACAGCAGGTCAGTCACAAGATCCAATATGGGTCTTTGTGTGAGTCTTTGGGAGACAATGGTATGACTTCATGACCTGAAGTCTAAGCCACCATCTCCAAGATGAGACAGCACTGCCACAAAATGCGGCTTGAATAGTACCAGCAACAGCTTGTGCAGAGCTTTAAAAGGCACATCTGCCTGTTGGTACTTTCTATTTCACTGGAGAGCGGTCCTCTCCCCAAGGCCAGTGATGAACCACTATGCATGGTACATGGAGTCTGCAGCTTGTGCCTCTATCTGTCATGGACCCCCCAGGAGCCGGCCGGCATGCTCACAGTAGGAGGGCATATTTACAGAAAGGAGTCCCCGGGTGGTGGTGCAAACAGACAACTGTTAGGCCACTAACTGAAAGGCTGGCTACTAACCCACCCAAAGGTGCCAGAGAAGAAAGGCCTGGCGATTTGTTCCTGAAAGGTCACGTCCATGAAAACCCTATGGAGCGCAGTTCTACTCTGACACACGTGGGGTGACCATGAGTTGCATTTGACTCAATGGCAACTGTTTTACATACATATTTACAAAAAGACTATCTAGAAAAGGGTCGGTGCCAGGGTACCCGGGGCTGGTGGTGGTCTTACTCTTGGCACCTGTAGGCCTGAAGGATGAGGGAGAAGAAATTACAAGGCCTGGAAGGAGAGCATCATGACGAGAGCAGTGACTGTCCCTTGAGGTCACAGCCAGTCTGAGTGACTTTGGAGGGAGGGAGCCAGGGAAATGGATGCCTGACCTTTCCTCCTTCCCTCTGTTCTCCTCACAGCGTCCCCTGTTGGTCAGACCCAGTGGAAGCCAGAGGGCACAGGGGCCATTGAGGAAATCCATACAGGTTAACCTCATGGGGCAGGAGGAGGCTAGTGGACCTGAGGAGCAAATGGAAGACGTCCCACACAGCTGGTGAGAGAGGCAGAGCCAGAACCTGAATACTGTACTTGCTCCCTAACACGACAGATTCTTTGGAACACTTACTCACTCAACAAACATTTAATTTTCACTCTGTGAAAAGCACCATGCTAGGTACTGAGGATCCTAGGACAGCAGCATCTCTCACTCAGTGGGCACTGAAGTATCAAGCACTGTGCTGGGGCGTCCCACGTTTAACCCTACAGCAATTGCTGTTGTTAGCTGCCGTTGAGTCGATTCTTACTCATGGCAACCCCGTGTGTGCAGAGTAGAACCGCTCCATGGGGCTGTGACCTTTTGGAAGCAGATCACCAAGGCTGTCTTCTGAGGCTCCTCTGGGTGGGTTCAAACTGCCAACCTTTCAGCTAGTAGTCGAGCGCTTAACCCTTTGCATCACCCAAGGACCACTAAGGTGGGTAGCAGTATCTTCATTTCACAGGTGGGCTGTCCCAAGGAAAGACTGGCCTGCCCAAGGCCACAGCGGCTGATACCAGAGCTGGGACTGAATCACAGGTCTGATTCCACGGCCCGCCTTCTTCAAGTGTGCCCGTCCAGGCAACCCCTGCCCACAGGGAGTCCAACTGAGGAGAAAACCTGGACAATTTGTTTCCCATCTGAGGCCAAGGACTAAACAGCATTGCTGCTCTTAGGTGGACAAAAGCAGGAGACTGTGTGGTGGAGGCCCCTGGGCCAGGAGAAGCTGGAGCTGTGCAGCAAGCACAGCGCTACTGTGATCAGGAAGAAGGCTCCATCAGGAGAGGAGGGGCAGGGCAGCCAGGAAGCATGTGGCTCTGCATCAAGACGAGGGATCCTCAGGCAGAACTGTGGTTTTGTTTATGGTGCGATGGAGCTGAGGGCTTGCACATAATGAAAATACAAGGAGGCAAATTTGAGAGGAAGAATCCAGAATGGCGAACCATGCAAGAGTTTGAGGTGGGAGCTGGGCTGGAGACTTGATCACACTGTCCAGCTTCTGTGTCTAGGTTCTGCTCCAGACAGCTGGCACGGAAAGGGCTTCCTGGTGCTCTGAGCCAAGGAGATGATGGAAGTTATGTAGAGAAATCACACGATCATTAGCCATTAGAGAAATGTATGTCAAAACTACAATGACATACATCTCACCTTGACATTACTGGCTCTAATCCAAAAAAAAAGAAAATAACAAATGTTGGCGAGGTTGTGGGGAGATTGGAACTCTTACACATTGCTGGTGGGAATGTAAAATGGTACAACCACTATGGAAAATGATATGACGCCTCCTTAAAAAGCTAGAAATAAAAATACCATACAATCCAGCAATCCCCTTCCTAGGAATATATCCTAGAGAAGTAAGAGCTATCTCACGAATAGACATATGCACACCCATGTTCACTGCAGCATTATTCACAATATCAAAAAGATGGAAACAACCCAGATGCCCATCAACAGGTGAATGGATAACAAACTAGGGTACATACACACAGTGGAATACTGCACACTGATAAAGAACAATGAGGGATCCACCAAACATCTTACAACATGAATGAATCTGGAGGGTGTTATGCTGAGTGAAATAAGTCAATCACTGTATGTGTGTGTGTGTGTGTGTATACACATACACACACACACACATATATATCTTTAATGTGACACCACTATTATAAAAACTCAAGAAAAGGTTTACACACAGGAAAAAAAACAATCTTGGATGGTTACAAGGGAGGGGACAGGTGGGGAGGGGAAATCACTAACTATATAGTAGACAAGTGTCAACTTTGGTGAAGGGAAAGACAACACACAATATAGGAGAAGTCAGCACAGCTTGACCAAGGCAAAGCCATAGAAGCTTCCTAGATACATCCAAACACCTTGAGGGACTGAGGGCTGAGGACCACGGACTCAGAAGACATCTAGATCAACTGGAACAACAAAGGTCATAAAGAAAATGTTCTACATCCTACTTTGGTGAGTAGCATTTGGGGTCTTCAAAGCTTGCAAGCCGCCATCTAAGATACATCTATTGGTCCCTTGACGTTTGGAACAAAGGAGAATGAAGGAAACCAAAGACAAGGAAAATATTAGTCCAGAGGACTAAGGGACCACATGAACCACAGCCTCCACCAGCCTGAGCCCAGGAGAACCAGATGGTGCCCGGCTACCACCACTGACTGCTCTGACAGGGATCACAATAGAGGGCCCCAGACAGAGCAGGAGAAAAATGTAGAACAAAATTCAAATTCACAAAAAAAGACCAGACTTACACTGGTCTGACAGACACTGGAGGAACCCCCAAGATTATGATTCCCGGACACCCTACTGACTCAGAACTGAAGCTACTCCCAAAGTCCACCTTTCAGCTAAAGATTAGACAGCCCTATAAAATAAATAACACATGTGAGGAACATGCTTCTGAGCTCAATCAAGTACAGGAGACCAAAGGGGCAACACCTGCCCAAAGGCAAACATGAGAAGGCAGGAAGGGACAGGAAAACTAGACGAATGGACACGGGGAAGCCAGGATGGAAAGGGGGAAAGTGTTGATACATTGCAGGATTGCAACCAATGTCACAGAAAATTTGTGTATAAATTTTTGAATGAGAAACTAAAAAAAAAAAAAACCTCCCACACACTATTTGTACTGTGTGTAAAAACAACTACACCACACTAAATCCAAGTGTGATTTCTGGACCAGCAACACTGGTATGGCCTTTTATCTTGTTAGAAATGCAAATTCTCAGGTACAGAAAAGAGTAAGCCTTGTCAAATAGTAGCCATGAGCCACAAGCATTGATTTTCAATTGAGCTGCTTTTAAAATGGGCAACACTCTAGTGTACATTTTAGTTTAAAAAAAAAAAAAACAAAAAAAAACAGTTGCCATTGAGTCGACTCTGACTCAAAGTAACCCCGTGTGTGTCAGAGTAGAACTGCGCTGTATAGGGTTTTCAATGGCTGCTTTTTGGGAAGTAGATTGCCAGGCCTTTCTTCCGAGGTAGCTCTGGGTAGACTCGAACCTTCAACCTTTCAGTTAGTTTGCACCACCTAGAGACTGCAACGTGCAGGTAGCCAGAGGCGTTTAAGGAATACTTTTCATTCTCCAGCACAGTGGTTTTCGCAGCGTGGTCTCCAGATCAGCAGCAACAGCACACTTGGGAGCTTGCTAGGAAGCAGACTCTCAGGTACATCCCAGACCTCCAGAATGAGCAACTCTGGGGACGGGCCGGACAGTCTGTTCCAACAAGCCCTCCTGGTGATTCTGACACGCTCTCCAGTTTGAGAGTCACTGCTGCGGGATCCTGGTTTGTATTTTGCAGGGCATGCTCGGGGAGTCCTGACAACACAGAACTCTAAAATGAAGTTAGACTTGCAACATCCACAGGGACGGATGGGCGGGGGGATAGATTCCCCATGGAAGAGGGCGCAGTATGTGCCAGAACACTGACACCTATAGGGCAGCGCCTTCATGCAGGTTGCAGGCTGAGGCAGTGTTATGGCTAGAACTAGGGGTTAACTCTGGGGCAGAGACTGTGGTTGGTGGGGAGTAAAAACGGCTTGGGGGCAGTGTCTGACCTCCTCCAACCCCTTAAGGGGGAAGGAAAACCAAGATCAACAGCACAAGGCTGCATCCCATGAGGCTGAAGCCAGACAAGCCTCCTCTCCCCTCCATCTTTACTAATTCTGACACCAACCGTCCCTCCCACGGCACTCTCTACTTCTCTGCTGGGTTCAGTAAGTCATTCCAGTGGCCACACAGAACTCACAGACCATACTTAGAATTATGAGGCGTATTAGGGAAGTAACTTACAATTCAGGCTCAGGAGCACTCAGGATGCAGTTCTTCCATCAGAACAGCCTCTCCCTGGCCCTAAGTCTCTGCCCGAAGGCACTTCGCTTTCTCCTTCATGGGCCGGAAAGCCCTCCACACCATCTCCTGCTGGTCTCTCCTTCCTTGGCGGTGGTAGGCTCCTCTCTGCTCTGGAAATGGCTCTCTCTGGAGGCAAAACTGAGCGATCCCTTTGGTAGGCCACAATTACCCTATCACACAGTCACCCGGGTGGGAGCTGCAAGACCATGGCTAGAAAGGCCACACACAAAAGTAATTAAATCTACCGCAGCGGGTGAAGAGGCACTCTCAGATTTAGAAGGTTCTGTTACCTAGACTGTTTGCACTGACTCCCTTGAGACACAGTGGTTGCAACAATGGGCTCCAACGTAGCAAGGACTGTGAGGATGGCGCAGGACCAGGCTGTGTTTCATTCTGTTGTACACGGGGTCGCTATGATTGGAACCGACTCGACCGTACCTAACAACGCCACTTGTACTCTTGTCCTTTTTCCTCTTGCTCGTGTAATTCATTTCTCTGACTATAAACCCTGACCGTGTGCTAGGCTTTGTGGGAGACGCTGGGGATGTGGAGATACCCGTGGGTCATTCACTCGAGGGGCTCAGTGTGGAGGGGAGGCAGAGACAGAAACTGTCAGTGAGCGCACTCCGGCTGTGGAGGGCAGTGGTACAGCAGCAAGCACAGTGCCTACGCCACCTGGTGGTCCTGGAAGGCGTCTTAAAGCATGGGTACCCAGAGGCTCATGAAAAGGGACCGGGGCGTCTCTGACAAAGGAGGGGCCATCTTGTGTGTTAAGGAGTTGGGGTGAGGGCACCGCATATTCAGCGAACAAATAATTGGGTATCGTCAGAATCTTCTGTGCATGGGCAAGCGGCGGGAAGGAAAGCAGAGCCCAGGGAAGAAGAAATGGTGATGAAATCTTCACGGCGAGTTAGACCAAACCAAAACCAACCCCACTGTGGTCAAGTCGATTCCAACTCATGGTGACCCCATGTGTAACAGACTAGAACGGAGCTCCATAGGGTTTTCTTGCCTGGACTCTTTATGGCAGCAGATTGCCAGGCAGGCCTTTCTTTTGCAGCACCGCTGGGTGGGTTCGAACCTCCAGCCTTTTGATTAGGAGTCGAGCGCAAACCATTTGCTCCACCCAGGGACCTCCCTGGGCACCCAGAAGCATTTTGTACTTCAGCTATTTAACCCTCACAGCAACCCAATGACCTTGTGAGATAATGAAGGACATGCTAAAATGTTTCACCCCGTGGGTGTGGGCATCCTGTGAAGTGTCTGAAGGAGGAGATGGTCTGGGGACAATTCTCTGAGCCCCTGGTTCTCAATTCAGACTGCACGTGAGAAGTGCCTGAGGAACTTGTTAAAGGAAGATACAGAGGCCCGGGCCCCACTCCAGGGCAGTAGGCTGGATTCTGCGGCTGGGATCCTACAGAAAGAGGGCTGGAGAGGGCTGGGGAGCAGCGCGTCTTATTGTCGTGAGGCGTCAGAGGGTCTGAGTTTCGAGGCAGCAGAAAAGTATTACAGTTGCTTGGCTTTAATGGTGGCGTTTTGTTTTTCTTTTAGGAATGCCCGGATCAGCGGTGCGTATCCTTTTTTCTTCTCCATATATCTTCACTTTGTAAATTTTAGAATGTGTTTTGCTTCTGAATGTTCACAACTTCATTCCCTTAACCAATAGGTACCGTGCATCAAGCATCAGCTGGGGGGAAATCTTGAGGGTCTGTGTGAAACATCTATTTAGGAAATGCCAGGTTTAGCCCTTCTCAGACTAGCAACAAAACTAGATGGTTTTATTTCATTGTTGTCTCTATGTGGAAAGACGAGTATGAGGGAATGAAAACCTTACAATTCTAGACGCCAGCTCTGGGAAGTCACGGGAAAGTTCCCGAATCCACATCATCTAGGTTTGTGAACAGGAATGGCAAGGGACCTATCTCAATCTCCTTCTATTTTTGTCAGGGTTGCTTTGGTTACCCCTTCAGCATCTTCTTCATCGTGGTCAACGAGTTCTGCGAGAGATTTTCCTACTATGGAATGAGAGGTAACTTTTAAACGCGTCTTGCCCTTTGGGGAACCCGTGAGTTCTGGCAGCCGGTTCTAACTTTGTTTCTCCCTCCTCCGCCGCCTTCCCTCTGCACGAAGCAATCCTGGTTCTGTATTTCACACGCTTCCTCGGGTGGGATGATGATCTGTCCACCACCATCTACCACACCTTTGTTGCTCTCTGCTACCTGACGCCGATTCTTGGAGCTCTGATCGCCGACTCCTGGCTGGGAAAGTTCAAGTAAGTAGTCGGAACTCTCTCGTTAACAAACAAGCCAAAGAAGTAATGATGAGCTTTGTGGTTTGGGATGGAAGAATCTGGGGTGAAGACTCAGGAGTATAAACGCTTAGGAGAGCACTCCAGACAGTGCTTCTGCCCATCGTTAGATCTCCCACAGCCTAGCAGAGTGCCTGGCGTTTAGCAGAGTGAGTACAAGTATCATTCACAGGTGTTCTCCTCCTCCAAACAGTTACAACATTGTTATTTCATCTTGAAATTGCAGCAGGGATGCTCTCTGCCATTAATGACGTGCCAGGCACAGAGTTAAGCGCCGGGAAAACAAAGAACTCCCTAATGTATGTCCTGACTGCAGAGGGGCTGGTGCTGCTCAGTGGGCAGAAAGGACACGTGGTACAAGGTAGCTCAGGAGAGCACCTGCTGAGCCCTCGAGGAAAAATTTCCTATGACTTAAAGAAGAAGGAAGCAGAGGCTCTCCCAGGGCAAAGGCATGACATGGGCAGAAGGAGGAATGTTTGCTATCTCAAAACAATTCTACAAAAATAACTGCTAGTCCAGACCTGGCCATATATTGTTACCAGTTACTTTGGTCGATGAGTATCTGTCACTGTTTGAAGATACAATGTAATTAGTTAAGTAAAACAAGGCACTGAGTCTTTCAAATAGCTCAAAGATAAAGCGGATCTTTCCCTTCCCTGCCTGCTCTGGCCACCTCTGTCGTACATTCGCAAGCTACGCAACACAGTCTTAGGCAGGCTGGTGCGCTAAGAACGACCACTTTTATTTACGTTTGAGAAATAGTGTATTCGTGACTGGGTTCTTGAAAGTTTCGAAGGAGGGGTCTTTCGTGATGGAGTAGGAAGTGTGTTGCTATTGTGCGTCAACTCGTGTTCTTTTATTACACAGGACAATCATGGCGCTGTCCATTGTATACACGATCGGTCAAGCCGTCATCTCAGTGAGCTCAATCAATGACATCACAGACTATGACCACGATGGGACCCCAAACAGCATCTCTGTGCATGTGTGAGTCCATGTTAACTGCCACTCTAGCCGCGCCCCTGGCACTGGCTGCTTGACCGGTGTTCGAATTTTTAATCATTTTCCTCGAACTTCCCCGTGAACGTAGGGAGGCTTTTCCTCTCTCGTCGGAACAATCTAGAGGAGGCTGTTTTCTTAACTAAGAACTGAGTCTCCACTATGTCACCACTGTAGGAGGCATTGCTGACTTCGAGGTGTAGCCATCCTGGGGACCTCTCAGGTGATGCTTGGTCAGAGGGCAGGCCATTTCTGTTAGATTCCATCTTCCGTAGAGCGACATATTCTCAATGCCACCACATCTCCTCAAGACTCTGGTACCTTTGGTTTCCTGTCTTGGGCCACACTTCTGCTTATTTTTCAGTAATTCAGTTTCATGAACCTTTATGCCCAGTCCTGCGTCCTGGGTCCTTGATGGAAATTGTCGCTGATAAATGTCACTCAGCTAGGTAAATTTCCCTTCATTCTGCTCTGACTAGGGTCGCGACAGAGGTTCCTGGACGGAGTGGGAGAAAACTAGAACAAAAAGTCAAATTCACAAAAAAGACCAGGCTTGCTGGTCTGACAGAGACTGGAGGAACCCCCAAGACCACGGCCCTAAGACACCCTTCTGACCGGGAGGTGAAGCCGTTCCGAGAGGCCACCTCCCAGCCAAACACCAGACAAGCCTGTGAGATACACACTAACACCCGAGAGGAACGTGCTCCGTAGAAAGGTCAATTATGCGAGATCAAAACTGCAGTATCAGCTCAAAAGCAAAGATGAGAAGGAAGGAGGGTTAGAAAATCAGGACGAAAGGGCGGAAATGGGGAGAATGCTGACCCATTGTGGGGAATGAAACCAAGGTCACGAAACACTTTACGTACAATCTATCAAATGGGAAACTAATTTGCTCTGTAAACTTTCACCTAAAAGCACAATTTAAAAAAAAAAAAAAAACCATCCTTGCCTAGCGCCCTAGTTGTGAAGATTTATATTGCTTCCTATTCTTGTGCTTAAGTGCATGATCTATGGGGAAAAGTCTCCTGCGGGCTGGGAAAATATAACTGAAATGCAGATTAGTATCTGTGATCCCCACGGTTCTGGCTTGTTAGTACATCAGACTGCTGTCCAGACTAGGCCCCTTGATGCAGAAAGCCCCTGGATCCCACAGGGCACTGTGTTGGTGGAGGGAAGTGGTTCTGAGCACAGCCGGCTGAGCCCACCATGTTTGACTGCCAGCCCTCCCGCAGAGCAGCTGTGTGACCTTGGGCAAGTTATCTTCCCTGCCCCAGTTTTCTAATCATAATAACGAGTAAGAGCATGGTCTTTGGAGCCGGGCGATGTGGGTTCAAATTCTGGCTGTGCCCCTTACTGGTTGCGCAAGCCTGGGCAAGTTTCTTAACCCCTGTGCCTCACTTTCCTTATCTGTAATAGTACCTACCTCATATAGGACTGCTGTGGGTCAGTCCAGGTAAAGCCCCTACAACACTGCTTAGCAAGTGATAAGAGCCCAATAAATCTTAGCTACTTACTTTATTTCATGAGTTACTATTGGAACATGGCTGAGATCCTCACAAGAGCGCGTGGTACATACTATTAAATTGGCCATGTTTTTGCTATCTTTTAAAACGTGTAGAGTAACATGGGGTCCCTGTGTGGCACAAATGGGGAGGTGTTCGACTACTACCCCAGAGGTTGGTGGCTGAAACCCACCCAGAGGCACCTCTGAAGACAGACCTGGTGATCTGCTTCCCAAAGGTCACAGCCTTGAAGCAGTTCTACTCTGCACATGTGGGGTTGCCATTAGGTGGAATCAACTAACAACGATGGAGTAACAACGTTAAACATGAGTTGTATTACAAGGCAAACAAAATTAATACCTGAAGGAAAGGATGGGTTGTAAAGAGCTCTTTCTCTGTGCAGTATCCTCCTTGACTTTTTCTGTTTCATGGAAGAGTTTTCAGTATTTTTAAGCAACAATGGCAGGCAAGATGATATAAAACAAAACGCTTGTAAAACTTTAAATTTGCAGTAGCTAACTGTAAACCTAATATAACTACAAAACCAAGGCTGATAAACTCTAGGAATAATTTTTTTTCTCAATTCAGGAAGTGAAATACTTAACAGATAACTTGGAAAATACAAAAGTGAATTAAAATAATCCTTACTCCCACCACCTAGACATAACTATAAGCCTTCTGCTATACTTCCCTCTAGTCTTCTGTACTTTGTAAACAAATTAGATCATGCTACATAACCTGACGTTCTGCTTTTCAATTAAACCGTGTTTTTCAGCATCAGTTCTTCACTGTTACCAGCCTGTTATAACTGTACCAGAGACAATGCTTATATTTGTTAATTAATTAACAACAGATTTGTTCATCTGTTTACTGGATAATGATAAGGCTCAAGAGAACTCCATACATCAAACTCTGTTCAGACTTCAAGTTACTGCCATGAATTTTCTAGATGGTAAATTATTAGACAAAGGCATGATCTTGAAGGTCCATGAATTCAAGTTTTTCTGAACTATCAAGTCTGCATTTCCTATAACTTATCTTCCTCAGAAAGTTGGGGGCCCTTCCCTGTGTCTGCCACTGCCCCAGGTCCTCTCAGGGAAATGAGGGAAAGAGAAGGCTCTGCTTTTAAGATCTGACAGTTGGACAATAACCCCTTCTTTCCCCAGGGCGTTGTCCATGATTGGTCTGGCCCTGATAGCCCTCGGTACGGGAGGAATAAAGCCGTGTGTGTCTGCATTTGGTGGAGATCAGTTTGAAGAGGGGCAGGTAAGAACACGCGCCTTCACAAAAACCACAGAAATGGAATCAAATTCCAGTGACTGAAAAAAAAAAGATCCCAAAATCTGTTCTCCAGTTGGTTCTTTTCAAGTACGTTTGAACGAGCAAAGTCAGATCATCACTACATTTGATCAGCTGATATACAGGCAAGGTGGTTGTACTTTAAAATTATCCTTTTCATTACAGGAAAAACAAAGAAACAGATTTTTTTCCATCTTTTACTTGTCCATCAATGCTGGCAGTTTGCTTTCTACGATCATTACTCCCATGCTCAGAGGTAAAAGTAATACCTGAAAAGGACTTCTGTTTCACTTTTTGAATTGTGGGAAAGAAAGCCAGGTGAAAACATTAAGTCTTTGTTTTGCGTGTTTTGCTTTGCCCCTCCGGCTGCTCTTCCTTTATGCTTCAGCCATCTGACACGCGGTAGGGTATACACTGAAATCCAGAATATGAGCTGCTCTTTTTTTTCAAATTCTATTTCCTTTTCTAATCTTATTTGAGAAGGAGCCCTGGTGGTGCAGTGGTAAGCACTCAGCTGTTAACCAAAAGGTCGGTGGTTCCAACCCACCAGCCGCTCCTTGGGAGAAAGCTGTGGCAATCTGCTTCCGTAAAGATTACAGCCTTGGAAACCCTATGGGGCAGTTCTACTCTGCCCTGTAGGGTCACTATGAGTCAGAATCAACTCCAAGGCAACAGGTATAAATTTTATTTGAATCCCTTAACTCAATGAACACTGCGTAGTCTAAAACATCCTTAGCGTAGTATTCGACTTACAAAAAAGAAAAATATTATTAATCCAAAGTCCTTAGTCACAGCAAGAGGTAAGAGTTGAGAGACAGTATCTGGAAACAACACTTGGCTGAGGCTGCAGCTGATAGTTTAGCCTTCAAGCTTTGCTCCCCAGTGATGCTTCAGTGAGTCAGGAAGGATGTGGGGAGCAAGGTTTTATCCTTTGCTTTCCTACCATCTCAAGGATTTCCTAAAGAGATGTTCAGAGAAACAGAATGAGATCGTTAACTATTGAAAGTGCTCAGATGTTTGTGCTTGCTAACGCTCCACGCAGCCTGTGAACTTCTCGTGTGGAAGATGCTACTAGGGGACAAAAGAGCAAGACCATGGTGCTCTCACTGAGGATCACGTTATGAAATACAATATTTTATAGGGATTACCGAAAGGTTAGTGTTTCGAACCCACCAGCAGCAGCTCAGTGGGAGAAAAGACATAGCGATCTGCTCTCATAAATATTACAGCCTAGGAAACCCTAGTGGGAGAAAAGACATGGCGATCTGCTCCCATAAATACTACAGCCTAGGAAACCCTATGGGGCAGCTGTACTCCATCCTACAGGGTCGCTATGAGTCAGAATTGACTCAACAGCACACAACAACAACATGTATTTATGCATAAAGTACTAGTTTGGAGACATCACTTAAAGTCCATTCCAACTTATTTTATGTAAAAATTTAGTTGCTTGTATTCTTGTATTATGTTTCCTCACCTCCCCCCTGGACAGTACATGCTAGAGTATGTGCTATGCGTGTGTGAATTATAGAATTTGGTAAAGGATTATTTTTTTAGAGGTAAAATCATAACTCCCAAACAAATACATACTGAACGTGTGTCAAAGATTTTATTTAACTCATTAATTAATGAGGGAACTGGAAAGCTGTTACTATCAGGTCAAATAAGGATTTGATTTGCAGACATTATATTCTCTGCTAGGAAAAAAAAATTATTCTGCATTGCCATAAGCACTAATCATCTGCCTGCCTGTGTCTCCTACTAATTAGCCTCTTTCTCTACAAAATTGTGAAATAAGCTAATCAAAGACAAAGTCAAAACCCCTATAGGATCAGACAATCTCAGAGGCCCCAGCGTTCCATTGAAAGGATAGCCAGTAATCTCTTTTGCCTACTCCAAAGTCTTATTTTTTTTACAAATCCTAGGATTTCAGAGCTAAAGTAGATCCTAGGTCAATCAGCAATCTGGACAGAGTCGTTTATTTATAATAACTGTTTTCACTCTACAAAGGCATGGGTGAGTAGCTGTGAAAATGACTGAATGGCCCCCAAATGGCCCCCAATGCCTAAAATATTTCCTGTCTGGCCCTTTACAGAAACGTTTGTAGACCCCACCTGTCTTAGTTATCTAGTGCTGCTATAACAGATATACCACAAGTGAATGGCTTTAACAAACAGATTTAGTCTCTCGAAGTCTAGGATACAAGAAGCCCAAATTCAGGGTGCCAGGGGAAGTCTTTCTCTCTCTGTCGGCTCTGGAGGAAGGTCCTTGTCATCAATCTTCCCCTGGTCTAGGAGCTTCTCAGCACAGGGACCCTGGGTCCAAAGGATGCACTCGCTACTAACTCTTGTTTCTGGGTGGTATGAGGTCCCCGTGTCTCTCTGCTTGTGTCCCTCTTTTATATCTTAAAAGAGATAGCCTTAAACCACAATCCAATCTCGTAGATTGAGTCCCGCCTCATTAACATAACTACCACTAATTCCAACTCATTAACATCACAGAGAAAGGATTTACAACACACACAGGAAAATCACATCAGATGACAAAACGGTGGACAATCACACAAGACTGGGAATCATGGCCTAGCCAACTTGACAGTTATTTTTGGGACACACAATTCAATCCATGACACTGCACTAGGTCGTCTAACTGTTTCTTAATTAGCTCAAATTCAGGAACATACAATCTTGATTTTTCCAGTGCAGTTTTGATTCTACCTACTGAGTCCCAGTATCTCCAAGTTACTGTATCCAGGTCAAATTTATCTCCTCCACTAAGAAAATTGACAGATCATAACCAGGCACACTGATTTTGGCTTGGCTAGAGTCACACATCTATTTAGGGGCTAAGATTAGAACCTGTCTCTGTCTCCTGCTCTTTCTACTACAATGCTCTTTTGCTCAGCTGGCACTGACATCAGTGAGGCAAATGGATAAGTCTAGAACATTAAGTGAAAACAATATGCAATAACCAGTTAAGGATTTTTTTAAAAACAGGAACTATCTGAGCATTACCAATGCCATAATCAATTCTAATCATATAATTTCTCCCCAGTTCAAGCGTGTGGAATTCACAGTAAACAAGCTTGCTACCCGCTGGCGTTTGGGGTTCCTGCTGCTCTCATGGCTGTGTCTCTGAGTAAGTGGAAATCAGTTAAACTCATCTATGATCAGGTCAGGCCCTGCCTTAATTACTGTCACTGATTTTTTGAAGTCCATGTAACAAACTGTAACAAAAGTAGTATAAAGAACTGACATCACAATAACTGGTCTCTATTTGCCTGGAGCAACAGAGGAAGAAGGAAAGTCAGTAATAGGAGGAGGATATGGAATGTGTGGCTCATTGCCTCCATGAACAACTGCCTCCTTTGCCATGAGACCAGGAAGAACTAGTTGGTGCCTGGCAACTATTACTGAAAATTTTGATCAAGGATTCTATAGCAGAATCCTGATCAAAAGGGGGAAAATGCAGGAAAAAAATTCAAATTCCAACGGGCTCCAGAAACTCTGGATGAACCCCCGAAACTATTGCCTTGAGATAATCTTTAAACCTTAAACCAAAAATATCCCCTAAAGTCTTCTTAAAACCAAACAATAATTTAGCTTAACTAGTAAACAAAAGGCCTGCCTTGAGCATAAATGCTCTTTAAAGAACTATCTATATGAGAGCAAATTGACAACAGCAACTGGAAAGATTAGATAGGAATCCTGGGGGCAGTAAATTTATGTTAATGAGGGGGGAATGGCTCAGAAAATGAGAGTGATAATGGTTGCAGCAACTCAAAGAATCTAATCAATGTCACTGAATTGTTTATGTAGAACCCTGAATTGGTGTATGTTTCGCTGTGTCTATTCTCAACAACAACTAAATAAGTAAATAAACAAGAATTGCCATCAGATGTTTAACAGGCTCTGAGTATTCAAAGAGTTAGCACTTCTATTGGGGGAAAGGGAAACAAAAAAGATTTACAGAAAAAGGAAATGACAGAGTTGGACATTTGAAGGTTTGATGCTATTTGGGCAGATTTGGACGAAGGAGATAGAATGTACTACACTAGATCAACCCATGGCTGAACGCTATAGTTTGCAGGAAGAAACTATAACCTGGTTTAATTGTCATTTATACACTTCCAGTGAACGTCTAAATTTCCATAATGTATCATCTGGAAATGTTTCTACCAGTACACCTCCCCTCTGGAAGGAATATATGCGTATATTACAAAAAAACCAAACTCACCGCCGTCAAGTCAATTCCGACTCATAGCGGCCCTATAGGACAGAGTAGAACCACCCTGCAGGGTTTCCAAGGCGTGCGTATACCGGATGCACTAATTTGCACGCTACTTCTCCACATTGGCCTTTTAGGAAATGTGAAGAGTTTTCCACATGGGAGAGTCTGACTGGAAAGCTGGCGGCACAAGAGGGAAAACAGAAGCCGGTAGCCACCTCAAGTTTTCATAGCCTCTTCTCCCACCCAAGTAGAGTAGCTGTCAGCCACTGTCTTTATCTGGTTTTTTTTTTCTGTCTTAATAGCATCGAGCGGGCCCTTTTTTAATCTCTTTTGCTCATGTTTTAGCAGTTTAGCTTTATCCTTACATCTCTGTTGAAGCTCAGTATTCTCCCCTTTTTATATATGTCCATTTTCTTCCAAATACTGCCGCATTTCCCTAGAAGTCCATGTGCACCGTCTTCTCCAATTCCAGGAAGCAAGACAGACAGCACTTCAAAAAGTGTTGTTCTGTACCAGATACTGTATTAAGTACTTTAGGTAAATTCTCATTTAGTCTATATAAGTCATTCTTACATCAAAGGTTATGATTTTTCTTATAGATAAATAAAAAACAGGCCAAATCCTGTGTATGGGTCAACACCACCTCTAAAATTCCTACGTGCAACAACCTTACGCTTAAATTAGGTTTTGGTTAATCAGAAGCTTAAATATTAAAATAGTAGTTGGCAAAAAAATGTAGACTTAATCTTTGGGCATCTCCTTGCTCTGGGCAAGGATATAGGTAAACTATTTCTTCAACTATAAAGAACCATCTATAATACAGGAAATTCATGGAGGTGCGCTTGGGAGTTAGCTCCTGTCAAGTCTCATTTCAAGGCCCTCTTAATTGAAGAAACACATAGAATTTAAACTATCCATCAGTGTCTTTAAATCACTGAATTGTGATATTGATCATCAGAAGTCTTAGTAAAAGTCCCCAGCAGAAATACTTTTTCTAAGTAATTTTCACAACATGCCTTTTGTAAAAAGGTCCATGGAAGAATCGTCTCCTTGAAAAAGCATTTTTAACTTCTGTAAAACTGTAGCTGGAGATACAATTAATTATAACTATGTTCCTGTACAATGACTAGATAATAAATCCTGCCACATATGATTAAGTAAAAGTTTTAACAGGTTAATTCCTATTTTTTTCTGGATTAAAAAAAAAAAAAAAGCTTTCTCTTACCATATCAGCCAGAAAACTGGAGCTATGTTTACTGTCTTTAGACAGTAATTCATTAATCTGTTATGTGAAAGCACTCATTCTTTTTGTATCCCTTTAAATAGGCATAGAATTGGTGCTTAAATAATTGAACCAGGTGTCTGTGAGCAGTCCCAAGCTCTGGGAAGTAGACAGTATCAGGCGTAAATGTTTGTATGTTAGAACATAAATACATGACTCAGAAGTTCTTCTGATTGTTAGTCTCAAAAGCAGTTTGTCAACTTTTCTGAATCTCCAGAAGCCTGTGGGGTAGGCAGGTAAGCCTATTCTACAAGTAATCCTAGTATTTCTGCAATGAGGTTATAACTCCAATAAAAGCATGACTATCTACAGTAAGGTCACAGGACGGGTCTGTCAGACACCAGGTAATACGTCTTCTCTTGCCCTATCTAGTTGTATTTGTCCTTGGCAGTGGAATGTACAAGAAGTTCAAGCCGCAGGGCAACATCATGGCCAAGGTGGCCAAGTGCATTGGTGTAAGTATTTCTGTAGTTTTCCCTCGATGACTTCCGATCACTGCAGAACTTCCTACCTCCTTTACATTCAGATTCAATGTGGCTTTGACTTTCCTTCAGACATGTTACCTGCAATCTTAACTACTTTGATGAATTGAAGTTTCTGACGAGACTCACCAAATGCAAAGTGTAAACAAAGAGCACAAACAGAATTCAGAGAGGGAAGAATAAAAATGGCTCTTGAGATTATAAAATACGATCAATGATCAGGGGAAAGCAAATCAAAGTGACTCTTCACCTAGCAAACTGGCAAATAATGGCTGGTGTCTGTAAGGGAGCAGTATAATAACACAAATGGGGAGGCTCAGCTTGTCAAGAGTCTGAAGTGTATCAAGACTAAAGTGTTCAAACACTTAGGGTCAGTAACCCTATTTCTAGGAATTAAAGAAAATAATTTTTTAAATGAGCACACAAAATGAACACACCTCACGTCGATCATCACTGTAGTGTTTCTAGCAGCAAAATGTTTTGTACACTGTTGTTGTTGTGAGGTGCCGTCAAGTTGGTTCCGACTCATAGCGACCTCATGTACAATAGAATGAAACACTGCCCAGTCCTGCACCATCCTCACAATCCTTGCTGTGTTTGAGCCCCTTGTTGCAGCCACTGTGTCAATCCATCTCGTTGTGGGTCTTTCTCTTTTTTGCTGACCCTCTACTTTACCAAGCATGATGTTCTTCTCCATGGAGTGGTCCCTCCTGATAACAAGTCCAAAGTATGTGAGACCAAGTCTTGCCATCCTCCCTTCTAAGGAGCACTCTGGCTGTACTTCTTCCAAGACAGATTTGTTCATTCTTCTGGCAGTCCATGGTATCTTCAATATTCTTCGCCAACATCATAATTCAAAGGCATCAATTCTTCTTTGGTCTTCCTTATTCATTGTCCAGCTTTCACATGCATATGAGGTGACTGAACGCTAAATTCCTGAAAAGATGAGAATGACGCTTAACTTCCAATACATCTACGGTGTATTATGTAGCCATCAGAAGTCATGTTTCAAAGACTATTCGGTGATAAGACGTGCAGAATACAGTTTCTTCCACATGCATCTACAGGGTATATGTGCATACAGGGACATATTTAGGCAAGAAATAAAGGTTGAGAGTGGAAATCTTTGGAAAATGGAATCAAATAACATTTTTACCTACATATTTTCCATTTTCTTTAATAGAAAATGATGTAATAATATACATCAAGAGAAGATATGTCACTTATCTATAATTAAAAAAAATACATGTGTGAATAATCTTTTCAGTGAAAAGGCAGCCATAAGATAATTTTAGGAGCCCTGGTGGCACACTGGTTAAGCGCTTGGCTGCTAACCGAGAGGTTGGTGGTTTGAATTTTATGCAGCCTAAATACCAGCGGCTCCCTGGGAGAAAGACGTGGCTATCTGCTTGTGTAAAGATTTACAGCCTTGGAAACCCTATGGGGCAGATTTACTCTGTCCTATAGGGTTGCTATGAGTCGGAATCCACTCAGTGGTAATGGGTAAGCTAATTTTAGATGACTTACTTTCTGTCTACCTGGCTTTTAAGTGTATTAAATTATACAGGTATTCCTCACTTTGTGAAGTGAGTACGTACTGAGAAGTCTGTGTCCTCTCCTCCTCTCCAAAATATTCCCTTCATTTGCAGCTATTCCCTTTTCGTCCTGCACTTTCAACTCTAAGATCAGATCTATTCCCACCGAAAAGTTTTTCCCAAGTTAGGAAGGGACCTTACCAGTCATCTATCCAATTCCTTCCTTCACAAGTACTTGACAACTCAGTTGAGATTTCCCAAAGAACAGCTTCAAGCCATTTAGAGTCACCGTATTGCTAAAGTCAGCCAGGAGCTTAGAGTTACTGCCTTTTAGTCACATGTTCTCACCACCACCATCGCCTCCTCTCGCTTCTCTGAAAGGCCGCTCGCTAAACAACAGTAGCAAAGATCCAAACCTGCTGCCATCGAGTCAATTCCGACTCACAGCCACCCTACAGGACAGAGGAGAACTGCCCCACAGGGTTTCCAAGGAGCGCCTGCTGGATTTGAACTGCCCACCTTTTGGTTAGCAGGCGAGCTCTTAACCACTGCACCACCAGGGCTCCAACAAAGAGCCAGTAGCCTCTAATTTTATGAAGGGTGGGCCAGCGTATTTTTCTGACTAGTGTTACCATTCTTAAAATGTTGTTTAACGACAACCTTTGTTTTCTTATAAATACATTTCTACGTAGTGCCTTCTCACTCTTTCTGTGGCCACAGCCCACTGATTCCAGAAATGCACTATGAGTACGGTAACCACTGGCCACATATGGCTCTTGAGCGCTGGAAATGTGACACGTGCGATTGAGGAACTGACTTTTACATTGTATTTAATTTGAATTTAAAAATGATACTCAATTCACCTACTGTAAATCTTTCAGTGTGTCTGGAACAATTAAGCTATGTCAATCTTGTTTTTCAAAGGTAAATTCTATGCAGTCTAAATACAGATAAAATATTTCTGATAAAAATTTAGCATCCAAATTGCGATGTGCTATAAGTGTAAACTACACCCTGGATTTTGAAGACTAAGTACGAAGAAATGATATAAAATTTCTCATTAATTTTTTTTGTTGATTGCATGTTGAAATGATGTTTGCAGTTTATTGGGATAAACAAAATATATTTAAAATTAATTTCACCTACTTTGTTTTTACTTTTTAATATGGCTACTAGAAAACTTAAATTACAAATGTGCCTGACATTATATTTCCAGTGAACACAAGTAGGATCTGAAGAAGAGGCAGTGACACTTCTGACTTCGTTAGCCCCAGCTCAAACACTCCTGGTTAGAAAGAAACCAGAAATGAATGCACCAGTTAGGCCTTTTGCCATGCTCAGTATATGAGCATATAGAAGCTTTTATATTTTCCTTTTCTCACACAGTTTTATTTTTCCATTAAAAAGAGCTTAATTGCAATGTACTTCCCTGTACTTGATACTGCTGTAAAATTATATTTTTCTTCCTTCCTTCAGTTTGCCATCAAAAACAGGTTTAGGCATCGGAGTAAGGAATTTCCAAAGAGGGAACACTGGCTGGACTGGGCTAAAGAGAAATATAATGTAAGTAATAATTACTGTTAAATGGCCCCAATTAATCTCCCTCTAGGAAGTGAAAATCCAGAGTCTCAATTCACAGTATTTCGTGTACATGGACAAAATCATCCGTTTTACCCTCATAACATTTATTAGCGTTTTAAATACTATTACATGAGAGCATATTTTTATATTGAGAAGAACTTGATAAACAATGGGCATAATTTATCTGGAAACAGTATTATCTATTCATAGGTTTTCATTCTGCTGAAAACCAAAACCGAACCCATTTCCATTGGGTCGATTTTGACCTATATTCTGTATAGCGTACCACTAATTAGATGTAATTGCAATTTAATCTGAATGTAGAAGAGTAAGTTATGGGGCAGGTAGTAGTGAATTCTAGTAATTTTACTTCCTAAATAGATGTTTTAATTCCTATTTTGGATAGCATAGCGATTTTTCACTTTTCAAAAGAAACCTGTGGTAGGGTTCTTTGGAACAACTAATCACCTCCCAGTTTGTCTCGAGATGCCAATATTTCTACACTGAAAACCGAGCAGAGCGTGGTAGCTGTGAGTGACACAGTGGTGGCTGATCTGTCCCTCCTCCACTCCAACTGCAGGACCGGCTTATCTCTCAAATTAAGATGGTTACGAGGGTGCTGTTCCTGTATATTCCGCTCCCAATGTTCTGGGCACTGTTCGATCAGCAGGTACCGTGAAATGACTTTTCTGTACTTCTTCATTTAGCAAACGTTCTTTGGGCCCTTCCACGGACCAAGCAGGGTTAGCACTTAGCTCCTAAAAATGTTACCTTTGGGTTTCTTTCAGGTATTTCTTTTATTTGACAATTGTTAGATCATATCGAGTTTCTTTTTAAAACACCAATTCTAGATGGTCCTATCTACATTTCTGTTGCAAGGCAATGAAGAAAACTAGGTGTGGTCAAGTAAAGTAGCCTTGGGAAAGATTTGACACAGCTTCCAGGAACTGTTGCCAATCAAAATTGAAAGTGAAGAGTTTGTTTTTCGACTGATACAGCGTGGTAAAAAGGTGTATTGCCTTTTAGGGGGCCAGAGAATATTTACACTGGGAAGGGACCAATACCTTCCACTGTAAAATGGGGACGTTTGGGCTGGGGATGTGAAATGACGCCTCTGAAGTCATCCACACCAGAGTAGTGAACCAAAGCCCAGACTTCCTGACTTAGTGCTGTAGTCTTCCTGCCACAGCTGTAAGACACATGCCTGAGAGTTTTCCAGAATCCTATTAGACAGCTCAACTCATGATACTCGGGAGACAGGGTACTAGGATGTCGCTCTTTTAGAAACTGGAATTGAAAACACACCCTTTCATTGTGAAGGAGGGATTATTCTAAGGGTAAACTATCTCTTGGAAGAAATGCAAGCTTAGACATTAGTCTCCTCATTTATAAGAATGAGACTTAGGCCAGCATCTTAGGGACCAAGAAGGCAGTCTTGCACAGTGGTTGGGAGCTGGCTACTGGAACCAGACTTGCACTGGAAACAGACTCCGTCACCCAGTAGCTGTGGGAGCTGGAGTAGTCCCTTACTGAGAGGGGAATAGCCCATCTCAAGACTGTGAGGATCAAATTAGAGAAAGCACATAAAGTACTTAGTGACTGGCAGATATCAAGGATGCTAACATTAGCTTATTTCTTGACCTTGTCTTCCTGGTAGAGTTGATGGATTCATGTTGAAACACGTGTAGTCCTCCATGGAAATCATCATACATACTTGCATGGTCCTGGGATGGCTGTTACTACAGAATAGGTTAAATGTAACTAGGCCACCCAGGTTTAAACCCATCACTTTCTTGATGGAAATCAATTCTAGGATGACCTAGAGTGTCAAAAATAACTCTGAACAGAAATAATCTGCTTGGAACTATGCCAGCAGTGAGTATGGGCCATCCTCAGGGTCGGCAGGTAGCTTCTGTCATCTTGTAGGTGATGTCATACCTTCCGACAAGCCTCAGAAATGCACCCTCCTATTTTCTAAGTACAGCTTTATCCCACAGTACTACTTCGGACGTTCTTCACGGGGGGTGGGAGTCCTACATATTGCGCTCATTTGTACAACAGGAATGCGGGTTGTTTCTTTTTACCCAGTATTATAATGAAGCCAGGACACTAATCAGATGTTAAAAAAAGAAAAAGAAAATCCCATGACATTTCAGACCTCATTCCTGATCTGAAAGGACTCACCACTGACTCGTAAAAACTTAAAAGCCCACATTCCCAAATGACGCAGTAAATGTTATTCGTCTTTAAGGGCTCCAGGTGGACACTGCAGGCAACAACTATGAATGGAAAAATGGTAAGTTGCAGACATCAAAGTATGTCATCGTCCTGGGTCACTGTGCCTTTGTTTTAGTCCCTTGATCCCTTTTCTCCTTCCCTTTCATGTCATTCCTAACCCCTTCCCCCAAATGATCATCTATAAGAGATTATCAATGGCATTTTTTTTTCTTTTTAGGGAATTATTGAAATTCAACCAGATCAGATGCAGGTAGGAGAACAAACTTAAGTTGCTTTCAGAGATCAGAGTCATCTTTGAGACAAAGATTAACATTTCATCTCCACTCCATCCCCAGACTGTGAACGCCATTCTGATCGTTGTCATGGTGCCCACTGTGGATGCTGTGGTGTATCCTCTGATCGCAAAAGGCGGTTTCAATTTCACGTAGGTGACCGGTGGGTCTGCGCTGGGGCCAGGCTCCATCAGTCTTACAGCTTTGCAAATAGGCTGCGTTCTCTCAGCTTCTGGTACATCAGGGAAAAGAATTTCCGTCTCCCCTTCCCCAACGCCACCTATGTGATGGGGTTTTGTACAAGAATTCATCAACTAACGTTTGTGTGCTGACGGCTCCGAAAACCTGCCCTTAAAAAAAAAGTGCAATTAATGGCAGCCTGAAAAAAGTTTTAATTAAGGTTTCTTTATATATGTAGATGATATAAATGTTCACTGCAATCCTGAATACTGCCTGAACTACAGTTTATAGGGAGTCCTGGTGGTGCAGTGGTTAAGAACTCAGCTGCTAATCAAAAGGTCGGCAGTTCGAATCTACCAGGCACTCCCTGGAAACCCTATGGGGCAGCTCTACTCTGTCCTGTAGGGATGCTATGAGTCAGAATCCACTCGACAGCAACGGGTTTAGAGTTTACAGAACGAAAATGTAAAAATACAAAGGAGAAGCTGCTTTACATTTATATTCTTCGTCTTAGTCGTAAGTGATAGCGGGAGGGACACTTTGAACCCCATGTGTTTTGTAGAAAAGTTAGTTTTGGAGAGATTGGTGGGTAAGGAGTGTTTCTTTTGGGGGACTGTGGCTCTTTTGTGTGAGACTGGTTGAGATTCACTCTCCGTTTGTCCTGAATCAGCCCACTGAAGAAGATGACAGTCGGAATGTTCCTGGCTTCCATGGCCTTCATAGCAGCTGCCATTTTACAAGTGGAGATTGATGTGAGTTCTCTTCGGATTCTCGAGCGCCCTCTCCCGGGGGGTTAGGTGGGACGTTGTCTTCGGATTCTCCAGCGCCCTCTCCCGGGGGGTTAGGTGGGACGTTGCCTTCGGATTCTCGAGCGCCCTCTCCCGGGGGGTTAGGTGGGACGTTGCCTTCGGATTCTCGAGCGCCCTCTCCCGGGGGGTTAGGTGGGACGTTGCCTTCGGATTCTCGAGCGCCCTCTCCCGGGGGGTTAGGTGGGACGTTGTCTTCGGATTCTCCAGCGCCCTCTCCCGGGGGTTAGGTGGGACGTTGTCTTCGGATTCTCCAGCGCCCTCTCCCGGGGGGGTTAGGTGGGACGTTGTCTTCGGATTCTCGAGCGCCCTCACCCCGGGGGGTTAGGTGGGACGTTGTCTTCGGATTCTCGAGCGCCCTCTCCCGGGGGGTTAGGTGGGACGTTGCCTTCGGATTCTCGAGCGCCCTCTCCCGGGGGGTTAGGTGGGACGTTGCCTTCGGATTCTCGAGCGCCCTCACCCCGGGGGTTAGGTGGGACGTTGCCTTCGGATTCTCGAGCGCCCTCTCCCGGGGGGTTAGGTGGGACGTTGTCTTCGGATTCTCCAGCGCGCCCTCTCCCGGGGGTTAGGTGGGACGTTGTCTTCAGATTCTCGAGCGCCCTCTCCCGGAGGGTTAGGTGGGCTGTTCCAAAGTCCTCTTTCTCCAGGACTGAAAGGAGTAGGGGAGGCCAGGGTCTTCCCGTATAAACGCAGCCCTGTGGCTATAGAAGATGTGAAGCCAGGGACAAAACAGTTCCTTTCAGCCAGTGTAACCATGGTTTCTTACCACTGCAAAAGCTGCAGCTGGGAATATGATCAAATCGGTGGGTTAAACTGGGAGAAAAATGAGATAACAGTTACGTAAATACAAAGCCTCGGTTTATAATACCTTTTTTTAAAAACAGGAGCGAGGTTTACGGAACTTGTTCCTTTGTAATCTAAATGTCTATTGGATCTGTTTAAAAGAAGTCCATCACTTACAAGCAGGCAGCACTTCAGAAATTTGTACATTGTTGTTTTGATGGAAAAAGATATTTTTAATTCCAATGTTTCTACTGATGATTTGCTCCTAAACTGATCCAGAAGTCCACTGAGCCCAAAATGGGGTGAATCTAGACTTACAATCCTGTTAGTTTGAGATTAGGTTCTAGAAAGAGGGCGTTATGTCGTATGTAAGAAAAGAGATTAGAGGGTTTTTTTTTTTTTTTTTTTTTTTTTGGCTGATACTTTAAAAAAAAAATTTTTTTTTTATTGTACTTTAGATGAAGGGTTACAGAACAAATAGTTTCTTATTAAACAGCACACACGCTGTCGTATGACATTGGTTACCAGCCCCACGACATGTCAACACTCCGTTCTTGAATCTGGGTTCCCTATTATCAGCTTTCCTGTCCCCTCCTGCCTTCTAGTCCTTACCCCTGGGCGGGTGTGCCCCTTTAGTCTCATTTTGTTTTATGGGGCTGTCTAATCTTTGGCTGAAGGGTGAACCTCAGGAGTGACTTCATTACTGAGCTAAAAGGGTGTCCGGGGGCCATACTCTTGGGGTTTCTCCAGTCTCTGTCAGGCCAGTAAGTCTGGTCTTTTTTTGTGAGTTAGAATTTTGTTCTACATTTTTCTCCAGCTCTGTCCGGGACCCTCTGTTGTGATCCCTGTGAGAGCAGTCAGTGGTGGTCGCCGGGCACCATCTAGTTATACTGGACTCAGTCTGGTAGAAGCTGTGGTAGTTGTGATCCATTAGTCCTTTGGACTAATCTTTCCCTTGTATCTTGTTTTCTTCAGTCTCCCATAAAGAGGGGTTTTTTGTTGGTATGTTTGTTTTTTCTTTTGGGGGGGGAGGGGCATAGCTAGCCTTGTGGAAAATATTTGCTGGTTAAAGCGGACAAGGAACGCTTCAGTGACACTGGGGTTCGAGAGAGGACACTAAAAAGGCAAAAGCCTGAGCAAAGGAGAGCAGAAACAGGAGGCATAAAGCATTTGTGAGAGGATGTGCAGAGCATTATAGCCAGGGCTGAGGACCAGGCTTCTAGACTTACAGCGAAGGTGGCTCTCCTCGGGTGAGAACAGACCTCAGGTGCCACAACAAGGTGCTGAGCTGAGCAAGGAGTCACTGGGCTATTGGAAAACCACGCTTAAACACCCACGTCTTTGGGGTGATTGCAGGAGATTGCAACCTACGGGCTCTACTGGGATGAAACCAGAGGCAAGGTAGCTGTTTTCAGAGACCATTGTAGTGATTTAGCCATGAGGAACTCCTCCCTCTCCTCACTTATCGACATGGGTAGGTTCTAAAGACCAGGTCATGATGCAAAAATCGGCATTGTGCGCAAACGGAGGATGACCACATCAAATCACAAAATGGAAGATGACTATACAACTGCCAAATCACATCATTACATAACTGCCAAATCACTGAGAACCATGGCCCAGCCAAGCTCACACACAACCTTAACCATCACAAACAGCACTGCTCTCGCCTCGCACCTCTGCGTTCATTACTGCCAGACGTACATCGTTAATGCACAAAATAGTTGAACAGTAGAGTTTTTACTGTCGTCGTAAATGTGAAATGTCAGATAATGAGAGAGTTGATAAACAGGGAATAGGTGTAATAGTGTTTAGCCTGAGCAAATGAAACAAGTAGACAACAAAAGAACAACTCATTCTCTTTCCCTCCCTCCCCCACAGCCTAGGCCTCCCTTACATGTTCCTGACTTTTGTCGATGCCACTGCTTTTATCCTGGTCTTCTAGGCTGGAATATTGTTGTTGACTGGAGATTCTTCTCTCCCCTCCCCTCAATTTAAAATCCAATCGCTGGAGTCTTACCAGGAGTCAGTCCTTCCATTACTCTCTCAATTTCCCTCTTTCAGACCCTCACTGGTCCAGCTGAGGAAGAGGCAGTAGCTCCCCTATGTCTTGGGTCTGTCTCTGTCCAGTCTTTCCTTCCTGTCCCCCAAGATTAACCTTTCTGAGCAGCTCTGATCACGTTCCACTCCTATCTTAAAGTCAAAATCTTCATTAGTACCCTGTTCCTGCCTTTAGAATAAGAGCTAAACTCCTTGGCCAGGGGATCAGAGGTCTCTATGCCAGGGTTTCTCAACCTTGGCACTTATGGACATTTAGGGCAGGATAATTCTTTGTTGTGGGGGCTGCCCTGTGCATTGTAGAATGTTTACCAGCAATAGCACCATCCCCCCTCACTGTAACAACCAAAATGTCCTCGAACATTGTCAAATGTGCCCAGGCAGGATAATTCTTCCTGGTTAAGAACCAGTGGTCTGGAGACTAGTCCAGCTAACCTTTGCAAGTGACCATCATCATCATCACTGCCTTTCAGCCATACTTTCAGACTAACTGGCCAAGCCCAGCGTCCCCGTCCATGCTCTGAGTTCTTCATTGTATGTCTCTGTTCTACTTAAAATGCCCCCTTTCCTCACTCTCATTTTTGTGGCTATTGTATACCTACACCTGTAACCTGGCCATCATTTAATCATTTAAGACCCAGCTGAAATGCCACCATTTCCTCCTAAATTCCTCCTCGATTCCTTCTCTCTGTACCCCTTGACTCCAAGTGGAAGATAACCCCTCTTTCCCTTGAAGTCACGTAGTATATTATCACTGGTTTTCCCATTGCCTGCACATCAAACATCACTTTCTACTCTGTGTTGGCGTGTATACACATCACATCTCTGCTACTGGTTAGCTGGCACCCTGTCTGATTCATACTTATAACCTCAAAAACACTTAACGAAGTTCTTTCTGCACGGTGAGGGCACACTACGTACTCACCAAATGAAAGTATAAGTGAGTATGTGGCTGTTATAATCTGGGAAGCACTTTCAGTCAGTATGAGTAGGAGAGAAGTATTGGGAAAACTTTCTGCTCTCAGTGGGTTGGAAAAGCTTGCTTCCCTTTGTCATGGAAATATCCCTGCCCGGAGCAGAAGGGACAGCTTAAAAGCAAAGTGTGGTAACTGTAGAATCTTTGGTGCTGTAGGCTGTTGAACCCCAGGGAACTCAAGAATGGGAAGAACAAAGCTTGTAAATTGCAGCAGAAAGAAAGAAAGATCTGGTTACTGAGTTCTTCAGTGTGTATTGTGTATTTCTGTCCCCAAACAAAGCTAAAGCAAGACAAGTGTGTTGTGATGCAGGTGGAGCTGTGTGAGGTGTGGTGTTTCAGTTTTGGTTTTATTCCTTGGAGCCTCACCCCATTCCTGTAGGTTTATCTGCGCTTCTCTCTCCCAGTCTCTCACCTCCAGTGTCCCCATGAGTCTTCCTCCTCCTCTTTCCTCTCCCTCCCAACCCTAGCTCATGAGAAGCTGTCAGTTTACTTCCTTAGCTGTCTCACTGGAAAGCAGTCTCCAAGTGTTACAGACTCTACCAGTCCTTTCTTATATTGGGGGAGCCCTGGTGGCACAGTGGTTAAGAGCTACAGCTGTTAACCAAAAGGTTGGCAGTTCAAATCCACTAGCCGCTCCTTAGAAACCCTATGGGGCAGTTCTACTCTGTCCTATAGGGTTGCTATGAGTTTTGGAATTGAATTGATGGCAATGGGTTATTGTGTTGGGGGTCTCAAGACTACACCTAAGTTCAGTGATTTGCTGGGAGGACTCACAGGACTCAGCATGCAGTCATGCCCATGGCTGTGATTTATTACAACAGCAACAAAAATACAAAGCAAAATCACAAAAGGGAAAAGTGCATGGGGCGAAGTCTGGAGGAAACCAGGTGCCAGCTTCCAAGAGTCTTCTCCATGGAGTCACATACACATTGCCGTCGAATTGTTTCCAACTCATAGCGACCCTATAGGACAGAGCAGAATTGTCCCATAGGGTTTACAAGGAGTGGCTGGTGGACTCAAACTGCTGACCTTTTGGTTAGCAGCCGAGCTCTTTCTTAACCACTATGCCACCAGGGCTCCTTGAAGTCACATAGTCACCTCCAGCATTGAGGTGTTACAGCATATGTGAAGTGTTGTCTACCAGAGAAGCTCACCTGAGCCTAGGTGTCCAAGGTTTCTACTGGGAGTCAAGTCACATAGGACCCTCTGGCTAGCACATACCAAAGTTCCAGGCTACCAGAAGCAAAACAGCTATTCAGCACAAGCCCTATTGTGTATACAAACAGTTTAGGCTCAGTAAGCCTCTCATCAGTTCTGGGAATGGTGGGAACCCTCCCTGAGTCCAGGTTCCCAGATGCTAGTCTAGGGCTAGCCCTGTAGGCAGGCCTTTCTAAAGAGAGAAGTCTCAGTCCTGCTGTGTTAATTTTTTTCTGCATATTTATGATGGATGCTTATAATTTTAACAAAGGCAGGCATTCATTTAGGCTGTGGCTACTGTGGCCCCCTCAGATACTAAGCTCCATAGCCTGGTATCCTTTGACTAGAAGGTAGCTCGGTAAGACCATGAGCAGCTTCTTTGCGATTTCTTCCATGTTCTGTACAAATATAATTTTCTGTGAGCGCCATGATGTGAAGGATTGGTAAGCACCACTCCCTGATGCCTCGCTTAGTAAGGAAAGTTTGGTTTGCCTCAGCCAACACAGGTTTTCTTGGCTAGTTGAAAAGTAACTCCAATGCCAGGGTTAAGATGATCTTCAGTGTTGCACTGAAGAGCTCACTGTCAATTTTCGTTTATTTTGCTCAGAAAACTCTTCCAGTCTTCCCCAAAGGAAATGAAATCCAACTTAAGGTAATGAATATAGGAAGTGATGGCGTGAATATATCATTTTCTGGAGTGATGAAGCCACTTGGCCCAGTGTCTCAAGTAAGTAGAATGAAATGCAACTTTCTTTTTTGTCTTCTGACCTGATTTATGGAGCCGTGGTGGCATAGTGGTTAAGGGCTTGCCTGACCAAAAGGTCAGCAGTTGAAATCCACCAGCTGCTCCTTGGAAACCTGATGGGGCAGTTCTGCTCTGTCCTATAGGGTCGCTGTGAGTTGGAAACAACTCCACGGCAACGGGTTTGGTTTTTTTGTTCGTTCGTTTGTTTGACCTGATTTATAACAAGATTTGGAAAAGTTGTTCTTCCTGGTCCTTGTATTAATCTCAAGCTCAGCCCACACATGAAATGTCTTAGTATCTTGATCTTATTTTGTCTTCAATCTAGACCAGTGTGCCTCAGGTGCTTGTTAAAATGCAGGTTCTTAATTAGCTGTTCCGAAATTCTGCATCTTTAACAAGTTCTCAGGTGAAGATGTTGCTCCCGGCTACAGAACCACACTTTAAATAGCGAGGATCTAGGTCAATGGTTCTCAATGGTGGGGCGGGGGGAGAGGGGGGTTTTTCCCCCAGGGAACGTTTGGCAACCTCTCCAGGCATTATGGTTGTCCTGATGGGATTGTTCTATTGATATCTGGAATGCTGCTGAAGATCCTACAGGGCATTTGACAGCCCCTCCTCCCCCCACCCCAAAGAATTCTCAGGTCCAAAACGTCAGCGTTAGGTTGGAAAACCCTAATCTAAATGACCACTGGTCGAGATCACTGATGCATATTGGAGAGTTTTCGAGGCTGGGACCCAGGCATCAGAATTTCTAAGAGTTTGGTTTAACTAGTCTCATTTCTGTTTAGCCAAGATTGAGAACCACTACCTCAGATCTTGCCAGATTAATAACCTTGAAGGAAAAAAAAACCAAACTTTGCCTCCGGGGTGGGGGCAGCCCAGTATTGTTTTTCACCAGGCTGTTCCTTTTCTTTTGATGCTGTTCTCTGCCTAATGATAGAAATAATTTCCACAGCATTTATCTTTATAAAACAAAGTAAAATGCGTGACAGAAAGCCTGATTTCTGTGGCAATCCTAAAACACTTCATGACAGAGTCCATAATGGTGGGTAGGGAGCTTAGACAAACAAATGCAGAACCCCAAAACAGCCTGCGTTTGGGTGTTACATAATGCGCCTTATAGTTCAACTCCACAGTGTAGGACAACACTCCAGAGAGGCTTAGTGCTATTAACTGTGACTCCTTTTCCCCCATCTATAGACAGATGGATTTATGACTTTTGATGTAGACAAACTGCCAAATATAAGCATTTCTTCTAATGGGCTACAAGACACTCCAGTAACTAATACCTTTGAGCTGGGCCAGCGCCACACCCTTCTCATCTGGGCCACCAAGTACCGAGTGGTAAGTGTTCGGGTACCTGCAACTGGCTCTTTACTCTCTGTGACACTGGCATACAGCTTCTTGGTGGTGTGACCGTTTTACTCCCATGTAGTAGTATTTTAGATAATCGTCAGTTTCTTTCTTCTTCAAGAATATGAGTCATTTAACTTCCCAGTAAAAGTCTGACTGATGGATGGGAAGGGATAATATTAATTATAATTTCTACTGAGTGACTGGAAAATCAGAGCAGTCTCTGAAAAACATATAGTGAGTATATCAGGTGAAAGCAATAAAAATACATATAAAATAAGATTTCATGACAAAATATTGAAGTCTCTCTCTCTCTATGTATATATATGCCATATAATGAGACTTTCAGCATATAAAGAAACTATAACAGTGTAGTTAACTCAATGAAGGAGCTGCAAGTATTCTGTTAGGATGAATTTAAGTGAGTCTCTACAGAAGCCCAATAAGGAATGAAGACTTCCTTGGTCATGTGTTTAATTGGGGAGCTGTTCAGTGGCATAAAAATTTTAGAGGCTCATGTTAACCTCAAAGAAAACCACGATTAAAGAAATGGAACTCTTCAAGTATAATTATGCCCTTAGCTCCTATGATAAATGTCAACCTCACTTCTTTTCAAAGGCTGAAATATTAATTTGAATTTACTCTAATTAATTAGATTTTCAAAATTTTTTATATTACTGTTTTCTCTTTCAGGTAAAGGATGGCCTTAACCAGAAGCCAGAAAAAGGAGAAAACGGAATCAGGTATATATATTTCTTTAGAACTTAAGTTAAAGCAGCATCTTATAGAAGTAATGCATACCCATAGTAAAGTCCAACTGTAAGAAGTATATAAAATGAAAGTATAGGGTTTATTCCAAGAATGTAAGGCTGGTTCAGTAGTCAAAAAAATCAATATAGTCCATCATCTTAATAAACTAAAGAGGAAAATCCACATCTCTAAGTCAATTAAAACAGAAAAGACATTTGATAAAATTCAGCATTCAACCATGATAAAAACTCTCACTAAACTAGAAATAGAATAGAACTTCCTTACCTTTATAAAGGACATCTAAAAAAAAAATCTCAACCTAACCTTCTGCTTAATGGTGAAAGTTTGAATGCTTTCCCCCTAAAATTAGAAACAGGATAAGGTTGTCCACTCTCCCCACTTCTATTCAGCATCCTTCTGGAAAATCTAGCCACTGCAATAAGACAAGAAAAAGTAGTAAAAAGCATCCAAATTAGAAAGAAAGAAAGAAAACTATCCCCACTCACAGATGGCATGATTGTCTATAAACAAAGTCCCAGGGAGATTGGGGGGGAGGGGAAAGCTCATAGAATCAATATGAGTTTAGAAAGGATACAAGGCTAACATGAAAAATCCATCATATTTCTATATTGGTAATGGACAACTGGAAACTATTATTTAAAAACCATACCATTTAAATAGCTCCAAAAAAGATGAGATGCTTAGGTATAAGTCTAACAAAACATGTGCAGGATATGAGTGCTGTAAATTAGCAAATGCAAACAAAAGAAATCAA
Source organism: Dugong dugon (assembly GCA_030035585.1). Classification (NCBI taxonomy): domain Eukaryota; kingdom Metazoa; phylum Chordata; class Mammalia; order Sirenia; family Dugongidae; genus Dugong; species Dugong dugon. Next base: position 6,082,162 of record CM057477.1, read on the forward strand.
AGAAGAGCTAAATAAATAGACAGACATGCTGGGTTCATTGATTAGAAGATAACACATGGGAGGGCGTATAGAAGTACATCCATGTACATGTGGACATGCTGCAAATATACACAGTACACAATAGTGCACACAGGGGACACAGTCATGAGACTTCTTAGCCATAACCATACACCTCCTGGGACTGAGATAGTGGGCTTGAGGGCCAGGGACTATAGTCTCGAGGGACTTCTAGGTCAGCTGGCATACCATACTCCATACAGTGTTCTACATCCTAACTTGGTGAGCAGTGACCAGGGTGTTATAAGCTTTCAAGGGGCCATCTAAGATACAACAATTGGTCTCTTCCCATTCGGAGCAAAGAAGAGTGAAGAAAACCAAAGACTCAAGGAAAATGTTAGTCCAAAGGACTAATGAACCACATCAACTACTGCCTCCACTAGCCTGAGACCAGAAGAACTAGGTAGTGCCCAGCTACCACTACTGACAGCTTTGACCAGGATCACAATAGTAGGTCATGGACACAGTGGGAGAGAAATGTAGAACAAAATCCAAACTCATAAACTATAAGACCAGACTTACTGGTCTGATAGAGACTGGTAGAACCTCCAAGACTATGGCCCTTAGACATCCTTCAAACTTGGAACTGAAATCACTCTGGAGATCACATTATAGCCATACAATAGACAGGCCTATAAAATGAACAGTAACACCAGTAAGGAATGTACACCTCAGAACAATCAACTATAAGAGACCTAAAGGGCAGTATCTGCCCAAAAGCAAAGCTTAGAAGGAAGGTAGGGGCAGGAAAGCTAGGCAGATGGACATGGGGAACCCAGGGAGGAAGGTGGGGAGAGTGCTAACCCATTCAAGGGATTGCAATTAATGTCACAAAACAAGCTGTGTATAAATTGTTGAATGAAAAACTAATTTGCTCTGTAAAGTTTCACCTAAACCACAACAAAATGTTCAAAAAAAAAAAAAGTTAATACATTAAAGATGCTAATTCTCTCCAAATTGGTCCATATATTTAATGCAATTCCTATCAAAATCCTCACAATGTTTTTATATAGACAAGCTAATTTTAAAATTTATATGGAAAGGTAAAATAAGTAGAATAGCCAAAATAATTTTGAAAAAAAGGATAAAGTTGGAAGACTCATACTACTGCCAATTTTAAGACTTATTCTAAAGCTACAGTAATCAGGACAAAGCAGTAGTGGCAAAGGGACAGACCCACAGATCAATGGAACAGAACAGACAGTCCAATGATAGGCCCACACAAGTATGGCCAACTGATTTTTGACAAAGGTGCACAGGCAACGCAATGGACTAAGGATAGTCTTTTCAACAAATGGTGTTGAATTATTTGGATATTCGCATGTAAAAAAATAAACCTTTTATTATGCTCTCTCAAGATCTATCTATATGGGATCAAACTGACAACAGTAACTTGAAAGATAGGAACCTTAGGAGGCAGTGAGTTTATATTTATACCAAGATCCCAATTTCCTAATTATACTATGATCCAAGGACTCCACTTTCCTCTCTGAAAACCAACTTTTCAGCATGCTCTTTGATCTAACTGGACCAATTACTCTATAGTCCCGCTATATCCAGAAAAAAAAAAAAGAACCCAAAGAAACCCAAACCCATTTGTAGAGTCAATTGTGACTCATGATGACCCCATGTTATAGAGCAGAACTGCTCCATAGGGTTTTATAGGCTTTTCTTCACAGTGATCTTTTTGGAAGCAGATCACTAGGTCTTTCTAATGCAGAGCTGCTGGCTGGGTTTGAACCACCAACCTCTCAGTTAGTAGACAAGCTCAAACCATTTTCACCACCCAGGGACCACTTTGCTCATAGAGATTCTCATTGTACGGCCAGGTTAGTGCCTTTCTTTCTTGGGTTCCACATCAACTTTCTAAGACACTTTTCTTGTTTGCTGGAGCATATGCTCCAATATCTTACCAAGAAAAGCTGTGAGGTAATTCCAAGTCCTTGCATGCCTGGAAATGCCTTTTTCTGTTCTCACACACCGTTTTCCTCCAGAACTTTGGAGGCTCGTCTCTTCTGGCTTTTAGCACTCAAGCAACCCAACCCGATGCCATCGAGTCTATTGAGACTCACGGAGACCCTACAGGACAGAGTAGAACTGGCCCATAGGGTTTCCAAGGAGCGCCTGGAGGATTCAAACCGTCAACCCTTTGGTCAGCAGCCATAGCTCTTAACTACTTTGCCCCCAGAGTTTCCTTTTTAGCGCTCAGTCATGCTGAAAAGAGGGGGAAAAATTATCTGTCAGTCTCTGTAGCTGATTTTATTTTCTTCTCACAAGCTTTTGGTATCTTCTTTTTCCTTGGTGCCCACAAATTTCTCTGAAGTGTAACTAAATGTGGATGTGAATTTTATTCATCTTGCCATTACTAATTCCTTTCAAAATTTTTTTTTCCTCTCCTCATCGTCTTTGTTCCCTTTTGCTGGGTCTTCTGGATTGTTCCTCTGTCCCACACACACGCACATACACACAACTCTCCTAGTAGATCTGGAAGGAAAATCCCTGGTAATGGTTGCCTGGCACTTCCCTGCACTTTGCATTTGATGTAAGCTGGAAGTTCCTAATGTGGTTTTCACTGCTTTGATTTCTTCAGAAATGTTTCCTAACTTTGGCAACTTTGGGAAATTTAGCTCATGGTATTTATCCTTTCTGTTCCGGTGCTGCTAAAGTTTCATTTTTCTTTAAACATTGTCTTTGATGAGATCTTGGGAAGGAAGGAAGACACATGTGACCACAACCCTTTCGCTGACTTCCCACCCATGTGGTCACAGATGAATGGGAAACTTTCCCTGTAATTGGCAACATCACATCCTAAATGGATCGAAGGTTTTATTATTTGTGTAATGCCCTGGAGAGAACACATAAAAAAGGGAAGTTCTAGAAAACTAGTATCACATAATAATTGATGCCTAGAAAATTCAGGAAGTCAGACTATGTATGAATATGGTGTCCTTTATAAATTATATATATAAACTACTGTACCAAATTAATATGTACATCATAAAACAGCTATAAAAAATACAAAAAGTATGAGAAAAGTAAAAAATCATGTTACAAATATTTTTACTCACTACCAGTTGCTGTTGAGTCAATTCTGACTCCTGGTGACCCTGCTTGTGTCAGAGTAGAATCGGGCTCCATAGAGTTTTTGATGGTTGCCTTTTCAGAAGTCGATTGCCAGGCCTTTCTTCCAAGGGACCTCTGGATGGACTCGAACCTCCAACCTTTGGGTTAGCAGCCAAGCACTTAACTGTTTGATCCACCCAGGAACTCCATTTTACTCATTAGTGGTACAAAAATTTTATGTGAAAGTAAGGTGATCGCGTATCCTTCATTATTGTCTAAAGATCTCAATTTAAGATTTGAAAACAGCTAAGTAGAGACTAATTTTAAATTCGGTTTATTTCAAACCTTAGTTTTCATGACGGTCATAACTGAAGAAGATAGATACTTCAGAGAGAGTGTGTGGGTGAAGCATAAGTAGATAAAAAAAGAAACTTTAAAGAACAGATGGTTTCAATAAATGGTGCCGGGACAACTGAAAATCCACAGGCAAAAGGCTGAAGCTGGACCCCCTCCTCACACCACACACAAAGATTAACTCAACGTGTCATCAACCTCCACGTAACAAAAACAATTATAAAACTCTCAGGAGAAAAACAGGACCAAATCTTTGTGACTGTGAGTCAGGCAATGGTTTCTTAGATCTGAAACCAAAAGCACAAGCAACAAAAGAAACTATAATAACTTGGACTTACATGTACGTGAATTATATCTCAATAAAGCTGTTAAACAATTAGGAAGGCATCAATCCCTCTACTCGCTTAGTTAGACTTTAAGGAGCTGGTTCCATCTTGTCATTCTCTTAGCTGGTTCCCACTCTCCATCCTTCACTCCTATAATCATGTTACAGCTTTTGACACTGATGCCCCTTCTGAGGTTTAAACTAAGGTGAGGCCTTACTGGGACCCTCGTACCGTGCCTGATCAAAACTCTGACCGTGCAACAGATGTTATATGTCTGCTCTCGCCCTTCAAAACACTCAGGGTGTGTTTGCTGCTTATACGCTACTATTTCCTATGCTGGTATATGAAAACACATCTTTGATGCATCTTCTATTAAATTTCTTTCATTCTTATCAGTATCTCACACCAGCCCTGAAACATGTTGTACAGATAGTAGTACTCTAGTCTCACGGGTGGGATTTAGCCAGAGTCTTATGGCTTATAAATTATAAAGCCAGGCCCCAGGCCCAAGAGTCTACTTTCTAATCCCACATTCTCCCTGCTGTCTCTCTTTTGAATGGTTGATCTTAATCTTTGGTAAAGGTAGCACTGACAATTTGAAGCAGTATTAATTCTATCTACTTAGGGATCAAAGACCACAGCCTTCAGTATGGATTACACCTCAACACAAGCAAAACAAAAATCCTCACGACTGGACCAATAAGCAACATCATGATAAATGAAGAAAAGATTGAAGTTGTCAAGGATTTGATTTTACTTGGACCCACAATCAACACCCATGGAAGCAGAAGTCAGGAAATCAAAAGACGCATTGCATTGGGCAAATCTGCTGCAAAAGACCTCTTTCAAGTGTTGAAAAGCAAAGACGTCACCTTGAAGACTAAGGTGTCCCTGACCCAAGCCAGGGTGTTTTCAATCGCCTCGTATGCGTGCAAAATCTAGACGATGAATAAGGAAGACTGAAGAAGAATTGTTGCCTTTGAATTGTGATGTTGGCTAAGAATACTGAATAATACCATGGACTGCCAAAAGAGGGAGCAAATCTGTCTTGGAAGAAGTACAACCAGAATGGTTCTTAGAAGCAAGGATGGTGAGACTATGTCTCACATACTTTGGACATGTTATCAGGAGGGATCAGTCCCTGGAGAAGGAAATCATGCTTGGTAAAATAGAAGGTCATCGAAAAAAAGGAAGACCCTCAACAAGACGGATTGACACAGTGGCTGCAACAATGGGCTAAAACATAACAACAATTGTGAGGATGGCGCAGGACTAGACACTGTTGTGCGTGGGGTCACTATGAGTCAGAACTGACTCGACCGCACCTAACAACCAGTCTTTATGGGAGCAGACTGCCAGGTCTTTTCTCCCATGGAGCCACTGGTAGGTTTGAACTGCTGACCTTTTGGTTAGCAGCTGATAGCTTGACCATTATGCCACCAGGTCACCTTGACGGTATTTAGGCGTACAATATTATTACTTCTCATTCTCTAAGCTGGATAATCTGCTGTAAGTCCTCATTCACCTGTTTGATGGGAAGTATCAACTGTCTTATTTTAAGCAGCACCCTCCACCTCCCTAGGGTGGTACAAGAGTCTTGATGCCTTTACAGCCTGAAACATTGAAAGAAGGAATCTCTAACCATCTGTCCACAATACTCACCACCTGTATGGTCCTTTGAAGGCAAGCAGCCCGACCAGTTTCATGTGAAGCATAGGCACCGGGAACTCTGCAGAGACTGGAAGAGTTAGGACCTGGTACCCAGTCTTACTGGGTGTTCCATTCGAGGTGCATTCCAGCAGGAAGGGGTGCTGGCAACTGTTACTCTATGACCTGCATACACAGGTCTCCACCTTCTTAGAGAACTTCCTCAGAACTCTCTCTTACTGCTAGCTTGGCCTACCCCTTCCTCACCAGTCCTTGGTGCCCCTCCCTGCCTCAGGGTCCTGCAGATAAAGGAAATGGATAGTCTTCCCTTCCCTTTCCACCCCGCCCCCCAAAAAGCCCTGGCTGGGGGCTGTCTTTTAGGCACAAGGCAACCTCTTCTTTTCCTCCTTCACAACTTTAGCTCTAAAACTTCTGAAGTAAGAAACTCAAAGGCATGGCCGCCTTCTTGAAGGAAGAGACCAATTAGTGCCTATTTCAATCCCACTTAATATTCCAAAACATCACTGAACTAGTTAGTATTTACAAGAACTCAGAAGAGCACCTGGCAGATATAAACACCGGGCTGAGTAAATTCTGTTGGTGTGTTCTGATGAGCAGGTGAGCAAGAGCAAACCTAGAGCTGCTGCCTGTATAATTCAGAAGTCTTCCACAAACCTCTTAAATGACCTTCAAAAAGAGAACAAAGCCCAATTTCTCGTGCACGTACTGTGACATAGAGAATTCCATAGTTTGGTTACAAGACAAATGGTTTTCTCTTTCAGATTTGTCAATACCTTTGACGGGAACATCACCATCACGATGGGTGAGAAAGTGTATGAGAACATCACCGGTCACAATGCCAGCAAGTATCAGTTTTTCACTTCCGGCAGGTAAGTACCTGCACTGAACACTCTGCTCCAAAGTTCAAGGATTTCAAGTCTTTTTCTTTAAACAATACATTCAGGTTTTTAATACCAAGAATGTTAACCTATAGTATTCTTTCTTTTAACAGGCAAAGCTTCAAAATAAACTCAACAGTGATTTCACCAAGCTGTAAAAGTGATTTTGAATCTTCCAGCCTTGGATTTGGCAGTGCGTACACCTACGTGATAACGCAGGTTAGTAACTCATTGCACTGTATCAAAGGTTCTACTCAAACTTTATTGATATGAATCCTCACAAACACTTAGGATATTGTAATGATTTAGCCAGAGCACTATTAGGATATGTGTTTTAAATGGGCTTAGAGCTCATTCAGTTCACCACTAAGTCTTTAACTTATCATTGATTTAAGTTAATCATTAGAATAAAATTAAACAGACTGACTTACTCTGACAGTTCAGACATCTGATGCTTCCTTATAGACCATGAACATGGACTTTAGAAACTTGTAGTTCAGAGATGGCCATGCTTTAAACCAACCTGACTTCTAATCTACTCTCTTAAGAGAAAAATAATAATGAACGTATCTTCAAATCCCACCAAGGCTATTCTATCGTAAGTGTAAAACACAACGTTGGATATTTACATGTAAAGTGTGTAGCTACATAATAAAACTTATGACTTAACCCTGGAAAGTGAAACTTAACTTGTCTGTTCGAACAATTTTTATTATGAAAGCAATCTTGATTTTCTTTTTCCCTTTTTTGCCTTCTTGATTTAGAGCAATGGTTGCCCTGGAAAGGAGGAGTTTTTAGACATCCCGGCCAACACAGTCAGCATGGCCCTGCAGATCCCACAGTACTTCCTCATCACCTGTGGGGAGGTGGTTTTCTCCATCACTGGGCTGGAATTCTCATATTCTCAGGTGTCTTGTTAGTTTGTTTTCACCACCCTATCCCTATACTCCTGCCTTTAAAAAATGTTTGTTGTTAGCTGCCATTAAACAATGCTACTGGTATAAAACAAAATGAGACTAAATGGACACACCAGCCCAGGGGCAAGGACGAGAAGGCAGGAGGGGACAGGAAAGCTGGTGATGGGGAACCCAAGGTCGAGAAGGGGAGAGTATTGACATGTCGTGGGGTTGGCAACCAATGTCACAAGTCAATATGTATATTGTTTATTGAGAAAGTAGTTTGCCCTGTAAACCTTCATCTAAAGTACAATTTTAAAAAAATGCTACTGGTAGTTAATTTAAATCTGGCATAGCCATATGTTTATAATTTTTAAAAACTCTAGACAGAATTATGGTATCTTTCATAGAACACGATCTTTGACATCACTATGTGTATACACTGAGTGTATATAGACATATGTGCATGCATTCAGAGTCAGGCAATAGAAGTTTAGGGGTCCTAAGAATCAAAAGGAGCACTAGTGGTACAGTGGTTAAGAGCTCAGCTGCTAACGAAAAGGTCAGCAGTTTGAAAATTCACCAGCACCACCTTGGAAACTCTATGGGGCAGTTCTACTTTCTACTCTGTCCTATGTGGTCGCTGTCACTCTGAATCAAGCCCACGGCATTGGATTTTTCGGGTTCAATAGAAAAAGCTATCTGAGCGACTGCTACCCACATCATGATGGTCAGTGGAGTGTACATCCTGAAACAACTGGCTGATGTCAACTGGTCACAGCAGTGCTCGTTTACTGGTTGGTGGCCTCATTATCTTTATGTTTCGGTTGAGGTTGCTTTGGAGCTCCCAGTAAACACACTGAATACTGCCTAGCTTTAAAAAAAAGAAAAAAAAAACAAACAGGTTTAGAAAAATATCATTGCTTTTAAGTATATCAGACTAGTAAGGCAAATTTTGCTGATACCTGAATTAAAGCTCAATTTCTGAACTGTTCCATCAAAACTACAGTTAGTCACTGTATCCCAAAATGCCGAGGACCTCCAGTATTTCTAGTGACAACTGTAAATATGAGCTGAATAAGCCCTTTCTGCAGTGACCTTACCATCTAACCCAGGGGATGGCAGTAATATAGGTGACGGGGATGTAGAGAGGTTTTGGTCAAGCGACAGGGAAGAGCGCAGAAAAGCAAGCTGACAGCCTAGAGATCAGCCTCTATTTGAAGGGAGAAAATATTGTGAAGGACAACTCTGCCCAGAAACTCTTCTGAATAAAAAGAACTGGTTCCAATGTAGATTTGTCTATTTAGTGAAGATGACAACTTTGCTGGCGAAAAGTTGAAAAGCAAGGGATTTTTGTGCTCGTACAACACGAGTGTTTCGGTGTGTCAGCCTTTGTGCATTTAAACCAACTTGGCTTCTATCAGGCACTTTCAGGGTTGACTGCTTAATTAAATGAATCAGTAAGTTGTGTTCTTCTGCTCTGAGGATAAGACCTAGATTCAAATTCATGTTGCTTTGCATCTGCAGGCTCCTTCCAACATGAAGTCGGTGCTTCAAGCAGGATGGCTGTTGACAGTGGCTTTTGGCAACATCATTGTGCTAATTGTGGCAGGGGCAGGCCACTTCAGTAAGCAGGTACTGGACAGAGTAATGAGACTATACACACCTCTGTCTTGTCGGCACATGCTCATCATGACCACCCTCCCTGCCACATGTACACGGTCACCGTGACAACCCCCCTGCCCGCCACATGTACACGGTCACCATGGCCACCCTCCCTGCCCGCCACAGGTACAAGGTCACCGTGGCCACCCTCCCTGCCTGCCACATGTACACGGTCACCGTGACCACCCTCCCTGCCCGCCACATGTACATGGTCACCATGATAACCTCCCTGCCACATGTACACGGTCACCGTGACAACCCCCCTGCCCGCCACATGTACACGGTCACCATGGCCACCTGCCCGCCACAGGTACAAGGTCACCGTGGCCACCCTCCCTGCCCGCCACATGTACATGGTCACCATGATAACCTCCCTGCCACATGTACACGGTCACCATGACCACCTTCCCTGCCACATGTACATGGTCATCTGGGCTGATGGCTGGATAAAACTGCCAGACCAGCCAGACAGGACTGTGATACAGTTGGAAATTGAAAACCAAAATAGCTGGATTGGGTTAACATACGTGGTTTACTACCAAAGGAAAGCTCTTTCCTAGCTTCAGTGAATGTGATGTCATGGCCCCAAACCAGACATTTTATCCAGAAACTTCCATAATACGTAAAGTGAACGCCATCCTAGAGCTTGTTTTAAGTTTTGCACCTGAAGTAAAATGAGGCCCTTTATGGTACTGAAACTCTGTCCTTGAGCACTCAGCATATCTACCTCATGAGGGAGCTGTCCCTTACCCCTCAGTCTCGCTGCTCCCCTCACCAGGCCTCCTCAGGCCACGTGCTAACACCACCTCTCAAAGCTCAAGGTGTTGCCAAGAAGAGGGATAACATGGCGGTCTTAACTTGGGACAGTTCAGCACATTTTTATTCCCTCAAGGATACTGCTTGGCATTCTCTTGGTCCCCATGCTTCCAGGGGCCAGCTTTATGTGTCTTAGGGCTAGGGATTTTCGGAAATTTTCTGTTATCTTCATAAAGGCTTGTGGTTTAGGACCCCCGGTGCTGTCAGAAAAATGTTATCTATACTAGATCATTCAAGAAAAGCTGGCCACTCCGCCCCCGTGGCAAGCCCCGGCCACTCTGCCTCTGTGGCAGTAGCCAAACGATTTTTTATAACAATTTAAAGTATCTCCATGTGGAGATAGCAAGAAAATGTGCATGAGATATTTACATTAATTATAATATAACCTGTGCTTATTTGTTTTTCTTGCTCCAACTCCAATTCCTCTGAAGTGGGCTGAGTACATTTTATTTGCCGCATTGCTTCTGGTTGTCTGCGTAATATTTGCCATCATGGCTCAATTCTATACGTACATCAATCCAGCCGAGATTGAAGCTCAGTTTGATGAAGAGGAAAAGAAGAACTTTGACAAGAATAACCTGTATGACACGCTGGACTCTGTCTCACAGTCCAAGATGTGAAAGTCCAGAAGCAAATGGAGAATGGACCGGGCCCAGCACACACCCTGACTTCTGTCCCCAGGTGGCAGGACACGCCACTGGGTGGCCTCTGATGGGGAAGATTTCAAAGTTGTGAACCAAACCAAGGAAGTTATTTTCTATGCAGTCAGCAGCAAACGTAAACCTTTGGAAGAAGTCTTTTTGTTTTCGTTTTTTAAGAAAAGTCTTACTTAAAACACACATTTTTACAACATTGAGCATGTACCCTGCTGCCTACCACAAAGAATAAAATTATTTGGGACTAAGCTGACCTTTTGAGAAGGTAACAGTGTTGCATGATGTTTGCACTGTAGCACTCTTACGAAAACAATGTTGAATGAGGCGGGGTCCAAAGCCAAAGCGAATTTACACGTTTTAGAATGGCAGATAATTACCAGCTAGTATTAACTGATAGCTTTACCTTCCAGGGTTTTAGTTTCTGTCCCTACCTCTTTTTAAAAATGAATGACCCTGAAGACCACTCAAGTAAAGGCCAGTAATGACTTTGGGGAGTTTCAATGGTATGAAATAAATTCGTGTTGGTAAGTGTTCATGTGTCTTTGAGTTAGGTAACAAATCTTTAACGTGTTATCTGATTGTAACAGCAGTACACTCCCATGCAAATTTCTTAGAAGTTGATACAAGCATTAACAAAAGCAACCCCTATGCATGATAAATCGCAGGGACATGAGAGAAACAGTTTGTCCCTGGTCCTATGCATCGCACAGTTTATCTATCTACATGTCTGTTATTACTAGGATCTTTCTCTTTGTGTCTGTATACCACATTGTAGTGTTTTTCTCAATACTCCTGAGCATTTTTCTGCTTAAAAATTTTCCAAAGCATTGTAAACACTAAATGCCTCATTCATCCTATACAGATTTATCATTTAACCATTCCCAGGTGTCAGACACAGATCAATTCTACTTTGGGACCCTGATAAAAACAAATGGCTACTCCTCAGCTTTGCACAGGTCTCAATGTTGAAACTGATTCCTGGTTAGGGGGACCCGTCCGTGTGTGACCCCTAAGAAGCTTCATACAAGCTCACTGCTGCAGTGGAGAGACTGAAATGAAGGGAGACATTCAAAATCGAGTGAGAAACAAATGGGATCGTCAAACCTTGCTTAAAACCTTTTTTGCCCTTAGGAACAAAGCCAAATTTCTTAACGGGGGCCCATGAGGTCCTTTTTCCTCTGGACACATGGCCTTTCTCACCACTCACTCTGATCCAAACAACACTGAACTTCTTGCTCCTGAAATGCATCAAGTTCTCACCTCCAGGCCAAAGGCAAAAAAAGGATCGGGTCCTGAGACACTTATTCTCTACTCCCCCCTTGTCCCTTGTTTTCGTGGGTCAGGATCACTTTCTCAAGGAGTCACCCTCTCCCCTTCCCCACACCAGGTCTGGCTCTCGTCTGAGGCCCTGTGGCACATCATACCACTCTCACATGGCGTGTACTCGGTGCACCCCATCTGTCTAGCTTTCCCCAGACCCAACACTCTCTGCATGTGCCCTGTTCACCACTGTCTCTATTTGTTAGACAAATGTGGTAGGCCTCCATAGATTACACACACATTTTAAACCTCTTGGGCTATTAGGGTAAGATGGAAGAGGCAGAGAACTGAAGAAATTATTGTAAGATAATCAAGGCATGATCTGAATGAGCCTAACGAATAAATTTTAGTGTGAAAGACTCGTCATAAGGGACTACAAATTTTGCCACTCTGATCAGTGGTGATTCTATCTTCCAGTTTACATACCGCACTTCAGCTGGGGAACCAGTAGTTACAGTGATGAGCATTCAAGTTTCATTGTCCCACTCTTGTCAATAATCGCAAGAAAACTGATCCTAATCCTAACTTTTCTAATAGCCACTGTGTGACTCTGGGCAACTTATCATTCTTGAGATCTCATTCTCCCCTCCTATTACAAAGAACAGAGCCCTGGGGGCACAGTACTTAAGAGCTTGGCTGCTAACCAAAAGGTCAGTGGTTTGAATCCACCAGCCACTCCTTGAAAACCCTATGAGGCAGTTCTACTCTGTCCTACAGAGTCACTATGAGTTGGAATCGATTCAACGGTAATGGGATATTACAAAGAACGCTAGACAAAGGTCTTAAAATGCTTTGCTTGAGGGTGCCTGGCACACAATTACCACAATTACACAATTACACAAATATTTGACTGAAGGAACATTCTCATGCCCGTCAACCTACTCTGATGCTTACACCATACTAGGCTTTGCATAGGGAAGGAAGTAACACCTACGTGATCTTCACTGGCCTTTAAAGGATATGAGGGGGCAAAGAGGGACACCTGGGCACTTTGCTCATCAGGGTTGAATGTTCTCAGTAATTCCCTCCTGCTATTATTTCTAACTGTGGTGTTGGCGAAAAATACTGACTATACCATGCAAGAAGAACAAACAAATCAGTCTTAGACAACCAGAATGCACCTCAGAAGGGAGGACAGAGGCGTATCATCAGGAAAGACCAAGCTCTAGAAAAGGACGTCAGGGCTGGTAAAGCAGAGTCAACGAAGACAAGGGAGGCGCTCCGTGAGATGCGCTGAAACAGTGGACTGAAACAAAGCGCCAACCATGAAGACGGCACAGGATTCCAAGGTTCCACTCTGTTACATGTAGGGTCATCACATAAGTCACAGCAGACTTGATGGCAGCAAACAACAACAAAGCTATTATTTGACCGCTTCTTCCAAGTGTAATAAGGACTGACACGTGCCTGCCTGGGTGCTCTAGACTTCTGACAAGGGCAAATGTCAGCGGGGCTGGGGGGGAGGCATGGGCCACATGGAGAATCTCCGCTTTCTCCCTTCCTCAACCCCATTTTGTGCTTCATGCCTCTCTCTAAGCTCCAGGCAGAATCAGACGTGTATAACCGAAAGGCTGCACTGCCTGCCACACGGGATGGTAGTTCCAGCACAATCCGCCGTGGGCTGGCACAGCCAGGGAAACACCGGGGAAGAAACAGCAACAACCCATTGCCGTCCATGCGGTTCAGACTCATAGCAACCCTATGGGACAGTGCAGAACTACCCCCACAGGGTTTCCAAGGCTGTAATCTTCACAGAAGCAGGATGCCACACCTTTCTCCCATGAAGCTCCTGCGTAGGTTTGAACAACCAACCTTTCAGGTACCAGCGGAGCTCTTAACCACTGCACCACCAGAGCTCCTTACCCATCCCCTAGAGGAGCAATAAAAATTAAAATTGCGATCTCCTTGTAAAACACTCAGCACAGTGTCAGATGCACAGTAAGAAAGAAGAGAGATTTTCTCCCTACTTCGAGGAACTTAGACTCCTATTTGCCTGACATTCAGCAAAGATTTGTTCCTTCCCAGCGTCTAGGTTGTGTGAAGGCGCTCTGCTCACGCCTCTCACCTCAGCCCAGCCTTTCTCCTCCCGCCCCGACCACACGCCCAGTCCGAGACCCTGTTACAGCCCTGGGGCCTCTCTAAGTGCCTTAAAACAAACTGACATTGAAAACACCTCCTCTGAGATTTTAATTCTGTTCACTCCTGCCTAGAGGAGCCCTGGTGGCGCCGTGGTTAAGTACTCTGCTGCTAACCAAAGGGTGGGCAGTTCAAATCCACCAGCTGCTCTGTGGGGGGAAAATGTGGCAGTCTGCTTCCGTAAAGATTCCCAACCTAACCTGTTGCCACTGAGTGGACGCCAACTCATAGTGACCCTGTAGGACAGAGTAGAGCTGCCCCATAGGGTTTCCAAGGAGCAGCTGGGGGATTTGAACTGCCAACCTTTTGGTTAGCAGCCTGAGCTCTTAACCACTGTGCCACCAGGGGTCCACAGCTGGAAAGGAACTGCTTTAATTAGAAACAGCGGGACTTCATGGCTCGTACTTAAAAGCCAGAATAGTTTGAGACGTGTTTACAATGTACATATGAAGATTTTTCATGTCGGCCTGTTCTTGTCTTATTTCCACCTGGCCTATAATTCTTTTTCATGGTGTGGATGTTCTTTATTTCTTTAAAGGTACTGAAGTATTTATTTTGAAGTCTATTTTAGACTTTATAAAATTTCTTTAGTAAATTTTATGTGCATGTTTGATTTTGCTGACCATTTTAGCCATAGATTTTGTCACATACTCTGGGATTTTTTTTGCAGCCTCATTTTTAAAATGATAACAGCAGTTAACATTTCTTGAACACTTAATATGGCTAAGCACTCCACTGCATTAAATTTACAAGCAGCAATCCTTGTAATAGCCCTACGATGCTGGTTACTATTATTATAGCCACTCCACAGAGGAGAAAACAGGCCCAGAGAGACCAAGAAACCTGCCCAGGGTCACACAGCTAACAAGTGCAGAGCTGGAATCCACACCCACAGTCTGGCTTTAGAGGTGAGGCTCCCAGCCCTACAGAAACCTGCAGCTCACTGCCCGTGTTCAGTGGATGGTATGAACTGTCTCAATCCTTACAACAACACTGTAAGGAAGGCCTTCTTACCCCCATTTTAGAGATAAGAAAACAGGAATAATCAGCTTAGTAACTTGCCCAAGGCCATATACTCAGCAATTGGCTAGACCGGGATTTGCACCCAAGCATGTCTGAGCAGAGAGAAAGACCTGTCTCTTAACCACTAGGTTACACTGTCTGCTTCACACTGCAAATCGCAACCACGTGAGGGCTGAGGCAATGTACAGGGGGCAAGGGAAAGTCAAAGTGGGGGCTGGAAGGCCTCGGAGAGGCAACTGTCCACCTCCCGACAGCCAGGAATACACCCCAGGGCTTGTCTCGATGGATAAGAGGGGCCATGTGGAGGTTAGGAGAGGCTGATAAATCCTGCCCTCAGAGGGTTAAACAGGAAAGATTAGACACATTCACCATCTCCAAGGGATGGGGGGCCTCCTTACTGATGCTGGAATATCCTGAAAACCCTGTGACCTCTGTCTCCATGGATCTGACTTTGACACCCCCACTGCCCATGGGAGTCCCAGTGCGTGGCTCCTCCACCACCAGGGGTTTCCCTCTGAAGCTCACCCTTGCAGAAGGCCAGCGTCTTGCCTCGAGGCGCAGAGGGCTTTGGTGGGGGGAACAAGGCAGAGGGAG
The DNA here is from genome assembly GCA_030035585.1 of Dugong dugon. Taxonomy (NCBI): domain Eukaryota; kingdom Metazoa; phylum Chordata; class Mammalia; order Sirenia; family Dugongidae; genus Dugong; species Dugong dugon. The sequence goes on from CM057477.1 coordinate 6,097,614, forward strand.
TCTCAGAAGGCGGAGTGGCCCGCAGCAGTGCTGGTGGGAGGCTGAGAACGTGCGGGCGGGCTCATCATCTTATGCGAGGTGTGGCTGTCTTCCCTCTTCCGTGCTCACTCTTCCAACAGACATTTTGCACAAGGGTTGTCTCAACCTGAACCCCAGACCCCAGGCCTCACAGATGCAGCCACTAGGCCAGCAGGTTCTTGGTCCACATCCTCACGGCCAGTGTCCGTGCCCCGTGCCGACCTCCCCAGTCCCACAGCTGCTTATAAACCACCACCCCCAGCAGCACCAGCTGCCGTGGAGTTGATTCCGACTCATGGTGACCCCACGTGTGTCAGAGCAGAACTGTGCTCCACAGGGTTTTCAACGGTTGATTTTTTGGAAGTAGATCACCAGGCCTTTCTTTCAAGGCACCTCTGGATGAACTCGAACCTCCAATCTTTCCATTAGCAGCCAAGCATGTTAACCATTTTCACCACGCAGGGACTCTGTGGAAACAGTCCGTCAAATACAGATTAGATCCAAACAACACTGCCACATGCAGCCCGCTCAGCACCTCTGCTCCTTGCGCCTCCGAAAGCAGACGGAACGCTTGTCCGCCAGTCCTGATGCCGGACTTCATGGCGGGGCTTCCAGGGTGTCTGGAAAGCTGTGGAAGGCCACCCACCTAGTATTCTCAGATTAATATCATAGCTGACTGTAAACTTGAATAGGAAAGTTCACTTTAAATAGACATTTATTTGTTTTGATACTTCATTGTATGTTATCCTTTTCCCTAACTTTACGATCTGAAAGTCACACGAGCGTGGGAGGTTTTTTTCCTTGTTTCTAGTATTCTTAATCATGTCTGCTCCTTTAACCTTCCAAGTTTAGCGTCACATGGGCAAATATCTTTGAGGACTAGGGATTATTATTATTTTACTTTTTATTTATTTTTTATGCCTTAGGTGAAAGTTTACAGAGCATATTAGTTCTTCATTAAACAACTAACACATATATTATTTCATGACACTGGTTGCCAACCCCGAGACATGTCAACACTCTCCCCTTCTCAACCTCGGGTTCCCCATTTCCGTTCGCCCAGCTTTCCTGTGCCCTCCTGTGTTCTCGTCCTTGCCCCTGGGCTGCTGTGCCCCTTTAGTCTCGTTTTGTTTTATGGGCCTGTCTAACCTTTGGCTGAAGGGTGAACCTCAGGAGTGACTTTAGCACTGAGTTAAAAGGGTGCCCAGGAGCCATACTCTCGGGGTTTCTCCAGTCTCTGTCAGACCAATAAGTCTAGTTGTTTTTTTTTTGTGTGTGTGTGTGAATTTGAATTTTGTTCTACATTTTTCTCCAGCTCTGTCCGGGACTCTGTATTGCGATCCCTGTCAGAGCAGTTGGTGGTGGTAGCCAGGCACCATCTAGTTCTGCTGGACTCAGTCTGGTGGAGGCTGTGGTCCTTGTGGACTAATCTTCCAGACTAGGGATTACTTTACCTGTGCCTTTAACTTACACTGGAAATGCTGGTGGTGTAGTGGTTAACAGCTGTGGCTGCTAACCAAAAGGTTGGCGGTTCAAATCTACCAGGTGCTCTTTGGAAACTCCAAGGGGCAGTTCTACTCTGTCCTATAGGGTTGCTATGAGTCGGAATCGACTCCACGGCAACGGGTTTTTTTGTTTGCTTGTTTTTCGTTTTTTTTACCTTACACTTACCTGGCAATGTCACTGTGCATTTCTCTGGTAAAGCATTCTCAGAAACTGTACAAGCATTCTCCATACCTAACACAGAAGGTATCCCAACAATGTCTGCTGGATTTAGCTGAATGAGGCTGAGAAGCACAATTGCTAGCTAGGTCCACTGGGTCCAGAGCATGTTAATATTTCTACAGTAACGGAAGTTCCAGTCACAGTGTTCTTCAAGTTATCTCTGAGCAGCGAGGCACCTTCCTTCGGGTGATTCGGCTGCTCATGCCTTGATCAGGCCTTTTAAGAGTCAAAATAAATCACCTCCCCGTCCTTGTCTCCTCAAAGGTTCCTAACGAACAAGGTGCGATTGTCCGCAAGGGGCACTGTCGCCTTCACTCACCCGCTTTCACTTGCTTCAATATTATCACCGTTACCTTTTTCCATCATTTCCCTCAACTAGAATTTATTTGATAACAATCTCCAAACTGCTTCACTAGATATTAGTTTATACCCTCTTCTCCAGTAGTTTTCCCTTCCAAACAATAAAATTAAGATTATGGGAAATTGAAACAGCATCTGTCTAAAAACAACCCAAGAGCGGGGAAGGTATAGCCAGGGGGTGCTGTCGCTCAGGGAGATTCTGGGAAATACACTCAGAACACCCTTCTGGGCCCGTTTAGTAGAAGAACAATGGTGGTATTTCAGCTCCACTAACAAGTTCATATCCTAAATATTTAAGGAAAACAACAACAACAAAAGAGTCCATCCATCGAGCGTGAGGAACTGTAACAAAGCTGAACAGAACTCGTCTGAAAATTGTAATAATCTCTTCCATCCAGGAAGAAAATTCCTCTTTGAAGACAGAGAGCAGTACAAGGACAAGATAGGGTTGGGGAAGGAAGGGGGCGCAATCAGGGATATTTCTTCTCTTCTGATGAAGAGAAAAGCAGTGCTGACATCTGAGAGCTGGCCTGGCATTATCAGCTGGGCCTGGGAACCCTGAGGAGCCGGCCTGGCATTATCAGCTGGGCCTGGGAACCCTGAGGAGGGAGCCTGGTATTATCAGCTGGGCCTGGGAATCCTGAGGAGGGAGCCTGGTATTATCAGCTGGGCCTGGGAATCCTGAGGAGCTGGGCTGGCATTATCAGCTGGGCTATGGGGCAATCCTGACGAACATACGCAATCACACAAAGCACGGGTATCAGACAAGGTCATCTGAGACCATGAAAAGGCGAGCTGACAAACAAGATCACTCAGCGCTCTTTTCCAAGCACAGACAAAACCCGGGCACTGTGCAAACAGCCAAATACCAAACGTCCCTCTAATCTTCTCTAGTCTTCCCCCTCCTACGGCACATTCAGGAAGACACCCAGTCACATACTTGGCCCCACTTCCTGACAGCATCCAACCCAGAGCAGAGCCCCACTTCCGGGACCCTTCCTAATGCAAGCCCAAACCTTAGAATGAAGCCTTTCTAAAACCCTCCTACGGAGACGCCGCACAAGCCCTGGTGTGTGCTCTCCCTCCTGAGTGTGACAGACTGGAGGAACCCTACCTGTTCCCCCACAGCTGTGTCCTGAGGGTCTCTCACCGGAGCGCGCTGACACTCACTCATGCAAGTAAAGGGTTAGGAGCGACTTACAAAACAGTAATGAGAACGGGAGGGAACAGATTAAAAGTTCAAGCGGGCAAAGCAAGAGAAAGACAAGGTAAATTTGTAAGCAAAAAGATACTGAAGGACAGAGGGTCCAGGCCGAGCGGGAGAAAATGTAGAACAAATGATCAAATTCACAAAAACACCAGCCTTACCGGTCTGACAGCGACTGGAGGAATCCCGGAGACAATGGCCCCCAGACATCCTTTTAACTCAGAACCGAAGCCACTCCCAAAGCTCACCGTTCAGCCAAAGATCAGACAGGTCTATAAAACAAACAATAACACGTGAGGAACGGCTTCTTAGTTCAGTCAAGCAGACGAGACCAAACGGGCAACACCTGCCCGAAAGCAGGATGAGAAAGCAGGACGGGACAGGAAAGCTGGACAAATGGGCACAGGGAACTTGGGGCGGAAAGGGAAAGGGGAGAGTGCCGACACAATGTGGGGTTGCAGGCAGTGCCACTAAACAATTTGTGGATAAATTTTTCTATGAGAAGCTAATTTGCTCTGTAAACTTTCACCGAAATCACAATTTTTTTAAAAAAGGTACTGAATGAGTCCAAAAGATGAAACTCAGCTCAGAATCTGAGCAAATTAATGAAAAGCTAAAAATACTGCACTGGCGCTGATCTGCCAGCCCTGTTCGCTCACTGTTTTCCAAGCTATTTACAGAGGAGCAAAGGGTCCAAAGATGTAACCAAACCACAGGCAGATGAGCTGTGGCGAGTTAAAGCAAGTGGCACCTCCCGCTTCCCGGACGGCCTGCTCAGTGGTCCAAGGCTGCTGTGCCCAATGCTTCCATGGCTGGAGGACGCTAAACTAGACTTAGCATTAGCCAGTAAGTATCTAGATACAGTTTATCACAGGAAAACACTCACAAACTGAATAGCACTTTAATTGAGATCCTGAATCACCTCACTACCACGTTTCCCCATTAACTAATTTAGTTTGGAAAAATCTCATTCACTGGAACTTCACTTTACAATGTCTTCAGAGTTCACATCTCCAAGCTTTATGTACTGAAATCCCATGAGGGAGGTGCTCATATTAACCCTATTTTGTAGATGAAGATACTGAGGCTCAGAGTGGTCATGTCACTTCCCAAGGTCATTAGTCAGGATGCAAACTCTGGTCTCTCTGGCAGCAAAACCTTTACCACTGCATCATGCAGCGTACCGCTTGTCTCCCATTGCTGTTGCGTCAATTCTGACTCATGCCGACCCCATGTGTTAGAGTAGAACTGCTCCATTATGGCAGTAGATCGCCAGGCCTTTCTTCCATGGCACCACTGGGTGGGTTTGAAGTGCCAACCATCAGGTTAGTAGCCAAGCACAAACCATGTGTACCGCCCAGTGACCTCTAGTGTACCACTACGCTCTATGTTACGGCTGTGCCCACACACAGCACAAGGAGCCCTGGTGGCACGATGGTTAAGCACTCACCTACTAACCGAAAGGTCGTTGCTTTGAACCCACTAGCTGCTCCGTGAGAGAAAGCTGTGGCAGTCTGCTTCCATAAAGATCACAGCCTTGGAAACCCTATAGGACAGTCCTACTCTGTCCTCTAGGGTGCTATGAGTCGGGATCACCTTGACAGCGGTGGGTTTTTAGTACAGAGGGCGCACCCAGAATTCCCAATCATCTCGCTTATACAGAAGGATGAGCTAGAGTGAAACGTGGTATTCTTTTTCACTGCGAAATTACAACATTTGGTTTTACTCTGCTGTAATTCTGAAAAACCTCAACAACGAGCACTTCTTACATTTGCTAGTTCTGTAGTACACTTGCTATTCCAGGTGTGATCCGTAGACCAGCAGCAGCAGCTGGGGACTTGCTAGAAATGCAGCATCTCAGGCCCACCCTGAGTCAGAATGCAGTAAGATTCCCTGATGGTCCCTATGTTCCTATGCCCGTGAGAGACCGAGAAATACTGCTCATCTAACACTGACGGTTTCGTCTGTTAGTTTAAGCATTGATCTCCTTGCCCCACTCTTGCTTCCCACTACCACCACAAGGCCTCTCAGGGCTTGCAAGAGGACTCAGCCATCTTTCCTCAGGCAGGTGAGCGCTGGGAAGTATGAGTCCGGTGGTGGGGAAGTGAGAACGGACCAAGCAACTCTCCCTCCGTTCCGATGCCACATTGCTCGTGGGGGCTGCAACCCTGGCAACAGAGGCCTTCAGAGTGGAGACACAAAAAGTCATTCTCCTTTCACGTGTCTCCATCCTCCCAGGGCAGAGGGCTGGGCTCCTGTGGCTGCCAGGGGCCTCTGTCTTGAACCCCAGGATCTAGCAGTCAGGACACAGCCCCTCCACCCACTGCAGTGTGAGCAGGACAGCTTCTAATCCCATTTTCCAGCATCCTGCTCCCTCTGGCATCCAGGGCCACTTGAGCTTTCATTGCTGTAACGTCTGCCTTGGAAGAAGTACAGCTGGAATTCTCCTTGGAAGCAAGGATGGCGAGACTTCGTCTCACATACTTTGGACATGTTATCGGGACGGATCAGTCCCTGGAGACGGACATCACGCTTGGTAAGGTAGAGGGTCAGCGAAAAAGAGGAAGACCCTCAACGAGATGGACTGACAACGTGGCTGCAACAACGGGCTCAAACGTAGCAATGATTGTGAGGATGGGGCAGGACCAGACACCGTTTGGTTCTATTGTACTTGGGGTCACTGTGAGTCGGAACCAACTCGACGGCATCTAACAACAATATCTGCCTTGTTCTAACGAAACTGCTAGACTCTGCAGATGCATCTGAAGACTCAAAAGGAACAGGAACCAAATCTGTTAGGTTGCTATTCTGGTGCCCCTGGGACAAAGAGCCGTGTTCCTCTTGAGACAGAATGTTCTGGAGGCCAGTGTTCTGGAGCTTTCGACTTCTGTGGGAATCAGAGGATGGGGCCAAATAGGACAGGTTTCTGTGCTTGAGGACTGTCCTTTTCTTAGCACTGAGTCAAGAAAGTGTTTCCCGTAACAGTTGGCATTTCACAGGTGACTCTTAAGAAGCGCCGTGTCCCTCATCACCACCGAGAGGCGAGAGAAGGCAGGTACAGGCTGTCTGGTCCCAGTAAGTAATGCCTGGAGTCCCTTCCCCAACTTGTGCCTAGGGGCAGAGATGATTCTCAGCTGCCCCCTGCTGGTCGGCCTGAACTTAGTCTTCCAAAACCAAAAAAAACAAACAAACAAACCTATAGCCATTGAGTCAATTCCGACTCATAGCAACCCCATAGGAGGAAGCAGAACTGCCCCCACGGGATTTCCAACGAGTGACTGGCGGATTGCGAACTGCTGACCTTCTGGTTAGCAGCCGAGCTCTTTAACCACTTCGCCACCAGGGCTCCACTTTACATACCTCTTGCGATGCCCGCAGGATGTCCTTAATAAATACTCAGTGGATGCACGTGGGTTGTGGTTTGCAGACTGGGACATACTAAGAATTGTCTCTCCAGGTTTGCAAACCAAACCAGGGACCCAAAGACTAAAGACTTACTAAAGTCTAAGACTAAACTTCGAGTCTGAGACTAAACTGAGTAAAAAAGCCTCAGTAAGTCTTCACTCTTATTTTGGGTCCCTGGTTTGGTTCGCAAACCTGGAGAGACAATTCTTAGTATCAGCCTGCAAACCAGAATCCACGAGCGTGTAAGTATTAAGGGCACACGGCGGGCATCACGAGGGAGGTGGATACACACACATACACACACACACAATTTTCTTCCCTCAAAGAGCTTCCAAAAATGATGGAAAGAGAGAAACCACTAGAGAGGTAAAGCAAGCCACAGAATCTGCAGACTGTAGCTCAGGGCGGTGATGCCTAAACCGCAGCTTTGACCAGTGTGGACACGCAGGAGAACGTGGGCGTGCCACAGGCGTGACGTGTGGACACGCAGGAGAACCTGGGCGTGCCAGGCGTGACGTGTGGACACGCAGGAGAACCTGGGCGCGGCACAGCCGTGACGTGTGGACGCGCAGGAGAACGTGGGCGCGGCAGAGCCGTGACGTGTGGACGCGCAGGAGAACGTGGGCGTGCCACAGCTGTGTGCACTGTAGTCCGGGTGGGGACCTCAGGCGAGTGGAGCCTCATGAAAAATGAAAGGGAGATGGAGGGGCAAGGGGCCTAGGAGAGGACGGGGGAGGCGGTGAAGGCGATGAGGTGAAACCCTGAATCTCGGCTGTCACTGACGGGCCTGCAGGGTGGCTCAGGGCTGAGAAGGCGGACTAGAGGCAGAACACGAAGGTCTGGCTTCTGACTCTGCCCGTCAGCTCTGTGACCAGCCTCGGCGTGTCATAGGAGTCTGAGTTATCACTGGTAAAACCGAGACGTGCCAGCTTCCCAGGGTGGGGGAACACGTGTACGGCTATTGACAGCTGATCCTTGTGCACCTCTCACCCTGCTAGTCACTCGCCACGTGCTTACTGAGCGCCCCTGTGGGCCAGATGCTCCCAGGGCACCGGGGACACGCAGAGAACAGAAAGGACTAAACCCCCACTTCTCTGCGTACTTACATCACATGCGGCGGACGGAGCGTAAACAATAAATGTGATAGATAAGGGAATTATGCACAATTGTGTAGTGTGTTGGAAGTCGTTAGGTGCTATGGGATAAAAAAACAGGAGCGGAAGGGGGTGCGATGTCTTTAAGGACTGTCAGGGGAAGCTGTGCTGAGGGGGAGGCATTGATGCAAACACTCAGAGGAGGGGAGGAGAGCAGCCACATGGACATCTTGAGGACAGAGTCCCAGGCGGAGGGACCAGCTGCACAAAGGCCCGCAGCAGGGACGTATCTGGTGTCTTCAAAGAACAGAAGGAGGTCAGCGTGGCTGGGCGGCAGGGGTGAGGGCAGATGGCTGAGATTAGGGTAGAGAGGGACGGGGCGGGCATGTTTCGTGTGGGGCCTTGCAGGTCATTGGAAGGACTTCCGCTTTTACTCTGAGATGGGGAGTCGTCAGAGGGTTTTGAGCAGAGAAGTCACGTGAACTGATGGACGCTTCTAAAGGATCCCTCCGGCTGCTCTACTGAGAACCGCCAAGGGCCAAGCGTGGAAGTAGGGCGCACAAGGAGGAGGGTGGCTCAGACCAGGGTGGTGACAGTGATGGGTGAGAACTGGTCAGATTCCAGGTACACTTTGAGTTATTTTAAGCATCTGATCACCTTTAGTACTCTAAAAGGGGGCAGTGTTGGGTCTTCCATGCAGGAGACCCGGGTTTGACTCATGGTCAATGCACCTTATGGGCAGCCACCACCCATCTGTCAGTGGAGGCTTGCATGTTACCATGATGCTGAACGGGTTTCAGTGGAGCTTCCAGACTAAGACAGACTAGGAAGAAAGGCCTGGAGATCTGCTTCTGAAAATCAGCCAATGAAAACCTTATGGATCCCAGAGGTCTGATCCGTACTGATCGTGGTGACAACGCAGGAATGGGCAGTGTCTCCTTCTGTTGTGCATGAGTCACCATCACTTGGGGGCCAACTCAACGGCAGCAAACAACAATAAAGACCCCTCCGACCTAAGTGTAATCACAATCCCATGCTACAGATGAAAAGGCTGAGGCACACAACAACTTGTGATGACCAAGACAAATCCAAACAGCTGACTTTACTGCGACTCCATTCTCTCACACACTGACAGCGCCCGTCTAAGGAGGAAGTGCCGAGGCCATGCTTGTTCCCAACAGTAGGAGAAGTGGCTAGGTGGCCTTTGGCTAGAAATAGGAACCACAGGTGGGAAGTAGGAAGCATGAGTTTCCATGCCTTCTTGGAGCCCTGGTGGCACAGTGCTTAACAGCTACAGTGATCTATGGCTGCTAACCAAAAGGTCAGCAGTTCAAATCCACCAGCTTCTCCTTGGAAACCCTATGGGGAAGTTCTACTCTGTCCTATAGGGTCGCTGTGAGTTGGAATCGACACAACAGCAACAGGTTTTTTTTTTCTTTTTTTCTCTTGGTTTCCAGGTGCAGGGATAAGCTTCCAGCCCGGGAGATCTCAAGGTTTAACTGCTAAGAAGAGCAAGTTCTATCTCATGGCTCTCAGCTCGCCTACATGGTTCTTCACGAAGGACTTGAGGACACCTCCAGTCCCCTTTCTACCTCCACAGTCACAGGACCAGAGAAAACCGTGAGAGGCACCCCCATCTGAAGGGGCTCTCCTATGCCAGCTGGCGATGCGCTGCACTCATGTCAGGAGATGGTAGAGTGTTTGAAACGCAGGTTTTAGAGTCTGAGATTGGGATTGAAGTCCCTAGTTCACCTCTTATGAACAGTGTGACAAGGGGCAAATTATTAAAATTCTGAGCCTCAGACTTCTCGTCTGCAATATGGGCTAAGAGTAGTGCCTACCTCAGAGAGATGTTGCATGAATCTAATGGAAGGTAACCCACCATCCTGATTTGCCCAGGACTGAGGGGGTTCCTGGGTAGTCCCTGGCAAACTGGGACGAGCTGGTCATCCTAATTTAATGAGACGACGCGTATAAAGTACTTGGGCTTAGTACAGTGCATGGTTCATAGTAAGTGCTTTATAAATGCTGGTGATTATTTCCTTCTTTCAACAACAATATTTACGCAGTACCTACCATGTGCTAAATGCTGTTTAATATACTCAGGGCACAAAATCGACAAAGCCCTGCCTGGGTAGGGTTCACAGACATTTACAGAGTACCTGGACCAAATCACTGGGGTCTAGCTGTGACTCGGTTAGTACTGGTGTCTGTGTCTGTGCTGCTCATGGTTAAGTGCTCGACTACTAACCAAAAGGTTGGCGGTTCAAAGCCACCCAGAGGCACCTCAGAAGAAAGCCCTGGCAATCTGCTTCCAAAAGGTCACAGCCTTGAAAACCCTATGGAGCAGTTCTACTCTGCACACGTGGGGTCGCCATGAGTCAAAATCAACTCGATGTCAACTGGTTTGGTGTATAAATGAGAAGACAAAGGTCAGGCAGGCTGGGTTCTGGGGGAGCAGCCCTCAGGTACTTGTCTCAGCTGACCCCTGAGTGAAAGCCATCAAATACGGCAGTAACCTCAGTCACTTTTGTTTCTAAAAAGTGGGCGTCTGCGAAGCTGGATAGCACCAGGGCCTGGTCAAGTGACCGCAGGCATTTCGCCAAATGGCGCTGGGCAAGCCCAGCTGCCCTGCAACCTTCCTTCTAACGGAAGTCATCACAAGCTGTCCTGGCTTGGCCAAGACATGGCAGGACAGTGTATTTTTGGGGACCTGTGGGGACAACAAACGGCTCTTATAAATGTCAGAAATGGTACTGAAGTCACTCCTGAGGTTCACCCTTCAGCCCAAGATTGGACAGGTCTATAGTGCCCACAATAACACAACATGACGGACGTGCTTTGTAGTTCAACCACGTATAGGAGACTAAAGGGGCACACCAGCCCAACAGCAAAGACGAGAAGGCAGGAAGGGACAGGAAAACTGGACGAATGGAAACAGGGAACCCGGGCTGGAGAAGGGGAGAGTGTTAGCACACCGCACGGTTGGCAATCAATGTCACAAAACAATCTGTGTATTAATTGTTTAATGAGAAACTAATCTGCTCTGTAAACTTTCACCTAAAGCACGATTTTAAAAAATAAAATAAAAATAAATGTCAGAAATGTCTTCTTACGGATTCTCTTGTGCATACACATAAGAAGACCTCATTATATCCTGAGTATATTTCTGGAAGTTCAGATCTTGGAACTGGTGATGGTGGACCAACCTCTATTCTGTCTGGTCTCAGGTACAAATTCCAGCAGGGGGCGTTGGTTCCTCAGGATGGCATAAGGCAGCATGCCAGGGAAGCAACGGGTTTTATCTGAGTGGGGAGAAGCATTTCCTAAATGTCAGAGTTTCCACTGTTTTACATATATCCTTGTTCATTATTCATTCATCAAATATTTATTAGGCACCTACGATTTTCCAGGCACTGTTATAGGCCATATAAACTAATAAACACATAATCTTAATTACAGATATCGATAAGCGCTATGAAGCAATAGAGTAAGGGGAGAGACAGCGATGGAGGATGATATTTTAGATGGGATGGCCAGGGAGGACTCTCTGAGCGAGATGACATTGGAGCAGAGATCTGAAAGAACAGAGGGAGCAAGACACGCTAATATCTAGGGGAAGAACATTCCAGAAGGGGTCCTAACGAGGTCAAAAGCCCTGAGACGAGAACTGGGAATGTGGCTGGTGTGTGTGCGGAACAGCAAAGAGGCCCTGGGACTGGAGGACAGTGAGCAAAGGATGAGGTCGAGGGGATGTGGCCTCCCCAGTGATCACACGGCGCCCACGGCTCACGATAAGGACCCTGGGTTGCGACGTGCGCCTGATGGGAAGTCGCAAGCGCGGTCGTTCTGGAGCCTGGCTGCTCATTAGAACCATCTGTGGAGCTCTTCTCTTAAAAAATACCAATGCCTGCGCATCACCCGAGACCACTTGGTCACACTGTCAAGTGGGCTGCAGCCTGGGCACCCTGGTTTTTTTGTTTTTATTTCCTAAAAGCTCCCAGGGATTCTAATAAGCAGCCTAGCATCAGTATTTAATATCGTGTGTAAAAGCACAACCGAAGCTGTGAAAGCACAATGCAGACACTGTGACTAACAACAAAAACAAGCCCATGCCTGTCCCACGACAGCGCACAGGGACATGGGGTGAGTCCTTGAAGACAGCTATTTAAACTATGCATTTTACGTTGGAACCCCTCCTTCCCAGCAACCTGAATGAATCTTCACTGGAAAAAAAAAAAAAGCAATTTCTAAAGCATCACAAGTCACTTAGAAATGCTGGTGACCGACAGAGCAAGTGTGGTGATCTAGCTAATATACAGGCAAGTGTGTATTTCTGCATGTTGTCCAGGTGTGTTCACGCCTCAGCTTCTCCAAGGCTGCTCCAAGGTTGCATTGCCTCCGTGCTATTTTTACTAACGAATATAATGAGATGCTGCTAATCACAACTCCATAAACTACAAGACGCTGCTCACACCCTTTCGTCCTCCTGGGCCTTTGCTTTCTTTCTCTACTCACGCTGGTATGCGACCTGCTACAAGAATCTGTGGACATGAAAAAGTTAAATTATTTGAGCAAACATGTCAACTTTGCTCTGGAAAAAAAAAATAAGGGTCACAGGTCTCCCAGGGAACATCCTCAGTGGTGCCTGGAACCCCTGGCACCAATATGCATTATCTTTAGATCACTGTCTCAAGCGAGGTACACCAACCACTGTGCCCTTTCCTCTGAAGCATCAGTACATCGCACAGAGGAACTATGAATATAATACACAAATCCCCTGCTTGGAACTCATGTTGCTGGGGGAAAAAGTGTGACCGAATTTCTGCATGGTCTGAAATAATTTTTATCAGGATCCCCCATCTCTGCCCTGGAAAGATTACCATCAGGTTGGAACCTTCCCTCCATTTTCTGGAATTCCCTCCAGGAATTCTGCTGAACCCTCTTCTCTTAACCTCACCACACATGCACACACGTACACGCAGACATGCACACACATGCGCACATGCTCACATGCAGGCACACACGCATACATGCAGTCACTGAGTAAGCAACATCAGCCCTAAGCCTAGGAAGACTCAAATATTGACGTTTCCCACTTCCAGGCTGAAGATTGAAAGCCTTGTGGATAAAAATCAGGTGTCACTTGGGTGTGGGCATTTAATAGAGACTGAAGTGTACATGCTGAGTGTTTTCTTCCCTTTTGGTTTTCTAACTCCGGGTCTTTGCACATTTTATTATAATACTTTACTTTGTCTTCCTGAGCCACCCTTTGAAGTCTTCTGTTCAGCTCTTTTACTTCATCATTTCTTCCTTTCACTTTAACTACTCGACTTTCAAGAGCAAGTTTCAGAGTCTCTTCTGACAGCCATTTTGGTCTTTTCTTTTTAATGACCTCTTGCTTTCTTCATGTATGAGGTCCCTGATGTCATCCCACAACTCATCTGGTCTTCAGTCATTAGTGTTCAATGCATCAAATCTATTCTTGAGATGGTCTCTAAATTCAGGTGGGACTCAAGGTCGTACTTAAGCTCTCATGAACTTGTTCTAATTTTCTTCAGTTTCAACTTGAACTTGCATATGAGCAACTGATGGTTTGTTCTGCAGTTGGCCCTTGGCCTTGTTCTGACTGAGGATGTTGAGCTTCTCCATTGTCTCTTTCCACAGATGTGATCAATCTGATTCTTGTGTGTTCCATCCGGTGAGGTCCACATGTATAGTCACCATTTATATTGTTGAAAAAACATACTTGCAAAGAAGTTGTTGGTCTTGCAAAATTCTATCCCACGATCTCCAGCATTGTTTTTATCACCAAGGCCGTAATTTCCATCTGCTGATCCTTCTTTGTTTCCAACTTTCACATTTCAATCACCAGTAATTATCAATGCATCTCGATCCCATGTTGGATCAATTTCAGACTGCAGAAGTTGATAAAAATCTTCAATTTCTTCATCTTTGGCATTCTAAATCTTTGGTGCATTATTTGAATAAAAAACTCAAGCCTCAAGTTGCAATACTGAGGGATGCTATGGGCAAAATATTGAGCAACGTGGGAAGCATCAAAAGAAGATGGAAGGAATACACAGATTGACTGTACCAAAAAGAACTGCTCAACATTCAACCATTTCAGGAGGTAGCATCTGATCAAGAAACGACAGTACTGAAGGAAGAAGTCCAAGCTGCACTGAAGGGAATGGCAAAAAGCAAGGCTCCAGGAATTGACGGAATACCAGCTGAGATGTTTCAAAAAATGGATGCAATGCTGGAGGCGCTCATCATCTATGCCAAAAAATTTGGAAGACAGCTACCTGGCCAACCAACTGGAAGAGATCCATATTTGTACCCATTCCAAAGAAAAGTGATTCAATGGAACGTGGACATTATTGAACAATATTATTGATGTCATGCACAAGTAAAATTTTGCTGAAGATAATTAAAAAAACAGTTGCAGCAGTACATCAACAGAGAACTGCCAGAAATGCAAGCCAGATTCAGCAAAAGATGTGGAACGAGGAATATCACTGCTGATGTCAGATGGATCTTGGCTGAAAGTAGAGAATACCAGAAAGATGTTTACCTGTGTTTTACCGAGTACACAAAGGCATTTGACTGTATGGATCGTAACAAATGATGGATAACACTGCAAAGAATGGGAATTCCAGAATATTTAATTGTGCTCATGTGGGACCTGTACGTAGACCAAGAGGGAGTTGCTCGAACAGAACAAAGGGATACTGCATGGTTTAAAATCAGAAAAGGTGTGGGTCAGGACTGCATCCTTTCACCATATTTATTCAATCTGTATGCTGAGCAAACAACCCGAGAAGCCGGACTAAAAGAACGTGGCATCAGGATTGGAGGAAGACTTATTAACAAACTGCAATATGCAAATGACACAGCCTTGCTTGCTGAAAGTATAAAGAGGACTCGAAGCACTTACTGATGAAGATCAAAGACTACAGCCTTCAGTATGGATTACACCTCAACATAAAGAAAACAAAAATCCTCACGATTAGACCAATAAGCAACATTATGATAAACGGAGAAAAGATTGAAATTGTCAAGGATTTCATTTTACTTGGATCCACAATCAATGCCCATGGAAGCAGCAGTCAAGAAATCAAACGACATACTGCATTGGGCAAATCTGCTGCAAAAGACCTCTTTCAAGTGCTAAAAAGCAAAGATGTCACTTTGAGGACTAAGGTATGCCTGACCCAAACCATGGGTATTTTCAATCACCTCATATGCACATGAAAGCTGGACAATGAAAAACAAAGACCGAAGAAGAATTGATGCCTTTGAATTATGGTGTTGGTGAAGGCTGAATGTACTATGGACTGCCAGAAGAACGAACAAATCTGTCTTGGAAGAAGTACGGCCAGAGTGCTCCTTGGAAGCGAGGATAACAGGATTTTGTCTCACATACTTTGGACATGTTATCAGGATGGACCAGTCCCTGGAGAAGGACATCATGCTTGGTAGAGGGTCAGTGAAAAAGAGGAAGACCCTCAACAAGATGGACGGATACAGTGGCTGCAACAATGGACTCAAACATAGCAAGTACTGTGAGAATGGCACAGGACCAGGTAGTGTTTTGTTCTGTTGTACACAGGGTCGCTACCAGTCGGAACTGACTTGACAGCACCTAACAAAAACAACAACAACAAAGTGTATATGAAGCCTTTTGACTGGTCTCTGAAATTTCTATCTCCTTGAAACAACAACAACAACAACACACACACAAAGAATCAAAGAGTGGCAGACCCTAAAACAATACAGCATTCGCAATGGGGACAGGAAAACAGCAGGGTACTTAGCCCTTCCTTTGCTCTTCTCACCGTACCTAGAGAAGTGCAAAAAGCACAGTAAATTGTGGTGCTGAGCCTTCAGGTACGATATCCTCAATCAACTGCTTGATGAGACTGCATGCAGATTGGCTGGGCGCCTGCTACTCACATTTACTTTTATGAGATGGAGGAAAGTCATGAACTCATCGTTTTTCACTGGAGCTTTGGATGCATGAAATCTGTCCATTCACACCTCCACAAAAATGTTCATCCAAACCCAATTCATCATTTTGAATACTCTCTACTACTGCAGTATATATTTTTTTTTAATCAGTGCTTTTTTTTTTTAAATCAAGTCAATATGTGCACAAAGTCTAACAAGTCAAAGATCTCTGCGAGACTTGTTGTGGGAGATCGTGATCTTCCATCTCCCCCAGCATTTCTCACTTACTAGAGGCAGCTACTTTGAATTATTTCATCTGGATGTATCTCTAAGCAGCATTCAAGGAGTCCCTGGGTAGTGCAAAAGGATAAGCGCTCAACTACTGGCCGGAAGGTTGGCGGTTCAGACCCACCCAGAGGTACCTCAGAAGGCGGGCCTGGTGATCTCCTTTCAAAAAGTCACAGCCTGCAGAGATGAGCTCTCCAGCCACCTTTTTGAAGCCACAAGCCAGTTTGCTGCGTCCTCTCAGGACAGATCTGTCTAAGCCTAGAAACCCAGGGATGTAGGAAGGGTAGAAGTTTTCCCCTCCATACTCTTCAGCACCGACAACCAGACAGCCTCAAATTCTCCCCTGACCAGTCACATCCACAGAGCTGGTTTTTGAAAAATGTTTTGTGTGTGAGTGTGTGTGTATGTATGTGTGTGTTTGAGTGTGTGTGTGTGTGTGTGTGTGTGTGTGAGTGTGTGTGTGTGTGTGTGTGAGTGTGTGTGTGTCTTCCATTTGCTTAGTCATTCGGAAACAGGAAAAAGCCCCACTAATGCGTCAGTTGGTATGTCTTCGGCTGTAAGTAACGGAAACTCAACATGAACTGACTTAGACAATATGGATGTTTTTCAGCTTCATTCATAATGCAGAGTCCAAAAACAAGAGAGCCTTTAGGGCTGGTTGGTTCAGCTGTTCTACAATCTCATCAGCAACCCAGCTCTTCTGGTCTTTTTCAGTCCTTCTCCATCCACGTTACTCTTGCCTCATTCTAAAGTCATTTCCCCTCCTGGTCATAGAAAGGCTATGACCATAGCAGTGCCTCCCTGGTCATGCCCAGAGCATGAGAGAAAGACAGACACAGACAGACAGAAGAGACTCTCCCCTATTCATCAAACCAGATTCTTTCCCTTCATTCCGACTGGGCAGATGTACACCAACGCCAACCCCTATCTGGGCTAATAACTGTTGTCAGAGATGGACACACAGCAACTGGTTCAGGCCTGGAGGTGGGGAAGTGAGGATACCAGGACAGGGCAGAGGGAAGAATATCTTAAAATCACAGTGGTGGCAATGGGACAGGGGCAGGAAGAAGAGCTTTCAGGGAGACACTGAGGAGAGCAACTTGAAGAAGATGAGGTAGGAAAAAAGGCAAGCGGGGGCATGAAAACAGGGGGAACAGAAGGTCCATTTGGACACTGGGTCCATCAGAGCCCAGCAGAAAAGAGACAGCACCCTCAGGTGGGGCAAATGAGAAGCGCCTTGTAAAGGTATCATAAAGCAGAGTGTGGGCAAGGCTGGTGGACACCAACAACAAGTGATAATTATGCCCCCTGGATCTAGTCACAACCTCACCAGTGTTAGAATTAAGGGGCCAAGCTGGGGGAGGGGAGGGGCAGTTACTGAGACCCAGTGTGAGAGCAGCTATAGCTATAGGAAAGGGCTGTGGTCTCTGACGGAGGGATGCAGCTAGGCCAAGGCAACCTGGCAGGAAGTAAGCACCTGGCCTCACTCTCCTCCTGCCTTCCATTGGCCAAACCCAACCTGAAGCGGAGGACAAGGGAGCTGGTTGATGCAGTTCACACAGAGCAGCCTCCTGGAGAGAAAGCAGAGAGGAGATGGGTAGAGGGAGAGATCTGGAAGGGCCTATGGAAAGCATCCAGTCAGGCACTATCTGGGAATGTGGTTTTATCCAGAACCTTCTTAGAGAGCCAGTCAATACACAGGATGCAGTTTCTCCAAGGTAAGGCACCTAAGAGAGAGAGAGAACCAATTAACATGCGTGATACTGGATCCTAGCCACATCTGAATTTGTCTACATAAGCAGAATTCCTCAGATTGCAGTAGTATCTGGTATTCTAAACTGCCAAAAAGGAGCCCTGGTGGTGCAGTGGTTAAAGTGCTTGGCTGCTAACCAAAAGATCAACAGTTAGAACCCACCAGTTAGCTACTCCACGGGAGAAAGATGTGGCAGTCTGCCTCAGTAAAGACTACAGCCTTGGAAACCCTAGAGGGCAGGTCTCCTCTGCCCTGTAGGGTCACTATGAGTCAGAATCAACTCCATGGCAACAGGTATTTTAAACTGTGAAGAGAGGGTGGAAATAGGGGATACTGAGAAGAATTGAGGTGAAACCCACAGATGCTACCAGTTTGATCTTGTTATTGTCTCTCGCTCCTTTGTCCCCATCACCTTTTAACATTCCATGGCCAATTCCTTCCAGAGAAATGTGTTAACCATATTTTCTTGTGCCTGCTAAGTAGCTAGTGTTAGCCAATTTGTTGGTTTTCCCAGTTGGAATGGGTCTTAAGGATGATAAGAATTTTAGTCAGGCTGTTAGACCTGGGGGTGTGTGTATGTGTGTGAGCACACACGTGTGCATTTTGAGCTGGGAGACCATGGCTTCAAATCCCACCTGGCTTCCCTAGGGCCCACACAGGCCTTGCCAGTGCTCTGTTCTGCCTCTAGCAAAGGTTACTACAGTGAATGACTTTTTCTTAACTCAAGGCTCCCCTTTCATTTTAGATCTAGGCTTTAAAAAAAAACCAGGCTAGCATATTATCCTGAAATTATTCAGACATTTTATTATAGCATAAAAAGGCAGAACTTTTACTATTAAAATGAAATATTGAGAACTGAAAAATATATCTTAGAGTAAAGCAAGTAACCAAATTCCAGTAAAAACTCTGAAGAACACTGTGCCTTCTCTCAGTTTTACTCTATGACCCAAATATTTCCAAGGGCAGAGACCTCGGAATCATCAGAACAGTTCTGATACAGAACAAAGCCATCAATTACCATCCCTTTGTGAATAAGCAGGGCCGCCATCCTCATTCAGCTGTAAAAATGATTAAATAGTTGTCTCCACGAGAAATGTAAAATGTTTTTCAATTAAAAGATAAATTTGAGGGGAGGATTTTATTTATAGGTGATAATAACCATATTAGTCAAATTAATGAACCCATGTTCAATAGGTGTCCAGTAAATCATATTTCCATATTATAAAAATTATTCAGAGCTTCCTCACCATACAGATTTGCATATATTAAAACGGTTAAAACTGGGAATTTTATGACCAAATTGGGATGAAAGACCACTATTACAAAAAAAGAAACAATTGTAATGATCACTTCCATTTACTGAGCTTTTACCATGTCTGACTCACATGCATTAATTCATTCAATTTTAAAAACAGTCCTATGGGATTGATTCTATTTTTACGCCATTTTACAGATGGAGCCCAACTTCTACTGAATGGCAGGCCATGCTTGATGACTATCGTTTTTATCCTACGGTTTCAAAAGGTTTTCTCCCCCCACATATTTAAAAGAAAACCTGGAGTTTCCTAGCCCAAAAAGTGTGGAGTCCCTGGACAATGCAATCGGTTGAACCGCTCTGCAGCCAACTCTAAGGTTGGAGGTCCGAGTCTACCCAGAGGCACCTTGGAAGAAAGGTTTAACAATCTACTTACGAAAAAATCAGCCATCGAAAATCCTATGAAGCTGGTCTCGGGGGACATCTAGCTCAACTGGCGTAACAGTCTATAAAGAAAATATATCCAACTGTGGTGAGTAGCGACTGGGGTCTTAAAGCCTGCGAGCGGCCATCTAAGACAAATCTACTGGTCCCATTCCAGCTGGAGCAAAGAAGGATGAAGACGACCAAAGACACAAGAGAAAGATTAGTACAAAGGACTAAGGGGCCACAACTACCACAGCCTCCACCAGACTGAGCCCAGAACAACTAGACGGTGCTGGTTACCACCCCCAACTGCTCTGGCAGGGATCACAATAGAGGGTCCAGGATAGAGACAGAGAAAAATGTAGAACAAAATTCGAATTCACACACACCCAAAAAAAAAAAGACCAGGCTTGCTGGTCTGACAGAGACTGAAGAAACCCCGAAAGTACAGCCCCCTCCATACTGAAGTCACTCCCGAAGTTCACCCTTCAGCCAAAGATTAGAAAGGTCTATAGGGCCAACAATAACACATGTGGGGAACGTGCTTCGTAGTTCAATCATGTGTATGAGACTAGTGGGCACGCCAGGCCAAAAGCAAAGACAAGAAGGCAGTAAAGGACGGGAAAACTGGACAAATGGAAGCAGGGACCCGGGGTGGAGAAGGGGAGAGTGTTGACACATCACAGGATTGGCAACCAATTGTCACAAAACAATTTGTATATTAACTGTTTAATGAAAAACTAATTTGCTCTGTAAACTTTTGCCTCAATCACAATAAAAGAAAAAAGAAAAAGAAAATCCTATGGGAGCACAGTTCTGCTCAGACACACCTGGGGTCTCCACGAGTCAGAATCGACTCAACAGCAACTGGTTGGTAGTTTCAGTGTAAGCTGCTAAGTTGGCTTATCACGTTGACCATGAGAATAGACAAGAGGGGCATTCAACAATGAAGACATGGATCCCCCCTAAATTAATTTGTAAAATTAACACAATCCATATAAAAATACTGAAAGTTTTTGTTTCCTTGCTTGATCGATTGAGTCGTTTATTGATTTTGTTTTGGAAATAGGTAAGTTAATTCTAAAGTTTACATGCAAAAATAAGCATGTAAGAATATCAGGAAAACTCTACAATAGAAGATCACTGAGGAAGGACTACCCTACAAGAGGGTCTGAGACTTTACCCTACTTCTGCCACAATGTCATGAATGCTGGCAGAAGACACGAGACTCCTGAGTAGCCAAAGTATCATCCTTATCAACATTTTCTTGCATTGGTTCCCCAAGGCCTTATTCCCACAAGGTGGCACCAAGAGGGCCAGGTGACACCTGCACACACAGTGGGTTGCATTACAGAAAAAGAACTCGGAGCTTAGGGAATGCAAATCGTCTTTTGTAATAGGCCTAAGTATGCCTGCCCTTTGCTTCAAAGGGAGATGCTATATCTGTCTTCCAAGGCTGCTTGCTATACAAATATCCTTGAAAACATAGTGCAGAGCAAAGGCAGTTACTGCTTCTGCTCACAAGATGTGCAAAAATGCAAGAAACCCAAAAACAAGTCTCCCAACAGATAAGAAAAGGTATCATACAACCTCCCGACTTGATGGCAACTAACAACAAGATATTTAAATCAGGGAATACTGGTGCATGAAAACACAAATAAACAAATAGGATAGAAAATCCTAAGTTTTACGGGAATTAAGAATTTGATAAAGGCGTCATATCAAATCAGTGGGAGAAAACCTGGACTTTTCAACAAATGGTGGTAGGAAAATAGGGCGGTTACCTGGGAAACAACTAAGTTGTATCCAGTGACACACTGTGCCCAGAATAAATTCCAAATGAAGCAAAGATTTAAATATTTTTCAAATTAAACTCTATGGAATTATACACACCAAATAGTAATTATACACACCATACCTCTGGAAAGCAGCAGGAGGAGAACTTAGCTTTATCTGCAATTTCCTAACTGTTTTAAAGGGCTAATAAACATAGAAGGAATGACAGAGTCGGAACATTGCCATTTTGAACCATCACCCTAATCATCAATGGATGGTAAAACCATTAAGACAAAGTTTGAAGCGGCACAGGCTGTTTACATATCTCAAAGTCTTTCCCTACTATTATGGATTGAATTGTGTACCCCCAAAATATGTGTTGTAAATCCTAACCCCTGTATCTGTGGTTTTAATACCATTTGGGAATGGGTTTTATTTGTTATGTTAATGAGACAGTATTAGTGCAAAACCAAAAAATTACCAAACCCATTGCTGTTTAGTCGATTCCGACTCATAGCAACCCTGCAGGACAGAGTGGAACTGTCCCATAGAGATTCAAAGGAGTGCCTGGTGGATTCAAACTGCCGACCTTTTGGTTAGCAGATGTAGCTCTTAACCAGTACGCCACCAGGGTTTCCATATTAGTGCAGGGTTTCTTAAATCAATCTCTTTTGAGGTATAAAAAGAGCAGATTCAGCAAGCAAACCGACCAAGCAAGGAAGATGGATGCCATGTCACATGAGATCTTCAAGGAACCAAGAAACAGAAGCTGAAAAGACACAAGGAGCTTCCCTCAGGGCCAACAGAGAGCCTTCCCCTACAGCCAGCACCCCGAATTTGAACTTCTAGCCTCCGAAACTGTGAGAAATTAAATTTCTGTTTGTTAAAGCCACCGATGTGTGGTATTTCTGTTACAGCAGCGCAAGATAACTAAGACGCCTTCCAGTGATTTATTAATGGCAAAGGAAAAAATGAGAGCTTTGCAAAGCAGAGGCCTGAGCATATCACCTCAGCTGAGTGACCAAAGTTAACCTCACCAATAATGGGACAGGCAGACATCACGTGCCTCCTGAGAAGGATCCAGTGTCATTTCTGCAGAAATCGTGCCAAAAATGAAGAGCTTGAATCTAATCAAGAGGAAAACTGATTGTAATCATGAGGAAGCAATCAAAGCCAAGATAAAAGACTATTCTACAAAGAAAACACCAAATTCATTAAAGGCCAAGAAAGGCTGAAGGACTGGCCCCTAATTAAGGGAAAGTAAAGAGACCTGACAGGAGCCCTGGTAGCGTAGCGGTTAAGAGCCCGGCTGCCAACCAAACGGTCAGCAGTTCCAATCCACCAGTCACTCCCTGGAAACCCTATGGGGCAGCTCTGTTGTGTCCTATAGAGGTGCTATGGGTTGAAATCTTGTCTGTCAGTTTGTCCTGCTGTGGGGGCTTGCATGTTGCTGTGATGCTGGTAGCTATGCCACCGATATTCAAATACTAGCAGGGTCTCCTACGGCCAACAGGTTTCTTCTGAGCTTCCAGACTAAGACAGACTAGGAAGAAGGACCCGGTGGTCTGCTTCGGAAAAAAATTAGCCAGTGAAAACCTTATCAACAGCAGCGGAACACTGTCTGATACAGTGCCGGAAGATGAGCCCCTTAGGTTGGAAGGCATTCCGAGATGACTGGGGAAGGGCCACCTTCTCATAGTAGAGTTGAACTTGATGTGGGTGGAGTCAAGCTTTTGGGACCTTCGTTTGCTGATGTGGCATGACTCAAAATGAGAAGAAATAGCTGCAAACATTCATTAATAATCAGAACATGGAATGTATGAAGTATGAATCAAGGAAAATTGGAAATCATCAAAAATGAAATGGAATGCACCAACATCGATATCCTAGGCATTAGTGAGCTGAAATGGACTGGTATTGGCCATTTTGAATTGGACAATCCTATGGTCTACTATGCCGAGAATGACAAATTGAAGAAGAATGCTGTTGCATTCATCGTCAAAAAGAACATTTCAAGATCTATCCTGAAGTACAATGCTGTCAGTGATAGGATAATATCCGTACGCCTATAAGGAAGACCAGTTAATACAACTATTATTCAAATTTGTGCACCAACCACTAAGTCCAAAGATGAAGAAATTTAAGATTTTCACCAACTTCTGCAGTCTGAAATTGATCGTATATGCAATCAGGATGCATTGATAACTACTGGTGATTGGAATGTGAAAGTCGGAAACAAAGAAGGATCCGCAGTTGGAAAACATGGCCTTGGTGATAGAAACAATGCTGGAGATCGCAGGACAGAATTTTGCAAGACCAACAACTTCTTTGCAAATACCTTTTTACAACAACATAAACAGCGACTATACACGTGGACCTCACCACATGGAATACACAGGAATCAAATTGACTACATCTGTGGAAAGAGACAATGGAAAAGCTCCATAACATCAGTCAGAACAAGGCCAGGGGCCGAATGGGGAACAGACCATCAACTGTTCATATGTAAGTTCAAGTTGACACTGAAGAAAATTAGAACAAATCCATGAGAGCCAAAGTATGACCTTGAGTATATCCCACCTGAATTTAGTGACCATCTCGAGAACAGACTTGACGCGTTGAACACTAGTGACCGAAGACCAGACGAGTTGTGCAAGGACATCATATGTGAAGAAAGCAAAAGGTCATTAAAAAGACATGAAAGAAAGGAAAGATGAAAAGGGATGTCAGAAGGGAGACTCTGAAATTTGCTCTTGAATGACGAGTAGCTAAAGCGAAACGAAGAAATGATGAAGTAAAAGAACTGAACAGAAAATTTCAAAGGGCTGCTCGAGAAGACAAAGTAAAGTATTATACTGAAATGCACAAAGACCTGGAGATAGAAAACCCCAAAAGGGAAGAACATGCTTGGCATTTCTCAAGCTGAAAGAACTGACGAAAAATTCAAGCCTTGAGTTGCAATATTGAAGGATTCTACGGAGAAAATATTAAACTACGCAGGATC
Source organism: Dugong dugon (assembly GCA_030035585.1). Taxonomy (NCBI): domain Eukaryota; kingdom Metazoa; phylum Chordata; class Mammalia; order Sirenia; family Dugongidae; genus Dugong; species Dugong dugon. The sequence continues at coordinate 6,121,878 of CM057477.1, forward strand.
AAAAGAAGATGGGAGGAACACGGAGTCACTGTGCCAAAAAGAACTGGTGGACATTCAGTCATTTCAGGAGGAAGCATCTGGTCAAGAACCGACGATAATGAAGGAGGAAGCCCAAGCTGCACTGAAGGGATGGCGAAAAACAAGGCTCCAGGAACGGCCGGAATACCGACTGAGATGTTGCAACAAACAGATTCAGCACTGTTTCACTCATCTATGGCAAGAAATTTGGAAGACAGCCACTCGACCAACTCACTGGAAGAGATCCATAGTTATGCTATCCCCAAGAAAGGTCATCCAACCTAATGCAGAAATTATCAAACGATATCATTAATATCACACAAAAGTAAAACTCTGCTGAAGGTCATTCAAAAGCGGCTGCAGCAGTATATCGACAAGGAACTGCCAGAAATTCAAGCCAGATTCAGAAGAGGACGTGCAACCAGGGATATCACTGCTGACGTCAGACGGATCCTGGCGGAAAGCAGAGAATACCAGAAAGATGTTTACCTGTGTTTTACTGACTATGCAAAGGCATTTGACGGTGTGGATCATAACAAATTATGGATAACATTTCGAAGAATGGGAATTCCAGAACATTTAATTGTGCTCATAAGGAATCTGTACTTGGATCAAGAGGCAGTCATTCGAACAGAACAAGGGGATACCGTGTGGTTTAAAGTCAGGAAAGGTGTGCCTCAGGGTTGTATCCCTTCACCATGCTTATTCAATCTGTATGCTAGCAAATAATCCGAGAAGCTGGACTATATGAAGAAGAATGGGGCATCAGGATTGGAGGAGGATTCATTAACAACCTGCAGTATGCAGATGACACAACCCTGCTTGCTGAAAGTGAAGAGGACTTGAAGCACTTACTGATGAAGATCGAAGACCACAGCCTTCCGTATGGATTACACCTCAAGATAAAGAAAACAAAAATCCTCACAACTGGACCAATAAGCAACATCTTGATAAATGGAGAAAAGACTGAAGTTGCCAAGGATCTCATTTCACTTGGATCCACAGTCAACATCCATGGGAACAGCAGTCAAGAAATCAAAAGACTCATTGTATTGGGCAACTCTGCTCCATAAGATCTCTTTAAAGTGTTGAAAAGCAAAGATGTCACCTTGAAGACTAACTCGTGCCTGACCCAAGCCATGGTGTTTTCAATTGCCTCATACGCATGTGAAAGCTGGACGATGAATAAGGAAGACCAAAGAAGCACTGACACCTTTGAATTGTGGTGTTGGCAAAGAATATTGAACATTCCATGAACTGCCAAAAGAATGAACAAATCTGTCTTGGAAGAAGTACAACCAGAATGCTCCTTAGAAGCGACGATGGTGAGACTATGTCTCACATATTTGGACATGTTATCCGGAGGGATCAGTCCCTGGAGAAGGACATCGTGCTTGGTAGAGAGTCAGTGAAAAAGAGGAGGACCCTCAATGAGACAGACGGACACACTGGCTGCGACAGTGGATTGAAGCATAACAAAATCACAGGGGTAGTGTTTCGTTCTGCTGTGCACAGGGTCGCTGTGAGCTGGAACTGACTTGCTGGAACCTGACAACAACAGCAGGAGGTGGAATCGACTCGATGGCAAGGGGGTTTAAAGAGACATGACAACTAAATACAAGGTGTCATCCCGGATAAGGAAAAAAAGTGCTACAAGGACATTACTGGACAGTTGGGTAGATAACAGAATAGCATTCTTGTGAAATCTCCTGCCTTTACTGTGCTGTAGTTACATGAGACAATGTCTTTGTTCTTAGGAGATATTGAGATATAGAAAGAAAATAAGCAAATATGTAAAAGAGACTCAAAATGAGTAGGCTCAGACAAAGGGTACATGGAGTTCATTATACTATTGTTGAGATTTTTTTTTTAAGATTAGAAATTTAAATTAAAAAAAAGAAAACATCATAAGCATCGTAAACGTTTTTATTTGGCATTAATGAAATGTGCTTTTGAAAGACATACATAGGACTTCCAATTGTAATCAAGGTGAAACAAGGTATAGCAGTAAGCTGTCCACTTGCTCTATGTCAGATAATTGATGCAGGTTCTCACAGGGTCTCCGTATTAACTGATGTAAAACCAAAACCAGTTGCTGTCCAGTGGACTCTGACTCATGGCGACCCCTTGTGTGTCAGAGTAGAACTGTGCTCCATAGAGTTTTCAATGGCTAATTTTGCAGAAGTAGATCACCAGGACTGTCTTCTGAGGCGCCTCTGGGTGAACTCAAACTTTCAACCTTTCCTTTAGCAGCCAAGCTTGTTACCCATTTGCTCCCACCAGGGACTCCATCAGCTGATATAATCAGCATCAATTCAAGGCCAGGTATTATTTGGATTGGTGCAAAAGCTATTCTTCAAAATGTCTGAACCTGTGGTATGTTTTTCCCTCTTTACCTGTTTATTTCAAAGATCTCTTCAATTCCAGTTTATTTTGTCTTAAAGCTCTGATCAAGTATATCTTTATATTATCAGCATGGCAGCTAAACCATTGTTACAGGTGTTTCAGGTTACGCTATGCCAGGAGTGGAACAGCCCAACCAGAGAGCTGGGGCCCAGCGAACAAGCAGTCACAGGAAGGGGGAAGGCAGGAGCTGCAGAGTTAGGTCCTGGGGAAGAGGCTCACATGGCAAGTTCCTGTCAGAGGATCTGACAGTGGGCAGCAGGGATGCAGCCACCAGTTCAGGGTTTCCAGGGAAGACTTTGGGTCCTTTAGGACTGAGGGGAAAAGGCAGGATCCCAGTACTGAAGCAACCAAGGCCTCTAGACAAAAGAACCCAGAGGAAGTAGGGACGAGATGAGGGTCTAGGTGCTAAAAGGCTAGTTCCAAATAGCATATTGGTCTCAAAAAAAAAAAATGCAGATATCCTTTCTTTGACAAGGAAAGGGAGGTCAGAGCAGGGTGAGATGCCAGGCTAAAGTTATCACCAGCTCTCGAGCTCACGACTTCTCCAGCTACCAGTTCAGGGTTTCCAGGGAAGACTTTGGGTCCTTTAGGACTGAGGGGAAAAGGCAGGATCCCAGTACTGAAGCAACCAAGGCCTCTAGACAAAAGAACCCAGAGGAAGTAGGGACGAGATGAGGGTCTAGGTGCTAAAAGGCTAGTTCCAAATAGCATATTGGTCTCAAAAAAAAAAATGCAGATATCCTTTCTTTGACAAGGAAAGGGAGGTCAGAGCAGGGTGAGATGCCAGGCTAAAGTTATCACCAGCTCTCGAGCTCACGACTTCTCCAGCTATTTTGGTTACCCTCTGACTGACCTACGCCTTCGCTGTCCCCTATTCACCCCTGCCCCACACCCTCTTCCCCATAGACCAGTCATTTAGAACTGTGTAGACTCAGCTCAAGAGTGTTCTCTGTGACTGGAGGTACACTGAATATTTATTCTGGCGGAAAGGGAATGGCTGAATGTTAAAATCCATATTTGGCTGATGTCAAAGTCAAATCTATTAACTTGGGCTACAAAAAGACATATAAAATGCCATCAAAAAGCATTCATTTATTATTGCAACGTTATCATTAAAAATTTTAGAGGTCAGCTTTTCAAATCTGACATTTCAGCGTAGAAACCATAATTTCTCTGTGGTCGCTACACCACATTTTTAGGATATTAAGTAAGTCATTCTCTTTCAACTGAAGTCAACACAGGAGCAAGGATTTTTTGGCTTAGCTCTGCCAGGGTACAGTACTGATGTTGACAATGTTGTCACCAAGAAATTATGCTTCCCTTCCTGTCCAATGGTAACTGACAAAGCCAGAGATTTACCTGCTCTTCAACTCCCGAACCTGAAGATTTGACCAGTGGCGTGAGTTCACTGGTCAATGTTGTAGACTGAGACCCGTGCATAGCTTGAAGAACACACGTTCTGAGTTTTTTCACTACACGTTGGTTTAGAATATCTACCCATATTTGAAAGTAAGTATTCAGGTAGAGAAAGGAGTCCTTTAGAGATGCAAATGGTTAACACGCTCGGCTGCTAACCAAAAGGTTGGAGGTTCTAGTCTACCCAGAGGCGCCTCAGAAAAAAAGGCCTGGTGATCTACTTCCAAAAAAATCAGCCACTGAAAACCCTACGGAGCACAGTTCTACTGTGACACACACAGGGTTGCCAAGAGTCAGAATTTACTCAACGGCAACTGTGGCTGGTTTTTACGCAGGTAAAACAACCAGTATGAGTGGCATTCCTTGTTTATATTACTAGCATCCCTCCACTGATTAGAGTTAATGGTAACCTATGTGCACAATGTGGAACCTGTACATTGACCAAGAGGCAGTCGTTCGAACAGAACAAGGGGATATTGCATGGTTTAAAGTCCGAAAAAGTGTGCATCAGGGTTGTATCCTTTCCCCATACTTATTCGGTCTGTATGCTGAGCAAATAATCTGAGAAGCTGGACTATACGAAGAAGAACAGGGCATCAGGATTGGAGGAAGACTCGTTAACAACCTGCAATATGCAGATGACACAACCTTGCTTGCTGAAAGCAGAGAGGGTTTGAAGCACTTACAGCCTTCAGTACGGATTACGCCTCAACATAAAGAAAACAAAAGTCCTCACAACTGGGCCAATAAACAACATCATGATAAACACAGAAAAGATTGAAGTTGTCAAGGATTTCATTTTACTTGGATCCACAATCAACACCCACTGAAGCAGCAGTCAAGATATCAAACAATGTATTGCATCAGGCAAATCTGCTGCAAAAGACCTCCTTCCAGTGTTGAAAGGTAAAGATGTTACTCTGAGGACTAAGCCATGATATTTTCAATCACCTCATATGCATGCAAAAGCTGGACAATGAATAAGGAAGACAGCAGAAGAACCGATGCCTTTGAATTGTGGTGCTGGCGAAAAATACTGACTACACCATGCAGTGCCAAAAGAACGAACACATCTGTCTTGGAGGAAGTACAGCCAGAGTGCTCCTTGGAAGCCAGGATGGCGAGACTTCATCTCACATACTTTGAACATGCTATCAGGGGAGATCAGTCCCTGGAGAAGGACATCATGCTTGGTCAGTGAAAAAGAGGGTTGACACAGTGGCTGCAACAGCAGGCTCAAACATAGCAATGACTGTGAGGATGGCATAGGACTGGGCAGCGTTCTGTTCTGTTGTACAAAGGGTCTCTATAAGTCGGAACTGACGCGACAGCACCCAACAACAACAACACTGGCACAAGGTCAGGGATGCTAGAGAACATGATGGAGTTGGCTAGCTGGCCTTTCAAAGGCAAGTCTCATTCCAAAGCTGGATCACAAATTTTGGCCAAATACCAAGGTAAAGCTAAACCTCAGAGCAGCCTTATGTGCCAGCAGATGTTTTTCAAGAAAGGTTTCAAGGTCTTTCCACTGATGGGAAAACTCTGAACAGCTCTCTGGAAAATGAACTATAACTGAATTTGGGCCATGTGCCAGGTGACTCCTGGTGTCCCTTAACACTGCCAGGGCTCACTTCAGAATCTGTGGGGGATGGATGCTCATATCCCACAGTGGACATAAACATTTGTTTTTCTCTGTGAAGGGACACACAGAGGCAGAATCCATCCTGTATCCACAGTCTCTAGATCTGTGCCAGACAGAGTAGGCCATCAATACATTTTTGTTAAAGGAGTGAATGAATGAATGTTCAGTAGCCTGTGGCTATGTTGACCCTTCATGTAAAATGAGACCAGGAGTTATCTGCCTTGAAGATGTCAGGTACCTATCTGGAGGCATAGGATAGGATCTTATGATTTATTTCAGATCTTTTTCAACATAAGATGGCTTTGCTAGAAAGCAGAGGCTTCTAGGGTACATTTTAGAAATAGCAAGACGCCCACTTCAAGGTAAGCCCTGGAGGCAATAGAGAGAAGAGGGGCTGGATTTCCAGAAAGAACTAGATTGGAAAGGGACTATTTTGAGGGAAGAGGAGAAAACATCTGTGTGTAACAGTTGTGATATTCTGGCAGGCCCGTGCTCTCTTCTGCTTAACACTTCAGCTCCGAGTCACCCTTCAGAGGAGGACTTCTTAAATTGCCTGTTTGAATGGCGCTGGCTCACCACCTGACACTTGTTTTTGCTCCTCTTTTCTATTATAGAAACGTTATCTTGTGAGTCAGGATCAGAGATGAAAATGTGAGAATTGTGAAGGATGGTGGGAGCGTGGGTTTAAGGCACTGTGGGGAGAAGAAGGAAATGGTGATATAAGCCCTCCTTTGCCGAGGAGACCATACGAAATTATTTGAAATGAGGAAGCTGCTCCCACCCCACCCCCACCCCGAGCTCTTCCTTGTTGAGCCCACGCAGGCTTGGTCACTGACAGGTTTCTGGCTGGGCCCCTCTGAACCAGCTCTTGATTCCTGAATTCAGGCATGGCCTTGCACAGCACTGGAACATGCCTTTGCATCACGGCCAAGGTGGGGAAGCAAAAATCCTCCCTATTGATCTGACAAGGTAACCTAAAAGTTGGCAGTTCAAACGTACCCAGCGGCACTGCAGAAGAAAGGCCTGGCAATCTACTTCTGTAAAGATTACAGCCAAGAGAATCCTCTGGAGCAGTTCTGTTCTGTCACATGGGGTCAATTTAAGTCAGCGTCGACTCTATGGCAACAGATTTTTTGTTGTTGTTTGTTTTTTCAAATCTGATGAAGGCAGTCCAGAGCCATCACTCAGCAGCTAGAGCTTCTCTCCCAGAGTCCAACTATGGATTTTTGCTTTTTTACACTGTAAGCAGAAATGCTCTATAAGTATCAAAATATTGAGTCTGCACAATAGCAAAAAGGTGGAAGCAACCTAAGTGTCCACCATAAATAAACAGGTAAACAAAATATGGTACAGGCAGCCCTCGGGATTATGAATGTCCAACTAATGTACAACCTGTAGTTACAAACCAACACCCATAAAGCCTGTTACACCAACTTCTCGCTTATCAACTATCTCGTCATCCGATATTTCACATTTATGACAAGAGTGAAAAATCCACTATCCAACTATTTTGAGTATTAACGATGTATATCTGGCAGTAATGAACGCCGAGGTGTGACGCAAAAGAAACACTGGCTGTGATGGTTAAGATTATGTGTCAGCTTGGCTGAGCCATGATTCCCAGTGGTTTGGCAGTTATGTAATGATGTAATTTGGCAGTTATGTAATGATACAGTCATCCTCCATTTTGTGGTCTGATGTGGTCATCCTCCATTTTCACATAACACCCATTTTCACATAATGACCTGGTCTTTGAAAACTCAGCATGTCGAAAAGTGAGGAGTGGGTGTATATTAAAAATTTGAGGAATATACAATGGTTTGTGATAACAAATGGGTGCTACTTTATGACATGCATCAAAACATTATTATTTTTATTACTGTATTATTATGTTAAAGGTGTTTTAGTGTATCTGGAAGTATTTTTTTAAATGTTTTTATGCATAGAAAGTACACTACATACTATATACTAAGACAAACATTAGACTAACTGGTGTTACATATGAACCGTACCTAATTGTTCCGACTTACATACAAATTCAACTTAAAGACAGACTTAGGAACGGAACTTGTCTGTAATCCAGGGACTGCCTGAATACACATACAATGGGATATTATTCAGCCATAAGCAGAAGTTAAGTCCTGATACATGCTACAACACGGATGAACCTTGAAGAGTGAGTGAAATACGTCAGACACAAAAGGACAAATGCTGTATGATCCCAATTATACGAAATACCTAACAATGGGGGGGGGGAATGGGGACTCATTGCTTAAGGGGTACTTCTTCTGTATTTGAGTGATATAAAATTTTTGGAAATAAACAGTGGTGATGGTTGCATGACATTGTGAACATAATTAATGTCACTGAATTGAACATTTAAAAATGGTTAAAATGAATAGCTAAAGCAATTCTGAAGGAGAAGAACAAAGTAAGAGGACTCACATTTTCTGATTTAAAACATATTATACAGTTACAGTAATCAAAACAGCTTGGTACAGCTATAATAATAGACACATAGACCAATGGAATAGAACTGAGGGTCCAGAAATAAACACACACATATATAGTCAAATGATTTTTGACAAGGGTGCTAAGTCTATTCTACGGGGAAAGAAGAGTCTCTACAATAAATGGTGTTGGGAAAATTGGATTTCCACATGTAGAAAAAAGAAACAAGATCCCTGCCTCACACCATACACAAAGACACATTCAAAATTTGTTTAAGGATTTGTTTAGGGTTAAGGGCCTAAATCTGAAAACTAAAACCACAAAATTCATGGGAGAAAATGCAGGGGGTGACGCTGTCTGGCCTAGCTTTTAACAATGGACCATCTAATATCATAGCAAAAGACAAAATAAATAAATAGACTCCATAGAAATTAAAAATGTTTGTTCATCAAACAACTTCACCAAAAAAGTGAAAAGACAAGCTACCGACCGGGAGAAGATCTTTGGAAACCATATACCGATAAGAATCTAATAACCAAAATATATATAAAACTTCGACAACTTAACAACAAAAAGACAAATAACCCAATCCTAAAATGGGCAAAGGACTTAAATAGACATTTAACCAAAGAGGACATTCAAATGGCTACCAAACACATGAAAAGATGCTTAACATCATTAGCCATCAGAAGGATGCAAATCAAAACCACAATGAGATACCTTTTCATTCCCACTAGGATGGCCAAGGATGTTGGTGAGGATGTGAGGAAATCTGAATCCTTGTCCATTGCCAGTGGGAATGCAATATGGTACAACCATTGTGGAAAACAGTGTGGTGGTCCTAAAACAATTAAAAATAGAATTACCACATGACCCAGCAATTCCACTGCTAGGAATATATACCCAAGGGACTTGAAAGCATATGTACACTAATGCTCACTGCAGCATTATTCACAGTAGCCAAAAGGTGGAAACAACCTAAATGCACATGAACAGATGAATGGGTAAACAAAATGTGGCACAGACATACAACTGTATACTACTCAGTCAGGAAGAGAAATGAAGTCTCGATACACACTACAACATGGATGGAGCTTGAAGGCATTATGCTGAGTGAACTAAGTCAATCACAAAAGGACAAATATTGTATGACCTCACTTACGTAAAAAAACAAGAAAAGGCAAATGTAGAGAGACCAAAATTTATTAATGGTTACCAGGGGCAGGAGCAAGGGGAAAGGGGGGATTACCACTTGTGGAGCATTGAGTTTCAGTGCTGGAAAAATCACATTGACTAAGGTAGAGTCACAGAGCCAATTAATGTAATAGCTGTCAACAAATTGTACACCTGTAAAAAGTTGAATTGGCAAAAGTTGTGTGATAGATATGTTTACAACAACAACAAAAAGAGCAGCTGCTGAGATTGCTTATGTACAACCAAACACCTCATGGGATTTGGTTTCTTGGTTTAGAGGTTTAGGGTCATGGTTTCATGGGACATCCTGGTTAATTGGCCTAATATTGTGTTTAGTGCTTCTATCTCCTAGTTTGTTGTGTAGTGCCTGGGGTCTTAAAAGCTTGCAAGCAACCATCCAAGGTACAACAATACTCTCTATTCCCCTGGAGCAAAAGAGGAAGAAGGAGAGTCAGGAATAAGAAAAGAAATGGAATGTGTGGCTAATTGCCTCCTTTGACACGAAACCAGAAGAACTAGATGGTGCTCAGTTACTATTACTATTATTTTAATCAAAGACTCCATAGAAGAATCCTGATCAAAAGGGGGAAATTGCTGAACATAATTTAAAATTCCCATGGAATCCAGTCTTTCTGGAGCCACTGAAGTTGAATGAACCCCTGAAGCTATTGCCATGAGATAATCTTTAAATCTTAAATCTTAAACCAAAAACATCCCCTGAAGTCTTCTTAAGATCAAATAGTAGTTTAGCTTAACTAGTAAAGAATGTCTGCCTTGTGCATTGTGCTTTTTTAAGAACTGTCTATATGGGATCAAATTGACAACAATGACTCCAAAGATTAGATAGGAACCTTAGGGGGCAGTGAGTTTATACTGATGTTGGAGGAACCACTCAGAAAAGGAAGGTGAGAATGGTTGCACAACTCAAAAAATGTGATCAATGTCAATGAATTGTACATGTAGAAACTGTTGAATTGGTGTATGTTTTGCTGTGCATACTCTCAACAACAAAAAATATAATAAATTATTAAAAAATGGTTAAAATGGTAAATCTTTTGTTACATATAAACATTTTACCACAATAAAATTAAACATATATGTATACATACATACATATATATGTGGAGAGAGAGAAAGAGAGCCTGAATCTATGGGAGCAGAACTGCATAAGTGACCCAAGGAGGACTACTGATAGCTCACAAGCTTTGATTCCATCTCCAACCTGAGATGCTAGGTTGATGGTTTGGATTCCTATGAACTGTGCCACATCAGGGTTGCATCAAATACCTTCATGCCCGTCACTGGCCTGGTTGCCCTCTCATGCCACCAAGCTGATAAAATAAAGAGGCCCAACCACTGCCCAGCACACAAATTACCTGCCCCAAAGGCACTCCCCTCCCATATTGCCCAGTGTCTTTCCCTGAGTCATACCCAGAGCTTTCACAACCAGGGACTGCATTAAGGTTAGCCAACATCTTCTCCAGAAATGCAGAATTGTCTAGAAAGACTACATTCATACCTTAATCCATCTGCTTTTCCCAAGTGCCCACCAAGACCTCACACCTTGAGCATGGAGCTTTGGTGGGTGTATGGATTGAATTACGTCCCCAAAAAATATGTGTATCAGTTTGGCTGGGCCATGATTCCCAGTATTGTGTGGTTGTCCTCCATTTTGTGATTGTAATTTTATGTTAAAGAAGATGAGGGTGGGATTTTAACACCCTTACTAAAGTTATCCCTGATCCAATGTAAAGGGAGTTTCCCTGGGGTGTGACCTGAGATAAAAGGAAAAGGAAGCAAGCAGAGAGTTGGGAACCTCATACCACCAAGAAAGCAGCACCAGGAGCAGAGCATGTCCTTTGGACCTGGGGTTCCTGCGCAGAGAAGCTCCTAGTCCATGGGAAGATCAATTAGAAGGACCTTCTTCCAGAGGTCTCTGACAGAGACAAAGCCTTCCCCTGGAGCTGATGTCCTGAATTTGGACTTCTAGCCTACTAGACTGTGAGAAAATAAATTTCTCTGTTAAAGCCATCCATTTGTGGTATTTGTTATAGCAGCACTGGATGACTAAGACAGTGGGAGATGAGGACTGAAGAAAGGTAGATAAGGAAAAAGCTATTTCAAAGCTGGGCAAGTAAGTAGAGGGCACTACTGGGGAGAAGAATTGGAGGACATTTGTGGGCAGTGGGCTCAGAGCATTGGGTAATCAGTGGTGGGGAAACAAGATTCCCAAGCACAGGAGTGGAGTCCACAAAGGAAGGTGAGATAGGGCCAAGGCCAAGCTTGCACACTTCCGTCTAGTCTGGTGCTGGCCTGGCCGTTCCTTCTCTCCCCAGAAACCAGATAAGGGCACCAGTCCTCACCAGCAGCACATCTGGCCTTGGGGATGAGGGGCTCCTCCACCCTGCACCACTCTTTGATATTGGTGGCCCCCCAATCTGTTATCCTTTTTTATGGACATCTGGGGCCCTGGTGGCACAGTGGTTAAGAGCTTGGCTGCTAACCAAAAGGTCAGTAGTTTAAATCCACCAGCTGCTCCTTGTAAACCCTACTGGGGCAGTTCTACTCTGTCCTATAGGGTCGCTATGAGTTGGAATCCACTCGACGGCAACAGGGTTGGTTTTTGGTTTTGGAGCAATAAGATGAAGGTAAGAACCAGCTTCTCTAGGGTAGGAGGCAAGAAGTCTCCTCCAGGGCCAGGGATGGGGGACAGGGATGGGTGGTGCGGCGCTGGGGACAATGTTCTCTCCTCCTGCCAAAGTAACTCTGTGTGAAGTGTCCAGGAGGCTGGGGGTGCTTCGGAGGACCAGGCACAGTCAGTGGTCTTCCACAGGCCAAGGTTTACGAACAGATAACATGCCACGTGCCAGCTGTGGCACAGAGCACTCTTATCTGCAGTTCCTCATGCTGCCCCACCAGATAGCCCTGCCACCTCTTCCTGGCACCCCTGCCCAGCCTGCTCCCCAAAGAGAAGATGAGCAGACGGGAGTGTGACATGGTTTCATTTATTCTGGATGCCCACGTGGGTACTCCAGTTACTGGAGCATCAGCTCCTGTGGCTAGCATTTTGAAGTTCCAGGAGAGTGACTCTCTGGCCCGTCTCTTTGGGAAAACAGACAAAAGTCCCCACCTGAACTTACTCTGCTGGGGCATTTTAAAGCATGAGGAAGCGGGGCAAGTGGCACATGGGCAGGAGACAGGAAGGAGAGCACTATAAAAACTTCAACAGAATGAGGAGCTCTATCCTCAGCAGCTCCCCGAGTAATCTGACGGCTGGTGATGGTAAAGATCAGACACAAAACACAGGCAGCCTCTTCTTCCCACCCCAAACCCCACCTCTGGGCGAAGGTGCATTGGCTCTCCCAGGATACAGCTTCACGTACCTTCTCCAGTGGCGCAGATGGCTACACGCTTGACTATTAACAGAAAGACTGGTTGTTCAAACCCGCTCAGAGGCGCCTTGCGAGAAAAGCTTGCTGATCTGTTTCTGAAAGGTCGTGGCCTTGAAAACCCTATGGGGCACACGCAGGGTCACCACGGGTCGAAATTGACATGAAGGCTGCTCGATTTCTTTTTTTTTTTTTTTTTGGGGGGGTTTACCTTCTCCAGCAAATCCTTCATGAAACAATAACTTTCCATAAACATATATTCACAGGTGCCCCTTACCATCTTCCTTTATGCTAACGCCTTAGGGGTAATACTCTTGTTTCGCAAAAACTGACTCTCCCTTATTTCAAAAGCAGAAATTCGACCATGTGGGATCGTCTGGGGGTTAAAAATAAGCACAGCGCCCCCAGACATCAGTAGCTATCAGAGACTAGGTGAGAGACTAAGCGTCCTTGCTAACCCCAGTATTGTTCTTTTTCTGTCTGTTTCTGTTACTGCCTACAAAAATCCCACAGACCTTGTGGAATAAAGGGGCTGGGATTAAAACAAAGGAATCTACAAAGCAAATGCCAATGAGTGTCTGTGTGGCTGAAAACCACCCAGTCACAGGGTATTTAGGTTCCATCCTGACAGCAAAAAGGAGCCAAAAATGGATGGGGAGCTGTCCCCGATGGACGGCGATGCTCAGTAACGCAGTCCTGGTCTGAGAATGTTTCACAAATGACACTCGAGTGAACACTGAACTGGGTAACACACTGACTTCCGCTTTATGGACCTTTTTTGAGTTAGGAAAACGCTTTCAAGTCTCCCTCAGAGGAGAAGTGCTGAGCATCGTCTGACACTCGCGTCTCTCCCGTTACGTTCTCGGCCCCTTCAGTACAGTCAGCGTGTTGAAGCCCGGTGTCAGCGCCGGGAGACTTCCCCAGCCCGCTGATTCGTAACCATCAGTCATGACATTTGAGTTTTTTTCACTTCCGCTTCCGTTTTTGTGCTCCCTCATCTTAATACTTCCTATGAGTGAATCTTAATTTAGCCAATACCGTTTTCAGTGAAATTAAAACTCCATTAAGAAATGACACATGAAAGACAAAACTTAGACTTCCTCACCAATGGAGAAGGCTAAACGTTCGCACCCTGGTCTTCTTTTCAGCGGAGGCTCTGAGGGCAGGAATGAGCCTACTTTGACCTGGATACCAATGAATTTTGGAGCACAGGCATTGGCCTGGTGATATTGAGATGGTCCAGTGAAAACAATTTATCAACTGAAGAGCAGTGAGTTGGAAATGGTTTATGATGATGAGCTAGTGTACAACTTTTTCTTTATAAAAAAAACACTTTAGAATGCAAAATGATACAGCCATTTTGGAAAATGATATGGCGTTTCCTCAGAAAGCTAGAAATAGAAATACCATTCGATCCAGCAATCCCACTCCTAGGAATATATCCTAGAGAAATAAGAGTCATCACTCGAATAGACATATGCACACCTATGTTCATGGCAGCATTATTCACAATAGCAAAACGATGGAAACAACCTCGATGTCCATCAACAGACGAATGGATACACAAACTATGGTACATACACACAATGGAGTACTATGCAATGAGAAAGAACAATGAATCGGTGAACCATCTCATAACATGGAGGAAACTGGAGGACATCATGCTGAGTGAAATAAGTCAATCACAAAAGGACAAATATTGTATGAGACCTCTATTGTAAAAACCCATGAAAAAATTCACATGCAAAATGTAACAATCCTTGTTGGTTACCAGGGATGGGAGGGGGGGGGGAATACTAAATAGGTAATAGGTAAGTGGTAACTTGGGTGAGAGATGAGATAGTACATAGTACAGGGGAAACTAACACAACCTGCACAAGGAAAGGTCATGGAGGCCCTATAGACACATCCAAACCCCCCGAGGGACTGAGTTGTTGGACGGAGGGCTCTGGGGACCGTGATCTCGGGGAACATCTAGCTCAATTGGCATGACACTACTTATAAAGATAATGCTCTACATTCTACCTTGGTGAGTAGTGTCTGGGGTCTTAAAAGCCTATGAGCGGCCATCTAAGATACTCCACTGATCTCATCCCTTCGGGAACAAGGGAGAACGAAGAGAACAGGATACAAGGAAAAGATTAGTCCGAAGGACTAATGGTCCACAGCTACCAAGGCCTCCACGGGACTGAGCCCAGTACAGCTGGATGGTGCCCGGCTACCACCAATGACTCCTCTGACCAGGATCACAACAGAGGGTTCTGGGCAGAGCTGGAGTAGGATGTAGAGTATAATTTTAACTCCCAAAAAAAAAAAAAAAAAAAGAAGACCAGATATACTGGCCTAAAGAATACTAGAGAAACCTCGAGAGTGTGGCCCCCAGACACCCTTTCAGCTCAGAGGGGAAGTTACCTTCAAGGTTCGATGTTAAGCCTGGGAATGGACACCCCAGTAAAACTAAATGGGACTAACGATGTACAGGAGTCCGGTGACAAGGGCCAGAAGGCAGAGGGAGAGTAGGAAACTGATGATAAGGAACACAAATTGAATAAGGACACTGTCGATGTATTGTGAGATTGTTGACCACTGCTATAGGGCAACATTTGTAGTAACTATTAAATGGGAGGCTGTTTTGTCCTGTAAGCCTTCATCTTGGGCGAGAATGGCAGCACAATTGGAAGAGCATAGTCAATATCACTTAAATGTGTAAGTAAAAAGTTTTGAAATGGTGTTTAAATAAAATAAAAATAAATAAATAAATAAATAAATAAATAAACAAATGAGACTAAAGAGGTACAATAGTCCACTGACAAGGTCCAGAAGACAGAAGGGGACAAGGAAGCCCCCTGGTGATAGGGAATACAAGGTGGAGTAAGGATATTCTTGATGTGCTGTGAGATTGTTAACCATTGTCATAGGGCAACATGTGTAGTAATTGTTAAATGAAAAACTATTTTTTCTGTAAGCCTTCATCTTAAGTGAGAATAACAGCACAGTTGGAAGAGCGTAGTCAATGTCACTGAACTGTGAATGTAGAAATTTTTGAAACGGTGTATCTTTGGCCATCTGTAATTTTCATCAAAAAAAAAGGTTGAGAATTTAGAGGCTTAATACGTTGTGGGGTTGTTAACCAATGTCAAAAAACAACATGTGTACTACTATTTCATGAGAAACTATTTGCTCTGTAAGCTTTCACCTGAAGTACAATAAAATATATATTAAAAAAAAAAAAAAACACTTTATTAATTCCTAGGTCATATTCTTTTCTCATTTAAAGCAGTGTGCCCTCATTTGGTCTGGAAATGTCAGAGAGAGCCTGAATGATTAATGCAGGAGCTTGGGAGATGCTCGGGGCTCTGCCAGCGCTTCACTGTGTACTACAGGGAAAAGAGTTAACTGTTCCTGACCTCAGCTTTGCCAGCTTTTTTGCTCATGATCATATTGCAGAAGATTTCAATGTAATTTTGAGATGCATGAAGGTGATGCATCCGGAGTGGGGACAGAACCAGCAGATACAAAGCAGTGGCTGACTCCAGACAAGCCAAAGAGGGAACTGGGTGCAAAATCCATCGATATAAGACATTCTTTACCAAAACACTTTTTCAAGATCAACTTCTTGCCTCAGTGAGAATTGTGCAAAAAAATTATTTTTCAGTTTCCCGTTGCAACAAGCATACGTCCATCACACTGACATTTATTTCCCCGTGGTTTTGCCAGGGGTACTGCCCAGGAGTCTGAAGCCCTGTGTCTCAGCCTCCATCAGGAGCAGAGTGTGTCTGCACACTTCTGTTCTCCCTTCACCTTTAGCTATTCCCCTGTGAGCTCAGGGCAGCACCTACAGCCCTCTGCTACCTCTGCATCAAGAAGTGGAAAGTGACCGCTCTGACAGCGATCACAACAGACGGTCCCGGACAGAGCTGGAAAAAAATGTACAACAAAATTCAAATTCACAAAAAAAGACCAGACTTACTGCTCTGACAGAGACAGGAAGAACCCCCTAGACTATGGCCTTTGGACACCGTGCTAACGCAGAACTGAAGCCACTCCCGAAGTCCACCTTTCAGCCAAAGATTAAACCCATTGCTGTAGAGTCGATTCCAACTCATAGCGATCCTATTGGACAGAGCAGAACTGCCTCATAAGGTTTCCAAGGAGTGGCTGGTGGATTCGAACGGCCAACATCTGGATTAGCAGCCAAGCTCTTAACCACTGCACCACCAGGACACCTAGCCAAAGATCAGACAGGTCTATAAAACAAACAGTAACACACGTGAGGAATGTGCTTCTTAGTTCAATCAAGCATATGAGACCAAATGGGCAACACCTGCCCAAAAGCAAGATGAGAAGGCAGGAAGGGACAGGAAATGGGGATGAATGGACACAGGGGACCTAGGGTGAAAAGGGGGAGAGCGCTGACACACTGCAGGAGTTGCAACCAATGTCACAAAACAATTTGTGTATAAATGTTTGAATGAAAAACTATTTTGTGCTGTAAACTTTCACCTGAAGCACAATAAAATTTTTAAAAAAAGAAGTGGAAGGCCTCCCTCTGCCTGAGGATCAATCTTGGTGGTGATATGCCCGCTCACTGGCATTACCACCTGAAATGATCCACTCTCTGGACTTTGCCTGCCCTTATCTTCAAGACTTTGACTTTTACCCTTGCGTTTCTCTCTGGACTTTCATACTCAATACTAGCATGTAAGACTCCCTTAACCTTAGATCATCCCTTCCCAGTCTTGAGTACCACGTGACCCAACAAGCTGGAGCACCTAGACTTCTGGTCCTTGACCTGCCGGACCTTACTGCCTACTACACCTCCACATGGTCCTCTAGCCTCTATTATGACCAAAGACAGTAGGCGTCTACGTGCCAGGTCAGGCATGAAGGTGCTTCAAAGTTATTGTTGGAATCCCCAAGAGGCAGCCTCACAAGATAGAGGGGATCATGATGGCAGTCTCTCTAGTCCATCCTCAAAGTATGGTCCCTGGATCCGCAGACCAGCATCACCCGAGAACTAGTTAGAAATGCACATTCTCAGGTTCCACCACAGACTTACTGAATCAGAAACTCTGGGGATGGAGCCCAGCAATTGATTATTTAAAAAGCCCTTCAAGTTTCTGGAGCCATGGGGGCTGGATGAACCCCTAAAACTATTGCCCTGAGGTAATCTTTAAAACTTAAACCAAAAATATCCCCTGAAGTCTTCTTAAAATCAAACAATAGTTTAGCTTAACTAGTAAAAAGGTCCACCTTGACCATTATGCTCTTTTAAGAACTATCTCTACGGAATAAAATTGATAATAGTAACTCAAAAGATTAGATAGGAAACTTAGGGGGCACTGAGTTTACCTTAATGGGGGAGGAACAATTTGGAAAAGGGGGGTTAGAATGATTGCACAACCTGAAGAATGTAATCAATGTCAATAAATGGTATGTGTAGAAACTGTTGAATTGGTGTATGTTTTGCTGTGTATACTCTCAACAACAACCAAGTAATTTTTTTTAAAAGCTCTCCAAGTAATTCTGATGTAGGCTAAATTTTGAAAACCACAGATCTAGTCTTTCATGATCAACATAAAGGCAAATGAAGGGATCAGAGAGGTTTGTTGGCCTTTGAGAGCCAGTGGGGAAACTGGACCTTCCTCAGGGAACCTACAGTAAATCTTTGGTGATCCTTCTTGGAACCCAGGAGACCTTGCCAGCCCTTGGCTCCCCCTGGGTTGTGCTGAGCCAGCCTGACTCTCACCTTTTGGGAATAGGCAATGGTTGAAGCAACGGCCAAAAAAGCCTTCTAGGGGAAGGTCAGGACACAGTTTTGCCAGAGCGAGATCCAATTCCATCAGAGAAGGGTCACAGTTGCTGAGGCTCAGGGACCCTTACAGGCAAGGCCCATGCCCTGAAGGTGGCATATGATGACCACATCAATGATGCTGAGACAGTCATTAAACTATGTGGAGTCTCCAATCTGCTCCCACCTCTGTCCAGAACAGACATCACTGACAGAGGAACCAAGCAGTAAAAGAAACTGGTTAGAAACAATCAAGGACCTTTCATAAACAATAAACATCTAGTCTGCACAGAAAGGACAGACAATCTTGGTGAAGAGCTCACAGAAGCAACTGGGAGTACACTCTACTGCTGTTTCTACTGTAGCCTCCAGGAGCTCTTAGAATCTTGGATTTTCAGGCTGCCTCTTGGCTCCTTGCTTTGCTCCCATTTTTCTAGTGACCAGCCCAGAAAGATCATTCCTCTAGCTCATCTGTTCAGTTCAACCTTTCTCTACAGTTCAACAAACATTTACTAAGCACCTACTATGTGCCAAGTCCACCACTTATCTGTCAGTTTGTCATACTGTGGTGGCTTGCATGTTGCTGTGATGCTGGAAGCTATGCTGTCAGTATTTCAAACACAAGAAGGGTATCTCAAAGGGCAGCTCGAGAAGAAAAATTGATTTATTATAATGAAATGTGCAAAGATCTGGTGTTAGAAAACCAAAAGGGACGAACAGACTCAGCATTTCTCAAGCTGAAAGAACTGACTGAAAAAATGAAGGATTCTATGGGCAAAGCATTGAACAACGCAGGAAGCATCAAAAGAAGCTGGAAGGAATACACAGACTCACTGTACCAAAAAGAGTTAGTCAATGTTTAACCATTTCAGGAGGCAGCATATGATCCAGAACCAATGGTACTGAAGGAAGAAGTCCAAGCTGCACCGAAGGCATGGGCAAAAAACAAGACTCCAGGAACTGACAGAACACAAACTGAGATGTTTCAGCAAACGGATGCAAGATTGGAGGCGCTCATCATCTCTGCCAAAAAATTTGGAAGACAGCTACCTGGCGAACCGACTAGAAGAGATCCATATTTGTGCCCATTTCAAAGAAAGGTGATCCAACTGAATATGGAAATTATTGAACAGTATCATTAATATCACACACAGGTAAAATTCTGCTGAAGATAATTTAAAAATAGTTGTAGCAGTACATTGACAGGAAACTGCCAGAAATTCAAGCCAGATTAAGAAGAGGACGTAGAACGAGGGACAGCACTGTTGATGTCAGATGCATCTTGGCTGAAAGGAAAGAATACCAGAAAGATGTTTAACTGTATTTTACTGACTACACAAAGGCATTCAGCTGTGTGGGTCATAACAAATTATGAATAATATTGCAAAGAATGGTAATTCCAGGACACTTAATTGCATTCACGTGGAACCTGTATATAGATCAAGAGGCAGTTGTTCGAACAGAAAAAGGAAATACTGATTCATTTAAAACCAGAAAAGGTATGTCTCAGGATTGTATCCTTTCACTATACTTATTCAATCTGTATGCTGATCATATAATCTGAGAAGCTAGACTATATGAAGAAGGACACAGCATCAGGACTGGAGGAAGACTCATTAACAACCTGCAATATGCAAATGATACAACGTTACTTGTTGAGAGTGAAGAAGACTTGAAGCACTTACTGATGAAGATCAAAAACTACAGCTTTCGATATGGATTACACCTCAACATAAAGAAAAAAACATCCTCACAGCTGGACCAATAAGCAACATCATGATACACAGAGAAAAACTTGAAGTTGTCAAGGATTTCATTTTACCTGGATCTACAATCAATGTCCATGGAAGCAGCAGTCAAGAAATCAAAGGACGGGAGTTCCATCAAAATGGCGCTCCAGGCAGAAGCACCACGCCATCCCTCCACAGCAAAGATCCGAAAAACTAAGCTGAACAGAGAATACAACAATCCTGAAACACTAAAACATCAAATGAAGATATAAAGAACTCAGCCAAGCACCAAATGGAGTGATAAAACTGACAGAGACCAGAGAGCAAGGAGAGATTCATGCAGAGGTCTCCTACCAGCTAACGCAGCGTGGATCCACCTTGGACTCCTATCAGAGACCAGCAAACAGGTGTACAAGAAAGCAGCCTCACGGAGCGTCCAGGGGGAGACAAAACAACTGGTAATTTGCGGTGTGCGCTTTCCCACCCCCCACCCCTCTTCGCCCCTGCTCGGCCTCCTCTGCTTCCCACAGCCATGGTCTCTTGACCAGGAAGCGCCGGCTGTTTGGATTCCACACACCCAAGCAGGCGGCTCTTTGGGTGCCATTTGTTGGCTGCTAGTGTTGCTTTTTTTTTCTGCTTCTTTTGATTTCTCACTTGCCTCTTACCACCTCCCCCTCCTTTTACTTGAGTGCCTGCTCCGTGTGCCATCTTTGCTTCTTCCTGATGGGCTCCAGAGAGCTGGCAATTTGTGATATACGCTTTCCCACTCTCTACCCTTCTTCGCCCACACTCAGCCTCCTCTGCTTCCTGCGGACACAGTCTCTTGTCCAGAAACACCAGCCCGCACTAGCTGGCTCTCTGAGTGCCATTTGTTGGCTGCTGGTGTTGCTTTTTTTTTTTTTTTCCTGCTTCTTTTGATTTCTTGCTTGCCTCTTGCCGCCTCCCCCTCCTTTCACTCAAGTGCCTCGCTCCGTGCGCCATCTGTGCTTCTTCCTGACGGGCTGCGGCGCTCCATTCGAGTGTGGAGCTGCTTCCCGGTCTGGGCTACTGCGCTGGTGGGATCCCGGGGCTTTTGTTCGTTTGTTCGTTTTGAATTGTTTGTTTGTTTTCTTTTCCTTTTCTTGAGTTGGGAGCCCTTTCTGGCCAGGCGGAGCTGCGTGGCAAGGAACTCCCCTTCAGCTTCCACAGACGTGCAGAGGGATCCCTGAGTGCATTTCTTTTTTTGTTGGTTTTTTTTTTTTCCTGTTTTTTTGGGGGGCCTTTCTTGTGCTTTTTTTTTTTTTTTTTAATTTGTTTTGTTTTCTTTTCCCTCTTTTTCCCTTTCTTCATTACTCAGTTTCTCGTCTCTCTATATCTTCCTTCTCTTTCTGTTCCCTGAATACCTGGCCTTGTGTACCTCTATGCCTTCTAGCCAGGCTGTACTGCAACACCTGAGAGCGACTTCCCCAGACCTCATAGCTGCATCGGTGGGATCCCTGGGAACTTTGCGGTTCTTTAACCTTTCTGATTTTTATTTATTCATTCTTGTCTTTTCTTTCTCTTCCCCTTTCTGTTTTTCTCCATTTCATAGTCTCTCATCTCTCCATTCCAACGGCAAGCTCCCCTAGCATTCTTTTTTGTTTGTTTGTATGTTTTTGGCTCCTGTTCCTCTCTCCTCTCTCCCATATCCATCTTAGTTCCACACATAACAATCTCCCCGCTGCATCCTGCCTACCTGCACCGTGTGCTTGACATCACACCACCAAGCAGCACAGGCACGGCCTACCGGGACCTGCCCTGCGCTGATTACTGACTCACCCTGGTGGCTGTAGTAAGTGCCATAAACAACCCGTCCCAGTAACTCCTCTTCAGCTAGACTTCCCCTGCTGGACCATATCTGAGTGACTGGCCCTGCCAAGTTGGAGAAGGAGGCGAAAAGAATTGAGTGCACAGATGAGCAAACAACAAAGAACACACAGTCCACCTGCCCATAGTCAAATTTTTTTTTTAAAAAAAGGGACATAACAAACAACTCTACAATCTATAAATGAGAAAAATAACTACTGAATGCCCAGAAGACAGCAGACAATATCAAAACATTTATAAAAACAGGACAGGATGGTTCCGGTAGGCACCAAAAATAAAACACCAAATGATTTCCCAGTAGAAGAAAAGGTACTAGAACTAACTGATAGGGAATTCAAATCACTAATACTCGGAATTCTCCAAGAACTGAGGAAAAAGCTGACAAACATGAGGAAAAAATAGACAAATTCATGGAAAATACAGACAAAAAATTGGAAGAATTCAGGAAGATGATGCAGGAACAAAATGCCAAAATAAATTCACAACTAGAAATTATACAAAAACAACTATTAGAAATCCAAAAGATAAACAACAAGATTTCAGAAATGGATGATGTCATAGAAGGGCTGAGAAGCAGATTTGAAACCATGGAAGACAGGATCAGTGGAATTGAAGACAAACACTTGGATACAACTCTGTTTGAGGTAAACGCAGAAAAAAGAACAAAGAAAAATGAAGAGACCCTGAGAGTTATGTGGGACACAATTAAAAGCAAAAATTTACGAGTGATTGGAATTCCAGAACAGGGGGAGAAAACAGAAAACACAGAGAGGATCATTGAGGAACTGCTGACAGAAAACTTCCCCAATATCATGAAAGATGAAAAGCTGGCCATCCAAGAAGCTCAACGAACCCCATATAGAAGAGACCCCAAAAGAAAATCAGCAAGGCATATCATATTCACACTCGCCAAAACCAAAGACAAAGAATCCTGAGAGCAGCTTGTGAAAAACAAGAAGTCACATACAGAGGATAAACAACAAGACTAAGCTCAGATTATTCGGCAGAAACCATGCAGGCAAGAAGGCAATGGGATGACGTATATAAAATCTTGAAAGAAAAAAATTGTCAGCCAAGAATAATATATCCTGCAAAACTCTCATTCAAATTTGATGGTGAAATTAGGTCATTTCCAGAAATTAAGGGAATATGTAAAAGTCAAACCAAACTGACAAGAATTATTAAAGGGAGTTCTTCGATCTGAGGACAAACAGCTTCAGCTCACAGGCAGAACCTAGGATGCAGGATCGAACGAGCCAGATACCAATCTAGGAAATGAACTCTCGAGGACTATCCAAAATGAAAAGAAATACAACAGGGAATCAGAGCAGTTAATCAATAAATGACAACAACATCAAAACAATAAAACAGAGCATAAACGGCATAGGTATAGAACCTTCTACTGGAGAGGAAGGCAAGGTGATACCAAGTAAGGGTAGACTGCTTCAAACTTAGAAAGATAAGGGTAAAATTCATGGCAACCACAAAGAAAGTTAACAAACCAACTCATAAAAATAAAGACAAAAAACAAAGTCTCGGCAAAAACAAAAGAAATGAAAAAAACATCCACAAACAAAAGTAACTCAGCACAAGAGAGTAAGAAGAACAAAGAAAACTTCAGCACCACAAAAAAAAGCACTACAAAATGACAGCAACAAACTCACATCTATCACTAATTACACCGAATGTAAATGGACTCAATGCACCCATAAAGAGACGGAGAGTGACAGAATGGATAACAAAACAGGATCCATCAATATGCTGTCTACAAGAGACACACCTTAGAAACAAAGACGTGAATTGATTAAAAGTCAAAGGTTGGAAAAAAAAATATCAAGCTAACAACTACCAAAAAAGAGCAGGAGTGGCAATTCTAATCCCAGATAAAATAGACTTTAAGACAAAATCTACCATAAAAGACAAAGAAGGACACTATATAATGATTAAGGGGAGGATCCATCATGAAGACATAACCATAATAAACATCTACGTACCCAATGACAGGGCTCCAAAATTCATAAAACTCTAATAACACTGAAAAGAGAAATTGACAGGTCCACAATAATAGTAGGAGATTTCAACACACCACTCTCAGTAAAGGAGAGAACAACTAAGAAGAAACTCAGCAAAGATACAGAAGACCTAAAGGGCACAATCAGCCAACTTGACCTCACAGACATATATAGAACACTCCATCCAACCACTGCAAAGTACACATTCTTTTCCAATGCACACGGAACGTTCTCCAGAATAGCCACATCTTAGGCCACAGAGCAATCCTCAACAAGATCCAAAATGCTGAGATAATTCAAAGTATCTTCTCTGACCACAATGCCATCAAGCTAGAAATTAACAATAGAAAGAGCAAGGAAAAAAAATCAATTCCATGGAAACTGAATAATACCCTGCTTACACATCATTGGGTAATACAAGAAATCAGAGATGGAATCAAAAAATTCCTAGAATCAAATGAGAATGAAAACACATCATACCAAAACCTTTGGGACACAGCAAAGGCAGTCCTCAGAGGACAATTTATAGCAATAGATGCACATATCAAAAAAGAAGAAAGGGACAAAATCACAACATTAACTACAGAAGTCAAACAAATAGAAAGAGAACAGCAAAGAAAGCCCACAACCACTGGAAGAAAGGAAATAGTAAAGATCAGAGCAGAAATAAATGAAATAGAGAACAGAAAAACAACAGAAAGAATCAACAAAACCAAAAGTTGGTTCTTGGAAAGAATCAACAAAATCGACAAACCACTGGCCAGACTGACAAA
Organism: Dugong dugon; assembly: GCA_030035585.1. Taxonomy (NCBI): domain Eukaryota; kingdom Metazoa; phylum Chordata; class Mammalia; order Sirenia; family Dugongidae; genus Dugong; species Dugong dugon. The sequence continues at coordinate 6,146,545 of CM057477.1, forward strand.
AGAAAAACAGGAGAGGACACAAATAACCCAAATAAGAAATGAAATGGGGGACATTACAACAGATCCAACTGAAATAAAAAGGATTATAACAGAATATTATGAAAAACTATACTCCAACAAATTTGAAAACCTAGAGGAAATGGATAAATTTCTAGAAACACATGGCCTACCCAAACTACAACAAAGTGATGTTGAAAATCTGAACAGACCCATAACAAGAGAAGAAATTGAAAAGGTAATAAAAAAACTCCCAACCAAAAAAGCCCTGGCCCAGATGGCTTCACTGACAAATTCTACAGAACATTTACAGAAGAGCTTGTACCAGTACTACTCAAGCTATTTCAGAGCATAGAAGAGGAAGCAACACTTCCAAATTCATTCTATGAAGCCCCCATAACGCTGATACCAAAACCAGGCAAAGACGTCACAAAAAAAAGAAAATTACAGACCAATATCTCTCATGAATATAGACACAAAAATCTTTAAGAAAATTCTAGCCAATAGAATTCAGCATCGTATCAAAAAACTAATACACCACAACCAAGGAGGATTCATACCAGGTATGCAAGGATGGTTCAACATTAGAAAATCAATCAACATAATCCACCACAAAAATAAAAGGAAAAAAACGAATCACATGATCATCTCAATTGACGCAGAAAAGGCATTTGACAAAGTCCAACACCCATTCCTGATAAAAACTCTCAAGAAAATAGGTATAGAAGGGAAATTTCTCAACATAATAAAGGGCATCTATGCAAAACCAATGGCCAACATCATTCTTAATGGAGAGAGGCTGAAAACATTCCCCTTGAAAAAAGGAACAAGACAAGGATGCCCATTATCACCACTCCTATTTAACATTGTGCTGGAAGTTCTAGCTAGAGCAATAAGGCAAGAAAAAGAAATAAAGGGCATCCAAATTGGTAATGAAGAAGTTAAACTGTCCCTGTTTGCAGATGATATGATACTATACATAGAAAACCCTAAAGACTCCACGAGAAATCTACCGAAACTATTAGAAAGATTCAGCAGAGTAGCAGGATACAAGATAAACATTCAAAAATCAGCTGGATTCCTATACAGCAGTAAGGAGAACGATGACAAGGAAATCAGGAAAACAATACCATTTTCAATAGTCCCTAAAAAGATAAAATACTTAGGAATAAATCTGACCAGGGATGTAAAAGACCTATACAATGAAAACTACAAAACACTACTGCATGAAACCCAAAGGGATCTATATAAATGGAAAAACTTACCATGTTCATGGATAGGCAGACTCAACATTGTGAAAATGTCAATTCTACCCAAAGCAATTTACAAATACAACGCACTCCCAATTCAAATACCAACAACATTCTTCAAAGAGATGGAAAAACTAATCATTAACTTTATATGGAAAGGGAAGAAGCCCCGAATAAGTAAAGCACTACTGAAGAAGAAGAAGAAAGTTGGAGGACTCACACTACCTGACTTCAGAACCTACTATACAGCTACAGTTGTCAAAACAGCCTGGTACTGGTACAATGACAGATACATTGACCAATGGAACAGAATTGAGAACCCAGATGTAAATCCATCCACCTACGGTCACCTGATCTTCGACAAGGGCCCAAAGTCCATCAAGTGGGGAAAGACACTCTTTTTAACAAATGGTGCTGGCAAAACTGGATATCCATCTGCAAAAAAATGAAACAGGACCCATACCTCACACCGTATACATAAACTACTTCAAAATGGATCAATGACCTGAATATAAAGCCTAAAACTATAAAATTCATAGAAGAAAAAAGAGGACCAACACTTCAGGCCTTAATACATGACGTTAACAGGATACAAACCATAACCATCAATGCACAAAACCCAACAGATAAGCTAGATAACTGGGATCTTCTAAAAATCAAACACCTGTGCTCCCTCAAAAGACTTCACCAAAAGAGTTAAAAGACAACCTACAGACTGGGAAAAAATTTTTGGACAGTACAAGTCAGACAAACGTCTAATCTCCATAATCTGCAAGAAAATCCAACACCTCTACAACAAAAAGACAAATAATCCTATTAAAAAGTGGGCAAAGGAAATGAACAGACACTTCACCAAAGAAGACATTCAAATGGCCAACAGACACATGACGAAATGCTCGCGATCACTAGCCATTAGAGAAATGCAAATTAAAACCACAATGAGATACCATCTCACCCCGGCATTACTGGCACGAATCAAAAACACTGGAAACAACAAATGTTGGAGGGGCTGCGGGGAGATCGGAACTCTTACGCACTGCTGGTGGGAATGCAAAATGATACAACCATTTTGGAAAATGATATGGCACTTCCTCAGAAAGCTAGAAATAGACATACCATTCGATCCAGCAATCCCACTCCTAGGAATATATCCTAGAGAAATAAGAGTCGTCACTCGAATAGACATATGCACACCTATGTTCATGGCAGCATTGTTCACAATAGCAAAACGATGGAAACAACCTAGATGCCCATCAACAGATGAATGGATAAACAAACTATGGTACATACACACAGTGGAGTACTATGCAATGAGAAAGAACAACGATGAATCTGTGAAGCATCTCATAACATGGATGAAACTGGAGGACATTATGCTGAGTGAAATAAGTCAATCACAAAAGGACAAATATTGTATGAGACCTCTATTGTAAAAACCCATGAAAAAGTTCACACACAAAATGTAACAATCATTGTTGGTTACCAGGGATGGGAGGGGTGGAGGGGAAATACTAAATAGGCAATAGATAAGTGGTATCTTGGGTGAAGGGTGAGACAGTACACAATACAGGGGAAACTAGCACAACCTGTACAAGGAAAGGTCATGGAAGCCCCATAGACACATCCAAACTCCCTGAGGGACGGAATTGCTGGGCGGAGGGCTGTGGGGACCATGGTCTCGGGGAACATCTAGCTCAATTGGCATGACACAGCTTATAAAGACAGTGCTCTACACTCTACCTTGGTGAGTAGTGTCTGGGGTCTTAAAAGCCTGTGAGCAGCCATCTGAGATACTCCACTGGTCTCATCCCTTCGGGAGCAAGGGAGAATCAAGAGAACAGGATACAAGGAAAAGATTAGTCTGAAGGACTAATTGTCCACAACTACCAAGGCCTCCACCGGACTGAGCCCAGTACAGCTAGATGGTGCCTGGCTACCACCACTGACTGCTCTGACCAGGATCACAACAGAGGGTTCTGGACAGAGCTGGAGAAGGATGTAGAGCATAATTCTAACTCACACAAAAAAGACCAGATCTACTGGCCTAAAGGAGACTGGAGAAACCCCAAGAGTATGGCCCCCAGACACCCTTTTAGCTCAGTGGTGAAGCTATCTCCGAGGTTCACTGTTCAGCCTGGGAGTGGACAGCCCCGTAAAACCAAATGAGACTAACGAGGTACAGGAGTCCAGTGACAAGGGCTAGAAGGCAGAAGGGGACAAGGAAGCTGGTGACAGGGAACCCAAGGTTGAGTAAGGATATTGTTGATGGGTTGTGAGATTGTTAACCATTGTCATAGGGCAACATTTGTAGTAACTGTTAAATGAGAAACTATTTTGTTCTGTGAGCCTTCATCTTAAGTGAGAATAACAGCACAATTGGAAGAGCGTACTCAATGTCACTGAACTGTGTATGTAGAAATTTCTGAAATGGTGTATCTTTGGCTATGTGTATTTTCACCAAAAAAAAAACGGTTGAGAAGTTAGAGGGTTAATATGTTGTGGGGTTGTTAACCAATGTCATAAAACAACATGTGTACTACTGTTTCATGAGAAACTATTTGTTCTGTAAGCCTTCTCCTGAAGTACAATAAAAAATAAAAAAAAAAAAAGAAATCAAAGGACGAATTGCATTGGGCAAATGTGCTACAAAAGACCTCTTTAAAGTGTTAAAGGAAACCCTGGTGGTGTAGTGGTTAAGAGCTATGGCTGCTAACCAAACTGCTGGCAGTTTGAATCCAGCAGGCACTCCTTGGAAACTATAGGGCAGTTCTTCTCTGATTATAGAGTCGCTATAAGTCAGGACCGACTCGACGGCAATGGTTTTTTTTTAAGTGTTAAAAAGCAAAGATGGTGTCTTGAAAACTAAGGTGAGCCTGACCCAAGCTATGGTGTTTTCAATCATCTCATATGCACTCGAAAGCTACACTGAATATGGGAGACTGAAGAACAGTTGACGCCTCTGAATTGCAGTGCTGGAGAAGAATATTGGTTATACCATGGGCTGCCAAAAGAATGAACACATCTGTCTCGAAAGAAGTACAGCCAGAATGCTCCTTAGAAGCAAAGATGGCAAGATTTCGTCTCACGTACTTTGGACATGTTATCAGGATGGACTAGTCCCTGGAGAAGGACATTATGCTTGGTAAAGTAAAGGGTCAGGGAAAGAAAGGAAGACCTTCAATGAGATGGATTGACACAGTGGCGGCAACGATAGGCTCAAACACAGCAATGACTGTGAGGATGGTGCAGGAGGACCAGGCAGTGTTTCGTTCTGTTGTACATAGGGTCACTAGGAGTCGGAACCAACTCGATGGCACCTAATAACAAATGTGCCAAGGATTCAGAATATAATGGTAAATAAGAAATGGTCCCTGCTCTCAATGAGCTCACAGTCTAGACATTAAACAGAAACAAAACAAAACCCATTGTCACTGAGTCGATTCCGACTCATGGCCACCTCATGTGTGTCAGAGTAGAACTGAGCTCCATAGGGTTTTCTTGGCTGTAATCTTAATGGGATCAGATTGCCTGCACTTTCTTCTGCGGTGCTGCTGGGTGGGTTCAAATTGTCAACCTTTATATTAGTAGTTAAGTACAAACTGTTTGCACCGCCCAGGAATGTCAGACATTAAAGTCCTATTACAGGGGTGTTAAGGACTTGTTTGCTCTTCACACTATCTCTAATCCCCTTCTTCCAGCAACAGTACCTCTCCTCCCTGGGGATGGGAGGGGACACATTCTCTACTCCAGGAGAGGGCTCTTGACCCAGGATGATCAATTTGAACATCCCATTCTCTTGGCCAAAGTGAGTGCGTCATGGTTGACCTAATGGCCCAAGAGAGATGAGAGACCCTCCACGAGACTCAATGTACACCACTGGGAAAGAAAGTCTGTCTCTGGAATCATGATCTTTAAGGATCACGTAAGCCTCAAAATGTGAGTGGTCATCTTTCCCACCACGCAGAAAGAACCTCTGGGAGAATGAAATCAACACAAAAGAAAGCAAAAAAGTAAAGACCCAGTAACACCATTTGGAATCCTGAATCCAGCCTTGCTTGAAGGTCTAATTGGGAACATTCAGGCGTGATATACGAGCCAGTGAACTCATAATTTCTTGTTGTTAGTATCCTGAGCTGGGCTGCTGGCATCTGCAACTGAAAGCAGCCTGAGAGCTCAGTGGAGGGTCATTTACAGCAGCCTGGAAGGGAATGAGGTGGGCAGGGCATTTCAAGGAAGGTTGTGCTGAGATGCTACGCCCTTCATATACTTCCTTGTGTTCCAGTCTGTCACCCTGAGAAACTCAGCCCTCAGCTGGCCCACTGGGCTGATGGGCCCTGACCACAGTCCTGGGGGTCTCTGGACTGCATCAGGAAGTCATCCAGACACCCAAAGACAATTATCAAGGTTTTCCTGAAACAGGACATTCACAAAGATAAAGAGGATATGGCTCAAGCTTACTGCATCACCACCACTTCTAAGCCCCACAATCTGGCTGGACCACTGTCCAGTGTGATAGTTAAGATTGTGTGTCAACTTGGCTGGGCCATGATTCTCAGTGTTTTGGCAGTTGTGTGATGTTGTGGTCACTTCCCTGCTGAGATCTGATATGGGATCATCCCCATGATGGCATCTGTTGTGAGTAGCCAACTGGCTGAAGGGGAGTTGCCTTGGGCGTGTGGCCTTCGTCGAGTGTGGGTGGACATTCTGGCAAGGCTTGGGGGCTTTTGCTCATTCTGGATCCTGCAGCTGGCTCCTGTTCGTCTGAGCTCCAGTTCTTGGGACTTGAGCTAGTAGCTTACCTGAGGTCTTGCCTGCCGACCTTGCGATTCATCAGTCTTCACAGCCTGTGAGCAAGAGCCCTGCTCTCTGACCTGCCCATTTTGGGTTCGCCAGCCCCTGCAGCTATGTGAATCAGGAGAGGTCTCCATCCTGACCCACTGACGTGGGATATTACAGCCTCTACAACTACCTGAGCCATTTCCTTGATATAAATCTCTCTATATATATGTATTTATACACTTTACTGGTTTTGCTTCTCTAGAGAACCCAGCCTAAGACATCCAGTAAACAGACAATGCTGTAGTCCCTCCAAAGGACCATCTGGTATAGACTGTGGCTGAGCAAAGTCAACCCAGGAAATCTAAGACTAAGGGCAAAGGCCCCAAGTTTGAATTTCATGCTCCAAGTAGAGTCACTGAAAAGGAACACGCTGTTTTGGCTTTTAAAAATCACACAGATAAATCATTCTAGGACACCTGGAAAGATGAAGACTAGAATAAATTCCAACCTCAAGTTAATTATTTTACACTTACTGACTTACGTGCCAGGCATTGTGCTAGCAGTTTCTCGGTTGATCCTCAGAACAATCATGTGAGAAAAATATTTTTTGGAAAGATGTGAGGCAGACGAGAGAGAGCTGGATGTGGAGTCTGAACTCTTGGGCTTGGGTCTCAGTTCTAGCACTAACCTCCAAGCAATTGTAAAGTAGGGGATAAACCGTACTGGATTCATGCGCTTTTTTCTGAAGGTTAAATGAGAAAATACCTAATAGGCATTTATAGAGGAAACAAGTAAGTATTGGTTACGAAAGACTGCCCCCATTTTACACAGAAGGAACACAATCTTGGATAGCCTAACAGAGATTTCCAGCACTGGCTGCACATTAGAATTGTCTGGAGGGCTTTAAAAGCGACCCCCACAAACAAAACAAAACAGACCTGTTGTCGCCAAGCTGACTCCGACTTACAGCGACCCTGTAGGACAGAGGGGAGCTGCTCCACACGGTCTCCAAGGCTGTAATATTTGGGGGGGGGGGAAGGGAGGGGGGAGGCTGGCGGCACAGTGGTTAAGCATTCAGCTGCTAACCAAAAGGTCAGCAGTTCAAATCCACCAGCCGTTCCTTGGAAACCCTACAGGGCGTTCTACTCTGTCCTATAGGGTCCCTATGAGTAGGAATTGACTCAACGGCAGTGGGTAATATTTAGGGATGCAGGCTGCCACATCTTTCTCTTGCAGAGAGGCTGATGGGTTTGCACCACCGACCTTTCAGTTAGCTGTCGAGCGCTTTAACCTCTGCGCCACCAGGGCTCCAGTGATCCCCAAGCGCAGCAGCCAGGGTTGAAAACCAGCGGGGTGAGTTGCACGTGAGCACACTGCCAGCAGGTGGCAGGGCTGGGACCGGAGCCAGACCTACCGATAACAAAATTCATGCTTTAGCTTAAGGAACAAGCCCACAGAGCTCACAGTGCTGCTACCACCTCTGAGCCCCAGGGCAGGTGTGGCGCGAGCTTGCCCGCCTCTGCTAGGCGCCCCGTGACAACACCTACTCGTCACGCAAGGACGGTATTTTTCCAGCGGATCCAGCTCTGAGTCTTTCTCTGGTTACAACGATCTCAGATAGAGGAGCCCTTTGGGAGCAGAGCAGACATGTTGAGTCACAGAGAGACATCTAAAGGTTTCCTTCTGATTAGCCGGATCATCCCGTCACTTAACTTAAAAAGGAAATATTCTGCCACCTGCACACTTAACAATGCACTTCCATACTTATTTCCCAGCTCTACCACTTCCTAGCTGAAGGTACTTAAGCTGTTTCCTCAACTTTCTCCTCACAAAAATGGAGATAATAATAGTATCCATCCCACATGGAGGAGCCCTGGTGGCGCAGTGGTTAAGAGCTAGGCCGCTAACCAAAAGGTTGGCAGTTTGAATCTACCAGCCGATCCTGGAAACCCTGTGGGGCAGTTCTACTACATCCTACAGGGTCACTATGAGTCAGAATCAAGTTGACGGCAACGTGTTTGGTTTGGTTTCGGTATCCCACATAGAAAGTGCTCAATCATGTTAACAACTACTAAATTCAGATGTCACAACGACCTGAGGCTCAGAGCCTTGGCCTTAACTATGCCAAAGTTAACGGCTGGGAATGGCAGAGCACTTGAACGCAACTGTTAATGGATTGAATTGTGTCCCCCAAAATTGTGAGTTCTAAATTCTCACCCTTATACCTGCGGATGTTATCCCATTTGGGAATCGGAATTTCTTTTTTATGTTAATGAGGCCACATCAGTGTGGGATGTGTCTTAAACCTACCGCTTTCTGAGACATAAAAGAGCAGATCAGGCACAGAAGAAAGAAGCACCAATGAAGAAAGACTGATGCCACATGGAGGCCACCAAGGAACTAAGGAAGAGAAGCTGAAAGAGACAAGGATTTTCCGCAGCGCAGACAGAGGGTGCGCCCCCTGGAGCAGGCACCCAAATTAGGATTCCTAGCCTCCTAAACTCTGAGCACTGGTGGCCCAGGGGTCAAGAGTTACAGCTGCTAACCAAAAGGTCGGCAGTTCGAATTCACCAGTCACTCCTTGGAAGCCCTATGGGGCGTTCTACTCTGTCCTATAGGGTCGCTATGAGTCAGAATTGACTTGATGGCAATGGGTTTGATTTGGCTTAAACTCTGAGAAAATAAATTTCTGTTCATTACAGCCACCCACTCGTGGTATTTCTGTTATAGCAGCGCTAAGACACTGAGATACCACGTTTTCTAAGTCTGAGGTCCTCTCCTTCTACACCGCCCCTGCAGGGGACACGTCTCTGTCATGTCCCACCTGGACTATTCAGTGGCTGCCTGTATCCATCCCTAGTTCTTCTCCATCTAATTTATCTTTCCTCCTTTTCATTTATATATTTATTTTAATTTTTTATTTAATTTCTTTGCTTATTTTATTTTCATTTGTAAAAGTAAAATTGTTGTTGTTATGTGCCGTTGAGTCGGTTCCAACTCATAGCAACCCTGTGTACAACAGAACGGAACACTGCCCGGTCCTGCACCAGCCTCATGATCTTTGTTACGCTTGAGCCCATTCTTGCAGCCACTGTGTCAATCCATCTAGTTGAGGGTCTTCCCCTTTTTCACTAACTCTCTATGTTACCAAGCATGATGTCCTTCTCTAGGGACTGGTCCCTCCTGATAAAATGTCTAAAGTACGTGAGATGAAGTCTTGCCATCCTTGCTTCTAAGGAGCATTCTGGCTGTACTTCTTCCAAGACAGATTTGTTCATTCTTCTGGAAGTCTATGGTTTGTATATTCAATATTCTTTGCCAACACCATAATCCATAGGTATACGTTCTTCTTCAGTCTTCCTTATTCATTGTCCAGCTTTCACATGCATATGAGGCGACTGAGAACACCATGGCTTGGGTCAGGCGCACCTTAGTCTTCAAAGTGACATCTTTCATTCTGAACACCTGAAAGAGGTCTTTTGCAGCAGATTTGCCCAACGCAAGGTGGCGTTTGATTTCTTGACTGCTTCCATGGGCCTTGATTGTGGATCCAAGTAGAAGAAATCCTTGACAACCTCAATCTTTTCTTCATTTATCATGATGTTGCTTATTGGTCCCGTTGTGAGGATTTTTGTTTTCTTTGTGTTGTGGTGGAATCCATACTGAAAGCGAAAATAAAATACTTACTTTTAATTGCAAAAGTAAAATCACAGTACTGGAAATCGTGAGGTAAGAAAACCCCATCAATAAATCCCACTAAGTCTGGAAAACCTCCTTGCTGCAGTACAGTCCTGAGCACAAAGTTCTCTACATCAGTGTTCTCATTCCTTGAGGTCCGTAAAGATCAACTGGAAGACTTGTTGAACATTCATATTTCTGGGGTCTAGTGCCAAATGTTCTGATGAAGTAGAACTGGGACCAGAGACCGAGACGCGTCGGACAGCAGCGTCCTGGGAAATACTCTCGTACAGGGCTGCGTCTTGGCATCACGCACATCCTATCCTGCTTCACTGAAACGTTTTATCACAAGCATCTTTCTCGGTTGCTACAGGAGCTTTACAACTGTAGTTGGGCCTCTACTGAGCCAAATAACACTCACTTGTCACAGTATGGTGGCATTTTCCTGGCTGGCGCAGCTCAGACACTTCCTCTGGTTGCACTGATCTCAGATAAAAGGTGTGGGGTTGGGCGGAAAGAATACAACATTCCATCAAGTGATGTACAGTTTACCGATTTCTCTGGTGAGAGCTTTAAATTTCAAACTGCCCAGACAAGTCTGGGTTGTGATTAGGCCAAGTAGGAGAATCAGAGTGGAGAAGTGGGCCCAGAATCTGAGCACACTCAATCTACTGGGCAAAGGCAAATTCTGAAGCTGATGATTGAAGACTACTGAGGCTCCAGACATCTGCGGCGGCTGCAGGAAGGCCTAACGCACCAGGGCAGAGGCTGGGGTGAGGTGAGAGCCAAGTGCACGCAATTTAAGGAGGCACTCCTTCACACAACCCTGAGCGAGCAACTCCTTAAATTTTGTGCCTTGGGGCCTCACTTGCCTCACCCAGCCCCTTCCCAGTTAACCGCATTGGCCTTAACACCCATCCAAGAGATCGTGCTGACTTCTATGCTGGAAAACTCGTTAGTGCTTACTGACCCGCTCAGGCTCATACACCTCAGCCACTCCTCTGGATTTACACACACCTCCTGTTTTTCCTAACCAGATACCCTTATTGTTTTGGTTAGTTAATAAATTCCGTCCTCAGCTGAACTAATGGGAGGACAAAATCCTTCCATGGGAGAGGGAAGGCCCAATACACGGTTGGCTTAGGGGCCTTATCTTATATCTTCCCTCCCACTGTCAACCACTAGGGATTGGACAAGGGCCTTGGTGTCAGGGAGCATGACTAGGGTGTGCAAATCTGCGCACAGAAACCCAGTCACGCTGAAATTACGTTAAATGCCTTGTGATTGAAAAGGAGTCCCTGCGTGGCGCAAACAGTTAATGCTGATGGTGCCTGGCGACCTACTTCTCTAAAGTCCGTCACTGAAAGCACAGTTCTACTATGACACACATGGGGTCGCCAGGAGTCGGAATGGACTCGATGGCAACTGGGTTTTTTTGGTTACTGGAAGACTCCCTTCCTATTCCTCGCCATTCCCCAAAGTAAGACAGTCTCTCATCTTGTTGCCCTGGAGGTTGCCCACGGTCATCGACTCTGTTTCCAGGATCCTTAGCTTTACAGGTCCTGCAATTCAGACTCACCCAAGGGTGAAAGACCTTCTGCTGTGGGCCGGCTACACACGGGCGGGACTCCACAAAACCAAAATGCTAATTTGTTAATTTACAAGGACAGTTGGCAACCCTTCACGTTAGCTGGTCAACAGAAAAACCCAACCTCATAAAACATATTGAGATCAGAACTGCACAGTGAATACAGAATTAAAGAAGCCAGACGCCTGAAGAAATCTTTCCACCAAGCCACGGGTGGGTAGTAAATTACCATTCTCCACCATCAAGGGACAGACATCAGTTTATGCTGTCAGTGAACTCTTTCATGTCTGGCTCCTCGATCTCTGACCAAGTCCTTTCTCTTCGTCATCCTTTTTCAATGCTCCAAGCCAACTCTTAGAACTACACTCAGGAGAACTTGGCTCCACCACCATCCTTTGGGTGGAGCTCGTGCAACTGGAGCTGAACTTTCTCGTTATGACTTGACTGTGTTATGATCATTTCTCATAGTTACTCTTCTTATGCCGTGCTACAAACTTCCCCTTCACCTAGCTCCTTTGCCTTCTTGCCTGAGAAACCCTACCTTGCCTTTGGGTTCATGGAATCAGGAAGAGGAGACTTGGAAGTGTAAGACTCTGCAGTTTTCTCTCTCCTGTGGCCAAGCCTGAGAAACTGGTTTTGCAGGAAGCTTGTTGCAGTGAGAAGCGGGCTGTACAGAAAGGGTGCTTGGCAAGGAGAAAGTCTCGTGAGTGTAGGACTGTATGCCCTGGCACCGATTTGGGGCAAGGCCCACCTCCTCTGTCCGCAGGTGGAGCAGATTCCAGGGAGGTGAGGTCAGCATCCAGGCAAAGCTTCCGGCACCAGATTTCCAGGGCGATGACGGCCCTGAGGCACAACTAGGGCTGGCCCCTGCCCCTTGATTACTTTCAATGCCCTTTGCAAATAACAGCCTACCACAGAGGGGCACAGGAGAAGTCTCCACACTGTCTCAAGTTCTTATGTCTAAAGTACGGCTTCTTAATCTTGGCACTGTTGACATTTGGAGCTGGTAATTCTTTGTTGTAGGGGTTGTCCTGTATATGGTAGGGTGTTTGCAGCATCCCTGGCCACCACCCCTTAGATGCCAGTAGCGCCCCCTCCCAAGTTATGGCAACCAAAAGTGTGTCCAATGTTGTCAAATAAACCCTCGGAGCAAGATCACCCCGGTTGAGAAGACCTGGATGGTGCCCGGCTACCAGCAATGACTGCCCTGACAGGGAACACAACAGACAGTCCCGGATGGAGCAGGAGAAAGGTGGGGTGCAGAACTCAAATTCTAGTAAGACCAGACTTAATGGTCTGAGACTGGAGGAACCCAGGAAAGCACGGCCCCTGGATTCTCTATTAGCTCAGAACTAAAACAATTTCCGAGGCCAACGCTTCAGACAGGGATTGGACTGGACTGGGGGACATAAAATGATACTCATGAGGAGTGTGCCTCTTAGCTCAAATAGATGCAAGAGACTAAATGGGCAGCTTCTGTCCAGAGGTGAGATCGGAAGGCAGAGACTGTTAGGACCTGGTTGAACAGACATGGGGAATCAGGGCGGAAAGGAGGAGTGTGCCGCCACAGTATGAGGAGAGCATAATAACGTATGCATAAATTTTTGTATGGGAAAAAATTTAAAAAAGATTACCCTGGTTGAGAACTAGAGAGGGTCTACTCTGCCACTTTCTGTGTCTTAGGGAAGAGGTGGGGCAGGGGCAGCAACTGAGAGAGGATCTCTAATCTCAGGTGGGTGCCCAGAGAGAGAGAGAACAGAGTGAGGGAAGTGTTGGAGCAAGCAAGTAGGTCTTGAAACACAGAGCCCAGAAGGTCCCGTGCCACTTCATCTCCAAAACTTGTTTGTGCAGCGAATTATTAAATTTGCTACGTGCAGAAATCTGCCCATTTGCAGGTTCCAGCCAATTTCTGAGACCTTCTGAGGGCTACCCACATCTATCATGCTTACTCGCTCTGGCACAAACGCAACAGGATTTTGAAAATATTTTGAAAAAAAAGTAAAGTGCTTACTCTTTGAAAGCCCTCAAAGCAAGTTCTCACAGCAAGAACTCACCACTGGCATGGTAAAGAAATATTATTATTGCTGTCCATGATGTTGTTACTGCATAAACAACATCAAGGGGAACTGAAAATAAAAGAAAAAATCCACTCAAACGCCAAAGAAGTCAACTCGCTGCCGTTGAGTTGATTCTGACTCATAGCAACTCTACAGGACAGAGTAGAACTGCCGGATAGAGTTTGCAAGGAGGAGCTGGTGGATTCGAACTGCCAACCTTTTTGGTTAGCAGCAGAGCTCTTAACCACTGAGCCACCAGGGCTCCACTCATACGCCATCACCCCCAAATCAAGTGGCTTTCATTTTGTTTTTATTTTCCTTTCTAGTCCTTACCCATACAAATACCTATTTTTCTCATATGTATAATTCTTGAACAGATGCAAATTCTCGACACCACTTTCTAATGAAGTGAGCATTCACACAATACGCATACGTGAGGGTGGTGCAAACAGTTAACACGCTCAGCTGCTAACCGACAGTTTGGAGTCCACCCAGAGGCACCTCAGGAGAAAGGCCTAGCAATCTACTTCCAAAAAAATTCCGGCCATTGAAAACCTTATGGAACACAGTTCTACTCTGACACACATGGGGTCGCCATGAGCCAGAACTGACTCAACAGCAGCTGTTTATACAAGGGGAGCTTTTTTGGTATATAATGAGAATATGAAAGAAAATGTGAACACATGTACATACATTTGCGACAATTAATTCAGCTCTGCCATCATATTTAGTAGAGGGCATCTAGGAAAATGGTTTCAGTCTTGATTACGTGGATTTGCCCACATCACACTACTTAATGATGGGACTTTAAACAGGAAGTGACCTTAGGAATTATCCAGACTTCTCGATTTACAGATAAGTATGGCCCAGCCAGGTCGGTTGTTCTGCCAAGATAACAAGAGGCAATGACAGGGCTGGGAAGAAAACCCCGCCTCCTGATCCCCTGACCAACCGGAGCTGATGGCTGTTTACCGCACCACCACCCTTCCTGTACAGCCATAAAGCGTACACAGGGAGGGACAGTCAGATCAGACGGTGGTATAAAAGAAGCGCATACACAGCTGACCTTCATGTAAAGTGTTACTTCAGTTTTCCACACTGTGAGGGTCTGTGAGGGTTAGGATTCTGGGTCTGTGACATTTGGTTGAAATAGTCCCTGATGAAAATTATAAAATACAGGTTTAATCTGGCTTCTACCCTTTATGAGTGCTGAAGCCCCAGACATATCACAAGGCTTCTCCGAGCCTTGGTCAGTAGTAACTCCCACCAAGTATGTATCAAGAACCTGCAAAATGGTCCCTTCTCTGAAGCAATACTCCCCCACTTCAGGAATTTTATCAGTTTTTAAAATCTAGTATATAAAAATAGCATTATGTACAGAGATACAGAGCAACCACTTGCTACCAAATTGATTCCAACTCACAAAACCCCATACGTGTCAGCAGAATTGTGCTCCGTAGGGTGTTCAATGGCTGGTTTTTCAGGCCTTTCTCTGAGGCATCTTTGGATGAACTTGAACCTCCAACTTTCTGGTTAGCAACCGATAGCGTTAACCACTTGTACCACCTTTTGTCTGTAACGATCATTTGTTGAGCCTACTGTGTGTGAGCACTGCCATGGTAAGTGATTTCTGTAACTCTCTAATCTTCGTAACAAATTGGAGAGATGGGTATTATTGTGTTAATTTTACAAATGAAATAAAGGAGAAAACTGAAGGCCAGAGGAGAGAAACGCCTAGTCCAAAATCACACAGAGGGTCAGTGGTAGGAGCAGAAGTCAAATTCACATCTGCCCGTCTCACACCCCTTCTTTCCTCAATCCCGTGTTAATTTCTGTAATTGCAAATATTTGGGAACAACCTCAATAGCCAATAATAGGGTTTGATTTTAAAATTTGCAGAATTTATCGAACAGACAAATAATAAAAATATGACTTATTACAATCTGTGGCACACTGTAAAAGCAGTTAATAGAGAAAAATTTATTGCATTAAGTACCTATATGAATAAAACTGAGGAAAAATGGAAATAAATGAACTAAATTCCCTCTCTAAAAAGCTCATGAATAAAAGCAAGAAAATAAAACAAAGCAGAAATAAAAACACAAGAAATATAAAAGCAAAAATAAACAAGTTGGAAAACAAAAACATAATGAATAAATTCTTAAAATTTAGTTCTTTGAAAAGATAAACAAAAGTTAAACCCATAGGACAGATATACAAAATTGAAATAACCATAGAACAGAGAAAATAAAAAACTCCTTTACACAACCCCTTGCAAATAAATTTTAAAACCCAGGTTAAAACACATAATGTTCAAGAATAACAGTTTATTAAAACTAAACTTAGTAGGAAGCAAAAACAGATCAATGCGACTGAAGAAACAGAGAAAGTGAAGAGTTCTTTTCAAACATACAACAGGTCTGTATTTCACAGGGGAATCCCACCAAACCTTTAAAGATCAGATAATCCCAACACTACTTAAAACACTCCAGAGCATACACGGCCTCCAGACTTTATGGAGCCATGGAGGCTGGAGGAACCCCCAAAACTATTGCCCTAAGAAAATCTTTAAACCTTAAATCAAAAATATCCCCAGAAGTCTTCTTTAAACCAAAGAATATTTTAGCTTAATTAGTAAAGACTCTCTGCCTTGAGCACTGTGCTCTGTTAAAGATCTATCTATACGGGATCAAATTGACAACACCAACTCTAAAGGTTAGATAGGAAGCTTAGGGGACAATGATTTTATGTTAATGCGGGAGGAACAACTCAGAAAAGGAGGGTGAGAACGGCTGCACAACTTGAAGAATGTCATCAATGTCACTGAATTGCACGTGTAAAAATTGTTGGTTTATGTTCTGCTGTACATATTTTCAACAAAAATAATTTTTATTATATATATACATATATATACACATAAATATATACATATATATATATATTCCAGGGCATAGAAGAGGAAGGAAAACTTCCAAGTCCATTCTATGAAACAAGTATCAGATGGATCCCAATACATAATTCAGACTGCACCATGAAAGAAAACAATAGACCAGTTTCACTTACGAAGACCAATGCAAACCAAACTAGCTGCCGTTGAGTCAATTCCAAACCACAGCGACCCTACAGGACAGAGCAGAACTGCCCCATAGGGTTTCCAAGGAGCACCTGGTGGATACGAACTGTTGACCTTCTTGGTCAGCAGTCAAGCTCTTAACCACTGCGCCACCAGGGCTCCATCAATGCAAAGTCAGAAGCAAAAAGAACCACATGGTTGGATTTTGATGCCCAGTGTGTCTCACCCCACCTGTTAACCACGCTCACTAAGTGAAAACACATTATTTTTTTTAACTGTATAAAATACACAAAGTGTATAAATCATAAGCTTACAGTTGATAAAATCTCACAAACTGAACATACCCATGTCCTAGCACTCACATCAAGAAGTGGAACATTGTCAGAAACCTCAGAAGCCCTCTCATGCCCCCTTTCACTCCTATCCCCTCCCAATGGTACCTACTATCTCGATCAAACAAACAACTAAGCCTACTGCCGTCGAGTCAATTCTAACTCACAGCTATCCTGACCGTAGATAAATTTTTGAACTTTATATAAACGGACTCACACAGTATATATAACAGTTATACTTTTGTGTATAGACTCTTTTGTTTGGCATTGTTTGTAAGATTTATTCATAATATTGTATGTAGTTAGTTTGTTCATTCCTGACGTATACAGTTCTCATATATACAACTGTGTGAATATACCATAATTTCTTTGTCCATTCTGCTATTGATGGGAGAATTGGATGGCTTCCAGTTTGGGGCTACTTCAATAGTGCTGTGATGAATATTCTTGTACATGTCTTTTGTTAGACATGTGTATGCATTTATCTTGGACATCTACCTAAGTCTGTAATTGCTGGGTCATGGAGTATGCGTGTTAGTGTTTCACAGGTACTACCAATTTTTCAAAGTGGATGCACTGATTTATACTTTCAACAACAGTGTATGAACATTCTGACTGATCCTTGGTATATTTTTGCCTTATTCAATTCTAGCCAATCCGGTATGTAACAGTATCACATTAGGGTTTTAATTTGCATTTTCCTGATGTCTAATATGACAGAGCATCTTTTAATATGCTTATTGGTCCTTCTTGAAATCATACTTAAATCTGTCAGGCCATTTGAACTGTATGTATCATTTTGCATCAGTAAACAGGCTCACTTGTTAATACTGGCTATGGATACCTTCCATAACACTTATAAAACTCCCACCCACACAAGTCCAGTCTCAGAGGGATGTATGATTAAAGAGTCCATCAATAAAAAATTAATTTCAAAATAACTTGAGTTCTTTTTTCCATAATTATGAGGCACCATGAAAAGAAATACGTTAGCTACAGTAATATCTCTTTAAATCTTTTTTTCTCTCTTATCCAGGCCTCACAAATGTTGCTGTCCTAGCATCTTTCTTCCAAAAAGTCTGAAAAAGAGTTATAAAATAATGTTCAGTAAGAAAGTCCTTTCTAATTACTACTCAAAAGCCAAAGTTAAGGTAAGAAAATACTGATAAATGTAATCTCAAAAAATAAATAAGTAGAAACAAAAACAAAAGCTTCTGCATCCTACTTAACATCATACTGGAAGTTCTAGCCAGTTCATTAAGGTAAGACGAAGAAATAAAGAGCACAGACATTGAAAAAGCATCCAAATTGTTCTTCTGTACAGACAAAATGACTGTCTACATAGAAAATCCCAAGAAATCAACAAAAAATCTCCTTGAAATAATAAGTGAATTTGGTATGGTTCCAGGATACAAAATCAACACACAAAAATCTATCGTATTTCCATATACTAAGAAATCAACTGAGATTAAAATACATACACAACATTTACACTAGCTCCCCCAAAATGGGATGATTAGGTATAAATCTAACAAAACATGTAAAGGATCTGTGTGCTGGAAACTATTATATCCTAATGGAAGCAATTACAGAAGAGCTAAATTAATGGAGAGACATACCATGTTCATAGATTGGGATACTCAACATAGAAAGATGTCAATTCTCCCCAAACTGATCTATAGATTTAACTCAATTCCAATAGAAATCCCAGCAGGATTTTTTATAGATATAGACAAGCTGACTCTAAAATTTATATGGACAGACAAAAGAATTAGAATAATCGAAACTATTTTTGAAGAACTAGTACAGAGAGGAATCACAGTAATTAATTTTATGACTTACTGTAAAGTGCCAGTAATCAAAACAGTGTGGTATTGGCAAAGGATAGACACAATGATCCATGGAACAGAATAGAAAGTTCAGTAATAGACCTAAAAGAAATATGGCCAACTGAGTTTTCAGAAAGACACAAAGGCAATTCAATGGAGAATGGGTAATCTTTTCAATAAATGGTGTTGGAACAATTAGATATCCATATGTATAAAAACGAACCTCAACCTAAATTTCATCCCTTATATATACAAAAATTAACTCAAAACGGATCATAGATCTAAATGTAAAACTATAAATTCTTCAGAAGAAAACATGGGAGAAAATCTTCATGACCCTAGGGTAAGCAAAGAGTTCTCAGGCAGGATGCCAAAAGCATGATCATAAAGAAAAAAATTGGTTAATTAGATTTTATTGGAATTATAATCTTCTCATATTCAAAGGATACCATTAAGAGAATGAAAAGACAAACTGGGGCAAAATATTTTCAAATCATGTATCCAACAAATGACCTGTATTCTGAATACATAAAGAACTCTCAAAACAGGTAGATGAGGCTGTGGCTTGTGTAGGTTCTTAGCCCTGTAGACTAGTCTCTTCGCTGAGACTTTCTCTTTCGCTTCTGATGGGTAGAGACCAATAGTTGTATCTTAGATGGCTGCTTGCGAGCTTTTAAGACCCTAGATGCTACTCACCTCTCTAGGATGCAGAACATAGACTTTGTAATGCCAATTGACTGAGTTATACTGTGAGACTAAAGTCCTAAGCCTTCAAACCCAGAAAATTATTCTCATAAGGTGTTTAGTTATGTCATAGAGCATCTGTAACTGTGTCCTCTATGAATATGTGTGCATATGTATATCTCTACATACACCTACATACAGATTCTTCTAACCATGCACATGTAAGTACTCACTTGTACCTACCCATACACATATATGCCTATACACCTACATACATGACCATACACTTGTTTTCTTGGTTATTGCTGGTGTTGTTGCCAAATTACAGTCAACCCTCAGTATCCGCAGGGGATTGGTTACAGGACCCCACCTCCTGCAGATAACAAAATTTGCACATGCTCAAGTCCCTTATATAAAATGGCATAGTATTTGCATATAACCTACACACATCCTCCTGTATACTGTAAATCATCTCTTAAAAAAAAAACCCATTGCCATCAAGTCGATTCTGACTCATAGCGACCCTATAGGACAGAGCAGAACTGCCCCACAGAGTTTCCAAGGACAGCCTGGTGGATTTGAACCGCTGACCTTTTGGTTAGCAGCCGTAGCTCTTAACCACTATGCCACCAGGGTTTCCAAATCATCTCTAGATGGCTTATAATACCTAACACAATGTAAACGCTATGTAAACAGTTGTTGCAACACTATTGAAGACTTACTCTGGAAGGCAGCCTTTTTCTTCCATGAGTTTCTTGAGCTTGTCTGGGAATGTTGATGCTGCCTGGGTCTCGGCGATGCCGAGGTGCCTGTGACCTTGACGTTCTGGAGTCTGGGGTACTTTCCAGAGCTGGCCAGTCACCTGTCACTAGCCTGAAACTCCTTCCTCTTGCTCTCCTCAGCCCCTCACACTTAGCCTTGGAGGGACTGCTTTGACCACTCAATTGCTTTTCAGGAGCCATTTTTCACAGAAACAAAGGATGCACACAACACAAGTAGTGAACGAAGGAGACCGAGGCGAACTATGCTCAGACAGGACGTGCTGGCGAGAGACAGAGGGCTGTGAAATGGCGGGAGGCTACAGCAGGGGACGCTTCACAACACTTCATTCATGTGGGCTCAGCAGAGAGCTCAGGCATGGCAAATTCAAGTTGGGCTTTTTGGAACTTTGTTCTTTTTTTTAGTTTATGCTACAAATATTTATCTTACCAGATACCGTGCTGTGCTGTGAGGGGCAGTGTAGTTCTGTGGTTATGGTCAGGGGTTCTAGAATCAGACTGGCTGGGGTTTGAATCCTGGCTCCACAGTTTACTGGCATTGTGAAATGGGCGGATTATCTTATTTCTTCAAGCCTCAGTTTTATAATTTGCAAAATGGGGGTAGCGTTTTTCAACACGTAAGACGCCTTTGACAAAAAGTAGACATTATTTATTTACTTCTGAAAAAGAAAAAAAAAAAATGCTGTCAATCGAACTGTGGTATGTGGCCTTAAACAAGGGCCCGGTACAGTGCATGAATGGGCCACACCAGCCTCTCACTGCTTTGAAATTTCTTCCATCTGTACCAGAGACCTAGCGATTTCTCCTGCCTCCTACTGCATCACTGAGTGTGGGATGAGCAGTCCTTCTGTGCGCACCTCAGTGATCAAAGACGACACAGCTTCAACTACCTGTGGGCGAATCTTCCTGTCTTGGGTCCATAGAGGTCTTGCTTGTTGTTTTGCAAGAATATGGAAGTGCATTCGTTTCTCCAACAACAAATTTCCAGCTCAATTTCTATGTTTTTCTGCACTTGTTCTAAGTTTTCATCGCAATGCTGAATCACAGTGTCATCTTTTCGAAGACTTATAAAATGGCAATTTATTTCAACATGCGCAGTTTTAAAATTGCATATTAAAAAAAAATCCCATTGCTGTCGAGTTGATTCCAACTCATAGCAACCCCACAGGGCAAAGCAGAACTGCCCCATAGGGTTTCTAGGGAGGAGCTGGTGGATTCGAACTGCAGACCTTTTGGTTAGTGGCCGAGCTCTTAACCACTGGGTCACCGGAGCTCTAAAATTGCATATAACTCAGTTGAAATGACAATATCTACAGCATGGACCAAGTTTGTGTAGACACAGGCAGTAACAATTACTTACCAGTGCTGCCATCAGTTTTAAGATGCATCAAGGATTCTGAAGTATCAGGGAAAAAATATATATTTTAGAATTAATGAAATCAGTGGTGCCTCCCTCTTAAAGCTGTTGTGATGATTAAATGAAATAATGTCTAGCATGTAGTAAGCACTCATTAAATGTTAGAAATTATTATCTTTTTATAAATAAGGTTATGATACAATCCCAATCCTCCAGAAGGGCACAGATCCTGGGGTTTAGGTCTGCAATGGCTTCCAAAAGAAGTCGAACGTATCATTATTCAGTGAGCTGAACCCTAGGTCAGTCTCTTCTTCTGAAGGGATTTCTATGTATTTTCTCTGTCTCCTATTACCTAGCCATTTAGGAAGAATTTACTGAAATCTTAGATGCGGGCGCCACGCAAAGGGGGCGTGGTCAGCATTCCACAAAATCAAGTCCAGCGATGTACAGGAGTGTCCGACAAAAATGTCTGGAGCAAAAAAGCATTGCTAATATGTGTTTAAGGCAGAAGACAATCAGGGAGTGAAAAGAGCCGGGAAAACAAAGGAGCAGTTTGGGAAGAAATTGGAAAAGGACAGAGCCTTAAAGACTAGGAAAAAAGAAAAGCAAAAGACTAGGAATGAAAAAAAACCCACTGCCATCGAGTCGATTTTGACTCACAGCAACCCTACAGGACACAGCAGAACCGCCCCATAGGGTTTCCAAGCAGCGGCTGGTGGATTCAAACTGCTGACCTTTTGGTTAGTAGCTCAGGGCTTAACCACTGCGCCACTAGGGCTCCAGACTAGGGATAAGAGCTAATTTCTAGTTCTGTGCTTCTCCAGGAGTCCCTGGGTAGTGCAAACAGTTAACGTGCTCGGCTGCTAACCAAGAGGTTAGAGATTCGAGTCCACCCAGAGGCACCTCGGAAGAAAGGCCTGGGGATCTACCTCTGAAAAATCAGTCACTGAAAACTCTATGAAGCACGGTTCTACTCGGACACATATGGTGCTGCCATGAGTTGGAGCTGACTCCATGGCAACTGGGGCCGGGTGCTTCTCCAAGTAAACATTTCACCTAAATTTTCCTTCTAATCTCTTTCTTTTGAGCATCATAAGGGATCTTTGAGGTCTTTTAGGACAGTTTCAGTATTTCATTAAGGAGGAAGCTGAGGTCTGGGAGATGAAGTGACTTGTCTGGAAATCTGGCTTCTGAAAGCCGAAGGCTGAGTCACCCTTTCTTTCTGATTTTCTGTATTTCTCCATTAGTGTATAATGTGTTATCTTTACAATGGAAACACCTAATTTATTGATATAAAAGTCTATTAAGCAATATTATTTTTTATCACAGCCAAGCAGGAACCTGATAACTAACATACGAAGTCTCTTGCTTTCAGGAAAGAATCTTAAAAAAATAAACAAACCAAACTCTGTATCAGCAATAAAAATATCTTGTTAGGCAGGCTATAGGAAAAGAATCAAAAAATCCAAATAAGGGGTATGCGCTTGGTTTTCTTCTATAAATAGACTTTTGGGTAAATGGACAAAGGGCATCAACTTTCTGTTAAAACAACATTTAAAAGTTGTTAATTATAGTAACATGATTTTTCTCGGACAAGACACACACAAGTATATCATAAATATTTCTATATATATACTACTTACATACATTAACTAAATATATATGCTTTTTATTTTATATAAATAAATATAATATATATTTAGCCTTTAAAGATCTCTAAATAAATATAGAAACATAAAACCAAACCCACTGCTGTCGGGTCGATTCTGACTCATAGCATCCCCAGACGGTTTCCTAGGCTGTAAATCTTTACAGGAGCAGACTGCCACATCTCTCTCCCGAGGAGCTGCTGGTGGGTTCAAAGCAGCGACCTCTCGGTCAGCAGCCGAGTGCTTTAACCACTGTGCCACCAGGGCTTCTATAAAAACATACGCATGGCCAAAAATAGCAGCGATGAATGACTACTTAAAAGATTAGAAATTCTGCTGGAAGCCACTTTCTAAAAGCAGAGCATCTGATAAATTTTAAACATGCTTTGCTGATAATTTCATTTCCCAGATGCTAACCAAGTGGAAATAAATAATTGATGTACATAGGGAATTGGGAACTCGGAAGGTAGTGGCTGTGCCAGCTGAGAGGGAATGCTGACTGCCTGAGTCAAGGTCACCGGGTTCACAAGTGAGAGAAACTGCTGGTTCAAGGTTAAGTCAAAATGGGGAAGCTAGCTGAAGGTTCAGTAATAGGTCACAGAAGCCACAGCTGGAAAAGTTTCAGGCCTTAAAGGGATTCGAACCAGGAACTAGAAATCTCTCAGGCCCAGGGCTCCTCGCTTCAGTTTCCCAGGGCTGCTGGTTTCCCACCTGTCTTGGGTCAGGTTCTTCCAGCCCCCAAGGATTCAGGTGGACGTGATTTATTAAGGAGGCATGCCCAGGTGAAACTAGTCGGGGAAGGTCTGGAGTATAAACTACAGCTCCAAGTTTGTTCTGCCTCAAGCAGAGAAGCAGGACTTTTGTCCTTCCACCAATCAGTTGACAATTAGGGACCATGAAGGGGGTATGCTGAGGGAGGTAGGTGAAGGTGAATATAAAACTTCCAGGGGCTTCTACATCGCTGAGTCCTGGTGGCGCAGTGATTAACAGCTCGGCTGCCAACCAAAGGGTCAGCAGTTCGAATCTACCAGCCACTCCTTGGGAACCCTATAAGGCAGTTCTACCCTGTCCTGAACGGTCGCTATGCGTCAGAATCGACTCGACGGCAATGGGTTTGTTTGGTTTTTCTAGATCTCCGTATGGGTGGGGTGGCTCCGGCACCCAAGGGCAGTCCTCGGAAAGTCGGAGTGAGGCACTGACAACAAGGCTTGCAGAAGCTGGGCGCCGAACATGCACTGAGGTGCTCAAAGAGAGTCCAAGCAGATCGTGGTGGGGCAACAACACCGTCTGCTACAGCACCTGGGCTTCTTTCTCTGTGCCTGCTTTGTTCTTCCTTCTCTCTGAAAACCAGCATTCTCTGCCGTCTGCATGCATCTGGACCAGACACGGCTGCTCCAGGCCCTGCTTCCTACCACTTCCCATGGAAGTTCCTAATAAAGACGGACTGGATAGAGACTTTGAGTCCCAGTTCTATATTCCTAGGAGAGAGAAACTACTGGTTTGGTTTGAGCCAGATATCTCCACCCCAGTCAACCGACTGTGGCCACGGAGCCAAGGATAGTGCATAGGTCAACCACTGGGTGCAGGGTCTTGGGGTGTGGGTGTGTGTGGTGTGTGTGTGTAGTTTATGTTGAGGCAGCGGGGTAGACAGAGCAACAAGTTCTCAGCTAGGGTCAAGATGGACCTGGCAGATTTTGAGTTATATCTCCCGTTCTGGGCTTAGTCAACATTTTTCAGAGGAAAGAAACGGATCTCATGCCAAGGCTAGAGCCTCTAAAAGCTTAGTTGGCTCAAGAGGCATGAGAACTTAACGAAATCAAAATTCTGAATAAGCAATCACAAATGACGCTCTTTTCTGAGGAAGAAATGAGAATGTATCTAAAGAAAGCAGGGTCACACATGGGTGACATCAACAGATTACAAACCACTGTGAACACAAGACAGAAGGATGTATATACAGTCAAGGAAATGAAACTAAAAAAATACCAGGAAGCCTAAAAAACAAAGTATTCAAGCTCTTACAAAAACAGATATATTTTATCTAATAAAACACATAGGGGCACAGTTATGGAGACTGCCTAGACATATCCAAATACCTCGAAGGATTGGTTTACTAGGCTAAAGGCTTAGGACCACGGTCTCGTGGGACAATTCGGTCAACTGGCATAACATAGTTAATAATGTTCTACATCCTAGTTTGGTGAGTAACATCTAGGGTCTTAAAAGCTTGCAGGTGGCCATCTAAGATACAACTGTTGCTATCTACTCGTCTGGAACAAAAGAGAATGAAAGAATCCAAAGACACAAAGAAGAAACTAGTCCACAGGACTAACAGCCCACATGAAACACAACCTCATCTAGCCCGAGATCAGAAGAACTAGATGGTGCCTGGCTATCACTACTGACCGTTCTGACCAGGGACACAATACAAGGTCTCAGAATGGGAGGAAAATGTAGAACAAAACTTAAATTCCTAAAAAAGGTCAGACTTACTGGACTGATAAAGACTAGAGGAACCTCTGAGACTATCGCCCTAAGATACCCTTTGAATTTGGAACTGAAGCCACTCCCAGAGGTCCCCGTTCACCCAAATAATAGATTGCCCTATAGAATAAACAGAATCACCTGTGAGTAATATGCTCCCTTAAACAATCAACTTTATGAGACCAAACGGTCAACCTTTACCCTAAAGCAAAGAGGAGAAGGTAAGGAGGGGCGGGGAAGGTAGATTAACAGAAACAGAACAGAACAGAAATAATGAGAATGCTGACACACTGTGAAAAACGTAACCAATGTCATGGAACAATTTATATAAAAATTGTTAAATGGGTACCTAATTTGCTGTGTAAACTTTCACCTAAAACACAATAAAATAGTATGTTAAAAAAGATATTTCAACTAAGAAAAATAATGAAGAGGTAACTCACAGCTTGGGACTGGGGTATAATGATAAATGCTTAGTGTGAGAAAGCAGGCCTTTTCAAGACATACTGTTAACTGGTGAAAGTAAGTTAGAAACAGCAGAGCCAGTGGGATATGGTAGTTACATAATTACGCTTAGATTTACCCATGGAAAAAAGAGATCTGGACATGGCAATCATGGGTAATTCTTTCTTCTCTTGGCCCATCTTTCCCCTTCCCCCCACCTTTTTTTTTTTAAACAATGAACTTCCATTGCTTACATAATGAGAATAAAGTTAAGCAATAAAAGAAAAAGCAGAACTATTTAATTTCAATTCAGTTTCTTTTTTTTTCAATCAGAAATTTTCCAGCTGGAATGGAGAGAACAGATATCCCCAAGACGGAAGGAAGTTCTACACAGAGGAGGACATACTGAGAGAACATGTAGATATTTTAAGGGAGTTTAAGGCTCTAGGCCCAGGCAGATTATACCTGAGGGTCCTGCAAAAACTTTAAAATTATGTTCCTGTAATCATTGCTAGTAAACTAGATACATTTGGGGACATCTCAAAAGGCGAAAGCCGGATCAGTGAATGGAAGCTAAAGAGGCAAAAGTTGCCCCGGATTCAAGCTGTTCACAAAACACATGAACTGGCATGGCAGGCAGCTGTTTCCTGTGCCTGGCTGGGTTCAGGCAGGGGCCAAAAAGCCTCCCCGTGAAGATGCTGTAAAGGGTGTTCCTCATGGGTGGGAGGATGGACCAGATCAGTGATTCTCAAAGACAGATGTGTGGTCCCTCAGAGGACCATGAAGGTTCCCTGGTGGACCTAAAACTGATGTAAAAATGCAAGTCCTTTCTTGATTCTTGTGCAGGATTAATACTCAATTCATAGGTGTTCAGGCTCACAAACAACTGAGGGTTACTTACAACCTACATGACAGGATCACTTACTATGGCATCTTCCTACAGTTGCCCCTTCCCCGCTCCACCAAGGTAACCAGAACCTTTGTGCTTCCCCCACTAACATGTGCCTCAGAGGAAGCTGAGGGTTAGTCTGCCAAAAATGAAATTACTCGAAAGATGCTTTTTCTCCTGGCCTTTATTTTCCTAAAACTGGAACTCATTAAAGAGATGATGCTCTCTTCCTTTGAGGACACCAAGGAAAGAGAGGAGAATCCTTGAAGGAAATTAAGGCAGCAGGAGGGATTTCTTTTAGACTTAAAAACAGAGGGAAAAGGCAAGGTGGGATGAAGGAAACCGTCTTTGGGCTTTGCTCTCTGCTGCACCCTGCAGAAGTGGTAAGGTTTTGGAGGGGCTGACTGTGGTGAGTAGTCCCTGGGTGATGCAAACAGTTAACATGATTGACTGCTTGGTGAACGTGCTTTCAGTTGAAAGGCTAGAGGTTCAAGGCCACCCAGAGGTGCCTTGGAAGAAAGGCCTGGTGATCTACTTCTGAAACACCAGCCATTGAAAACCCTATGGAGCACAGTTCTACTCTGACACACATGGGGTTGCCACGAGTCAGAGTCAACTCGATGGCAACTCTTGTTTTGCCTGTAATGAGCCTGAACACAGAGTACCCCAGTCTCTAGGAAGCAGAGACTTAAAGGGACCACAGTGGATTTAGAAACTGAAGATAATAAAGAGACTTCAAAGGACAGGACAATGGTCCTCTCTATTCTAGGAACCACATAAACCTTAGACTTCTGTTTCAAGCCTGGGAAGAAAGGAGACCTCAAAAGGCTCAAATTTAATTTTCCTCCAGCCTAGCAGGTTGAAGGGTTGGAAGATTTAGTTAATATAAAGAAACAAAGAAATGGATTTTTTTTTTGGCACACAAATTTGTAAACTAAGATTCATACCTGTTACATTCACTAAGTACATTATAGTTACTGCAACTAGGGTTAGAAGTTACTAGAATTGACAGAGAGGACTCTAAGCAGGGCTTTGAACCAGTTCATTCCGGTTAGAACCCCTGCTGAGAAATCTGTATTTCTAACAAGTTCCCAGCTGATGCTAATGATTCCACCCCAGATATTCTGAATCAGAATCTACATTTTAACAAAATCCCCAGGTGATTTGTAAGTAAGTCAGATTACTATGAAGAAGTCTGGTGGCCTTGCAGATCTTGGCTAATTGGCTATACTTGTGCGTATTTGGATACTGACGCGTACCAAAGTTTGGGGAAAAGATGCTATTTATCAGAACATTAAGAGTACTGTCTTGAATGGGGCACGGTCTCCAATTGTTGTTATTCCTCCTTTATTTTATTCACTGCTGTTAGTTTAGCATCATTTTCAATTTAGTTTGCCATGGGTTGTTTGGTTAATCTTCCCATTACTATCAGTATTTATTGTGATGATCAAATTGTTCCAGATTTGACCCCTGAGAACTCCTTCAAGTTGGTCCCTATGTTCTTTTGATATCTCCCCCTCAGTCTTTGAGCCACAAGATGTTTGGGCTCATTTTGTAGTTTCCCTGCCCCAGCCCTACGTCAGCCATTTCTCTAACAAGACCTCATTCCTTTTAGAGAGTGGTATTTAGAAACCAAGATCTGGGCTCTAGGTGTACTCATTACTCCTGGTGTATCATTGCTTCTAGGCCCTCTCAGAAGATAAAGCTAGGAAATGCGTTTGTGTCTGTATGCATATACACATATATCTATGTCTCTTTCTCCATTTATCCATATGAAATCATGAGTTCCAAACCCACATCACAGGGTACATTATACTCTTCCCTCTGTCCGTATTTGTAACTCGTTTTTCCAACAGTGAGAAACCCAGCTCTCATCATCCTAAACATGTTCTAACGTTTGCTCAAGACTTGAGTACAAAGAAGTCATTTCAGAGTTACAAACAGTTAAGGACTAAATGTGTGTCAACTTGGCTAGGCCATGATTCCCAGTATTGTGTGACTGTCCTCCATTTTGTGATCTGGTGTATTTATTCTATGTGTTGTAAATCCTAACCTCTATGATATTAATGAGGCAGAATTAGAGGCAGTTATGTTAATGAGGTAGGATGCAATTGGCAGGATTAGGTTGTATCTTGAGTCAATCTCTTTCGTGATATAAAAGAGAGAGGAGAGCACAGAGGAGAGGGACTTCATTACCACCAAGCAAGAAGAGCCAGAAGCAGAGCACATCCTTTTGACCAGGGGTCCCTGTGCTGAGGAGCTCCTAGACCAGGGGAAGATTGATGACAAGGACCTTCCCCTGGAGTTGGCGCCCTGAATTTGGACTTCTAGCCTCCTAAACTGTGACAGAATAAATTTCTGTTTGTTAAAGCCATCCACTTGTGGTACTTCAGTTATAGCAGCACTAGAAAACTAAGACACTGACCTATACCACAGTGAGAAGTAATTGTACTAACTAGAGTTAAATATATATATACACATATATATACATATATTTTAAGGTTTAGAAGTTTATTAGAAAAATATGAGAGGCAAAGACACTTCAGGTAACAGAAAGTAAATGCTTAAAATGTCCCTTCAGGTCAAGTGGGGGCCTGGCCTTGACCGCCTCAAAGGGAGGAGAAACTGGCAGGTTGGCAACATTCTCTGGCGGCCGCCTTGCCAGGGCATGAGTGTTTTACCCAGGACTGTCCCCTATACGTCACCTAAGGTTTGGAGGAGACAAAGGCTACATATTGAAACAACGCACAAGCACGAATTGCTATAAGCAAAGTCTCAGAGAGAGAGAGAGGAGTATGGAGGACCATGACAAAGAGTCCCTTGCTTTTGGTGCTGGGGGCCTCAAATACATTGACAAATAGTTGTATAAAATGTCACTGAAAAGGTAAAATGTCTAATGTTTTGTTCAAGAGTTCCCTAGGACTTTTCCCATTTGCCACTTCATACCCCAAAGACACAAGGCAGAGCCCAAGGGCCACACTTTTGAAGAAAAGAATGAGCCCTGTTGGTCTGTGAGGAGTGTGGAAGGAGCCAAGATTGCTGGGCCTTTTGCAGGTGGGCCTGTGTCCATACCACAGCTTCCAGCAGCATGGTTCCAGGGCCCATAAAAACCCATTGCCATCTAGTCGATTTGGACTCACAGCAACCCTGGGGTTTCCAAGGAGTGGCTGGTGGATTCAAACTGCTGACCTTTTTGGTTAGCAGCAGAGCTCTTAACCACTACACCGTCAGGGCTCCGGCTCCAGGGCATGACTTACCTTTTGTCCCCTGGGCTTCAGTGTGCTATAGTCTCCAGTCCAGGGCTGTCAACTTCTCCTTCAGCCTTGTGAGTCTTGAAGAAAACACATATCAAACAAGTTGAGACAGTTCGCGATTTTCTTGAATCTGCTGGTAATGACCTCAAGATATTTCCCGTTCCCTAAGTTCTCCCGCCACGACGGCCACTGGAAGAGCCACCTCTGCGCAGGCGCCGCGACCCTACACGCAACCCTACAGGCCGCCAACACGCAGCCACGCCTTGCCACGTACAATCTCCGCAATCATTGGTTCGTTATCAAATATGTCTTTGTAGTAGTTCTTTATTTATTTATTTTTTTGGTAAAATTTACGCACAGTAAAATGTAAACATCTTAAGTGCGCAATTTAGTAAGTTTTGATAAATGCATAAATCCGTGTAACCTACACCCTTATCAAAATATGGGCCACTTTTATTATCCCAAAAAGTTTTCTCATGCTCCTTTGCAGTTTACCCCCGCACCTCAACCAATGTTGTGTTTTTTTTCTCATAGATTAGTTTGTTGTTGTTACAGAAAGAAACATTGCCCAATCCCATGCCATCTTAATGATCGTTAGTATGTTTGAGCCCATTGTTGGAAACTATTGTGTAGTGCCTTCCAACCTAGGGGGTCTCATCTTCCAGCACTATATATCAGACAATATTCCATTGTGATCCATAGGGTTTTCACTGGCTAAGATTTGGATGTAGATTGTCAGGCCCTTCTTCCTAGTCTTAGTCCGGAGACTCCATTGAAACCTGTCCACCATGGATGACCTCACTGGTATTTGGCATACTAGTGGTATAGCTTTCAGCATCATAGCAACATACAAGCCCCCACAGTACGACAAACTGGCACACGGTTGGTGGGTAGGTTAATTTAGCCAGTTCTACAATTTCCTATGAAGAGGATTATATAGTATGTATTCTTTTATTTCCAACTTCTCTTGTTTAGCATGATGTGTCTGTAAGAGTCATCCATGTTGTTGCATGTACCAGCGTTCCATTCTTTTTTGTTGCCTAGTAGTATTTTATTGGAACCCTGGTGGCACAGTGGTTAAGAGCTTGGCTGCTGACCAAAAGGTGGGCAGTTCGAATCCATCAGCCGCACCTTGGAAACCCTATGGAGCAGTTCTACTTTGTCCTATAGAGTCTCTATGAGTCGGAATTGACTTAAAGGCAAAGGGTTTGGTTTTTGGTTTATGCCACAGTTGGTTTATCCATTCTCCTGTTGATGGGCTTTTGGATTGTTTCCAGTTTTTGGATATTATAAATAAAGTTGTTATGATAAGCTTACAGAAAAGAGAGAGAGAGAGAGAAATAGTAGTTGTATTGGGAATTTTTTTCTGCCCCACCTCATCCTCTTAACCTACCCTTTTTTCCCTAGCTACTGCTTCAGCAACCTGCTTTGTGCAGGTGTGATCTGACATTATCTTGCCTCAGCTGCACACATATCTTGGGCTTCTCCAGTGCTGCACTCAATGCATGCAAGTGTGAAGCCAGTGGGAAAATGTTCCCCCATCTATCCTTTAGGCAGACAATTCTGAGATATCTTCCACACAGCTCCTCAGAAGGTCTCAGCAGGATTGAATTTCAGCTGTCTATAGTGGTGACTGACTTATAATGCACTTTATACTGGCTCTTCCTCTTCCTGCCCCCATTTACTTTGCCCGGTGCCTGGCACCTGTTCCCTTGGATCACGGAATCACAAACATAATTAAACTGCCCACACGCAAGCCCTTGACCCAGGCTGTGCTCTGGGGAGGAATCCAAAGTAAGACAACAGCTTCAGCATACTGTTTGGAGGCATAAAGGCAAATAGCAGAAATAAAAGCTGAAAGTGTTCAGGGATAACTGTGTTACAATGTTCTCCCCTAACTCTGAGACCAGAAATTTTCTCTCTCTTTCTTTTCTAACCTATAAGATGCATTTCAACTTTAGAAACGTTAAAATGTAAAAGATTAGACGTCTTCACTTATGTTCACTGCAGCACTATTCACAATAGCAAAAAGGTGGCAAAAAACCTAAGTACATCAACAGATAAATATGGATAAACCAAGTGTGGTACCCTACATGCAATGGAAGGCTACTCAGCCATAAAGAGGAACGAAGTCCTGGTACCTGCTACGACATGGATAAATCTCGAAAAGCATTATGCTGAGGGAAATAAGTCAATCACAAAAGGACAAATATTGAGTGCTCTCATGTATATGAAATGGCAAGAATAGGTAAATGTTTACAAACTAATGGTTATGAGTGGTTATGGTGGGGGTGGGGAGGAGAAGCCATTCTTGGAGAAGTACTGATATTTTGTTTACGGTGATGGGAAAGATGGCGTCAACTGATGGTAATGGTTACACAACTAACAGTGAATGTAACCAATATCACTAAGCTGTATCCAGAAAAAGAGGAAATCGGTAAATGTTGTATTATATATAATTTTACAATAACATAACCAAGAAAAAAAAAAGGAAGCAGTTGCTGCTGCTACTAAGGTACAACAAACACCTCATGTGATTAGCTTTCTTGGTTTGAAGGTTTAGAGTCATAGTTTCACGGAACAGTCCAGTCAATTGGCCTAATACTGTTTTTAGAGTTTCTGTTCTACCTCCTAGTTCATTGAGTACTGCCTGGGGTCTTAAAAGCCTGCAGGCTGCCATCCAAGACACAACAATTGGGCTCTGTCCACCTGGAGCAGCAGAGGAAGAAGGAGACCCAGGAAGTGGAGGAGAACCTGGACTGTAGGGCTGATTGCTTCCCTGAACTGCTGCCTCCTTTGCTATGAGGCCAGAAGAACGGGATGGTGCCCGGCTACCATTAGGGAATGTTTTGATCAATGATCCAATGGATGGATTCTGATCAAAAGGGCAAAACATTCCAAATTCTTATGGAATCCAGACTTACTGAATCTATTGTCCTGAGTTAATCTTTAAACCTTGAACCTAAACTATACCCTGAAGTTATCTTTAAACCGAACAACAGTTGAGCTCAATTAGTAAAGAATGTTTGTCTTAAGCACTGTGCTCTTTTAAAGAATTATCTATATGAGATCAAATTGACAAGAGTAACTCTAAAGCATAGATAAGAAGTTTAGAGGGCAGTGAGTTTAAATGGTGGTGAAATAATTTGGGAAGAGATAGCAAGAATGGTTATACAACATGAAGACTGTAACGCACGGCATTGAATTGTACGTGTAGAGATTGTCGGATAGGGGTATGTATGGCTGTGTATGTTTTCACCAAAAACAAAATAAAATGTATATTTTAAAAAGATTACACATCTTCTGTTCAAGTAGATGTGGTCATCTGGTCATTTCATTTAATGTGTATCTGCCTCACTGTTGTAATTTTCACAAGGGCAGAGATAGGGTCTGACTTAAACATTTATGAAAACATGGTAGACGTTCAGTAAATATTTGTGAATAAGAGAATGATGGACAGCCAGGAAAAGGGACGCTAAGAAAGTTCCCATTTTTGAAGCAAGTTTGGAAGAAGAGGAACTCTAAGAGATAGTTAATAGAAGACATGGAGAAGAAAGGAAATAAGACTGAATCCCCAGGGGATTCTGAATGAATAAATAAAGAAGACATATGAAGAGTAAGACCAAGACCAAAAAGTAGCAAGAGACCAATGGAGGAGGGCTTTCCCTGTAGGCCTTCGTTTGCTGGAAGGTGAACGGGGAGAGCCTAATGTCCTCAGCAGAGTGTAATGCTTTTGCTACTTTTTCTCTCCTCATATTCAGAGAAAAATAGACTCAAAAAAGATTATTTTAATAACCATGCTTCCTAAATTAGCTTATAGCAACTTTTCTATAAATCCTTCCAGTGTTGCTTCTATAATCCATGGAAGAAATTCTATTTCTCGATTCCCAGTGATACCATTTCCTAGATAATATGTTTGGGATTTCACAGATTAAGATGATTACTGTGGATTAATAGAACAATAATGCCGTTGTTATTAGGTGCCGTCCAGTTGGTTCTGACTTATAGTGACCCTATATATAACAGAATGAAACACTTCCCCGTCCTGTGCCATCCTCACAATCATTGCTGTGTTTGAGCCCATTGCTGCAGCTGCTGTGTCGATCCATCCCATTGAGGGTCTTCCCCTTTTTCACTGACCCTCTACTTTACCAAGCATGATGTCCTTCTCCAGGGACTGCTCCCACCTGATAACATGTCCTAAGTACGTAAACAAAGCACAAAGAGCAATTATCAGATCAAGAATTTCGTGATAATTAAGAACAGGGTCACCTGCAAACAGAAAAAAAAAAAAAAAACATGTCCAAAGAGTGGCCCCAGTAACTGTGTCTTGGCCGCTTCCTGAAGAGTCCTGTTTGCGTCCCAAATTAGGACCCTGAAAACGCTGTAAATGTTTTGTGTGGGGAACCAAAGCTTGCATACACGAAGATCAGTTTAGGGAAAGGAACGAGTGTTTCTTCCCTCTCCTCTTAAAGGAAATCAGAGCTGGGCTTTGTGTTAGAGAAGTGTAGAAAAATGGTCTGCAGTCCTCATTCTGTGCACAGGCCATGGTGAGGACTTCCACTTGTCAATTAGGTACTTTGAGAATGAAAAAAAAGTATTTGGGAGTATTACATGCTTAACAGGTAAAGACTGAGTTGGTTTTGTGGTTTTAAGTGGAATTTCTACCTTCCTTGCCCTTACAGAATACCACAGACAGTAGGCATCAGGCCTGCGGACTTTGGTAACAGACAACCAGGGGCCAACTGCATTCGCTGGTTCAGGGATCTCACCCCATGGATGACCGTGCTGTGTAAGATGGGGCTGTGAGGGTGGCCACCTAATCAGAGAATGAGCAGTTCTCGTGCTGGAGAAGCCATGTGTCCCGTACAGAGATTTAGGAAAACACAAACATGAGTTGAGCCAAAAAGCAGGGAGGGGAGGGGAACTGTGTTCTGCTTTGAGAGTGACTGGTTATACAAAAGATGCCCCCAAAATGCCAGTCAAGGCGGTACTAGATCAGCTCTCCAAGACTGAGAGTGGTTAGGTATGACACCAAAAGGGTGGTCTCTAAAAGAAAATATTTATAAGTTGGATTTCACCAAAATTTAAAACTTCTGCTTTTTGAGATACTGTTAATAAAAAAGACCAGCCATAGACTGGGGGAAAATATTTGCAAAGCATATATCTGATATCTGACTTGTATCCAGAAGATGGAAAGAACACTCAAAGCATGATAATGAAAAAATAGCCTGATTTAAAAATAGGCAGAAGATTTGAATAGACATCTCACCAAAGAAGATATATGAATGGCAAACAAGCACATGAAAAGATGCTCGACATTTTTAGTCATCAGGGAAATGCAGAATAAAACCACAATGAGATACCACTATACACCTATTATTATTGTTGTTAGCTGCTGTCATGTGAGCCCCTGTTGTGGATTGAATTGTGTCCTCCAAAAGCATGTGTTATACCCATGTTCATTGCAGTGTTGTTCACAATAGCAAAAAGATGGAAACAATCTAGGTGCCCATCAACAGATGAATGGATAAACAAATTATGGTACATACACACAATGGAATATTATGCAATGATAAAGACCAATTATGAATCCATGAAACATCTCACAACATGGATGAAGCTGGGGGGGCGTTATGCCGAGTAAGATTAGTCAGTCGCAAAAGGACAAATATTGCATGAGACCACTATTGTAAGAACTCAAGAGAAGGTTTAAACACAGAAGAAAGCATTCGTTGATGGTTACAAGGGGAAGGGAAGGGAATTCACTAACTAGATGGTAGACAAGAATCATCTTAGGTGAAGGGAAGGACAACACACATTAAAGGGGAAGTCAGCACAACTAGACCAAAGCAAAAGCTAAGAAGTTTCCTGAATACAAACAAACACTTTGAAGGATGGAGTAGCTGGGGCTGCGGCCTGGGGACCATAGTTTAGGGGGACATCTAGGTCAATTGGCATGACACTACTTATAAAGATAATGCTCTACATTCTACCGTGGTGAGTAGTGTCTGGGGTCTTAAAAGCATATGAGCGGCCATCTAAGATACTCCACTGATCTCATCCCTTCGGGAACAAGGGAGAACGAAGAGAACAGGATACAAGGAAAAGATTAGTCCGAAGGACTAATGGTCCACAGCTACCAAGGCCTCCACGGGACTGAGCCCAGTACAGCTGGATGGTGCCCGGCTACCACCAATGACTCCTCTGACCAGGATCACAACAGAGGGTTCTGCGCAGAGCTGGAGTAGGATGTAGAGCATAATTTTAACTCCCAAAAAAAAAAAAAAAAAAAAGAAGACCAGATATACTGGCCTAAAGAATACTAGAGAAACCTCGAGAGTGTGGCCCCCAGACACCCTTTCAGCTCAGAGGTGAAGTTACCTTCGAGGTTCGATGTTAAGCCTGGGAATGGACACCCCAGTAAAACTAAATGGGACTAACGATGTACAGGAGTCCGGTGACAAGGGCCAGAAGGCAGAGAGAGAGTAGGAAACTGATGATAAGGAACACAAATTGAATAAGGACACTGTCGATGTATTGTGAGATTGTTGACCACTGCTATAGGGCAACATTTGTAGTAACTATTAAATGGGAGGCTGTTTTGTCCTGTAAGCCTTCATCTTGGGCGAGAATGGCAGCACAATTGGAAGAGCATAGTCAATATCACTTAAATGTGTAAGTAAAAAGTTTTGAAATGGTGTTTAAATAAAATAAAAATAAATAAATAAATAAGTAAACAAATGAGACTAAAGAGGTACAGTAGTCCAGGGACAAGGTCCAGAAGACAGAAGGGGACAAGGAAGCCCCCTAGTGATAGGGAACACAAGGTGGAGTAAGGATATTCTTGATGTGCTGTGAGATTGTTAACCATTGTCACAGGGCAACATGTGTAGTAACTGTTAAATGAAAAACTATTTTGTTCTGTAAGCCTTCATCTTAAGTGAGAATAACAGCACAGTTGGAAGAGCGTAGTCAATGTCACTGAACTGTGAATGTAGAAATTTTTGAAACGGTGTATCTTTGGCCATCTGTAATTTTCATCAAAAAAAAAGGTTGAGAATTTAGAGGCTTTATACGTTGTGGGGTTGTTAACCAATGTCATAGAACAACATGTGTACTACTATTTCATGAGAAACTATTTGCTCTGTAAGCTTTCGCCTGAAGTACAATAAAATATATAAAAAAAAAAAAAAAAAAAAAAAGCTAGTGAGTAGCAATCTAAGATGCATCAATCGGTCCCAACCCACTTGGAGCAAAGGAGAATGTAGAACACCAAAGATACAAGGAAAATATTAGCCCAAGAGACAAAAGATACACATAAACCAGAGACTCCATCAGCCTGAGACTAGAAGAACTAGATGGTGCCCGGCTACCACCAATGACCGCTCTGACAGGGAACACAACAGAGAGTCCTGGATGGAGCGGGAGAAAAGTGTGGAACTCAAATCCACATAAAAAGACCAGACTTAATGGTCTTACAGAAACTGGAGGAACCCCCAGAACTATGGCCCCCAGACGCTCTGTTAACCCAGAAGCCAGCTCTTCCCAGACAAAGATTAGACTGGACTATAAAACAAAAAATAATACTTGTGAGGAGTGTGCTTCTTAGTTCAATCAGATACACGAGACCAAATGGGCAGCTCTTGTCCAGAGGCAGGATGAGAAGGCAGGAAGGAACAGGAACTGGTTGAATGGACACAAGAAACCCGGGGTGGAAAGGGGGAGTGTGCTGTCACATTATAGGGATTGCAACTAATGTCACATAACAATATATGTATAAATTTTTGTATAAGAAATTAACTTGACCTGTAAACTTTCACCTAAAGCACAATTAAAAAAAAAAATTCTCTGTTAAAAAAAAAAATGTGTTGTAAATCTTAACCTCTTTGCCTGTGACTATAATCCCATTTGGGAATGGGTTGTCTTTGTTATGTTAATGAGGCTGGATTAGATAGAGGAGTCTGGGTGGTGCAAACAGTTAACGGGCTCTGTTGCTAACCAAAAGTTTGGAGGTTCAAGTCCCCCTCACCCCAGGTTCCTCGGGAGAAAGGCCTGGCAATCTACTTTCATAAAATTAGCCATTGAAAACCCTATGGCGCACAGTTCTATTCTAACACGCACGGGGTCACCATGAGTTGGAATTGATGAGATGGCAACTGGTAAGATAGCTAGATAAATAAATCAACATAAATGTAAGTGGGTGAATGTGAATCTATATACAAACCCAAACCCATATTGCTGTTGAGTAAATTCCAATTCATAGCAGCCCTACAGTACAGAGAAGTACTGCCCCGTAGGGTTTCCAAGGCTGTAATCTTTATGGAAGCAGACTGCCACGTCTTTCTTCCACAGAGCAGCTGGTGGGTTCGAACTGCAGACCTTTCAGTTAGCAGCTGAGTGCTTTAACCACTGTGCTACCAGGGCTCATATATATGTGTGTGTGAGTGTGTGTGTGTGTGTGTGTGTGTGTGTGTATTTCCTTATGTATCTCCTAACTCTGTCACCAAAAGGTCCTGGAATCAGTGATATCAATAACAATGAGCAACCTAGTGCCCAGATTCTCATTTCTGAATACCAGCCTCCACTACAGCAAAAAGAGCTCTTTAGAGAAAGGGCAGTTTCTAGAGCTGGGGTGGGGCAAATACAAAATGAATCTAGAACATCTTGTTGTACCAGAAAGTGAGGAAGTACTCAAAGAACATCAATAGAAACTCCACTAGCCATATATGGTTCAATCTTGAGATCAAAATTCATAATGATAGTAAAGGATTATAACCGACTGAATAAACTAGAAACCCATTGGTACATACTGTTATAAACAAATAAACTGAAAGTTTAATGAGGAACTGGATATTTCTAGAGAAAGTTGAAGGCTGCTAGAGGGATAATTCCAGATGAACATGTTGAAAGGATATTAACAATTTTTTGAAGGTTGAGGAGATGAATTAGTGATAGCACATAGAATATCAGGCAAAAAACAGCAATGATATTAAAAAAAAGTAGTCAGCTACTAACTAGAGAGTAAACAAGAAGTTGTAAAAGAAATAAAAATGACCTTGAACCAAAAATATCTCCCTAAAACCAAATAACAGTTTAGCTTAACTAGTAAAAAAGGTCTGCCTTGAGCACTGTGTTCTTTTAAGAACTATCTATATGGGATCAAATTGCCAACAGCAACTTGAAAGATAGGATGGGAGCCTAAGAGGGCAGTGAGTTTACGTTAATGAAGGAGGAACAACTCAGAAAAGGAGGGTGAGAATGGCTGTAGAACTCGAAGAATGTCATCAATGTCACTAAATGATATGTGTAGAAACTGTTGAATTGGTGTATGTTTTGCTATGTATATGCTCAACAACAACAAAATAAATAAGGTTAAAGGAAAAATGAAATAAGAATATACTATATGGCTTTGTGAATAATATTTATGTCATCATAACACTGTAAATATTCATTATTTATTACCAACTATTTACTAAACACCTACTATGCACCAGACACCAGGGATATAGCAGTGAACAAAACTATGCCCAGTCCCCCATGTAGATCAAATTTTAGTGGACAGAAAAGTAGTGAGACAAGTAAAAAATAAACACAGAGTATATGAGATGGAGATGAGCTCTAAAAGAGAAAGTTAGAGCAGGGTAGGAAGGCTGGGGGTGCTGGGAATGGGAGAGGTGGTTTGCCATTGTGGATGCGGTGGCCATGGAAGGCCTCACTGAGAAGGTAACATTTGATCAAGATGGAAAAGAGGGGGAGAGAACAAAACCCGTGGCTATCAAGGGAGGGTGTAGGGTAGGGTCGGCTTTCAGAAGGGGAGGCAGCAGCATGCCTAGGGCCTTAAGTGTCTGAGGAACCTCAAGGAGGCCAGCAGGCTACAGTAGAGTGAGTCGGAGAAGAAACTGGTTAAAGAGGTCGGACAGGTGATGGGAGGCCAGATCACACGGGGCCTTGCAGGCTTTGTGGAGGCTTTGGCTCATTCTCCTAGTGTGATGGGAAGTCACGGAGACGGGGTGGAGAAGTGACATGACCTGACCTTTATTTTAACAGGCTCACCCTGTTGAGAATAGACTAAAGGGGACCATGGACAAGCAGAACAACTATCTGGGAGGATCATAGGATCTCTATGAGTCGGAACTGACTTGATGGCAACCGGCTTGGCTTGGCTTGGGCTACAGTAACTCAGGAGAGAGATGATGACGTCTTGGACCAAGATGGTTTCATGGAGGTGGTGAGAAGTTGTCAGATGCTGGGTATATCGTGAAGCGAGAGGCAAACGGATTTGCTGACATATCAGTTACAGTATGAGAGAGAGAAGAAGGAAGTCAAAGATGTCTCTGGCTCGAGCGACTAGAAAAATGGCATTGCAGCTGACTCAGATGGGAAAGGCGATGAGAGCAGCCGGTTTTGGAGGGGGATCAAGAGGCTGGTTCTGGACAAATGAAGTTTGAGATGCCTGTCGGATATTAAAGTGTAGATGTTTAGTAAGCACTTGGATATGGCCCAGAGTTCAGAAAGAACTCTGTTGAAGATATAAATTTGAAAGTCATCAGCATTGAATATTGATCTTACCAAAAATTACAATCTAACTGTCATCAGAGAATGGTAGAAGGCAAAAGTATGTGTGCATGAGGGCAGGTAGTGTAAGAAGCTAAATCTCCATCACACGTAGCAGGAAGTCAGTGATCGATACCTAATTCGGAAAAAAATCCGAAAATAGCTACATATGCATCTTAAGAAATGAGCATCCTTGTTCTGCTAAATATCTTTTAGAACTTTTTCCTCATCTTATTTGGGAGTAAGCATTTTTTTTTTTTTAAATTATTTTCAACAGCTTTAATGAGATATAATTCATATACCATACAATTCATCCATTTAAAGTATATAATTCTTCATCTTATTTGGGAGTAGGTACTTTTTTAAATTTATTTTCAACAGCTTTAATGAGATGTCATTCACATACCATAAATTCATCCATTTAAAGTAAATAACATTTAATATATATATGTGGAACCATCGCTACAATCAATTCTAGAACATTTTCATCACACCAAATAGAAACTCTGCACCCCTTAGCTGTCACCTCTAAATTCCCCCAACATCTCCCTCCCCAGCCCTAGGTAACTTCTAATCTACTTTCTGTGTATTCTGAATGTTTCCCATAAGTGAAATCACACAATATGTGGTTCTTTGTGACCGGCTTCTTTCACTTTGTTTTCCTGGGGGTTTTTGATCCTGCCTTTGCTGTCGCTCTCCATGGCAAGAAGATCCTTCCCTAAAACACCACTAACGATTACCATGCGGAGCTTTACAGGAGCCAGGGCCATCCTGGAGGAGCCCTTCTCCAGCCCCCCTGAGGTACTGTGTCTTGCCCTCCAGCACCTGGAGCAGGGTTGCCTAATGATGTCAGCCAGCATTCCACGCACGATTAAAGTTTATCAGCAGTATTCCCTACCCAATCCCCCCACCGCAAATCATAAGGTACACGAAGTTTTGGGGGGATAATCAGTGTTGCATTTTATAGTTTGGATTGGATTGTGTAGCTTTATAAAATGTTTATATTCCCAGATTCCTGTTTTACATTTGAATAAGTGCAAGAGATATTTTTAAAATGGAATTTTACAGACTCAACATTAATGCCTTTGTTGGGTTACCCACGACAACAAAAAATTTTCCCATGTTGGCATTTGACACAGGGATTGAAGCAAAATACTGAACTTACTTTTAAAATATTTGGGTATATCAGATGCTGTTCTTTCAAAGAAGTGCATGTGCAGAGTACTGTATTCCTTGTTTTTTTTTTTAAAAAAAAAAAAACTGGAGTTTTATTTTCCATGCTTACAACATCCAGATTTTAATCTCATCGTTCAAAGGGGTTTCTCTCAAGCACTCAAAGCACAATGACAGAGTAGAACTGCCCATAGGGTTTTCTAGTCTATAATCTTTCTAGGAGCAGATCATCAGGTCTTTTCTCCTGCAGAGCCACTGGGTGAGTTCGAACTGCCAAGCTTTAGGTTAGCAGCAGAGCACTTAACCACTGTGCCACCAGGGCTGTTTTATACATAACCAAATCCGTTGCCGTCAAGTTGATTCCGACTCATACTGACCCTATAGGACAGAGTAGAACTGCCCCATAGGGTTTCCAAGAAACGCCTGGTGGATTTGAACTGTCGACCTTTCAGTTTACAGCCCAGTTCTTAACCACTGAGCCACCAAGGCTCTCCTTTATATATACTTACCACAATTAAAAAAGAGAGACAGATACAATAGCAATGAAAGTTAGACAAAGGACAACAGCATCTTGACTCATTAGCATATAAAAGGAAAACTCTGTAGAACACACTTTATGCTAAGGAAAATGGAATGCTATTAAGGGCTTTAGTATGAGTGATATGATTTGGTTTGCTCTGTGGAGAATGGATTGGACGGGAGAAGAATAGAAGCGGGGAGACCAGATGGAGAAATTATCGTGGTTTAGAGAGGTGCTTCTCAAACTTCCATGTTCATGTGAATCAGCTGAGGATCTTACTAAAATACAGACTCTGATTCAGTAAATCTGGGTGGGGCATGAGAGTCTGCATTTCTAACAAAGTTCCAGATGAATGTGATGCTTCTGGTCATGGACCACAGTTGAGTAGCAAGGGTTTAGGGTGGGATAGTAACAGCACAGATAGAGGAAATGGATGCATTTCAGAGTTCTTCAGAGAATAGAATCACAGGACTAACTGATTAACCAGGAGTAGGAGATGCAAGGGCCAAGGATGAGGTCCCAAGTCTTGAGCGAGTTGGTTGGTGGAGGTCTGATTACTTGATGTCCAGAACAGGGGAGAAGCAAGTTTGTGGGGAAAGATTTTGACCTTGGGAAACATCCAAATGGAGATGACAGGTAGATGGTTGGATTTAAATACTTTGAACACAAGAGAGAGGGATAAAGATGTAAATTTTGGGGTTATCAGGGTAATTAATGGAACGAAGGGAGTGAACAGGAGAGGATGAGGGACATAAGGCCCCTGAGCCTTAAGGACTTGCAGTACAGTATTTAGAAGTTGAGTAAGATAGATTCAGCCCACTGGGGAGACTAAGAAGAAGAAACCTATAAGGTAATAGGAGTACTCATCTGCACATATAGGTCTGTTGGTGGATATTTCTACATACGTAACTATAGGTGATGCTTATACAGCAATATGGATGATAGAGCACACAAAGGCCACAGTCAGGGCAACTTCTTAGACATAACCAAACACCTCACGGGACGAATCCTAGGCTCAAAGGTGAAGGAACATAGACTTGGGGGACATCTACATCAATTGGCACAACATAGTTCACAAAGACAAAGTTCTGCATCCTACTTTGGCGAGTAGCATCTGGGGTCTTAAAAGCTGGCAAGCGGCCATGCAGGATACAACTATCAGTCTCCTACCATCTGGAGCATAAGTGAG
This sequence comes from Dugong dugon, assembly GCA_030035585.1. NCBI lineage: Eukaryota > Metazoa > Chordata > Mammalia > Sirenia > Dugongidae > Dugong > Dugong dugon. The sequence continues at coordinate 6,190,107 of CM057477.1, forward strand.
TTAAGAAAACCAAAGACCCAAAGGAGCAATTAGTCCAAAGGATTAATAGACCACATGAACCACAGCCTACATGACCCTGAGAGCTCGATGGTACCCAGATACCACTACCAACTGCTCTGGCTATGATCACAACAGAGGGTCCCGGACAAAGCGGGAGAAAAATTGCAGAATTAAAAATCAAATTCACGAAAAAGACCAGACTTACTGACCTGATAGAGACTAAAGGAACCCCCAAGACTATGGCCCTAAAACACCCTTCTGAACTGGAACCGAAGCCATTACTGGAGACCACCCATCAGCCAAACCATAGACAGGCCCATAAAATAAACAACACCCGAGAGGAACGTGTTCCTTAGAACAATCTATTATACCAGATCAAAAGGGCAACCTTTGCCCAATAGCAAAGATGAGAAGGCAGGAAGGGGTAGCAATTCAGGATGAAAGGAAATGGGGAAACTAGGATGGAAATGGGGGGAGGGCAGGCATATTGTGGGGAATGGAACCAATGTCATGGAACACTTTGTTACAAACTATTGAATGGGAAACTAATTTGCTATGTAAGCTTTCACCTAGTACACAATTAAAAAAGTAAAAACTAAAAGGTAATATGAACCCAGGAGACTGTTGTGACACAGCTGTCAACAGAAGAGACTGTTTCAAAAAGGCAGCAGTCAACCACGTCAGATGCTAAAATAAAGAGAAAAAAGACTTAAAAATTGCCCATGAGCTTTATCAGCTCTGGTCATTGGTGAGGTTAGCATGGTTTCTGTGGAGTAATGGAGGTGTAAACCAGATGCAAAGATCTAAGAGGAGAGGATAAGGTAAGCAAATGGACAGACTTCCAAGGAGTTTGTCTATGGAGAGAAAGAGATAGTTGGGGTGGTTGCTGGAGGGGTATGTGAGGTTGAGGAAAGGTTGTTTTTATTTGTGTGTTTGTTTTAAGATAGAAGAGACATGAGCATGTATTATGGACCAAATTGTGTCCCCCAAAAAGTTATGTTGAAGTCTTAACCCCTGTACATGTAACTATGACCCTCTTTGGAAATAACTTTTCTTTTGTTGTGTTAATGAGGTCATACTGGAGTAGGAACAGCCTACTGAGTGGCATCTTCTGAAGAGAGCGGAATAGACAAAGATGCACACAGGGGAGATACCATGTGAAGAGCAAGGCAGGTGAATCTACTAGCCCAGGAATACCAAGGATGGACAGCAGCCACTAGAAGCTGAAAGGGACAAAAGACCTTCCCCTAGAGCTCATGCTCTGAATTTGGACTTCCAGCCTCCTTAACTGTGAGAAAATAAATTTCTGTTCCTTCAAGCCACTTGCTTATGGCATTTTTTGTTACAGCAGCACGCGGTAACTAAGATAGCCTGTTTAAATGCTGATGGGAAAGACTGAGTTGGGAGAGACAGAAGATCTAGAAGTAAATAGGGAACCAGACATGGTATAAGGTCACTGTAAAGAAAAGAGGGGTGAAGGAAGTGACCTTAGATGGGAGGAATCCCCTATTGTAACAGGAAGAGAAGATGGAACCAATGCCAGCAGGTCTGTAGATGTGGTAGTGAGACACTGAGAGAACGCTCATTTGATGGCTTCTGTTCTCAGCAAAGCAGGAGAGACGAGGTCACCCGTTAAGTGATAAGGCAAAGTGGGAGTTGTGGGGTTTGTGGAGAGTAGAAAGAATGACCACCTAGAGTGGCAGAGGTGGCCTACAGGGCAGTATTGAGGGCCCACCTGAGACTGGTGACCCTAAGTCGAGAGCCATTCTGCCTTGCATCAAGACTGACTCCAGGAGCTCAGTTTCCCAGGTACAGGAGGGAGCGGTGGATTTTGTCTACCTGGGGTTAGAATTTGTCAGGTGAATGTACAAAAAGTAGAAACAAAGGGAGTTCAATCTATGAAAAGAATGTTCTCTGGGCCACAGGACCTGGCACATAGTAGGTTCACAAGATATTGTGTTTACTGTTGTAGAAGAGAGATAGCCCCCAGCCTCCCCTCAGCCCTCCACTGCTCTTGCCCTCCCATCATGACCTACGTGTACAACTCTATCCCTCTGCCACAAGACGCTTGTACAGAATGTGAAGGTGCTTTTGGAGGTAGAAGTGTTGTTTGTTTTACGTAGCCAATCATTTTTCAGTTACTGCATGTGTCCCCACTTCATTATTATCTACGTGAGAAGGCAAAGTCTCAGAAATTAGCTTCTTTGTTCAGATGTTCCGTTTACGAGTAGAGTCTTGCTATGTGCAGCTAATTCTGGGGTTCAACAGTTGGTTCCACTTAAGAAAAATAATCATCGGATGAGACACAGTAAGCAATTTATTGTAATCATAGTAATTTTTTTAGATTCCTTATTGAGAAAATTACATTTTTCTAAATATAGCTGCACTTCAGGTCTTTTTTTTTCCCAAGCGACTTAATACTGTAGCTAGTCTGTACGGATTACATCTGGTCTCCTTTCTGAAAGCTTAAAGTTTCTACAGAAGTAGATTTCAACATAAAGGTCACATCAGGAATGAGTATGACAAAATCAGAAACATGTTTTAGCATAAGGAATTAGGAAGTTGGGTAAACAACTTCGCCTCTCTAAGATTGAATTTCTTCATCTGTAAAGTGAGGAAATTACATGACATGACTTCCAATATTGAAAGCAGGGGCAGATTAATGAGTGAGCACAGTATGTACCAGCTTACTGTAAGCAAGGCATACACGGGCTTAATTGTTCTTATTTACTGATCTATAGTGCACAATTTCACCTGGTTTTCACCACATCTTTTTTTTTTTTTTTAATTGTGCTTTAGGTGAAAGTTTACATTGCAAATAAGCTTCTCATTCAAAAATTTATACACAAATTGTTTTGTGACATTGGTTGCGATCCTTGCAATGTGGCAGCACTCTCCACTTTTCCATCCTGGATTCCCCGTGTCCATTCATCCAGTTTTCCTGTCCCTTTTTGCCTTCTCGTCTTTGCTTTTGAGCAGGTGTTGCCCTTTTGGTCTCATATACTTGGTTGAAATAAGAAACTCATTCCTCACGTGTTATTGCTCATTTTATAGGCCTGTCCAATCTTTGGCCAAAAGGTGGACTTCAGGAGTGGCTTCAGTTCTGAGTTAGCAGGGTATCCGGGGGCCATAGTCTTGGGGGTTCTTCCAGTCTCTGTCAGACCAGTAAGTCTGGTCTTTTTTTTTTTCGTGAATTTGAATTTTGTTCTACGTTTTTCTCCTGCTGTGTCCAGGACCCTCTATAGTGATCCCTGTCAGAGCAGTCAGTGGTGGTAGCTGGGCACCATCTGGTTCTTCTGGGCTCAGGGTGGTCGAGGCTGTGGTTTCTGTGGTCCATTAGTCCTTTGGACTAATAGTTCCCTTGCATCTTTGGTTTTGTTTCATTCTCCTTTGCTCCAGTCACCACCACATCAAAGTTGTGGTGAAAACCAGGTGAAACTGTGCACTACGGATTAGTAAGTAAGCACAGTTAAGCCCGTGCGTACCTTGCTTATTGGGTAATCCATCCCTGAATTGAACGTCTATAATTGTGCTGTCCAAAGTGTAGCCACTAGCCAAATGTGGCTACTGAAATTTAAATTAAATAAAATTTAAAATTCATTTCCTCAGTCATGCTAGCCACATTTCAAGTGTTCAACATCTACATGTGACTAGAGGACATCCTATTGTATGGTACATATATGGAGCATTTCTATCATCACAGAAAGTACTGAACAGCTCTGGTCTATAATCTTATTCTCAATACAGTTTGCAGCAGTGGAAAGATGCTCTGATGCTTCCAGAAGTCATTTCTACGATAAATTTCCATTTAATTCCACTGGACAATGTCTCTAGAATAAGCCTGCATCTCCTGGCCTGATGGACTAGAGATAAAGTGAAGCAAGTTGGACCTATTGCAATACAACGATAGCCAGAAGTTAATGGAGAGACGATGTCTTCTAGACCCCTCCCTCCATCGCTTCCTCCCTTTCTCCCTTCCTTTCCCATGCGTTTATGGAGTGCCAAGTCCCGAGTCAGTTCAGAGACCATTGAACCTGCCTATGTGATGAGGCAGAAAAAGAAAAAGAGTATGATAATACAGTATATTTGATAGGAACTATGTTACAGGGACCCTTGGGATGCTGTGGAAATCTTCAGTGGGGGTAGCTAACTCTATTTGAAGAGGCAAGGGAGAGGTTCCCAGAAAGGGTGATACCTAAGGTCAGCAGTAAAGGATGTATATGAATTAAAATGGTTTCCAAGAGTGAATACTATGGTTTGCCATTAATTGGGACCCTATAAAAATGTAACAATTGCCAAAAAAAAAAAAAAAAAAGATGAAGAAGAAGAAGCAATTTAAGGAAACTTAATAACAAATAAACCTGTTGCCATCGAGTTGATTCTGACTCAGAGTGACCCTATAGGACAGAGCAGAACTGTCCCATAGTTTCCAAGGAGCAGCTGGTGGATTCCAACTGCCGACTTTTTGGTTAGCAGCCAAGCTCTTAACCACTGCGCCACCAAGGCTCCTAGTAACAAATAGTTTTTTAAAATCAATAGGGCTACCAAATGCTCTGTGGTATGCATAATTTGCAATGGAACTGCTGAAATGTGAGACTAGTAACTCTTCATCCACTCTGCCTAATCCCATCGTTTTAGTTGCTTCCAACTTTGTACTAACGGAACAGTGAGTTGATTCTGATGATATAGTCCTGTACTGTCCAAAACTGCATTGCTCTAGACTACCCCATCTCAATAAAGGCTCCATCTCCAATCTACTAGTTCTTCAGGCCAAAAACTTTAGTCATCCTTGGCATCTCTCTTTTTCTTATGCTTCACGTCTAATCTCCATAAAACCTATTGTCTTTGCCTTCAAAATATATCCTGAATTGTATCCATTTCACCAGTTCCTGTACTACCTTCATGGTCCAAACCATCACGTTCTGCCTAGGGAAGAGCAAGAAACTTCTAAGTGGTCTTCTTCCCATAGTTGCCTATCTAACCATCAGTTCTCCACCCAGAAGCTAGAGGAATGCATGTAAAATTTAAATCTGATTATATCATCCTCCTGTGTCAAACACTCCGATAGCTTCCCACCTCACAAACATAAAGCCCAAAGTTCTTATTATGGACCACAAGTCTGTGTGATCTGCTCCAAGCGACCTCATCTCTTACCCTTCTCTCTTTCTCGCTCATACTGGATCCTGCTTTACAGAGCATATAATTCCTCATAGACACTCTTCTCTGACTCCCTTCTCATCGTGGAGGTCCATTGGTAATCTTCCCCATAAATCTGAATCCTCTGCGTAGGAGGTTGCCTCCTGATATTTCTCACCGGTTATATATACATTTGGAACCCTGCCTTTATCCCTAAGTACAATTCTATATCATGGACTTACCTACAATGTATAGTCCAGGATAACTCCTTGGTCACTTCTGTCAGCTCTACATATCCATGTAGTGTGGATGTAGGTTTTTTTCCTCCTTCAAATACTACCCTAAATTTGTTCTGTACTATACTGTTCAATGGTTGGTGACCACTCACCCAATTCACCAAGGGCACGCTAAAATCTGATCTGATCATATGAAGGAGGGGTCAGCAAATGATGGCCCCAGGCCAAATCCAGCCTGTCATCTGTTTTGGGAAATAAAGTTTTATTGGAACACGGTCACATGCATTCATTTACGTGTTGTTTATGACTACTCTGGCACTACAGCAGCAGAGTTGAGTAACTGTGGCACAGACTTGGCACACAAGTCAAAAGTATTTACCAGCTGTCCCTTGACAGGAAAAATCTGCCAGCTTCTGATCTATAGGGCTGCCTATCCTTATAACTCTGTAAGAAGAAACCAAATTTAGTAAGAAAAATCCCTCCATACTGGATCAAACAGCTGCACAGAGCAAACTTCAAATTCCCCCATTCCAGTGGGCACAGGTACACTTTCTTTGGGATAGAGACCCTCTCTCCCATCAAAGACATGGTCCTCTGTCCCTAGATTCTGCAGATGATTCTGCCCCCTCTCACCACCCCTGGCCAATCAGAGTCCTTCCAAGGACTTTTGGCAGAGCTATCATGGAAGATGCTCCCTTTAAATCTGGGCTCTCAAGCTGCTAGGATGAGGAAGATCCGAGGCTGGCAGCAGCCTCCTTGCTCCCTTATGAAAAGAGCCCATCTGACAGCTAGTGCAAGCAGAGAGACACAGAGTCTTGATGACATCGTTTGAATACCTAGACTGAGTTGCCTGAAGCCAGCTTCACTCTTAAAATTGTAACCTTAAGCTTGGCTGTGGCTGATTTATAAATACTGGATTTCCCAGTTATATGAGCCAATAAACTCCTTTTTCTGCTTAAGCCAGTTTTAATCAGGTTTCTGTTGTATGAACCAAAAGAGTTCAGGTGAGTCTAAAAACTGGCACCAGGAATGGAATATGTCCAGAGGAAAATTAAATCAGGTAATTGGCCCGGGTAAGACTGAATGGAAGACAGTTCAAGAATCCTTGTATCTGGGAAGTTGGTGATCCTTGTACCAAGTCAGCAGCTTTAGGACCCAGGTCATTTGTGGACTTTGGGCTTAGGAGGTGTCTTCGTTACCAGTGCTGCCATAGCAGAAATACCACAAGTGGGTGGCTTTAAAGAGCAAAAATGTATTTTTCTCACAGTTCTGGAGACTGCTGCAAGTCCAAAGCTGGGTCTCAGCTGTGTTGATTCCTTATATGGGCCTCTCTCTTAGTTTTGGTGATGGACAGCATTCCCTTGCTTATAGACGGTCCTCACACGGTTTCTGTCTTCCCCCTACGTGTGTCCTATGTGTACTCTGGTCATTTACTAAAACTCAGAAGGCATCAGGTTTAGGACCCACCCTACACTGGTATAGCCTCATTAACATAACAAAAGAAAACCCCTATTTCCAAACAGGGTCATACATACAGGTACAGGGGTTAGGATTTCAACACATATTTTGGGGGCCACAATTCAATCTGTAACACTAGGGATAGATAGATGTAGGTAAGTACCCAACTTACGACGTATCTGAGTTACGATGAACCACACTTATGACTGTCTGGTTTGTTGTTTTTTTTTTTGGTATATGTTATCATTAGTCATACGTACTACATACAATGTTGCAGCATGTAATTTGCTGATGATATCATTCTCAGAAGTTCAGTTGCAGATGTTCAACGTTATGATTTACTGTTCAAAACACTGCCATATAGCAGGCTATGAAAACTAAAAAAAAAAAGAGGTATTTGACTTATGTCAGAACCGACTTAATGATGAAGTTCTTGGAACAGAAGCCCTGTAAGTTGAGGACTACCTGAAGATAGATAGGTAGGTAGGTAGGTAGGTGGGTGGATAGGTGCTGTCGAGTCAGCTCCAACTCATGGCGACGTCATCTACAACAGAAGGAAACCTGCCGGCGCCATCACCAGCAGACTTAAATTCATCATTGCAGCTATTGTGCCAATCCATCCCTCTAAAGGTCTCCCTTGCCATCTCTGGCCCTCTGCTTCACCAAACACGGTACCCTCCTCCAGCGGTTGATCCCTCCTGATGCTATGTCCAAAGCAAGCAAGTCTAGTCTAACACTGGTCTGTTGTGATCCATTAGGTTTTTGTTGGCTAGTTTTCAGAAGTAGATCGCCAGGCCTTTCTTCTCAGTATGTCTTAGTCAGGAAGCTCCATTGAAACCTGTCCACCCTGGATGACCCTTCTGGTATTTGAAATACCAATCGCAAAGCTTCCAGCATCACAGCAATAGTAGGCGCAGAGGATGAAATTTTAGGAAGGAACTTCTACATCTTTTTCACCTACATGAAGAAGTATATTATTTATCCCCCAAAACTATGGCCCCCAGATGCACTGCTAACCCAGAACTGAAACCATTCCCAAAGTCTACTTTTCAGACAAAGATTAAACAGGACTATAAAACAAAAAATAATATACGTGAGTAGTTTTCTCCTTAGTTCAATCAGATACATGAGACCAAATGGGCGGCTCCTGTCCAGAGGCAGGATGAGAAGGCAGGAAGGGAGAGGAACTGGTTGAATGGACACAGGGAACCTGGGGTGGAAAGGGGGCGTGTGTGTCACATTGTAGGGATTGCAACTAATGTCACAAAACAACGTGTATAAATTTTTGTATGAGAAATTAACTTGAGCTATAAACTTTCACAATAAAAAAGAGAAGAAGAAGAAGTCTATTATTTGTGAGGCAGACTGAGCTAACCAGATGAGCATGTTCATGGCCAGAGCCAAGTGGCCCAGGGCTCTGGAAGCCTCAGACACTGCCCAGCTTCCAGGGCACAAGGCAGGGACTGAAGGCCTGGACACTTGGCATACTGGTGTACCACAGCCCAACGCTTAGAAGACCTCGGTATGATAAACTCAGGCTGTTAAAGTGGGCTGGTTTTGTGGCTTTTAGTAAGTTGGAAAAAGAAGTAGACAAGCTTAACAGCCCAAGTTGGCCTATCAAGAAGCAGGAATGGAAAGGCCTGCAGACTTGCTAGGGAGGACCTTCCAGCCTGCTGACAATCTGAAACTGGAAGAGGCATGCTTCTTGCAGGATACGAAGGCTATATCTACCATCCCAAGTTAAAGTGAGTGAGAACAAGTCAGGGAGGCAAGTAAACACCTGGAAAATAAGCCTGGAACCAGGCTGGCTTCATGGGCACGTCCCCTGAGCCATTGCACACGGCCCTGAGCTTTAGAAGAGCCTTGTACTTGATTTATTGTTTTGTTCTTGCTGTCTTGACATTCTTAATAATTTCTGAACAAGGCAACTTGCATTTTCATTTTGCTCTGAGCCCCACAAATTATGTAGCTGTTCCTGCCTGGGATGGTGGAGAAGTCAGAGAAGTGGGTAATGCTGATCCTTGAGACTCTTTCAAAATACCCTCAGACTCACCCCTTCTCCTCCTGCTGACCACTCCTGCCTGGCAGAGTAATAACCACCACCACCACCCCCCACCTGCCAGTCTCCAGGATGCAGGCTGGGGGCAAGGGGCAGATTAATCCTGCCTATCATTTCAATCCACTCATTCGAAGGCAGAGAAACAACAAGACTGAGAGCTAGTTACATGGTCAGAGTGCTGAGGCGTGTTGCTAGGAGACAGAACATGCAGTGATAAGATTCAGATTCAAGGAGCATGACTCAACAGGTTTACTACTCAGGTTATTCATGGCCGATGCACTTCATGGGCAGCCACCACCCATCTGTCAGTGGAGGCTGGTGTGTTGCTATGATGCTGAACAGGTTTCAGCGGGGTTTCCAGACCAAGATAGTCTAGGAAGAAAGGCCTGGTAATCTACTTCCAAAAATCAGTCAGTGAAAACCCTATGTATCACAATGGTCCGATCTGGAACAGACCACGGGGATGGCGCAAGACTGGGTGGCATATCACTCCATTCTGCACGGAGTCACCATAGGTCAGGGCCATCTCCATGGCAGACAACAACAACAACACCATATCACCAGGGCATTCACAAACCTGTTACTCTTCAACCCCTAAGACCGTGGTTCCCAAACTCTGCACCAAGGTACCCTAGAGTACTGCAGTAAATTCACAGAGGCACCACGTGATATTTTAAAAGTTCTACGGAAACAGCAATACCAAACATCTGTCAGACACCACACAGACAGATAGTTCCCAGTTTTCAAGATTAGATCATGTTACACTCCTTTCAATGATGCCATATATGTGCAAAGTTGGGGTTTGGGCAGTTGCTGCAATAAAAAAGCACAAAAATCAATGAGCAACACCTGGGACAACTGGAGTTCCATATGCAAAAGAATAAACCTGGACCCCTACCTCACACTATATAGGAAAACTAACTTAAAATGGATCAAAAGACATAAGTGTAAGAACTGAAACCATAAAACTCTAAGAAGAAAACAGGGGTAATGCTTCAGGACCTAGTTTTTAACAATGGATTCTTAGACGTGACACCAAAAACACAAGCAAACAAAGACAAAATAAATAAACGGGACCTCATCAAAACTAAAAACTTTTGTTCATCAAAGAACCATATATTAAGAGAGTGAAGAGACAGCCTAGAGATTGGGAGAAAATTTTTGGAAACCGTATGTTGGATAAGAGTTCAATATCCATTATATGTAAAGAACTCTTAACAACTGAACTACAAAGAGACAATCCAATCAAAAAATGGACAAAGGGTTTAAATAGACATTTCCCCAAAAAAGGAATATAAGTGGCCAACAAGCACGTGAAAATGTTCAATGTCATTAGTCATTACGGAATGTAAATCAAAGCCATAATCAGATTATCACTTCACCCCTACTAGGATGGCTAAGATAAAACAGAAAACAGCAAATGTTGGTGAGGATGTAAAGAAATCAGAACACTTGTCTTCTGCTGGTGGGATTGTAAAATGGTACAGCCACTGTGGAAAACAGTTTGGCGGCTCCTTAAAGAGTTAAACATACGATCCAGCAATTCCACTCCTAGGTATACACCCAATAAGAACTGAAAGCAGGAACACAAACACACTTGTACACCCATGTCCATTGTAGCACTATGCGTTAATAGCTAAAAGGTGGAAACAGCCTAAATGTCCATCAACAGATGAATGGATAAACAAAATGTGGTATGTACATACTGTGGAAGATCATTCAGCCGTAAAGAGAAAAGGAAATCCTGACACATGCTGCATACAACATAGATGAACCTTGAAAACATCATGCTGAGTGAAATAGTCTGAAAAGGACAAATATCGTATGATCCCACTTACATGAAATACCTAGAATCGGCAAGTGTATAGAGACCAAAGTTTATTGGTGGTGATGAGGGGTGGGTGGGAGGGAGGGAGGGGGAGAGGAGGGCTCACTGCTTAGGGAACACTGAGCTTCTGGTACGGGTGATAGGAAAATTTGGTAATGGATGAGGGTGATGGTTAAACATAAGCTAATGAGACTTAGCTGGACAAGTAAAGAACGTTGAAATGGTAAATATTTTGTTACATATATATTTGCCATAATTTAAGAAAAAATTACCGGTTAAAAAAAAAAAAACTCAGGTGGAACAAGAAACAAAGGTGGTGGGGTCCAACCTGATTCTAAGGTCTGAGAAGTTGTGCCGCGTCCAATGGGAGCAAATAAGTAATCGTGATTACTGAAGAATGAAATGGAAATACTCTTACTTTAAAATTTTCCGTATTATTTCTTCAAATGCATACTAAGTTATTAAGACAGAAATACTAAGATGTTTGTACCTAGCTTCTGAATGAGTTGATTATTAGGCATTTCTTTCGGCCCAGAGGTGCTCCGAAAAAATTACCGAGCCCCTGAGGGTGCTGTGCAGGGAGAAAGTTTGGGAACCTCTGCCTTAAGACAGTCTCCAGGACCCCAAACCCTCACCAATAGGAGGTGGCCTGGTGAAGCAATACAGACTCCAGAAGGGCTATCCCACCCCATGCCCCTTTCCAACGGGGCCGTGGATGGCAGACAAGAAGACTCTCCCAAAAGAACAGAGCCAAGCGCAGCCACCATGGCTAAGCTGACTGAGGCACTCTTGCCTCTCACTGCTTTACTTTCCAGGAAGGTGTCATGTACTTATGTTGGAGCCCTGGTGGTGCAGTGTTAAGAGCTCGGCTGCTAACCAAGAGGTCGGCAGTTCAAATCCTCCAGGCACTCCTTGGAAACCCTGTGGAGCAGTTCTACTCTGTCCTATAGGGTTGCTATGAGTCGGAATCAACCAGATGGCAATGTGTTTTTTTTTTAATCAAGTACTTACAGTGATGATGATGGCTGCTTGTTTCCTTTTCTCCCCCTTTTCAAACTAGACTTTTTACGGTGGTTGTCAGAAGGTTTCTCTTCCATAACATATTAAGCCCATTAGGGGTGATTACACTGACCATTTAGATACAAATTGCCGGCCTGTGAAAAGGCACATCTAGACTTGACAAAACGGAGTGCACATTATCCAGAGACCCCGGACTAGGAAATGGATGGTGTGACTAGATGGCACTCTGGTTTGACTTGCTTAGAGGAAGAGATGAGCACACTAGTGGCTGTACATGGGATGGTCACGTTATGTTAGTGGTGGGAGGGGCACACAGGAAATTATACATATGGACCCGTGTGTGTGTGTGTGTGTGTGTGTGTGCAGGGCAGCCAAAGGGTGGAATGTAACAGATGAAGAGTTTTCTCTTCATTGGGGAACTGCCCTTTCCATGTTCAATGCTCTTTGGATTGGACTGTCCCATCGCTGTGACTTGCTTGCTCTCTGGTCACAAGAATGAGCAGATACAAATTTGAGTTCATCCACTAGATTTGGTATACAGACACTAAGTAAGAGAGTCACTCTCTTTTCTCTAGGATTGCAAGGACCACATAGAGTGACTGTTGGCACCTTGCTGAGAGAACCTGTAGAGAGTGAAGCTAAGCAGAGGCTGGCACAGTTGAGAGAGGGAGAAAGACGGAGTTCAGATTTTTAATTGTGATTTACTGAAAGTTTACACTGCAAATTAGTTTCTCATTAAACAGCTAATACACAAATTGTTTTGTGACATCGGTTGCCAACCCCGTGATGTGTCAACACTCTCCCCTTCTCCACCCCAGGTTCCTTGTTACCCTTTATGCCGTTTTTCTGTCCCTTCCTGCCTTCTCAATCAAGCATGTCCCTCATTTGTGTTACTGTTGGTCCTATATCCGTTGCCATTGAGTTGATTCCGACTCATAGTGACCCTAGAGGACAGAGTAGAACTGCCCCCATAGAGTTTCCAAGGAATGCCTGGTAGATTCGAACTGCTGCCCTTTTGGTTAACAGCCGTAGCTCTTAACCACTACTCCACCAGGGTTTCCATTGGCCCTATAGACCTGTCTAATCTTTGGTTGGAAGGTGAACTTTAGAAGTGACTTCAGTACTGAGTTAAAAGGGTGTCTGGGGGCCATATTCTTGGGGTTTCTCCAGTCACTGTCAGACCAGCAAGCTTGGTCTTTTTCTTTTTTTTGTGAATTTGAATTTTGTTCTACATTTTTCTCCTGCTCTGTCTGGGACCCTCTATTGTGATCCCTGCCAGAGCAGAGTTCAGATTTTATCACTGAGCTCACCCCACTTGATTTATCCAAGCCTGACTCAGGCAAGCTTAGATTTTGCTACTCGGCAAAAATTTCCTTTTTGCCCTTATGGAGGTTTGAGCTAAGTTTCTGTCACTTGTTATTCAAAGAGCTGTGACTAATCATTTCACTGGCACAGCTTCTTTAGGAAGCCAGAAAAAAATGGGCTGGGAAAACCAAGGTCTAAGGCCACACGCTTGTCCATTTTTACAGGGGAAGCCTTGGTGTAGGGCAGCGCCTAGGTTAGCATTGCCATGAGGATTCTACGCACACTTAGTTCGGCGCATTCCGGGACTGAGGTCTGCAGCGCGCAGGCACTTTCACCTTTGTGTGGTTAGACAATGACTCCAGCACGCGGATCTGCGTGAAGTGAAAATAAAAATCATTTTCTACCATTTGTCTTCCTTGTCAGGAAACAGGGCCAAGGGCTTTTAAGAACTGCTCCTGCTGTCCGTGACTATAGGATGGATGACATCATCCTTCTGGGGATGATTTCATTTATGACCTTTCTGGAGATGTCTGAAAGCTAGCCCAGCCTCAGGAGGGAGGGAAAGCCCCCCCTCCCCCCCCCCCCCCACACACACACGGTGCTTGATGAGTCTTTGTATACTGATGCCTTTACAAGCTGATTGACAGGGTCAAGTGGCCACTGTTTAGAAGGCCACAAGCCCTGTTAATTGGTCTTTGCCAGGCAAACACGCACGTAAGAATTTTTCTACTGAGCGTGTTCCAGTGAGCCCTTCTACACAGCCTAACCTTCCCTTTGTATGCCCATCGAACTGCCACTCAGGAAGCAGGCAACAAAGACACCCCGGCCTGTTGGAGGCTCAGCTCCCAGGCCTCCCAAATGAGTGGCACCTCTAAGTGTAGTGACATGTAGAGGCGGAGGAAGCGCTGGGGAGAAAGACCGATCTTATTAAACAAAACCTTTAGACTGAAGTAAGGGTCACTTTTGAAATACTCCCTGCAGAACAATTCTTAACTCATTTCTGGTAGATTTTGCCATGTGTTGTGGGTGGCTACCTCTAATTAGAACTATTTTATTAAACAGACACCCATAGGCACCCTGCTTCTGCTATCAGCTGTCCAGTGATTAGAATTAGTGTCCTGGTTTCTATAGGAGATAAAGTTTAGGGACTACGCCCAAGGGGACATGAAGCAATGCCAGTTAGTAGGACTGTGAAGCATGAAGTGTGGAGAAAGGCCCACAAGGGCTTGGAAGAGGAGACAGAAGCTCTCACTCAGGGAGCTGAGCCTAGAGGAACAGCGAAAAGGGGCTGACCAGACACTTCATGCCCAGTACCTGTTGCTATCAAGTCAATTCTGACTCATAGCAACCCTGTAGGACAGAATAGAACCGCTCCAGAGGGTTTCCAGGAGCCCTGGTGGAGCAGTGGTTAAGAGCTCGGCTGCTAACCAGAAGATTGGCCGTTCAAATCCACGAGGCACTCCTTGGAAACCCTAGGGAGCAGTTCTGCTCTGTCCTATAGGGTCGCTATGAGTTGGATCCGATGGCACCTAACAACAACAACAACAAGGCTGTAATCTTTATGGAAGCAGACTGCCACATCTTTCTCCCACGCAGCAGTAGGGGGGTTCAAACTGCCGACCTTTAGGTTAGCAGCCGAGTGCTTAACCACTGCAGCACCAGGGCTCCTTTATACCCAGTAGGATGGCTGTTATCAGAAAAATGGAAAATAACAATTGTGAATGAGGATGTGGAGTCCCTGGGTGGTGCAAATGGAAATGGTTAAGTGCTGGACTACTAACGGAAAGGTTGGTGGTTCAAACTCACCCAGGGGTGCCTTGGAAGTAAGGCCTGGTGATCTGCTTCTGAAAGATCACAGCATTGAAAACCCTATGGAGCAGTTCTACTCTGCACAGATAGGGTCCCCGTGAGTCAGAATGGACTGGGCAGCAACTAGCAACAACGATAAGGATTTAGAGAAATTAGAACCCTCGTGCATTGCTATAGGATTGTAAAATGGTGTAACCACTGTGGAAAACAGTTAGGTGAGTCCTCCAACTATTTGACGTAGAACTACTATATGACCCAACGATTCTACTCCTAGGTATATACCCAAAAAACTTGGAAGCAGGGACTCAGACAGACACATGTACACCAATGTTCATTGTAGCCTCATTCACAATAGTCAAAAGGTGTAAACAGCTCCAAGTGTCCATCAATAGATGAAGGACAAACAAAATGTGTATACACATTCAATGGAATATTGTGTTGTTGTTGGGGGCCGTTGAGTCAGTTCCGACTCATAGCGACCCCATGTGCAAAAGAACGAAACCCTGCCCAGTCCTGCTCCATCCTCACAGTCATTGCTACGTTTGAGCCCATTGTTGCAGCCACTGTGTCAGTCCATCTCACTGAGGGTCTTCCTTTCTTTCCCTGACCCTCAGCTTTACCAAGCATGATGTCCTTCTCCAGGGACCGGTCCCTCCTGATAACATGTCCAAAGTACTTCTAAGGAGCATTCTGGCTGTACTTCTTCTAAGACAGATTTGTTTGTTTTTCTGGCAGTCCATGGTATATTTATGGAACATGATTCAGCCATAAAGAGAAATGAAATTTTGATACATGCTATGACATGAATGAACTTTGAAAACATTAAGGAAATAAGTAAGTCACAAAAGGACAAATATTGTATAATCTCACTTACATGAAATATCTAGAATAGGCAAATGCACAGAGACAAAAGTTTATCAGTGGTTGCTAGGTGCTGGGAGTTAGGGGGAGTGGGAATGAGGAGTTATTGCTCAAGGTTACTGAGTTTCTGTCTGGGTGATGAAAAACTTTTGGTCATGGCTGCATAACATGGAGAATGTAACTAATGTCACTGAATTGTACTCTTAAAAATGGTTAAAGAGGCAACATTTTTGTTATATATATTTCACCACCAAAAAGATATTTAAAAGGGGAGGGGCTGACCAGGAATGCATATACAGTGAAAAAGGTTCAGCCCACACCAACTTAGGGTAATGTCCTTGTGAGAGTGTGCCCTCTAAGCAGCACACCACAGAATGGACGTCTTTCGCGCCATGTCTCAATGTACCTGGGAGATTTTTCTAGGGCTTTGGTATACATTTTCTTCCTGTCGTGTCATCCAGCTACAACTAGAAATGCTTCTCTAGACTGATCTTAATAATTTATCTTCCTATTTTACATCTTCACCCTGTAAACGTGTAGAAATTTGTCAAGCTTTCTGTTAGTTACTTATCCAAGCTACTCGTTTTTATCTCTTTAAAGTTCTCCGTGTAAGTCCCTTTCTTTAATCCATAAATTTTAATTGCTGATGTGCGACTTGTCTAGCTGTTCTTTATAAAATGGTATTTGAGGGTGTTTTATCTTTTCAACTCAGGGGAAACAGAACTGCAGGGACTGAATGTTGAACTCTTCTTTTCTACTACACTCTTCGAGCTCCGCTGTGACCGTGAACTGGCTTAAGGAGAGTCAGTACATGGGGGCTCTGTATTTGGAGGGGATCTATACAGGGGCACGGAAATGTCCTTCGTGGTCCCAAGTATAGGGCCGAGCACAATTCATTGTTCAACTGATGTCTTAAGTGAACACAAAAGATGATGAGGGCTAGGAGATGAAAATAATTTAACGGGTTAGCCGTAAGTATCTCCATGGACACCAGAAAATGAACAATCTTTATGGAGACCTTCAAAATCTTTCCTTCTGGAATTATGGTAGTGTTTGATCTGTTGTAATTACATTTTTTCAGAGGCCTGGTGGCACAGTGGTTAAGAGCTCAGCTGCTAACCAAAAGGTCAGCAGTTTGAATCCACCAGCCGCTCCTCGGAAACCCTGTGGGGCAGTTCTACTCTGTCCAGTAGAGTCACTATGAGTCGGAATCGACTTGACAACAATGGATTGGTTTGGTTTTAATTTTATTTTGACAGTGGAAGGAAAGTGACAAGAGTAAGAGTAAGATGATGACCCCCATCTTTCATTGGAATTCATCTTCATGGGAATTATAGCTACTGACACTGTAAAACCAGTTGCCTTTAAGTTGATTTTGACTCATGGTGACTCCATGTGTGTCAGAGTTGAACTGTGCTCCATAGAGTTTTCAGTGGCTGATTTTTGCAAAGTAGATCACCAGGCCTTTCTTCTAAGAATTGCCACTCTAAGTTTAATCAGTTATGGTTTTGTAAAATTCTAAAGTTAGGATTCTGGGAGATCACGCCCCTAGCATAGTGCCTTAGGCTGGCTTCTCTAGAAAAGCAAAACCAGTGAAGCGTATATACCAAAACAAAAAATCCGTTGCCATCAAGTCAATTTATAGAGAGATTTATATCAAGGAGAGGGCTCACGTGGTTGTAGAGGCTGGAAAGCCCCAAGTCTGTGGGTCAGGCTGGAGGTTTCTCCTGACTCATGTAGCTGCAGGGGCTGGTGAACCCAAGATTAGCAGGTCAGACAACAGGCCTCTGGCTCGCAGGCTGTGGAGGCTGACGAATCGCAAGACTGGCAGGTGTTGCCAGCTCAAGTCCCAAGAATTGGAGGTCAGGTGAACAGGAGCCAGCTGCAGGATCCAGGGCCAGCAAAAGCCCTCGAGCTTTGCCAGAAAGTCCACCTATATGATGCAGGCCACACTGCCAAGGAAACTCCCTTTGAACTGATTGGCTGCTTATAACAGATGTCATCATAGAGGTGATTACATTATATCAGATCTCATTATGGAAGTGATTACGTCATTATATAGCTACCAAACAACATCAAAACTGCCAAACCACTGAGAATCATGGCACAGCCAAGGTGACTCAAAACCTTCACCGTCACAGATAGGATAGGAGGCAACTGAATGGGTCCTTAGAGAAAATCAATATCTGTATGTTCAATATTGAACTGGATGTGTGATCTGAGTTGGCACTCACAAAATGTGTTAATGGGTGACTGAATGCAATGAGTAATTTCCAGGGTCTGATCACAGGCTCAGGCCTGGAATCATCTCTGCTCTGCAAAAAGAAAGAAGAGAGTGGGCCATTACCCAGGGAATGCTAGTTAACGTCTGCACGTGACTGAGCAGAAGCAGTCAACTCATATTTTGCTTCTTTCTTCTCTCTTAAGAAGAATGATGTTCAACATTACAATGGTCAAATGAGGAAATGAAGTTCAGCTGTGGCGAGGAGATTAAAAAAGGTACAGGGAAATAGGCCAGCTAGTGAATATGAGCCACTGTGTCCAGATAAGTCGTATCCTTGAATAGGCTTAGCCTCACTAATCTCACCAGGATACAAAAATGGAGTTACAGTTATTTTTTATACCCACTTCGGAGCAATTAATTACTTTTGGGTGTGGCTTTTCTAGCCATGGTCTTATAACTCCCACCCAGGTGATTGTGTGATAGGGTAATTGTGACCTACCCAGGAGATTGGTCAGTTTTGCCTCAAAAGAGAAACAATTCAAGGAAACAATTCCAGAGCAGAAAGGAGTAGCCCACCACCGAGGAAGGAGAGACCAGCAGCAGCAGAGATCTGGCAGCGGGACACGGCGCAGTGGGAGAGAGAAAGCTGAGTGTCTCTGGGCAGAGGCCTAGGGCCAGGGAGAGACGTGCCTGTGAGCATGGCTGGGGAGAGGCTATCCTGATGGGAGACCTGCACCCTGAGTGTTCCTGAGCCTGAGTTGTAACTGTTACTTCCCTTATAATAAACTCCATAATCTTGAGTATGGTCTGTGAGTTCTGTGTGGCCATTGCAATGAATTATCGAACCCAAGCAGAGAAATAGAGTGTGCTGTGCAAGGGATGGTTGGTGCTAGAATTAGTGAAGGTGGCGGAGAGAGGAGGTTTGTCTGGCCTCCACCTCATGGGAGTCAGACTTGTGCTGTTGATCTTTGTTCTCCTTCCCCCTTGTGGGGTTGGAGGAGGTCAGTCACTGCTCCCAAGCCATTTTTACACCCACATTACATGGTCCAATGCTCTCCCTACTCTCCATGGCTTACTTGCTATAATTAGCCCACCACAATGTGGGCCTGGTGATTTCCAATGGTGATGCCTCAGATCAGCACCCAAACATTTCTATCTGTCCTGTTTCTTCCTCCTTATCTTGCTGCCATGTTATTGCCTTGAACCTGCTGACACTGAGGAGAGGACCTCTTGGCACAATGGTCTCCACTGGTTCTGACTACTGACCATCCTCACAATCCAGCTTCAGGGAGGGCACATCGTTCTCCTTATTTCATACAGAAAGGTTGAGATTAGGCTGGGACCTACAACTATAGCATAAAGTAGTTACCACTGAAACTTGCTGGCAAAAACCCTGCCACATAGGTCTCACCTGATCCTCCATTGGCCTCCAGTTCACCTCCAGCAACAGGCATCTCCATGAGTCTCTGCACTCAAGGTCCAAATCCAAATCTTCCTCCCTTAGCTCAAGGCCTACCTCCTATCTTACCCTAATGTTTTTGACAGTGAAAGTATGCATTGCCCTCCTACCCAGTAGGATGTGGTTTGAGCCCACTTCCTAGACAATTATAAAAATAAATATTACTTAACTTAAAGCCTGACTTTTCCAATTTTGAGTAATTCCATACAAAATCCCATCTAGGTGGCTCTATGGCAAGTGCCCAGTTTAGTTTTCTTACACAGCCTTTTCCTCAGACTTCTGTTTCTGGGCATGATGAAGTGGCTTGTGGCAAACCAATCCTCCCTAGAATAACTTGCAAATCTGGTTTTAAAACAAATTTGAAAGCACAGCCTCATCTGTTTTGAGACCAAAAGAACTAGATGGTACCCGGCAACCACTACCAACCATTCTGACCAGGGACAAAATAGATGGTCTTGGATAGAATGGGAGAGAATTGTAGGACAAAACTTGAATTCTTAAAAAAGGCCAGAGTAACTGAATCTGGAGACTAGAGGAAACCCCAAGACTATCGCCCTGAGGTACCCTTTAAACTTTGGAGGTCACCTTTCAGCTAAATAACAGATTGGTTCACGAAATAAACAGTATCATCAGTGAGTACTGTGCTCCTTTAAAAAAAGAATCATCTATATGAGACCAAATGATCAACATTTACACTAAAGCAAAGATGTGAAGGTCAGGGGGGCAATGAAGCTAGATTACTGGAAATGGAACCAGAACGGAAATAATGAGAATGTTGACGCAATGTGGAAAATGTAACCAATGTCACTGTTATGGATTGCATTGTGTCCCCCAGAAATGTGTGTCAACTCTCCTAGGCCACTATTCCCAGTATTGTGTGGCTGTCTACCATTTTGTGATCTGTTGTGATTTTCCTATGTGTTGTAAATCTTAACCTCTACGATGTCAACGAGGCAGGATTCAATCTACAGGATTAGGTTGTATCTTGACAGATATAAAAGAGAGAAGTGAGCAGAGAGAGAAACCTCCTACCACCAAGAAAGCAGTGCCAGGAGCAGAGTGCGTCCTTTGGACCTGGGGTTCCTGCATTGAGAAGTTCCTAGACCAGGGGAAGATTGATGACAAGGACCAGAGCTGACAGGGAGAGAAAACCTTCCCCTGGAGCTGGCACCTGAATTTGGACTTCTAGCCTCCTAGACTGTGAGAGAATAAATTTGTTTGTTAAAGCCATCCACTTGTGGTATTTCTGGTATAGCAGCACTAGTTGACTAAGACTGTCACTAAACAATATGTATAGAAATTATTAAATGGGAACCTAATTTTCTGTGTAAACTTTCGCCAAAAACACAATAAAATATTTAAAGAAAAAAAACAAACAAACAAATTTGAAGAGGACTGACGCTCCATGGATCTCTTGCATTTTCCTATGTCTTGTGAAGGGGTACTGATGGTGTAGTGGTTAAGAGCTCAGGCTGCTAAACAAACGGTCAGCAGTTCAAATCTACCAGCCACTCCTTGGAAACACTATGGGGCAGTTCTACTCTGTCCTATAGGGTTGCCATAAGTCAGAATTGACTTGACGGCAACCGGTTTGTTTTGTGAAGTGAGGCACTGATGGCCCTTTGTTCGAGACTATCTTTTTGAGGGTATTTGTATAGTGAACAGCCTTGTAAGATAGAGCTAGTATCTTCCTCTGGAGCAAAGGCAGGCATGCTTACTGATTGTTATAAAAGATTTATGTTCCCTAATCTAAGAGTTCCTCTTCTTAATTCAACCCACTGTATGTTTAAGATCATCTGATGCTTTCTGCATTACCCTGTAGGAACTGGCACAACAAACAAAACCAAAGAAAAGCTGATACCCTGGTGACTAATATTACTGTGAGTAATAAACTGTCCTTTATCCCTGACCCAGGAGCCTCATGTCTTCTGCCAGCATCCAAGAAACTGTGGCAGGCTCATCTGATCATTCACAGGCACAATAAATCTCAGACCCTTCACAGTTCTTGACATCATGGAGGTAACGAGGACACAAGCAGACAAAATCTTAGAGGAGCAGGGACCACAAGGAGAGGAAGGCCAGCATTCCGATGTGCCTTTTTCTCTTAGTGTTATTGCCAATTCCGAGTATGGAGCAAGAGTCTAAAGGTTTTAGCACAGGGTCTGGCAGGGCGTCACCACAAAGAAACTAGTAGTTTTTGGCAGTCTCATAGGGTTAGAGAAAAAAAAAAGAGAGAGACTCAGGTGGGTAGGATTCTGGTAAGAAGGGAGGGACAGAGAACTGATCCTAACACTGTCAGTTTTGCCAGATTCAGAAGTTGCTCAAGGCTGGAGGCTAAGAAGCCATACAGACTCTGAAAAGTACAGTGAAGTGTTTGTCAGTCTCATAAGGCAAAAGAGACAAAGATTAAAACTCAGAACCAGCCAGAATGGAGAGGCCCTAATGAACAGGGATCTCGGGATCTTAGCTGTAACCCTTGGGAGGGTTACATGCTATAGGAAGTGTGGCAAAGCAGAGGTCAATATAGTCATACTCTAATGATAACAGCCTCCAATCACTTAGTCCCTGATTGGATGAAGACACTCAGCCCTCACTCTATGTGCCTAGTAAGGGAAAGGGTGAACCCACTCTGCAGGAAAAGCACATCATTCATTTGTCATAGACAGGTTCAACATCCATTAAAAAATTACCAGCCATGCCAAGACACAGGACTAAATATTGGCAAACCAAGAGAAAAACCAGACAGTAGAAACGGACCCATAAAATGTTGGAGTTATCAGACTAGGATTTTTAAATAGCTATGATTAATGTGTTCAAGAAAAAAAGGAGAAGATGGAGCAAACAGATGAAAGGACAATTTCATCAGAGAATTAGAATCTATTAAGAATCAAATGGAAAGCATAATTTCTTCTCCAGAGAAGTCCTGCAGATACACCTTGCTACCATCGAGTCTTGGTTTTCAATCCCCTACAAGCAAATACTTGGACAGGTATACACACACACACTCTCATGAAACCAAACAGTACTTTTGATGTATAAGGCCAATCAAATTCAGATTTAAGAAGGAAAGAAATATAAGTCTGCAGAGGGACAGTTTCACCACTATACTGAATTTATTTGTAAATCCCTGCTCTAAAATATTTTCCAAACTTTCTTTTAAGAGATTGCATAATTTCAAAGTGAAAACAAAGCACATTTTGAGAACACATTTAGATAAATAAAACTCTTTCTTATTCAATGAGTTTTTGGCATATGAAAGAGACCTGGGGGCGCAGTGGTTACAGCGCTTGTCTGCTAACCGAAAGGTTAACGGTTTGAACCCACCAGCTGCCCCACAGGAGAAAGATGTGGCAGTCTCCTTCCATGATTACAGCCTTGAAACCCTTTGGGGCAATTCTATTCTGTCCTGTAGGGTGCTATGAGTCGGAATCGACTATGGCAGTTGGTTTGGCATATGAGATTTTGTCATGTTTTTAACTTTTAATTAAAAGTTTAATATAAAGTTTCACTGTGAAAAATGTAGATTAACAAAAAAGAAGAAAAATCACCTTTAATTCCAGGGATAGCCACTGTTAAATCTTGGTGTATATACTTTCAGACTTTTCTCTATTTACACACATACACATAAAATTATAGAGATTTGAAATCAGTTTATATACACCCTTTCGTATCCTGCATTTTCATTCTAAACATATCATAAAAAATTTCTCCACGTTGCTAAACACAACATACTTCCCCATTTTCAATGAGTGCATAATACGCTTCCCACTAGTTGCCATCCATTGGGTTCTGACTCATGGTGACCCCATGTGTGTCAGTGCAGAATTGTGCCTCACAAGGTTTTTAATGGATGATTTTTCAGATGTAAATCGCCAGGCCTTTCTTCTGAGGTGCCTCTGGGTAGACTCTAACCTCCAATCTTTAGGTTAGTAACTGTCTTAGTTACCCGTGCTGCTATAACAGAAATACCACAAGTGGACTGCTTTAACAAAGAGAATTTAATTTTCTCACAGTCTAGGATGCTAGAAGTCCAAATTCAGGGCGTCAGCTCCAGGGGAAGGCTTTCTCTCTCTCTGTTGGCTCTGGAGGAAGTCCTTATCATGGATCTTCCCCTGGACTAGGAGCTTCTCTGCGCAGGAACCCCAGGTCCAAAGGATGCGCTCTGCTCCTGGCACCGCTTTCTTGGTTCCCCTGTCTCTCTACTTACTTCTTTTATATCCCAAAAGATACTGGCTTAAGACACAATCCAATCTTGTAGAC
This sequence comes from Dugong dugon, assembly GCA_030035585.1. Lineage (NCBI taxonomy): Eukaryota > Metazoa > Chordata > Mammalia > Sirenia > Dugongidae > Dugong > Dugong dugon. The sequence goes on from CM057477.1 coordinate 6,213,762, forward strand.
TGAGTCTTGCCTCATTAACATAACTGCTGCCTATCCCACATCATGAACGTTATAGAGGTAGGAGTTACAACACACAGGAAAATCACATCAGATGACAAAATGGTGGACAATCACACAATACTCAGAATCATGGCCTAGCCAAACTGATACACATATTTTTGGGGGACACAGTTCAATCCATGACAGTAATCTTATATTATCATTTACTTAATCTCTATTAGACTTTTAGGCTGCACCCAGTTTTCCCATTATTGTAAAGTAAACATCATTGCCATGAACATCCTTTTATTCACATTCTTGTGCACTTCCCAATTGTTTCCTCAGGATACAATCCTGTGGTAGAATTCCTGGGTTGTAGAAAGCAAACATTTTTGCCTGCTTTGCCATTAATCTCTTTGGTATCCACTTTTTTTTAAAGGTATACAAAATTTACACAAGATCGTCAGTTCCTGGGTATCAGGGTTCCTGCTTTTCTTAACTCTATGTTCCCCACTTTCTCTTCACAGTGCTTAGGGGTGGTAGGGAGGTATGAGGCATGGGCAGTGAATATCAGCCCAGTAGTGACAATGGTGAAAGTATTCAAGAGAACCCTGGAGGACACCCCAGGAAAAATACACTTATTTCCAAAGGAAAAGCAGGGATTAAATGTTAGCGTCCCACTCCTTGTCGAGACAGAGTACTCGACAGAACTTATAAGTTTGTGGAATACAGTAGTAACACCTCGCTGGAGAACTTTTTATTTTTTGAGGCTCCTCCTATAGTCTGTAAACTCTTGGAAGCACATTTTTGCACGCCCAACCTCGTTCAGCGGTAGCGCAAATTGTCACTTACGGGTATGAATGAGGTGGCAGCACCCTATAACCTGAGGCAGCGATTCTGAACGACCAGCAGATCACTTCAAGTGGCTGCCATGCTACCTGTTGGTCATTACAAGTAAGATACTTTCTCGAGGCACCTTTGAGACACTCCACCCTTCTTACCTCTGTAACTGGAAAAGAGGTGGCTAAAAAGTGGAGTCAGAAGTGAGTTCAGAGGGGGCCTGGGACTTTTGTGGGCAGTCTAAAGAGAGGGAGTAGGCTGGGGGGCGGGGGCAGTCAAAGTCTAGACTTGGTTTCCTTCCAGGGATTGTCGTCCCTTCCTCCTTGCCTCTCCCTACCCCATTTTCCCTTCTCTTGCGTGGACGCTCCCCCCTAAGTCCAGAGCCCAGAGATAGCGGGGTACAGCACCCTCACTTATTAAGTTTACAGCTCCTAGCATTCCAAACGGGTCTGTTTTTAGTCTCAAAATCGCTAGGAACGAACATTTCCCGCGGTCTCCCCTCCTGGCTTCCTCTTTGGGCTGTTTGGAAACTTCACCCAGACACCGAAGCAGCTCCGCCCCAGCATTTCGGAACCGGCCACGGGCTGAGGCCCCTCTGCACACTCCTCCTCCCCGGACTCAGACCCTGCCCTCAGGGAGGTCGGCGGACGCCCATTTCTCTGGGGGCAGGCAAACACGGGGTAGCTTCGGAGGCAGAGAGAAGATGGACGAGTAAGAGTTGTTGCTAACCGCTCCCTCGTGGCCCGGGCTCGCCTTTCCGGCCTATCGCCCCCAGGCCGGGCGCGGAGAGCACGCGGCCAATCCCCGGCCGCGGCTGGGTCCCCTCCTCCCCGAGCAGCCGACCGCCCCCGCCGAGGCCCCTTCCCAGCACCCGTCCTCCCTTCCTCCGCCCTCCCGCGCGCCTGTGGGGCGTGGGAACGCGAGACCGCGCCCAGTCCGGCAGGCGGTGACTCCGGCGGCTGCGGCCCGAGGCGCCCGGCCGGCCGCCAGCCTCCTCCCCCTCCCGGAAGCGCGGGGCGGGGTCCCTCGGCGGGGCGCGGGGGCGGGCGCGGGGGCCGGGCCGGGGTGGCGCGCAGCTGCCGCCGGGCGGGGCGCTCGTAGGCTGGCCGGCTGTGCGCGCCGATTCCGGCTCCGAGGCCGCCAGCGCGAGCGGGCCAGGCCGGTTCAGCCGAGCAGCAGCGGCTGGCGCCGACGCTCCCCAACGCGGTGCATGGAGACGCGGCCCGCCGCCCACCGCTGAGCCCCGCCGCCCGGGCGGGTGGGCTGGGGGTCCGGCCGGCTCCACCAAGCTGGGCTCGGGCCTCCCCGGGCGCCTCCGCCGCCGAGGTCTGCGCGCTCGCGGGCAGCGGGCCTCGACCAACGCGGCCCGGCCGTCCCGTCCTAGGAAGTGGCCGTCCTGAGCACCATGGCTCACTCCCCGGTGCAGTCGGGCCTGCCCGGCATGCAGGTAAGCGGGGGCCCGAGGCCGCCGGGGGAGGGCGGCGAGGGCTCGGCGGAAGCGGGGAACTTGGCGGTGTAAACACAGCCCCCCCACGCTCACCCTTCCGGGGTCGCGCCGGAGCCTCGCTGGCCGCGCTCCCCGGTCTGCGCGCGCGGCCCGGCGCTGGGGGGAAGCCCCCAGAGTGCTTGGCGCCCCCGCGCGCCCCGGGGACCGCCCCGAGCCGGGCGGAGCCCGCAGCCCCGGCGCCCCTGCTCCTCGGCGCGGCCAGGTTCTCGGTCGGGGGGAGGCCCGCGGTGGCCGCGGCCTGGGTCCGGCCGCGGCGTAGCCGCCCTCGCCGGCCAGGAGTCGCAGTTGTTAGGGAGGAATGTGGGGGAACCGGCTTTGGGTTGCCGCCGCCTCGCCCTCTCCGCTTCCCTCTCCCCCAACTCCTGCCGAGCTGCTTCCGAGCTGCAGGCCCAGCGTCGGCCCCATCCCTGGGGAGAGCTGGTGTCAAGAAATGCCCTTGGCGGGCCCAGCTTGCTCTCTGGGCCCTGTGTGCGGGCCTGGGTGGTAGGGATCCCCAGGGCCCCTGCTCCCCACCTCCTCCTCGCGGAGCCCCCAGTCCCCCGAGCGCGGGCGGTAAACTTGGAGCAGCGAGGGCTGTTGAGAGCGCGCCCGGACTCGTCCGCGGCCCGCGCCTGCCCTGCCGGGTGAGACGCGCGGGCGGGGCGTGAAGGTGTAACTGCAGTTCCACTTGCAGTACGTTTGTTCCAAGCGTTTTGTTCTGGTGCAGACAGCGGGAAAGGGCGAGCTTGTCAACGTCCAGGGAGCAGAAATCCTGAGTCGAGGCTTATCCTCCGGGTTCTGGGACACTGGACTTGGATTTTGAAACTTTTCTGGGTTTGGATGAGCTGTTGCCAATAAAACTCCACCTGATACTTGGTGGCGTCTTGGCCTGTCAGTGGCTTTTTTGGGGGGAAAGTTGAATTTCAGATTTACGTGAATTCATTGAAGTTTTTCGCATTGGAGACTGTTTTTAGCCCTTTAGAAAATAAAATCACCATCTTGGCTAACTTGTAATTTTCTAAGTACGCAAATGATAGCAACATGATTAGGATTAAATTCTCTCAGTATGGTAGGGTATGTCTCTAAAGTTTTCTCTCCCAAACAGTTGAGCTAAGCATGTGAATATAAGAGCTTTAAGAACAGCCACAAGTATCCAAGCGTTGTCATACAGTTACCAGTGGAGTCTGTTACTCTCTCCTCCCTCTTGAGGGCTGAGAAGCACAGTGCACGGGCAGACCTGTCCTCTCCGGAGTCTGTTCAGAGGAAGATCCACCCCTTTTCTTGTTAAAACCATAAAGGAGAAAACCGAGTTTCCATTGTTCAGGTTTCAAGTCTAGAAAAATAGGAATTCAAAGTTACCACTTTAATATCAGCTGTAACTTGAGCCGAGGTGGGTTTTTTTTTTTTTTTTTTTGGTAAGGAGTAACAGTTAATAGCTTAAGAGTGTGACTAGGAAGATTCTTGAAGAAAACTGTCTTTGAATCTCATTTAAAGAGCTTTTAAACTTAACATGTGTTTACAATCTAATACTCTGTTGACTGCTAGGTAGAAATCAGGTGTGGTTTCTTGATAATTTCCTAAAACTCTTGCTTTTTTTTTTTTTTCCTTAAATTTTGTTGTGCTTTAGGTGAAAGTTTACAGCACAAAATAGTTTCTCATTCAAAGATTTATACAGATTGTTTTTGTGACGTTGGTTGCAATCCCTGTAATGGGTCAGCAGTCTCCCCCCTTCCACCCTGGCTCTCCTGTGTCCATTCATCCATTATTCCTGTCCCTTCCTGCCTTGGCTTTTGGGCAGGTGTTGGCATTTGGTTTCCTATACTTGATTGAGCTAAGAAGCACGTTGCTCGCGTGTGTTAGAGTTTGGTTTTAATTTAGAGGCATGAAAGAGCGAAGTGGATGAAAAATACTTACCAGTAAAACAAGAAGGATCTCTTGTAATAAAAAAAAAAAAATTGTTAATATTTCCTTTAAACGCACTTTTCTATTTTATGTTTTTTTAATCAGGCTGTAATCTAGCACAAACACCGCCCTTAGCCATTTGCCACGGAGATACTCAGTCTTGGTGGAAAGTGAGTCAGTTTGAAAAGGTATTTAAAGCCCTCATGGCCAGTGCTGTGATGTCAGTATCAGGTGGTGACCAGTTGGTATCTGGTCTCAACTTTTTTTTGTTGCCACTTTTTTTTTAAGAGCGTTGGTCAAAATTTTGAAATCTTAAGAGAGTGAGTTTCCTTTAATAACTCTGCTTCCCAATAAAGTATCTTTTTTAGGTGGTGTTACAAAGGAGCTGTTTTTATTTTGCTTTCTCAGTAGAAAAGATGACCAAATATTCAGCTATTAAAGTTTTAAAGTGGCATATGACAGAGGCATTTCTGTACTTAAATATAGCTACAAACTTTAGTATAGTAATAGTTTTGGGTGTGCCATTTGGGGGGCAAACATTCCTCTCTCCCCCTGAAAGAGAAGACAAGGAGCACGTTTATTGTCTACTTTGAATTAGCAGCTCCTGCCCAGGGAGACTTCCCCGAGCTTGGTGAGGGCTCAGTCACAGGCACAACTGGCTTTGACTGTTGGTAGGACGAAACAGGAGGACAGAACGTGACCCTTCTGTGCACTGCCCGGCCAGCGTCTTCTGTCCTCCCTTTGTATCACTCTCCTCTCCTGACTGTGGCTTACAAGACTTAAACATTTCAGAAACAGCAAGAGGGAGTTGAGGCGGCCTAGGCAGGCATGCTTAAAAAATAAACATTTTCGTATAAACACCATTTTTCAATGTCTTGCAAATCATTTTTTATGCCTTTTTGGTTCTTACTGCTAACCCCTGAAGGATAGGTATTGTTTCTGCCATTTATAGATGTGGGAACTAGCAGATGCAACTGAGCCGACCAGGGTGACAGCATATTAAGTGACAGGTTGGTGATTCAAAATCAGGTCTTTCCTGCTTTTGAGACCATACCCCTCCTCACTCAGCTGTACTGTTTTATTATTACTTTTGCAGACATTAAAGTTTATTTCATTCCAAATTGGATTTGCTGGAGAAATAAGAAATCTGAAATCGATATTTTGTTTCCTCAATCAGCAATTATTATTGAACACCCATGTGCCAAGTTCTAGGTGAGAGGTTGAGGGTTGTAAATCTGGATGAGTTACCATTTTTAATAAATGTTTACCATCTCCTACTCCCCACTTTTATAGGAAAAAACGTCATGAACTGAATGTAGCACCTACGAATAGACACTAACAAAACTAGTCTGTGGAGAGAAGTATTCTCTGTCCCTTAGTCTTCACTGAACATTTGTGGTTTCAGTCAATTGAATTCAGATGAAAAGAAAGGCAAGCCTCCGTTGGAGGTGGGCGCACCCGCGAGTTATTTATTATATTGTTGGCTTTAAATGAAAGTTTACAATTCAAGGTGGTCTCTAATACAAAAATTTATACCTACATTGTTATGAGACCCTAGTTGCTCTCCCTATACTGTGACGATACACTCCTTGTTTCCACCCTGGATCTCCTGTGTCCATTCAACCAGCTCCTGACCCTCTCTGCCTTCCCATCTCACCTCTGGATAGAAGCTGCCCGTTCAGTCTCTTGTATCTACTTGAGCTAAGAGGCACACTCCTCACGAGTATCACTTTATGTCCCACAGTCCAGTCCAATCCCTGTCTGAAGAGTTGGCCTCGGAAATTGTTTTAGTTCTGGGCTGATAGAGAATCCGGGGGCTGTGCTTTCCGGGGCTCCTCCAGACTCAGTCAGACCATTAAGTCTGGTCTTCTTACTAGAATTTGAGTTTTGCTCCCCACCTTTCTCCTCCATCCGGGACTGTGTTGTGTTCCCTGTCAGGGCGGTCATTGGTGGTAGCCCGGCACCTTCTAGTTCTGGTCTCAGGCTGATGACGCCTCTGGTTTATGTGGCCTTTCTGTCTCTACTACTTGTGTCTTTGGTGGTCTTCATTCTCCTTTACTACAGGTGGATTGGGACCAACTGATGCCTCTTAGAGCGCCCATGAGTTTTTAGTTTGCGCAAGTTGTGATTTCAAAATGAGTAGATTTTGGTTTATAAACTTCTGTTACGGAATTTTATTGGTGGCTTTTAAACTTTTCTGGACCATGACCCATGTAAGGAATATGTTTTTCATCAAGACCTGAAACAGAAGTTTCAAGAGACAGTGGTAATCCTTACTACTTGTGATTACTCTCGTGATGTATTTCATTAAAAAAAAAAAGAGGAGCTGGTTGTAGCACATTCGCTCATGTCCCATAGTTTGAAAAATACTGGATTCGGTAAGTCACACGTCTAGTAGGGCCTGAGTTAATTTAGCATAGTTTAAGGTTGTTGTAAATTTAAGATATTCTCATATTTGAAAGTGCAGATAATTTATAGGAATAGTTGAAAACTTTAAAGTTGTTACTTGTTATCATTGTCCTGTCCCCTCCCTCCCTTCCATTTTCTAGCTGGTTGGAAAAATGAACCCTTGCTGAGAAAATGCCTCTTTGTGTTGGAATAGTGAGAAAGATCTCTTGTGGGCAGTTTGCACACTTTTGAAGGAAGACAGAGGACGGCCACATTTAACTGTGACTTAAGTGCCCTTTGCCATCATTTTCTCGTTGGTGTAACGTTTCAGTAGTTCCGTCGTATTGCTGGCATCAAAGGTGGCTCCTCATGTTTGCCCTGGTACTGTCTGCACACTGGGGAAGAGCTGGCATATCACAGTGAGTGAACATTCAAAATATTTGTGAGATTTAGATTCTGAAAGTGCCTCAAGGGAAATGATCTGTAGCATGTGTTATCCAAGATACCTAGTATCTTAAAGGGTTGGACTCAGCAGGGGAGCATGCATTCATTCAGCACATTTCAGTGCAGGTACTGTGCTGGGAGTCCTGGAAGGTAGAGGTGAGAACCTCATTTGATCCCTGTCCTCAAGAAGTCAGCAGCCTAAGACCAGACTTACTGGCCTGACAGAGACTGGAGAAACCGTGAGAGTTGGCCCCTGGACACCCTTTTAGCTCAGTAATGAAGTCACTCCTGAGGTTCACACTTTAGCCAATAATCTTAGACAGGCCCATAAAACAAAACAAGACTATTAAGGGCGCAGCAGCCTGGGGGCAAGGACTAGAGGGCAGGAGGGGACACGAAAGCTGGTAATGGGGAACCCAAGGTTGAGAAGGGGGAGTGTTGACATGTCATGGGGTTGTTAACCATTGTCATAAAACAATATGCGTGCTAATTGTTTAACGGGAAGCTAGTTTGTTCTGTAAACCTTCATCTAAAGTACAATTGAAGAAAAGGCAGCAGCCTGGAGGAGGTTGTTGTTGGGTGCCGTGGAGTCAGTTCTGACTCATAGTGACCCTGTGTGACAAAACAGAACTGCCCCGTAGGATTTCCTCGGCTGTAAAGATGTCACCTTGAAGACAGAGGTGTGCCTGACCCAAGCCATGGTGTTTTCATTTGCCTCTTATGCATGTGAAAGCTGGACAATGACTAAGGAAGACCGAAGAAGAATTGATGCCTTTGAATGATGGTGTTGGTGAAGAATATTGAATATACCGTGGATTCCCAGAAGAATGAACAAATCTGTCTTGGAAGAAGTAGACCCGGAGTGCTCCTTAGAAGTGAGGATGGCAAGACTTCGTCTCACATACTTTGGACATGTTATCAGGAGGGATCAGTTCCCGGAGAAGGATATCGTGCTTGGTAGAGTAGAGGGTCAGCAAAGAAGAGGAAGACCCTCAAGGAGATGAATTGACACAGTGGCTGCGACAGTGGGCTCAAGCATAACAGCAGCTGTGAGGGTGGCACAGGACTGGGCAGTGTTTCGTTCTGTTGTACGCAGGGTTGTTATGAGTCAGAACAGATTCGACAGCACCTAACAACAACAGGACATTTTGGTTCTAAACCCAGTCTGAGAGTGTTGATGATATTTCACATCGAAACAAGCAATCTTGAGCTAGAAATCGGTTGGCTTGGATTTTTCCAGATTGCGAATGTGTCCCTCACAGAGTCCTGCACAGAGTAGTGACTAGCAGGTGGCTGCATTGTCATCGTTTTCTGGTTTCTTTATATAATTTTTGTCCTCGTTTTTGAGGTCGCGTGCTAATGCATGGTGCTGAGCTTGCTTATTTATTTGACGCAGGTTGATAACTGCTTTTCAGTTCAACAGTATTTTGCAAGGGCCTTGGTACAAGATGGAGCCATGGTGGTGCAGTGGTAAAGAGCTCTGCAGCTAACCAAAAGATGCGTGGTTCACATCCACCAGCTGCTCCTTGGAAACCCTATGAGGCAGTTCTACTCTTCTCTACAGGGTTGCTGTAAGTCAGAATCGAGTCAATAGCTATGGGTTTGGTTTTTGTGGTTTGATACAAGATGTAGTGTGAGAAATTACTGAGGAAATGAGTCTATTGATAATTGTTTCTTCTTTATAGTAGAGTTTTACAGTCACACTCTCCAGCCGGAGTCTAGGAGTCTCATGATCTCTTCAGAAACATGCCACTCAGCTCTTCATTTGGGTAATTGTCCCCAGTGATTCAGTGTTGCCTGCCGGAAATCAGCCACTCCCAACCAACCCTTCTGTGGCCTTTTGTTCTGTAACTCAGAATTATTATCATTAATGGAATCTGTGGCAGGAGTGCAGGAAATAGAAGTTGTACTTTGCTAGGCCTCTATTGCTGCTTAGAATAAACCACTGTTGTTGGCCAGTTTGTAGCAATCATTTCCCGTAATTTGTGTTTTTGCAGTGGGATTTATTTTAAAAATCTTGGTGCCGCGTGCTTTGGGAAAAGAAAACATAGCTGCTACAACACCTGACTCGGGTTGAACATCGAGTTTCTTTATCCTGAATTGCTCTCTGGTTTCCAAGGTTTAGATCAGGGGAAATAAAATTTGTACCTTCACTTGCTACTAAGCGTAAAAGAATCCCAGATTGTGGATTACAAAAGCAGTTGATGAGAACACCAAGTGATCAACATTGTTGACCCTAGAGGCCTTCAGATTATGTTTTCATGAGGATTCTTGGTCAGCAAAAGAAACACTTTCTGTTCAGCACCCTGCTGGAATCTGAATAAATTGTGGGAACATTTTAAGTTTTATGTTACTGCTTACCAAGTATGTAGCTAGTATTTAAAACCACTGCTGTCAAGTCAGTTCTGACTCCTGGCGACCCTGTAGGGCATCCTGAATAGAACAGCCCTGTAGGGTTTCCAAGGCTGTAATCTTTGTGGAAGTAGCCTGCTGCATCTTTCTCCCACGGAGTGGATGGTGGGTTTGAACCACCAACCTTTTGATAAGCAGCTGAGCAATTTAACCACTGTGCCACCAGGGCTCCTTAGCTGGTGTTTATCTTTCTGTTTTAAGTCTCTTCTTAGTTATTTATTTTTTCAAAATAATTTTCGGCTGTATGATTTGAAGGAACAAATCCTTTATTTTTAACTTATTTAGGATTTTTGTTTAGTTTTTGTATTAAAAAATCTGTCGTGTATCTATACCTGTATTTAGCTGGCCCTTTTGAAGTAGGTATGTTATATCCAAACGGGTTGCCACTGAGTCGATTCAGACTCACAGCAACCCTATGGATACATCGTTTATATATGTAGTTTTATATTCACATATATACACCCCCTCACCTGTAGACATAGTTAGGTTCCAAAGATCAGATTGTTGTGCGAATATAGGCATTATGCAGAAATGGAGGATTTTTTTCCTGTGTTCACACTATCCATTTGTCCGATTTCTTTTGTTTAGAAAATATGGTCATAGAAATAATAACAGCTAAGGAGCTTGGAGGAGAGACAGCTGGATAAAGCCGGGCTGTGTGACTTGGAGGGACCACGGCTTAACCACCTCACCTTCCTCCTGTGCTCGGTCAGAGCTTCCCTCATGGAGCTGCCTCCAGGGCTCCACTCCCACCCCTGCAAGCCCTGCCTTCAGGATCCCAGAGTCTGCTCTGCCCAGCGGCCTGGTGAGTCAGGCTCAGGGCTTCCTGCGAAGGTGCTGGGAGCCTGGCTGCGGACCTGGCCCCACTGAGGCGGAGGCTTGGGCCCAGTTCTGCTCACTTAGGGATGTCACTCAGCTCACACACGTTTCTTCCAGACAACCTATCTGATGCTTCTTTCTTTCCTCCCTTCCCACCCACAGCAGTTTTGAGCTGCGGGGCCTCAGGCCGCATAGGAGCTGGGAACCCAGAACAGATGCCTGCTGGCGCATCCCCCCAGAGACTGTGGCCATGGAGGATGGTCACAGTGCCCCTGCCGGCAGGAGGGACCAGAGGGTACACACAGCAGGGCCCAGCTTCCCAGGGGACGCCTGGAGAGCTTCCTTGACTGAGGGGACACTCCACAGTCATTGCCACCATGCCCACTGCCTCGTTCATGTGCAAAAAATCAGATAGTAGACTTTTTTACTATTGTCGTAAATGCAGAATGTTGGATAACGAGATATTTGATGAGTGAGGAATAGAAAAAAACGTTGCTGTGGAGTCGACTCCGACTCATAGCGACTCTATAGGACAGAGTAGGACTGCCCCATAGAGTTTCCAAGGAGCACTTGGTGGATTTGAACTGCTGACCTTTTGATTGGCAGCCATAGCTCTTAACCACTATGCATAGTTCTTGTCTTAGTCATCCAGTGCTGCTATAGGAAGTACCACAAATGGACGGCTTTAACAAAGAGATATTTATTCTCTCACAGTCTGGTAGGCTACAAGTTCAAATTCAGGGTGCCAGCTCCTGGGGAAGGCTTTCTCTCGCTGTTGGCTCTGGAAGAAGCTCCTTGTCATCAATCTTCCCCTGGGCGAAGAGCTGCTCAGTGCAGGAAACTAGGGTCCAAAGGATGTGCTCTGCTCCCAGTGCTGCTTTGTTGGTGGTAGGAGGTCCTCTTCTCTCTCTGCTCTCTTCTCTCTATCTCAGAAGAGATTGACTTAAGACACAGTCCAGTCTCGTAGATTGAGTCCTGCCTCCTTAACATAACTGCCACTAATCCCACCTCATTAACATCATAGAGGTAGGATTTACAACACAGAGGAAAATCATATCAGATGACAAAATGGTGGACAATCACACAATGCTGGGAATCATGGCCTAGACAAGTCGATACACATTTTTGGGGGACGCAGTTCAGTCTGTAACATTCTCCCCAAAATTTATGTCCTTGCCACATGTGAGACATAGTCACCCTATCATATCATAGCAAGTCTTAAATCAACTCCAAGTCCACAGTTTTCATTTTTTGCAAAATTCCTCTTCATCTGTGAAATACGGAATACAAATTATCTGCTTCCAAAGTACAGTGGGTTCCTTTTGGTGCTGTCTATGTTGGATGTCCTGTTTTCTCTATCTCCTGTCATAATCTTTCTTGGTTTACACCATTTGGTTGGTGGGACATATCTTGCTGTAACATCATGTGAAAAGGGTGCATGGGAGTTGATTTTCCTGAGGCCTTGCATATCTGAAAACTTCTTTATTTTTACCTCCTCATTTGATTGGTAGTTTAGCATGGTGTAAAATTGTAGGATGGAAAATTATTTTCCTTCAGAATTTTAAGGCATTGCTCTATTGTCTTTTAACTTCCAGTGTTACTATTGAAAAGTGCGGTGCCATACGAGTACCTCATTCTGTGTGTGCAAGTTTTCTTCTTCCTGGAACTTAACAGGATGTTAACTTTTTTTTGTGTTCTGAAGTTTCATAATGATATGTCCTGATGTGGGTCTGTTTTCATATTTTATGATAGGTGCTCCCTGAGCCCTTTGAATATGGCAACTGATGTCTTTTTGGTTGAATGATTTCTTTGAGTCTCCTTTCCATTTTCTATTCTCTTTCTTGCGCAGTTCTTTATTATTTGGATTTTGGTCCTTTTGTCAAATATTTTGTCCTGCTTGTCAGATATTCTTACCTTTTAAAATACATTTTCTATCTCTTTGTCTTTTTTATTTGACTTTTTGAGAGATTGTCTCAACTTTATCTTCCAACTCTTATACTAGTATTTCATGTCCTTATTTTTTTTTTTAATTCTAGGGAGTTAGTCTTGCTCCTCTGAATCTTTTTATTATTGTGTTATATGTATATATATGTATATAACAAAGCATTTGCTAATTTAGTATTTTTTACATGTACAGTTCAGTGACAATGGTTATGTTCTTCATATCGTGCAACTATACCGCTGTCACCAAATTGTTCCACCACCATTAATGAGACTCAGTGCCCCCTAAACTTAGTCTCCTCCTTTCCCCATCCCTCCCACCCCGTAACCACTGATAAACTTTGGTCTCTATACATTTGCCTGTTTCATATGAGTTGTATCTTTACAATATTTGTCCTTTTGTGACTGACTTATTTCACTCAGCATAATGTTTTCAAGGTTCATCCATGTTGTAGCGTGTATCAGAACTTCATTTCTCTGTATGGCAGAGCAATATTTCATTGTATGTAGAGATGACATTTTATCCATTCCTCTGTTCTTTCTGTGTGTGTGTGTGCGCATGCGTGCTTTAGGTGAAAATTTACAGAGCAAATTAGTTTCTCACCTGGCAGTTAATATACAAATTGTTTTGTGACATTGGTTTCCAACCCTGCAATGTGTCAACACTCTCGCCTTCTCTGCCCCGGTTTCCCCATGTCCATTTGTCCAGTTTTCCTGTCCTTTCATGCCTTCTCATCATTGCTTCTGGGCTGGTGTTGCCCATTTGGTTTGTCTGTTCCTCTGTTGATGGACATTGAGGTTTTTAACCTTTTGGCTGTTGTGAACGTTGTGCTATAACTTACATTGGTGTTTCTGAGATTTTTTTAAAGTATAGTAAGTATCCTTTTCTTGTTTCAGTTGAAATGTCTGCTGCTATCTCTCTAAGCATGTTAACTGTAATTAAGGTTTTTTTTTTTTTAAATCCTCTGAGTAGTCTCTTCTCCAGGATCTGCTTTTTCTGTTGTTGGTTTTGAGCTCTACTTTTTGTTAGAACCTACCCTTGAATGTCCACTCATGTTTGGGAGTGGGGAACTACAAAGCTGATGGGAGATTTTTGAGCCCTTGAACAAGGTTTTTTAACTATAGCTTTCACTGTCAGTCCTACTGGAAAATATAGTTGGAACCACTGATGCTAGATTTTTCTTTTTTAGCTCTTTGTGTGTGTGTTTTAGCTTTTTTTTTTTTTAAATCAGTTTCATCTTCCTGAAGAAACCTTTCCTTGAGCCTTGTGACCTGCTCCACCCTGGACAGGTCATCATCCACAGTGAGTACACCTCTTGGGCTGGCCAGATTCCTCAGGGATGACGTCTCCTCTCTCCTCCCTGGAGAGTAATGCCCACGTGAACACGGGAGGAGGAAAAGGACTGGTAGTGGCACAGTATCTTGCATAGATTTATTTTCCCAGGTTTGTATTTATTATTTTTTTTAAGAATGCTAACTCTGTCTTATTGTATCTGTTACCCAGTTGGGAAACCTTTTATTTTCCAGAGAATATACTTCTAGTTGTTTCCTTTATGGGGAGGCACAGGGTTTGTTGCCTGGCTTTGAAGAGTGCGGAAGGGGACTTGGATATCTGACCACTTCTTGGACTGACTTTGAATCACTCCTTCTTAATCTTGGCTTCTCCTTCCAGGGAGCCCTGATGGCGCAGTGGTTAAGAGCTCGGCTGCTAACCAAAAGGTCAGCAGTTTGAATCCACCAGCTGCTCCTTGGAAACCCTATGGGGCAGTTCTGCCCTGTCCTGTAGGGTCACTATGAGTCTGAATCGACTTGATGGCAATGGATTTGATTTCTCCTTCCAGAAGTACCTGGTACTGCTGTTTCCTGAGTTTTGAGGATTTGACACTGTGAATTGGTTGATTCTTTACTTTCTTCACCTCTGCTGGAGGATAAATCTTCCTCTACCTCCATCTTTATTTATTTTTTTTACCATCACCTACTTCCTAGTTCCTGAAATTTCATTGCTATTGCTTCCTCTCCCCTTCTAATACCTGGAGGGTTAGCCTTTTTAAGAAAAAAACCCTTATTAGGGATTTAGTGGGGTTTCGGATTTGAGCAAAGTGGATGCTACACTCAATGTGCCCTGTCCCTCTAAGCTGCCCTCCTTCAGTTTACAAATGATTGAATGGAGGGGCGGGAGGTAAAGTGAATTCCAAGGTTATAGCGTGCCCTTCGCCCCAGGACGGGGAAGGACTCCTGAACCTCCATTCTTTTCCTCCTGTGAGTTTACCTTTCAGTTTCTCTCTGTAAATAAATGGAAATATAAATATATGCTTGTTTTCCCCTGTTTTTGCTAGTCAGTGATCTCTACCTACCTAACTGGAACTGAGAATGTCTTTTTCTCGATTCTGTCCCTGATTTTCTGATCCCAAGATTGATGGGCACAGAACCATTTCAGGGAGCTCTATAAGCATCTCTTTGGAGAAACATTTAAGTTGATTAGAGTATTGGGGGGCCCAGCACATAGTCTGGGATTGAGTGTGTATACTTCTTGGGAGTGCGTGACCGGCATCAGTCATGGCTGTGTGCTCCAGGGTGGTCAGCACTGGGCTAGGCTACCGATGTGCTGTCTGTGCTGTACAGGGCTGGTTAGGGGGGACCCGTGGCTTTGACGCATTTGCTTAGAGTCACACAGCTGACTGCGAATGCCTCGGGAGTCTGGATTCAGGAATTCACAGGGCCATCTGTGCACAGGGCACACTCGGCTCACAGCGTGTGCTAGGTGCACACTTGGCACACACTTGGTGCACATGTGGCACACTCGGTGCATGGCACACACTCATCACACGCGGTGCACAGTGCACACGTGCACACTGCACAGTGTGCTTGGTGCATGCTTGGCGCACAGTGCACACATGGCGCACGGCACACACGGCACACACTTGGTGCACACTCGGTGCACGGTGCACACGCACAGCACCTCTGCTCAGTAAATACTTGCTGCATTATTGGATGAACGACATGAAGGTGCGTGTCTGAAGGGACAGAGCTGCTCTTTTGGGTATTGCCTTACGTGCTTCCGTACTTAGGAAGACAGTACTTTCTTGGGTAGAAATCAACAGTGATAACCAGTTGAGTGAAATGAAAAATAATCCAGAACTTGGAGACTAAGCCTTTTCAGCATTTATTTTAGGCACCGTTTGGTAGGGTAACTTAAAAAAAGAAAAGTTAAGTATAGTTAATTGAAAGTTGTTAAATTGCTACCTGAATTCCTGATGAAGAATGGTATAGTTTGAACCTTCCGTTAATGTGTTTGATGCAGTTTCTCTCTACCAAACATTTCTTAAGAGGTAATTTAAAAAGAAAAGATACAAGTACAAAGAATGACTCACTCAGCAGTTTCTTCCAGCTGGTGAGTTTTCTTTTTCTTCCTGCTTCACTGTGTTACCTGCAGTAGATAGGGGGAAGAGTAAACTGTTGTGTTGCTGTATTTATGTCAGTTGAGAAACAAACATCTTTGAAATGCATACCTCTTAGTGGGAAGCCTTGTAGAAAGGAAACTGATTTTATTGAGTTCTCACCCTGGGCCAAGCACCTATGCCCTTGTTTGATCTTCAGGGCCAGTTTGAGGGAAGAGCTGTTAACCAGTTTTGCAGGTGAGGAAACTGAAATTGAGTGATTCTGAAACTTAAGCACAGCCGCTCTGTTAGAACACAGCGTAACTGGGCTTACAGCCCTGCCTTCTGGTACCAGGAACCCTGGTGGCATCGTGGTTAAGAGCTTGGCTGCTAACCAGAAGGTTGGTAATTGGAATCCACCAGCCGCTCCTTGGAAACTCTGTGGGGCAGTTCTTCTCTGTCCTGTTGGGTCGCTGTGAGTTGGGATCAACTCGACGGCAAGGGTTGCTTAGGCAGCTCTCCTGGTGCTGCAGTGTGTCTTCTGTTCCTTCCTCACGCCCGAGTTCTGCCTCCTCCCCTGGATTTCAGATTCCTCACCTCCGCGTGCTGCCATCCTCCCCGGGAGATGCTGCTTCTGTTCCCTGATGATCACATCGCCTTAGCTTCCGTGAAACTAGCCCAGTTGTGGTGCAATGGTTAAGTGCTTGGCTGCTGACCAAAAAGCCGGCAATTCAAACCCACCCAGCAGCTCCATGGGAGAAAGACCTGACTATCTGGGCTTCCTTCAAGATTACGTACATCCAAGAAAAGCCTGTGGGGCAGTTCTGCTCTGTCACGGGGGGCCTGTCTGAGTTGGAATTGATTCAGCAGCAGCCGCTCAGTTCAGGAATATCAACTGATGACATTTTGGGATAGTTTTATTTCCAGTGTTATTTTTAACCGGCTTTCTGGGATTTAGGGATCGTGGGAGGTGATTTAGACTTTGAGCTGTCTCCCCCATTCTTCCCTGTATCTCTCTTTTCTCTGCTGGGTCCTGAGTACTCCCTTAGGGCAGGCCTGGTGCTTTTCACTGACCTGATCATTGTCTCTCAGGTAATGCCCACATGGTAGTGGTTTGAACTATGAAGAAATGTCAACTGAAAAACGTACCCTGTAGTCTAACACAGTGGTTCTCAAACTAACATTTATCAGCGTCTCCTGTAGGTCTTGATCAAACGTGGACTGCCTGCCCCAACATCAGTTTCTGATTCTGCAGGTCTGCGATGGACCTAGAGTTTGCCTTTCTAACAAGTTCTCAAGTGATGCTATTGTTGCTGGTCCCAAACCGTACTTTGGGAATTGCTGCACTGAGGAATGACAGTAATCCTTAAGGCCTGTGGTACACACTTCAGTGTTGCCCATGTGAGTTCAGTTGAACATCAGTGCTGGGGAATTAGCGCTTGTACTTGAAAAGACTGACTTTGGAGCCACTGGTCTACCATATTTGGGAAATTGAATAGGCTTTTTGACTTTGGGACTTAGTAGAGACTTTGTTATTTTAGCATGTATTATAGCCCTGCTGGCACAGTGGTTCAGAGCTCAGGCTGCTACCCAAAAGGTTGGCAGTTTGAATCCACCAGCTGCCTCTTGGAAGTAATGTGGGGCAGTTCAGCTCTGTCCTGTAGGGTTGCTATGAGTTGGAGTCAACTCATGGCAGTGAGTTTGGCTTTTTTTGGATAAACCTGTTGGAGGCAGAGGAGGATGCGTGCTCCATACTTTTTTTGTGCTTTGAACCTTATTTTTAAGGAATATCTCTCTCAGAACTAGCATTCTGTGTTCTTTTGGAAAACCCTCAGTTAGGACTAAAGCCCGGAGGCTAATAATCTTCACAGAGTTGCCAGCAGAACCTGCATTCACTGTTGTTTGCATCACGTCACTCCTTGTCTAAGAACCTGGGGTGGTTTCCTGTCACTTCCTGAGCAAGTATAAACTCCATCCTAAAACTGAGGGCCTTTTGTTAATATCCAGCTTCCTCTTGCAAAACTTTTCAACCAGATTTCCCGTTTCTCGGCTCACCCGCCATCGTTCCTCACACCCATGGCGCTTGTTCATGCCGCTTTGACTGAGCCTGCCTTTTCCACTGCAGGAGTACCCGAAGCTTCTCTGGCAAATCCCTGTCCTTCACTCACTCCGAGCACTCGGCTCCAGACTTGATACTGCCCGATTCCTTTACTGAGTAACTCCCTTTATGTTGTTGGTATTTATATTATGCTTTTTTTTTTTTTTCCTTATTGTCATAATTGGATTTTAAGCATTTTCAGAGCTGGTCTGTATCATCCACCCAGCCTCTCTTTTCACTCCCCCAATGCGGTAGGGACACAGGCTCCCAGAGAGTGTTGGGGAAATGAATAAATAATGATGCAGAATGTCAGGTCCCCCCTTCCCCCCATAATATTAATGGGTTCTCTTTGGTCAAAGTTGATTTTATTTCCTTTTAGTAGTTGTGTTTAACAGTTCATTGAGGATAATACTGTACATATATCCCTGAACTGGAAAAAATATTCCAGACCTTTTGGGTAGACTTTTTAATGTGTGGGATGTGAGAGGTTTTATACTTTGTATAAATAGTTGATTTCATTTTTTAGTTCAGCAGTAATCTGAATCATTTCTGTATTTGCCTTTTTAAAACAATGCATTCTTTTGTTAGAGTGTACTGTTGTGTTTGAACTGTATATTTAGGTTTGGCTAGACTTCAGCATTACCAGACTTTCTCGAAATTTTTTTTTATTTTGGTCTGATTTTTTTTTAGTGCATTGTGATTTTTTTGAGGTTTGTCACAGTTCATTACATGAGGAATTGGAAAAATCTGACTTACGTGGCTTTTTAAAATGTAAGGGTAAACAGCATCCTAAGCAGATCTAAGGGATTGACTGTCAGGAAAGGTAGTTATGAGGTTTTCTATCTGGGCTGTTTTCTTTCCTTTGTTAGTAAAGAATTTGAAGTCTTTGTGAAAAACAGTTTGTGATATTCAGAATGCCTTCTCTATTGTCTTCATCAGAAAAAAGTAACGAGTTGACATGAAGTGAAACTGCCTGCCTTTCCTGGCTTGGTTTCAGAGGCGGCCTGTGCTTACCTCTGCAGTGGCTGGGCTGATTGAAGTGAGCACGTGTAATAGTATCCCTAGGCTTGGTGCACGCTCAACAGAATTGACCTGGGACCGTTAGCACCAACAGCCCCAGGGTGTGACTTAGATAATGTGGGATGAAATTTCATTTCCCCATCGGCCTGACACAGAGTCATATTCTAAAGCCATCATGTAGTTTAAAATTTTTTTGTAGTTGAAAAGCAGTTTTCCTAGTGATAGTACCTGATGCTTCCTCTTGGATGGATTGCTGTTGGTGTGGACTGTATGGTTTCTTGAGATCTGGTCTCGTCAGCCCTCCCTCCCTTAAATATACATGCATGTTGATGTGTGTGTTTTCTCTTAACGGTGATCCGACTTGATCAGTAAGTAGCCTAAAAGAAGCTTGGGTTGTAGCACCCCCTGGTCACAAATAATTTTTCTCTTTGTATTTCCAAGAGGAAAATAACTTAGTTCAACATCCTGAAAAATAGTTGGAATGAGAAGTTACTTGAGATTAATAATGATTTAGATTATAAAATATTTTAAGCATTTTAAAAATGGTAAAATGATTATTTTTATATATGGCCTGTTGCATAGATTATTAATATGTTAACCACGACAGTTAAACAAGGCTGAAATTCAATGAAATGATTCTTGCCTTCTTTCATCTTTTTTGTATCAGGATAGTGATAATTCTGTTAGTTTCTATTGGGGGATTTGTGATGATGCAGCCCTTCGAAAACCAGTAGAAGTGCATACGCAGTTGCTTATCAGCTACTCTGTCCATATCTCTTAGCCTGTCCATCTTGTCTGTGCACAATCTATTAAAAATTAATGTGAGCGGGGGCGTTAAAGATTGGTAAAGAACTGGGAACTTGTTTCTAACTGGAAAAACACCCACATCCTACCCCCCCATTGAACTGTTTTTAAAACAAGCTATTTGAATATAGCTCTCTGTTTTGCGTTATTTTCTACTTGCTGTCTGTGTGTGCATATCTCTTTAAGTAATTGCGGTCCTAATGTAGGTGCAGGAGCCCTGGTGGTGCAGTGGTGAAAGCACTCGGCTGCTAACCGAAAGGTCAGAGGTCGAACCCACCAGCTGCTCCGCAGGAGGAAGATGTGGCAGTCTGCTCCCATAAAGATTACAGCCTTTGAAACCCTGTAGGGCAGTTCCACTCTGTCCTGTTGGGTCCCTGTGAGTCGGAATTGACTTGATGGCAGTGGGTTGGGTTTGGAATGTAGATGCTCTTTTTTTATATTCTACTTTCCATTCAGAATTATAAATATTGTCCCGTATTTCCATAGAGCTTTCGTAACAATTATTTTGCCGTCTTCTTTGGGTCCTTAGACCATAGCTGACTTAACTGACTTCTTCAAGAGAAAGCAGGCTTCATCTTTAGGACAGAAGAGTCCTAGCCAGAAAGATATTCCTGTGTGGCTTTGTCGTTGGCAAGAATAATGTTGGTGTTTTTGTTTGCCCTTAGAGAAAGAAAAATTTACTCATTCCCCCTGCCGTAGCAGTGTTAATGGAAATTACTGTTATTTAATGAATTTTATGTGGTCACTTTCTTTGCTTGGTAGTGATGAGTGAGATTCCTCACTCTGGTATTACAGATTCACACTGGGATCCTTGCCCAGTTGTCACTGCATATGGACAGGGGCGCCTAGTGTATGTGTATGAGCGGTGGTGGGGCGGTGGCAGTAACCGAAAACAACAAAATCGCTCTGTTTTTTGGAGTGCTTCCAAGCTGCGGATGACTTTGAAGCTAATGTAGTGGCCTGAGGAAGACAGACAGCGGGAATTCTGCCTAGCTCCGTTTGTTTTTCTTAGTTATCCTTCAGATGAATAATTTATGTAATAAATATTGTTATTTTAAAATAGCTTTTGTATCCTATGTGTGCTTCTTTTTAGTCTTTTTTTTTTTTTAATTGTAAAAATACATGTAAGAAAACCGTTGCCAATTCAGCATTTCTTACACGTATAATGCAGTGATGCTGGTACCGTTCATCATGTTATACAACCATCACCACTACATTTCCAAATCATTCCACCACCATTAACAGAAACTCCCCCTTTCCCCCGCCTTCCACTCCAGTAACCACTCAGAAAAAACTTGGGTCTCTATACAGTTGCTTATTTCATTTACGTTGTATCATTACCATATTTTCCCTCCTGTGACTGACTCATCTCACTCAGCATAATGTTTTCACAGTTCATCCACATGGCAGCGTGTATCAGGACTTCATTTCTCGATGTGGCAGAGTAATATTCTACTATAAGTATGTACCACATTTTGGTTCTCCGTCTGTTTAAGGGCATGTAGGTTGCTTCCATATTTTGGCTATTGTGAATAGTGCTACAGTGGACATTGGTGTCCAAGTTTCTGTTTGTGTTCTTGCTTTCAGTTCTTTTGGATATATACCTGAGATTGGGATTGCTGGGTCATATGCTGGGTCTGTGTTTAACTTTTTGAGGAGAGCTGCCAGTCTGTTTTCCACAGTAGGACTGCACCATTTTACATTCCCATCAGCAGTGGATGAGGGTTCCAGTTTCTCCACATCCTTGCTAACGTTTGTTCTTTCTTTTTTGGGGGGGGGGGGGGGGGATGGTTGTTCGTTTGTTTTCAATAATCACCCTTCTAGTGGGGGTGAAGTGGTACATCATTGTTTTGATTTGCATCTTCTTCGCTATGAGTTGGAATTAACTTGATGGTGGGTTTGGGTTTCATGACCCGGAGCCCTGGTGGCTCAGTGGTTAAGAGCTCAGCTGCTAACCAAAAGATTGACCGTTCAAATCCACCAGCCACTCCCTGGAAACCCTGTGGGGCAGTTCTCCTCTGTCCGAGAGGGTCCTATGAGTCAGAATCAACTCAGTGGCATCGGGTGTGTGGGTTAGTGACCAGTGATGTGGAGCAGCTTTCCATGTGGTTGTGGGCCCTTTGTGTATCCTCTTTGGTGAAATAGCTATTCATTTCTTTTGCCCATGTTTTGATTGGATTGTTTGTCTTTTTGTTGTTAAGTTGTTGGTCTTCCTTTGGTATCTGGGATATTACATCCTTCTTTGATATATGGCTCCCAGATACTTTCTCCCAGTCTGTAGGTTGTCTCTTTATTTTGTTGATTCTTTTGATGTAATTAAAAATTTTAGATGGTATGGAAGCTTGGCTGGGCTATGATAAGTGCAAATATTATGACTTTAAATTACTACTCTAATGAATATTCAGACAAAAATAGGAGCAATCCACTTTTTAATGATTACATAGTATATGCGTTTTGAGTTAGGGGGCAATACAAAATGAAAATAACACTGTTTAAATCGTTTTTCCCCCGCATAAGGTACATAAATGAATGGGGCGTGGGGGCTGCAGCCGTAATGGCGAATACCATTGCAGACCAGACACCTTGCTGTGTAGGCCACACCAGCTGGCTTGAGGCAGCAAGATCCGTGTTGTAACACTAAGACTGTAAATAACCCCGTATCATTTCAGGTTTTCTTGCCAAAATCAGTTTAGATTTTGCCTCCAAGGAGTAATGGAAAACTGTTGGTTTTCAGAAATCTGGTTTTTTCAGTGCTGGATAAGGGATATGGACCTGTGCTGCTTTTCCTCTTCTACCATGTTTTTTTTTTTTTTTTTTTTTAAAATGAATAGAAAATAAGGAGAAAATTAAGGCAGTAATGTGAGAATTTAGCATTACTGAATTTTCCTCGAGCCTGTGTGCTTTTTTCTTTATTCAGATTTTCAAATTTTTCTATCTTGTATTGACTGATTGTCTTTAGCGATTTGTTAAACTCTTAGGAGTGGTCACGGAAATGGAAACTTGTTTGATAGAAGTGAGAGAAAAAAGGAAGTGTTGTCAGACCTTGGTTGTGAAGATCTTTGTTATTTTAAGCTAAAAAGCTGTGTGTGTGTGTGTGTGTGTGTGTGTGTGTGTGTGTGTGTGTGTGTGTGTGTGTGTGTGTGTGTGTGTGTGTGTGTGTGTGTGTGTGTGTGTGTGTGTGTGTGTGTGTGTGTGTGTGTGTGTAGACTGTGATCATTTAACCAATAGCATTTTATGAGACAGGAAAGTCAGTGAAGCGGTATGTTAGTATTGTGACTTGTGTTTTTAGGCTCAAAGTCACAATTGTTATAATTTGACGCAGAAAGAAGCATAGCTTCTCATGTGTCGGAAATAAAGTTTAAAATATGGGTGTTCCCAAATGCAGTCTGGATTTTATGTGCAAGTTTATTGGTTAGAAGTCCAGCACGTTTTCATAAAAGAGGTGAGTTTATAAACAGTGGTTGTGGGGCTGGGCTAGAAAAGCCTTTAACCCAAAGTCCAGTTGAACTTTAATATTAGGAAGCGCTCTTGAGTTTCTGGTTCTCAAGGCAGGAAGCAGGTTGGCATGAGAGTGGAGGAGAAGGTGGAATTTTCTTTACTTTTCTTGGTGCAGGACTGGACTCATGCTGTGTTTACGGGTAGTTTAAATTGTTTTTTTTCCTACTATCCTGGACTTCACTGAGGAGTCCTGCTGGCACAGTGGTTAAGTGCTCGGCTGTGAGTTCTGCTGTGTCCTACAGGGTCGCTGTGAGGTGGGATCGACTCAACGGCAGCGGGTTTTTGGGATCTCAGTGTTACCTCCAGTACGCTTCTCAATCCTTTATTGTCTTCACAACATGAGGATCCAGTGATAACCTCCTTACTACACCCTTTCAGTAGGTTTCAGTAGTTCCCAGTTAAACTTCCTATTGCTTGTTTTGGAATGGATTCTAGCTAGACCTTGGGAAAACAGTCATACTAGTTCATACAGGTAGTAGTCCTTTTTAGTTGTAGGAAGCAAGAATGTGTGTTGATCTAAATAGATATTTAATAGATTGTTAGGCAGTGAGACATTCATGGCATTATATAGGGGATGATGTTTAGGGTTGAAGAAGAGGGGTCTGCTATGTGGCAGATACAGTGCTGGCTTTAGGGTAAGAAAGATAAATGATTAACTATCTTCACGGAGCTTACAGTCTAGTAACAGGCAATATGTAAACATACTTGATTGGGATAAATGCGGTTATAGTATAAGGCACAGAAATAGCACAGTGGGGGGAGTAATTAAATTTGGAGAAGTGGCAGCTTGGAATATTAGTAAAGGAAATTGTGCCTGAGCTCTCTTCTGGAAGAATTAAAGGCAGGCAGAGGGATTCCAGACAGATTAGAATGTCCAACAACGTGAAGTTTTTTAATAGCATAGAGTGTTTGGAAGAGCACAAGAAATTCAGTTTTGTTGGATTTTGAAGGGAAAGGAGGGAGAACAGGAGATAGACCTGATGAGGTAGTTGGGGACCAGATCATAAAGGATTCTGCTAAGTGGTTTGGGCTTTAGTCTTCTAGATGAGCTGAAATTCCCGGGAAGGTTGTAAGCAGCAGAGTGAGACCAGTTTTACATTTTCACAGTTTTGTGGTTGGACTGACGAAGGAGCAGGCTGGTCTTAACTAGGAGACCACAGGTGTCCAGGTGAGAGCCGAGGCTCCGCTGAACTAAGGCACCAGGGAGTGGGTGGGGAGGAGGGAGGGTGGCTCAGGAGAGAGCATGTGGGTAGAATGAGCGGGGCTCAGGATGATGGCAGTGGAGGGAAGGGAGGGGTCCTGGGATGGCCTCCAGGGTTCTGGCTTGGTTGTGTGAGTGATTGGTGGGCCACCAACTGGCACAGAAGATGGAAGATGAAGAAGCCACTGGGTAAGGAATTCTGTTCCAGATCAGTCAGATTGTAGCTGGAGGAAATCAACAACTGGTTGCATACATGGGTCTGGAACTTGAGAGGAAGAGCCCAGGTTAGGGACTGAGTGGTGATTTATTAATTAGGTCATTGGTGGCAGTCAGCAATATGGGAATGGGTGTGATCACTCTAAGGAGGTGGGATGACAAGGGAGGAGCCCGTGTTTCACACCTCATAGGCAGGCTTGCCTTGAAGAGCCTTTACCTGCCTTCCCTAGTCATTTCTTCTCTGAATTCTGCTGTCTCAGAATGTAAAGTCTTCATTACACGTGATGTCATAGGCACAGTACTCTGGCCCCAGGGTGGACCAATAGGGGTGAGAGAGGTGCCGTGGGTGGTTCATCTCTTAACCAGTGAGAACAGTTCATAAGCTGATGGTCAGTAAGTCAAGAGCAGCTTGTCCTTTCTTAGGTGGCAGGAGTTTCTTTTTAAAAAGTTTTATTAGATAAATCAAACACCAGAGCTCCAAGTAATTAATACAGCACTTCAGCTTGACCCTAATGTCTTCAATGCACAGTTTAAGGGATGCTGCCACTCTGAAGTGGATCACAAAGTGACTGGCTAAGGAGTTGGATCCCGCAGTTCAAAAAGGATGTCGTTTGAACAGTTCAGTCTCTAGTTAAGCCTGCAAGGATCAGTGTGGAAGGCTCTAGCTTAACTAAACAAAACATACTTTTCATCTCAGCCAGGCTGATTTTGGGGCCTCCATGGTGCTTCTCACCCGGCCTGGTTTGGTGTGACCCCACTGGTGTTGGGTACTCAGTTGGGGTAGATACTCAGTGGGTTAGGTTTGTTGTCTTTTCTCTCCAGTAGTATATAGCAGAGTGACAACCCCAACTAATGAAAGCAAAAATAAAGGGGATTTTCTCAAAAGAGCCCTGGTGGTGCGGTGGTTAAAGTGCTTGGCTGTGAACTGAAAGTTCAGTGGTTCGAACCCACGAGCCACTCCGAGGGAGGAAGATGTGGCAGTTTGCTTCTATAAAGATTATAGCCTTGGAAACCCTAGGGGCAGTTCTGCTCTGTCCTGTAGGGCCGCCGTGAGTCGGAATCGACTCCATGCAGTGGGTGGGTTTGATTGTTTCCTCACACAGCTGAAAGGGATACGGTGGATTTTGACTTTCAGCACAGCTGGACCTGGAGGCTCATACAGTGCCATCGGGACTGAGATTTGCAGCTCTGCCTCCCTGGTGTGACTGAAGTCTCAGTTGGGTGCCCCCCAGCCCGTAATAAGGTGGCCACCAGAAGCTCTCAGCTTTCCCTATGTGATCCTGGAGAAAAAAAAGAGTGTCTCTTTTTCAATAGCTCTAGCACAAGTTCTTCAGAGTCCCTAGGCAATGCAAACATTTATTGTGCTCAGCTGCCTGCTAACTGAAAGGTTGGAGGTTTGAGTTCACCCAGAGTTGCCTTGGAAGAAAAGCCTGGCAGTCTGCTTATGAAAAATCGGCCACTGAAAACCCTATGGAGCACAGTTCTACTTTGACACGTGGGGTTGCCATGAGTCAGAATCTACTGCGGCATTTGGAAAACACACACTCACACAGACACACACACACGCACATTCTTAGGAGGGTGCTGAATGGCATTTGGAAAACACACACTCACACAGACACACAGACCCACACACACACAGACCCACACACACAGACACACACACGCACGCACGCACGCACGCACGTACGCACGTTCTTAGGAGGGTGCTGATGGACCTGGCTTAGGTGGGGTCTCTAATCCTGGACCAATCCCTGTGGCAAGAGGGATGGAGTCTCTGGCTAGGCTATGTGACCTGCCTGCCTTGCTGGTGGAGCCAGGCCATGTAACTGACAGTTCTTCAAGATTAGGGGAGAGAGAGAAATTCTAAAAGGTAGAACCCTTAGTGAGGTGGGACCTTCAGTAAATGAGTAAATTTATTAGTCATGCACATCTTTAAGTCAGTATATGCGAAGTAGGGCCCTTATCTAGAGGAAGAGAGAAGTTCCTATGAGAACAAGACTCTAATCTGTGTAGGAAGTTTTTATTAAAAAACAGAACAAAACTACCCTGAGCTTTCTGTTGAAAGTTAGTTGTAAACTTGGTTATCCAACAACAAGGAGCCCTGGTGTCTCAACGGCGAAGTGCTCAGCTGCTACCCAAGAGGTCAGGCGATTTGAACCCACCCAGCTGCTCTGTGGGAGAAAAGACCCGTCGATCTGCTCTTGTAAAAATTACAGCCTAGGAAACCCTGTGGCTCCCTACTCCGTCATATACGGTCGCTGTGAATCAGAGTCAGCACGCAACAACAGTAACAGGAGAGTGTGTGCTACGTGAGACCAGTGCATATTGTGGTGTCAGTTACAAATGATAGGGAGATGCTGAAATGGCAGAATGTTTACTCTGTGAAAAAAGCAGAATTCATGATTATAGTGAATTACGAGGGCAGCTAGGTTATGAATAGGTACACACGTGGGCCTATTCAGGAGAATAATTAAGAAAAATGAAAGCAGTGTTAGGGATAGGGTATTTTGGTTTTTTTTTTTTTTTTTTAATATATATTTTATTGTACTTCAGGTGAAAGCTTACAGAGCAAATAGTTTCTCATGAAATAGTAGTACACATGTTGTTCTATGACATTGGTTAACAACCCCACAACGTATTAAACCTCTAAATTCTCAACCTTTTTTTTTTTTTTATGAAAATTACAGATGGCCAAAGATACACCGTTTCAAAAATTTCTACATTCACAGTTCGGTGACATTGACTACGCTCTTCCAACTGTGCTGTTATTCTCACTTAAGATGAAGGCTTACAGAACAAAATAGTTTTTCATTTAACAGTTACTACGAATGTTGCCCTGTGACAATGGTTAACAATCTCACAGCACATCAAGAATATCCTTACTCCACCTTGTGTTCCCTATCACCAGGGGGCTTCCTTGTCCCCTTCTGTCTTCTGGACCTTGTCAGTGGACTATTGTACCTCTTTAGTCTCCTTTGTTTATTTTATTTATTTTATTTTATTTTATTTAAACACCATTTCAAAACTTTTTACTTACACATTTAAGTGATATTGACTATGCTCTTCCAATTGTGCTGCCATTCTCGCCCAAGATGAAGGCTTACAGGACAAAACAGCCTCCCATTTAATAGTTACTACAAATGTTGCCCTATAGCAGTGGTCAACAATCTCACAATACATCGACAGTGTCCTTATTCAATTTGTGTTCCTTATCATCAGTTTCCTACTCTCCCTCTGCCTTCTGGCCCTTGTCACCGGACTCCTGTACCTCGTTAGTCCCATTTACTGGGCTGTCCACTCCCAGGCTTAACATCGAACCTCGAAGGTAACTTCACCTCTGAGCTGAAAGGGTGTCTGGGGGCCACACTCTTGAGGTTTCTCTAGTATTATTTAGGCCAGTAAATCTGGTCTTCTTTTTTTTTTTTTTTGGAGTTAAAATTATGCTCTACATCGTTCTCCAGCTCTGCCCAGAACCCTCTGTTGTGATCCTGGTCAGAGGAGTCATTGGTGGTAGCCGGGCACCATCCAGCTGTACTGGACTCAGTCCCGTGGAGGCCTTGGTAGCTGTGGACCATTAGTCCTTCGGACTAATCTTTTCCTTGTATCCTGTTCTCTTCGTTCTCCCTTGTTCCCGAAGGGATGAGATCAGTGGAGTATCTTAGATGGCCGCTCATAGGCTTTTAAGACCCCAGACACTACTCACCAAGGTAGAATGTAGAGCATTATCTTTATAAGTAGTGTCATGCCAATTGAGCTAGATGTTCCCCGAGATCATGGTCCCCAGAGCCCTCCGTCCAACAACTCAGTCCCTCCGGGGGGTTTGGATGTGTCTATAGGGCCTCCATGACCTTTCCTTGTGCAGGTTGTGTTAGTTTCCCCTGTACTATGTACTATCTCACCTCTCACCCAAGTTACCACTTACCTATTACCTATTTAGTATTCCCCCCCCCCCATCCCTGGTAACCAACAAGGATTGTTACATTTTGCATGTGAATTTTTTCATGGGTTTTTACAATAGAGGTCTCATACAATATTTGTCCTTTTGTGATTGACTTATTTCACTCAGCATGATGTCCTCCAGTTTCATCCATGTTATGAGATGGTCCACAGATTCATTGTTGTTCTTTCTCGTTGCATAGTACTTCCATTGTGTGTATGTACCATAGTTTGTGTAGGGATAGGGTATTTTGGGTGATTAATAAAATTTCCTTTTTTATTGTGCCTTAGATGAAGTTTTACAGAGCATTGTTTTGTGACATTGATTGCCAACCCCACAACATGTCAACAAACACTCCCCCTTCTCGACCTTGAGTTCCTTATTACCAGCTTTCCTGTCCCCTCCTGCCTTCTCGTCCTTACCCCTGGGCTGGTGTGCCCATTTAGTCTCGTTTTGTTTTATGGGCCTGTCTAATCTTTGGCTGAAGGTTGAACCTCAGGAGTGACTTCAGTACTAAGTGGGGGGGGGGGGGGATTTTGAAGTTTTATCTAGCGGTTTAGTTTTAGTTATTTTAATCTGTAAGAGGCCTGATGTACTGTACAACTTGGGGGTCTGGAGATTACAATTTATATAACTTGGCAAGTTAAATCAGAGCTCCTGTTATATTACCATTTTAGCCAGAGGTAATTTTAGTAATTAAAGTGAAATGGCCCATTTTAAAATAAGTTCTGTTTTGTGTGTAGAGAGCAGTGGGCATTAAGTTTCCTTGGGAAGTGAGGGCTCCTTGGGGGTTCACTGGAGTAACGAGGATATTTAAAGTGCATGTCATTTTGCTTCTACTGAAATATTTTTCTATATATACCATTTTTCCATCGTTGACTGTTTAGTTTCTGACTAAACCCACCGTAGTTTCTCATGGCGTGGTGGAGCCGGGCTTGCCCCTGGCCAGTCTGGAGCTATGAAAGCAGCGTGCACTTAGGCCTCTCAAGGTGTGTACCTGAAATTATGTCCTGAGAAGTAAGTGACTCTTGGCAGCCAGCCAAGAACCAGCAAGGGAAGAGTCTAATAGGCCATTTCCGCACAGTTCCTTTTGGTCCTCTGTCCCTCCTGTTATTTTGAGGATAAGTTGAAAAACTGAGTGGGCACACTGAGAATGAAGGTACATTTTCTTTCTCTAAATTGGTCTGTAGAGTCGCTATGAGTTGGAATCGACTCAACAGCAATGCGTTTGGTTTTTTTTAAATTGATTCTTTTTTCTTTTTAATATCCTTAACTCGCTTTAATTTCCCTTATCTTCTCCTTTATTAGCTGGGTCAAGTGGAAGAAGATCTTGCCCCTGGTATGGGACAGGCAGTCCCTTCCTCTTTCATGGGTGATCTGCCTCTCTGCCTCTTCCTCCTCCATTTTGTGTACACCCATTCTTAACACCCCTGAGCCCCCGTGAAGGTTCCACCTTGCTGGGACCTGTTGTGGGTATCTCACACCTCTGGCTTGGGTTTGCTCTACAGGGTCTCAGTCCCTTCCCATAATTACAGTTTTGTGGGTGGTGGCTGAGAATTGTAAGGAAGGAAAAATGTCACATGGCACCTTTTCCCCCCAGACTAATGTAAGGATTCCTTTAAAAAAATTTTAGCTTTAGTATGTTTTAATTTCCTTAAAATATTACAAGTGTAACACGTGACTGATTATAAAAACAAATCAAACAATACAGAATTGTACAATTTTATTCCCCTGGAGTAACTAAAAGGAGCCGTGGTAGCACAGTGGTTAAGCGCTTGGCTGCTAACCAAAAGGTCGGCAGTTGGAACCCACCAGCCGCTCCGTGGGAGAAAGATGTGTCAGTCTGGATCCTGTGGTCGCCTTTTTGCAGAGGATTGTTCACTGACGTTTAGAACTGAAGGGAGGGCTTGGGAATTCCATGCGACTTCTTTTTTCTCTTCCCTGTCTCAGCAATTCCGATAGAAATGTCACTCACCTCTAACCAAGAACCCCTCAAGCAATCCAATTTCTGCCAGCATTTAAGTGCTTTTGATATTCCTGATGAGACATGATACTCGTTCTTCAACCAACACAGATTTATTGAACGCCTGCTATGTTTAATGCACCATGCTGGAGGCTGGGGAAAATGGATAAGATACATCTGCTGTCCTGAATGAGCTCTCGGCCAAGTACGGGGCAGACGTTCAAGCAAGCAAATGGAGTATGAGTGATATTAACCAGAGAGGGTACAGAGTGGACTAAAGGAAACCTTAGCAGAGAGGTGATGTGCGAGCTGTTTATTTGAGCAGTTCTTTAAGGTGCCAGTGGGCAAAGCACACTTCAGTTAATAGACTGGGTGTGCTCATAGAATTGGCTGTAGTTTGGGGTGACTGGCAGAGATGTGTAGGATTACATTTTTTCCTTCCTCTCACCCTACTTGGGATAATGGAAAAGGTACTAGACAGGTTTATGGTTTGGACCAGGATAAAAGTGCTAAAGAAGAAAGTACAATGGGTGTTTAAGCCAGGTGGTCTCTCAGTGGTTTGGATAATTTGGATCAGCTTTAATGTGGGCTAAGTGGCCTCTTTCCTTGTTTCTGATTTGCTTTAGGGTCAGAGAACAAGGAGAGATGGAAGCCTTGGTAGATCTTGATTTATAGACTGATCACAGTATGGATGTGTGTATTATTTTAATTTGAATTCAATCTTTAT
The DNA here is from genome assembly GCA_030035585.1 of Dugong dugon. Classification (NCBI taxonomy): domain Eukaryota; kingdom Metazoa; phylum Chordata; class Mammalia; order Sirenia; family Dugongidae; genus Dugong; species Dugong dugon. Next base: position 6,244,817 of record CM057477.1, read on the forward strand.
TCTTTATTTAGAAGGTTTTTTTTCCCTGCTTTTTTTGTTTAAGTGTTGGATTGAATACACTCAAAACAGTAGGCTGTATAAATGATTTCACTTTATTTTGCATACTTAGAGTTGGGCCTCTGGACCAAAATGTAAGAGTTTATGCAAAAGTAAATTGCAAATTCTGGGAAAAGTGTGGCTGTGTCTAAGCTTTCCCAGAAGGCCAGTGTGTAAGGACTTCAGTGATGTTACTGGTGGTTTGTGTTTTGAAAAGGAAGACAGACTGTAGGACAGAGGCTGCTCCTATCACCAAAAAGGCAGGGAGAAGAAACTAGAAAGCTTTGAACTTTTCTGAAGAATTACCTTAGTTGTAAATGACTAACAGTGTTAGTGACATATAACTTGGGATGAAAATCCCTCTGTGGAGTATTGAATTTGTTGCAGCCACCGACAGAAAACCTGAATAAAGAATAAAGCTTGAGTTCAGATTAAAAAAAATACACATACGTATGTGACTGGTCTATAATTTAGTATTGAATTTAGGTATCAAGTGGCGAGTCTGCAGCATTCCACCTCTGTCCACTGTAAACAAACTGTGCAGATGAGTTAATAGTGTGCTGTCGGTTACTTGCCTGAGTAAGTGTGATTCCTGTAGGAAAGTCAAAATCATTACATTAAAGAGATGTAAGGAGAAGGATAGCTGCCTCCCTTTGTGAGGTTACATCAGGCATAGGCAGGCAGGATGACGTGGGTGACATTAGGCTTACGAAGGAAGTTATAGAAGCTCATTGGGTGTTTAGCTGTATACATTTCAGATGATCAGAGAAAATTTCCTTATCTGAAGGCCTTGTGTTTCAGAGTGTTATGGGACCTCAAGGATCACAGGACAGCAGCATCTCCAGTGAAGTTCGTATGAGCAGTAACTCAATTGCAGGAGTCCCCTGAGTAGCGACCAGTTGTCCTAGGCCAGGGTAATGGTTTGAGCGGCTTTTCTACTTATTATTACTTAAGGGCTTACCTGAGATACAGATGCATGTTGAAGATCATAGAGCAAGTTAAATGATTTATTCATTTTTCGTGGTGAGAAAATGATGTGGCCTGAGGGAGGATATCAATGGTCAGATACACGTGGTCGGTGGGTAATTTGAGGACAAACCCTGGAGGTAGATCAGCTCTTTGACACTTACATGGTTTAGCTTCCCACGTCCAGTCATTAGTTGCGATTTACTGTGTGCCATTCATCACTGTTTCACCTACGACGGCGTGTGACAACGGCAGTTGTGACTCAAAAAACCAAACTCATGGCCGTTGAGTCTATCCCGACTCACAGCGACCCTATAGGACAGAGTAGAACTGTCCCACAGGGTTTCCAAGGAACAGCTGGTGGATTTGAACTGCTGACCTTTTGGTTAGCAGCTGAGGTCTTAACTGCTACACCACCAGGGCTCCAGTTGTGAGGGGGAATGTGAAACTAAGGCTTCAGGTCAAATTCTAATGGGAACATAGGAACATTTATTATGTGCAAGTTTTAAACATTTTTTAGATTTTATTCTCAGGACAACTATAGTATTTATGCATTTTTTTGTCTATTTTTTTTTTTTTTATAGATGGGCTCAGAGAGGGAAATAACTAATAAGAGGCAGAGATGGATTTGAACCCATCCATCTGGCTGTAGACGCCCATGTTTTCTTTGCACGATGCCCAGTTCTTCAGTGGATTTACTACTGGAGTGGAGAGTAGGGTCTCTTTCCCTTGAGTTCTCTGTTGAGAAGAGGATGGATTGGTGACCCAGTTCCGTAATAGTATCATCTACCTTGAGGGTTTAGCAGCAGGTAGTTCTGTATAGATAAGAACTGCAGTTCAGGATTATTTGATTGGATAGGTGATTGAGGCTGTGATAGTAGAGTGTAGGGTTCTTGTATGTGGTGCATTTTCTCAGTTTGTTCTGTTGGTCAGAAAGAGTTGGTAATATGGTCAAGGTTACTGGGTTGATAGTGGAACAGAACTGGGAGCTTTGCAAAGAAAACAATGTTTCACAATTATAGATTGTGCCGCCTAACCCCACTCCTGTGTTCCCCCAAATGGTATGCCATTACAGTAGTCAGTAGACAAGGGGTATCTAAGTGCAAATACTGGAAAGTAGCTCATAGCAAACACTCTTGACGTTTTAAAAATCTGTATCCTTCTTTTAATTTATTTTTTTATTAGGAGACTTTTTTTTTTAATTTACAGAACTGGTTACTATACTATAATAGAACATGTTTTGAAGGGAGCAGAAATTAAAAAAAAAATTTAAACTAATGTATGTCTGGTAATTTTGGATTTGAAATCTTAATTTAACAAGTATGTTTATTCCACAAACTTTTTTTTTTTTTAATGTGAAAAATTAAACCTTAAAGCACTCGGATATGGAAAGAAGTGGAACTTCTGGGGTGTTAGAGGACCTTAGAGATGAAGGCGTGAATAACTAAAAGGGTTCATGTGACAAAGAGTTAATGTGTTGTGTCAGGTTTTAGTTGAGAAAATCCATCTCCTTGGCTCTTCTGAACCTGTTGCTTGATTTTTTTTTTTTTTAATTTAGATGAAGATTTACAGAACAAACTAGCTTCTCATTACATAGTACACATATTGTTTTTTTGACATTGGTTAACAACCCCAGGACATGTCAGCACTCTGCATTCTCTATATTGCTTGATTCTTGACGTGTTGTTGGGAATGAGAAATGGGAATTTCATTATGGAGGTTCCACCGTCTACGTTTGTGGAGTTGTAGATAAGAAGGCCCATTGTGTGTGATCTTTGGATGATTGGCAGCTAGCCTGCTTATCTTTGGTTTGGTTGAATGGGAGGCCAGTCAGAGGGACAGGCAGGCAGTCTGGTGGTGGATAAGCTCTTGGGTTGGCCAGTGAACTGAAGAAAACCCCAGTCCACCATATTCTTGGCAAAACTGGGTCACCTTATGGTAATACCATCCGTATTTCTAGCTTTTTAACAGGTCTGATGATTTCATCATTAAAAAAAAAATAACGCAAAGCCAAAAATATAAAAATGACTTTTGGAATGAATTACTCAAAGGGAATATAGTTTGTTTTTTACATTTAGTGGGAAGAAGGTAAGTAGGCTTTTGAAAGTAAGGGATAGGTCTTTTCATTGATGGGCCAAGCCATTTGAGATCTGCCTGAACTGTTTGCGACAGAGCTGGTGGGGACACTGCCTACCGCGAGAAAGCCCTCAGACTCCATCTGCATCCCTTCATTAGGTGTATGTTTTGAAATGCGAATCATACTCCATCAGCCGGAACCCTGGCAATGCCACTCTGTTCTCAGCCATTAGAAGCCCGAGTTCCTCGGCCTTTGCTGCAGTGATTATCCTGCCACATCTGGTTCTTTGCCTGAAAGTGAGGGAGCACATGTAATTAAATGTGTTAGTTTTTGACTAGAACTGTTTCATCTGTTGTGAGTTATTTCTGTTCTCTTGTTTATTCTTCACTGAACCTAGAAATGATTGAATTACATCCGTATCTTAAAAAATTTCCTGTGATCTCCAGTTTCTTTATAGTTTCACATTTCCTTTTTATCTTCAGAAAAAAAAAATTAAATGGGTTTACACATCAACTTTGCAATCTGTTTTTAGTATTTGCATTTTGTGTATTGGTTCTTCTGGGAAGAATTGAAGAATTGTTTAGAAAGTAATGCAGCAGTCACAGTGTTTGATGTTATATAATTCAGGATGTTTAATCTAGTGTAGAAGAGCATTTGCTTCTTTCGTTTCTTTATTATTATCCAGATGGATTTAGGGTAGTTGATTAGAGGTGGAATTACCAGCTTAGAGCAACCGAGATGGTTTGATCCAGGGCTTCTGGACCGTAGATTAAAAGTCTTCTTCCTGAAGTCATTTGACCATTTTGATCTTTTAGTGTATGTGTGTTTAGTACAAATGGCAATGTAGCTCTACTTCTTAGTATGAATATGTAAAATAAGCTCATTGTTAACAATCGGGTTAATGCAGAAAAACCCTAGAGAAGAAAGTAAACGCCACCCAGCCCCACGATAACCACGGTGAACGTGTGTGTGAGTGATCTGTATGTCTGTTTTTAAACCAGAGTGGAACCACTCTGTCTGCCCTACTCTGTAATGTGCTTTTTCCTGTTGAACATATTGGCATACGTTTCTGTGGCAATCAATAAACGTTTTTATTTGTCATCGGCTGCTTAGTAGTCCATTGTATGGCTGCAGGATAATTTCTGTAATTGTACATTGCTATCTGCTCAGGTAGTGTGCAGCTTTTAAAAAAAATTGAGACACTTCAGTGAATATCTGAATCTTTCCATTTGCCTAATTATTTCCTTTGTGTAGGATTTTTGCTGTCACCTTATTTTGCTTTTCATGCGGACTCTCCTTTGCTTCCCTGTGTATCTTTTCTGATCAGCTACATTGTTTTATCTTCTGTCTTTTTAGGTGATAGGGCTGTTCCCTGTGTTATTGTTTTCAGCATGGCCTCTTTTACTTCTTGCTGCTTTTAATGTTGGTTTCTTTAGGCAGTGATTTTACTCTTTTCATCCACAACTGTGTTAACCCTTTTTTGAGATTTTTTAAAAAAGAGAATCCAGGTTTTCTTTAATTTCTTTGAAAGTCGAGCGAAGTATTTGTGTGAAACACCCCACCCCTTCCTTGGGAATTCTTTTAAAATGTCTCCCTCATTTACCTTTTGCTTATTTCATTTGTTTCTTGCCACCTCCTTTCTTTTAGAGGCGTCTGTCTCTGTGTGCCTTTGTGTTGGGTTCTTTGGGTCAGGGAGGTAGAGATGCCCTCTGCAGCCAGGCCTGTGCACTTTGTGGTGTGGAGCTGGGTCCCATATAGGCCATCCCTGCCACCTAGTATCTTCCCCATGACCTCAGCTGTTGCCAGTCCTAGAAAAGAGTGTCTGGAGCGCCAAGGGCCCTCTCAGTTTCAAAGACATCTGCCCTTAAACGAGGTCTAGACTAGAGTTGTGGGTTTGTTCCTTCTTCTCCCTCAGCCTGGTTCCGATTTCACTGCGTTTGGCAGGTAGTCTTTGTTATCAGTAGTTCAGGGTTGTAGCTGTTCTCTTGTTTTATGGCAGCTGGGTCTTTCTCATCTTTATTCTGTTGGTTGCGTAAACATCCTTTTCATTTGCTGCCTTTTGCTGCTGGAAGTCCCTTCCTGGTTATTTTTAAGCTTGAGTTCCACTAATTGACTCACTCCAAATTAGAGCCAGTATATTAAAACTTGTCAGTTTATATTGTGTGCTATTCTTACTAAGCAAAGGACCAAGAGGTACTCAGAAGTAAAATAAAGTTTCTTTTTGTCTAACATTTCATTTATGGAACAGATATTATGTGGGTGATTGAATCTACCAGATATCTAATAGTAAATGGTTAGCTGCTTTGATGGAAATCCTTTAAATGTATGCCAGTGACTTCTTTTTAATAACTTATTTTATTTTTCTGTTGTTGTTGAGACTATACACGGCAGAACATACACCAGTTTAACAGTTTCTGCATGGACAATTCAGGGACATTGATTCCGTTCTTCAAGTTGTGCAACCATTCTCACCCTCTTTTTCCGAATTACTCCTCCCCCATTAGCATCAACTCACTGCCTCCTAAGTTCTCATCTAACCTTTCAAGTTGCTGTTGTCAGTTCTCATATAGGTAGTTCTTAAAAGAGCACAGTGCTCAAGGCAGACTAAATATATGAGAATTCCTTTAATGCTTCCTTCAACAGTGTTTTTTTTTTAATTTTTTAATTTTTTTATTAGTATTGTTAAAACAAAAATACCAGAAGTGAGTGGCTTTAACATATCCCCCCCCCCCCCACACACACACAGTTTAGGAGGCTAGAAGTCTGAACTCAGGGCACTGGTTCTAGGGGAAGGCTTTCTCTGTCTGCTCTAGGGGAAAATTTTTTTCTCTGCTTTTGTTGTACTTCAGATGAAGGCTTACAGAACAAATAGTTTCTCATGAAACAGTAGTAAACATATTGTTTTATGACATCGGTTAACAACCCCACAAAATGTTAACCCTCTAACTTCTCAACCTTTCAACAGTGTTTATTGATCACAACTTACTGATGTAAGAAGGTGGTATGTCATTGTGAATGTCATTTGTGATCCAAGAAACCCTGAAAGCAGTGGTACCAAGAACTTGACACTCAGCCCTCCAGTTTCTGGTTCTGACCCAGTCCCAGCCTTGCCCCACTTCTGGAGCAGTATTTGACATGAACCTGCACGCAACTTCCTTGTAAAAAGGATCTTGCAGAGGTTATCTGCAGAAGGGCTGATACCATTGGGAGAATTGAAGAAACACTGAAAAGGAGATGACTTCAAGGAGAAACTATGGGATGGTGTGTAGATTCTTTCGTGTCAGGAACAAATCCTTTCTTGGGCGTACATCTTTATTAATTATTTCAGCATTGTGTTTTCAGACCTCTCCCTGTTGGCGCAGAAGGGGTTGGCTGGAGCATTTCCTATCTCCCATCGTTGGGAGGTGTCCTGTGTTATACCTGAATTCAGTGATGTCCTGGGGGCTGTTTAGGAATGGAGGGGTTTGCTGCTTCAGCAGAGACCCTCGGATCGCTGTCCTTTGTTCTATTTTCTTTCTCCCCCACAGTCAGCCAGTGCTTACAGTTGTTGCCCACCCTCAGCCTGGCCTGCTGCTTCTGATCTGCCGTGGGTGGGAACCCAGTGATTTGGCCTTTCTTAGAGCATGCGTTCATTATGAACTGGAATATTCTGAGAGAGGGACTGAGGACCCCTTCTGTGACGTGAAGTACGTGCAGACTCAGGGCTCAAAATTCATGACAGCTATTTTTGTGCTCAGAGGCCTTTTTTGCTTTTTGTTTCTGAGGGTTGAGGTTTTTGAAATCTGAGCTCTGAATCAAAGTTGACTTACTAGAATAATTTTGTAAGCTTCAGTTAAAATATGCATACTTCAAGTTGCAGTCCAGCCAGGGGGAGCAAATTTGTTGAATTATTCATTTGGTTTGTCCTTCAAGCATTTAGTTCTTTCTTTTTTGGGAAAGAAATAACTCTGTAGGATACTTGGGTAGGGAGGGATTTTATGGAAGCTGCAAACTTTTGGAGGATAGCATTATTAGCTATTTTTTCTTATTCAGCCACAGAGCAAAGCCACGTCCTGTCTCCTTCTTCCTTTTGCTATACTGGCTTTTTGAGTTGGGTGGGCTTCCCTGTACACAGTGGCTGGAGGGGTTTTGAACTACAGTGACTGGAGGGTCTGAGATTTTGTTCTTTGTCCCATTAGGTCCACACGTACACCCATTTTTTGTCAGACAGCATGTTCTGATTTTGACTTTGGAAATTATGGGGTCTGAATATAACCTGAGTTGTAGCCATACATAAAACCCAAAAAACCCACTGCTGTGGAGTCATTCCTGACTCATAGCGACCATATAGGACACAGTAGAATTGTCCCATAGGATTTCCAAGGCTGTGAGTGTTTACAGAAGCAGACTGCCACATCTTTTCTTCCATGGAGTGGCTGGTGGGTTCGAACCACTGACCTTTTGGTTAGCAGCTGAGTGCTTAACCACTGCACCACCAGGGCTCCTACATACGTGAGTGTTAGTACTTTGATGTGTAGATACTTAGAAAGTAGATACCATTGTCAACATTCCCAGGGGCCGTGATCTGCTTTGCTTCCCCGTGCTGTCAGTGCACCTTTCACGTTTCACCTCTGAAAAGAAGATTTTAAGGTGCATTGGAAATTAGGGGCCAGGAAACCTGAGTACTTACTAGGCTCAGCCACGTGATTTCGATGTGTCTGTTTCTTAATTTGAGATAAATGAACTATCTTGTAGGCTGTCTCTTGGATCTAAGAAGCCATCTATCTATAAGGCAGTTCTCTGACAAGTATAAAGTGACAGATGGGTATGAAGGTTACTGTGTTAAAAGTTGAATTGAACCCCACATCTGAGAGGTTGCCTTGTAATTTTTAGTTACTGTCAGTAAAATGCAGAGCTGGGGAAGAAGTTGGAACCAACATGCTGGTAAAGCTAGATAGATACATCTTGATTGCATAAGGCATTACCTGGCAGACAAATACTCAGCAGTATTTATTTAGGTTTGCATACCTCTTAAAAGATTTGCTTATTTAAATCCCATTTGTAATGCTCTAAAATGGCTGATAGACCAGTTGACATTGGGCATCAGTGGAATGTGAAGCCAAGAAAATAATTAAATCATGAGAATAGACTACCATGTTGAGAAATTAATGCAGTCTTGTGAACAGCCTCAGCCTTTAAGCTAGGATGAGAAATAAAAAGTTATAAATGGCACATGATTAAAGTCGGTGTGGTTACTTGGAGAACAGCGAGTGCGGAGCCGGGAATGACAGGCCTTTGTCTCAGTTATGTTCTGTGTCATTTTATCTGTCTGCTGAATGGCACCCAGTAAGAGTATGTTTCAGTAGTCCGTAATTATTAAAGAAGAACTATATCAATCTTGATTTGAAACGCAAAAGATTTTATTTTCTCAACTAGTATTGTAGCAAAAATAATGAAGTAGTGAGTTAAATGTATAGGTTGCTATCTTCCACACCACCTAGAATTTATGTGGTGTGTCCTACTTAATTCCAGGTTTCGGTGATACCAGTATCTGTTGTTTAGATACACAAACAAAATAACTTCCTTATGATAAAGGGTGTGAGCTTCTGAGAATTAACTGGTTCAAATCTTGCCTCTACCACATACTTGCTTTATGATCTTGGGCAAATCATCAAACCTTTGTGTTGTTGGTTTTCTTATCTTTGAAAAGGCGAGGATTAAATGATTTAATTTTCCCTAAACAGCATCTGATGTGTTCATTAAATTGGCTGCTTCTAAGTAAAAAATAATGTATCTTTCCTGAAAGAATTTTAAAATTTATATCGGATTATAATTTACAGCCAGAATGCTCCTTAGAAACGTGCATGGCAAGACTTCGTCTCATGTACTTTGGACATGTTATCAGGAGGGAGCAGTCCCTGGAGAAGGACATCATGCTTGGTAAAGTAGAGGGTCAGCGAAAAAGAGGAGGACTCTCAGTGTGACGATGGACTGACACAGTAGCTGCAGCAGTGGGCTCAAGCATAACAACAATTGTGGGAACGGCACAGGAATGGGCAGTGTTTCGTTCTGTTGTACATGGGGTTGCTATGAGACGGAACCAATTTGACGGCATCTAACTAACAACAACAGTTTTCTTGAACCTTCAACCATTTCTGTGTCTGATACCTATGTTATGCTCTTTATTCTGTGCTCACAGCCCCAAAGGTTTTCAAAATATTGCCATCATGAAAACATAATAGGAAAAGTCTTTTTAACCTTACTTTGACTAGAGACAAACACTGCCCTTCATGAAGAATTGGCCAGAATACATCTTGAAGTGTTGGTCATGATTTTGATCAGCTTGAAGCTGCATGGACATACTAGTTCCTGATCTACACTAGGCATTGATTTTGGGTGCTAAATCAGGTAGAAGAGTAGACGGGGATAGGAAGCGTGTGTAGATCACGACTATATGGAAAAGCACAGAACGTTTTTGTTTCATTTTCAGAACGTCATTCATTCCCTGGGCGTTCGAGCCCTCGCCCCGTGCCAGGCGTTTTGCTGTGCTCTGGGGTCCCTGGGCGTTCGAGCCCTCGCCCCGTGCCAGGCGTTTTGCTGTGCTCTGGGGTCCCTGGGCGTTCGAGCCCTCGCCCCGTGCCAGGCGTTTTGCTGTGCGCTGGGCTCCCTGGGCGTTCGAGCCCTTGCCCCGTGCCAGGCGTTTTGCTGTGCACTGGGCTCCCTGGGCATTTGAGCCCTCGCCCTGTGCCAGGCGTTTTGCTGTGCGCTGGGCTCCCTGGGCGTTTGAGCTCTTGCCCCGTGCCAGGTGTTTTGCTGTGCGCTGGGGCAGGAGAACTGAGTGAAGTATTTGCCCTTGAGGATCTTGCGGCCGTTTAGGCGAGACAGTGCATAAAGATATGTAGGTGTGACTTTTCTTTTAAATAGTTTTATTTAGGTATATTTTGCATATTATAAAATTAACCCATTTCACTGATTTTTAGTGACTTTACCAAGTGGTGCAGCAGTCACCTTAATCCAGTTTTAGGACATTTTCACTGCCCCCCTCCCCATGAGATGCTCATTTATAGTAAATCTCTTTTCACACCTCCAGTCCTAGGCAACCACTAACCTTTCTGTCTCTATAAAGTTGCCTTTTCTAGACATTTCATACAAGTGGAATCATGCAGTATGTGGTCTCTTGTGACAGGCTTATTTCACTTGGCGTCATGTTTTCAAGGTCCATCCTTTGATGTAGCTTGTATCAGTAGTCGAATCCTTTTTATTGCTGAGTAGTATTCCGTTGTATAGATATACCATGTTCTGTCTGTCCTTTACCAGTCGATGGATATTTAGGTTGTTTTCAGTGTTTGGCGATTATGAATACTGCTGTGAAAATTCACATACACATCTTTGTGTGGACATGTTTCGGTTCTCTTGGGTCGGTACTTGGGAGCGAAATTGCTGGCTCAGATGCCAAACTGTTTTCTGAAGTGGCTGCACCATTTTACATTCCCTCCAGGAATTTATGAGGGTTCCCATTTCTCGTACATGCGATTTTTAATACAGTGCGGTAATTGTGTTACCGAGAGCTGATGTTGAATCCTTAGTATAGACCAAGATGACATAAGAGAGAACTTAGATTATCTAATCGTCATTATTGTCCTGTATGACGTATAATCTGTGAGGTAGATCTCCACTTTACAAACTGGCCTTTGTGGACCCAACTCATACAGTGGCAAAGCCAAGCTTGACTGAAGGTATGAACCTTGGGCCAGTGTGACTCCAAAACCCATTCTCTTCAGCACTTTGCTGTACTGACCTGTGACGTGTAAAAAAAATTTAGTGCTATTTTCAAAGTGCTGTGGGGTTATGAAAGAGGAAGCATTTGATTTCATCTGTGTGCCCCATTGCTGGTGTGTCGGTAGGGACTTTTTAGTATAGAAAAAGGCATAACACGATTTTAACTGATTTACTACTGTTTCAATTATAAAAGTAATACATGGTTGTTATATGAATATGGCAAAATCGAGCAAAACAGTCTAATAACAAAGAAATGTTGTGTTGTATCACTTCCTCTCTTGGCGGCGTTGTAGTGCTGGAGGAGGTTAACTTGCCTGTGGAAGAGGTGTGTGCTTGAGGGCAACGTAATTGGAGTAGACAGAACGGGAACTGGAAATAGTGGACAGCAGGTTGAACCATTTAGTATAAACAGTTTGTTCTCTCTGTGGAATAACTATTTATGTAAGTCTTGGTTATTAACCTTTTTTTTTCTGTCCCTCCTACCCCTCCCTCCACCACCAAGCCTTGGCCTTCTTGTCTTTTCATTTAATTTTCCTATGATTCCTTCCAGAAACTGTGGTAGGTTTTGGGAGGACGGAACAAAGCCATTTCTTTTCTGTTTCCTTCTCAGTAATGGCAGCCTTCTTTCATTTCAGTTTGGGTCCAAGTAGAGACCAAGAAAGAATTGATGTGGGGGATAGGGGACAGCATGTATAGCAACAGATGATGATGGCAGATGAGCTGAGATGACAGGTGGGCCACTCCGCTGGTTTAGACAGACATTACTCCTTGGAGCCTCTCTCTAGGGGTGATGATTCCAGCTCAGGAATCAGGTATTACTGCAGGCAGGTGTGTGTATGTATAAAACACAGGCCATGGAGAGAAGCAGAAGGTCAGCAGAGGAGAAAGAGGACGAGACAGGGTCAGAAAATGAGTAAGATGAGCTAACAGCTTTCTCTGTTGAGCCAAAGATCAGTTGATGAGTGACAGAAAGCAAGTTGTGATGATAGGAAACCAGGATATAGGATCACAGTAGAGTGTGTAGGGTAAGGTTGGCTGACTCTTTTAACTTGAGCTGTATACCCTGTGCTGCTGAGTTGTTGCTGAATGCTGTCGGGTCGGCTCCAACTCACAGCAGCCCCGTGTACAGTAGAACTAAACCTTTTCCAGCCCTGTGCCCTCTTCACAATCGTTGGTATGCTCGAGTCCATTATTGCAGCCACTGTGTATTTGGAGTGCCTTCTAACCCAGGGGCTCATCTTCCAACTGTATTGGACAGTATTCTGTTGTGATTCATAGGGTTTTCATTGGCTAATTTTTGGAAGTAGATAGTGAGGCCCTTCTTAGTCTGTCTTAATCTGGAAGCTCTGCTGAAACCTGTCCACCATGGATGGTGGACTTGTGTGCATTTGTTATTAGGGATTGTTTAAAGACATACAGTTCTTTACCTTTTTAAATAGTCTTAGAGGATTGTCTTACTGGGAATCTGCCCCAGGGCCATGTTTCAAAGAGATTTAAGCTGTGGGCATAGGATTATTCCTCATTGGCACTAACGGTAAAAAGACGTATCCTTAACAGATAGCCAGTTCCATTACAGGTGGATTTTTAGGGACCACAGTGTAGGGTAATAACAGAAGATTGGCTTTAGGACTAAAGAGCTAAAGTTCACCACTTCCAGCTCTCTGAATAAGTAACTTGTTCTCTTTAAACTTCCATTCTCTCATCTGTAAAAGTAGCTGCTTCAGCGGTTTGGGTGAGGTGATCATGAGAATAGCTCAAGTGAAGAAAGCTCTGGTGTATAAAAGTGCTCAAAATGGTCATGTTTCTCTCCTTTTCCTCTGGGAAGCTGGAGGAGGACAGGAGAAGGAACACGGCAGTGAGGATTGGGGAGTGGATATGTTTTTTGTGGCTGAGTGATGCATGGGAAATTATTTCTGAGAGGTCAGGGACAGCTGCCATGCCTGCATGTGGGAACTGGTGCTGGGTTCCGTCAGCTGATTCAGGCGGCATCATGAGCATGGTAGGCAGTGGGCAAAGTCTTATATATTGGCTGTCTCCGTGGTCTAGCATAGGGGTTGACAAACTACCACCACCCTTGGCCTGTTTCTGGGCGGCTCCTGAGCCAAGAATGTATTTTACATTTTTAAAGAGTTGAGAGTGAGAGGAACATAGAGAGAGAAATGGGCAACGGAGATTGGCCCACCGAGTCTCAGATCCATACCGTTTGGCCCACAGAAAAAGTTTGCAGGAGCTCTGGATCTAGCGCATTGTTGGTAGACTCCTTTAATCCTCCAGGTGATTACGCAGGACCGCTGAGCAGGCTGTTACTTGTCTTGCTGATTGGCATGGAGCCTGCAGGATTTCTCTAAAGGTTAACACTTGGCTGACACTGAATGCGTCTTGATTGCGAAGACTCTCTCCTGCCTTTGCTGCCTCTCCTGGGCCTTTTTTCCCCAGGTGGGCTGCATACATGTGTGCCTATTTGTGACAAATTGACCTTGTCCATGACCTTAGTGTTTCTATTCCAGCCGTTTCCCCTTGATGACTCTGAAAGCTGGAGGATTTTCAGGTAAAGGAAATGTGATTATTGATGGAAATATTGATAGAAAAAAGCAATTTGGCCCGATTTTTAGACTGGCCAGAGTTCCCTTATACTCATTCTTGTTACTGAAAGCTTTTATAAAACATATAGGAAGGTGAGCTCACCAGTAGGGAATGGGAGATGACGTCCGACTTTACTCCTTGTGCTGATTGTCGCATTCTGGTGTGATAACCCAGGGGCGTATTCGGCCAGTTAGGTACCTCTGTCATCAGGCGTCCAGCTCAGCTCTGGTGAAGCTGGCAGCTTACAGGCACTTTCCATAATGTTACAGACGTAAGCCAAAAACCAAACCCACAGTCGTCGAGTTGATTCCGACTCATAGCGACCCTGTAGGACAGGGTAGAACTGCCCCATAGAGTTTCCAAGGTTGTAATCTTTATGGAAACAGACTGCCACATCTTTCTCCTGTGGAGCAGCTGCTGTGTTCGAACCCCTGACCTTTCAGTTGGCAGCCAAGCACTTAACCTTGCGCCACCAGGGGTGTTTGTTACAGACATAAAACACAAAAGCCAAACCTGCCGCCACTGAGTTGATTCCAACTCAGAGCGACACTGTAGAACGGGGAGATCCGCCCCGTAGGGTTTCCATGGAGCGGTTGGTGGATTCGAACTGCTGACCTTTTGGTTAGCGGCCCAGCTCTTAACCACTGTGTCACCAGGGCTCCATGTTGCAGATGTATTGGGGCTTAAACCCCACTTACTAGCTGGGTGGGACCTTGTGCAAGTTACGTATCCGCTGCACCTGTGTTCTCTCAGCTGTGTAATGAGTTCTGAGTTACCTTTCTCATAGGGGTGTTGTGAGGTCTAGAAGGAAATACTTACGACAACTGCTCAGTATGGCGCCTTCACCTGGGAGGCGCTTGGGAAATGGGAACTGCTGTTGTGCGGTAGCGCTTATTATGTGAAAGGTACGTTCAGAATATTTTTTATAGTGTTCGTTTTTCAGGTTTTGGTTTTAGTAAAGGAGGTGCCAGGATCTGTTTCTCAATGAACTGTAGAATTTGAGTACATAGTACGTTTTCCATCAGATGCATACCAGACAAAAACCGTTCCGATTTTGGTTTTTACTTTGGTGCCCGAGCCTACTTGCCTTTTCCAAGAAACCCCAAGTCTTCGCTGCTCGGGCAAGAGAGCCTTTCACTGAAGACAGTGGGCCCAGCACCCTCCTGGTGGGGTCAGAGGAGCTGGGTCTGGGCTGAGGCCTGCACTGAACTCTGACCATGGCTGGTTGAACTCCCAGACCGTTTTCCCCAGTCCATCTATGATAAAGGCAGAATAATGAAACATGTCTTGTGTGGTCAAAGGGAGATGCAAGCGAGATGATCCTAGCAGAGTGCCTAGGGACATTTGGAAGGCTGTCATCAAAAAGATGTGGCGGTCTGCTTCCATGAAGATTTACAGCCTTGGAAACCCTATGTGGTTGCTCTGAGTCAGAATCGACTTGACATCAGGGGGTTTGGCTTTTTGGTTTAGGCTATCATAGCTTAGTAGTCAGAGCAGGAGAGCATGTTGGTAAATCCACATTGAGAGAGAGAATTAGTGGGGCAGAAAGCCCCTCCAGGTGTCCCCCTTGTGGGCATTACAGGCAGTCCCCAGGTTACCAAAGCGATCTGTTCCTAAGTTTGTCTGTAAGTCGGATTTGTAGGTGAGTCGGAACGGGAATATACGGTTCTTATTTAGTGTCAGTCACATGTTTGTCTTAGAATGCAGTATATACTTTACCTTTCTGTGCATGTAAAACAGTTAAACACTCCAAACCGTGCAGTGTTTTCATGAGCATTGCAAGGTAGTGCGTGCGTTGGTTAATTGTGAACTCAAATTTTTAATACAATAGGCTTTACGGCAGTCTGTTCTAAAATATGAGTTCCCTGTAAGTGGGACATTCCGTAATAGGCTTTATGACAGTCTTTTCTTAGGTACGAGTAGTCCGTTAATTGGATGTTCATAACCTGGGGACAGCCTGCAGTGTGAAGTCCAGGCAAAACCGCACCACGGCAGGTTCTGAGCATTGTTTTTTCTAAGGTAGCTTTCCCCTTAACTCTGGCCTTACAGAGTTTAAGGCAGTGATTTCCTGAGATAATGGAGCAGGTGGTGATGGTGTCTGCGTGTATGTGTGTGTGATTTACCTAGGTGGTACAATAATTTGGGGGGGGGGGGGGCTAGAGGTGGAGTGGAGCCCTGGTTGTGCGGTGGTTAAGAGCTCAACTGCTAACCGAAAGGTCGGCAGTTGGAATTCACCAGCCACTTCTTGGAAACCCTATGGGGCAGTTCTGCTCTGTCCTATAGGGTCCCTATGAGTCAGAATTGACTCAACGGCAACGGGTTTGGTGTTTTGGACTGGGGGTGGAGAGTGGTATGCAGATCATTTGCTAGGTCACTAAAGTTGGCACAAAGCCGTGGGGTTTGCTCCTGCATTGGGGGAAGAGAGCTTGGAGAGGAGAAGACTGAAAGTGAGCCCTAGGGAGACATCCCTGTCACTACACTGCCCCTTGATGGCCCCCATTGATCTGGCTCCAGAGGTGGACAAAAGCAGACGAGCACAAGCCCGTGATAAAAGAAGTTTTCCTGGTGTGACTGCTGGCAGTGTACCTTCTGTAGAGCTTGGTGCCTTCAACCTTGGCTGCGCATTGGAGTCTTCTGGGGAGGTTCAAATAATACTGATGTTGGGGTCCCATCTCCCAAGAGTCTGATGTAGTCGGTCTGGGGTGAGGCCGGCGCATCCGCTAAGCTCCCCAGGTGATTCTGATGAGCAACCAAGGTTAAGAATTACTGACTACACCCTGCAGGGCCCTGTGACATCACGGCTTGCAACTGAGTGGGATTGCAGAATAGTCCCACCGTTCTTCATTGTCTGTGCCCTTCCCCGAAAGTCCCTCTCTCCTGACACAGGTCCCGTGTCCCCCCATCACTGGGATTTTAGCTCTCTTCTGAAAGAGACATATGGCAGACACCACTGAGGGTTAGTTTTTTCATTAAGCTGAGAACTCATTAATGCCATTTAGACCTTTGGAGGGTGAAGGCTGACCGAGTAGAAACAGTAGTAAAATTTGCTTCTTAGCTTCAAGAGGCGTGCTGGCTGAGTGTCCTGAGTCAGTATTTGGTGTGAAAACAGGAAGTCCTGACCTCAGACTTTCTTATCAAGTAAAAATCAGGAGCTCTAATTTTCCCCTGCTCTGTTCATGTTAAAATGTGGCTTTGGGTTGACTGCTGGGTAGAACCCTACCGATCAGATTAGGAGGGACATGCCTTTGCTGTGATGATAACCCGTTAGGACAGTGTTCCCAGAAGTGAGTGAGGGATTTCCCAGGGTAAGGAAGAATGTCAGATATGTATCGTGGAATTTCTTTGCTGCTTCCATTCCCAGAGTTACATGGGTTTTGGACGTTGCAGAGATATCTGGTTACAGGATTTCTGGCTGGAAAACTCCCCATTAAAAAGGGTATTGGGCTTTTGTGTGTGTGTGTGGTTTGTTTACATTGCACTTGTATGCACGTTTCTGTACGGCTTGATTTCCAAATGGGCAGTGCTGTGGGGAAAATCTTGACTAAGTATGAACTTTAAACTTGTTAGAATGAGAGAAGACCTTTCTGGGTTAATAGGCACGATTTAGACAAATTGCTGGCACCTGCATAGGAATGTGGAGCCTCTGAAGCCCAGTACTGCTTTCAGTGCAGAATGCCTATTGAAAATGATCCCATTAATCTAATGAGACTGATTTTAGGGCATTTTATTTGCTTGTAATTAGCTTTAAAACTTCTTATTTATGGAAAGAATAGTTTGTATTAAGACAGTAGGAAAATTGGGATACAAAGTTAAGCAGTAGTTTTTATCCTTCTTTTGGTTCATATTGTATTTGTTATTCATGGTATGTTCTCAGTGCGCTTTTATTTTGGCCTGTGTTTTTGCGAGTGATTTTTAAAATGTCTCCACGATTTAGTGCTCTTTTAAAGGCGACCTTACTCTTTCTTAGGTGTGCTTGCTGAAAGTCCACACCAGCTCCAGTAAAGGTAGCAGTAACCTCTGCAGACATTTTGCAGTAGGCCTCACTGTTTTTTCCCCTTACATAGGCTGCGTTGATCCCCTGAAAAATATGTGAGGTAAATGCTTCGGGCATCATTATTCCATTTTGCTGAGAAGCTAAGATCTTACCCAAAGTCACGCAGCAAAGTATCAGAGCAGGAGGAAAACCCAGGTCTTCTGAGTCTTCATTTTGTGCTCTCTCCATTGTATTTGACCATCAGCTTGGAAGGCGATGATCAATCCCACATGCTCAAAGCTTGAAATCAGGTGGTCATGCCTTCAAGTTCAGGCTCTGTCATATGCCCTGTGCCCTGGGACAAACGTCTTAAAAGCTGTAAAATGGAGATAATACCAACCAGAGTAAAAACTAGATCTTGTGAAGTTGACACCAACTCATGAATGGAGTAGGGCCTCAGAAATGACCATAACTTTGCTTGTGACTTCAATCTGCCCAAGCCCCATCCAAGACCAAAGAGGTTCACGTCCTGACTACAGCTTTCACCTGCTATGTGGCACAGGGAAGGCCAGGCCTTCAGGGAATCTAGCTTATTTGGTGTGAGTCTGAAAACTGAGCTGCCCGAAATTCTAATCTTCTACAGATTGCATTGCAAGACGTTTTCTTAGTTTCAAGTAAGTTTCTGCTCAGAAATTGTTAATAGGACTTCTCTTTCACAAACCATCTTTTGCTGTCTGGGAACCACATGGACCTTGTCCTGGATTGAATTGTGTCCCCCCAAAATACATGTCAACTTGGCTATAACCCAGTATTGTGTGATTGTCCACCATTTTGTCATCTGATGTGCTTTTCTCATGTGTTGTAAATCTTACCTCTATGACGTTAATGAGGTGGGATTAGCAGTGGTTATATTAATGAGGCAGGATGCAATCTACAAGATTGGATTGTGTCTTGAGCCAATGTCTTTTGAGATATAAAAGAGAGAAGCGAGCAGAGAGACACGGGGACCTCATACCACCCAGAAAGCAGCACTGGGAGCAGAGTGCATCCTTTGGGCCCAGGGTTCCTGTGTAGAGAAGCTCCTAGACCAGGGGAAGATTGATGACAAGGACCTTCCCCCAGAGCGGACAGTGAGAGAAAGCCTTCCCCTGGAGGTGGCACCCTGAATTCGGACTTCTAGCCTACTAGACTGTGATAGAATAAATTTTTCTTTGTTAAACCCACCTGCTTGTGGTATTTCTGTTATAGGAGCACTAGATAACTAAGACAGCCCTCTTGACAAGCTGGTTGAACGTATCTGCCTCTCTGCATGCCCACCCCCTTCCGACTAGGCCAGAGGCTTTGCCTGTTTCCTTCTTTGCCATAATGTACCTGGGTTTGGGCCTGCTTCCCTTCCCTGCTGAAGGTGCTGCCACTCACCTGACTTTGGCTCCTTTCTCCTGATCTGACCTGTGGAGTGGAGCCTTTCTTGTCCTTGCAGACAGACTTTTCTGTTGTAAGGGATTTAATAGTTATCATTGTAGGGAAGTTAAAAAAGGTTTACAAAATTCTGCAGGATTCTCATAGCCTTGGTTTTCCTTTACAGTTCCTGGCATCATTTTTTGGAGTCGCAACAAACAGTTAACAAACAGTTAATGTGCTCAGCTTCTCACAGAAAAGTTGGTGGTTTGAGTCTACTCAGGCATTTCAGAAGAAAGACCTGATGCTCTATGTCTGAAAAACCAGCCATTGAAAACTCGATGGAGCACAGTTCTGCTCTGACACACATGGGGTGGCCATGTGTCAAAGTCAACTCAGTGGCATTTGGTAGCATCATTTCTTGTACCTGTGACATAACCAAAAACCAAACTTGTTGCTGTGGAGTTGGTTCCGACTCATAGTGACCCTATAGGACAGAGTAGAACTACCCCACAGGGTTTCCAAGGAGCGGCTGGTAGATTCGAACTGCAGACCATTTGGTTAGCAGCCAAGCTCTTAACCACTGTGCCACCAGGGTGCCACCTGTGACATAGAGCCCCGTAATTCTGATTAGGGTCATTCCATCGGTGGCTTAGTGCTTTAACCAGAAGCCAGGTGTTCAAACACCACCCAGACGACCACCCAGGCCTGCAAGGTCATCCGGCCCTCCTGTTCAGTGGTTTATTGTAAAATCTCCACCACCGTGGCTTCCAGAGGGCCTGCCTCTGTGTTTTTGGGGTTTTGAGACATTTCCTTCTCTCTCTCTGAGGCTGCCCAGTCAGGGGTCCTAGAATCAGTTTTGTCCCTTCTGAGGGAAGAAGGCCTGCCTTCGCTCTGTGACTAGGCAGGTTATTCATTATTCTTGTAGTTTCCCTGCTGTGTCTCCCTGACCTGCAGTCGGTTTGCCATCCGCCCTGGTTCCAACCTCTACAAGTCTGACCCTTTCTCCTTCTCCAGGTCTCTCTGTGTGGCTCTCACCATTTTATTTTTAAACTGATATTAAGGCTTAGGCTTGCTGAAGGTCGTATGCACCCCCACCCTGGAACCTGCCCTCCTCCCACATCTGTCCATCCCTGCAGGTGAATGCCTTTTCCAGGCTCCAAGCCTTCCCTTTCCGTGTGGACTCCCACCCTAAGCCTGTATTTACTCCCTGATAGGCATTTCGAGTTTCCAGTGTTTGCAGAAGACAGCAGTTTAGACTTGGAAATGTGGCTGGACCCCGAAACAACAGCAGCAGCAAAAACTGGCAGCAAAGGGTTCTGCTTCTTATCACCTGAGTTGACTCTAGGATAGTGCGGTACGGAGGGCGCTGGGGGGTGAGTTAGGCGGCCTGGACTTTACTTCTGGCACTAGCTCAAATGAAAGGACTCTAAGAAACAATTGGATCCTGACCAATTACTGTCAGAAAGAATAGCTCAGTGTTAGCCACACCAAAACTAACTACAAGAAAAGCAGTTTCCATTGACCGAGTACTCACTCTTCAGCAGATAGTGTACGAGGAGTTTTTCTTATGTTTTTATTTTATCCTTTCACAGTCCTAAGAAGCAAGTGGTATTACCTCATTCTGCAGGTGAGGAAACGCAGCCTGGGTGGTTGAGTAACTTGCTTGTGATTTTACAGAGGCAAGTGAACTCAGGTTAGCTAGGCTCCTAGTGCTTATGGCCCCCAAAACCCATCTTTTTTTCCCCTAAATTTTATATATTTTGTTGCTGTTGTTGAAAATATACACAGCAAAACGTATAGCAGTTCAACAGTTTCTACATGTACAGTTTAATGACATTGATTACATTCTTTGAGCTGTGCAACCATTCTCACCCTCCTTTTCAGAGTTGTTCCTCCCTCATTAACATAAACTCCCTGTTCCCTAAGGTTCCTATCTAATCTTTCAGGTTGCTGACATTAGTTTGTTTGCAAAAAGCATAATGCTCAAGGCACCTTTTTTAGCTAAACCAGTGTTCGGTTTTAAGGTGACTTCAGGGGATATCTTTGGCTTAAGGCTTAAAAATTGTCTCAGGGCAATAGTTTCAGGGGTTCATCTACCCTCAATGGCTCCAGAAAGTCTAGAGTCCATAATAATGTGAAATTCTGTTCTACATTTTCCCCCTTTTGATCAGGATTCTTTTATGGAATCTTTGATCAAAATCGATAGCCAGGCACCATCCAGTTCTTCTGGTCTCATGGCAAAGGAGGCAGTTGTTCATGGAAGCAGTGAGCCACACATTCCATATTCTCCTCCTATTCCTGACTCTCCTTCTTCCTCTTTGCTCCAGGTGGATAGTGCCTTGGATGGCCACTTGGAAGCTTTTAAAACCCTAGGCACCATGCAATAAAATAGGGGTAGAACAGAAGCACTAACCATGGCATTAGGCCGGTTAACTGGGATATCCCATGAAACCATGACTGTAAACCTCCAAACCAAGAAACCAAATCCTAGCAGGTGTTTGGTTGTACATAAGCAGCCTAAGCATCTGATGCTTTTTTTTTTTTTTTTTTGTCGTTGTTGCAAATATATCTATCACACAAGTTTTGCCAGTTCAGCTTTTTACAGATGTACAGCTTATTGACAGCAATTACAATAATCAGTTGGCTCTGCAACCCTGCCCTTATCCATCACTGTTAACCCCTCTTTTCCCCCTCCCTCCCGCCTTTGGTGACCACTAGTAAACTTTGGTCTCTGTGCATCTGCCTTTTGTTTTACATACATTAGATCTCTATACATTGCCTTTGTCTTTTATGTGAATGAGATCATACAATATTTGCCCTTTTGTGATTGGCTTATTTCACTCAGCACAATGTCTTCAGGCTCCATCCATATTGTAGCATGTATCAAGACTTCGTTTCTCCTGTTGGCTGAGTAGTATTCCACTGTGTGTATATACCACATTTTGTTTATCCATTCATCTGTTGATGAGTAGTTAGGTTGTTTCCACCTTCTGGCTATTGTGAATAGTGCTGCAGTGAACATTAGTGTACAAGTCTCTTTTTGAGTCTCTGCTTTCAAGTCTTTCAGGTGTATACCTAGGAGTGGAATTGCTGGGTCATGTGGTAGATCTTTTTTAGTTTTTTGGGGAACCGCCACACTGTTTTCCCCACTGGCTGTATCATTTTGCATTCCCGCCAGCGATGGATAAGGGTTCCAGTTTCCCTACATCCTCACTGACATTTGTTATTTTCTGTTTCTTCCTATCTTAGTCATCCTAGTGGGAGTGAATTGGTGTCTCATTGTGGTTTTGATTAAAACCCGTCATTTTTGGCAGATCATTTTAAACATTCAGAAGGACGATATTGAGAACTCTAATCACTTATTTGGGGGATATAGCTAGTGTGTTTTCTCTCTAGGTCTTGAATA
This sequence comes from Dugong dugon, assembly GCA_030035585.1. Classification (NCBI taxonomy): domain Eukaryota; kingdom Metazoa; phylum Chordata; class Mammalia; order Sirenia; family Dugongidae; genus Dugong; species Dugong dugon. The sequence continues at coordinate 6,267,017 of CM057477.1, forward strand.
GTTGCTGCCCCAAATAAGATACTTTGTAGAATCATGGCAAAGCCGCTGTTTGGTGCAGACCGGACCTCACAGTTTCTCGCTCATGGATGGTTTTCCTTGTCTTCACCATTTAACTCTGAATTTCGCCTGGGCTATTGTCTTTGATTACTTGGGCACGTCTGAGACTGTTTTCTAAGGATGTTTGGGTGTCGCCTGCAGGTCCTGTTTGCTGGGTTAGGTAGACAAGATGGTAAGATATGGTCTTAAGTGCAGGTTGCAGCCTTTAGGGGAAAACAGCCTGTAAAAAGTTGTTAATACAATTCTGGTACTGTTTTGATCTGTGATATCAAAAGTATGCTCTGGGAGAAAGGAGATTGGAGTCACTAATTTTGCTTGGCAGAGTTACCTGGCTTGAGGTGGGGTTTGAATGGTGAAAAGGAATTTTTCACCTCTGACGGTGAAATAACAGTGGCCTCTTTGGGGCGGGAGAAATTGGGTAAAGATTGGGCTGGTTATTTGTTTCTAATTTAAAAATTTTTAATAACTTTATTTTGATACAGTTTAAGATTTATAGGAAGTTGGCAAAAATAGCATAGAATTCCCGGGTACACCCTTCACCCAGCTTTCCCCAATGATAATGTCTCACCCAACCACATAACCCAAAAACCCATTGCTGTTGAGTCGATTCCAATTCATAGTGACCCTATAGGACAGAGTAGAACTGCCCCATAGGGTTTCCAAGGAGTGGCTAATGGATTCGAACTGCCAACCTTTTGGTTAGCAGCCGTAGCTCTTAGCCACTGCGCCACCAGGGCTCCACCCAGCCGTATACATGGTCAAAACCAGGAAATTGATGTTGGTACAGTACTGTTGACTCAGGTACAGCCCTTAGTGTCATTCCACTAGTTTTTGCATGTACTCTTTTTCCCCTCCTCCCTGCCTTCTTTTTCTTTTTGGTGTACAGTTTTGTGAAGTTTTATCGTGTGAAGATTCAAATGAACATCCTCACAATCAGGATCCAGAGCTGTCTTATCAGAAAGAAACTCCCCGTGTTACCCCTTAAGGCATACCTGTCCCCCTGCCCTCCCCCCTGGCAACCACGGATTTGTTCTCTGTCACTATGATTTTGTCACTTGGAGAATTTTATGTAAATGGATCACGCAGTACATAACCTTAGATGTTTTTAGACAGTGTTGAGAAGGTGGGTGATGTTATGGATGTTAAGAAAAAAAAAATGTTAAGAAGAGTTTAAGTGGGGACAGTGGCTGAAAGTGGGACTAGAAAGAAGGTGTGGGTTTTTAGCTGAGTATTTGTGGCTTCATTCTTGAGGACAGTGCGTTGTCACTGGTTGTTCTAGGCAGCAAAGGGAAACCGTGATTTCAGGAAGGTAAACTGCCAGCAGAAGGTCTTGAAGGGAGGAAATTAGAGGGCAGCAAGCCAGAGAGGAGGTGGTTGCTGGGGGTGAGAGAGGAGCAGGGCGTAGAGTAAGGCCGGGGTGTGGGAAGGGAGAGACATTTCTGAAGAATGATGGGCACAACTTAGATGGAGGGCTTAAGAGAGGAGTCAAGGTTCCAGGTTCCAGGGGTTTCTGCCTTTGCAAAGGGAGGTGGTAACACTATTAAAAGTGAAACATTTTAGAGGAAAATTTGGAGTGCGAGAGATGGGCAGATAGGAGAGGAGAGGAAGATAATGGTACAAACCAGGGCAGAGAGAGGTTGATAGTCGAGCTAGGCCAGGCCAGCACATAGGTTCCAAGCCGTGTGCGCAGTTGGGCTGAATTAGAAAGGCTGCCTGGAGTGATGGCGTGAGAGGGATTCTGAGACCCAGTTAAGTTTCAGGGGGAAAGAGTTCGGAGATTCATTAGTGGTGCTTGCCAACTTCAAAAGTGGGAGGGGGCACACTTGCTACCCACCCTCTCACCTGTTGTGATGTAGACCCAGCTAAACGTCCAGTGTCTTTCATTTGTTGTTGTAGGGATAGTGATGTGATGAGGACCAGGTATCCAAACACATCAAGCAAACAGAGAGACACAAAGAGACAAGGTTGGTTGGCTTCAACCCCAAGTAGTGTAGTGTGATAAAGAGTATGCGAGTGGTACATTTGAAGCTAAGGAACTTTGAAAGTTAATTAGTGATGCCAGATGCATTTTTCATTGCCAGAAATGATCAAAAGAAAATGGTAATAGCTGTTCAGGTTTAAAAATATAAAATACTTAAGTCATCATAGAACTGTTTTAATGAATTTTCTCAAGGGATTATGAAATACAGTGAATTATTGTAGAAGTCTGAGCTCCAGAAGGGCAAAGCTTTGACATTTCTCTTTCTAGATGTTGGAGTGGGTGGCTATACACTTAACACTTCCATTGTCTGTTCACAGGCATCAGACGCCTGAAGGCCAGTCTAAAGTTGACGGTTTTGCCCTTTCACTGGACTGGGCTAAGAACACCAGGTTTTTCCTCTTTTTTAGATGAGTGCTTAAAAACACTCAACTTGTGACTTTCTCAAAGAGAGCACAGTCTATAGAACAGAAAATATACTTAGAACAGAGAAAGCATCTCAAATTGTCTTGTTCATTGATGTTTAGTTAGTCAGCTTGCAAGGTAGATACAGTAATGAAAATGGTAGGGAGAACCCACAAGTCATTTATAGTTTAGTTTAGTATGTGAAGAAAATCAGTAAATCTGTAAAAGACACTAGTCTGTCCTGGGCTAACCGTGGACTTCCTGAGCAGAGGAAAAGCCTTGGGATAACCTAGGATGTGTAAACAAGAGTTCACACTGACCATCGAGGACATGAAGGGGCCAGCCTGATGGGAGAAATTTCTATATCCAGCTTGGTAGAACCCTTGTCTTTATTAGTTCAAAGCGTTGTTTTAACCATGTGGCTGGGACAAAGCAACACCTTAGAACTCTCTCTCCTTTTGTCGTTTGCCCTTGAGTTAAGACCGGAGAAGGAGGATTGCAGGGGTCGAGGATGAGCTGGAGGTGGGAGGAAAGAGGCAGTGTCTGCTGCTGTAACAGTAGAGAACATTGGTTTGAAAAAGAGGTCTAACCTTCTGGATGCTGTCGGAGGAGTTTTTGGTTAGCATGCCAATTAGTGCTGTGCCTTTCACTCCTTTCTCTAGTCTCACAGTGGATGGACTGCCTACCCCGTTGTGGTGGCTGAAAAATATGGTGAGGTAACACCAGGTCTGCCTGCATTCTTTACAGCTAATCGTGGACTCTTGTTTTCCTCTCTTCACCAGGAGCTGAGTTTGGAAAGTCTAGGTCTAGCTCTGCCTCCCACTGCATTTGGCCCTTATTCAGAAAAGGCTCCTCATCTCAGTTTTGGGGCCACATAAGCTCTCTCAAGTGTCAATTCCTTAGTCTTTAGGGCTGTGTCACCCCGAGGGAGGGACACAGGAGGAATGAGGAAAGTGGGCTGTAGTTGGTTGCAGGAAAACCTCCGTGCACAGAGAGCTCAGTCTTGTCTTTTTTTCTCTCTGACCTGGCCTTCAAAGTCCTTCCTTTGCTCCTCACTGATGGCATGAGGTGTTACCAGGCCTCTCTTTTCCCATCACACCTCCTCTGTGCAGCCCATGCCGTCTTTGCCTCCCTTCCTGAAGGGGGCGTAGTCTGCTATCACCATCCATTTTCTCTCGTCCCAGGGCTTTTTGAGTAAAGTGGAGTTGAGGCCAGATTTTGGTTGAAGATGTTAAGGATGGTGTATTAGTGTCCTACTACAAGTGAATAGCTTTAGCGAACAGAAATTTATTTTCTCATGGTTTAGAAGGCTAGAAGTCTGAATTGAGGGCATCAGCTCCAAGGGAAGGCTCTCTCTCTCTCTGTCAGCCCTGGGGGAAGGTCCTTGTCTCGGTTCCTGGGTTCCTTGGTGATCTTCACGTGACATGGAATCTGTCTTCCCCCACCTGGGCTTGCTTGCTTCTGTGCCTGATTTGTTATTTTTGTATCTCAAAAGTGATTGGTTTAAGGCACACCCTACACAGATATGGCCTCATTAACATAATAAAGAAAACTGTTCGCAAATGGATTACACCCACAGGTATGATGATGATGATGTTGTGTGCCATCGAGTCGATTCGGACTCAGTGACATAGGACAGGGTAGAACTACCCCGTATTGTTTCTTAGACTGTAATCTTTACGGGAGCAGATTGCCAGGTCTTTTCTCCCACCAAGCTGCTGGGTGGTTTTGAATTGCTGACTTTTCAGTTAGCAGCCAGGTACGTAACCAGTGTGCCACAAGGGCTCCTTATTCACAGGTATAGGGGTTAGGATTTATAACACATATTTTGGCGGGGACACAGTTCAGCCCATAACAGAAGATAATTTGGAAAGCTTAGTATTGGGATGTCAGGGGACTAGGAGCAGGAGTGACAAGGAAGGAGTAGTATTGATTTAAAAAAAAAACAACCACCACCAAAAAACGCACTGCCATTGAGTTGATTCTGACTCATAGGGACCCTATAGGACAGAGTAGAGCTGCCCCATAGGGTTTCCAAGGAGCAGCTGGTGGGTTCTAACTGCTGACCTTTTGGTTAGCAGCCGAACTCTTAACCACTGCACCACCAGGGCTCCACTGATGATATAGGTGGGGCCAAATAGATTTTCAACATGGGTCAGGTTTTTTTTTTTCCCTCCCCTTAACACTTTTTTGTCTGGTTTTCTCCCAGTCTTATTTCTGTGAACAGATGTTTTGCCCCTTATTTGTCAGTCTGTATATATGATTTTATCTGTTGGTTTTAAAGCTTACTATGACTTAGGTGTTTTTTCCCTGCAACACGGACACTGTATAGCACCCGACTCCATCACTCCCATCTCCCCCCACCCCAGCGTCTCGTTCTAGGAGGGGAATTTTTGGAGGGGCCAGTTGTTGGAGGGGGTGAGGGCCTTGACCTTTCCCTGCTTCAGAGACAGCTGAGCCATAGGCTGCACTGGCTCCTTCCTGCCTGGGAGTGGGGGACGCGGCCAGCCAAGCTTTTCTCCCTTTCAGGCAGCTTAGATGTGTGGGGTAAAGCTGGCAGGCCCGTCTGATTTGAGACCGATCAGTGCTTAGTTCAGCATTAACCTTTCTAAAAAAGAAAATTCTCAAAATAGTTGGCAAAAAAGGCACCTTTTCTACCAAGGAAGACCGGCTTTCCTCAGAGAACAAATTCTAACACTAGAATCTTGATGTTCCTTTTTGAAATCGGTCACCTTTGACATTGGTTTCTTATGGCCGTGGGACATCATGGGGTGGTGATGAGCTTGTGTGCGAATTGCTGAAGGCACGGAGTGCTGGTCATTGCCTTGTTTAGTGCCCAGTGGTCACTGTCTTGGCAGACGGCTCCCTCCGTGCCAAGGAGAGTTTTTAGCCAAGTTTACAGCTGCTAACAGTGCGGTGAAGAGCCCTAATGACACACAACACCCAAGGGCAGATGTGAAGCAAAGCAGCTACTGCTGAATTTACAGGTGGCAGACTCCTGGAAAAGGTCTTTTGGGAAGATAGTAAAAGAGGTAGTCGGAACAGCTGTTTTCTAAGCTGTCTTAGACAAGGCAAAAGGAAAAAGCAAGCAGTTTATTAAAATGAGACACCTTTTTTTTCCCCCCAGAGCAGGACATCTGCCTTTTTCCCTCCAGGAATGGACGTTTTCCTACTGTAATAGAAAATACTGAATTCAGCAATCTTTTGTTGTATAACAAGTCACCCCAAACCTTCGTGGTCTAAAACAGGAATGACTCAGTAGTTCTCATGATTCTTTGGGTTGACTGGGGGGGTTCTCCTGCCATCTGGCTTGGGCTCACTCATGTGGCTGTAGCAGCTGGAGGCCGCTGGGGCCTGGGCTCAGCAGGGACAGACAGATAGGCTGGCTGAACGTCTCTCTCCATGCCTAGCAGTTGGCCGGAGTGTTTAACTTTAGTACCCTGACTCTTCCATGTGTAGCCTCAATACTAGGCTAGACTGGACTCTTCTCATGTTGGTGGAAGCATTTTGAGAAGTTAGAAGTGAAACCTGCACTTGGAAACAAAGATCACAGGAAATCAAAAGTCTAGCCCAGATTCAAGGGGTGGGAAAAGAGACTCTGCCTTTTTGTGGAAGGAGCAAGTAGAGTTGCGAAGGAGTGTGGACATGGTGGTCCAAAAAAAAACCCAAACCCATTGCTGTCGAGTCGATTCTGACTCATCGTGACCCTATAGGACAGAGTAGAACCTGCCCCATAGAATTTCCGAGGAGCTGTTGGTGGATTTGAACTGCTGACCTTTTGGTTAGCAGCCGAGCTCTTAACCATTGAGCCACTAGGGCACTGGACGTGGCGGGCGGTGGGGATCATTTATTTGGGGCCATTGCTGTAACCATCGACTCCAGTTTGCCTTCTGGGTCTAAGGACTGGTATCTCTCCCACATGCGAGGTATGCTCTCTCGTCTCCCCCCTTTCCCTCTGGCATAGGCTCACACTCAGAGTCTGTAATCTCTGATGTGCATCACGTCTGAATGCAGCTCCTGGGGTATGGTCTGTCTTGATTCAGAGAGCTGTAAGGAGAAAGACACATCTGTCCCCCATATATCCAACAGGCAGTGGCAAGACAAGAACAGAATAACTGCAATGGATACTTCTATTTCAAAGGGGGAGGAATGAGATACGTATGTCAGTAGCCAGTACATAGCAGTTCTGCAGTCCAGCCTGCACAGGCTGCCTGGGTCCCTTCCACGGGGAGCAGGGAGTATTTCTTGATTGGGGCTCAGTTTTGCTTTCCGAGATTGGTACCCCACAGCACCCAAAAACAACAACAACATGGTTCCCTAGTTTCTTGTTTTCTGGGACTCTTGGGCTCTTGGCTCTGCCCTCCGAGGTCTATCCTCAGATACTCACAACATCACTTTTGCTACATCCTGTTGAGGAGCTTTCTCGGCCTACTTCCTGATTATGGAAAGTTGGGGACCTAGAGGATGTTTTGATTTTGAACTGTCTCAGTGCCTTTTAGTCCAGATTTGTAATAAAAACGTTGAGGGTTTCCTATGTACCAGTTGTAATCCACTCATTGGTTAAACATCACATCTACAATATTTTTGAGATAAGTGCCTTTCTGTTTTGGGAAGTATGTCAGGTCACGGTTGGAAATATCCTTCAGTTTGTTAGAAGCCCATTTTTTAGCTGAGAGGGTCTGCTGGTCACTGCCTTGAATTTTCCAAGGTCTTGAAGAAGGGTCTTACAGCCATACCCTTGATTTGACCTCTACGCTGAGGCCATGTCTTCCCTTTAGGGTCTTTACTGGCTTGAGGAACTTCTAGGTGAAGCAGTTTTATTTTGTGGCCCAGCAAGTCCTGTCCATATTTCCATATTTTCTCTAAATTCTGTTTTTAACCTGAGCAGTTCCTGCTTTGGTTTATATCTCTCTTCCTACTAAGCAAACAAACAAAACAAAAGCTTGCTGGTCCTCTCAGCATTCTGTCTAGAAATCTCTTTAGCCATCTCCATAGTTCCTTTTTTTCCTTTTCCTGAGGGTGACATTTTCCTAATCGTTCTGTCCCAGCCTCTAATAATAATTTCCTTACCACCTTCCCCCCCTCCCCTAACTACATTCGCCATTCCTCCACCCTGCGCTAATGGCCTCCTCACTGCTTTTGCAGCCTTTGGCCAGTGTCGAGTCCCAAAGCCAGGGCCTCATCATTTAGGCTTCTTTTAAGGGCAGTACCGGCACAGTGGTTAAGAGCTCGGCTGCTAACCGAAAGGTTGGCAGCTCAAATCCACTAGCCGCTCTTTGGAAACGCTATGGGGCAGTTCTACTCTGTCCTGTAGGGTTGCTGTGAGTCTGAAGCGACTTGACGGCAACCGGTTGTTTTTGTTACCCTCCTTCTAGGTGTCAGTTTCTGTATCAGTTGTCTATCGCTTATAACAAACCAACCGAAACCTAGTTAGAACAATGATGAATTCTTTCTCGCCGTTCTGTGGATCCACTGGGAGGTTCTGCTGGCCTTTTCTGGGTTCTCGTGGCCGCATTCAGCTTGTGGCTTGATTGAGACTGGACGGTTTCTAAGGTGACCTCATTCACACATCTGGGATCTCAGCTAGGATCAGTGCAGTGGCTAGGGTGGGCTTCGCCCACTGCTCGGTCTTTCATTTTGAGCTTTTTCACTGCCCGGTTGTCTCATGGTTGCAAGAAGGGAGTGTTGCAAGGCCTCTTGACGCCTTGACTTGGCAGTCCCATGTCATCAGATCTGCCAGATTCCGTTGGTCAAAACATGTAATGAGGCCAACTGAGGTTCAGGGGATGGGAAAGTAGACTCTCTTTCTTGGCCGAAGGAGTGCCAAAGTCACAGTGCAAAGAGGGTGTGGACACTGGGAGGCATGACTAGCTGGTGGTGGTTTTTGTAATAGCCTGCCATAATTTCCAACCGAGCACCTTTCCAACACTGTAGGGGCTTGGATAAATTCTTATTGGCTTCTTTTTCTTATTTAACTCTCAAAAAGGAAATGCTAGTGTTTTTCTTAATATAGGCGGGAGTCGGTTGGGGAGGTTGCAGTTGACCTAAAGCAAGTCGTTTTTTAGTGGCACATGAACTTGTCAAAGCTGCCTTGCTTTTCTCCCTGTTTTTTGTAAGCAGTGGTTCTCAAAGTGTGGTCCCTGGACCACTAGCATCTGTATCACCTGGGAAACCTCTAATTCTTGCCCCCACCCCACATTTACTGAATCAGAAACTTGGGAAGTGCCCCTCCCCAAATCTGTGTTCTAACAAGCCCTCCAGGTGATCCTGATGCATGCTAAGATTTGGGAATTACTGCTCCCAACTTAGCAAAATCAGGCGCTCATCACCTTTTCCTTACCCTTGTTAGCCAGAGAAGTTATCATCCTTATGCCCCTTTTCCCAGGGTCTCCTGTCTCTGGATTGGGATAGTCTTTGTAATAACTGACTGGGGTCTTGTTTCTGTCACTGTAAATCTGGGGTTTCCTTATTGTTCAGAGAACATTTATTGACCATCAGTGACATGCCACAGATACAAAGATGAGTGAGACATTGTCTTGAATTCTGTCAGTTTAGAAAAGGGGAGAGGTGAGGAGGGAGAATATGGGAGGGAGGGTCCAGTTCAGCAGGTAAAATGACAGATTCACTCTGTACATGTTGACCTGGAGATGTCCAGGTAGAGAGAGACAGTATCTAGCAAGTATTGGTCCTAGGAGTTAAAACTCAGAAGGCAGTGCTGGAGATAGCAGTTTGAAAGTTATCATTTACATAATTTTAAACAGTTTTCCCACAAAGATGGCTATTCATGAGGATCAGTTGGGGCATTTTAAAAGATGGATTATGTACTTCACCTGTGTATGTCTGTGAGCGTGTGCTGGAATCTCTTTCGTTCTTTAAGTTTCCCAGGTGACTCCCACTAGGCAGGTTTGGGAAACATGGGCCTGTGTATGACAACCCTGGGAAGAACGAGTAGAGAAAGAACAGGACGCCAGGTATGGAATCTTGAGGACTGTTTGTGTAAGGTCTGGCAAAGGTAGAGTCTGTGAGTGAAGACTTCTCTTAGAAGGAACTGGGAGGTTGGAAAAAGACAGTGGAGAGCAAGCAGGGTTGCAGCTGCCAAGGGGCTGAAACCTTCAGAGGAGGGTGTGGCTATTGAGCGTCTACCTCACCACAGAGGAGATGCAGAAATGGCGTCATTGGTGCCCATGCGAAAGCCGATTCAGGGCTGTGGTGATGGCAGAGCCAGACTGCAGTGGGCTGAGGAGTGAGTGGGGTGGTGGGTGAAGACTTGGTAAGTCCTGATGACTTTCAGGGAACCTCCACTCCAAAGGACTGCAGAGGAAGGAGAGGGTGAAGGAATGACCAGGGTCAAGGACTCTCGTGTTGTTGTTGTAACTGGAGAAACTTGAGCACGTTGATATGAGGAGGGCAAAGAGCCAGTCGAGAGAGAGAAATTGAAGAGGGAACAGAGAAGAGGGCTTATTGGTGAAGCTGTATCCTGGAGGAGAGAGGGATGGATTCAAAAGCCCAGCTTTTAGCTTTGGCCGTGAAGAAGAAGAGGGTCATCCTACCTCATCCTGGGAGGAAGGAGGTAAGGGAAAAATTGTAGCTGTGGAAGGTGGATATCAGCCACTCACTACTGTATTTCTTTGTACTTAAATAAGGAAATGAATGTTTCTTCTGTCTCCCCACCCTCTAGAATCCTTTAATCCTAGCGGTTTGTTAGAGATGAGGGTGACTGGAGATTTAATATAGGCAGGTGTGTGCAGACTGACTGGAATGGGATGCGCCCACCAAGGATTCTCTGGGATTTTATGGGAGTGGTCCCAAAAATTACTTTGAAGGGTGCTCAGTTTGGAGTCCTTCATAAATTTGAAAATAGTAATTCTTATTTCTAGTCATATGAATAAGAGGATGTTTTAGGGGTTTCCACTAGTTTCAAAAACAGTCCCCACATGATAAAAATTATCCAGGGCTTCTGGCTGCTGGTCATTGACTGTCTTGGTAAATGCAGCATCATGGACGGTGTTTTGTAAAGTCTAGAATGCATGTTCAGGCTTCCTGGGTCCATTTGGTGTATAAAAGACGTTAGAAACCTAATTCTGTGATTGAAAACAGTTTAGCAATTGCTCAGAAAAAAACATGCATCTCAGTAACCCAGCTGGTACGTTTAATGCAGTACTTCCAGTGGAAATGGAGGTGAATAGTTTCATTTTCAGCACAGTGATGTTTGTTTTGCTTTATGAGCTAAGGAAATCGTGGTTCAAAGTATGATACTTGCAATTCCTGGCAGTTTTTAAACCATACATTAAGGAGGCCAGCCCCCTTCCAGCGAGGGCAGAGCTCTAAATGACATGGGTCTCTATCATGTCCTTTCTTTTCCGGGTAACCCCAGAGCACATTTCTCACAGTATATATGATAGCATATGCAGTACTCGTACCTTATTCATTTTTACTAACTTGGTTGCTGAGTTCTGTGAGCTTGTACATTGCTCAGTGTGAAGTCTCACAGTAGTGCTGGGTCTCTACCTCACTTTGGGTTAATAAAATCACTCTTGCGTGACTGTGGTCTGTTACTTTCACAGTGTGTATAGTGTATATAGACTACAGCACAGCAAGATCTCCAAATGAGAGAGGTGCTATTTTTGACAAGTTCCTTATAAACCCATTTGCTTGGAACTCAGTGTGCTTCTGCTTGGAAAGCAAGTTAATGGTTAGCACGTGGTTAGCCCATAAAGCTCATTTGACTTGTTAGTTGTCAAGATGCTGCTGAAACTGTCCTAATGTGTAGATGACCCAGTAAAGTTGCTGATCTGTGAGTATCTCGGCTTCCTTTTCTTCTTCCTTCTCCTTCTTGCCTTTCTTTACTTCCCTTCCAGTCCTCTTTGTTTTTCTTTTCCATAATATTTCAGTTTCTTTGTGTGATTAATAAACTTTTGAGGGTTGGCCTGGGATCCTCTTCCTCATTGGGGATGTTTGTGAGAGAAAGATATATTCTGTAGGGTTTACAACTCCTTCTTACGCTGTGGGGTTCCGTTGGCCCAGGTTAGTGCTTCTCAGCAGGGTGTCATTGGCATTTTTTGTTTTTCTCAAAATTGTATTTATTTTGTTGCTGTTGTTGAAAATACACACAGCAAAACATACACCAATTCAACAGTTTCTACATGTACAGTTTAGTGACAGTGATTACATTCTTCGAGTTGTGCAGCCAGTCTCACCCTCCTTTTGCAAGTTGTTCTTCCCCCATTAACATAAACTAAGGTTTCTGTCTCATCTTTCAAGTTGCTATTGTCAGTTTGATCCCGTATAGATAGTTTGTAAAGAGCATAATGCTCAAGGCAGACCTTTTTTACTAGTTAAGCTAAACTATTGCTCAGTTTTAAGATGACTTCAGGGGATATTTTTGGTTCAAAGTTTAAAGATTATTATGAGGCAATAGTTTCAGGGATTCATCCACCCTCCATGGCTCCAGGAAGTCTAGAGTCCATGATAATTTGAAATTCTGTACTGCATTTTACCCCTTTTGATCAAGATTCTTCTATGGAATCTTTCACCAAAATGTTCAGTGATGGTAGTTGGGCACCATCCAGTTCTTCTGGTCTCATGGCAAAGGAGGCAGTTGTTAATGGAGGCAGTTAGCCACACATTCCATATCCTACTCCTATTCCTGACTCTCCTTCTTCCTCTGTTGCTCCAGGTGAGTAGAGATCAGTTGTGCCTTGGATGGCTGCTTGGAAGCTTTTAACACCCCAGGCACTGTACAACAAAATAAGAGTAGAAAAGAAGCACTAAACACATTATTAGGCCAACTAACTGGGATGTCCCATGAAACCGTGACTATAAACTTCCAAACCAAGGATCCAAAATTCCATGAGGTGTTTGGTTGTACATAAGGAGCCTAAGCAACTACTCTTTTTTTTTTTTTTGGTCATCGTAGATATATCTATCACACAACTTCTGCCAATTCAACTTTTTACAAGTGTACAACTTATTAACAGCAGTTATAATAATTGGCTGTGCAACCCTACCCTTAATCAATACAATTTTTCCATCACTGTTAACCTCTCTTCCTCCCCCGCTCCTAAACAGATAAATAAAAAAACCCATTGCTGTCGTCAATTCCAACTCATAACGACCCTATAGGACAGAGTAGAACTGCCACATAGCGTTCCAAGGAGAGGCTGGTGGATTCGAATAGCCTGTCTTTAGCTTAGTAGCCAAGCTCTTAACCACTGTGCCACTAGGATTCCAGCTTCTTGCCCCTAGTAACCACTAATAAACTTTGGTCTGTATACATTTGCCTTATCTTTTTATATAAGTGTGATTGGCTGCTTTTGCTCAGCATCACGTCTTCAAGTTCCATCCACACTGTAGCATGTATCAAGACTTTATTTCTTCTACTGGCTGAGCAGTATTCCACTGTGTGTATGTACCGCATTTTGTTTATTCATTCATCTGTTGATGGGCATTTAGGTTGTTTCTACCTTTTGACTATTGTGAGTAGTGCTGCAGTGACCATTACTGTACAAATCTCTTTTTGAGTATTTGCTTTCAAGTCTTTTGGGCATATAACTAGGAGTGGAATTGTTGTGTCATACAGTAGTTTTGCTTTTATTTTTTATTGTACTTTAGATGAAGGCTTACAGAACAAACTAGCTTCTCATTAAACAGTTAGTTATGACATTGGTTAACAACCCTACGACATGTCAACACTCTCCCTTCTTGACCTTGGATGCCCTATTTTACCAGCTGTCCTCTCCCCTCCTGCCTTCTAGTCCTTGCCTCTGGGCTGGTGTGCCCCATTAGTCTCATTTTGTTTTATGGGCTTGTCTGATCTTTGCCTGAAGGGTGAACCTCAGGAGTAAGTTTATTACTGAATTAAAAGAGTGTCCGGGGGCCATACTCTCAGAGTTTCTCCAGTCTCTGTCAGACCACTAAGTTTGGTCTTATTTTTGTGAGTTAGAATTTTGTTCTACATTTTTCTTCAGCTCTGTCCGGGCCCCTCTGTTGTGATCCCTGTCAGAGCAATCAGTGGTGGTAGCTGGGCACCATCTAGTTTTTCTGGACTCAGTCTGGTGGAGGCCGTGGTAGTTGTGATCTGTTAGTCCTTTGGGCTAATTTTTCCCTTGTATCTTTAGTTTTCTTCATTCTCCCTTACTCCTGAAGGGGTGAGACCAGTGGAGTATCTTAGTGGCTGCTCATAGGCTTTTAAGACTCCAGACGCTATTCACCAAATATTTTTAGTTTTTTGAGGAACTGCCACAGTGTTTTCTACAATGGCTGAACCATTTTGCATTCCTACAGGCAATGGATAAGGATTCCAGTTTCCCCACATCCTTGCCAACATTTTTTGTTTTCTGTTTTTTTTTTTAAATCTTAGCTGTTTTAGTGGAAGTGAAATGGCATCTCACTGTGGTTTTGATTTGCATCTCTCTGATGTTTAATGATGTTGAGAATCTTGTTCATGTGTTTGGTGGCCATCTGAATGTCCTGTAGTGAAATGTCTATTAAAAAGTCCTTTGCCCATTTTATGATTGGGTTATTTGTCTTTTTGTTGTTAAATTGGGGAAGTTTTGTATGCATTTTGGTTATTAGATTCTTGTCAGATACATGGTTTCCAAAGATATTCTCTCAGTTGGTAGCTTGTCTTTTCACTTTTTTGGTAAAGTCTTCTGATGAACAAAAGTTTTTAATTTTTATGGGGTCTCATTTATTTATTTTGTCTTTCGCAGTTTGTGCTTTTGTTATTATATTAGATATATTAGATAATCCATTGTTGAAAGCTAGACCTGACTGCGCTGCCCCTGCTTGTTCTTTAAGAATTTTCTGGTTTTAGTTTGTACGTTTAGGTCTTAATCCACTTTAAATTTGTTTTTGTGTGTGGTGTGAAGCATGGATCCTGTTTCATTTTTCTGCATGTGGAAGACTAATTTTCCCAGCAGCATTTATTGAAGAGACTCTTCTTTCCCCTTTGAATGAACTTAGCCCTCTTGTCAAAAATCAGTTGACCACAGATGTGTGAGTTTATTTCTGGATTTTCAGTTCTATTCATTGGTCTATGTGTGTATTGTCATTCCAGTACCAGGCTGTTTGGTTACTGTAGCTGTATAGTATATTTTAAAATAAGGAAAGGTGAGGCCTCCTACTTTGTTCTTCTCTTTCAACATTGTTTTAGCTATTTGGGGCCTCTGGCCATTCCATATCAAGTTGGGGATTAGCTTTTCTATTTCTGTAGAGAAGGCTGTTGGAATTTGGATTGTGATTGCGTTGAATCTGCAGATTGCTTTGGGTAGTATTGACATGTTAACAATCCATGAACATGGAACATCTTTCTATTTATTTAAGTCTTCTTTAATCTCTTTCAGCAGTGTTTTATAGTTTTTACTGTGTAAGTCCTTCGCATACCAGTTAAATTTATTCCTAGGTATTTTATTCTCTTAGATGCTCTTCTAAAAGGAATTGTTTCCCTAATTTCCCTGTCAGATTTCTCATTGCTGGTGTGTAGAAACTCAGCTGATTTTTATTTGTTGACCTTGTACCCTGCAGCTTTGCTAAATTCCTCTATTAGCTCTAGATGTTCTCTTGTGGACTCTTTGGGATCATACCATATAAGTAGGATCATATCATCTGCAAATAGAGATAATTTTACTTCTTCCTTTCCAATTTGGATACCTTTTATTTCTTTATAATCTTCTTTAGGGTTTTCATCAAGAAAGGGTATTGGATTTTATCAAACACTTTTTCTGCATCCGTAGAGATAATCATATGATTCTTTTCCTTTGTTCCATTGGTGTTGTGTTTTACACTGATTGCTTTTCCAATGTTGAACCATCCCTGCATTCCTGGAATAAATCCCACTTGCTGCTCGTGGTGTATGACTTTTAATATGCCGTTGGATTCTGTTCGCTAGTGCTTTGTCGAGAATTTTTGCATCTTGTTGGCGTTTCGTTGCAGGATGCTTAGCATCCCTAGCTCCGCTCGCTAAATGTCAGTTTTTGTGAAAAACAACCCTCCACACCTGACACCTGGGGTGGGGTCATGTTGCTGCACACATTGAGAACTCAGCTGCTCCCACGTCTCTGGATAGGGGATTTGAGACCCTACAGCTAGACTCCTTGGGAATGTATATCGTGTATTTTCAGCTAATCAGGTTGGTTGGTTAAGAGGTTTTAGAAGCGATTTCAAGTATATGACGTTTATGTGACAAAACACGCTGCTTGTTTTCTGGGATCTGGTTAAACTGTTTTTGTTTCGGTGAGGGCAGTAGCTACAAGTGAAGAGGCATAAGATTGTATTTGTTGAACTTTGGAACATGGCCCGCTGTAAAACCGTTATGGTTAGGGTATGATAATTTTTTGTTTCTATTATAGGTACCCAGTTAACCTATGTTTTAAAGACTGACCCTTAGGAAACTTTGGGGGTCCTGGGGGGAGATAAGTAGAATTTTTGCATAGTTAGATGAATTTTTTTTTTTTTCCAGTAAATTCGTATATCCTAATGTATTCACTTCTACTCTGTCCTGTAGGGTTGCTGTGAGTTGTAATCGACTTGATGGCAATGGGTTTGGTTTCTTTGGTTTTAGTGTATTCAGTTAAGTGTTTTGATTTTTATTTACTTTGATTATACAAATTATACGAAAGCTGGGGCCTTTTTCTTATTTATTTTAATAATCTAGCTAGGTAGTTCTTGTTTGCGCACTTACTGATTCACACATGTAGGCGATACTTAGAAATCTTATGTCCTGAATGTGAAGAACTGTGGTTGCAACCAGCCTGATTCTTAAGTAAGGAAAACAGATCAGTCCTTGCAAGACTATGGTTTGTATGTTACAAATAAAACAAAGACACCACAGGCGATATGAGTTATTAAACTTCCTCTTCTTTTCCTTCTCTCTTACAGAACCTAAAAGCAGATCCAGAAGAGCTTTTTACAAAACTAGAGAAAATTGGGAAGGGCTCTTTTGGTGAGGTGTTCAAAGGCATTGACAATCGGACTCAGAAAGTGGTTGCCATAAAAATCATTGATCTGGAAGAAGCTGAAGATGAGATAGAGGACATTCAACAAGAGATCACAGTGCTGAGTCAGTGTGACAGTCCATATGTAACCAAATATTATGGATCCTATCTGAAGGTAAGGCTTAAAAATAAAAGGGCATTTTTCCGTTATGCGGCACTTGGCTGGTACGTGAGCAGCTTATATGAAGGACTTTTAATAGCACAGCAGGTTTTCAAAGGAAGGAGAAATGTTTTGACCTTTGCAGTCAAAAGAACCCGGCTTTGTTAGTTTTATCATTCTTAAATGTCACCTATAGAAATATATTTTTGGTAAAAGTGTTTCATGTTGAAATTTCCTTTCAAACAATAAAGAGTATTTCTGAGTAAGAATTTATCATAAAAATATACCTCTTATTAATTTATTGTAATAATAACTATTATTTACCTAATTTAGGATGATTTACAATGTAATGAGGAGTTCTGGTGGCGCAGTACATAATTGCTCAGCTGCCAACCAAAAGGTCAGCAGTTCGAACTCACTAGCTTCTCTCCAGGAGAAAGATGTGGTAGTCTGTTACTGTGAAGATTATGGCCTTGGAAATCCTATGGGGCAGTTCTACTCTGTCCTGTAGGGTTTCTGTGAGTCAGACTTGACTCACCAGCGGTGGGTTTGGTTCTTTGGTATGAGTAATAATAAAAACTCATACCAACCTAAAAATATTAGTCTTGGGATTTTCAGCCACCATGTGTGGTTTCATTTCATGCTGTGTTTAAGAACTGCTGCTGAGTATTGGTGATGTTGCTTAGTTAACTCGTTGGTCTGTACTTGACTTTTCAGAATGCCGGGTGAGTACATGATTACAGTATACTTACATAAAGTAATAGTTATGATACAACACTACAGATTCCCCTTTCTCCACTGAGTTGTTTAAGTGGGGAAGGTTAGTACCAGAAGTAGTCTTCCAATCCTGCACGGACCCATTGTATCATTTTAGGTGGCTTAGGGTAGTCATGTTACACCTCCAGGAAAAGTTGAAACTGTTGCTTGTTTTAAGTTCCTCAGCACCTGCCTTTTCACTGAACTTACAAATGAAGTATCTTTCAAAATGGGATTTTAGGAATCTTAAGAATTGGTGAAAAAAATTCTGAAATAATTCTTAGGGAAACGAAAGCCTTGTAGGTATATAAATAACCATTTCCTGAGGGAAGCGGCCAGTAAACCTGGATAATGTAAGGTGAGGCCTGCTCTCTTCCTGGGCTTGTCCCATAAAGTCTCTATGTTGCAGCTTTTAACCTGCTCTGATGTCAGGAAAGGGGTATTGCTGGTTTTGATTTTGTGGGAATAATAAGGTATAAGTGGAAGGATGGAAATGTTGAGAACCGTTGGATTAATAGAATGAATATTAAAAGGAAATCAAATTTTAGTGATAATTATATTTTTCAAGCATTTGAGCATTACATAGGAAGGAATGGCAATCTATCATAATAGGTTAAGTGCAGCATTTTGAAATGGAAAGAATGAGTTTGGGAGTCAGATGTGGCTGGACTAAATCTTGCTGTTTCTTACTTTGGTGTGTGGCCTTGAACAGGTTTTTTTTTAAACTTTCATGAACTTTAGCTTCCTAATTTGTATAATAGAAAATAATAGTATACACCCCACTGTTGTAAAGATTAAATGGAATTAAGTATGTGAAAGTACCTGGCATATAATAGCTACTGAATAAATGTTAATTTTATTTGTTGATTATTTATTCATACCTCGTCTCTTAAATTACCTTTCAATAAAGGACGTATATAATAAGGTCAACCAGGAAGATTAGGTAGGACCAAAGGAAGGAGGAGGAAGTACTCCAGCAGTAAGAGTTAATGTTGCTCTGATTATGCCTTTAGTTTGGATTCTGACAGGACAAAAAAGGAAGCGCTATAGGTTTTATAGTTCTCATGATCCAAGAGAACACTTACGACTCTCACAGGGGCAGGTGAAGAAACATCAAAAGTTGATGTTAAATTCTTTTATGAAAAAACAAACGGATTTAAAAAAACTTGTTTTGAACGCTGTCCGCCACATCACTGGCTATCCTCTGTGAAATGGTTTCAACAATAGTTTTACAGTGAACCTGTAGTTGGGTTTCATGCAGTGTGCTGACATTGTGTTTTAATGTCAATAGTGATATCTTTGGCAAAGGAAGCATGAAGATCTTCACAAAGTTTTGGTGGTTTATGCCAGCTAATATTTCACTTGGGTCAGTGTGCTTCTCGCCTTCCATGTGGGAGACCTGGCTTCGATTCCTGGCCAGTAACACCTCAAGCGCAGCCGCCGCCCGTCTGTCAGTGGAGGCTTGTGTGTTGCTATGATGCTGAACAAGTTTCAGCAGAGCTTCCAGACTAAGAAAGACTAGGAAGAAAGGCCCGGCGATATACTTCCAGAACATCAGCCAGTGGAAACCTTCTGGATCACAGTGGTCTGATCCATTGTTCGTGGGGTTGCTGTGACTTGGGGGCCAACTTGATGGCAGCTGACCACAACAACAGCAATAATATTTAACTATGAAATCAAGGATTCTTGGTTTAGAAGTGTTTTCTTCAACCTCAGCCCCTCAGCAGTGTTTTTACTGCACGGCAGAGTGAGATACCCTCATTGTGGCCCAGCATGGTGTTTACCTGCCAGTACACATCTGGAGATTCCCAGCTGGTATATCCTGTTTTTTGCCTGAGTCACCAATTCTGGAACACAGGTTCTGAGTCAACTTAACCTTCGTCTAGAGCTACCCATGTGTTTTAGTCAACTAACATTAGCTGCTGCAATAAACCTCGCAAATTTATAATGATAGAAGTTTATTTCTTGCTCACTGGTATTCCCGATCCCTGGGCGGTTTTCCTCTAAACAGTGATTCAGGAAAACCCACGTGTCTTCTGTCTTGCGTCTCTTCCACCTTCCACCTTGCACGCGGCCATGCTCCTTTGCATCAAGTCAGCAAGGGGGAAACGTGAAGGATCATGCCTGGGAAGTCTTATGTGCCCAGGCCTGGATAACAGAGCATTATTTCTGTCCATGTTCCCCTGGCCAGAACTCGGTTACATGACCACAGCTAACTCAGGGGAGGTTGGGAGAGACCATCTAATCGTGTGCTTAATGGGAAGAGGAGACAGGTTTGGTGCACAGCTAGCTGGCCTTTTCTGTAGTCACTTTGTAAAGGAAACGGAATAACTCATGAATTGATTTTCTCCACTGACTTCCTTCAGGTAGGATGAAAAACTCTTGGTGATTTTATCTCAAGTACTTTATGTATTTTGTTAGGCGGACTGTCCTTTACGAAATACAGCTGCCACAAGGATGCCAGGAATAACATTACCCTTGCAAAAAGTTGCCCCTGATACCTGAAACTGTGTAAAAGATCGTTACGTCATATTAGGCTAAAAGCGTAATAAATTACTCATGTTAAACAATATTAACTATTGTAAATTGGGCAGGACAAGACTCCAGACCTGTGATTCTGTCTGCCCTCTCTTATATACCATGTTGTTGCTGTTAGATGCTGTTCAGTTGGTTCCAACTCATAGCGACCCTGTGTACAACAGAAGGAAACACTGCCCAGTCCTGTGCCGTCCTCACGATCATTGTTATGTTTGAGTCCATTGTTGTGGTCACTGTGTCAGTCTGTCTCCTTGAGGATCTTTCTCTTTTTTGCTGACCCTCTGCTTTACCCAAGCGTGATGTCCTTCTCCAGGGACTGATCCCTCCTGCTAACATGTCCAAAGTATGTGAGATGAAGTCTCGCATCCTTGCTTCTAAGGAACGTTCTGGCTGTACTTCTTCCAAGTCAAATTTGTTTGTTCTTCTGGTGGTCCATAGTATAGTCAATATTCTTCACTAACACCATAATTCAAAGGCATCATCAGTTTTTCTTTGAGCTTCCTTATTCATCATCAAGCTTTTGCGTGCATATGAGATTATTGAAAACAGCATGGTTTGGGTCAGGCGTACCTTAGTCCTTAAGGTGATATCTTTGCTTTTTAACACCTTAAGGAGAGATTTTGCAGCAGATTTGCCCAATGTGTATAGCATAGTTTCATGAAATTCCTTGACGCAGAAGAGAATCCTCAGTGGTGAGCCAGAGGATATTCTGCCATCATCTTGGTAGCCTTATGAAGTTTAAATCGGTAGAGTCCCAGATGACAGCCTTGGAAACCCTACAGGGCTGTTCTGCTCTTCTGTGTAGAGTCACTGAGTTGGAACTGACTTGACAGCAAACAGCAACAGCACTGTCAAGTAAGATTAAATTGACTTGTAAGACAAATGGATCTTAGACACAAAGTTGAAAATAATGGTGCTTTGTGTGCCTTTTCTTCCCCTTTGAGAGCACTCCCCATAATATTCTTAGTTCTTTACTTGGTGATTGGAGAAGGCCTTAGGATTTCACCCTGCATTAAGGAACTTCCACATAGCAGGACCTCAGAGGAGATTACTAGAAATTGGTTTCTTCCTTGCTGGGTTAGCCTTAGAAGGTTTCATAATTATGTTTTGGTTTCATTCATCTGTTCTAGAAAAATAGATCAGAAACAGTAGTTAGGTGATCTAAATATAATGAATATTACTGAGCATCAGGAGAATAGAGGTAATTTTGATTGTATTAAAAAAAAAAAAAACAACAACAAAACACCAGTTGCTGTTAAGTTGATTCTGACTCATGGTGACCCCGTGCGTGTCAGAGAAGAACTGTTCTCCATAGGGTTTTTGTTTGTTTGTGTTTTTAAATTGTACTTTAGATGAAGGTTTACAGGACAAATAGTTTGTCATTAAATAGTGCACACGTTGTTTTATGACAGTGGCTAACAACCCCACAGAATGTCAACACTGTCCCTTCTCAACCTTGGGTTCCCTATTACCAGCTTTCCTGTCCCGTCCTGCCTTCTAGTCCTTGTCCCTGGACTGTTGTGCCCCATTAGTCTCATTTTGTTTTATGGGGCTGTCTAATCTTTGGCTGAAGGGTGAACCTCGGGATTAACTTCATTACTGAGCTAAAAGGGTGTCTGGGGGCCATACTCTCGGGGTTTCTCCAGTCTCTGTCGGGCCGGTAAGTCTGGTCTTTTTTTGAGAGTTAGAATTTTGTTCTACATTTTTCTCCAGCTCTGTCCGGGACCCTCTTTTGTGATCCCTGTGAGAGCAGTCAGTGGTGGTAGCCAGGCACCATCTAGTTGTACTGGACTCAGTCTGGTGGAGGCCGTGGTAGTTGTGATCCATTAGTCCTTTGGACTAATCTTTCCCTTGTATTGTGTTTTCTTCAGTTCTCCCTTGCTCCTGAAGGGGTGAGACCAGTGGATTATCTTAGATGGCTGCTCACAGGCTTTTAAGACCCCAGACGCTACTCACCAAGATAGAATGTAGAACATTTTCTTTATAAACTGTGTTATGCCAGTTGAGCAAGATGTTCCCCGAGACTACTCCATAAGGTTTTTTTCATGGCTGATTTTTCAGAAGTAGATTGCTAGGCCTTTTTTCTCGAGATGCCCCTGGGTGAACTCAAGTGTCCAGACTTTTGATTAGCAGCTGAGCTCGTTAACTGTTTGCAGCAGCTATACTCAAATCACAGAATTACTTTCTAGCATATTGTTTTTCCAGAGATTCAAAACAACAATTTAGGGAGTAGAGGGAGGTGAAAATGTATGTTTACATTGATGAATTTGGAGCCTGGAAAGGCCTTGAAGATCCTCACGTATCATAAAAGAACTTCATTCATTGTCATTCATGTGTTGAATTTTTTGGAAATTAAACAGCTAGAATACGTAATTAACCAGAAGCCTTCATGTACAAACCAGTATACCACTGGAGTTTTCGACCACAAAAATACCATCCATGAGGTCAAAGTGAAACCATGGGTAGGAGGTTTTGAGGTGGAGTGTAGGAGAGAGAGTTTTGTACGTGTTTTGTAGTCAGGCAGTGATAACAGTAAGATGATAAAGAAGATCGTGTCGTGTAGTCTAGGATTCTACGCCTTCTTCCGTTCTGTATTGCGTTCACACATACAGGCCATTCTCTTCAGCAACATGAATCCCTTGGTTTTGGTCTGTTGTTGTTGTTTTGGGGCGATGGCCAGGCTCTCAGGGTCTTCACTTGGAGATACACTCGTAGTTAGACCAGGATCCCAGTCTCAGATGCTAGTGCGGGGGTACGTGGCTGCCTGGGGTGCTCTCCAAGCCCCTCATATCCTCAAGGGTAAACCTTGAAGATACTTACCTTACAGGATTACTATAAAGATTGATCCCGTGTGTGTCAGGAACCTGGCATACAGTCGGTTCTTGGTAAACGATAATTTAAACATTGTTTTATTGTAATAAGGGAAAAGAGATCTATACCAAATGATTCACAACTCATACGTCTAAAAAACATTGTTAACACACTAAAATGAGATTGTCGTTCTCTTTTGCAATAAATTATTTAGTATTTTCAAACTTCCTGTCAGTTTAACCAAAGCATTTTGGGTGTAATGCAGAAAGGAAGGCCGTGCTTATCAAAGCTTTGCCGCCTTAGTTGTGCTGGTATCAGTGTTAGGGAAATATGTCCTGTGGAGCGAGTAGTCTAATTATGGATTCAGATTTCTGACTTACGAATAAATTTTCTTCGCTTCCTAAAACTCTCTAGGGTGGCTTTACCCATCAAATTCACCTGAAGACATTAACAGGGGAAAGTACTTCTGATGAGTTTTAGAAAAGTCAGTACTTTATGAAAGTACAGATTATTTTGATAAAAGGTTGATTGTGTTGTTCACGTTACAGACACGTAATCTCATTTTAGAGTGATTTTAGAGTCATTTCTCCAAGTTATATTCTTTAGACTTATGGTTTCTCGTTTTTTCCCCATCCTTACCCTGTGGGAAAATAGTAGTTCCTGATGAAAGAGAAAACCCGAGCATTTCATTCTTAGGAAGAGAAGTAAAATAATATTTATATACATCATTGTCATCTCTGTGAATGCAGCTGTTGTGGAGGTTACCATGTGTCTACAGTCTTGGTCCGTGCGTCTTGTCCCACCCAGCACAGTGCAGCCCTCTAGATTTTCAGAAGCCTCATAGATTGGCCAATAGAATATTATCAGCCTATTAAGCTGTATCTCCAGGAAAACACTCCCCACCACCATTCTCTCCCTTGTCCATATTATAATTTCTTGATCTTTTTATCCTTTCAACAAGAGATACTGGTCTAAAAACCAAACCCACAGCTGTCAGGTCGATTCCAACTCATAGTGACCCTATAGGAGAGAGTGGAACTGCCCCATAGTTTCTAGGCTGTAAATCTTTATGAAGCAGATTGCTGAGTCTCTCTTCCTGTGGAGCGGCTGGTGGGTTTGAATCCGGGACCTTTCAGTTAGTGGCCGAGCGCTTAACCACTGCACCACCAGGGCTCCTTAATATTAGTCTAGCTAAACCAACTGATCAAATTAGTACCCATGTCTGAATTTTGCCTTCACTCAAACCTTTCCCCCAACTATTCCATGACAGACCATGCTCTTGTGTTGGCCCCTGGTTTCAGACACATTTAGGAATGTAGTTTCTGAAAGTATGCCTGGGATGTATAAACTCTTCTGTGCCTCAGAAATTCTTATCAAAGCACATGGTTTATTTCTCATTCATATCTTTCCTGCTCCCAGAGACAGAGAGTCCACTTCCCTTTGGTCCCAATATTTTCAATAAGACAGAGAAAATAGGATACTATTTTAGTACATGTGGAGAGATGATTTGCATCTTACTTGAACTGGACTCAAAAAACAAAATGTAAAGGGCCAGAGAAGAAAGCCGGGACTGTACCATAGGGAGAAGTCCTTGTGCCGCGTGAAGAGTTTATGTGGTTTAGGGTGTTATGGATGATTGTAACAGAGACGAGAGCGTGACATTGGGGTTGAGCCACCTAAACGTAGTACTTGGTGCCTCTCTGTACATTTTGATGACTTACCTGTACAAGTGGCAATGTCTGAAGACATTTTTGGTTGTTACTGTGGGGTGAGGGTAGGGGGCAGGGTGATACTGGAATCTGGTGGGAAGAGGCCAGGGATGCTTTTAAACATTCTGCAGTGCTCAGGAACGCCCCCCCCACCACAACAAATAGTTATCCAGCCCAAAATGTCAGTACTGTCACTGGAGAAACCGTGCCTTGTGGTCTTTTATCTTGGAATATGGATGTCTTAGGCTGGGTTCTCTAGAAAAGGAAAACCAGTAAAGCGTGTGTGTGTGTGTGTGTATATATATATATATATATATTTACATATACATGGGGGCGGATTTATATCAAGGAAATGGCTCACACAGTTGTAGAGGCGGGAACATCCCAAGTCCGTGGGTCAGGATAGAGGCTTCTCCTGATTCATGTAGCAGCAGGAGCTGGCAAACCCAGCATTGGCAGGTCAGACAGCAGGACTCTTGCTCTCAGGCTGCAAAGATCGATTAATCCCAAGATTGGCAGGCAAGAAATCACATGTAAGCTGCTAGCTCAAGTCCCAAGAACTGGCGATAAGGTGAACAGGAGCCAGCTGCAGGATCCAGAGTGAGCAAAAAGCCCCTGAGCCTTGCCAGAATGTCCATTTGTATTCAGGGCAGGCCCCACGCCCAGGAAACTCCCTTTCGACTGATTGACTACTTACAGCAGATCCCATCATGGGGTGATCACATATCAGATCTCAGCGGGGAAGTGATCACAACATTTATACGACTGCCAGAACACTAAGAATCATGGCCCAGCCAAGCTGACACACAATCTTAACCATCCCAGTAGGTATAAGTAACATTAGTATTTCTAAGGCTGACATTTGGGGGTCTTGGACTGTCCCAAAGGGTATGTGGACAGAGAGTCTCAGAGACTGCAGTTACTGCCCACGTGGTTTTTAGTGGCCAGACAATTGTGAGCATTGCGAACAAAACACGTCCAAAGTCTGGACGGTGTCTTTGCACCACTCAGGCCCTGTCCAGCCCTTAGGGCTATGAAACCGTGAAATCTCAAATATCATCTTGGGGATGGTATCTGAAAGGTGCTTCCATGGGTAGCTTTTGTTCCGATGTAAGATAGGCAAAAAGCTGTATGATTCCTCGGGAACATTAGGGCTGAAGAGGCTCACTCACAGCAGGAATTGTTTACCTAAATATTAACTGTGACCCTTTTCTAGTCTAGTGTTCATTATAAACCCAGCTTTCTTGAATAAAGCAGCAGAAAGCAATGTTGGCCTAGCTTCTTCCAGATACAGTTCACTAAGATGAGAGGGAACCATTCCATCACCGAAGGATGTCTCAATAGAAGTTTATGATTTTCCTTTGAACACTTGTGCTCTTACTACAAAATTAATATTCCCTGAAACATTTTTTAATATCTGGAGTAGTACTGTGTACTCGGAGCCCTGGTGGCGCAGTTGTGAAGAGCTTGGCTGCCCGCCAAAAGGTCAGCAGTACAGATTCACCAGCCACTCGCTCCTTGGAAACCCTAAGGGGCAGTTCTGCTCTGTCCTATAGGGTTGCTATGAATTATAATCGATTTGACGGCAACGGGTTTTTTTTTTTACTGTATACCTGGAGGCTCTCACCAAAAAAAAAACATGGAAAAAAAATTTTTGCATGTTTTCTAGCAAACGGATGATGACCAAAGTAGAAGTAATTACCTAGTTTTTATTTTTGACCTTGGTCATTTGAGTAGTGTTAATGAATGAATGAGAAAGCAAGGCAGATGCTGATACCTTTTTTCTTTTCCTTTTTTGTTGGTTTTAAGTAAGTTTTTTGTGTTGTAAAAATGTTACAGTATGTGATGCTTAGTGCTAAAGCAGAGATTGTTCCACTGTAGACTTTTTGAGTGTTGGGCTAACTTCTTAGCCGATAAAAATCTCCTACTTGATTCTGTTAAATCAGTTGTCGGTCATTTTCTTGCATTTCTTTCCTCCTTTTCTGTTATGGGCCTCAGATGAGAAGAGTTGAGTTTTTTCTATTTTGCTGTTGATGGCACCATCATCATTGATCTATATAAGTTTTTCAGTCCATTTTATGTAATTTTATACTATCTTTCATCTCTACTGCCGTTCTCTTTTTACCACAGGTTTTAATGTCTTTGAATTTGTATGTATCCTCAGTAGCTAATTATTGTTTTGTGTACTCACTTTGATTGATTTTTTCCCTACCACGTATATAAGGAGCCCTGGTGGTGCAATGGTTAAGCGCTAGGCTGCTAACTGAAAGTTGGCAGTTCAAACCCACCAGTGACTCCACGGGAGAAAAGACTAGTTGATTTGTCCCATGAAGAGTACAGCCTAGGAAACGCTGTGGGGCAGTTCTCTGTCCTGTAGATCGCCACATGTCAGAATCAGCTCCACAGCACACAACAACTATGTATATACTTTTTGAAATTTACACTCTGTAAAATTTACGTTTTTGGGTGTACAGTTTTATGTGTAGTAACACATGGATTTTTATAATCGCCACCACATGTAGGTTACAGAACAATTCTAGCATCCCATAGAATTTCCTCATGCTGCCCCTTCGTGGTCAGACCCTCCTCCCACAACCTAACCCCTGGAAGCACTGATTTGCTCTCTGTCCCTATACAGTAGTTTTGCCTTTACCAGAGTGTCGTAGAAATGGAATCACAGGGTGTGTAACCTTTGGGCCTGCCTTCTTTCAGTTAGCGCAAAGCACTTGAAATTCATCCATGTTCATGTGTGTGCTGTATATTCCTTTTTATTTCTGAGTGGTATACCATCGAATGGATTCACCGTATTGACCTATTGAAGGACATTTGGGTTGTTTCCAGATTTGGGCAGCTACAGATAATGCTGCTGTAAACATTTGTGTACCGTTTTTGTATGAACACACATTTTCATTTCTCTAGGATAAATATCTACAAGTAGGATTGCTGGGTCATACGTTAACTGTATGTTTAGTTTCGTGAGCGACTGCCAAATCGTTCTCCCACCTACTGTGTCGGTCTGCATTTCCATCAGACTTGGCCTTGTCACGACTTTCCACGCGAGCCGGTTCAGGTGTGTGAAGTACCTCATTTTGGTTTTAGTTTGCAGTTTTCCTAATGACTTACAATTTTGAACGTCTTTTCATATGATTCTTACCATTTCCATGCAACACTCTGGACTTTATATTTGGGGGTAGAATACTCTAGTTAAACGCTGCCATCTTGCTGTTCAGAATAACCTTACAAAGTTTATACTCCCACTAGCAGTGGACATGTTTTTTGAGATCCTTTTTTTTGTCCCCCCACCCTTCTTTTTAACAGCTTTATTGAGGTACAGTTTACATACTATACAGTTCACCCATTTAAAGGGTACAATTAAATGGTTTCTAGTATATTCACAGAGGAGCCCTGGTGGTGCAGTTGTTAAGAACTCGGCTGCTAACCCGAAGGTCAGCAGTTTGAATCCGCTGGCCACTCCGTGGGAGAAACATGTGGCAGTCTGCTTCTGTGAAGATGACGGCCTTGGAAACCCTGTGGGGCAGTTCTGCTCTGTCCTCTAGGGCCACTCTGAGTCAGAATCGACTCGACGGCAGTAGGTTTGGTATATTCACAGAGACCATCATCACAGTCAGTTTTAAAACATTTTCATCACCTCAGAAAGAAACCCTGTGCCCTTAGCAGTCCTTCCCTATTTCCCCTAATCCTCTCAGCCCTAAACAACTACTAACCTACTTTCTGTTTCTACAGATGTGTCAATTTTGGGCATTTCATATAATCAGACATACAATATGTGGTCTTTTGTGTTTGGAGCTTTACATTTAGCATAATGTTTTCAAGATTCACCCATGTTGTAGCTTGTATCAGTACTTCATTCCTTTTATGATTTCATTCCTTGTGTCCCATTGTATGGATAATGCTGCATTTTATTTATTCATTCGTTGGTTTATGGTCATTTTGTTTGTTAGCACTTTTTGGCTGAATTGTGAATAGTGCTGTTGTGAGCATTTGTTTATAGGTTTTTGTGTGGACGTATGTGTTTATTTCTCTTGGGTAAACAGTACACCCTAGAAGTGGGATTGCTGGATCATACAGTAATTCTATGTTTAAGCTTTTGAAGAACTTCCATACTGTTTTCCAAAGCAGCTGCACCGTTTTACATTCCCACGAGCAGTTAGTGAGGGGAGTGGAAAGCCAGTGTGCCTTTGATAAGGCGCTCCTCCAGCGGATCCTGAGCTGAAGATGGCGCACGCAGCCATCGTGAGCATCTGCTCTCTGCCTCCACTGTCCCTGGGCAATCTGGCATCTGCCTACTTGTCTGGAGTCCTTTTGAGTGAAGTCATTGAGATCCCACTGGGAGCTTGAGCACATTAGCAATACAATGGCCCTGCAGGCTTCTGGCCCAAGATCTCCATTTCACACCTCCTGGATATCAGGCAGCATTTTCCAAAGCCCACGTTGGCTGGCCCAGTGTTGGATTTTTATGTATTGCCACCTTATTTCTCCCGTAGTTCAACAGGAGACATTCTTGCCTAGCATGCGTGCAGTGGTTTCATTAAATCCTCAGTGCTTAGGCATGTTCTTCTCTAGAGTTAATATGTCCTGAATGGATGGATTTGAAGTTGTTCCAGCAGCTGTGGCCCACTTGATAAATATCTAGAAATGTCGTCAGCATCTAGAAGAGTCTCTTCTACCGGACTGGGAAATTGTACTCCTTGGCAACCGCTGTCATGCACGTTCTGCAGGATGGTCCCTGGTTTCTCGTGCTCCATCTCTGTTGCTTACGCTCTGCCTTCTGCCAAGAATCTCTTATTAGCTTCGTGGTCATGTAACTTTCCTTGTTGGCGTAAGCTTGTTCCTCACCTGTGGACGGTTTATATAGACACTATAAAACAGCTGTGGCACTAGCCACGGCAGCGATTACATTCCTTCTGTGTACAGACATCACAGTTACTTATTTGTAAACTCGCTTTCTGAGGAGCTAGGTTTTGTCTGATATCCTAGGGTCGGTCCTTTGTAGTAACATTGCTTTTTTTTTGGTCTGACTGTTGAGAACCCTGGAGCCCTGGTGGCGCAGTGGTTAAGAGCTACGGCTGCCAACCAAAAGGTGAGCAGTTCAGATCCACCAGCCGCTCGTTGGAAACCCTAGGGGGCGTTTCTGCTCTGTCGTGTAGGGTCGCTATGAGTCAGAATCAACTTGACAGCAGTGTATTATTGAGACCTCTTGGGCCCTGAAGGATTTACTGATAAGGTTCCTGGTCATTTCAGGAGGGGTAAAGTGGTTTACAAGGATCCCTGGTGGTACAGTATTTAAAGCTCTTGGCTGCTAACCAAAAGGTTGACAGTTCGAACCTGCCAGCTACTCCACAGGAGAAAGATGTAGCAGTCTGCTTCTGTAAAGATCACAGTCCAAACCCCAAGGGGCAGTTCTGCTCTGTCCTGTAGGGTCACTATGAGTTGGAATTGACTCGCAGCAGGTTCGGTTTTGGTTTTAAAGTGGTTTAATTTGTTTGCCTTTTGAAAACCTGCCAGACCTAATGGTTTTATATTGGTATGTTTGAGAGTCCTTTTGCCCTTGTCGTGATGATCCATCTTTAGAGAAATTAAATTTGTTAGTGACTCTTTTCTCTCTTCACCCTCTTTGATTGGATTCCTAAAACTTACGGAGCCCTGGTCGCGCAGTGGTTAAGAGCTTGACCGCTAACCAAAAGGCTGGCAATTCGAATCCACCAGTTGCTCCTTAGAAACCCTATGGGGCAGTTCCACTCTGCCTTATAGGGTTGCTGTGGGTCAGAATTGACGTGACAGCAACGGGTTTTTTTTTTTTGTATGTTGGAAGCAGACTTTTCAAAGCTCAGAAATATCCCTCACAATACTCTTCGTGACTTTTTTTCTCTTTCTTTGTATGCTTGATGCATAGATAACTGTAGACGCAGTATTTCTAATTTACAAATCAGATAATTTCAGGTATCTTTGTCTGGAGGGGAAGATACTTTTTTAAAAAAAGATTGTGAGGTGATATGCAATAGTACATACATAAACAGTTTTGCTGTCTCTGTAAGTAGTTAGGAAGTAGTGACGTCTTGGCATTGAGTGGCTATTGGTTTACTACAAATTGAGTTGCTAAAAGTAATTTATGTAACCTCTTAACTAGATGAGGAGTCCTGGTGGCACAGTGGTTAAGAGCTTGGCTGCTAACCAAAAAGCCAGCAGTTCCAATCCACCAGCCACTCCTCGGAAACTCTGTGGGGCAGTTCTACTCTGTCCTATAGGGTCACTATGAGTCGGATTCGACTCGACGGCAACGGGGTTGGTTTTGGTTTTGAAGTAGATGAAGCATTGTTATGCTAGGTTAGGTATTCAACTCAGTTTACTGAATTTTGATTATTTGTCATTGACTTAGTATGAGGTTGGTGTTTTTTGATTATATGTTTCAGCTGGACTTAATGACGTTTCCCTGTTATTATTAGTGGAGTCAGTGAAGGTAGGTCCATGGCAGTGTTGATTAGCAACAGAAGCTAACCACCTGTATTTTGCATTTACATATATGTCTTTTCTCTTGCTTCCAGCAAAGGCCGGTGTAGGGTGGTGCATGGATTTTGGAGTCATTATGGATCAGGTTTTTTTAAACAAGTGTGAAGAAGTGGAGTTTGGCTTGTGTTAAAATATTTTGTAGAAAACATTGGTTCTTTAAAATCAACGGCTTTATTTATGGCTCCTCTCTGAGAAGTGAAATACTGTCACATTCCCTTTCTATCCTGGGGTGTGCCATGAAAACGTCTTGCCTTTCTCACGTCTGCTTCATACTAGGTGAATCTGTGTTTCCATACGTTTCTTTTCGAAAGTTTGGATCCTTTCAGAGGCTGACAGACTTGTCCCTAGAAGAAAGGGGGCATAAATGTGCCAAATGCAAAACCACAATGATTTCTTTGATTGCAGGGACCTTTGGGCCAGCTTGCGGTAAGAACTTGCCTTTAGAAGATCTTTGGTTCCATCAGTGTCTCCCTCTCCTCAAAGGGATGGCAGCCCGATGGACTGTGGGCAAATGACCCTGACATCAGCAGTCTTCCAAGGAGGTAAGCTCTGTCAGTACCTCCCCAACGCCATGCCGCCTTCCTCCATAGTCCCAAACTACACCTCCAGCCACACCTTGTGCAGATTGGTCAGGAGAACTTGGGGCTTTCTCTCTTGCTTCCAGCCAAGGCTGGCGTTAGGGTTCAGACACCTCAGGTAGCAGATAGCCCTTATTCCACTGGGCTCAGAAAATGAATTGAGAGAAAGTGAAATGGTTGCTTTCTCCTGGTTGAGGACAGAAATTCCCATGAGATGGTGGTCTTGAACTCATGGACAGTCCTTTCTGGCTTTATGTCTATATTCTGGCTTTACGTCTGTCTGAATTCTGGGTACTTTGAGCCATTGTTGCTGTTTGGGCACAAGTTGGAAAGAGTCTATTACTCTTCTTGTTTGTAGGTATTAAGGGAGAAACTATCAATGGGGTTGCCGTTAGCCCCTGTAGTGATTACCCACCCCTGTATGAATCTGCTGCTGGACACCCAAAAACCAACCTGTTGCCACTGAGTCGATTCCAACTCATAGCAACACTATAAGACAGAGTAGAGCTGGTTTCCAAGGAGTGGTGGTGGATTTGAACTGCTGACCTTTTGGTTAGCAGCCGTAGCTCTTAATCACTGTGGTACCAGGGCTCCAGGTCTGGTGCTAGTGAAGGTAAAATTCCAGAGACCAAGCTTAAACTTTCTAGAAGGTATTGCTGCAAATCTTGACCCAGGGAAGGCACCGAACCAAAACCAAATCAATTGCCATCGAGTCAATTGCAAATTGTCAGACCTTTCTTTCAAGGTGCCTCAGGGTGGGTTTGAAGCACCAACTTTTTGGTTAGTAATTGAGCACGTAACTGTTTGTGCCACCCAGGCAGCCAGGGGAGGTATAGCAGACCAGTAATCCACCATTTTCTTAAAGCAGTGCATGTTCTTTGGTGAAACTATAGACTGGAAACGGTTGCAATGCTGAGCAGACTTGATTGTTGTTGACAGATTCCGCTTCCTCCTGCTATATTGCTTCATTCAGAATAAATTACCAGTTTCCTAGCTAATTTTTGCTTTGTTGTTCTTGTTTTCTCTTTAATTAAGAGCTTAGGTTGTGGGGTTGAAAGAGGAGAAATTTTAACTTGTATTTTGGGGAAAATGTGCTGGGAGCGAGATTCAGTTCAACTCTCTGAATGTAAAAAATCTTCAGAAGTTGAAAGCGTGACTGTTGAGAGAGACAGATTTTAACCCAAGTGGGATCTTCGGATTTTCCTAGTAGTCCCCACATGTTCCTTTTGGACAGACAGTGTGGTTGTTGCACTAGTTGCTGGCAGTTTCAGGCTTAATAAGTCACGGTGGTCTTTTTTCCTAACCCTTTAAAGTCATCTCTGTTGTAGTCTAAGGTGTGCAGTGGTTAAGTGCTTGGCTGTCAACTGAAAGGTTGACGTTTGAACCCACCAGCCACTCTGCGGGAGAAAAGACCTGGTGATCTGCTCCCGTAATGATTACAGTCTAGGAAATCCTACGGGGCTGTTCTACTCTGTCTTACAGGGCCACTGTGAGTTGGAGTCGACGTGCCGGCTCACAGCAGCAACAAGATGTTCTGGGGATGTCCCCTTTGAGCTCCTAGTCACAGTTAGATACAGTGCTCTGTGAGGCTCTGAGTAGTGTGGGATACGTTAGGAAGATTATCTCTTGGTTCTCACAAGTTCTTTTACTTTTCAAGTTTCCCCCTATTCTGTTTACTTGCTAAGAGGGGCAGTATGCCACCTGTAGTCCCTTGTTCTTTCTTCTGCGGACTGTGTGAATAAAGCCGCCGCAGCTTTAATGAACGGTAGCAGTGCAAACAGTGAAGTTTTCATGTGATACCAGCAGGTTATGAAACCAAGGTTATTAAATGACGTTAATTCTAGCTTCTTGTTTTAATAATGAATCAAGTTTGGTATTACTTTTTCTGGTTTTAATAAGTCTCTGCCTCTATTCTGTATTCTGGAAATTAGCACTGGCCTGCTGGGGTGGCTTCTTTGAGCTGGTAATCATTGGGTCCCTTAACTCATGTCCCTGTATGAGTCACAAGCATGTAGAGTTGTGTCTGCCGTCAACCTGCTTTTGAAAACACTATCTTGATAAATTCGGAGCTGATGTTTGAAACTGTATTTGTTTGGCAGTTGGGTTTGGACTGGAGGCCTAGAGCATGCATAACTAGTGAGTGCTCAGTTATACCATACTAAAAAAATGTATGAGAAGAAGTATTTCCAATGTATGCAGTATAAGGTGTGTGAGCTCTTGATTACCTGGGATCTGAAGTGTCTTCCCCTACAGGTAATCCTCTCAGGTATTTGGCTTTTTCTCATCGTTAATGGAATTTCAAGTACATGAATAAAGCGTTTGGGATTCCCAGTGCCATTCGCTCCCTCCAACAGTGTATTACGATTGTGTCGACATCATTTTTGTGCTGTGTCCGAAGGTTTATTATGCCTCAGCTTACTCTTCCTTGATCTTAAGACCAGGTTTCTAAGTCTACAAGAGCTAGCCTCAGGTGTCCTCTTTTCTTCTTGCCCCCTTCATTCACTATTCATACATTTACTGAGTACCTGCCACTCTGCTTTGGGCTGGGGACGCTGACATGAACACGAGGCATGGGCCCTGCGCACAGAAATTCTTCAGAGCAGTGAGGAAAAGAAGCAAATAACCAGGCAGTTGTAATCCTGAATAAGTGTTAGGGTAGTCGGGGGACAGAATTATGTTTGGGGAACACAAGAGGGGACACTTACCCAGGGCAGGAGAAGGGGAGAGGAGAGAGTTAGGGCAGAGTAAGATGGAGTTCGTAGCTTCCTGGATCAGAGATTCTTGGCGTTTCTCCAGTACCAGTTTAGGATTGGAGACCAGGGGCAGCTCCTTGAAAGAAAAGACCCTTTAGATTGAGGTTGGGGACCCTGGGAGAAGCCCAGGCAACAACACCCTGGGACACAGGACGAGGAATTGGGGGAGATTTAAGTGGGTGATACCAGGAAAATTTCTCAATAAGACACTGAAGTGAAAGAGTGACAAGGGAAAGCCAAATGGGAGTTTCGGGCCATATAAAGGGGCAGTCATTGAGGTGAACTGTTTGTTATACTTGTCTCACCGTAAGGATTGTGGGTGATAAATGTTGTTCAGTGTCAGATCAACTTTATTTAGAACTGTATTTGATTACACTGGTCAGTTCTTTACATGCACCCAGTCTTTGTTGATTATTTTTCAGATGGCATGGGTATCTGCTCTTTATGGGGGAAAAAAAAAATTTTTTTTTTTACACTCGAAAAATCCATCCCCTGAAAGTTTGACAGAGGTGGGTTGCAACCTCTTTGCTGCCCTTAGGTTCTCTTATCTACCTTCTCTCTTGGCTGTTCCCAGTACTCCCCGTTCCCTCCAAACCTTGCTGGCCAGGCAAGAGGAGGAGATCCTCCCATTCACGGCCTCATGACCTCACTGTAGCTTTTAGTCGCTGGTCTCTGTGGGAACGAGAGGGAGCCTGCAGATGTGTGGCTTTCCGTCCGGGGCAGCTCAGCTCCTGGCAGACCACTTCAGTGACTCCAAACTGACGCTTTGCAAACAAACCCTACTTTGATTCTTGAAAACTGAACTGTTTTTAGTCATTTTGGTTAATTAGAGACTCAAGCGTTTCAAACCACATGTAAGAGGTGCGAATAATGTGATATAAATATTGTTGGAATCCTCTTTGCGGTTTCCTTTTTTCTTCCTGTATCCTCATTTCAAAGTTTCAGCAGAAACTTGAATGACCAAACTGGTTCTAGAAAGACAGTGTGTTGGCTAGTCTGATGTGGGTATGCATATTTTGCTCATCAAATGTAGTAAGAAAAGGTGTGGACACTTGAGGGGACACTAAGGTGTCTGACTTTAAAAGCGTAGATGTGTAATTAAAAACCACATGTATTCCATTGTTCTTGTGAGCAATGACATTTGCTTTCATGAGCAATGAAATTTGCTATTAGTATCACACCATATTTCATAAGTTGGGCTTATGTAACCTTCGTTTGTTTGCTGAATCTAACCTTTATCTTGGCTATATACTGGGACTCCATAGGTTGGTGGGGTGGGGAAGAAGGTGCTTTACAAAGGGGTTCAGACTGACTGGTGAGCGGTGGGCCATCCAGTGGACTGCTCTGTATGTAGGGCTGAGCTGAGATATCCTTTCCAGAGGTGTCCTGTTCTTGGAGGTGTTAATGGGTGCTACCTGATCAAGTTTAAGTTTGGATACGTTGGGATTAGCAGATTTCTGTGATTGTATTTTCAGAGCTATTGAGACTGTCTAAGGGAGGCTCGGAGTCCTTAGGCGGTGTAAACTGTTAATGTGCTCAGCTGCTGAGAAATTGGTGATTTGAGTCCACCCAGAGGCGTCTAGGAAGAAAGGCCTCTGGTGATCTACTTCTGAAAAATCAGTCATTGAATTACCCTATGGAGCACAGTTCTACTCTGACACACATGGGGCCACCATGAGTCAGAATTAATTCAGTGGCAACTGGCTAACTGATTATTGTTTTTGTTGTTCACTGCCGTCGAGTTGGCTCCAACTAACTCATGGTGACCTAATGTGTGTTGAAACGTTGCCAGTCCTACGCCATATTCATGATCGTTGGTATGTTTGAGTTCATTGTTGTGGCTATTGTGTTAATGCATCTTACTGAGGGTTTCTCTCATTTTCACTGACCCTCTACTTCATCACGCATGATGTCCTTTTTTAGGGATTGGTCTTTCTTGATGATGTGTCCAAAGTAAGTGAGCAGAAGTCTCGCCGTCCTCTCTTCTAAGGAGCATTCTGGCTGTATTTCTTCTAAGACTGATTTGTTCTTTCTTCTGGCAGCCCACGGTATATTCAATATTGTTGTCCAGCACCACAATTTGAATGTATCAATTCTCCTGTCTTCCTTTTTAAGGAAGGTTTAATATGCAGCATTTTCTAAATGCGTTTAGTGGTGGGACCCTTCCCTTTCTTTCTTTAAAGATGGTATATTTCAGTTATATACAAAGTGCATGGTGGATCCTTCTTTATCTTCTACAGCCAACACACTTGGGAAGATGAGGCCTTAGGAAATAACAAAGCATGGTTGTTAAGAACGTTTAAATCGAGAGCTACCATGTTAGCACTAAGCAGTAGCTTTCTCAGGGTCTCCTGCTGTTTTACTATTTTTTTGAAAAGCGTTCTTTATGATTTTTGTGTTTTTAAAACTAGATGAAATGACAAAGGACCATGAGCATTAACTAAAAGACAGTTAATGAAATAGTGTGTTAGTGTTTTAAATAGATTTATTTTTCAGTAAATAGCTTTGTGAGTGACACTGGAATTTGAAAGAAAATAAGCTGTGAGGTATTTGTTTTTATTCTGTTCCTTAGGAAACGCAAAGTAACATCAGCACATTAAAAAAAAAAAATCATGATAACTAAAACCTGCACTAGGTTAAAATGTTAATTGGTGGAAAATTGTTGGGGGTTGAGGGTGTTCTGATCAACACTGTTAACCTAA
Organism: Dugong dugon; assembly: GCA_030035585.1. Classification (NCBI taxonomy): domain Eukaryota; kingdom Metazoa; phylum Chordata; class Mammalia; order Sirenia; family Dugongidae; genus Dugong; species Dugong dugon. The sequence continues at coordinate 6,303,926 of CM057477.1, forward strand.
AATCAGATCTCTGCCTCAGGTGGGTGTAAATTCACTTTTCCTTCATTTACTAAATAGTTGAAAGTTAATAAATCCTCGTGTTAATAAATGTGATGGGGGGTGGAATACAGCTGTGCACAGTGTAGAAGTGACCCACGCCTTCAGTGTCTGGGAAACAGGATTGAGTCTTTTACTGACCAGAATTTTGAGTGTCTCCATTGGCTCTTCTTTCCCTTGGTTACTGTTTAGTGATTGGCTCCCTTCCCCTGCTCATTCTACACATGCCCACCCAGTCCAAGCCTTTAACTCCACTGCCGGAGCTTCCAAATCTCTGTCTTGCCTGGACCCTCCCCTGGCTCAGATCCACATATTGAAGCATCTGCCAGATGGCTCCCCTGGAAGGTCACATGGGAATTTCACATTCAGCATATCCAGAACAGTGAATTCTTCTCCTTGTTGAGCTACGACTCAGTGAATCAAGAGTTCCCATTACTAAGGGAGTGATTAGAAGGTAGCTTGTTTAATCCTGAGTCATTAAGTTAAGCCAGGAACGCACCACAAGAAAAAATCCATTACTCTCGAGTCGATTCTGGCTCCTAGCAACCCTATAGGACAGAGTAGAATGGCCCCACAGGGTTTCCAAGGCTGTAATCTATATGGAAGCAGACTGCCACATCTTTCTACCTCAGAGCCACTGGTGGGTTCGAACTGCTGACCTTTTGGTTGGCAGCTGAGTGCTTAATCACTGCGCCACTAGAGCCCCTTCTAGGAATGCACAAGGGGCTATTAAAAACTGCAGATGCCCTGTCCCCACGACTGAACTGGAATACTGAGGCTGTGGCCTGGCTGTGTTTAAGAACTATCTGATGTAAATTCTCGAGGTGCAGGACCCTCGTTAGGCCATGCGCTGAAGATATATTAGAGGTGTGTTAAGGGTAAACATGTCAAGAACATTAAGGCCCTTACGTGATACCGTTTTTCCAGGGAACCATGTTGAAGGCCCTGGTGAAATCATAACTGGCTTCTTGGAGACAAAGTTACCAGAACTTTCTTCACCAATGGCTGGCTGTGGTGCCTTAGCCTGGCTCCTCACGTCTTCCCCTCCTGCTTTCTGTCACACCAGCTTGTGTGGTATCTCACACGGCTCTGAAGAGAGGCGAGCACTGGCATGTTGACGTGGCTGGTAATACCTTCTGCCTTCTTTGAAGCATGTCTGGTGGGGAGACAGCAGGGGAGGAGAAACCAACAAAGTATTCTCTCACACCCAGTCAGTTTGATACACACTGTTCAGTTCGCATAGTCACATTACCAGATACGGCCCTAGGAGTTCTTACCTACTACTTGTTGGGTGGGGCCGACATAGTTACTGAGACGACATTGGTAGTACAGTCTCTGTGCTCTATGATCACTTTTGCTGGTGTACTTGAAGGATAGAGATTAATTAGGAGCAGTCAGAATCATACAGTTGACAATGTTTTTCCTTCTCAGGATCACCACACCCCTGCGCTGTCTTTCTGTTGTAATGTTGGTTTCCCTGCACACCCGGGTGTCCAGCCACCTCTACTCTAGGAAGGGAAGGGAAATATTCTTTACCTTTTTTTAATCCAAATTAAACCCATTGCCGTTGAGTCGATTCCAACTCATAGTAAGCCAATAGGACACAGTAGAATTGCCCCACAGGGTTTCCAAGGAGCGGCTGGTGGGTTTAAACTGCTGACCTCTTGGTTAGCAGCCGAGTTCTTAACCACTGCATCATCAGAGCTCCATTCCAGGTTAAGGACTAGTTAATAGCCAAGACAAGAGCCCGTGCTCGGGTGGTACGCAGAATTAAGAGGAAGAGATGAGCAGGGGCCGGACATGTTTGTGGGTGGAGCTACCCTCGGTAGCTTTGTTGGCAGTGCCCAACCCTGTGGAGCAAGCTGTATCTCTGGAGCTCCTTCTCTTTAATGCCTCAAAGACTGTAACAAATAATTTAAGGTAAACAGCTTGAGATCAAAACAATAGGTTTTAACCTCTAATTTGTGGAATCTGGAATTTCTTTGGCACATCATCACTTTTTGTGGCATGGAAGGTAAAATAAAGGGCCAGACGCATTTGGTGTCTCTGTTTTTTTTTTTTTTTTTGTTTGTTTTTGTTTTTAAAATTTTAATTTATTTGTTAGGCATGGGAAAAAGCACTGTGCTTTGTGAATTTTGTTCATGGTCCTCATGAGTAGTGGAGGGGGACAATAAATACACAAAAGGTACAGTGTATCTGTGAAAAGTACTGAGGAGAGAGATGAGATGGGAGGGGGATGGTGCAGTTTTTAATAGAATGATAGGCAGTCCACCAGCTGCTCCTTGGAAACCCTGTGGGGCAGTTCCGCTCTGTCCTGAGTAGGAATCGACTGGATGGCAATGGGTTTAATAGGGAGGGTCTCACAGGGAAGGTGGCTTTTTGTTGTTGTTGTTGTGCTTTAAGTGAAAGTTCACAATTCAAGTTAGTCTCTCTTACAAAAATTTATACATTCCTTATTATGTGACCCTCGTTGCTCTCCCTGTACTGTGACAGCACACTCTTCTTTTCCACACCGGATTTCCTGTGTCCATTCAACCAGCTTCTGACCTTCTCTGCCTTCTCATCTCACCTCTGGACAGGAGCTGCCCATTTAGTCACATGCACACTCTTCACGAGTTATCGTTTTATGTCCCATCTTTGTCTGAAGAGTTGGCCTTGGGAATGGTTTTAGTTTTGGGCTAACAGAGAGGGAAGGTGGCTTTTGAGCAGAGGCCTGCAGAAGGAAGTGAGACCTGCAGTGTGAATACTCATAGGAAGAATGCTGTGGGCAAAGGTTTGAGCCAGGAACGTGCCTGGCATTTAAGAAAGGCTTCTACCTGGGATTTTGACTTCCCTGCTCTGTGCCAGGATCTGTTTGGTGCAGTTGGGAGGAACCTGGAATGTGTTTGTTGCTTCTAGAAATGCTGGACGTAACATCGTTGTACTTTAAGTATATTAAAACTTGGAAGAGAGGGTGGAATGTGTGCCAGGAAACCATATGATTTGTCCATATTATCGTCTGTTTTGTGATTGCTTTGGATTGTTTTCTTAGGGTTTCGCCAGTTATTTTAAACATAATTTCAGAGTTACTTCCAAATATCTGTCTTATTCCCATGCATCTTATTCCTATTTTTGGTGTTTGTTGGCTTCAGTTAATCTACTATACTCTCTAAAGAAAATGGGTTTGAGTTTACGATTCCATTTAAGTGGAGAGATTATAATAAGTGGAGTCTCTGTAAAGAGAGGAAGTTCATGCAAATTTTAATAAATATGATCAGATGCACAGCTCTTTAAAACCTCCTTCGGGTAGTAATTTTTCCAGATGTTTGTTTGTAAGCTGGGTGTTGTGTTTTGTGGAGGGGGAGGAGGCACAGCGTTCTTCATGAATGGCCAGATTGTTGGTCCCATGTGAGGACACGCCCTGAGGAGACCACTGAGGCTGGCCGAGGCCAGAGACTGTCTTGGGGACCCAGAGGGTTTTCGTCTCATGGATGCAGGGTTGTTTTGGCCATCTGTCTCTTGGTGTACAGAGAAAACTGGCGGCAGTGGTCTGTCACGAGTCCTGCGACACTGGATGATTTCTCTTTCCTTGGGCAGCAGTCTCACGCTCTCTGTTCTACATGGTAGTGCAGCTGGAGGTGACTTCTTTTTTCCATGAGAATCTCCTTTCTCTGAGCAATAAACAAAAGCTCTCTCCCTGTGACATAAACTAGGGTTTTCACAATTCTCTTCCACTTTTGCTGCCTTGCCAAGGCTTGGTGATCATATTTGTTGATTCCAAACTTGGAAATGAGGATGCCTTTGGGCTTCTGAGCATGCTTATCGCCTCTTGGCTCCCCAAGCCCTCTTTTCCCTGTATCAGTGGGTGCACACCTGCTTTGACCGTTCAGACAAATGGGCTCTTGGTCCTAACAGCAGCAGAGCTCCTCTGCCCTTCTACATGGTCCGTGCGGTACGGTCGCCCTTCCAGGTTTCCTTTGCCTTTTGGAAATTGTCTGCTGCATCCCTGTCTGGCCCGGAACAGCTGCATCTTCTGGGAAAGGAGGAAGCACATCTGTTTTCTCTTGAGAGTAAATTTTAGTACGTAAGTATCTGTCCTTGTGTTTCTGGGGAGGATAGAAATGGTACATTCAGCCTCAGATGTAACACCTCCAGAGTGACAGTGGGTAAAGGCAAAGCTATTTACTTGTCTTTTGGATGGACTAAACAAATCACAAGTAAACCTTGCTTTGAAATTGCAAAAGAATAAATTTCATTTCGTGATCAGTTATGGGGGGAGGGGAAATTATAGGCTCATTGCCAAAGATAATAGATCTGCTTGGAAGTGTTTCCGAGGACAGGGATCGTGGACCCCTTCTCTTCTGGAACATGCGTCCTGGTGTGATTGAGAAAGTCCCTGAAGAAATTTGGTAGCTGTATTTTGCTGTGTTTCTATCCCAAAAGTTGAATGGAATAAAAATTCCAGTTAGGCTAAATATTTCACTTCACCCGAAAGAAATTCAGCACTGTTTTCTGGCTAATGGTACCTATAATTGAAAAGAAGTTTTAATTGTATTTAGAGTTCTTTTGTCTCAACATGCGTGTTCTGCAAACTTAAATCTCCATCTGCAGAGTCTAAACACAGCTGATGTATTTAGATAAAATCATTAATTATGCCATGTGCTTTCTTTTCTAAAATTTCTATATTTCTGAGAAATTTCTAAAATACAGTATGATATAACCAAAACCAAACCCACTGCCGTCAAGTAGATTCTGACTCATAGCGACCCTATAGGACAGAGTAGAACTGGCCTATAGGGTTTCCAGGGAGCGATGGGTGGATTTGAACTGCTAGCCTTTTGGTTAGCAGCCGATCTTAACCACTGGACTACCAAGACTCCATATGGTTTGATATGAGAGCTCACAAATGTTGCTTTGATTATGTCATGATGGCGCCCCGTGGTTTGTAATTAAAGAGGAGACTTAGTCTCACTGATACAAACAAGCTGTCTTTTTCGTTCAGTAGTTTCTGCAGCACAGTATGACTTTTCCGGCATTTGGACAAATAAAGACATCTGCTTCAAAATAAGAAAGATGAACTGGCTAGAACCAGGCCTTTTTATTGAATCCTGTCTGATTGTAACAAAAAGTTGTTGTGATTATTACTGACTGACATGGTTTGCTAGGTGCTGGACAGAGCAATTAGACTGTTTTCTAGAAGTCTGTAATCGTGAGTGTAGATTTTTATGTCCTGTGACAGGGTCTTCCTCACTAAGGCAGAAGTAGAGCCAGGGGGTGGGCGGTGGGTCACAATGTGGTTGCATCGAGCAGCAGTAAGCAGGTGTCTCCTCAGCCCATCTGCAGGGCATGGCCCTCTCTTGGGCCTGTCACTTGAAACAGGAGCCCAGGGGCTGCATCCCTGACAAGGCCTTTGGATTTGCATGTCTGATCCGAGCGTTGCTGGACTATCTTCAGTAGCTCACCAGTAACACAGTTGTTATAAGTAGGGAACATGCCCATGTTCCTAACCCTTCACTCTGGAATAGAATTGTGTAGTAAAGATTAGTGAAGTGGCCAAGAGGTAGGAAAGAAAGAGAACCCTATTTAACTTTAGGTTAAATTCCACACATGGCAATAAAAGTATAAATAGGTATGTATTTATAAATAAGCATTGAAACACAGCTTATGAATTCACCAGTTCCATAATTTGTTTTATAGTACTGTAAAACAAAACTCTCTGCCGTTGGGTTGATTCTGACTCATAGTGATCCTATAGGACAGAGTAGAACTGCGCCATAGGGCTTCCAAGGAGTGGCTGGTGTATTCGAACTGCAGCTGAACTCTTAATCCCTGTGCCAATATTAAAGGCACCTAGTAAAAAAAAATTTTGTGAAATAAACAGAAGTCTTTGTTCTTTCTCAGTCATACTAACCTCTGACTCGGTCTTGATGGTCTCTCTGGGCTGCGTCTTTATCAAAGAAGTAATACTAAGTCCTTCATAACCACTTGTGTGTGTGTGTGTGTGAGAGAGCGAGCGATATTCCTGATGTGTTGCATATGGAACGTTGAAATTTTTGCTCAGAAGAAGGATAATCTTGTGATTATTAGAAAAGTTTTACTTTTGCAGAGAAAGAGCACATTATAAGCTTTATAGAGCAAGACGAAGTCATAGAACTTGTCTGACTTTGTAGTTGATAATCACTGAGTGTGATGTTTATTCCTTAACAAGGACGAAATGCATGACAGGAAAGAACAATCTCTGACCCCCAGGGCCCTCTGCTCAACTTCCTTTGTTATTTCTTGCCTTTTCCCCAGACTTAGGTTGTGGCTGTTTCCTTGACTCCCTTGTTGTAAAGGTCTTTAAAGTTTCTCTAGAGGGCAGAGTGAGTTTGTTTTGGTTGTTGTTTGTTTTGTTTGGTGTTTTCGTTTAAGTAGACTATTTTTAAGGCAGTTTTAGATTTACAGAAAATTGTGCGGGAAGTACAGAGAGGTCTCGTATACTACCACCTACCCCCTTTCAGTTTTTTTAAACTTCTGAATTAAACACGAAATTTTCTCTCTCTCTCCCTCTCTTTGTTTTTTTTCCCCTTGCTTGGTAATAGAAGATCTAATGCTGTGAATTGTCCTCTGAATACGTCTTTGGCTGTATTATACATACAGCTTCTGGTGTGTAGTGTTTGCAAATCATTTTGTAGTTGGTTTTGATTTTTTTTTCTTTGATCTAACAATTTGATCCAATAAATTTAGTTGATTTTCTTTTGTCTCTTTTGCTGTTTTAGGTTTTATTGAGTAACCTTATTTTTAGTTGATACTGTGTTGTAGTGGCCTTTCTCCAATTTCGTGTTTGTTCCCAACACTAGGAAGACTTTCCTTGCCTTGGAACACCATTGATCTCCTTTTAGGGCCATCTGAAAGGGAAGACTGGAGTCTGCCTCCCCTAAACCAACCGACCAGCCAACCAGCCAACAGACAAAAAACCAAGCCAGTTACCTGCAAGTGGAGTCCGACTCATGGCAATCCCATGTGTGCCGAGTAGAACTGTGTTCCGTAGGGCTTTTTGTTGGAAGCAGATCACCAGGCCTTTCTTCTGAGGCACCTCTGAGTAGGTTCATACTGGCAACATTTTGCTTAGTTAGTAGTTAGCTTCTTAACGGTTTGCACCACCCAGGCACTCTCCCTTCCCTCCCCTTATCCTAATCAGCAGCGATCCCTCCTCTCTTGTTTACCTCTAGATGTATTGAATAATTTTCCTTCTGCCTGTTAGCGATTTAGGGATTATTTTAAGGTGAGCAGAGAAAGGGAGTGCTAACGATGGAAGGAGAGGTGGGGAGGCTGCTTAAGTAAGGCCTCCAGGATCTGCTGCCAAGGAGCTACGGGGTCGGCAAGTTTACTTTTATAACATGGGGCCATCTACACCGTCCCCATAGGACTGTTGTGAGGAGTGGATGAAGTAACCGGTAAGGCGTCTAGCACAGTGCCTAATGTCGAAAAGGTACAAGGTGAACGGGGAACACCAGGCTTCCCTGCTGCAGCATGTCCCCCCGCATCCACCCTTTGAGCTTCGCAGCCCTCTCCTTGTTCTCCCAGAGAACCCTTCGTCGGGTCCCTGCCTCTCTCCTTCGTTGGGGCAGCGTCTTCAGGTGACACTGACAGAAATGATTTGCTACAGAAAGTCCGGTTTTCAACAGTAAGACTTTCTTCCTCCCGGTCAGATGCTGTGGGTTTGCCTGAGTTGGATGTGTTAGAGACCACAGTGGGGCTGCACGGGAGGTCACAGGAGAGCCAGCTGTTTGAGTCCTTCTACCACATTGCCCAGTTTTGTTTTGATTTTTTTCATAACGTAGTGGGAAGCTGCTGTACTTCTGGCTGGTTCATTTTTGATAATGATCACCTGGACACTGAAGGCCAGAGGGCTTTGCTTCCACGGAGGTTGATGGAAGTTATCACCCTGGATGCGACCCCAAATAAACATTGTAGCCCTCCCCCCGCCCCCAATTGTGTTGTTGACTTATGTAGAATTTAAGAATTTTGGGTCTAGGGCAGCAAATAGGAAAATGACCCACAGGGATTCGATGTTCTCCTGTGGTTATAGGGTCACCATGGTAACTAGAGGTAAGTTAAGTGAAGGTGGCACGTCTTTACTTACCTGGGTCTGCTCGCGTACACAGAGAGCACCCCGTCAGTTAACAATTGAGCAGTATTACTCATTTCCAGTGTACCAGTGACTGTCTCTGTTATGCTCCCAGCCTCTTGGCTGGACTTCAGAACTACATTTCCAGCTGTTGTCAGGCGTATTCACCAGAATGTTCCATCAGTACCTGAAAAATGCTAAGAGCCGTCTCTCCTTTCCTCTGGCACCCACCCAGTCACACTCAGAATTCTGAGTTCCCTGTTTCTGTTCATGGAGTCACCGTGTACCTGGGCTCAGGATAGTGGGTTGTCTTCGATCCTGGCTTCTCTCTTCTTCTTCCCCCCCCCCGTCCAGCCATTGTGGACTCTCGATCACTGCAGTTTCATTGTGACCCTCGGTCTCATGCTGCCCTTTTACTTTTACTTTCTGATTGATCATCCTATGTTCATTTCCCACTCATCCTATCCTGTAGACAGCAGCTAGGTCAGTGATCATAAGGCACACCCTGATCATTTATTCTGCTGGTCAAAAGTTTTGCTCATTCTCCATTGTTTATTAAGTTTAGACTCAGCAGGCTAGCATTCAAGGGTCTCTGTGCCCCAGAACTTTCCATCTCATTGTCGATTACGCCAGCTGAACGTGATTGGTTCCCACCCCCACCCCTCCAATCCCCTTGTCTTCCGCTATCTATGTCTGCCAGAAACACATGCCCTGTCACCCCTGTCAAAGTTCATCAAGGCGCGGCTCAAATGCCACTTCTCTCCTGGAGCCTTATCTAAACCTTCTTACCCAAATGAGAATGGCCTCTCCTCTGAACGCCCACGGCATTTGGTGTGTCTTTAGTGGTACCCACTGCAGGCTGCCTTATCTAAGTTGTTTGCTCATCTTCTGTTATCAAAAACTCTTGAAGGTCAGAGTTCTAGGTCTTACTCACTTTTTATCCCCCTCAATGATACTGCGCACACAGCAGGCGTACTATGGACCGGATGAATGTTTTAAGAAATCCTAGCACCTTTGAGACAGAGAAACAATTAAGTAAGTTTTCTGAGGCCAGGAACCATGTTTTGTACCGAGTACAGTTGAAAGGTGTTGTGAACTTCAGGGATTTGCTTTGCCTATAAAATGACGTAGCAGTTGGATTTTCTTTTTTGCCTCCCAGTTTCACAAGCCTCCTGGTGGGCCTGGGGTTCAAATGGGATATATTAATACCCTAAAGTTAATATAGTAATACAGTAACAGCTGAAATTCTCGGGGCATCAATTGTGTGCCAGGCATTACCTCGCCTCATCTTTTTAGCAGTCTTTTGGGGTGCGAGTGATTTAGTCCCATGTGCAGATGGGGAAGCTGAGGTTCACAGAGGGGCTTGTCTGAGGGGCCACAGGGCTGGTAAGGGTCAGAGGCAGGATTCAAACCCAGGTCTCTGCATTTTGTGCTTTTTGCACACCATCTTGACAAAAAGGTTCACTTAAAATGTTCTTGAAACCTGTAACCCCAAATTGTTTTAATAACGCCTACTGCATTGTTTATACATCTTGGCCGGAGCCTCTTGTTAGGGCTGATGAATTACAGAGGCCCCAGAATGCGTAGCAGATATAAAACAAAGCTTCCTTCACTTTAGAGTTGATACTTTAAAAATCACGTTCATTGTTAACGTTATGGAATCCACCCTTTTTCGTTTACTTTAAAAAAAAAAAAACTCTGTAGTCTCCTGGTATCTGTCAAGTTCCTTTGAGGGTTGATACTGTAAGGAACACTGAGTATGGGACCACGGCTTTCAGCCACCAATTCTTGGTCCTTTTTTTTTTTTTTTTAAAGTCTGTAGACTGATGATCAAAAGAAAATAAAGTCTCATCACCCTGTGTTCTCAAAGGAAACAGGGAATTAGCCTTCTTGTACCTTGCTAGAGACTGTGTGCAGTGGGATAACCTTTGGGAGAGCAATCTGCTGTTACCTGTTAAAATTCAAATGGATTCCCTTTGACCCAGCAGCTGGGCTTCTGGGGACCGGCAGAAACGACGCTTGAATAAGGTTCTTCATTGCTTCCTTGCCCGCGATAGAAAAGAATGGGGGCCACCTAATGTCCATCAACGGGGGGATGGGGTCAGTAAAACAATGAGAAAATCCTTAATGGACAGATACAGATGCTTGCTAAGAAACTGTAAACAGCAAGGTTGTATAGAATGCCACCATTTGGGTTAAAGGGGAACAACTTCTTGCATGTGCATAAAATACTTCTCTAAGGCTGTGTAATCCCTGAAAACTTTGGTTGGGGGGTGGCGCTGGGCAGCTGGGGACCAAGGGTGGGAGGGTGATTTTTCACTGTATGTACATTGATGCCTTTTAAATTTTGAATCTTGAATGTATTTATCCATCAGTCTTTTTCTTAGGAGAAAATTGTATCCTGAGGCCATTCCTGTATTACATTTTTGAGGCCATTTTTATCCTAAAATCATTTTTGATTTAAGAAATCTTATGATTTATGTTTCTTAGGGAATGAGTGCCTCACAAGTCACGATTTGGGAGGTTTTGTGAGGGCAGTAATTACATGTCTTGGCAAGTGGCAGTGCGTGGTCCCTCCCCGAGAGCAGGCAGAGTGTGTGCCTGTACCAGACGTGGCTTGTCAGACGCTTTCACCTCAAGGCTTGGAGGGCGATCATTATTCTTCATTCTGGGGTGGAATGCAGGTGGATTGCTGCAGATTTTATTTCCTCAGAAACGACATGCAGAGAAGATACTGTTTAGTTTTGTTAATTGGGCTATTTTGTTTTCACCAGGTTATTTGGAGGCATTTATGGTGATGATGGTGATAAAGCTAATAGCACTTTGCATTTGTTTAGAACCTCGGACTTTGCAAAATGGGTTCACATTCATTATGTCATTTTACTGTCAGTTGAACTGTGAGGTTTAGAAGCTCAAGTATTATTACGATCTCTTTATGGTTGAGGACTCTGAAACAAACAAGTAGAGGGCTGAAGTGACTTGTCTAATGTCTCAGCGTGACTTAGTGGTCTTCAGCAGGAGCTTCGGGATATGTGCAGGGCAGGCTGTGCTAATAATAGGGAGCGAATTAAGGTTGGGACTTCGTCTCACGTACTTTGGACATGTTATCAGGAGGGACCGATCCCTGGAGAAGGACATCATGCTTGGTAAAGTAGAGTAGAGGGCCAGCAAAAAAGAGGAAGACCCTCGACATAGAAACAAGTGTGAGGATGGCACAGGACCAGCCAGGCAGTGTTTCGTTCTGTTGTACATGGGGTCGCTGTGAGTCGGAACCCGTTCTGCAGCACCTGACCACAGTAACAGCTTCCGGCTCAGTAACTTCAGGCTTCATCAGCGTGATTGGGTAGTTCATTGATTCTCCCTTGGGTGTGATTTTACCTCCATGGGACATTGAGACATCTAGCAACGTTTGGAGACTTTTTTGGTTGTCACGGTGTGGGGGGAGGGGGAATGGTGTTGGTGGTGCTACTGGCATCTAGTGGATAGAGGCCAGGAATACTGTTAAACATCCTCCAATGCACAGGACAGCTCCTGGGAAAGGATTACCTAGCTCCAAAAGGTGTGGGGGTTGAGAAACGCTGATAGGTAGTTGGGGGGAGTGGTTTGCCTAGAGCCTCCAAAGCACACACTTCCTCTTTCCTGGGCTTATCCATTTACTCCCTCTTGAACATCTGCTATTTTAGGATTGATGGTGGTAGAAATTACTACTTGAGATCATGACTGATACAAATTTAAGAGACTTTTCCGGTATCTGTGTTGAGTGTATTTCTGGCATTTGAGGTGTGGCACCACAGGTGTGCAGTATTGATAGGCTCAGGTTATTTATCCTCACCAGGGGATTTCTGTGCCAGACGGAGTCTAAGATCTGTCATTCTCTGCATCCCGTTTTGCAGTGTCCACAGCATCTCTCCCCTAATTCAAACGGTGAGGTAGGCCAGGTTTATTCTCAGCACCCTTCTGTTTTTGGCACCTTCTCCCTTGATCCTAACTCCCCTGTTTTGATAGTAAAGAGAAAGCAACAGGTGGAGGCTATAGTTTGGGAATTCTAGCTAGAAGGGGAAAGAGCAAAGCAGAACCTGTGACTTCAGGGCTCGCTGGGGCCATGGGAGGAGCACTGGTGGCACAGTGGTTAAGAGCTCAGGCTGCTAACCAAAAGGTCGGCAGTTCAAATACACCAGCTGCTTCTTGGAAACCCTATGGGGAGTTCTGCTGTGTCCTGTATGGTCGCTGTGAGTCAGAATCAACTCGATGGCAGTGGGTTTACAGGGACATGGGAGAGGTACAGAGAACTAGAGAATAGCCGAGAACAGAGAAATGGAGCTGTGGAGAATGGAGTGTTTAAGTGAAGATCACTAATTGAGTACTGGGGTCACACATGAGAATGAGAGGTGGTGGGTGAATGAAGAACACTGCTGACGAGGCCCTTCTTTGAAGGGAAGCGGAGATGGACCTCCTCCTAAGGCAGGAGGAAAAGTGAGGGCAGAAATTTGGGCCCAGAGAAGGGAACAGGGGAGATGGATGCCCAGAGCAGCTGCCCTTTGAGCTCAGTCTTGAACCGGGCAGAGGTACAGGATATCTCCTGGTAGCGGGAGCAGCTTGTGTGGAAACATGCAGGTGTTAGAACTTAGTCATCCATGGAGCGTGGAGAGGAGGAGGAGGAGGAGGAGGAGGAGGAGGAGGAGGAGGAGGAGGAGGAGGAGGAAATGACCTTTCTCCTTGTACTTCAGATCATGCTCCAACTTGGCTTCCTCCTTGCATGTCTTCTGCCATCAGGTCCTTGGATTGCTAGGTTCTTTCCATGCCTGCACCTTCACACTCGAGCTCTTCTGGCTGACCTGCATGCCTTCCCTTGTACCCTCCCACCCCCTTTGCCTTCAGTCCCCAGTGCCAGCTCATCATTTAGGTTCAGTTGAAGAGATACTTGGCTGCTGACTCTGAGATGTGTGGGTCCCCTGCCATATCCTCTCACGACACCTCCTGTTCTTTATAGTACTTGTGACAATTAGGAGTTGTGGAACAATCGTTGAAGGTCTGTCTTCCACTCTAGAAAGCAAGCTCCCCACGGGTAGGGAATGAACTCCCCTCCCTGTGCCTGATACTTGGGAGAGGCTGCTCAGTGGCATCTCAGACTACGGAGGGAGAGGCTGCTCAGTGGCACCTCACAGTGGCACCTCAGACTACGGAGGGAGAGGCTGCTCAGTGGCACCTCAGAGTATGGAGGGAGAGGCTGCTCAGCCGCATCTCAGACTACAGAGGGGGAGGCTGCTTAGTGGCACCTCACAGTGACACCTCAGACTGTGGAGGGAGAGGCTGCTCAGTGGCACCTTAGACTGCAGAGGGAGAGGCTGCTCAGTGGCACCTCAGACTGCAGAGACACAGGAGCTGCATCAGAGAGGAGGTGGAGGAGAAAACCCCTCGGCACGATTCAGATTTCCCGTTAGGTGTTGGAGCCTGCGGAGCATACGTAGAGCGAACCAAGGATGAGGCTTACACCAGGTTGGGGGTTGGTGATATCAAATGTGGTGGAAAGCTAGCAGAAGAGTCCCGGGGGCGGTGACCCCACGTTTTGAGGTGGATTGCCCAGTCTTCACGGGGTGGACTTCAGTGGCTGGAATGACGGGCACACCCAGTGAAGTTGAAAAGCAAGTTCAGCAGACAGTGGTGGCAGCCAGTGGAACTTTTCATGACACCATTTCCATTTCCCTGATTAGTGATGCTGGTGGAACCAGTGACAGAAACGCTTTAGTCATGGGACCTAGTCAAGGTATTTACAGCGCAGTTACCTGAGTAAATGACTCAAAAACCATGTCACCAAGTGCCCTCTAATTTGGTCGACCTCTTGTTTGGGTGGGTAACATTCAGGTCCCAGTGTGGCTGGTGTGAGGAATGAGCTAGGTAAAAATAGAAGCAGGGCTGGTTTGGACTCCTCCTTTCTAGGAAGGATGAAGCCTTTATAACGAGAGGGTGGGATTTTGGCCTTTGAGCTGCCGAGCATCTAGTTTGCCAGTTGTGCCCTCTGAGGTGTTAGGAGAACACCGAAAAGCGAAAAGCGGGCCAGTTTACCTCCTGTTCTGGCTCCTTGGAAGAAAAGAGTGTCCTGTTTAATGGGTTTTGTTTCCTGCTGGGCTGACTGGGATTTAGGCCGAGGGTAGCTGGGAAGTGCCTGAGGAGGATGGAGCTTGGAATGGTCGAGGGTGTGGTGCAGATGTGTCTGGCTGCTTCAAGACGCCTGTGACTACTCAGGAATCTCTGGGGTCAGCAGAAGATTTCTTCCCAGGGTGTGGTATTGCACAGCTGGGTGCAGTTGTGCGGAGGTAGGAGAGGTCACCCACCTGCAGAGAACTTCTCTTGCTGTTGGCAGACCCTCCTGTAATGCACTTAAAATACTAGGGGTGGAGCTGGCGTAAGTAGCAGCTGTAAGGGGAGTGGTGATAGATATTTACACTTGGTGTCAAGTCCCAAGCCACTCTGTAGAAACACAGTTTAGATTTCCGATGTCATCCCAGGATGGTATTGCTCTTACCCTGGAGTCGTGTGTTTCTAGTTATCAGACAGGATGCTTTTGGAATGCTTAGAAGGAACAGTGCAAACATTAACCAGAGAGCAGGTGTCATGGAAATCCACAGTTGAGTGTATTTGGGAAATGAAGGTTGAAGAGCACTTTTTCGTGATAAGATTTTTTAAATTAAAAATAGAATCAGGGGTAACTGAGCCTTTTCAAGGCAGGTGCTGGTGTCAGACAGAGCTTCCCAACTCAAATGCCTAGTGAATGAGTGAAATGCTTTTTTCAGTAAAGTGGATTCCAAACACATTATTTAAGGCCTTTTCCAATCTAGAATGAAATTGACTTTATTCTAATAAAGGTGTGTAAAAGCCTGAGAAAGTATTCTATCTCCAGTAAAATTGGACTGTTTATTTAGAATATCATAGCATTAACTCCAGATGACAGAATTTATTTTAAGTTTTAAAAGGAATTTCTTCTTCAGGTGCGGTGTACATATCACTACCTCTTGAAAGTGAATATACGGTCAACCTCGTTCACGCTTTCTGGATTACAGAGGCCCATAAGGGACATTTATGAAGCTGGAACGTGCCAGGCACTGTCCCCAGACACTTCAGTTTACCACTAACTGGGAAACACAAACAAGCAAACCTAAAATTAAAACCAGACCAATAGATGGGAAAGTCGGAGTCTGCAGAGCATGGGAGGAGGGTCAAGGAAGGTGAAGGAGAGTTTTTCTGACCTAAGGAAGTGACATAAGCAGAAGGGCCTGAGAAATGTCCACGTAGCCAAGGGGAACAGCCGCCCAGCACATTAGGGACTAGAGTGCAAATGGGGCTCGGTGAGGGGCCTGCTTGGGTGGTGTTCCCAGGTACCTCAGAAAGGTCTTGTTTTTTCTTCTGTTTGATGCATACAGAAGGTACCATATCGTACTGAGTAAGCAAGGAGGCTTTTGCTGATTTAAGCGCACCTGTGAACATCACCGGAAACCCTGGTGGCGTAGAGGTTAAGAGCTTGGCTGCTAACCAAAAGGTTGGCAGTCTGAATCCACCAGGCGCTCCTTGGAAACCGTATGGGGCAGTTCTACTCCGTCTTGCAGGGTCGCTATGAGTCGTAATCCACTTGATGGCAGTGGGTTTGGTTTTTTGGCATTTTGGTATGAACATCACCAATATTATTACAGTTTATTGACGTTGTTGTTATGAGTGTCCTCTTCCTCATGGCGACCCCGTGCACAGTCGAATGAAATGCTGGTTAAGTATCAGACCATTATTACCCATAGGGTTTTCATTGGCTGATTTTCGGAAGCAGATTGCCAGCCCTTTCTTCCTAGTCTTAGTCTTGAAGCTCCATCAAAACCTGTTCAGTGCCATAGCAACACACAAGCCTCCTCTGACAGATAGATGGTGTCAGTGCATGAGAGGCATTGGCTGGGAATCGAACCTGGGTCTCCTGCATGAGAGGCAGGAATTCCGTCATTGAGCCACCACTGCCCTCTTGTTGATGTTACTTGGTTGCTTACTTCGGGTCAGGCTCTTTGCTTAAGCATTGAGTGGGCAGCTTAGAAAGGGACATTTCATGGGTCACTCAGGCAGTACAGGGGGAGTCAGGACTTAAAACCTGGTCTGGCTCACCAAGCCATGTGCTCCTGGCCACCATGCGGACTGTTCCTTCACGGACGTGATGGGGACGTTTGCTTGTTTTTAAGGGACTAGCACTTTGGGATTTGTGTTTTAAAAAGAGGACTCTGGAAACCACAAGGAGGGCTGAGTGGCTTCACGGGGGATGGGGGAGAAAGACGCAGGAGCCAGGGCGCTGTGTGTGAGAGCTGAGCTGAAAGGACACGTTGTTAGGCCCAGGGCCTGCTTTCCTGAAAAGCTCCTCGATGCGCATTTGCCTCCATCAAAACGAGAATGAAGAAAGTACCGTCGTCTTGAGGGGTATTGGAAACTGGCTCCCTTTCTGCAGAGCAAGTGGTGAACCAGAGGCTAAACCGGTGGTCCCGTGGGGCTTTCTTCCCCTCCAGGGAGCCTTGCGTTTGCTCACAGGAGTCACTGAGGTGCTTGGACTCCAGGCGGCAGGGAGGGAGTGGACTTGTCCCTCCGTTGCTGAGTGCTCGGGCACCTCCTTGCTGACAGATGGGTGGGACCTGTGCCTTGCTTACTGTGGGGACTGGCTCTCAAACGTCACTGTGCTTGGCCATCACCTGGTGGGGTGTAAACACCTCTGGTTCCCTCTTCCCAGATTCTGATTTGATAGGTCTGGAACGGGGCCTGGATCTACATTTTCAACAAACTTAGAAGAAACCGATGCAGGGTCCCTGACCGGACTTTGAAAAACTTCACTTTAATGCCGCTACCAGATAAGGGAGAGTTCCTTGCACTCTGGGTGGGATATACTAAAATGGACGACACTCACTTTGATGCCCTTTTCTTGCTGATATGTATTTATAAAATTTCCTAGTTCCAAGATAATAGTGGGGAAAAAAAATACTGTTAGAGTATTTAAAAAGTACTTTTTTTCTGGTTTTGTTTGTTTTTAAAATAATTCCCTGCCTTTTTTTGTTTTTGGAGGATACTAAGTTGTGGATAATAATGGAGTATCTCGGTGGAGGATCTGCACTAGATCTGGTAAGTATCATGCTGGACGCTGTATCAAAGTTTGTTCTCAGCGAAGCTCGGTTTTAAAGATAATTATATATATATATCTGTTTTTTATTTCCCTCTTCTTTTTAAGTTACAACAGAAAGGAACCAAATTTGTCCTTATAATGTGTATTTTTTGCTTTTTATATCCTGCTGAAAAGTGTAGGTCTATTTTCGAAACCAGTTTTATTGTGTCATGGAAAAATAGGTAACAGAAACCAACATATTTATCAGAAACCAATAGATTTATGCATAGAAGCAGTGAAGGATTTTGCCTGAAATTATCTTGCCTAAGAACAGTTTGTTAGGTTATTTGCCAAAAACCTCTGATAGAGCTCATACCTCATCATTATTTCATATTTCAGATGTAACTTAGCTTCCGAAATACCCATGTAGTATTTTCACTTCTAAGTAAAATTAGAAATTTTGAGAATTAATCTTTGGGAACTACTCTGGAGATGATTTCAGGAACAGATGACAAGCACGGCCTGATAATTGAAGCACGATGTGAAAGACTGGAGTTCTTTATTTAAAAAAAAAGTTTTTTTTGGTGTGTACTGTGTTTCAGTGAGCCCTGGTTCAAGGATGATTTAAGCATCGTTTATGATACACTGGTTATTTTTGAGTCTCCCATCAAAGTCCAAAATGCAAGCACAATTTTACTGCTCAACGTGAATCTCAGATTCCGACTTTAAAGTTACCCTGCGTTGTTTGTTGTTGTTAGCTGTAGGTTACTCCTCGGCATCTCGTTCCTGCTGAGGTTGTGCCGGCAGTAAAACCCATGTCATCAGCACCCTTTTCCTGCCCCTCCTGTAAAACCCGGGCCTTTGGGTGAGCGGGGGTTTCCAAGAAAGGCCTAACCTGTCATTTCAGTGCTGGAGGGGGGTTCGTGCATGATAGAAAGTTACCAGGATGGTGGGTCTCTGGTTTTCACCGCTGTCATCATGGAAGCTGAACAGAGTCCACTTTTTAGTAGTTATAGTCTATATATAGAGCCCTGGTGGCACAGTGGTTAAGAGCTTAGCTGCTAACCAAAAGGTCGATAGTTCGAATCCACCAGCCTCTCCTTGGAAACCCTGTGGGGCTGTTCTGCTCTGTCCTGTAGGGTCGCTATGAGTTGGAATTGACTGGACAGTTACCGGTTTGGTTTAGTCTGTACATATTTTATTCACTAAGGAAGGAAACACCCTTTGATTAAAAAGTATCTCTTTCTCATAGTAATAATGATGGGTAGTTTTTTGGAAAGTAAACTTATAAAAGTTACATATCTCCAGAAGGCCTTTAGGTTTTTTACCAATTTAGAAAGCTGCATAGTTTTACAAACTATAAATTCAGTTGGTCAAAATAGTATTTAAAAGGAAGATTTCAAGAAAAATATTTAATATAGTATAAACAAGGAAACCCTGGTGGTGTAGTGGTTAAGAACTATGGATGCTAACCAAAAGGTTGGCAGTTCTGATCCACCAAGCACTCCTTGGAAACCCTGTGGGGCAGTTCTACTCTGTCCTGTAGGGTCGCTATGAGTCAGAATTGCCTTGACGGCAACAGGTTTGGTTTGGGTTTTGGTATAAACAAGATACTAATATGGGAAAAAAAACAACAAAACAAGTAGATAAATTTTATGATTTGGCTTTTGGTTCCTTTCTGTAAATATACACGTTACACAAAGAGCTTTTTTTTTTTTTTTTTTTTTTTTTTAAAAAAAAATTCTTATGGGAATGTAGAAGATTACCCTCATTTCAGGTAATTAGATTTACTCTTATCTTAAATGGATTTTATTTGTGCCAGGGACTCATTTCTCCAATACTGAGTCCTTCAGAGCAGCAGTTCTAGTCCACAAATGCCTTAGTTTATTCGTTCTTAATGCCACAGTAATTTAATTTATTTGGTAGTAACCTTCTCTGGAGCTGGGAGTTGCAGTTTCTATGTGCAATTTTAGACATTACAGTTAGAAGGAAGCATAGAGCCTCTCCACTTAAAAAAAAAAAACAAAACATTGCGTAGAGCGTGAGGGTCCTGACGAGTGGTCCATCCGTCTTCCACTTAAATAGCCCCGGTGACAAGAACCAGGTATTCCTTTTCAGATGTCCCCAGTCATGTCGTTTTAGTAGTGCGGAGAGGAAGGTGCTCAGAGGTTAGATGCCCCCGCCAGCAAATCTCAGAGCTGAGCTTTGAACCTCCTCTCCTGCAGCTACAGGCAAGGCCTGTGGCTTTCCTTGACCCCAGACTGTCCTTTCCTACCTGTAACTTACTTTTTCTCCATTTTATACCTTCTTTCTGTTGGTCTGCCTCCACCTGTGCATAAAAGAGGACACACTTTAACAGCGGGATACAAGAATTAGTTTTTTTAAATGTTGAAAACGATTGGGATGATTTTGAGAGGTTCTGTTTTATGTGGAGCCCTGGTGGTGCAGTGGTTAAGAGTTCGGCTGCTAATCAAAAGGTCAGCAGTTTGAATCCACCAACGGCTTCTTGGAAACCCTGTGGGGTAGTTCTTCTCTGTCCTGTAGGGTTGCTGTGAGTTGGAATGACTCAAGAACAGCAAGAGATTGTATGTTTATGAAATTTAAAAAGAAAAGAAACAGAATATTGTTGTATGTAAAGATTTGATACCATGTAGCTGAATATACATAGGGCCATTTCTTCAAAAAATTCTTGCTTTTTTTTAGAGTTTGCTCAGATGATACCTCTTAAGGTGCATAATGCTAATAGTTTTAGAAGTGAGAGGGCCTACGGAAGGGAAAGATGACTAGGTGTATCATTCAAGGGGCGTTCTCCACCATTCCCCTGTGCGTGAAGATTTTATCTCTTTCTTCAGTTTATTCTCTCTAGATTCATCTTTTCTCTTCAAGCACTCAGTAATAAAAATTCTCTAGATTTCTGTCCACTCAGGCGTATCTCACCCTACATTATTGAGAAGATAGTATGATAACAAAGAAAGTTCCGGGGAAATCTCACACTTCTTCAGAACAGCTATCTTTTTGTAGCCCCTCCCAGTCTTAGCCGTGAGCATATGTGTTTTATATAGTTTGAATTACAGTGCACATACTACTTTATGTTTTGCCTTTTTTACTCTACATTGTGGTTATCAGACCTTTTTACTTAGGCCATGAAGCATTAGTTTAATTCCTCTCATTGAGTTTCATTAACCCCTTAGCATGGGGCAGGAAGACAGCCACCCTCCATCATCCAGTATTGCTTTCTTTAACAAGCCTAATAGTGAGTTTGGTTATATTCTTAGTTTTTTTTGCCTTTGTCAGTAATCTCTCAATTCCCATCTGCCTCGAGTGTGCCCTGACTTGATCAAGACTTTCTAACTTACAATGTGGTAGATTTTTGTAGCCTAGTGAGTGAAGCCACTTTTCACTCAGCAAGTATTTGTTGTGTCCTGCCATGTGCCAGGTGCTGTCCTAGCCACCGGAGACACAGCAGCTGAGAAACAGAAGAAGCGCCTCGCTTCATGGAGCTGCAGTCTAGTGGGGGGAGGCAGTCAGTTATACGGTATGCTAGAGGGTGCTACAGAGGAAAATACAGCGGAAGAGGTGACCTGGACAGGGGGGTGAGGATTAGCAATGGGGGCGTGAGACTGAAAGGTTTTTCGCAGATTAAAAGATCAGTCAGTAGTACAAGAGGATCTAAGGGACAACCATGGAATCTAATTAAGAAGGAGCTGTGCTGTATAAATTGGTCACTCAGCCAGAGACTGAAGTGAGACAGAAGTGAATACTCAACATGATAAATAAAAAAAAAAAAAGGATGGTGTACTCATTAATGTATAAGCCAACCTACTGTTCTCAAACCAAAAGACCAAAGCCGTTGCCGATGAGTCGATTCCGACTCATAGTGACCCTGTAGGACAGAGTAGAACCACACTATAGCGTTCCCAAGGAGCAGCTGGTGGATTCGAACTGCTGACCTTCTGGTTAGCGGCCGAGCTCCACCTGCTGTCCTAGTGGTCCGCAAATCGTCTCTCAAGCAAGATAGAAGTTTATTTCTCTCCCACTAGTAGGTCAGTAGGCTCTGGTCCACAGGTCAGCAGGGACCCGGCCGGTAGGGTACCTCTACCACCCACGGCCCATTGCTTCCACACCATCTTCAGTCATTGTCATTTCCAGCTGCCACTGTTTCAGGGTCAAGACCCTGTCTTAGTCAGCTAGTGCTGCTATAACAGAAATACCACACGTGGATGGCGTTAACAAAGAGAAGTTTATTCTGTCACAGTCCAGTAGGCTAGAAGTCCAAATTCAGGGCATCAGCTCCAGGGGAAGGCTTTCTCTGTCAGCTCTGGAGGAAGGTCCATGTCATCAGTCTTCCCTTGATCTGGGAGATTCTGTGTGCAGGAACCTCAGGTCCAAAGGACGTGCTCTGCTCCCAGCACTGCTTTCTTGGTGGTAGGAGGTTCCCATGTGTCTCTGCTTGCTTCTCTCTTTTGTATCTCAAAAGAGATCGGCTTAAGACACTATCCAGTCTTGTAGACCTCGTCAGTATATCCGTCTTATTACATCATAGTGATAGAGTTTACAACACAGAAAGAAATCACATCAGATTACAGAATGGTACACAGTTATACAATATTGGGAATCATGACCCAGCCAAATTGATACACACATTTTTGGGGGGACGCAGTTCAATCCATGACAACCAGGAAGGGTCATGTGTCCCTTCTGCTCAGATTTCATTGGCAAGAGCTGAGTTACGCGGCCAAACCTTGCTGCTGCAGAGGCTTCTAGTTGGGTGACTATGTGCCTGGCTCATTGTCTCCGTTAGAGAGGAAGAAGGGAAGAACAGTCTCGGGGGAGCAAGAGCTGGAAGTGACCCATAGATGGAATACAGTCTAACTTTTCTTAGAGTCTTTCTAATGAACCCGTTTTAAGACTGTACAATCCTCTTAGTGACAGAGACCACCATGCTCGTACTGTCTAGAAATGGTAATGGTGGAGAATGCTAGTATATGACTCGGAGAACTCAGTCCAGCCTGGTCCTATTCATTGGGGAGGGAGCAACGAAATACTTTTTACAGTGAATTTTGACACCAGAAGGAGCCCTACTCCTCAAGCAAGTAGCGTGCCTCCCTCGCAGGCATATAAATCAGTGACGGATTGTGTTCAGGCCAGGTTTGAAAGGGCATAACCGTGCATCTATTAATCACGGAGCCAGCTTTTCATTATCCAGGGGAAGGTTTATGAATTGGTTTTCCTCAGCCCTTCCTCCCGTCTGCCCTTGGTAATGACACCAGGCTTCTCTGCTGTTTCTTTCCAGCAACTTGATAATAGGAAGAGGAGTAGTTAAGTCCAAGTCCAGCCAAATTCTACAGCTTATCTGCTTGAGTAAAGACCTGGTGGAAGGGAAAGTAGAACTGGCAGTCTGTCGTATGATTTTGAAGGACTCTTTTCTCCTAAAAGGAGCACTGGTTGCTGAGTGGTTAAAGCGCAGGATAAAGACGTGGCAGTCTGCTTCCATAAAGATTTACAGCCTTGGAAATCCTCTGGGGCCATTCTGCTCTGTCCTACAGGGCTGCTATGAGTCGGAATCGGCTCGACGGCACTGAGTTTGGTTTTTTTGGGGTCATTTCTCTTTCTCTGCTCTGGTATTGTGAATATGAGCATGTACTCCAGCATCTCTGCCCCCTTACATTCCCTTCTTCACCCAGGTTATTAGAGAAGTGTGTTTCCTCATTTTGAATATTAAAATTTCTACATTCTATGACTGCTTGACAGTAGATGTGGAGAACGCAGTTCGTTGTAAGGCAGGATTTTCCAGATTGTGTCCTTTGAACAGTAGTTTCAGTATATGTTGGAAATAAGATTCTTGGTCAGATAAATTAGGGAAAAAATAGATTGTGGGAACATAGTGTACAATACGCTGTCTTAGTCTGAGGTAATTTTGGACAGTATCTCAATAAAAATTTGGGGTAATTCCTGACAGGCTGGTTGACCAAGCAGTTTGACTTTTTATAATCATATAAATATAAGGTAAGCATATAAAGTAAAACTAAAAGTAAGCAGCAAATTCTCTTACACTTGAGTTCAGAAATGTGAGAAAGAAAGGTGTTGCTCGATCATCCGTTCTGCTGCTGGTTAAACCATGATCCCAGTGAGGCTAAAATGATAGGAGAGCTTTACATGTGGGCTGACGAGGAAAGTCCTTCAGAAATAAAAACTAACCCGTTGGCGTCAAGTCAGCATTCACTCATGGTGACCCCATGTGTGTCAGAGTAGAACTGTGCTCCATAGGGTTCTCAGTGGCTGAGTGTTTGGAAGTAGACGGCCAGGCCTTTCTTTCGAGGCACCTGTGGTGGACTTGTGTCAGAGAACCATGCTCCATAGGGTTTTCAGTGTCTGAATGCTTGGATGGCCAGGCCTTTCTTCTGAGGCACCGCTGGGTGGACTTGCCTTAGAGTAGAACTGTGCTCCATAGGGTTTTCAGTGGCTGAGTCTTTGGAAGTAGATGGCCAAGCCTTTCTTCTGAGGCACTACTGGGTGGACTTGTCTTAGAGTAGAACTGTGCTGCATAGGGTTTTCAGTGACTGAGTCTTTGGAAGTAGATGGCCAAGCCTTTCTTCTGAGGCACCTCTGGGTGGACTTGTCTTAGAGTAGAACTGTGCTGCATAGTGTTTTCAGTGGCTGAGTGTTTGGAAATAGATGGCGAGGACTTTCTTCTGAGGTGCCTCTGGGTGGACTTGAACTGCCAACATTTTGGTTAGCATCCTAACATGTTTACCATTTGCACCACCCAGGAACTCCCCTTCAGAAATAGCCCACCTTTTGTTAATTGTAAAACAGAGGATGGTCCCTGACTTTGAGGATTGCAGTGTAGAGCAGGTTGGTCTTGTGGTAGAAAAAGGCACACAGCTAATTAAATGAACCAGAAATCCATGCCGGATATTGGTAAAGCTATAATGTAACAAGGAGTGGTGTTTCAGGTTCCCCGCATTGGCCCCATAAGTCCTTTCAGGAATATGTCACCTTCACAGTGACAAACAGAACTGTTACCTCACCCTCAGCTCGGTGAAGGCACTGAGGCATGTGTGGGACTGCCAGTATCTGTCCAAGAAAATGAGCATTCCTCACACATGAGCTTTCCCTCCGGTGAGTGTCTTAGGTTTAGCTCTCTCGGGTGTAAAGTATCTCCACCAGCCGCCATCAAGTCAGCTCCGACTCGTGATGACCCCATGTGTGCAGAGCAGAACAGTGCTCCGTAGGGTTTTCAGGAGATTGCCAAGTCATTCTTCCAGGGTGCCTCTGAGTAGACTTGAACTTCCAACCTTTTGGTTAGTGGCTGAGGGTGTTAAGTGTTTACTTTGATCCTTAGCCACTTTGTTTTTTTTTTTTAAGGGCCCTTTAAATAGGTTTTAATAGTTTGGGCAAAATATCTGTTTTGGAATGAAGACGTTTTTAGGTTTTAACTACTCTTGCCCGTTTGACTCTGTGTTTTATCATCTCAAACTACTTTCAAGATATTCATTTAAATAATTTGAATTATTTTTTCGTACTTTACGGACTACTAAGTTTTGTCAGTTTAAGTTAGGATAGAATTCGCTCTCAAGCCTGACAAGCGTCGTACAGAGGCCCCTCATTCAGGTGACAAGTTAATTTTAAATTATTAGTTCGTTGGGGAGCATCAGGTCTTGTTTTGCTGAGGTAGGTTATGCAATTATTAGTTTGGATTTAATTCACTTCTCTGCAAGAGGTGGCGGTGAAATTATCATCAGATTTAAGCTGAACTCTTTAACCTAAGTTTTCCTTGTCTTTTAAGTGGAGATATGCTAACTTGACCCTTTTTTCCTTACATAATTTATACAATTATGAATATTAAGAATCAGTGTTAAGGAGTCAATTACTTTGAGTTTCTCAGAATATAAGTTTTCAGAGACAATTAACTCACTGCTGTCGAGTCGATTCTGACTCATAGAGACCCTGTAGGACAGAGTAAAACTACCCCAGAGGGTTTCCAAGCCTGTAATCTTTATGGAGGTAGACTGCCACTGATGGGTTGGAACCACCGACTTTTTGGTTGGCAGCTGAGCGCTTTAACCACTGCACCACCAGGGCTCCTCTCAGAGACAATTACCACCTCATTATTGTGGTGAAAATAATGACAGAAAATCCAGACTCATTAGGAGGTGAGGTCTGGCAGCTTCCCTTGGCCCAGGCTCACTAGACTTCTCAAATTCCTGTGCAGGGGTAGTCTCAGAAAGCCGTTAGCTCCCAGGCCTGTTTTTTTTGACCATTCATTATTCTTGGTTGTCAGGGATGAGTCTTCTGGTAAGAGAATTAAGTGCATTAGGATAGAGCAAAGCTGCTGCTTGTCATAAACAGGGACTGTGAGTTTCGGGGCTTTTTGTTCCCTCCACTGAAATCCCCTGTGAGGACCCTGGCTATGCTCTACCCTGGCTGGAGGCCCAAGGGGGACCCTCCCCACCGGCCACACCAGTGCAGACCCTGCCCGGGCTTTCTTATTGCCAGCTGGTCCTGCTTTGATTCGTACCACTTTGCCTCTGGGTCTTTGTTTGTCTTTGGTCCTTTAAATTAGTTTTAATAGTTTGGGCTGAATGTCTGTTTGGGAATGAAGACGTTTTTAGATTTTAACAACTCTTGCCAATTTAATATGGATATTGTCGTCTCTTTTATTATCTCAAATTATAAAATATTCATTTAAATAACGTTTTTTTTTCCCTTGTCAGTTAGAACCTGGCCCTTTAGATGAAACTCAGATTGCTACTATATTGAGAGAAATACTGAAAGGACTTGATTATTTGCATTCAGAGAAGAAAATTCATAGAGATATTAAAGGTAAGAAAACATTTTGTTTTTATCCCTTTAAGATATCCAAGGAGGGTAGGAACATGCTGTAAACTGTACTTCTCAAGGGACATTGTCTTGCCTGTGTTTGTGGAGTATCTTCAGCAGGCCTAGGAGTGGGGTTGCTCTGAGGGGGGTCTGACTAAAAGCACAGCACTTAATGCCTGTTCTAACCCAGTATGTGATCTGCCCCGGGGGAGGATGCACACGTTCCCAAAAGGATAATGAATGCAGCCTCACAGTAAGTGACGTCAGGAGGTTATCTCTGGTTTTCATTTGCAGCTGCCAATGTTCTGCTCTCTGAACACGGAGAGGTGAAGCTGGCCGACTTTGGAGTAGCGGGCCAGCTGACAGATACCCAGATAAAAAGAAATACCTTCGTGGGCACCCCTTTCTGGATGGCGCCGGAAGTCATCAAGCAGTCAGCCTACGACTCAAAGGTAAGGGCCAGTGCTTCCTATCCAATGGCTCTGGGGGCCTCACATTTTGTTCTTCAACCTTATAGCTTTCGTAGCTCTGGAGCAAAGCAGGGACGTTGGAGAAGATCAGAAAGGTAATTCTCAGACTTGATTAAAGAGTTTTCCCCTCTGTCTCCTACTGTGTCATTTAACATTCAGGGAGGGTTTGGCTTAGCTAATGTCCTGTTTGATGGTGGTGGACGGGCAGTGCGTTTGTAGGTGAGTGGAAGAACGGGAGGACCAAGGTGGAGAGGATGGATTTCCCTCAGCCTTGCTGAGTTCACGATGATTCTGGGACATCCAGGTAGAGGCGTCCAATAGAGGCACACTGAAAAGTATCCCTCTGATTGGGAAGTTGTCTGAACGGGTGGTGGTTGAAGGCTGAGTGGTCTGGATGAGAGAGAAGGCGGCCCTGGACAGAACTCTGTGAAAGATACTGAAGGGACAGACAGCGAAAGAGGATCCCAGAAAAGAAATGGAGAAAGAGTCTACACAAATTTAAGAGCAGAATCAGGAAAGAACAGTGCTTTTAGTGATTATTACAGATTATTCAAATCATATTATTTTTAGTTCTCAATTGAACCGTTATTTTCAGAGGTTCTTTAACTAGCATGAGACAAAATTGTAATTCCTTCCTTCCAACCATTTGTCGTATTTTGCACTCTCCTAAGTTTTCCTGTATTTTTTTTCACTTGTTGCTCTTCAGCTTTCTTAAACTTCTTAGTATAGACTGGGAACCAGGGCCTCTTGCCTCCCGTGCCTCTGCTTTAACCTCTGTTTCTTTAATGAATGGACCCAGCGCTGCTTTTTTCTCGAAAGTCTTTAAAGCCTCCACATGGACCAGCAGAGAATGGCCTTTTTGGAACCCAAAATTTGTAGGTAAATAATTAACTTAGATACATTTGCATGCCAAAAATTGCTGCTGCTTCTTAAATAGAAATATTCTCCAATATACAGTAGATTCCCCCACCTTTTTAAACAGCTGCATATGAAGTGTAGGTTAACTTTTCCTTGGAACCTACAGTCTCTGTACGAGCCCCCAGGTATCGCAGAGCGTCGAGGTTGTGGCTGCAGTGGCAGGTGTACCTGGTGGCCCGCATGGGGGACGTGGACCTGGCTGTCTCCTCATTTGCTTGTGGCTGCCATGACTTCTGCAGGTGCCTGATGGCCTCAGGAGCCACTGATGAGGAAGTGACTGGTAGGTTTCCAGTCCTCTCCAAGAGAGCAGGACTATCTAGTCTCTGGTTACCATCTCTGCCCTGCGTGGTAGCTACTCCAGGCTGCTTCTAACCTTGTAGAACATCTACTTTTGCTTCTGGCCATTTTCCTGCTGGCACATCAGTTTAGGATGTGATGGGGCCTTCTGTGTTGAGACCATTTTAAGCTGAGGCCTGTTGTCAAAGTTCATAGTCTAGATTTTGGTAGGGCCAAGATTAGAGTCCAGGTTTCTTAACTCATCTAATTATACCCCACTGATGAGCCTCTTCTCTTTCTAGTAAATTAACGGATTGACCATGCACATGTGGTTCCAGAATCGGAGCTCACTTCTTCTCACCTGCCACTGCTTCCTTCAGAATATTTCTTCAGAAATTTTCCTGGCTGCCTGAGACAGTTTCCCTCCCTTTCTTTCTTCCTAGTTCAGGGCCTTTCTGTATGCTTGCTCAGCTGGCCTCTGAGTAGGAGAGAATTTACTGCATCATAAAGCCTTGCCTCCTCTCTTCCTGGAGTCTTTATCGAGATCAAAAAGCTCTTGTCTGATCCGTAGATGTTACAGTATTCTTTTTTAGATAGTTTAAAAGATACAGTCTCATAATTCTAGTGATTGCGTATTTGGTGACTGCAAATTGATGCATGTGAATTATGGTGTTGAGTGGAGAATGTTGAATATACCATGGATTGGCAGAAAAATGAACAAGTCTGTCTTGGAAGAGGTATAGCTAGAATGCTCCTTAGTTGGTGAGACTTCATTGCACATACTTTGGACATGTTATCAGGAGGAACCAGACCCTGGAGAAGGACATCATGCTTGGTAAAGTAGAGGGTCAGCAATAAAGAGGAAGACCCTCAATGAGATGGACTGACACAGTGGCTGCAACAGTGGGCTCAAGCCCAACAATGATTGTGAGGGTGGTGCAGGACTGGGCAGTGTTTTGTTCTGTTGTACGTGGGGTTGCTGTGAGTCGGAGCTGACTTCATGGCACCTAACCACAACAACAGCGTATTTGGTTGGGGAGAAGATACCTGGAGAAAACGTTCCGTATTTTTTTGTTACTGTTCAGTACAGTTTACTCGGGCTTGCGTCAGAGCTAGTTCTTTCATTTGCTTGACTAATACCCAGCAATGCTTAACTGGAAATCATGTGTGAAAATATGTTTATAGGAGATTTACTTTCCAGGTTTGTTGACTCAGGAGGTGTGGGGAGTGCAGATAAGGCTAACGTCTGTCTGTATTGAGGCTTATCACGAGCTGGGGTTTCAGAGGCTGGGCCCTTAGGAATAATGGGCCCCCCTCCCCACCAGTGCCATTAGTTCTGGTCTGGACTGGCAGCTCTTTTGTCATAGCCAGTGCCTGACAAAGGGTCCTTTTCAGAGGTCGCTTTGTGGCTACCCCTCCAGTGACTGGCTTTCCCCAGAAGCGGAAGCATGTCCAAGCCTGTGATGTTCTATGAGGTTCTGTTGTGGCTGCTCTGCCCTCTTGCTCCACAGACGTGTTCAGCTTCTGTCCATTCTCCCCTCCATGTCCTGCTGCGCTTTTCCCACTGGTGTCTGCGTTACAGGTAAAGAACTTGTTCCCCCAGGGAGATGTAACAGAACCAAGGACAATGCTGAAAAAAATAGGAAGAAAAATGTCTGTAGACCTGCCACCAAAGCACAAGTAAAGCTGTGTTGTTGTTCAGTCATCTCGGAAAAAAAACTGTTTGCAATTTAACCATGATGGAAATAGAAATAAAAAAAGAAAAACAAACCCATTGCCGTTGGGTCGATTCCAACTCACAGCGACCTTGTAGGAATAGGTGATGCATTTATAGGGAGAAAAACGAATTGTTAAAGATGAGTAAAACACGGTGATATTAGATCTTGGCTTGAATCTGCACGGTTAGCATTGTCTGCTGCAGTGGGTGCCTGGCCCTCCCCATCCCCAGCCCACTGATCTGCCCTGTTCACATCAGATTCCTCTCATTCAGTGGAACAGTCCTGGCCCTGAGTAATGAGCCCAAAGTGGGGGAGGATATGCGTGGGAATGAGTGCGCTGCCAGCCCTGTATCTCTGTTCAGCTGTGCTCCATTCTGACGTCCACCCCCAGGGAGGACAGCAGCTGAGAGTCGCTCACAACAAGCTTTATTTCAGCACGTAGCAATGTTTTGGCCATTTGAGGTTGAGCAATTTACGTGCTGTTTAGTGCTCGTAAACTGTTTTTATAACTGTAGGTGATACTTGGAGTGCCTGGGTAGGGCAAACGGTTAAGTGCTCAGTACTATCTAGAATGTTGCTGGTTCGAACCCACCCGGAGGCGCCTCAGAAGACAGGCCTGGTGATCTGCTTCTGAAAGGTCACAGCCTTGAAACCATATGGAGCAGTTCTGCTCTGCACACGTGGGGTTGCCATGAGTTGGAATTGACTTGATGGCATCTGGTTTGGTTTTAGATGATAATACTTATAAATGGCTCCTAAGTATGGGATCTAAGGAGCCCTGGTGGCACGGTGGTTAAGTGCTTGGCTGCTAACTGAAGGTGGCCAGTTCAAACCCACCCAGTGACTCTGTGGAGAAAGACCTGGTAATTTTACTCCTATAAAGATTGTAGCCTACAAAACCCTATGGGGCAGTTCTACTCTGTCACATGGGGTCACTATGAGTTGAGACTCATATATTGCGCCTAACAACAACAAGAAGTATGAGATCTAGTTAAGTAAATCCCGTTGCCGTTGAGTGGATTCTGACTCATAGTGACCCTATAGGACAGAGTAGAACTGCCCCATAAGATTTCTGAGGAGCGGCTGTTGGATTGGAACAGATGACCTTTTGGTTTGCAGCTGAGCTCTTAACCACGGTGCTGCCTGGGCTCCGGTTAAGTAAACAGTGTATAATAAATTCATTTTGAACTGTTTTGACTAGCTTATTTATAACTGTGGTTTGGGATTATCCATGGTTTTCTCCCTCTTCCTCCTTTATTGAGAGTTAACTGTAGTTCTTTTAGAATTATTTTCTGTGCATAAATTTTTTTATACCACGTACGTTGTATTGTATATGCAAATTTGCTGTCCGCTTACTTTTATTTAGTGTGATATTGCAAGGATGTAGAATGTTGTTATATATTTGCTGTCTCCCCCACCGCTTCACACCTCATTGTTCAGACAAGTCCCTGACCATCAGTAGCAAATAATTCTCTGTGGTCACCTGGGAGCACGCAACCTAGAAATGTCCATGGAAAAAAATCTGTTCTCAGATTAATACCTGCAGTTCAGAGCTTCTGCCCTTGTAACTTTGGACTTGGGCTCATATTTATGATCATTGTTTTCTCTGTCAACAGTGTCTTTATATCCAATTTCATATCTTTTCCACACGGCCATACAATGGGCCTGTCCTTAGACTTCAATTTTAACCGCTTTGGAAGATAACTGTCCTTCACCCATATCACTTTTATTTTAAAACCCAGACGTGTTCTAACTCTGATGCTATATTTTCTACATGTGGTAATAGGCAGAGTGATTTATATCTGTGTGATTCTTGGCTAATGTCATCGTTGTTGAGTCTGTGATGCTTCATTAAATTAGTTCGTGGGTAATCATTCTTCTAAAGTTGAGCATAAGTAACGCTGCTGTGGGTAGTTTTGGTGGCACATACTACTTTTCAAATCTAAAATTTATCTATTTAGGATAGATTCCTAGAAGTGTGGAATTGATTGCTTTTAGCAAGTTTGGATATTTTCATGGCTTTTAATATATATGCCAACTTGTTGCCATTTGGAGCCCTAGTGGTGCAGTGGTTAAGAGCTAGGCTGCTCCTGGTTTTGCTACTTGCTATGAGTTGGAATCGACTTGACAGCAATGAGTGTTTTTTTTTAGTAGTTATTCAAGACATTGGTTGAGGCTGAGTGGAGGAAGTACAGAACCTCCCAGTACACTTTTTTGTGGCTTTCTAATGGAGCCCTGGTGGCACAGTGGTTAAGAGCTCGTCTGCTAACCAAAAAGTCGGCAGTTTGAATCCATCAGCCGCTCCTTGGAAACCATATGGGGCAGTTCTGCTGTGTCCTGTAGGGTCGCTATGAGTCGGACTTGACTCAATGGCAGTGGGTCTGGTTTTTTGGGTTTTGTTGCCATTTCTTCAAGTGCCAGTAAAGGTTTCTAAGTTAGTCAGCAGGCATTGGATGCCTGGGTAGGGGACCTCAGCAGGAAGAACACTTAGGAGCCCTTCAGAAGTGCCCAAGAGCGATGCCGGCTCTGAGCTAAGCCAGGGGTGGAGGGAAGAGTAGGGTGCCAAGTGATAGGAGCCACAGCACCTGGCACTTGGCTGCATTGAGGAGTGTGGAGAAACTTCTGGCCTGGCCGACTGGGTGGGTGCTGCAGGTTTTGTCTGGATGATGTTCTCCTGGCCTCCCTTTTGGGTTTAATTGGTGTGAGTTGGTATGAGGAGGCATATGTCAGGTTCCTGTAGTCTTGCTGCCAGTCTGCTCGTGTCTCACGTGGAGCCCTGTATCGGCACAAGCACCTTTCCTGGCTGACTCTCAGCAGAGACCATCATCTGCGTCGGCCCGTATAGTTCCAGAGTGCGTTTAAACCTTTCAGGACCCATTTATTTTCTGCTTTGAGTTTTTTGTTGACACCATGTGTTTTCAGTAGTGGAATGAGTGCTGAGTCACTGAGTGTGTTTACATTTTTGGTTGGTAATACAGATTTTGAGAAATATTATGTGAAAATACATGATTTGTGGGAGCCTCTCTGGCCCACCTGTCTTGGGTAGCAGGCTTTATTGTGAGGCGCCTTCCATTTGGGTACATGGGACACCTCTGGTTTTGCCCAATACCAAGCTGTTTTGATTCAACAAATGCTGCTTTCACCTTTCACTGTTAAACAAGTACCCGCTGGACAGAAGCAAATACTTTGAGCAGGAAAAGTACAGTCCCAGAGAACTCCAGAGGCATAAAAAATGGGTGGGATACCGTATGTTCCACAAGTCAGGAAAGGGTTAAACCAGGGCTTTGAACAGTCGGGTTTGAACCCCTACTGAGAATTTCTGACAAGTTCCCAGGTGATGCTAATGCACTGCTCAAAATTTATCATAGGTAAGAATCACCTGGGGATCTTGTTAAACTGTAGACTCTGATTCAGTATATCTGGGGTGGAAATGCAAATTCTCAGCAGGTGTTTGAACTGCAGGGAACAGGTTCTAAGCCCTGGTTTAAACTGGTTGTAAGATGCTTGGAGGTCTGGAGATGCACCCGTCAGAGATCATCTGGACAAAGGCCTGTGTCTGTGCAGCCGGGAGACAGACTGGTGCCGAGCAGCAGGCTTTGCAGACAGCTGCAGTTCTAGTGAAATCCAAGAGGGCTGAAGCAGGCAGACAAAATCACACCGATGTCAGAAAGGTATCTGTGGTGACGCATTGCTGCTGAGCGAGAATCTTGCCTTCAGTCGTTTCTGCCACTTCTGTTCCTGCACCTTATCCTCTTCTTTACTGCCCACGTTCGCATGCTCTTGTGTACTGTGTTTTTGTCCTCCTTGGGGTGAGTGACCCTGGGGTAAATAGCATCCCTACTGATTTTTTTTTTTTTAAATGCTACACTTGTGAAATAAAGCAAAGACAAGCTGTAGAGCAAAGGAAAATAGGTACCTTGTTCTTGTACTGATTGTCCTAGACCAGTCCCATAAATAGAAGACTTTAGTGTAAAGAATTTATTACACGTCTTGCTGACAGTTATTTGCCGTCTTTGCTGGGAAGAGAGCAAAACAGAACGTGCTGTAAGTGTCAGTGCCACCCAGGGCTGGGCCAGGTGAGGTCCTGCAAAGGACTCCTGCGCCTCACTGGGCCTGCGGGCACACGGCTGGAACGGGGGACTTCTGAGCCTTATCCAGCTTGTTAAAGGGAGGAAGATGTCTGCGTCCGCAGAGACCCATGTGGGGTGTCAGCCTTTCCATTTTCTTGTCGTAGAGTGAGCGTGGGGAAGATTTACTAGGTCCTAAATTAATTTCTTGGAGTAATGATGGATTTTACAGTACACAGTGTAAGGACAGGACGTTGTACTAGACTGAGGCTTGTTTTTTGTCCCCCCTCCGTTGTTCTTTACTGCCCATAGACCTGCTTCATTTTCAGCCTCGGTGCTGTTCTCTGGGGATTGGTAGCAGCCTCTGACGAAGCCTCATTAACTATATAAGTCCTTTAAGACCGCTCTGCTTTCTCTTTACATTGCACTTTTCAGGAATTGTTTCACTGACTTACCTGGTCAGCTGTGGCCAGCAGTGCATGCTGGGCAGGAGGGGGTCTGCAGCTGGGCTCTGTGCCCTGGACACGGTTCCTCCTAACCAGTACTCCTGCCGAAAATGATCCATACCAAGCCCCTCTGGGTTTAATTTACAGTGACAGGCAATACAGGAGCTAAAGAATCATGTTAAATGACACTGGGAACAAACTGTAGGACAGATTCAGAACCGGGGGCCTGGTTTCTTCATCAGGTCGGTGGCTTCAGGGAGACTGGAGCGCGGGCTGTTGTAGATGAAAAGGGCCTTAGGTGACTAGCAGTCAGTTGCAATGTGTAGACATCATTTGGCTCTTGATTCACAACAACCAACCATGAATAGACTTGATTTGAACAGTTGAGAATGTAATTATTACATGATATTAAGTAATTATTGTTATCTTTAGATATTGATTGAAGCCCTGGTGGGGCAGTTGGTTAAGAGCTCGGCTGCTAACCAAAAGTTTGGCAGTTCGAATCCACCAGCTGCTCCTTGGAAACCCTATGGGGCAGTTACACTCTGTCCCATAGGGTCGCTATGAGTCCGAGTCAACTCAGCGGCAGTGAGTTTGGTTTTGGTTTTTTAGGTGTTGATATGCTCGGGGAAGAATATCACGATACCTGTGTGTACTTTAAAACGGGAGCCTGTATGACAAAATGTTAGTAGTTAACTAAATTCCTGTGATGGGTGTGTGGGGTTGTATTATGTCAGCGCTCTCCACTTCTGTGTGTATTTGAATGTTTTCATAATAAACAGGTATTTTTTTTAAGTTCTAGACACTGTGTAAGGCACCTTGTACAACTATCCTATTATTATTCCCATTTTACAGATGAAGGAAGCTGAGGCTTACAGGTTAGGTATTTTGTCTAACATCACATGACTGGTGGGTTGTAGAGCTTAGTGTTTAAACCCAAGTCTCTGAGACTCGGATGCCCCCTCGCCCTCAGACCTGTGCGTAGTTATAAGTATACCTTGATGGGACGACTCGGAAACGTATCTCCACTCTCAGGCTCACCCCTTCTGATCACCTCCGGTTTACCTGTCCCGTTGAAGCCAGGGGCATAACAACGAACACCATATGCGTCCAACAATAAACAAAATAGGAATAACTGCAAAAGCCATCTTCATTATCGAGGTAGAAGGTGTTTTCTGTTTAAATTTTCTCCTGTGTTATTACCTGTTTTGAAATTGTGCAGTTTATTGTCTTCATTATCAGTTAAAAATAATTTTCTTTTTCCAAATCTTAGAAGTACACTGAGTTGTTAGTTGCTATCATGTCGATTCTGACTCATGGCAGTTCCATGCGTGCAGCGTAAAACTGCTCCATAGGGTCTTCAAGGCCGTGACCTTTCAGAAGCAGATCCCTAGGCCTGTTTTCCAAGGCGCCTCTGAGTGGGTTTGAACCGCCAACCTTTCAGTAGTAGTTGAGAGTGCTTAACTGTTTATACCACCCAGGGAACCCAGTTAAATGAAATGTTTTATCATTTTTTTTCTACGAAGTATATTCATTTGAATTATTCTGCTCAGTGTCTCTAACGTTGGTTTTGTTATTGCAGGCAGACATCTGGTCCCTGGGCATAACAGCTATAGAACTTGCAAAAGGGGAGCCACCTCATT
This sequence comes from Dugong dugon, assembly GCA_030035585.1. Classification (NCBI taxonomy): domain Eukaryota; kingdom Metazoa; phylum Chordata; class Mammalia; order Sirenia; family Dugongidae; genus Dugong; species Dugong dugon. The sequence goes on from CM057477.1 coordinate 6,339,524, forward strand.
CCGAGCTGCATCCCATGAAGGTTTTATTCCTCATTCCAAAGAACAGCGCACCTACTCTGGAAGGAAACTATAGCAAGCCCCTCAAGGAGTTTGTGGAGGCCTGTTTGAATAAGGAGCCAAGCTTTGTGAGTTTCACAAGGAAAAGAATGATCACCTGGAAAATATGGGGCATGGTTTTGTTTAGATACACCTTACTTGATTGTCTTTAATCATTAGGAAGTTTGTTTTGGGATAAGAAAAAAGTCAAATGGTTAAGAAGTTGGGGGAAATGTTCTTCACTATGGGCATATTTTCCTGGTGCTCTTGACGGTGATCTGTCTCTCTCTCCATGAAGGCAGTGAAACGCCAGTAGCGATAGTGGCAATGGGTGTCACACCAAGGAAGGCCTACATATAACTTAGTCCTGGATTCTTCCCAAAATGGCTTTTAAATGCAAATTCAGAAAAACATGCTGCTGCTTAGCCTCTGCTTGAACTTTGAAATGGTCTTTAATGGAAGAAGATGTCCTCATTAAGTCTCACCTAGTCTTCTCTGCAGCCGCATACGATTACATGGGAGGAGGGACAGCAGAGTCCTTTGGTCTCGGTGATAGGTAACTCCGCGAAGGCATCTTGTTTTCAGTGGCAACTCCAGGTTGTTTTCCATTGAGGGGATGGGAACTGAGAAGGGGCACACCTTGCTAAAAGGTCAAAGGGAGTTCAGGTTCACTGCTGTAAATGCACTTTTACATTTTCAGAGTTCATGGTGCTATTCAAAACTTGATTCCTTGAAATTTAGCCTTTTCTTAGGTGAGTCTGTTCAAGGCCTGTGAATGCTTTTATTTTGTTTTTCTTAGGGTCTTTAATAGTAAGCAGAAGATAAAACTCTAAACGTGGATTCAGACATGCAAATTAAAAAAAAAAAAATCTATGAAGGATATTGTTCTTACGTTCTCCTCTTTCAGTAGAATGATCCGTCACTGTCTCCGTGTGTGTGTGTGTGTGTGTGTGTGTGTGTGTGTGTGTGTGTGTGTGTGTGTGTGTCTTTCCTGCTCTTATCAGCTGCTCTATGATGTCCCCATTTATTTTTTTTCTTTTGTTCAATGAGTGTGATTGATTTCTCTAAACTCGAAATATGTTTTTACTGTTGTCTTGTCTTTTAAGGATTAAAATCTACTTATTTTTGCTTAGATTTTTATAGTGTGTCATGCCTCATTGAGCTTGATGAATATTCTCCATAATAAATTATATGTGAAATCATAAATTTTTAATATTTTAGAGGAAGTTCAGGCTATCAACTATTAAACTGTTTTTAGAAATGGCATAGCCTGAAAAATAATGGCTAAATACGTCTTTAAAGTAAATGTTTTCAGTTTCTAGTTGGCATGTGGTAGGAAAGAAAAAGCAAAAATATAATAAATGACTCACTGGCCCTGTTTTTCCCTCCTCTTCTTATTTTCCCGTTTTATGTCTAAGTGACTCTGGCAAAGCCATACACCCATTCCTCACTTATCAGCATGGTTAGGTTACAAAGACCAGGTTGTTAATGCAAAAACAGAGGATGACCACGTCAGATCACATCATGTAGGATGACTGTATCATTACATGACTGCCAAACCACTGAGAAGCATGGCCCAGCCAAGTTGACACATAACCTTAACCATCACAGCCCGCGTTAGTCTTTCTCCACACCTCAGTATCTGTTACTGCTGGATATACATAATTAATGTGCAAAGTATTAGGCCAGTAGATCTTTGACTGTTGTCATAACTGCAGAATGTCCGATAATGAGATGGTGGGTACTTGAGGAGTAGGTGCACGGCAGTAATGACTGCATAGCTTTAGCGTCGTTTTCTCCCCAGACTGGGACGTTCCTTGGCAGTGTTCTGTGTGGTTTGGTGTTGCATGTAGCACCACGTAGCTCTGTTCTGTTTCTGTATTTTTCAGCAGAGTTAGCTGGAGGACCCATTCTTTGTCATTTTACAGGAGCGCCATGACTTTCTAATACGATGCCAGGTTGATAAAGGAATTAAATGAGGGAATAGTTACAACCTTTGTTAAGTACCTACAGGCAACTCACCCCAAGATTACCAATTCAGACAAATTCAGTTAATTTATCCAGTGTCCGGTTGGGGAAGGAGGTACTGTTCCGCATGTCCACGGTACCCTGACTTTTGTATCATGATGTTTGCTCTCAGCCCCACCAACCCCCAAGAAGATACACACACACCTGTGCACATCTTGATTTGCACATCTTCTGATTAAAACTGCATTTCTAGTATCTGCTTATTTGCCCAGCACACACATCTCCACCTCCACCCTGGCCCCAAGTGTACTGAGGAAAAAGGTGAGAAGCTGGGAACGTGAGCACTTCTGAAATATTTGGAGCGTCACAGTCACATGGACAGTCAGTGAGAACTACCTGATGGGACCCAGGTTTTTATAAGCTTGAATCTGAGGAGCATGCCTGACCCTTGTTAGTAAAGCACTAGTGATCTGGAGTGAGTGGGGACTTAGTCCAGCTCATTATCTGTGCGTTCCTGCTGTCTACTCCAATTTGGGCTACACTGTGGTTTCCTTGGAAAGCACACTGCCTATAACTGGGTGTGCCGTCTTAAGAGGCAAAGCAGTTGGCAGAGTTGGAAGCGCACTGCTTGGATGTGGCCATTCTGAGACCAGGGTGTGGATAAAGTGGTTACCTCTAACCACAAGGGAAAGGTACACATTCAGGGAAGCCAGTGTTTCTAAATTGTCAAAGCAGATGATTGAGAGAAATCAGGTGCTCTTCTGGCAGGCAAGAACAAGGTATCTCCTGGCTCCTTTACAATGTCTTTCAGATGAATTCAAGTTAATGTATGTATTTTATTATTTAATGTTTTGTGGAGCCAAACAGTAGTGTACAAAGTTAACAAATTAACACCAAACGTATAGGTATTTCCTCTTTTGCCAGAATTTGTAATAAAAGTGTTTTATGAAATTGGGAGATTATAGTCTAGGTCTCTGGAACGATCACTGTGAAATTCCAGTAAATATATTTTTCTGGGGGATGTTCTCATTACCTGCAGAACGTGAAGGACCCCCACTAGGGAGTAAATGTCATGTGCGCCACTGCACACCTAGTCCCAGTGACAGGAGCTGAACAGCTGTTCTTTGGATAAGTCCCAGGGAGGAAAGCTTTAAAGTAGAACTCCATCCTTAGCTGTCTCTGTGGTGCCTTGACATTTGGGGGCATAAGTCTGTCCTTTGAGATGGAATCCAGTGGATTGTAGTGAACTTCCATCTCACGCACTTTTTCTTGTTGGGTGGTTTGCTTTCCAGAGACCCACTGCAAAGGAGTTACTGAAGCACAAGTTTATAATACGCAATGCAAAGAAGACATCGTACTTGACTGAGCTCATCGATCGGTACAAGCGATGGAAGGCTGAACAGAGCCACGATGACTCCAGCTCTGAAGATTCAGACACGTGAGTCTCCAGGCCTGCTCCTCGGAGCGGGCATGTGCGGGCGAGCACTGGCCTGCTGGGCCCAGCTCCTGTTTGGCTTTTTTTGGGGGGAGGAGGGGAGTTGGTCTCAATTTTATGCTTTATTTGGAAAATGTTTCAGTTTCTGTGAGAGCTGTTCACGGCTTGTTCTGATTTCCATCGAGAAGGAGGGTTTGTTCAGTGTATTGAGGTTTCAGTCCAAAATAAGGAGGAAGTTACATTTCTCTGAGACATTCTGAAGTTCTGAAACACGTGAAACCTTCGATTATGAGTTGAGAGAGAGCGGAAGATCAGGAAACAAGCTTGATGGTTTCACAGTGTTCTCCGAGAGGGATGGGGAGGCCTTCTCAAAATGGGCCTGGACTGTGTAGACTTCGGGCATTTTCAAGGGTGACGGGATGGTGTGATGATTTCCTAAACTTCAAAGTGTTATCATCACCCGAGGATGTGGTCACGGAGGTAGAGATTACCTACATGCACAGATCTTCACCCATTCTCACAAATAGCACTTGCTCACCTTTCAATATGCTGAGTGGCCTTTTTTTCAGGTAGAGGGTAACGTGAGTAAAGGGTTACCTGGGCTTACTCCACCTTCATTCAGTAAGGGGTGTTTAGTACTAGGGGATACATCTTAGAGGTTTCATACTTTTTCCAGTGTATTTAACATCTCTACCTGTTTTTTCTGTATGATGTTTGGCAGGTTCTGTATTCCTGCACGTGTGAATGTCTGCATTTATTTGACTTGTTCTTTTGTGGGGTTTCCATGGGCTTAAAGCTAAAACTCTACCAAATGAGCAAATTTATCAAGTTTCTTTCCAGAGCTGTCCAGCCTTTCAGAGGTCTGAAAACTCAACATCCACAGAGCAGAAAATGCTGCTTTTAATTACATTATGAATTTTCGGCAGTAGACTATCCAGGTTAACTTGATTCTTGTGTTAGATGCCACATGGGACGATTTGGACAGTGGAGTTCATCCAAGTGGAAACTGCATGGTGGAACTGTTCCTATAGAACTTGACCTGGTTTCCTTCCCCCTCTCCCCCGCCCCTTCATTTTACTTCCTGCACTTAAAATACTGGTCAGATGAAACCGCTTTAAATATATTCTTCAAAGGATTTAAATGTATATTTTTGTGATTTTAAATCTATTCTGGTAGATGCTTGGCATCGTAAAAGCTCTCTATCTGGAAGTTACTAAAAACTGGTGTCGAGTTAAATGTCCAAGAATTCCATTAAAGAGGTGGATTGGGTATAGGAGCAATATAAGTACCTTATGAGTAGGGAAAGCTGAATTCACTTCTCAGAAGTTAACAAAGAAAGGAAGGGATTAGCAAAGTGTCATGTATGGAGGTGCTTAAAACATGCATCCCCTCTTCCATTCTCCTTCACACCTCTCGCAGAAGCTAACAATGACCCACAGCCCAGGTCCACATGCCAGACCAGTTAAGTCAGAATATCTGGGGATGGAACCTAAAGTGTCATCAGATGATTCCACTGTGCAGCCATGATTGAGAACCACTGACCTAGGAAGTTGCTGAGGTAATAACATCAAAAATAGAGGCTTGAATTAGAGTGGAAGCAACGTGGCTGAAAAGATGAACAAATTTGAGAAATATGTAGGCTGGAACATGGTGATGGATTTCGATAGATAAAGGAGGAGGAACTTGCAGGCTGCAGCAGTGCGGTGGATGGCAGTGCTGTTTGTTGAGGTGATGGCACTGGAAGAAAAGCTGGTTTGAGGAGGTTGTGGTACAGGAAAATGAGGTTGTTGTTGGGCATGTTGAGTTTGGAGTTGCTTACAGGATGTTCAGAAGGCCACGTCCAGTTCAGAGTTGCAAGCAGGTGCTTGGAGTTCAGGTGAGATAGAGAAGCAGATAATACAGATTTCAGAGTCACCACTACATAAATAGCAATTGGAACCATGCGAATGAGTGGTGTCATTCAGAGCATGGGTGTGGAACGAGAGGAGCCTGAGGTCAGGCCCAAACCCTGGGAAACACCAGCATGAAGAGTCAAGTAGAATCTGTGAAGGGACGGAGATAGCCTGGCAAGTCAGAGGGGATCCAGGTGCGGCCACAGGAGTTGGAGACTTTTTACAGAGGGAGGAGGACAGTGAGCAGGGTCAATTGCTGCTGAAAATTCAAGCAGGATAAAGACTGAGCAGTGCCTCACTTATCTAGTGATAAGCTGAGTGTTGGTGACCTTGGTGTTAGCATTTTGAGGGACACAGGGGTGGCAAATGCTAGGCTGGAGTGGGTGTTGGAGTGTTGTTAAGTGCTGTGAGTTGGTTCCGAACAGTAGAAACACCACCTGGTCCTGTGCCATCCTCACAATAGTTGTTATGTTTGAGCCCATTGTTGCAGCCACTGTGTCAGTCCATCCTGTTGAGGGTCTTCCTCTTTTTCACTGACCCTCTACTTTACCAAGCATGATGTCCTTCTCCAGGGACTGGTCCCTCCTGATAACATGTCCAGAGTATGTGAGACATAGTCTCGCCGTCCTTGCTTCTAAGGAGCATCATCCTAGCTGTAACTCTTCCAAGACGGATTTGTTTGTTCTTCTGGCAGTCCATAGTATATTCAGTATTCCTTGCCAGCACCATCATTCAAAGACGCAAATTCTTCTTTGGTCTTCTTCTTCCTCGTCCAGCTTTCACATGCATATGAGGTGATTGAAAATACCATGGCTTGGGTCAAGCACATCTTAGTCCTCAAAGTCACATCTTTGCTTTTTAACTTTTTTGAGTGAGTAGAAGGTAAAAAAATGGAGGCAGCCAATGTAGGTAACACACTTAAGAAATGTGGCCTAGAGAGACGGACTTTCTAGAGGAGAGGCTGTATTGAGGGAGGGGTTTTTCTTTCTTAAGGTGAGGAAAAGGAAGGTGTGTTTAAATGCTGGTAGGAAGGCACCAAAGGGAGGAGATATGAAGTACAAGAGAGAGGGCTGCCCCGGGGGGTGGAGAGATTGTTACAGGAGAGATGCCTCTGTCCATGTTACTAGGGAAGGATGGGTGGGAGGATGCAGGCTGGCACATGTGTAAGTCTGGGGGTGGAAATTATGGGGACCACATTCTGACAGCCTCTCTTTCCTCTGTGAGGTCGGAGGCAGGGTCATCTTTTCACAGTTCAGAAAGGACAGGACAGAGGTGTGATTTGTGGGGAGCAGAGGAGATTGGGAATTATTGTGGGTGAGAGTGGAAGGGGCAGCATGGCAGGGTGGATGGGCAGTGGCAGATGCCCAGTCGGAGTTGGAGACGTAAATTTATTAGCCCCCCGCAAGGCCAGTGTGTGCTTATTGATGGAATTTGTCTCAATTTCTGTCTTAAGGGAAACAGATGGCCAGGCATCCGGTGGCAGTGACTCTGGAGACTGGATCTTCACAATCCGAGAAAAAGATCCAAAGAATCTTGAGAATGGAGCTCTTCAGCCATCAGATTTAGAAAGAAATAAGGTACAGTAAGCTCATACCAGAATGGTTGAAAACGTAGATGGGAACACTTGTCAGCAGTCAGCAGCGTTTTGAGTCCCTTTTGTGTGAAGTTGCTGTGTGTGTGGGCTGGGTCGTTGTCCGCGGCAGCCTGCTGTAGAACTTTGCTGTTAGGGAATTGACAGATCAAGAGAGTTAGTTCCATCGGATTACCCAAAGACTCAGGCCCGAGAACTTGGATGGTTCTGCTCTCTAACCTTGCTGTCGAATCAGTATTTCCTGACACTTGGACATATGGAAGCTGGGGTGGGAGCAGAGGAGATGGAGCTTCATGTATGAAATGGCTTTATAACTCTGCATGGGACCATGTCTGCTTTACGTATTGAGGTTGCTCATAGAAAGTGCCATTGTTGTTGACTTGAATTTTGTGTAAGGACTTCAAAAATAAATGTATTGTTTTTGACACTTATACAAAACCTATTTTTGTATCATGCCTGTTTAGGGGTATGAAAAGCTGTATTTCTAGGCTCTTTTTAAAGCATGGTGGTGTAGTTTCAGGCATTGTGGAACCTTTGGTTGTCCCTCAGTGATCCTAGAAGTGTCCTGCCTGGATAAGTGGATGGGGGGTCATTACATGTTCATATGGGGTTGCAAAATAATAGAAAATAGGTCACTGTCGTATGACAGGCACCTGTAATAGCCATCCTTCATCTAATTTACATTTCCAGAGTTTTATTAGTAAAGTACTTCTACATAGATAGTACAAAGATGAGATCCCGTGTAGCTGCACCTACACAAAATACCGTTTAGCCCTTTCCATGTGGAGCTGGAGACCGTGGTTTGCACAGCTGCGTGGGCTTTGCACGTCACTGCAGATTAAACTTTGTGGTGATACTGTGTCTATTCAGACACTACAGTAAGCAGAGAACATTTTCTAAGGGTGAAGTTGTAGAAACAGATTTATGCTTTGATAGTCCAGATCTGAAGTTTATTGAATTGTTGTGAACGTGCATGAGAATGTTAAATATTTCTAATGACCTTTTTTCCTTCCCTAAGAAGAAGGACATCCCAAAGAGGCCTTTTTCTCAGTGTTTGTCTACAATTATCTCTCCTCTTTTTGCAGAGGTAAGACACCTGCCTTACTTGGTGGGTGGGGGCACAAGTGGGGAGCACGCAGGGTACTGCCCCTTCCGTGGTGATGTTGTCAGTAGATGTGGGGAGTGTTAAAACGAGCTGGCTGAAATAGGTTCAGAGAGCCTGTGTCATACCTCGCAGAAGGTGGGTGGGTGCTGTATTCCTTGTGCACACCTCCTATTTCCCTGGAAGCTGGTCTTTGATCAGATCTCTTGTGTGCTGAGGCTTCTGGATGGCATATCAGTGACCCAGCCCAAATATTTCTTACTGGGTGATTTTTAACTTGAGTTGTGGTTCTTTGTACAGAGTCTAGTTGGGTACAGCCAAGTCTCTTTGCCTCAAACAAATTTATGGCAATGTTAAAAGTAGGTTTTTATTTTAAAGGAGACGTCAGACTCCCTTTGAGTCCTTACGTTTACCATTGTGCCCCCAGATTCCACCTTAATCTTTGCTCTCAACACCCAGAGTCAGGAGGCTATCCAAGCAGGGTCATTTGACAGCAACCTTGGCAGGTTTTTCTGGATATTTCACATGTTCTAGGGTCTCCAAAGGATTCCTTGGATGGCTCAAACGGTTAATATTCATCTGCTAGCCCAGAGATTGGCGGTTCAAACCTACCCAGAGGCGCCTGTCGGAAGACAGGCCTGGCGATCTGCTTTTGAAAGGTTCCAGCTTTGAAAGCACTATGGAGCAGTTCTACTCTGCACACATGGGGTCACCATGAGTTGGAATCAACCCCCTGACAACAACAGGGGTGTCCTCAAGGTGCCAGTTTGCATTTTATTGTTGTCGTTCGAGAGATTTGGCCCTTAGGGTATTCTCGATGCTCAGTTATTTTCCTGTGATCCTTCCGTTGCTGGTTTAATAGGATCAGTCCAGGCAGTTAGAGAAAATGGCATAAATTTTTCTCATTTGCCTGAGGCTATTTATTTTTTATTAGGCACATGAAACTACTGTGAAATCATTATTCAGGATCCATCCAGAATTAATCCCAAATGTAATAATACCCTTGATTTTCTCAGCTAACCTAAAAGTAAACTCACAGATAATCTTTTCCTATATATTTTTATTATTAATAATATTTAATAACCTAGAGTTCAGAGTGTTTACTATGCACTGTTTTATATATTTCTCATAGAAAATAATAAGGGTGGTTTTCTCCAGTTTTACAAACGAGAACACAGAAATGGGCATTTCGTGTCTTCTCTGCCACCACCCAGTCCGTGCGTGCCCAGGTCTCTGAGCACATCCAGCTGCGGCCTCTGGGCCCAGGACTTTCCCAGGGCCGCCCCTCCTGGGCTTCCTTGTTTCTGCTTTGTTCCTTATTTGAAACAAAAATGTGGGTCACAGGGCAGGGTGGGGCGGTGGAAGAAAGTAGCTGTAGAAGACGGGAGGGGGAGTGGTGGACTGTGGATACTCACTCAGTTCTTGTAAATGCTGCCGTACGTTTCGTTTTCCATATGAAACTGGGAGCCTTATGTGACTGGGAGCCTTAGACAAACACAAGTGACTGTCTCAAGGTCAGCCGTGTTGGCAATCGAAGATAAGAAGGATCATAAGGAACAAGCCCTCTTGCAGATGCATTTGGAAGTGCTGAACAGATGTCTCCAGCACCCACTGGCCCCCCGATATCAAGACATAGAGAATGAGAAGCCACTGTTGTAGACTTAGACTGATTCTGGAAATGACAGGTTTTCACAACAGCTTGTAATGCCAGAGCCAAATGTTCTGGAAAGTATTTCTTACTGGCCCTAAAGACAGAGTGGAGGGAGGGCTTCAGAAGAGGAGTGTGCTTGTTATCTCCGCAGCTGCCAGCGGGAGCCTCAGCTGTGGTGCTTGCAGCCCCGAGCTGGGCTCCGTCTTGACTTCCGCAGCTCTTGTTCTCACCGCTCCCATTTTGGGTGAATCCAAGAAGAGACTTAGAGCTGACCTTAAAATGAGGGGGTTGCCTGGAGACACTGTTGTGATTTCTCATGGGAGCGGAGGTGCCCACACTAAACTCAGCCACGAGGGATATTGTGGATTCCCAGAATTTAGGGCTGCCACTTATCTGTATGAAATAGCGTATTTTGACAATGCTGAACAAAAAGGCTGTCTGCTGGGGTTTAAGAACAGCCCATTATTACCATCAGGAGCTAAGTTTTGGATGATTTACACCACAGGTTCAGTGTTGAAGTCAGAGCTGAGTAAGTTCTGATAGGCTTTTAAATTGCTTTTATGGTACAGCATTAAGGTTGAAATAGAAAAAGAAAACCCTTGATAGAGGGGACAGACCATCATGGTCAGATTTTGAAAAGGTGTAGAGAAAGCTAGCTGTCTCTGTTCCTGTCTGTAAACCAAACCTGTTGACATTGAGTCGATTCTGACTCATAGTGACCCTAAAGGACAGAATAGAACTGCCCCAGAGGGCTTCCAAGGTTGTACTCCTTATGGAAGCAGCCTGCCACATCTTTCTCCTGAGGAGCAGCTGGTGGGTTCAAACTGTTGACCTTTCAGTTAGCAGCCAAACGCTTAACCACCGTGCCACCAGGGCTCCTTCTTCCTTCTATAGAGGAAGACAGTCAAGGTCAGACTGCTGCCATTTCTATACCTGATGTTCTCAGGGCATTCACAGAGCTTTCCCTTGAAAGGAGGTGAGCCAGCCGAAGCGGCTGCGCAGACGCTGCCTGGTGGAGTGGTGCTGTGGTCCACACATTGTACTGCCCCTTAAATTCAGTACCCCTTGGTTCTGGAGTCCACACACACCATGTTGTTCTTCCTGTCTGTGTTCTCAGTTGAAAGAGAAGAGCCAGGCGTGTGGCGGCAACATGGGGTCCATCGAAGAACTGCGAGGGGCCATCTACCTGGCAGAAGAGGCGTGCCCCGGGATTTCCGACACCATGGTAGCCCAGCTCGTCCAGCGGCTCCAGAGGTAACTGCCACCAGCAACCTTCATGGAGGACATTCTGTGTTTTCTCCATGGATTTCTGTGGCTGGGAGCAGGGACCCTTTCAAAGGGACTGTAACTCAAGTCGCCATCCTGGTTCTTTGTTCTTTATCTGTTTCTCTTACCTTATAGGCCACAGGGTTGAAGCAGAGTCAGGTTAGAGAAGACTTTGTTCTCAGTTGTAGAAGCCCAGTGATGTGGACCTGGACACTAGCGGAAAGGACCACAGGGTGTTGTGCGTTTGTAGCTCTGCCCCATAAGCACAGGGTGACTCAGAGCTGCCTGCTCCTGATGGTGCAGCCTAATTAGCTGGAGAGCATGATCCTTAGCCCTAGGCTTGTAATTCTCAGTTTGGTTTTGTGCTTTAAAGGGAAGTGTCCAGAAATGCCAAAAGTTTTGGCTCAATAAAGGACATGAGAATGGTCATGGGACCTGCTCTTTCCTTTCTTGGCCATCCAGTTCCCCACTCTGCTCCTATCCGGGACCCTTGGTGGTGACGGTGTGTCGAGCATGCGCTTGCATGCCAGAAGCCCCCCCCGCACCCCAACACCTCTGTGTGCTAGGCTGAGCGGTCAGTGGGGTGCTTCTGGCTTTGCCTTGTCACAGTGGGGGCAGTGAGGTAGAAGGGGCTGCCTGCTGTCCCGTGAGGGGTCCCGCCCAGGGGCCATCAAGAGAAAACCACAGTCCTGACTTCGGGGTGTGGGTTTCTTCTCCTGAACTTGGGCTCCTTCATAAAAGACATTTCAACTTTTTAACTGGCTTTGAAGTTTAGACTAGAAAATAAAAACTCTTTTTAATTGATGGCCTTCAGTTTTGAGGTGACTGAAGGAATCAATTATTATTCTTTTGGGTAATTTTTTTTTTCTCTTTATTTATTTTGGGTCCTGAAAGCAGTATCACAACATTTTAGGAATAAAGGAAAATAGAATTTTAAAAAGTTACCCATACTCTCACACAAACACAGTTAACATCATCATGTTTGTGTGTCTCTGTCCAGTATGGCTGTGCCGTAGAATTTTTAATACTTCTTGAGTTTTTAGCCTGTAGTATTGTATATTATTACATAAGCCTGCCCCCTGCCACTTACATTTTTCTGATTTCTCAAAGATGCTTGGTATATCACTTCTCCATACCTCATTCTGGTGTCATTTAGTTCTCATTAGAAAGAGCCAGACAGAGAGAACTAGACCAGAAACTGGGTTCTCTTGTTTTGGATTTTGTTTTCTGCTTTTTTTTGTCGCTTTTACGGCCCTGGTACTTTCCGTATTGCCCAGAATTACCTGAAGTTGTGAATGATGTGCGTACGTGACTCTGTTTTCCCAGCAGTGAAGAGCACCGATTGTCTGGTCTGTGCATGTGTCGTTTTTCCATTTTTCCAGTCCCAGGACCCCCTTCCTCTCTTCTGCTTACTGTAGTTCCTGTCCATTACAAATATAATGTACGCCACAAATACGATTTTAAATTACACATAACCACGTTAAAAAAAGTAAAAAGAAACAGGCGGAAATAGTTTTAATGGTTTCAATTCAGTATATTCAAAATATTATTTAAATTTCAACACATAATCAAATACAAAAATTAATAATAAGATATTTTGCATTCTTGTTTTTGTATGAAGTCTTTAAAATCTGGTGTGTATTCTGCACTTGGCAGCTCATGTCAGTTTGAACTCACCACATAAAGTGCCCAGTAATCATCTGCAGCTAGTGTTACCATATTAGGAGCCCTGGTGGCGCAGTGTTTAAAGCACTCACCTGCTAACTAAAACGGTCAGAGGTTTGAACCCGCAAGCCGCTTCGTGGGAGAAAGATGTGGCAGTCTGCTTCCCGACAGGTTACAGCCTTGGAAACCCTATGGGGCAGTTGTACTCTGTCCTGTAGGGTTGCTTCGTGTGGAATCGATTTGACGGCAGTGGGTGTGGTTCGGTTACCATATTGGACAGTGCAGGTCTGTACCTTCCTGAGGTGTATGTTATTTTTCTTTCAGTTTCTGAGGTGGAGATGGTCTACGTTCTTTCTTTCTCTCCTTTCTTTCCCTTTGTGATGTGTGCCCCTCTCCTCACCTCATCAGTCATCAGATGACTTGGGGTGGGGATTGTGTCCTTATCTTGTCCCTGCAGGCCTTTGGGGCTTCTTTGAGACTCCTCAATCTCTTACTTGTGTGTCTGTCACAGATAATGATGCTAAACGCACAGAACCCATTGCTTATCCTTCTTGACAGTTCTGCTTTCAAGCTTATTACTTTAGGGGGTCACCTTAGAAAAAATGAGCACTGACTTTTTAAAGCCTTTCCAAAGCCTTTCTGTATTTCTTAGTTTGAATTAATATGTGGATCCTTTTGTGTGACATCAACTCCTCCCATGAGTTAGTCATTGATATTTCTTGAAATTTGAGGCTTAGAACTTGTGACTAAAGAGTGATTTTCAGGAGGATCTTACGTAATTGTTCTCCAGAGAGTGCTAAGTATGTAAAACCATGTGAAAGAGACTCTGGAGTCTAGAGCGTGTGAGATGTGTCCTGTTACTGTATCTCCTCAGTCATCTCCTGGACCTCTGCCTTCGAGTCAGTTCTTGGAGGTGGCTGAAGGAATCTGCTGGCCACCAGGAAACCCCCCATCCTCACCCTTTTTTGTATTACGACAGTACTGTAGAATTATTGGAGAACAGAAAAAACTACCCATGATCCTACCCCCTAGCCCAATTATCATCATCATCAACTTTCTGTTTCCTTGCATTGTTATGTGTAAGTCATAAGCTTATTCTGTCTTTTTGCAAACCAGAGTGCACACATAATTTTCTGTACTCTTAGCATTAACTTGTATATATTTTTCATATTGTTTACAATCTAGGTAAGTACAGTTTTTAATCTCTAAATCTTTCCTTCAGTTTGCTGTGATTAACCATTTGGGACTTCTAAGTTCCTTCCAATTTATTATGATTACAAAAAACCTAGGAGACATTTGTATGCAAATGCATGCTTCCTTCTTCTGCAGTGCATTGCTGAAACTGTTCTAGGAAGTGGATTTATTTGGATAAGCATAAATATTTTCGTGACCAAAAAGGCTTTCCCGCATTCAGACTCACATGAGCAGTGTGTATGCATGTCTTGAATCTGATTGTATCATTGGATACTATAGCTTTTTGAGTTTCAAAATTGACTCTAAATAAAGGGTATGTCATTACTGTGCTCTTCCCTTTGTTCTCCAGAGAATCTGAGCACATTTCACTTATGCGCTGCTTTTATGGATTTAGTCTGAAAAATGTTGGTGGTGCAGTCATGATTTTTCTTAATTTTTATGAATTCTCTATGTAGTAGATGTATTAACCCATTGATATTTATCCCATTTTGTGACTTTAGATTTTCTGTCATGACTACAATTTTGCTTCCTTTTACTGTGTTACTTGGATTGTTGGCGCGGGGTCGGAGAAATGACATTTATTGACCTCTTGTTCTCTTTCCCCAGATACTCTCTGAGTGGCGGCGGAACTTCATCCCACTGAAATTTCTTTGGCATTTGGGGTTTTGTTTTTTCCTTTTTTCTTCCTCATCCTCCTTTTTAAAAAAGTCAACGAGAGCCCTTTGCTGACTCCGCTGAAGAGGTGCATGATTGCGGGGCGTCCCCCCGAAGCCGCGGGCGCCCCTTCCAGGGACACACACATTCCTCACTGTGCTGCAGCAAGATGAAGTCTCTCAGACGGGGTGGGGAGGGCCAGCTCCTTCAAGCGATCATTTTATTTTACTGTTTTTGTTTTTTAATTTTAACCATAGTGCACATATTCATGGAAAGTGTCTTTAAAAACAGAAACCAACTCTGAAATGTATATTTGGGATTATGATAAGGCAACTGAAGAAATGAAACCTCAGGTATCCTGCTTTAAGTTGATAACTCCCCCCCGGGAGATGGAGAATCGCTGTGGTGGATCGGTGTACAGATTTGTATATAGTGTCATTTTTACGGAAACCCTTTTGGCGTGCATAAAGAATCACTGTGTACAAATTGGCCAAGTGCTTCTGTAGATAATGTCAGTGGAGTAAATATTTGACAGGCCATAACTTGAGTCTATTGCCTTGCCTTTATTAAACATGTAAATTTGGAATTATGTGACCAGTGATTTGGGTTTCATTTTGTATTTGCAGGGTTTGCCATTAATAATAATTAATGCCCCTCTTCTGGAAAACTCTATTTGTACCTCAACAAATGCAAATTTTCCTTGTTTGCCCTATGTCCCTTTTGGTACACTTAGAAGTTGATTTCCTTTTTCATTGATGGTACTATTTCTTAGTGTTTTAAATTGGAACATATCTTGCCTCATGAAGCTTTAAATTATTTCCTTAAGTTTCTCCCAGACGAAGCGCTCTCGTTTAACATTTGTTTTGAATTGTGCCACTGCCGGTCCTGTGCCAGATGTACCGTCCTTCTCAATATTATCTTCTGTTGAACCTTGTAGTGAAATCTGCATATCATCTTTCCCACCTAAAAATTGTCTAAATGCTTACACCAATAAATTTTATAACACACTTATTTTGCATACTCTTTTTGACATGTGGCTCTTAAGAGGAATGTGCATGTGCAGAGATGTGTTGTGTGTGTGTGGTCGTGGTTGTATGTGTTGAGACGTGTCAGAAGACCAAAGGAAAAAGTGCTCAGATTCAAAAGGCCGAGTATCCCAGTCAGCTCCCTGTACAACTGTCCCAAACTTGTCCTTGAGAAGATGTGGTGGAACGTTGCTGTACCTCTTCCCAGGGACCTCCATGAAGGGTCGTTGATTTTTTTTTTTTTAAGGAGGCTGGGTCCACTAGGGTGTCAGCCAGGGTGGCCATATTTTTCTTGGCTTGCTGCAGGACCTTGCCAGCCTGGAAATAATCCATTGGTTTCTCGGATGGGAAACAGCGTTCTTATAGCAGTTCTGGAGTGCCTGACTTAAGCTGGCATTCGTGTTTGCTGATGCTAATTATTGTCATTTCTTTGTTGTTGGAGTGCCAGTTCTTGAGGGGGAAGACAAAGGACTTTGGGAAATAAGGAAGTTACTGGGTAGACTTCTGGATGGAAGATAAGTATCTGCTGGCTTAGTGGCTGTTCAGTTTCAGGGGGAGAGGGAGGGGCCTGAGGCAGAAGAGTTTCGGTGGTTATTGGCTAGATGAGTTAATGGGGTCTGGTTTTTAAACTCTGAAATTAAATCATAATTTTGTGTTAGAAATAGATTCAGGTCAGACTATTTCTGTAAGGGCTGCATTTTGGCCAGAAGGCAAACTTAATTGCTAATGCTTACTGTATGCATTATTCTGGAGCAAGAATTTTAGCTTGAACAATAAAATTTGAGAACGTTTTATGTTTCTAGAGAGTATTCTGCTGGGGGAAAATATTTCCCTCTATGAGGTATTGCCCATCGCAGGAGAAAGATTCCCACTCAAAGCAATGAATCTGTGTTGCCCAAGGTATGCTGCTTGGCTGGTTTTAAGAAAGCCAGCCCAGCCAGCCAGTTTATGACTTACAAAGCTCTTCACATTTACAAATGGCCATGAGGTCCTGACTTTGGATGCTGAAGCCAGTCCCAAGTGTGAGTAGCTATGGTCATGTTGATAGGGGAGGCATGTTGGTGTGAACAGTTAATAGATACTCTGCAATCACTAGGCTACTGTAATGCACAACTCCATCTCCTGTGAAAAGCAGCAGATGACTCTCTTAGAGTTTATTAGAAGCTGCTTCTGTATATTAAGCTTACTGGGGAAGAGGTTTGACTGGATTTTAAAAGTTGATCACCCCCCGTATAAGCTCTTCTGGCTTGTTACTTTCTGTAGAGAGACAATCAGCTGAAATGTTTTTAAGGGGATCTCGGCTAGCTGAGGAGCCTAGCATTTGTGTATCCACTCCAGGTCCTCCTTTGGCAGAGAGAGACCAGGTACTGGAACTAAAAATGAACCTGCCTTAGCCAATATGGACTGTCGTGGATACTTAGGCCGACCCGTGGGCTCAGCATTTGAGAGGGATTGACCAACACTTGGAAGGATGTCAATGGCAAACTCCACCTGTCGGCGGCATGTGTGCCTAGACTGCAGGCTGTGCAGCTTGGTGTAGCAAACCTGCTGGATACAAAAGTGAGCGGCAGGACAGTGGTGGCTGTGGTCTGTTTGGCCTGGTGGTTATTCATTTCGAATTCGTCTTTTCTGTGTTCCTGGCCGATTGCACTCCCTGTGGTGGGCCACCAGTGTAGTTTGTGATGCCTTGGCAATGTAACAGAGCTGCTGTTCTCATTTTCTTCTTTTTTTAAATAATATTTTATTGTGTTTTAGGTGAAAGTTTACACAGCCAGTTAGGTTCCCGTTTAACAGTTTTTTATACGGATTGTTCCGTGCCGCTGCTTACGGTCTTCAGTGTGTCAGCATTCTTAGTATTCTCCTTTGTTTGTTCCGTTTCCACTGATCTAGCTTCCCTTCCCCTCCTTGCCTTCCCATCTTTGCTTTTCGGTAAATGTTGATCATTTGGGCTCATATAGTTAATTGTTTAATTAAGGGACATAACTCAATGGATGATATTGTTTTATAAGCCAATCTATTATTTGGAGGAAAGGTGACCTGAAGAAATACCTTCAATTCCAAGTTCAGAGGGTATCTTAGGGCGATAGTCTTACAGATGCCTCTAGTCTCGATCGATCTGGTAGGTCTGGCCTTTTGTAAGGAATTTGAGTTTTGCTCTACATTTTTCTCCCATTCTATCTGGGACCCTCTGTTTGGTCCCTGGTGAGACTGGTCAGCAGTGGTGGCCGGGCACCATCTAGTTCTGGTCTCAGGTTAGAAGGAGCTATGGCTCGTGTGGGCTCTTCTCATTTTCTTGATGAAATGAATGCGATGTCCCTTGCGAATCCAACAGGTTTGTAACCCATCTTCAAGTTGGTCTTGTGAAGTGTTTAGTCCAGTTCTTTATGTAGTGTTTTGTACCTTTTGGTAAAACGTACGGTCAGTTTATAAGCATTTTTATATTTCCTTCCTTTAAAAATATGGTTTCTGTATTTCTGCTACCAAATATGGCAATAAATGGGGAGTGTGTTACAGGGTGTTCTTAAGCACAGGGACTGTATGATGCAAGGTTCAATAAAAGTACACAGCAAAGTACTGTTTTTGTAATTGTGTGTCTTGTGTGTAGAGTGTCTGAAAGTCCATCCGTCCTGGCAGTTTGGGAGGGGTCTGAGTTACCTGTGTTACTTTCACTTAGCTTTCCTTTGTGTTCACAAGGGGTTAGGTAATGCATATACGTACTGCTGTAGATTGAATTGTGGTCCCCCAAAATGTGTTGACCTGTAAATCTGACCCTGTTTGGAAATAGGGGTTTTCTTTTGTTGTGTTAATGAGGTCATACCAGTGTAGGGTGGATCCTAAACCTAATCACTTCTGAGTTATGGAAGACCAGGACAGACACAGACGGGGGAGGACAGACTCCAGGGAACAGCAAGGAACTCCTGCAGCTGGGGACAAGGAAGGACCTCTCTCCCTAGAGCCTGAACTCGGACTTCCAGCCTCCTGAACTGTGAGAAAAAGAATTCTGTTCTTTACAGTCACTCACTTGTGGTCTTTGTTATGGCAGCACTGGGGAACTGAGACACCCACCCGCCCCCACTTTATTCAGATGGTGAAGACATAATGCCTTATATTTTTCCCCTGTAGTTGAAGTCCAGGTTTTTGAATCTTTCATCGCTAAACTGAAAACTTACAGAGACACTCAAGGTTTCCTGTGTGTGAGTACAACTCTACAGGTAGAGTTTTCCAGGAAATGTTGGGTGGCAGCACTCAGCTGGGGTCTAGTTAGTTCTCAGGTGCTGCAGGCAAGGAAGCACAGAGAGCCCAATCATAGACCTGAACCACAGTGCCCAGCAAGTGGTTTAGACTCATTCAGAAATACCGAGAGAGGGCAGTACCTCGTCCCTGAGTCCTTCCTGACTTCTGGAGGGAGAGGTTTTCTAGTGCCACCTGTGCTGTCTCGGCTGCTCAGTGACTGCAGTCACTTGGTGACCGTGGTCCAGTGCCCTACAGTTTCACATCCCCAGGATGTTTGTCCTGCCTGCAGGGTGCTGTAAACGCCTCAGTGCCCACTTGTTTTTGCAGGGCCTTCCACAGCTCTGCCTCCCTCACGGGATGTGGCCTCAGCCGCTCTCCTTCCCTTGAGTAGTCTTTGCCTTTTATGTAACCTGCTAATTGTTGGTCTCCTTCTAGAAGTGTTTTATTTCTCCAGTAGCAATCAAGTTCAAGAAAGAAGAAAGACTGTGTATAAAGTAAGTTTTCTGTAAAAGTGTTCTTTGAGTCTGTTCTCTTCCTCCATCACACCTACCCTGATGTGAACAGCCGACACCTTCGCCTGACCAGCAGGGGGCTGGTGGTGTTGGCCCGTGCCCACCCCTGGCCCTGCCATACACATTTGATGAAAATAAAGACAACAGACAGAGTTGGTTGTTTTGCCTTAAAACTTTGCTGGACTGTGGCGTGAGGTATTTTTATTCCCTTTTGTTTGTTAGTACTTAAAACCATCTGGTACATATTGTAAGGCAAATGATTAACAAGTCTCAAGCTATACGTCCGTCTGTAAATTGCCATGCCCACATATACCAGTCCTAGCTCCCCAAAGTCTGTTTCCTGCGTGTTTCTGAATGAGACAGGCTTTCCCAGCTGTGGTGCGGAATGCTGGCTGAGAACTATGTGGACGTGACCTCTCCCTCTGGATTGTGTCAGACTTGCTTTAGAAAGGACCTTCAGTAAAAAGGGAATAGCAGCCTCCCGATCACCAGAGAGAATAGAATAGGCAGGCATTTTTCAACTAGTGGGCCCCAGCCCTTGCTGGAAACCAAGTTCCCAGTGTTGTCCAGCTGTCAAGGTGTGCAACGTCATACTGCTGGTACCTATGCCAGGGGAGGGGGTGTGAATATAAAAAGAGGAGAAAAGAATGTTGATTTTTGAAGACAGGCACGATATAGACTATAAATGCGCAGTGTCAGACCACAGTTGCCGTAGGATATAGGTTAATAACGGGTGCCTGGGGAAACTACGTACCATTACTTAATAGTGTTTCTGCATCCACATAAACTCACAAAAACTCTCCATAACTAACATATCACACATGGCCCTGATCAGTGACATACAGGTTTTTTTCATGCTCATGAAACAAACAGCAAAACACCGCGGCTTACTATCCTCCCACTGTCTACACCACTCACAGGACAGTGATCGCAGACACTGCACTGGGTTTCTGCTTCTCTGTGAACAGAAAACAAGCCCGCTACGTTCTGTCAATAGTAATCACTTAAACAATTTGGTCAACTTGCACCAAGAAGTGGGTCTGATACGAAGGGTTCTCATTGGAGCGTGGAAGCCCAAAGTGGAATGCTGCGTGCTGCAGACTGCTTATAATCTAAGAAGGCAGTCCTACTGATCGATTATTACAAAAGTAGAAAGATTGAAAAAAAACGAAATCTGAAAATGATCTCAGTTGCTTAAGACTGAGTCGTGTGTATTGCAAATGCTGGAAAATGCATATTCCATTTTTAAAATGCAACAGCCTCTAGATCAGAACAATAGAAGTTTCTTTTTTCAGAAAGAGCACTTGTCCTGTTGGTTGAACGGATATATTTGTACTGCCTTTAAGGTGCAGTTGAAGAAAAAATGTCATTTGGCACGATAGTAATGACAATATTTTACTACTGGCACAAGCTTAAAAAACAGCCCACCAAGAGGAGGACAATCAGAACGGCACCCAGGGCTGAAGGTGGGAGCACTTCCATTTAGATGAGAAATCAACACAGACAGACAAGGTTGAAAACCACTTCTGCAGAGACAGGTGAGAGCTGCTGTGAAACCACATTTTCACTTTTCAGACGGGTGTTAATTTTCCCAGGCATCATGAGTACAGAAGGAAGTCACGTCTTCTGGAAAGCAGCCACTGCTGACACAGCCAACAAGTGTGTCCAGCCGTCAATACACATGAGATTCCTTGTGACTTAAAACGTGGGTGCGTGAGGCCGAGCTGGTGGCACTGCGGATCACCTCCATCCACCTAAAACAGAAGGAGGCATGGTGAAAGCCTTGGACCACTTTTTATAAGCTTGTGTCTGATTTTTCTTTTCTTGTAATAGCTTCAAGATACGTGGTAATCATTCCTTACCAAACAGTGCATGCTAGAATACCTCTGGTCTGGAATCTTAGCTTAGCATGAAATCTTAGAACCCAAGCACATGAAAACAGGGCTAAGGGTGCCTCCTGTTGCTGCCGAAGAACAGAGTGAGAACCAGTGCCCTGGCAATCTCAGTTTGTAGGGACCCAAAGTACCAGGATGGATGGAACCTGTCCAGGGGGTTCAGCAGCACCAGAAGGCAATGCTCTACTTCCCCTTTCCCATAGCACATTCCATTTTGAGCACTCAGGAGTAAGCTGACTTCCGGCTAGCAGGAGAACCTACCTCTCTATGATTTTTTCATGTACACTGCAAAGAACAGTGGTGTGCTAATGGAGGAGCTTCAGGGGTGTGTCCCATCCTTAGTGGAGTTTCATTTTATACGCTAGTTGTTAGGTGCCATAGAGTCAGTTCCAACTCATAGCAACCCTGTCTACAACAGAACGAAATACTTCTGGTCCTGTGCCATCCTCACAATCGTTGCTATGTTTGAGTCCGTTGTTGCAGCCACTGTGTCAGTCCGCCTTGTTGAGGGTCTTCCTCTTTTTTGCTGACCACCTTCTTTACCAAGTCTGTTGTCCTTCCCCAGGACTGGTCACTGGTCCCTCCTGATGATATATGTCCAAAGTACATGAGATGAAGTCTTGCCATCCTTGCTTCCAAGGAGTATTCTGGCTGAACCTCTTCCAAGACAGATTTGTTCGTTCTTCTGGCAGTCCATGGTATATTCAGTATTTTTCACCACTGCCATATAATTCAAAGGTATCAATTCTTTGGTCGTCCTTATTCATTGTCTAGCTTTTGCATGCATATGAGGCGACTGAAAATACCATGGCTTGGGTCAGGGTACTTAGTCCCCAGAGTGACCTGTCTGCTTTTGAATGTTTTGAAGAGGTCTTTTGCAGCAGATCTACCCAGTGAAATACGTCGTTTGATTTCTTGACTGCTGCTTCCATGGGCATTGATTGGGGATCTAAGTGAAATCCTCGACAACTTCATTCTTTTCTCCGTTTATCATGATGTTGCTTATTGGTCCAGTTGTGAGGATTTTTGTTTTATGTTGAGGTGCAATCCATATTGAAGGCTGCAGTCTTTGATCTTCATCAGGAAGTGCTTCTTCACTTTCAGAAAGCAAGGTTGTGTCATCTGAGTATCTCAGTTTGTTAATGAGTCTTCCTGCAATCCTGATCTGTGTTTTTCTTCATATACTCTAGGTTTGCAGATTATTTGCTCAGTATACAACTGAATAAGTAATTGTGAAAGAATACAACCTTGACGCACACCTTTCCTGACTTCAAACCACACAGTATTCCCTTGTTCTGTTTGAACAACTACCTCTTGTTTGAACAACTACCTCTTGGTCTATCTATACGTTCCTCATGAGCACCATTAAGTGTCTGGAATTCCCATTCTTTGCAATGTTATCCATAATTTGTTACGATCCACACAATCAAATACTTCTTTGCATAGTCAATAAAACACAGGTAAACATTTTTCTTGTATTCTCTGCTTTCAAGCCAGGATCCAGTTGACATCAGCAATGATATCCCTCATTCCACGTCCTCTTCTGAATCCAGCTTGAACTTCTGGCACTCCTCATCAGTGTACTGCTGCAACCGCTTTTGAATGATCTTCAGCAAAATTTTACTTGTGTGATACTCATGTTGTTCAATAATGTCCACATTCTGTTGGATCACCTTTCTTTGGAATGGACACAAATACGGATCTCTTCCAGCGCTGCATATGTTTGCTGAAAACATCTCAATTGGTGTTCCGTCAATTCCTGGAGCCTTGTTTTTCGCCAGTGCAGCTTGGACTTCTTCCTTCAGTACCGTCAGTTCTTGATCAGATGCTACTCCTGAAATGGTTGAACGCTGACCAGTTCTTTTTGGTACAGTGATTCTGTGTGTTCCATCTTCTTTTGACGCTTCTGCAACGTTTAATCTTTTCCCTGTAGAATCTTTTCCCTTCAGTATTGCAACTCAAGGCTTGAATTTTTTCTTCAGTTCTTTCAGCTTGAGAAATGCCGAGCATATTCTTCCCTTTCGGTTTTCTAACTCCAGGTCTTTGCACATTTCATTATAATACTTTACTTTGTCTTCTCGAACAGCCCTTTGAAATCTTCCATTCAGTTCTTTTACTTCATCATTTCTGCTGTTTGCTTTAGCTGCTAAGTTCAAGTTTCAGAGTCTTCCCTGACATCCATTTTCGTCTTTCCTTCCTGTCTTTTTAACAGCCTTTTTTGCTTTCTTCATGTATGATGTCATCTCACAACTCCTAGTCTTCAGTCATTAGTGTTCAGTGCATCAAATCTGTTCTTGAGATGGTCTCTTAAATTCAGGTGGGATATACTCCAGGTTGTATTTTGGCTCTTGTGGACTTGCTCTAATTTTCTCAGCTTCAACATGAACTTGCATGTGAGCAATTGATGGTCTCTTATGCAGTCAGCCTGGTCTTGTTCTGACAGATGCTGTTGAGCTTCTTCATCATCTCTTTCCACAGATGTAGTCAGTTTGATTCTTCTGTATCCCATCTGGCAAGGTCCGTGAATATATAGTCGCTGTTGATGTTGTTGAAAAAAGGTTTTTGCAATGAAGAAGTCCATTCTGCAAAATTCTATCATGTGATCTCTGGCATCATTTCTATCACCAAGGCAGTAGTTTCCAATTGCTGACCTTTGTTTCCAGCTTTTGCATTCCAATCACCAGTAATTACCAGTGCATCTTGATGGCATGTTTGATCAATTTCACACTGCTGAAGTTGGTAAAAATCTTCAGTTTTCTTACCTTTGGGCATTAGTGATTGATGTGTTAATTTGAATAATGATCGTATTATTAACTAGTCTTCCTTGTAGGCATATGGACATTATCCTGTCACTGACAGCGCTGTACTTCACGACAGATCTTGAAATGTTTTTGACGATGAACATGATGACATTCCTCTTCGAGTTGTCATTCTCAGCGTAGTACACCCTATGGTTATCTGACTCAAGATGGCCAGTACCAGTCCATCTCAGCTCAGTAATGCCTAGGATATTGATCTTTATGCATTCCATTTCATTTCTGACAACTTCCAATTTTCCTAGAATCATACTTCATACACTCCATGTTCCAATTATTAATGGATGTTTGCAGTGGTCCTCATTTTGAAGATCCTCAGCAAATGAAGATCCCAAAAGCTTTACTCCATCCGTGCAGTTAAGGTTGACTCGAGTTGGAGGAGGCAGCTCTTCTCCAGTCTTGTCTTGAGTGCCTTCCAACCTGGGGGGGCTCATCTCCTGGCACTCTGTCATCCAGTGTTCCACTGCTGTTCATAAGGTTTTCACCGGCCAGTTTTTTCAGAAGTAGACGGCTGGCTCCTTCTTCCCAGTCTTAGTCTGGAAGCTCTCCTGAAACCCATCCACCATGGGTGACTCTGCTGGTATTTGAAATACTGGTAGCAGAGCTTCCAGCATCCCAGCAATGTGCAAGCCACCACAGTATGACAGACTGACAGATGCATGGCATTTTATACACTTGAGTAGCTGATATATTCTAGGTCCTATTTTGGGGATCCACCACCTGCCTGTCAGTTTGTGATACTGTGGTGGCTTGCATGTTGCTATGATGTTAGAGCCATGCCACTGGTGTTTCAGATGCCTGCAGGGTCACCTATAGTGGACAGGTTTCAGTGTTTCCAGACTAAGACAGATTAGGAAAAAAGGCCTGGTGATCTACTTATGAAGATAAGCCAACGAGAACCATATAGCTCATAGAACATCGTCCCGGTCTTCGACTCTTTTACTTTGGATGTGTCATCAGGGGATAGCAATCTCTGGATAAGGACATCATATTCAATAGAGCGCCAGCGAAGTTGAGGCAACCCTCAACGAAATGGACTGACACAGTTGCCACAACAGTGGACTCAGATGTAACAGTGATCATGAAGGTGGCACAGCACCAGGCAACTTTTTTCTCTGTTGTACATGGTGTACCTTCAATAGCAACAAACAAGAACACTTTCGATTTACCGGTGGTTCTCCACCAGGGCCTGTTTTGCAGATTGGCGAAGTCTCGAGACATTTTTGGTTGTCACACTGGGTTGGGGCTGTGCTCCTGGCATCTAGTGAAGAGAGGCCAGGGATGATGCTAAACATTATATAATGCACAGGAAACCACCTGCCCCAACAAGGAGTTAATCAGTCCCAAACATCAGTAGTGCGGAGGCTGAGAGATGCTGGGATATACCAAGCTTCCTGCCTTCATGGAGCACACTGCATGGCAGAAGAGGTAGGCTTGTATTCAGAAATCTAGTCACAGGTCTGTCTTACACTCTCGCCGCTCCAAGGCTAAATAATCTCCGCAGCGGTAACAGGATGTCCACTTGGGTAAATGCAGCTCTCACGTTCAGTCTGTCAGTCTTAAGATTTTGAGTCCAGGATCAAATTTGAGAATTACTACCTTCTGGGCTCAGTTCCACAGTATTAACTTCACTAGGATTGTACAGAGGTCCTAGGTGCTGGCCCATTTTCTTACCCATGACACCATGCAGGTAGTCTCATTAATAATTTAAGATAGAACATTAAGAAGCGCTCGGATTTTTTTCCTGTCCTACATAGTCTTCTGACCTGAAATTTAACCTTTAGGACACAGCCCAATAAGGATTATTATTACTGAATAACTGCAGAAACCATAGACTGAAGACTCTTAAGGTTTTTGTTGTTATTTCGATGCTTTCTCTGGGCCAAGGTAGGTGAAGGCAGGCCAGTAAAGGCCAGTGTGATGTCTCCAGCTCTGTTAAACACACAAACTGAAACTCTGCTTCATGATGCAGCTGAAAAGTTGGAGGTTTGAACCCACCCAGCAGCTCCACGGGAGAAAGACCTAGTGATCTGCTCCCGTGAGGTTTACAGCCTTTGAAAACCCTGTGGAGTAGTTCTACTCTGTCACGTTGGGTGACAGTCGATTCAACAGCATGATACAAGTTACAGATCTGAAAGTGAGGTGTGTGTGGTGTTAACCCGTTAGCTGTTGCTAAGGTAACTGCATTTGCTTCTGTGAAAAGAGAAGTGCCCACTGGCATTCCATTCTCTGTGGCCGCAGGGCTCAGGGCTGTGGATGAGTGGATACAGCCCCTCGGGGTGGGTGAGTGGCTGTTGCTGGGAAGGCCTGGGGACTCGGTGGCTTTGGAGGGATCCTGTGGTAGAGCAGAGGGGTGTCGTTTATCTTCAGGTGCCCTGCGCACAGGAGAGGGGAACACCTACCTGTCAAACGTGTATTCACTTTCAGCCCTGAAGTAGTACACGTGGGACTTGAAATGCAGCTTGAACACGTAGTCCTTGTGGATGTTCTCGGATTCTGAGGGAATGGTGAGCGAGTATCCTAGCAGGGGCAAGCTGGCGAGGGGATGACTGTCCTGGAGAGGGGCAGAGAGGGTGGCTTGGGAGAGGTGGCCTCAGGCGCTGAGCCTGGCTGCCTGCCTCCTAATGGGGAGCAGATGCTGCTAGACCCGTGGGCTCTAGCCTGGAAACTGGTCTCTGCCAGTTCACTGTGGTCCAGCCAGTGAGTCCTGGCCTAGATGGGAGCCATCAACTCAGTGGTCCCCCTTGTCCAGACAAGGCCCTTTTCAAAGCTGAAGCAGTCCTTCAGCAGAAAGACGCCGCCAGCCTTCACTTAGGGAACATGGGTCTGTGGTGGACGCGGCCTGGCCCAGCAGGCCTGTGGCAGGCACTACGCCCAGAGCTCCCGTCCATGCGTGCCTGGGCAGCTCCAGGCTGCAGTGGGATAAGAGGCCTTGCCAAGATCTCCCTCCTTCCAGCAGATGGAAGAGGGTGCTGTATATCAGTTCCCAAGGCTTTCCCCAGCCCCGCAGCCACCCTGCCTCGGGCGGACATTCACTCCATGACCCTGTCCCAAGAGCAGGTCCCAGCCCCGCAGCCACCCTGCCTCGGCACTCACCTGGTGTGACTTGTAGAAGAAGAGGCAGAAGTTAGTGAAGACCACCCACAGCTTCTGCCACCCGTTGCTGTTTTTGAATTTCCTCAGCAGGTTCCCGGATAACTGATTCTGAAATACAGAGTTCTGTGAGAAGCACAGACAGGGACACATACCACAAGGTGGCAAATGGGGTGCAGCCAAGCTCCGTGGGAAGGACGACTCCGTCTCCAGGGTTCAGTGGGGTGTGGTGCGAGCAATAGGCTTCCAGTCCTTGCGGCAAGTCCACGGCTTAAGAAAATGGTCCACTGCTACCTTTGAGCTGGAGAACCCCTTGGTGGATTGCAGGAGCCTGAGCTGGTTAATCCTTCTGTCACGCCCAACAATAGTGAGCGTCTGGATTCTTTTGAGTCAAGCGTACGCAGCTCTAGACTGCCATCTAGTGAACCCGGGACAGGACCGAGCCAGGCCACTCCACTGCACCTCCCCCTGGGGCTGGGGGAAACTGCCTGCCCTCACACAGGGCTGTGTTTCAACAGAATGTCCTCACGCCCTTCACTCCTCCTCCACAGATCACAGTAAGTAAACTAACAGATCCAGGTAGGACAGGCCCCCCTCACACAGGGCTGCTCGTGGTTAACTCCACAGCTCTGTGGTCTCCTGGGGTCCAGAGCATGGAGCCGGGCAGAGACCTGGAGTAGCTGCTGGTGAAGGGCACTGTTGTGAATTCACAGGCAGTCAGGAGGGGACCTCCAGGGCACAGAGAAGTCGTTGCTGAGCCCCCAAAGCCCCTCAGTGTTAACAGCTGTGAGGACAGTGACTTGGCCTGTCCACAACCTGAGGGCTCGTTCAGCCCCCTTGTCAAAGGTAAGCTACCCGCTGCAGCTCAAATGGGCATATTTATCGTATTTTTACACAGATAATGCATGCGCTGTGCCAGAACCGTTTGATGTAATTTCATCATTTCCATGCGCTATATGTGTGGGCGCGTTATTTAAGAGCATGTATTATTTGTGGAAAATACGGTGCTCTATCCCTTTGGTATTTTTTCAGTGTTGTTATTGTTAGTTGCTGTCGAGTTGGCCCCATCACAACAGCATCAATCTGCCATGATCCTTCAAGTTTTCACTGGCTGGTTTTTGGAAGTAGATCACCAGGCCGTTCTTCCTAGTCTGTCTCAGTATGGAAACTCCACTGAAATCTGTTCAGCAACATGCAAGCCTCCATTGACAGATGGGCTGCGGCCGCACATGAGGTGCACTGGCCTGGAAGTAAACCTAGGTCTCCCACGTGGGAGGCAAGAATTCTACCGCTGAACCACCACTACCTTATTTTTTCAATCCCTTGTGTTTAATCTAGTAAGCACTGTAAAGTGCCAGCATTAATAAAGCTCCTGCACCAGGTGTTAAGATGAAAAAGAGTTTTTTTTTCCCCCCCGATGTCTCTGACCCCAGGTGGCCCCCAGTCTGAAGAGGAGACAAATGAAGAATGGAGCGTCAGTACAGGGTTTGGTAGAAGCAGCCCTTCTCTGTGATGGGAGGCACAGGTCTAGGGTTTGGCTGAGGCCAGAGGGCATCCCTCCAAACACAAGTGGGGAGAGGGCCCCCCAAGGGGAGCAGACAGCTGGAGTCCCCCACAGGCCCCTGGGGGCAGGAGGAGCCAGCTACAGCCAGCTCTCATCCACTGGCTGAAAAGGACAAGAAAACGCGATGTGGTGGGGATGAAATACTTTTGTGATTGACTTTACAGGAGACTGCACAAGGTCAGACTGGAGGCAAGGGCAGGGTCACTTCCCTTTCCTTACAATTGGTGTTTTTTATACGAAAACAAGCTCCTTCAGATTGAGTCCAAAATATATTTCTCTTCTAAGCAATTAACTTTGAAACCAAAGCCAGCCGCACAGGGTGGCGTCTGTGCAGGCGGGCCCCGGGTTCTGAACGAGTATCTGTCTTACTGACAACTCCTATTTACCCTTTAACGATGGGTAAATCTGCCCTCACTTTGAAATGACTGAACCAACCCCTACTCTCGACAAATTCTTCATCACAATCACCTTTGCTTGCTGCACGTGCAGCTTTTAAATCATTGAAAAGGCTTCGAGCCTTTTCTTGCACTAAAGTAAGGCTAGATAAGAACCATATGCACTTGGTCCGACTTATGGACAAATTCCACTTAGAAACACAGTTAGGAACAGATCTCGATATAGATCATCCAAACTCCAGGCCAGTATTTTTTCATGCAGGTTCAACAGAACTCTGACTCTCCCCAAAAAAACCCACTATCGTTGAGCCGAGGCTGTAAATCTCTACAGAAGCAGACTGCCACATCTTTCTCCGTGGAGCCACTGGTGGTTTCTAACCATCGACCTTTTTGTTAGCAGTTGATCACTTCAACCAGCCAGCCACCTTAAATCCTTTCTGGAACAAACCAAGTATAATCTCGGAATAAATACTTCTGGCCTTGCTATTCTAATAGACTCGATGCTTCTTAATAATCACACCCGCTGGTCTTTTCTTGCTCCCCGCTGTCCTAGTGGCCTCCACAGCGTCAGTCCCTAAGCCCCCTAGAAGCTGTCTTCCTTTCTGTCACTGCTTTCCAGGGGCTGAACCCGTATGTCTGTGCAGATGACTCCTGTCTGCGGCCGACACTAGGCTCTTGACAGCCTCAACCCAGAACCAGCGACACCTGGTTTCCCGGCTGCCACTCATGAGCTCCCTCTCCCACGCCCCCTGCTCCTCCCTTTCTTGGCCCCCATCACTTAGTCCCCGCCACCTGATCTCTGTTCCACCGTCGTCATCCTCCCGTGTCAGACTTCAGGCCCCCCCTCCCGCCCCCCCAGAGGAACTTCTACCTGCCTCACAGGGCTTTGCGTTCTCCCAACTCCAGCCTTAAGACAACGCCCATCATTTCACCTCAGAACCCCGTGTGGGCGCTCCTGCCTGCAGGCAACACTTCACACTGGCTGTGCCAACATCAGCCCGACCACATCTAACAGGAACCCAGTTCCCACTGGATTGTCACAAACTCTGTTGTCCCCAAACATCCCTGTCACTCATTTCTACTGGCAGGAGTCACATAGAGAACTGAAGTGAGAAAAACGTGCCTAAGACTGAGAAGGAAGCACAGTGAGTCGTGAGGAGAGGGGGCTTCTGTCCCCAGAGGCCCTGGGCCGAGGGGTCTATGGGCTAGTCATGAACACACCGGCATCCAACACCAGAAGGCAGCCCACTGTGAACACCACACCGAAGCACTGCGCCTTGGGGCAGGGGGTCCTGGCAAGGAGGGATCACGTGGAATAACAGACAAGCCATTTCTGTATTAAGCCTGCATTATTGCCACCTTAAACACACACACCAGCCTGTGGTCTCCTTTCACACCGTGTACCAGGGGTTGGCACAATTCTTCTTAAAAGAGACAGTATTTTAGGCTTTACTGGACAAGAGGCAAAACGGAAGCTATGATGTAGTAACCGTTTAAAAATGTCAAACCCATCTCAGTTCATGGGCCATAAATACCTGGGTAGTAGGCTGGATTTGGCTGACCATTCTCTCTACTGTCACCTGATCCTGGAGGTCAGAGGGCTGTAACCCTGTCGGCCTGTTACCCCAAGAGAGCTGGGCTCCAGGAGGTGTCTCTGGTCCACCAGGTTTCCAGCCTACCAAAACCCGTCTCATCGGTCATGACTCACGTGTTGCAAAAGTATAAAGTGAGAACAAAGATGGTTTCTCATAGCCTTCCACTGCCACCGGTGTCACTGGGACGGACACTGGACTCGGCTTGACAGCGTGTGTTCCCTCCCTCTCCCGCTGAGGTAATCCACGTCCCCTGGAAGAAATCTCAGACAGGTGAGCTTTGCAGGCCAACCCAGTGGACGTGGGAGGTGGAAGCAGAGGCCCAGAGAGGAAAAGCCCACCCAAGGGAGCCCCGCCCGGATGGCAGAGCCTCCATTCAGGGGCCAGCTGGGAAGAAAGGGGTGCAGAGGGGGAGCACCCTGGACATGGCCCCTTCAAGATGCTTTTCAGAGCAGGCACTGATTTTAGAACACTTTGTGTAGCTGCAAAACTCAGTGAACGCAGGTGCGTGAAACTGTGAAGTCACTTCCAGAATAGTTTCAGAGAACCCCTACAGATGATCCTGAAGTGTTTGGCACTGCTCCAGTACTGTTGGTTTAAAAAG
Source organism: Dugong dugon (assembly GCA_030035585.1). Classification (NCBI taxonomy): domain Eukaryota; kingdom Metazoa; phylum Chordata; class Mammalia; order Sirenia; family Dugongidae; genus Dugong; species Dugong dugon. Next base: position 6,370,708 of record CM057477.1, read on the forward strand.
CAAACAGATGGCTGTTCTCGGCTCTCAGTCTCTTGTCTGACGTTTTGGAGGCCGGACATGTTTAGGAGTTGAGAACTTTTCAGGTCTTAGAAAGGTAATACAGTGCCTTTATTATAAAATGGAGTCCCTGGGTGGTGCAAACGGTTCATGCACTTGCCTACTAACCGAAAAGTTGGAGGTTTGAGTCCACCCAGAGGCACCACAGAAGACAGGCCTGGCGATCTACTTCCCAAAAATCAGCCCTTGAAAACCCCATGGAGCACAGTTCTACTCTAACACACATGGGTTGCCATGAACCAGAATCAACCTGACAAACTTTTTTATATATAATACCCCCCAGCAGTGGGGTCTGGGGCACCAACCCACAGTCAAACACATTAATGGTTCTGTAGTGAAATACGAATATTCACACACAACATGATAAAGACTACAAATAGCCTCACTCCAGTCAGTTCTGCTGCCAATGGTTTGTGAAGCAAACTTTCCAGCTATAGAGCTTTCCGGGCTTGAAGATTTTCTGAAACGGGATTATGGCCCCGGATTAGAGACTGATGACAGAATCGGGGGTCGGGCCTGGAAGGATGTCACACCACCAGGGAAGTCCCCCCACCAAAGCTAACTTCTGGGGTGACTCCCAGAGGTTACCAGGAGAGGCCCCACGTCCCGCCTTTTCCGACTCTTCTGTGAACTGCAACTAATGCGTGATCCTCAGCTGGCGCCATGTGCTGTCTCACGCTCTTTACTGCCGCCTCTGCTCACGTGTGGGCCCAAGGCCATGTGAACCGGATTAGGAAGAAATGACGGCCCTAGAGCTGCCCACCTGCCCTGCATTTAGGGCCTGTTGTCCAAGTCTCTAAGGAGCCCAGGTGGCACGGGTTAAAGTGCTTGGCTGCTAACAGAAAGGTCGGCGGTTTGAACCCACCAGCCGCTCCAGGGGAGAAAGATGTGGCATCTGCTTCCTTAAAGATTACGGCGTTGGAAACCCTATGGTGCAGTTGTACTCAGGGCTGCCAGAAGTGGGAATGGACTCGATGGCAGTGGGCACGTGGGTGTGTGCTCAAGCCTGTCTGGGTGTGGGCTCGCTGTGAAGTGTATGAACAGGCTCTTCCCTGACAGCTAACCCCACGAGAGGGAAGGAAAGGGTAGAGGTGTCCAGAGGAAAAAGGAAACAATTACTCTTCAAGGCAGCTGGGAGTCCCTGGGTGGTGCAAACAGTGCCATTAACCAAAAGGTTGAAGGTTTGCGTCCACCCAGAAACCCCTCAGAAGAAAGGCCTGGCGATCTACTTCCCCGAAACCAGCCATTAAGAACCCTATGAAGCACAATTCTACTCTAACACATGTGGGGTCGCCATGAGTTGGAGACGATATAACGGGGCTTGATAGTAATTGCATTAGGCCGGGGAAGAAGGGAAACCAAGAGACGCTTTGCATTTAACAGGAGGACAACATCCACTCAGCTCCCCCTGAATGGCTAACGTATCATGCCCGGAAGGGACCGGGCTCCACGACCAGCAAACCCCGTGGGGCTGTCAAAGGGCAGGTGCGGATGACAGGCCCCCTGGAGCCTGGTGCAGAGGGGCCCGCCTGGGCAAGCACACACTGGGGAGCCGAGCTATGTCACCCCGTGCGCCCACCCCACGGTACCTCCACGGCGATGCTGAAGTCCACCATGGAGACGCTGGTGTTGCGATGCCAGCACACGTGTACCATGGTGTTGCCGCGGTGCGGGGCCTGGCGCTCCAGCGACGTGCGCGAGGCGCTGAGGTCGTCCTCGGACTCCTGGTCGGCGGCCGTGCCTTCGTCCGGGGACTCTGCAGAAGGCACAGAGGGCAGCGCTTCGTAGTTGGGGTGCAGGAAGGGGACGGGAGCGGGACTCAAGCCAACTAACAGTGTGCAGTGCCCTAGACCTTGGAGGAGCGCCCCCTCAGTTCCACTGCCGGCGACCCCCTACGCCCAGGCGCCCCTGTGGATGGCCACGTTTGCCCCCACACGTGACATCAGTATTACAAGCGGCAGGGCTGGCTAGCAAAAGATAACTTCCCTCCGCCCTTACGACCTCTTAAGGATTTTACCTTTAGAAAAAGGAATTGCCTTGATTTTAACTTTATATGCAAATGCAGCCCTCAAGAATCATTTTAAATACAACATGATGCTCTCTGGAGAAACCGGAAGTATCCCTTCTCCCTCCACCGGTAATTCCTTGAGGAGATCGGCACGGAGCAACACCTCCCCCCCAAATACTCACTATTGTCTGGGGGGCTGCTGGCCAGTAACTCCGGGGTGGGGCCGCTGCTTTTCTCTGCCAAATCAATGGCCATCTGGATGTCCTCAACCCACTTTTCCATCTCGGATCGAGAACTGCGAGCAGAGAATGCTGTCAGGTTTCCAGACCACAGCAAGGAGGAGGTAAAGAACTAAGGGGTCGATTCTGCGTTACCTGGCAGCCACGATGATTGACTGGCGCTGGCCCCGGAGCGTCAGGCAGTGGGGCACCCCCCACTCGTCCTCACTTTTCTCTACCTGCAGCGAGACAAAAGTTCACACCTTTACTGCCTGGCAGGGAGCGAGACGCACAACATGCTTTCACCTGTTCACTAAAGAGGTCATCGGGGCAGCTGCTAAGAGAAAGCCAGAAAACTCAGCCGGGGCGGGGGGAACTGGGCAGCCCCTGCGGAAGGAGACGGGGCTCCCGGCAAGAAAAACCAAAACCGGCAAAGGGAAAGGAAGGTGACTGAATGTTCTCGGCAGAGCCTACGAGCTTCCTTCTACCCAAACATGGAACAGAGAGTTGGTGTCAGGCAGGAGAGTGATCCTGTGCAGCAGGAATTCTGCCTGCGTCTGCTGACGGAGGCTTTCCAGAACAGACACCCACCTATGAACACAACCTGGGGGGATGTGTTCTGGTCTAGTTTCTGTTAATTAAAAAAAAAAAAAAACAAACCCAAACCCGATGCCTTCAAGTCGATTCCAACTCATAGTGACCCTATAGGACAGAGTAGGACTGCCCCACAGGGTTTCCAAGCAGCAGCTGGTGTTTTGAACTGCTGACCTTTTGGTTAGCTGCCGAGCTCTTAACCATTGTACCACCAGGGCTCCATTCTGGTGACTGGGCTCTATTATTACTATTATTCCATATATATGGTAATAACTGCCTTTCAGGACTGCAGGAACAAGGCACAGGGCAGTGAGGGGCAAAATCACCCCACATGGCTCAAGGCAACCTGGCTCTCCACTTGACTCTAGAAGGAACAGACACATGCTGCCCTAGAAAAGCCCTAATGAGGTCCGTCCTCTTGGGTGGAAGGGTCTTCACCCTTGCCCTAGCCTTCTCACGTAGTGCTGGCTTCTGGGATACCTGCACATCCTCTCCTTTTCCCTCCTCACTGTTCAGTCTCTGTGGTTTATGCTTTCTGGCTTGTATCTAAAGGCAAGTCCCTGGGTGGCGCAAATGCTTCATGTGCTTGGCTGCTAACTGAAAGGCTGGAGGTTCCAGTCCATCCAGAGGTGTCTTGGAAGAAAGGCCTGGTGATCTATGTCTGAAAAATCAGCCACTGAAAACTCTACGGAACGCAGTTCTACTCTGACATGCATAGTGTCACCGTGAGTTGGAGTTGACTTGACAACAACTGGTTAACTGTTTTTTTTTTTTTTTTTTTTTAATGTAATTTTTTTGTGTGTGTTTTTGGTGAAGGTTTACATACCAGTTTAGGTTCCCATTCAACAATTTCTACACAAGTTGTTCAGTGACATTGGTCATTCCTCACAATTCAGAATATTCTTGATATTTCCATTCTGGTTGTTCTGCTTCCATTAATCTAATTTCCCTGCCCCTAACATTTTTATCATTGTTTTAAAGTTATTGTTGACCATTTGGTCTTATACAGGTGATTTTTTAAAGAGCATAGCACTCACTGGTGATATTCATTATTTTTTGAGCCAGTCTGTTATTTAGCTACAAGGTGACCTCAGGGGTTAGTTTTGGTTCAAAGTCTGAAGAGTATCTCAGGGCAATAGTCTCAGGGAGTCCTCCAGTCTCAACCAGTCCAGTAGGTTTTTTTTTTTTTTTTTTTTAAAGGAATTTGAGGTTCTGTTCCACATTTTTCTCCCATTCTATCAGGGTCCATCTATTGTGGCCCTGGTCAGAACCATCAGTAGTGGTAGCCGGGCACCATCTAGTTCTTCTGGTCTCAGGGTAGATGAGGCTGTGGTTAGTGCAGACTATTAGTCCTGTAGACTAGTTTCTTCTTTGAGTCTTTGGTTTCACTCTTTCTCTTCTGCCCCGGACAGGTAGAGACCAACAGTTGTATCTTAGACGGCCACTCCCACACTTTAAGACCCCAAACACTACTCACCAAACTAGGATGCAGAATATAAACTTTAGAAACTACATTATGCCAGTTAACTGAGATGTCCCACAAGACTACGGTACTAATCCTTCAAACCCAGGAAACCAATCCTGTGAGGTGTTTGGTTATGTCTAAGAAGTATCTGTAATTGTGTCCCCTGTGTGCTTAGAGGAAGACGCTTAATGAAATGGACTGACACAGTGGCTGCAACAACGGGCTCAAGCATAACAACGATGGTGAGGATGGCGCAGGACCGGGCAGGGTTTCGTGCTATTGTACGTGGAACCGACTCGACAGCACCTAACGACCACAACAAATGTGCTTATTATATATATGAATATATGTGCATACAGTCACATACACGCATATACACATACATACACCTATGATTAACTCAGAGCCCTGGTGGTGCAGTGGCTGAGAGCTCGGCTGTTAACCAAAAGGTTGGCAGTTCAAAACACCAGCTGCTTCTTGGAAACCCTGTGGGGCAGTCCTACTCTGTCCTAAAGGGTCACTATGAGTTGGCATCGACTTGAAGGCATCGGGTTTGGGTTTTATGGTTAACTGGTTTAATTACCCAAATGCGGCCAGAAGGAACACCTCAATCTGGCACCCACGCACACACTCACCGTCATGCCATAGAGGGGGAGCTGCCCGTGGACTTTGAACTGATTGGAGGCTGTCAGCCCTCTGCTTGTGTACAGCAAGACGTCGTTGAACTAGAGAAGCAAGGAGCAAACATGGCTGAGATGAAAGGCGCTCCAGCTGAAACTGCTACAGACAGTCAGTATGTTTTCAGAAACCTTTCATTTCAATTGGTTTATCCCAGTGACTAAGTCACCGCTCCTGCTGTCTGGGCCCCACTGGTGGCAGAGTCTCAGCCCAGCGACCCTCGCTCACCCCACGGTCCCATGGGCTTTGCTGGGTCACACGGAGGACGAGCAGGTCCCACCACTTACCAGGAAAAACATGCGCTGCTGTAGCCCCTTCCCGGAGAGCTTGCTGAGGCTTCCCAGGCGGATGAACTCCTGAGGAGAAAATGGCCATGGGAATGCTGAGAGGGGCAAACCTGCATGAACGCGGACAGCCGGCCTGCCTCGGGCTGGGGCCCTTGCTCCTCAGAATGACAGCAATTATACTTAGTATTTACTGAGTGCTCACTATGTCCCAGGCACTGGGCTATGCAGTGTCCAAGCATCCTCTCTTTCTTCCCAGGAGCCTATGAGACAGGTGCTAGCATCACCTCCCTTCAACGGAGACACTAAGCAGTTTGTCCAGGGCTGCCCGGCCTCCCTGAGGACGGTGCCAATGAGCTCCACCACAAGGCTCTACGGGGCTCCCCATGGGGAGGGGGATGACCAGGATCCCAACCAGCTGCTAACAGGGGACCCAAGGTTGAGCAGGGGAGAGTGTTGACACGTAGTGGGGTTGGCAACCAATGCCACAAAACGATATGTGTATTAACTGTTTAATGAGAAGCTAGTTTGCTCTGTAAACCTTCCTCTGAAGTATAATAATAAAAAACAAACAAAAACAAGCACTCCTGTTATCTCGAAGGCTATTCATGGAAAACTCTCTCAGGCACACCATCCTTGGGATACAGAAGCACCCTCCTGAGGGCCTGGCTCAGGCCAAAGTGCCTTGGGGCCTCTTTGCCCCAGGGGGAAATCCTGCCTTCCAGGCGCCTACACCATCTCAGCCTGACGCAAGTAAACCACGTCCAGAATTGTGCCTGAAGGGCGTGTTGGGAGCTAGACTGCAGGTAACTGAGGAGGCCTCTCTAAAACTATCTACTCACCTTTAAATCTGTATTTTTCAAATTCTGTATGTAGACAAGCCTATCAGAGCCTTCCTTCTACCCATTAGGCTATTCAATAATTTAACATTCACTAATGATAATCCATTAGCCTTGGTGCGTGGAGTGCTCTGTCTCAGAATGCTTCCCTCTAAGGGCGTCTGGTTCCTCCTTCCCATTTCATTCAGGGCTGACTTGAAACAATGAATGCACAAGACACAGTTTGTGGAGCAAAAAGGTATAGAAATAAGGTTAGGCTGCAGTTAATAGCCCACACCCCAATTCTGATTTCACCTTTAAAAATACTAATGACTGTTACCTATGGAATTATGCCCCCTGAAAATATGTGTTGAATGAAGTCTTAACCCCAATACCTGTAAATATGACCCTGTTTGGAAATAGAGGTTTCTTTTGTTATGTTAATGAGGGTGGGCATAAACCCAATCACTTCTGAGTGGTGTCTCAGAAAAAGAGCAGAATAGACACAGAGACATACAGGGGAGGAGACCATGTGAAGACGAAAACAAACCAAAAACTCGTTTAGTCAAGTCAAGTCCAACTCATAGCGACCCTATAGGACAGAGGAGAACTGCCCCACAGAGTTTCCAAGGAGCAGCTGGTGGATTCCAACTGCCCATCTTTTGGTTAGCAGCTGGGCTCTTAACCACTGTGAAGTGGAAGGCAGATGAAATCTGTAAAGTCAGGAATGCCAAGGATTGTGGGCAGCTATTAGGAGTGAACAGAAGAAATGATGAAGTAAAAGAGCTGAACAGAAGATTTCAAAGGGCAGCTGGAGAAGACAACGTGGTTATAATGAAACGTGCAAATACCTGGAAGAACATGCTCGGCATTTCTCAAGCTGAAAGAACTGAAGAAAAAATTCAAGCCTCAAGATGCAATATTGAAGGATTCTATGGGCAAAATATTGAATGCTGCAGGAAGCATCAAAAAAAGATGGAAGAAATACACATGATCAGTATACCAAAAAGAATTGGTCGACATTCAACCATTTCAGGAAGTAGCATATGATCAAGAACCAATGGTACTGAAGGAAGAAGTCCAAGCTGCACTGAAGGCATTGGCAAAAAATAAGGCTCCAGGAATTGATGGAATATGAATTAAGATGTTTCAACAAATAGATGCAACGCTGGAAGCTCGCACTTGTCTATGCCAACAAATTTGGAAGATAGCTACCTGGCCAACGACTGGAAGAGATCCATATTTGCGCCCATTCCAAAGAAAGGTGATCCAACAGAATGCAGAAATTAGCGAACAATATCATTCATAACACACGTAAGTAAAACTCTGCTGAAGATAATTCAAAAGCAGTTGCAGTAGTACATCGAAACGGGAACTGGCAGAAATGCAAGATGGATTCAGAAGAGGACGTGGAATGAGAGATATCATTGCTGATGTCAGATGGATCCTGGCTGAGAGCACAGAATACCAGAAAGATGTTTATCTGTGTTATTGACTATGCAAAGGCATTCGACTGTGTGGATCATAACAAATTATGGACAACATTGCAAAGAATGGGAATTCCAGAACACTTCATTGTGCTCATGCAGAACCTGTACACAGACCAAGAGGCAGTTATTCAAATCAAACAAGGGGATATGTGGTTTAAAATTAGAAAAGGTGGGTGTCAGCGTTCTATTCTTTCACCATACTTATTCAATCTGTATGCTAAGCAAATAATCTGAGAAACTGGACTATATGAAGAAGAACGCAGCATCAAGATTATAGGAAGACTCTAACACAACCTTGCTTACTGAAAGTGAAGAGGACTTGAAGCACTTACTGATGAAGATCAAAGACTACAGTCTTCAGTATGGATTACACCTCGATGTAAAGAAAACAAAAATCCTCACAACTGGACCAATAAGCAACATCATGAGAAACAGAAAAGATTGACATTGTCAAAGATTTCACTTTACTTAGGTCCACAATCAACGCCCATGAAAGCAACAGTCAAGAAATCAAAAGGCGTTATTTCACTGGGCTAATCTGTTCCAAAAAACCTCTTTAACCTGTTGAAAAGCAAAGATGTCACTCTGAGGACTAAGGTAGGCCTGATACAAGCCATGGTGTTTTCAATCACCTCATATGCATATGAAAGCTGGACAATAAATAAGAAGACAGAAGAAGAACTGATGCATTCGAATTATGGTGTTGGTGAAGAATACTGAATATACCATGGACTGCCAAAAGAATGAACAAATCTGTCTTAGAAGAAGTACAGCCAGAATGCTCCTCAGAAGCACAGATGGCGAGACTTTGCCTCACATACTTTGGACATGTCATCAGGAGGGACCAGTTCCTGGAGAAGGACATCATGCTTGTAAAGTAGAGGGTCAGCGAAAAAGAGGAAGACCCTCAACATCGTTGGCTGCAACAACCGGCTCAAACATAGCAATGATTTTGAGGACGGCGCAGGACTGGGCAGTGTTACGTTCTGTTGTACATAGGGTTGCTATGAGTCTGTACCAACTCAATGGCACCTAACAACAACAACGTAAGGAGCTGAAAGAGACAAAGAAGAATCTTCTCCTAGAGCTAACACCCTAAATTTGGACTTCTAGCCTCCGGAACCGTAAGAAAATAAATTAATGTTCTTTAAAGCCACCCACTTGTGGTATCGTGTGTTATGGCAGCACTAGGTAACTTGGTCAGTTGGTAAACGACAGAACTGGTATTTGGCTAAATGTCTGTGATGCTTTCTGCAATGCTGTGCTACATAAACCAATAAAACCAAAACCAAACCTGTTGCGGTTGAGTCGATTCTGTCTGGTGTTATTTTTACCTGTTAACTCTCATTTTATCCTTATAACCTACCAGGGAGAGGATGTGACCCCCATGTTACAGAAGGGAAGGAAAGCTCTGATAGGTGAACATACCAGTTCTGGTGGAGCCAGAATTTGAACCCAGAGCTGCATACTCCACTCCAATGCTCTTTTCTTCATACCATGAGAACTATTTCCTCAAAGCATTAAATTCTTTACAAACGGTCTGTTTGTCCTGTAGCACAGTATGGTAAATATTTTGTAACGTTCAAAATTCAGAGAAAATTACATTGATCCCACAGAGTTTTTCTAAGGGTTCCACATGGATGGATAGACGTGGCTATTATGTGCTGAGGCCTGGCAGAATTTTCTCACCAGCAGAGCTCAAGCAAATCCCAGCTTTAATTTCCACCCATCTCTTACAACATAACTCTTCTGACAATCTCCCACAACTTGTTTTCCAGTCAGTTTTATAATTAGGCTTCCTGACAGAACTACCCAAATACACAGGGAGGGTTCTTCATCTTCCTGAATTGATAAATTTGAAGTTTCCAGGGCGGCTACCTTTCAGATAAGACTGATTCCCTGAAATACTGGATACCTGTCGGAAGGGAAAGGCAAGCATGCAGGAGATTCAAAGAGGCTAAAATTATCGTGTGAGCCCAGGTGATGTACGGTTTGAAATGGTTATCAGGGTGAAAGAGCCTGTGGAGAGATATGAAGAGATACGGGAACTGAATAACATTTTTGATTCCTGGGCAATAGCTTCCTAGGAAGGGAACTGAAAAAAGGCAGCCTATACTATATTTGTTATAGTCTTGTTGGCCTGAAAGGAGCGTGTTTTTGTAGCGAGGCCCTGTTTTATTGTGAACGGCCTGCATGTAATGAAGGGTGCTGGTTAGGTGAAAGTTAATAGCAGAAATGAACTTGTATCACTCCCAGATTGTTTTCTGGCTAAAATGTTATTTTAATTTCTAGTTAAAATTAAATTATGTATAGGAAGTTGCATGTTTAAAAAATACTTTTCATACTTGCATGGGAATTTGCAGCATGCTTTCATGCACTAACTTTTTCTCTGGCTACATATCACCGTTTTATCCAATTTTTTTTAAACTTTATCTTCCATTTTCATTAGCTAATTTTTAAAAAAAATAAGCTTTCTCAAACCCTCTCTGGAATACGGTAGGGAAAAAGTAACTAAGCAAATCAACCAATAAGGAGAAAAACAGAGCACGAGGGCAAAGGATTACTTATCTCCTTCTAACATAATAATTTTTAACGACACGGTAATGTCCAAGGTGTTTTCCCAATTGTCTGTCAAGTGAAAGGAAGATGTCTCTGAATGAGGATATTCTAACTTGGGAGTGTTAATATTTCAAGGGTTGAAATTTCAGTCACTTAAATGTCACCTTTTTGGCTGTACCTCAAACGCATACAGAGACCCCTGCCGCTTACCCTTCCTGGAATCACAAGATTGTCGACGCCAATCAAATCTTTCTTGAGTTCATGCAGCTTCTGGAAATTCTCCATTTTGATCATTGTACCATGAAGCTGTGCCACCATTTCAGTAATCTCTGCCAAAGCAGCTGATGAAGGAAAAAGACAAAAAAAAAAAAAAAAAAACTGCAGCATTAATGGCAGACAAGAGTCTTTTTTTTCCCCCAACATCTTTAAGCTCAACTCTTAAGGGTAATATCCTATAGCAGCCACACTGTTAGAAGCTGTGCTTCTAAAAAAAATTGCTATTTATAATAAAAATTAAGTGATTTACTTCATGTATGCATTTGCTTTCCTCCCAAAGGCATCTGGCAAATGTACACGATCCATTTATAGCTGTGTGGCATACAGCTGTCCTTCAATTAGAATAATTTGTTGGCACAAGAGGCAGGGGAGGAAGAGTGCCTTGATTTTTATTCTCAGGGTAGAGACTTTTCTTCTCCCTCCTGTTACCTGGAAAGCAGAGTGAGCACAAAGATGCCACAGAAACATCTGGGGGCAGAGAAGGGGTCTTTTTGCAAGAGGGTCTAATTGATATTGGCAACACTTTTGGGTAACTACCATTCCAGTGCACACATTTCTTCCTTCTGTTGGCATTATCCTGTTTACCAAGACAGTTACAAAGAGAAACTACAAATTAAACTTTACTCCCAAATATGGGCACATCTCTCTCAGCCGGTAAGCCATCCACTATGTAAAAGAGCTATCACCTAGTTAATACAAGCTGGGGACGGGGGACACTCAAAGCCGTATTGCTGAGCATTTGTGTATTTTTTTAAATGGTGGCGAAAATATACACACCAAAACATTCACCAGCACAACAACTTCCACATTTACAATTCAGTGACATTGATTCCATTTTTCAGGTTGGATCACCATTATCCCTATCTTTTTCCAAAATATTTTACCACCATTAACATAAATTCAATACTTCTCCCCAAGCATTTGTGTATTTTTGTCAAGAAAAGCAAGAAATGCTTGCAGACTCAACTTTAATCTTCAGAATACTAAATACCCTGCCACCCTCCAGCACTTCAGCTTTGGAGGAAGTGAAGCATTTTGTTTTCCTTTCTCCCTGGGGATGCAAATTAAATGCTTCCTGGCTTAAGCTTATCCCAGAATGCTTTGTCTCAGCCATAATGATAAGCCCTAGGGCTTGCTCAATCTTCTGACATTATTACCTGATTGGGTTCAATAAGCACCAAATGCTGAGTGGGTGGGAATGAGGAAGCTCTAAGAGAAAAAAGATGGCACCCTGCCCCCTAGGTGCTCATGAGGCAGGGCGTTCTTGGAGCAGCTGTTTGTACCTGCACACCTGCAGCCCTCACATTCAGAGAATATATGTTCAGACACACCTTGTCTTCCCCAACCTTTCTACAATGATGCCACATGATGTTTTAAGCTAGGTAACAATTGCAGTTTTCCATTTAATTGTCAGTGACAGACTATTTCCATTGGAGACTATTTAGAAAAATTGTAAAAAAAAGAAATCTGCGAAGAACAGCACACACAAAACCATAAATTTCCTTCACCCTCATGAGTAATATATCTCTATAGAGTCATCAGAGCTGGGGAGGGCCTTGGGTCATCTTGTCCAGGCCTGGTCAATTGGTGGCAAGTGCAGTGCCAACACAACAGGACAAGGTGGGCGAGGTCAGCTCAACCTCAAGGATCGGGCACATGCTGAGGCTTAGAGGATGAGGATGAGTTTTCCCGGAAAGGAACAAGAGGTGATGGTGATGGCTCCAAGCAGAAGGACCAGAATATACAAAGACAGAGGCATGAGCCAACATGGTTTGTTTTGAAGAGTGACTATCTGCAGTAGTCTGGGTCATCAGCCGTTTCTGCTCTCCTTCCATGAACTGCCAATGTTTTACTTTGCCAAATTGTCATTGGGCTGTCTTTTTAAAATATACTTTGCAGAAGTCCTTTATAGATCATAGAAACTAATAGAGAGATCTTTCTAGAACAAACCTCATCTCACCAATGCCCTCCTTAAAACCTTTCCTGTCTTCCCTTTGTTCTGAGGTCTTACAGGGTTTGTAAGATCCTCTGAGATCTGGTTCCAGTTTACTTTTCCAGCCTCATCATCTGGCCTTTGTGTTCCACACTCAGCCACGTGGAACTTCTTTCACTTTCTGGATTGTTCCATAGTCTCTGCCTCTTTTGGAATGGCAACACATGCTGTTCCCAACTCTATTCTTCACACTCTCCCCTCAACCAGGAAAACCCGTTTGCACTTTAGTTCTACATTTAGAGAGCTTTGCTGTCAGAAGGCCTCCTCTAGGCCCCCAACGCTGCATCCAGTGCCCCCTCCAACACCCGCCATGGGCTCCTATCGCACTGTGCACTTCCCACACACGGCCCTGTCACAGTGTACGTCACAGCCCAGATACTCGCCTCTGCACCACTGGAATGTGAGTTCTGTGAGGGCAGGCTCCACCTGTTCTATTCTCTCTCGTACACCTAGCCACAGCTGGTGCTCAGTACAAATTTGCTGCACAGAGACTGGGCGAGGGCCAGCTCATGAAGAGTTTAGATTTTATCCTGAGGGAATCAGGTACCACCCAAGTTTTAAGCAAAGGAGTAAGAGAGGTATTTTAAAAAGATAACTCAGTTGGGCTGGAAGATAGATGTTTAGAATTCTTTAGGCAAGAGATAAGGGCCTTGACATGCTAGTGGGCATGCAGATCCATGCTGGACACACAGCTCTGTCCAGCCCTCCCTGGTGGAGAATGTGGGGAGCTCAGCCAAAGGCCTCAGGGCCTTGCCCTCAAGGGGCCTACAGTCTAGGAAGCGCAAGTATTAACAGACTACCTAGAACATGAGACAGAACAACTTGGGATCAAAAAGAGGACGTGTGGTACAGTGCTGCGAAAAGCATGGTCTGGAATACCAGCTGTCACCTTTTACTAACTGAGGGACCCTGGCAGGTCCTCTACCCCCTCTGGGCCTCAGTTTCCTTATTTGTAAAATGGGATAACAGTGCTTGTCTCACTGGGTTGTTTAAGGGCTAATGTTAGTTAAGATCCATGGCACAGTACCGGGCCCATTACAGGAGCTAAACAGGTGAGACTGGTCAGTATTATCATGAGACTGTAGGGTAGAGTAGTTAAGGACATGAGTGTTGGGTTTTGGTTCCAAGTCTTACTTCTCAGCTGTGTGATTCTGGGCAGATTACTTAACCTCTCTGATGTCAGTATTCCCCATATGTAAAATGGCTTGTCGTGAAGATTGAAAGAGTTAATACGGGCAAAGTGCTTATTAAGGTGACCAACAGCAATGGGTTTTGGGTGTATCACAAAAGGTCCTCAGGTGGCACACATGGTTCGTGCTTGACTACTAACCTAAAGGTTGGCAGTTTGAACCCACCCAGTGGCACCACAGAAGAAAGGCCTGGTGATCTGCTTCCATAAAGATTACATTCAAGAAAACCCTGTGGGGCGGTTCTGCTCTGTGACACGTGGGGTCACCATGAGTCGGAACTGACTCAATGGCGATGGGTTTGGCTTTTTGGTTTGGTACATTACAAATGCCAGCAGCAATGGACAGTAGTATTATGAGCCATTTTCAGTGGCCAGTCTGAGAAGGGAATGAGGAGTTTCAACTGTATAGGCAGAGGAAGACTTCGGGGAGGGGGCTGTCTGGGGGTGGTGCTTCTCCAGGGTTCTTTACACTAAACCACCCAGGATCAAAGGAGAAAACACACGCAAAAGGAGCAGGGAAAGAGAGGTCATAATGATCATTATCACCTTTTCTGCAGAAAGAGATTTAACAGAAAATATTTTCTCAGACACTAAAAGGCACTGCCTGCCTTGTGTAACTATGGAAATCTGGGACATAATTTCAACAGACCTACTTCCCTGAGGAGCCCCCTCCCTGCAGCAGTCTGCCTGCCCACACTGAGCCAGGACCCAGCATCAGGTGACCTGGGCCTGGTGGCCCCAGCAGAGCTGCTGGCTCACCTCGGCAGTCCCTGAAGTCGGCATGGTTCGGGGGGTGATGCTTGCATAACCGCTCCAGGATCTGCTTGTAGTGCATGAGCCGGTGCAGTGGCCGCAGCAGGAAGGTGTTGAGCGGCAAGTAACACACCTTCTGTAGCTCAAAGTCTCTGCAGAAGTTCTCCAGCCGCCGGGAGGACCTGATCTCATTCTCCAGTCCCTCCAAAGCCTCATTGTGCTTCCACAGGTGAATGGCCAGGGGCTTAAGAGGGCAAAATATAACACAGGGGAGGGAGAAATCCCATTTAACTGAACTGAAAATTCATGTGTTCCATCAAGTTTGACTAAAGAATGAAAATCACTTTAGGTTTTATTATTTAAATTAAGTTCTCAGAATGAAATGAAAAGCTTTATTAAAGTATTGAGAAGTTTAAAATACATATGAATTATAAAATATGTGATATGTATAAATAATACTGTAAGTATAAATGTTCTCAGGGCTTTGAACCAGTTTGAAATGGCCAATGAAAACACAGGCAGTGTATGCATTGCATAGCTTCCATCAGGAAACTTTCAGAAGACTGATGCGGGAGGTTGGATTATTGATAAGACTGTGGGAGTGACACACATACAAAGCAGCACAGTTGGCCCCCATCTCTGTGCAAGGCAGCACTGTTTCCTACTTGGGACAGAATCCAACAGGCAAGAGCTTTGGTTGCTAAGCAACCATAGGCTGCCCTTGTTTCCGTCAGCCATGACTTAACCACTTCGAACTAGTGTGAAGCCCTGATATGTACTTTTAAACTGAGATTGACAATAGTAAGGGAAAATAATGTGAGCAGGAGCTCCTTAAGGGCAGGGTCTATGGTTTTCTTCTAAATGTCATATTATGATAAATAGACCAGGACCCTTCAATAAACATTATACAGTAAAAATAACACCAGGAACTGCCTTACCATTTTCTGTTAAACTCACCCAATTTGCTCAGTAACTGTCTGAGTATCTACTGTGAGTCGCCTACTCTGCTAGATTCCAAGGAGATGGGTGAGAATAAGACCTGATTCCTAATGTAGTAATAGTGCAGGCAGATACAGGGTAAAAGTTTGATCATAGAGTATTAAGAGAATAATTAACCTCCCCTAGGCAGGTGGGAAGAGTTCCAAGGGAAGAGTCTTGAAATCTTGAGGACTTCTCCAGAACAGCGGCAGCTGTCTTCAAGTTTTACTCCATACTTACTTCCTGGGAGCATGCTAACTATGAGTGTGTACTGATAACACCCGAGTCTAGATTTCTAATCCACACGATGGTCCTATACACCAGCGTAGCCAAATCTCTGCAACAGCTCCACTCACACACTCCATAAGCTCCTCAACTGCAGTGTGTCCAAACCCAAACCCGACATCTCCTGCCTCATCTGGGTGCACCTCATTTATTTTCTAACTCGGGGATAGAGGCCACCACCAACCAGTTACTCCAGACAAAACAACCTAGGGAACATCCCGGGTTCCTCCTTTTTTTTGAACCCTCCACCAAGTCCTATCAAGTCTACGTCCTAAAAATGTTGCATCTGTTCCCTTTCTGTCCCCATGGTCCCTGCCCTTGTTTTGGCCTTGCATCATGTCTCACTGTAACCATGCCTCCATCAGTGTCTCTACAGCCACTCCACCCTCCAGCTTATCAGGCTGCCAAAACAAACTTTCTAAAATGCAACTAAACACCCCACCTTCTTGGTTAGGATACTGCGAGAGCTTGCCGCCACCTCAGGATAGACTCCAGCGTCTTTGGCAGGACACACGGGACCTTTTAGGATGGGATCCCTCCTGCCTCTCCAGTGCCACCTCTTGCCACTCACCCACAGCCACACACTGAACAACCTGCAATTCCTTGAACATGCCTGGTCTCCCACCCTGGAGTCTCTGAACAGGACACTCCCCTGCTTAGGATCCCCAGCCCAGCCTTGGTCCTGCCCCTGTCCCTCTGGACTAGCTCTGGGAGGCCTTTCCTGATACCGAGGCTGAGTTAGGGATGCTGTCCTCCTGGACATCTGCTTACATCTGTCCACACTAGCCCTCACCACAGTTTTCCCTATTGGGTCTTTTATTTTGAAATAATGAAAAAGTCACCAAAAAAACAAAACCAAAAACAAAACCCATTGCCATGGAGTTGATTCTGACTCATAGCAGCCCTATAGGACAGAGTAGAACTGCCCCATAGGGTTTCCAAGGAGCAGCTGGTAGATTCCAACTGCCGACCTTTTGGTTAGCAGCCGAGCTCTTAACCACTGTGCCACCAGGGCTCCACAGAAAGCTGCATAAAAGCGTACAGGGAGGTTCTATACTTCCTTCACTCAGCCTCATCCAATGTCTTGCATAATTATTAAAAAAAAAAAAAAAAAAAAAAACTGTTTCTGTCGAGCTGATTCTAACTCATAACGAGTAGCAAAACCAGGAAATTAGTACAAACAAGAGCTTATTCAAATTGCACCGGTTACGTGCGCGCCTGCAATTTTAACACATGTGGAATGTCCTACTGGATTCTGAGAGAGAGAACTTGTCATGCTCTATTCTATATCCCTGGGGCCCAGCATATATAGCAGGTGCTCCATAAATGTTTACTGAATGGATAAATAAATAACAAATGCATGCACCCAAGTAAAAGGAAGACCCTCAGCGAGATGGAGTCACACAGTGGCTCCAACAGTGGGCTCAAACATAGCAACGATTGTGAGGATGGCGCAGGACCAGGCAGTGTTGCGTTCTGCTGTACATGGGGTCACTAGGAGTCAGAACCAACTTGACGGCATCTAACAAGAAGAAGTAAAGGCAGGCATCTTCAGGACATGACAGAGGAGAATGTAAAGGATTGGGGGAAAAGGTCCAGAAAGATTACCTGGGGCTAAAATGTGAAGGAACAGCCTCTGAGGCTGAAGGCGGGTAATAGCAGTCAGCGCTCAGCGCCTGCACAGGTGAGTAGAGCACAGGTGGGCGGCACGAGGGTGCGGGGTAGGGAAGACACGGTAAGCTGGAGCTCACCCTGAACATTTTGGGCAAAAGTGCTAACTGGCATGCTAAACCGCTAGAACCTTCTGCCACTCTCCTTCACACTTCATAAAAATTCTTTAAAACCAACAAAAAGCACAAAAAAATCAAAACAAAACAAACAAAAAACCCTAATTTTTCAGAAACACTGCCAGTGGCTGTCAGAGAGCCTCTCCATTTATTTTTATTTTGCTTGCACAGAGCTTCCTGCTATAAATGCTCACGGCATCGGCACAACAGCTAAAATGCCAGCGCAGCCGAGGGAGCTGACTGAATGCAAGATGCTGATTCACTAGACCGGAAGTCAGGTGTATTTTTAGGAGGTCTTCTGTGTTAGGTTAAAGGACGAGGTCAGATGCATCTTGAATGTCAGTTCTCAGTGGGAAGGCAGTGGCGGGAATCAGCAAAGACGCCAGAGAAGACAACTACAGAGGGCGGGTCAATACCAGGACAACTTCGGAGACAGGACAAGGACAACTCTGCCCTGGTTGGGGGTGGGGAGGATGAGCTTTACAGGGCTCCACTGCTGCCCTGCCCGCAAAGGCCCATGGTGGTGTCCAAGCTCCCTTGGAGGAAGCAAAGGCAGATGGAAGCCCTCTCCTGGGTAGGCTTATGATCTCAGAAAAAGGGAACACTATGAGAAAAGATGGATTCCTGGTGGTATGCAGTGTTAAGAGCACAGCTGTGAACCAAAAAAAGGTCGGCAGTTTGAATCGACCAGCCGCTCCTTGGACACCCTATGGAACAGTTGAGAAAAGGTAAAAATCCAAAATAGGCTGAGAAAACAACAACAACAACAACAACATGGGAAAAGCAGCTTCTAATGAGGAAAATGGAGTCCCTGCGTGATGTGCAAACAGTTAACGTGCTTGGCTGCTAACCAAAAGTTTGGAGGTTCGACTCCACCCAGAGGTGCCTCAGAAGAATGGCCTGGTGATCTAGTTCTGAAAAATCATCCATTGAAAACCTGTGGAGCACAGTTCTACTCTGACACACATGGGGTCACCATAAGTCAGAGTTAACTTGATGGCAACTGGTTAGTGAGGAAAATAATTGGAAAGTATAACAGTAACAAAAGTATGTTATAAAAGAGAGAAAGAAAGATATTTTTAAATAAACCATGGAAATTGAAAAGATTTCTGTTCACGTTACAACTAAGTGCTGTGCATCAACCTTAGCTTATAGAATTAAAATACTAGAAACCCACTGCTGTCGAGTCAATTCCAACTGATAGGGACCCTACAGGACAGAGTAGAACTGCCCCATAGGGTTTCCAAGGAGCAGCTGGTAGACTCGAACTGCTGACCTTTTGGTTAGCAGCTGGACACTTAACCACTGCGCCACCAGGGCTCCTCCATTTTTGTAAAATCTTAGATAATTCTTGCTCTTCTCTTTGTGAACCCAGATTCCGCAATCCCGATTACGTCTGCAGGCTCTCTGGGATGCTACTCAACGAGTGCAGTGCTGCTTCTTGAACCAACCGCGACAGCAAGGGGTCACAGCAAGTGTTGGCTCAGGATCTGTTAGATGTCCTGATCTTTGCCCAGAGAAAGAGACTGACAGGAAATCGTCTGACTAGCTCTGACCCTCTTTTCTATGCCACTAGCCCCACCAGCCTCACCTTGTCCTCATCTCATGAGATGTAGAATTCTCAGGGGGAGAAAGTTGAACACTAAAACAACTTAGCTGCATTCCTGGGAATTAAGTCAAACCACAACAGTAACATTTATTCTACACGTGTCTTTTATGTAGTAGGTGCTATGGATGGGATGGATGGGATGGATGGGATGGGTGGGATGGGTGGGATGGGTGGGATGGGTGGGATGGGTGGGATGGGTGGGATGGATGGATGGACTGAATGGTGGCCACCTGCCTTCCTTAGAGGAGCTCATTAGCTTGAAGAGAAGCTCTGGCCAGTTGGGATATAGGAAGATTAAAATATGAATATAGACATATTCTATATTTAAGAGATAAACTGTCTGAACTAAAAATCCCATATTAAAATAATTATCAATGGATTAAAATAAAAATTTCAGATACAAGAGATGGGGCAGCTTTTAAAAATGGGGCTGAATACTAGTTTAATTTTTATTGGCTTTTTGGGATATATTTTAACTCATTTATATCATTACAGATACTGTCTGATGGTAAAAAATATATTTGCCTTTCAGCCTGATATAAAGTCGCAGAATTTACAGGGATTCTTATATTATCTCTGAATTTGGTATTTTTGTCATGCTTACAAGAAGCCAAAACAATGGACTGGAAACGAAACGTTCAGTAAACCAAACAATGTCTTGTCTACATAATGAAAAAACAATGTTTTGAACCATGTTTTCACTGATAATGCCTGTTGGTTTGGTTACAACACAAGAGCTCTGGAAGCTAAAAAGTACTGAGAATGCCTCCCCCAAAGGGACTGGATTTGTCTCTATGCTTCCAGATAAAATTTTGAAAAAGGCTAGAAGAGTTGACCAAACCGGCCATCTCTCTCCACTTAACATTAGATGTAGACGTTACTGTGGACACGCTCACAGACAGTGATCTCAGCCCTCGTGAGCTGCTCCACCCAGTTCCAAACCAGCTCACCTTCATGCCCTGGATGTTCTTCAGCATGACATCCCCGATTCTTTGGTAATCTCCTTGGATGTGGGCATTTGAGCGGCCTTCCCTAAGAGAAAAGACAAAAAGTTGGAAATACAAAGCATTAGCAGTGAAAATGTAACCGGGAAGGGCCCTTGGCCCTGGAACACAAAATATCAATGTTCATGTCTTCCTTTCTAATTGCGTGTTAGCACTGGCAGTGCAGTGGTTAAGAGCTTGGATATTAACCAAAAGTCTGGCAGTTCGAATCCACCAGCCACTCCTTGGAAACCTTAGGGGCAGTTCAACTCTGCCCTATAGGGTTGTTATGAGTCGAAATCGACTAGATGGCAAGGGGTCTCTTTTTATTTCCCCACCCCTCCCTGGAAGTCTTTTGTACTGCTCCGGGCGTCAGAGAATGCTAGCCCTGGGAAGAGAGCTTGAAATCACCCCACTTATTCTCCAGACCAATAATTCCGTTGAGCTTTAAATGAGACAAGGAAGAGCTACTCTCTGATCATTTTAATTTGGTCTCATTTTATATTAACCTTTTTTTTTCTCCATTCACACTGGGGTGATTTTAGCATCATTATAACATCATGGAGATCCCCTGCTATAATTGGCTAATGAACATCTGATGCTTATACAGGGTCCCTGACAGAGCACTCTGATGAAGCAAGATTCACAGCCCCCAAATAAAGCCTTCTGCTTCCAAGAGTCCTTCCACTAAGCAAAGAGCTGTCTGGGTAGCCCCTGCGAGAAGGAAGAACTGTGAAAGTGCAGAAGGCCACTTTCTGGGGAAAACAGACAATGGAGAAGGTAGGATGTGTGTCTCACGTACAAAGAGGTACAGGGAGGGGAGGGGCCGTGCTACATGCAGATGGGAAAGCTGTGGGTACTCGGCCATTTCTCATGGCTCATGCTTTTAGCTGATGTTGATAATCCAGGGGTGGAACCGTCTGAATGAAAAATAATAGCAGTAATGGTAGCAAATACGGAGTACTTTCCATGCGCCAGACACTGTGCTGGAGCGCATTGTTATGGGTTGATTTGCGTCTCCCAAAAAGATATGTTCAAGCCCCAACCTCTGGTATTTCCAAATATGAACTTATTTAGAAATAGTGTTTTTGCAGATGTAATTAGTTAACATGAGGTCATACTGGAATAGGGTGAGCCCTAATCCAACATGACAGGTGTGCTTACAAAAACAGCAACAGAGACACAGAAGACAGGGAAGATGGCCACATGACCATGGGGGCAGAGACTGGAGTGCGGCGTCGACAAGCCAAGGAATGCCGAGAAGTGCTGGCCACTTCCAGAAGCTAGGGAGAGGTGGGAAGGATTCTCCCTGGACTCTCACAGGAAGACGGCCCTGCTGACAACACCTTGATTCTGGATTTCTGCTTCCAGAACTGTGAGAGAATACATCTCTGTTGTTTGAAGCTAGCCAGTTTGTGGTACTTTGTTAAGCAGTCCTACGACACTAATATACACATTATACGCATTAACTCAGAAGGAGACCTGGTAGCCCAACGGTTAAGCACTCTGCTGCTAACTGCAAGGTCAGTGGTTTGAACCTACGAGCAGCCCCACGGGAAAAGACCTGGTGATCTGCTCCCGTAAAGATTACAGCCTAGATCTTAAAGCTTGTGAGCGGCCGTTGAAGATACGTCTAGTGGTCCCACCTCATCTGGAGCAAGGGAGAACAAAGAAAACCGAAGACACAAGGGAAAGATTAGTCTAAATGACTAATGGACCACTACCACAGCCCACACTAGACTGAGTCCAGCACAACTAGATGGTGCCCGGCTACCACCACTGACTGCTCTGACAGGGATCACAATAGAGGGTCCCAGACAGAGCTGGAGAAAAATGGAGAACAAAATTCTACCTCACAAAAAAAGACCAGACTTACCGGCCTGACAGAGACTAGAGAAACCCTGAGAGTATGGCCCCCGGACACCCTTTTAGCTCAGTACTGAAGTCACTCCTGAGGTTCACCCAAAGATTAGACAGGCCCATAAAACAAAACAAGACTAAATGGGCACACCAGCCCAGGGGCAAGAATAAGAAGGCAGGAGGGGACAAGAAAGCTGGTAATGGGAGCCCAGAGTCAAGAAGGGGAGAGTGTTGGCTACCAACATCACAAAACAATATGTGTGTTAATTGTTTAATGCAAAATTAATTTGCTCTGTAAACCTTCACCTAAAGCATTAAAAAAAAAAAAAAAAATTTACAGTCTAGAAAACCCTATGGGGCAGTTCTACTCTGTCCTACAGGGTTGCTATGAGTCAGAATTGACTTGATGACACATGACAACAGGCTTCAAGGCAGAAGTGAGAGGTGCTCAGAGTGGAATAAACCAGGATTCACACCTCACAGATGTACTAGCTAACAGCCCTTCAGCAGCAGAGAGAATGATTTCCATCTCAGCTGCAGCAGCACTGAGCACTCAGCGTCTTCCCCGACCAAGCATTCAATCTCGCATTCTTCAAGGATCTGGTTCCAAGTAAGCATAGAGTATAAGAGAAGTTCAGAGGAGACTGAGCGTGCCCAGCCCCATCAAGTAATTAAAGTGTCTCTGAAATAAAAAAAGAGAGAGCATCAACTGTGCTCCAGCTCCTTGCTCTATGTGGCTGCCTTTCCATAACCTCTTCCACCCTACAATAGAAATCCTCAATCCTTCCACTGTTTCTTCGTTGTCAAATGCAACCTGTTGCCTACTGCCTTAATTACCACTCACTCCTCAGCTTATTAAAGTATTGGGTCCATTCTCGTCTCTGTTGTTGTTGGGTGCTGTCAATTTTTGACTCATGGCGACCCTGTGTGACACAGCAGAACTGTAATCTTTATGGGAGCAGATTGCCAGGTCTTTTATCCCGCAGAGCCACTGAGTGGGTTTGAATCACCAACCCTTCAGTTAGCAGCGGAGTGCTTAACCGGTGCACCACCAGGGCTCCTTATTCTCCTCATTACTCCCCTGAAGCCCTGGTGGCACACTGGTTAAGAGCTAGGCTGCTAACCAAAAGGTTGGCAGTTCGAATTCACTAGCCACTCCTTGGAAACCCTATGGGGCAGTCCTACTCTGTCCCACAGGGTTGCTATGAGACAGAATTGACTTGACGGCAATGGGTTTGGTTTTTTTGGTACTCCCCTGCCATGATTCTGCAGAAGGCTACCATTAACCTCTTAATCACCTAAACCACTGATCCAATACCACTTCTCATTCCAGCCGACCTCTGACAGGTGGCCAGTGTCACTGTCTCCAGACTGTCTTCTCTTCTGCTCAATTCTTCAGTCTTCTTTGCCAACGTCTCCCTGTCATGCCACTTTTAAGATGTCTGTGTCCTTCAGGAATCCATCAGTGGTTATCTTCTCTTCTCACTCAATACTTCTCACTAGGCAATCCCATCTATTCCCTGTGGTTTCAATTTATGATGCCGAGTCTATCCCTAAACGTTCTTTGTAGCTAGGGACCCAGGTACAGTATTTCTTATACCTTCCAGAGGACTCTGTATGAATGACCCCACAGGTATCTCAAACTCAAGATGTTTCAGAGTTAATTACCTTGTTTTCAAAACCCAGTCCACCTCTAAAATATATAGAAAACTTCAACAACTCAGCAAAAATGAGACAAACAATCCAATCAAAAAAAGGGCAAAGGATGTGAACAGACACTCCATCAAAGAGGACATTCAGGCGGCCAACAAACACATGAAGAGATGCTCTTGCACTGGTTAAGAGCTTGGCTGCTAACCAAAAGGCTGGCAGTTCAAATCCACTAGCTGCTCCTTGGAAACCCTATGGGGCAGTTCTACTCGATTCTGACTCATAGTGACCCCCTACCTTTTCCAAGGCTGTACTTTTTATGGGAACAGACTGCCACATCTTTCCCCAGCAGAGTGGCTGGTGGGTTCAAACCACCGACCTTTTGGTTAGCAGCCAAGTGCTTTTAACCACTGCACCACCGAGGCTCCTTATTAGCCATTAGACGTAAATCAAAACTACAGAGATACAATTTCACCCCTGCAAAAATGGCTCTAATCACAAAAAAAAAAAAAAAAAAAAAAACCCCACAGAAAGCAACAAATGCTGGCAAGGTTGTGGGGGAGATTAATATACATGGCTGGTAGGATTGTAAAATAGTGCAACTGCTATGGAAAATGGTATGGCGTATCCTCGAAAAGCTAGAAATAGAAATAGCTTATGATCCAGCAATCCCACTGCTACGTCTACACTCTAGAGATCTAAGCGCAGTGACACGAACAGACATACACACGCCCGTGGTTCACTGCGGTATATTCACAACGGCGAAAAGATACAAATAACCTAAGTGCCCATCAACAGGCAAATGGATAAACAAATTATGGTACCTACACACAAGAGAATACTAAGCAACGATAAAGAATAATGATGAGTCTGTTAAACATGGATGAATCCAGAGGACATTATGCTGAGTGAAGTAAGTCAAGCACAAAAGCACAAATATTACATGATACCACTTTTGTGAAATATCAAGAATAGGTTTACACACAGAAAGCAATGTTCTTTGATGGTTACCAAGGATGGGAGGGAGAGGGAGGGGGAATCACTTACTAGATAGTAGACAGGTGTTAATTCTAGTGAAGAAAAAGGCAATACACAATATGGGGCAAGTCAGCACAACCTGACCAAGATAAATAAACACACTGAGAGGTACCAAGAATAAAGGACAACTACAGTAAATGCCATAACATATATAATTTTACAACAGTAATAAGCAAAAAATGGGTGAGTGGTTACATAGATATGTATGCTACATAGGTGTCGGGAGGCGTATGGGAGTACATGCGTGTACATATATAGGTATATTTGTGTAGCTTCAGAAAGCAAAGTATTATAATGAAATGTGCAAAGACCTGGAGTTCGAAAACCAAAAGGGAAAAACACACTCTGCATTTCTCAAGCTGAAAGAACTGAAGAAAAAATTCAAGCCTCGAGTTACAATATTGAAAGATCCTATGGGCAAAATATTGTACAATGCAGGAAGCATCAAAAAAAGATGGAAGAAATACAGAGTCACTGTACCAAAAAGAACTGGTTGACGTTCAACCATTTCAGGAGCTAGCATATAATCAAGAACCGATATACTGAAGGAAGAAGGCCAAGATGCACTGAAGTCACTGGTGAAAAACAAGGCTCCTGGAATTGACAGAAAACCAACTGAGATGTTTCAACAAACAGATGTATCATCTATGCCAAGAAATTTGGAAGACAGCTCCTGGCCAACAACTGGAAGAGACCGTATTTGTGCCCATTCCAAAAAAAGGCAATTGAACAGAATGTGGAAATTATTAAACAATATTATTAGTATCACATGCAAGTAAAATTTTGCTAGAAATAATTAAAAAATGGCTGCAGCAGTATATTGACAGGGAACTGCCAGAAATTTAAGACCATTTCAGAAGAGGATGTAGAACCAGGGATATCACTGCTAATGTCAGATGGATCCTGGCTGAAAGCAGAGAATATCAGAAAGATGTTTACCTGTGTTTTATTGACTACGCAAAGGCATTCGACTGTGTGGATCGTAACAAATTATGGATAACATTGCAAAGAATGGGAATTCCAGAACATTTAATTGTGCTCCTGTGGAACCTGTACATGGATCAAAAGGCAGTCATTCCAACAGAACAAGGGGATACTGCGTGGCTTAAAGTCAGGAAAGGTGTGCGTCAGGCTTGTATCCTTTCACCATACTTATTCAATCTGTATGCTGAGCAAATAATCCAAGAAGCTGGACTACATGAAGAAGAACATGGCATCAGGATCGGAGGAAGTCTCATCAACAACCTGGGATACGCACATGACACAACCTTGTTTTCAGAAAGTGAAGAAGACTTAAACTTTTACTGATGAAGATCAAAGACTACAGCCTTCAGTATGGATTACACCTCAACATAAAGAAAACAAAAATCTTCACAACTGGACCAATAAGCATCATGATAAATGCAGAAAACATTGAAGTTATCAAGGATTTCATTTTACTTGGATCCATAATCAATGCTCATGGAAGCAGCAGTCAAGAAATCAAACGACATACTGCATTGGGCAAATGTGCTGCAAAAGTGCTCTTTAAAGTGTTAAAAACAAAGACGTCATTTTGAGGACTAAGGTGCACCTGTCTCAGATCATGGTATTTTCAATCACCTGATATGCATCTTAAAGCTGGACTATGAACAAAGAAGACTGAGGAAGAATTGATGCTTTGAATTATTGCCTTGGCGAAGAATACTGAATATACCATGGACTGCCAGAAGAACAAACAAATCTGTCTTGGAAGAAGTACAGCCAGAATGCTCCTTAGAAGCAAGGATGGTGAGACTTCATCTCATGTAGTTTGGACATGTTACGAGGAGGGACCAGTCCCTGGGGAAGGACATTATGCTTGGTAAAGTGGGGGTCAGGGAAAAAGAGGAAGACCCTCAACGAGATGGATCAACACAGCAGCTGCAACTGTGGGCTCAAACATAGCAATGACTGTGAGGATGGTGTGGGACCAGGCAGTGTTTTGTTCATTGTACATAGGGTCGCTATGGGTCAGAACTGACTCTAAGGCACCTAACAACAACAACAACATGTATATACATGTTTGTATGTACTGCATATATATTCATAAAGCACATGGGGGCACAGTTAGGGATACTCCCTAGACATATCCAAACACCTCGTGGGATTGATTCACTGGGTTTGAAGGTTCAGGACCCATAGTCTTGTGGGACAACTAGATCAACTGGCGTAAGTTAGTTCGTAAAGATAATGTTCTACATCCTAGTTTGGTGATTAGCATCTAGGGTCTTAAAAGCTTGTGAGCGGCCATCTAAGATACAACTGTTGGTCTCTTCCTGTCTAGGGCAAAGGAGAGTGAAGGAAACTGAAGACTCAAGAAAGAAATTAGTCCAGAGGACTAATGTCGAACTCAAACCACAGCCTCCTCTAGCCTGAGACCAGAAGAACTAGATGGTGCCCAGCTACCACCACCAACCATTCTGACCAGGGACACAATAGAAGATTCCAATTAGAATGGGAGAAAAATGTAGAACATAACTGAAATTCATAAAGACGACCAGACTTACTGGACCAATAGAAACTAATGGAACCCCTGACACTCTCGCCGTAAGATACCCTTTCAGCCTGGAATTGAAGGCACTCCCAGAGGTCACCTTTCAGCCAAATAATAGATTGGCCTATAAAATAAACAATAACACCCATGAGGAATGTGCTGCCTTAAACAATTAACTATACGAGACCAAGTGGTCAACATTTACCTACATGCGAAGATGAGGTGAGGAGGGGCAGGGAAACTGGATGGAAGGAAACAGGGCAGGCGGGGTGGAAACGGGGAGAGTGCCGACATACTGCGAGATCATAACCAATGTCAGAGAACAATTTATGAATGAATTGTTGAATGGGAATCTAATTTGCTGCGTAAACTTTCACCTAAAACACAATAAAATACTCCAAACAAACCTCAATCCTCTTCCTACATTTTCTTTCTTAGTGATGTAACTCTTCCATCCTGTCTCCCACGCTAGAAACCTCCACTTGTCCCTCCCCTCATCCATCCGATCAAATTCTCCCCCCGAATGGGGTGGCTGGGGAATGCTCAAGCATCTGACCTATACCCATGCCCTCCTTTGCAGACGTTCCTCAGCACACTGCTAATTACTGCATACTATTCTGTCACTACAGGGTTGAGGTTATCTCTGCATTGTTGGCAAATGGTTATTAAGCAAACCACTGTTAAGCAGCTTATCAGCTGGACATTTCGCTGACCCTTATGTGTAACATGGAGCTCTTGGGTGGTGCAAATGGTTAACACGCTCAGCTGCTAACCAAAAGGTTGGAGGTTGGAGTTCACCCAGAAGCACCTCGGAAGAAAGGTCTGCTGATCTACTTCTGAAAGATCAAAGCCATTGAAAACCCTATGGAGCAAAGTTCTACTCTGACACACATGGGGTCGCCATGAGTTGGAGTTGCCATGACAGAATGTGTGACTGGGTTTGGTAGGGAATTTACAGGTCACTTTTCCAAGGACGGAGCCCTGGTGGTGCAGTGGTTAAGAGTTCGGCTGCTAACCAAAAGTTTGGCAGTTCAGATCCACCAGCTGCTCCTTGGAAACTATGGGGGTAGTTCTACTCTGTCCTGTAGGTTCACTATGAGTTGGAATTGACTCGACAGCAAGGGGTTTGGTTTTTTGGTCATCCAAGGACACACGTGGAGCAGAAAGTGAATTAAGGTAATCGAGAGCTCAAGACTAAAAAGGATGTGTTCTGCCATCTAGAACCAGCCACCCCACTCTACCGTCATTACACAAGGCTCTTTTCAGAGCTAGAAGTTCTTTTTCCCTCTCCCCACTGCCCTTGCATGCCTGAACAAAACAGATCTTCACTTCAAAGGAAGACCCAGCTACTGAGCCAGAACTGCCTGATTTGAGCTAAATACCACACGTCAATAAAAAGAGGCAATACAAGCCTGATTTGTGGGTAAGTAGCTATTATCTAAGGAGCCCTGGTGGCGCAATGATTAAAGCATCAACTGCTAACTGAAAGGTCGGCAGTTCAAAACCACCAGCACTCCACAACAGAAAGATGTGGCAGTCTGCTTCCATAAAAATTTACCTCCTTGGAAACCCTTTGGGATCACTGTGAGTTAGAATCAACTCAATGGCAGTGGGTTTTGGTTTTCACTATTATCTAGGAGCCCTGGTGGCAAAACAGTTGAGCTCTTGGCTGCTAACCAAAAGGTCAGTGGTTTGAACCCACCTGCAGCTCCATGGGAGAAAGACCTGGTGATCTGCTCCCATAAAGATTACAGATTTGGAAACCTTATGGGGAAGTTCGACGCTGTCACTGGACTTGCTATGAGTCTGAATAAACTTGATAGCAAAAAACAACAACATGTATATTATTAAGGAGCCCTGGTGGTACAACGGTGAAGCACGTGGCTGCTAACTGAAAGGTTAGTGTTCGAACCCGCCCAGCAGCTCTGTGGGAGACAGACTTGATGATCTGCTTCCATAAAGATTACAGCCTAAAAAACTCTATGGGGCAGTTCTACTGTGTCACAGGAGGTTGCTATGAGTTGGAATTGACTCGACGGCACCTAACAACAACAGGTATCATCTGGAACTTAAATAACTGACCCCCCATTTTTCAACGGGGCAAGCCATTTGACAATGCATAGAAAGGTCTTTAGTTCAAACGATATAATTTAGATATTCTATCAAGAATACTCTGGATTGGCTGGGCAAGGGAAAAAGCGGAGGAGAGCTCCAGCTTCCGTCATCAACAAGCCACTTCAATCCTCTCGGGGACAACACCCTTGCTCAGGACAAACGAGGCAGCTGGGGAGGAGGGAGACAGCAAAGCCAAACTCCATTCACTGCACTTCCTTTATTCTTCTGCCAAGCATTCACTAAAAGAAAACCTACTGATGTCAAAACCCCAAAATCCAGGGACAGTCTTCCCTTCATCCGCTGGCTATCAGAGCCCCATCTGTTTCTCTGAGTCTTTAGCATCTCCTGTTTCACTGTAAAAACTGTTCCGGGTTGGGACCATCAGTCCCTTGTGTAGCGAGGAAGACAGAGATATCAATACAGTTCAAGGGGGTCACGGGAGGTGATGTGTGCAAACAGGCCGCAGGCTGTGCAGTTACTACATCAGTGCCGACCGCTCTGCTCCTGCTCCCCCCACCCACCCCAGGTCGGGCAGCATGTCCCAGGGGACTGTGGTTCCAGACACGGAGACCATACAGTAAGTCCGTGGGTCTGGGGACAAAGCACGGAACTCTGCCACCGCGTGTGTTTTCACTTTCTGTACATGTTAATGCTTCCGAGTCTACAAATCCAAAGCATCTGCTTTATTATGAACAGTTAAAAGGTCACTTTATCATAAAGAACACACACACAAAATAACTGTAACTCATCCACATCAGCCTCCAGATGTCAATCTCCCAAGAAAAGGGTCCTTGTTTGGAAGGCTGGGCCACATTTTAGTTGTCTGTGTAATTACTGTATGGCAGTAAAGACGAAAATTCTTTTGACAATTACACTGAGGAAAGCCACGCCAAGTCTCCTAACAGCCCCCCCCAGATCCTAAATTCTCCACGCACCATAATTAATTTACTCCCAGGAGCAAATACACATATCTCAGCAAAGAACTGAAACACACACACGGACACACACACACACACACACACAAATCAGGAATTTTCTAGTCTTGTGTAAATACTCGATCCACCACAGTGTGAACGGTCAGTAACTCAGCAGCAGACTGGCCGAAGGGGAGGAAGGAAAAGGTAGGAAAACAACTACCGTTTCTCCCGGAGGAGAGGCCACAACAGGACGTGAGCCTTCGCCGAGTCATGCCCTTCAGACAAAGGAGAAGGGGCCCTTGCACCTGTGGGCTTGGTCTCCAACTGCCAAGAGACACTTCCATAGGCTGGAGCTGCAGGTGGGGCACAGTCAACTCGGATAAATCAACACTTAGATTTCCCATTCGTATCCCCAACCCCAGGGGCACCTTCAAATCCACTTGGAACCCTAAAAGAAAGCAAGTTTACAGTGTTCTGATGACCTTGTTGGCAATAAAATCCCCCAATGATCCCATAAAGAATTACGAGCCCTAGAATATGGTCTTCCTCTGGGGAAGCATATTTCCAGAAGGCAGTAGTTAAGCCTGGCTGCTGTGCAGCGTCTGAGGAGATTCTTCACAAGGAAAAGTAGGCAGTGGTAAGATGCTCGGCTTTTCAAGTGGCCCCACAGAAGTCCAAGCTATTTATTAACTCTCAGCCTTCTCCTCCCGACAAAGCGAAGACTTGTTTTCCAAGACTAAAACACAAAAGCGAACTGCAGCTTGGAGCGAGAGGGCCCGTCCGGCTCTGTGTCACCTAGTCTTTCACCCGGCGACAACACACAGTACCCCTGAGAGAGCCAGAACCCTCTCAGAGAAGGAAAACGCAAGTCTTGTCCACTAACAGAGAGCCATGGATGAGTGGCAAGATTGCTCCCTGTCACACGCGGAAACCTTGTGAGACCTGGAAAAACAAGGCCGTCCCACGGAGTGCCGGCTCTCCCAGGTTTCACCGCAGTTAACTGTTGAAGCCTCAGAGTCCTCATTTGCAAAACAAATGTCATGTCCTTATACTTACAGTAAGAAGCATCGCATTTTAAGCCACTCTAAACGAAAAAAATCTGCTGCCATCGGGTCGATTCTGACCCACAGTGACCCTAAAGGACAGAGAAGAACTGCCCCATAGGGTTTCCAAGGACAGCCTGGTGGATTCGAACTGCCAACCTTTTGGTTAGCAGCCATAGCTCTTAACTAGTACACCACCAGGGTTTCCATCAATTACACTATTAGGTTGATCAAAGCTATTACTTCTTTTCTTCTGAGGTTTAATATCAGGTCCAGTTTAACAAGAGGGAGCAAAAGTGACATTTTCCTGAAGGGCAGGTGTGATCGCGCCCAGATGAGAGCTGACGTAGTTATCCGAGTTCAGCTCTGTTGTTAAAGGGGCCATGCTATGATGCGGCAGAAGAGACAAGGCGTTTCACACTCTACACTACCTGGAGAGGGCATTCTCTCAAGTGCTTTCTAGCCAACCACGACACCCACCTGCAATTAAGGTAATCGGAAAGGTCTTTTTCATTTTTCTAAGGAAAGCAGCTTGCTCTCAAAGCACAGTGGGCTTTGTAAGCAGGAATCAGCCGGAAAATCCACAAAAAGATGAGTTTCTGGCTATGCTTGAAACATGCAATTATTTCTTTTACTCACGATCTCAAAGGAAACAATCATCAACAACCATCGTCCTGGTAAACCCTAGCCGGACAATGGAAGCCTGCTCAAGGCGGAATATAACGAGAAATCACAGGGACTTTGAAGAGTCTTTCTTGCCTTCAAAATCCTACCTACTCATCCACCCACCTACCTACCCACCTAAACAAACGAGATTTTTCCTCACTGTGCATCTATAATGTGTCTCTTGTCCTAACCTTCCCTCCAGTTACCATTTTGATTGTTTCCAAGATGTTTCTCTGGGAAGACCACATGCCTTGTCTCTAATGTATTTTGTTGTGTTTTGTTTTACAGCAATGGTTTTGAAGCCCTCTTTGTACTGTTTCATTTTTAAAACGAGCAGAAACCTTTCTCACACAAAAGCTTTCAAGTGAGAGAAGCAGAGCCAATCTGGCTGAAGCAAGGAGGGCAGGACTCAGAGAATTGCAGTGGCCTCTTGCTTTCTAGAAACAACCACTTCAACGATTCCGAATTCTCCGAAAATGGATGGTGGAGGACACGGTGACTGGGGCACCAAGTATCCATCTGTTTTTCTTCCACTGCAGAGTTCCTTCCCTTCTATGCTTCTAGAACTGTGCCGTCCAATATGGTTTCCATGCATAGCTATTTTAGTATTACTTAAAACTGAAGACAATTAAAATTCAGTTTCTCTGTTACATGAGCCACATGTGGCTGTTATTTGTTGTTAGTTGTTGGCAAGTTGGCTCTGACCCATGGTGACCCCATGTACAAGACAAAAAAATGTTGCCCAGTCCTGCACCATCTTTAAGATCATTGGGATGCTCAAGCCCATTGCTGGGGCCACTGTGTATTTTGAGTGCCTTCAAACCTGTGGGGCTCATCTTCCAGCACTATATCAGACAATGTTCTGATGTGATCCATAGGGTTTTCATTGGTTAATTTTTGGAAGGAAACCATCAGGTCTTTTGTCCTAGTCTGGGAGCTCCGGTGAAACCTGTCCACCATGGGTGACCCTGCTGGTATTTGAAATACCAGTGGCATAGCTTCCAGCATCACAGCAACACACAAGCCACCACAGTACAACATAGTGACAAGTAGCTAGTTACTACTACACTGGGCGGTGCAGATACAGAACATCTTCGTCCCTGCAGGAAGCCCGACTGGACAGCAAAGCTGTAGACAGAACCAAAGAACATACAGATTTAATAGCTCCCTCTCCTGCCCTGGTTCCTAGGCTCCAGGGAAAGGAAGAAATGGGGTGTAGTTCTATGAAGCCTTGTATCGAGCAACTTCTGGCAAGGCACTCGCCTTTCAGAGCCTCATTCTCCATGGAGGGAACAGTGACAGTAACTCAACAAGGTGCCTTTAACTGTCAGCTGCAACAATTTCAAAGAGAATAAAAGATGCAGTAGAAACCCAAGATGCTACACTGTGCTGTATGAAGACTGCCAATCTTAAAGCCGTATTTTTTTTCTTAAATCATCTCTAGAATAACCTGGTAGTACAATGGTTTAAGCGCTTGGCTGCTAACTGGAAGGTCGGCGGTTAGAACCCACACAGGCTCCCTGGGAGGAAAAAACCTTGAGATCTGCTCCCATGAAGATTACAGCCTGCGAAACCCTATGGGCAGTTCTACTTTGTCACATGGGGTCGCTATGAGTCAGGATTGGTTTGACAGCCCCTAACAACAATAGAATAGGACAATGATTTGTGTTCTGGGAAAGAGGTCTGATACCCTCTTGATGTCTTAAGAAAAAAACAGGAGAGTTCTGGCAAAAGGGTGCTCTAGACAGAAGCACCACACCGTCCCTCCATAGCAAAGATCTGAAAAACTAAGCTGAACAGAGAAAACAACAATCCTGAAACCGGAAAACATCAAATGAAGAGACAAAGAACTCAGCCAAGCACCAAACGGAGTGAGAAAACTGACAGAGAACGGAGAGCGAGAAGAGATTTATGCAGAGGTCCCCTACCAGCTAATGCAGCACAGATCCGCCATCTTGGACTCCTATCGGAGACCAGCAAACAGGGGGTACGAGAAAGCAGCTTCACGGAGCTTCCAGTGGGTGAAAAAACAACCGGTAATTTGCGATATATGCTTTCCCACCCCCCACCCTTCTTCACCCCCACTCGGCCTCCTCTGCTTCCTGCGGCCACAATCTCTCGTCCAGGAAACACCGGCTGCTTGGATTCCATCCACCTGAATGGGCCGGCTCTCTAAGTGCCATTTGTTGGCTGCTGGTGTTGCTTTTTTTTCTGCTTCTTTTGATTTCTTCCTCACCTCTCACCACCTCCCCCTCCTTTCGCTCAAATACCTGGCTCCGTGCACCATCTTTGCTTCTTCCTGAGGGGCTGTGGAGCTCCGTTCAAGTGTGGAGCTGCTTCCCTGTCTGGGATGCCGCGCTGGTGGGATCCCGGAGCTGTTGTTCGTTTGTTTGTTTTGAATTGTTTGTTTTCTTTTCCTTTTCTTGAGTTGGGAGCCCTTTCTGGCCAGGCAGTGCTGTGTGGCAAGGAGACAACCCCCTCGGCTTGCACAGATGTGCAGAGGGATTCCTAAGGGCATTTCTTTTGTTGTTGGTTTCTTTTTTTTTCTTTTTCCTTTTTCTGTTTTTTTCTGGGCTTTTCTTGTTCTTTTTTTCTTTTTTTTTTCTTTTCCCTTTTTGTCTTTCTTCGTTACTCAGTTTCTCATCTCTCGTCTCTCTATATCTTCCTCCTCTTTCTGATCTCTGAATACCTGGCGTTGTATACCTCTACGCCTTCTAGCCAGGCTGTACTGCAACACCTGAGAGCGACTTCCCCAGACCTCATAGCTGCACCGGTGGGATCCTAGAGAACTTTGTGGTTCTTTAACCTTTCCAATTTTTATTTATTCATTCTTTGCTTTTCTTACTCTTCCCCTTTCTGTTTTTCTCCATTTCATAGTGTATCATCTTTCCACTCCAAAGGCAAGCTCCCCAAGCATTCTTTTTTGTTTGTTTGTATGTTTTTGGCTCCTATTCCTGTCTCCTCTCTCCCATATCCATCTTAGCTCCACAAATAACAATCTCCCCGCTACATCCTGCCTACCTGCACCGTGCACTTAACATCACACCACCAAGCAGCACAGGCACGGCCTACTGGAACCTGCCCTGCACTGATTACCGACCTGCCCTGGCGGCTGTAGTAAGTGCCACAAACAACCTGTCCCAGTAACTCCTCTTCAGCTAGACCTGCCCTGCTGTACCATATCTGAATGACCTACCCTGCCAATTGGAGAAGGAGGCGAAAAGTACTGTGCCCACAGAAAAGCAAAAGAACACACAGTCCGCCTTCTCAGACATAGTCAAATTAGAAGAAAAAAAAAGGGACAAAACAAACAAATCTACAATCAATAAACGAGAAAAATAACTACTGAATGCCTCAAAGACAGCAGACAGTATCAAAACATTTACAAAAACAGGACAGGATGGTTCCAGTAGGTGTCCAAAATAAAACACCAAATGACTTTCCAGTGGAAGAAAAGGCACTAGAACTACCTGATAGGGAATTCAAATCACTAATACTCAGAATTCTCCAAAAGCTGAGGCAAAAAGCTGACAAACAAGAGGAAAACACAGACAAATTAATGGAAAATACAGACAAAAAATTGGAAGAATTCAGGAAAATACTGCAGGAACAAAATGCCAAAATAAATTCACAACTAGAAATTATACAAAGACAACAATTAGAAATCCAAAAGATAAACAACAAGATTTCAGAAGTGGATGGTGTCATAGAAGGGATGAGAAGCAGATTTGAAACAGTGGAAGACATGATCAGAGGAATTGAAGACAAACACTTGGATACAACTCTGTTTGAGGAAAACTCAGAAAAAAGAGCAAAGAAAAATGAAGAGACCCTGAGAGTTATGTGGGATACAATCAAAAGCAAAAATTTCCGGGTGATTGGAATTCCAGAACACGGGAGAAAACAGAAAACACAGAGAGGATCATTGAAGAACTGCTAAGAGAAAACTTCCCCAATATCATGAAAGATGAAAAGCTGGCCATCCAAAAAGCTCAACGAACCCCATATAGGAGAGACCCCAAAAGAAAATCACCAAGGCATATCATAATCACACTCGCCAAAACCAAAGACAAACAAAGAATCCTAAGAGCAGCTCGTGAAAAGCAAGAAGTCGCATACGGAGGGGAAACAATAAGACTAAGCTCCGATTATTCAGCAGAAACCATGCAGGCAAGAAGGCAATGGGATGACATATATAAAATCTTGAAAGAAAAAAATTGCCAGCCAAGAATAATATATCCTGCAAAACTCTCATTCAAATTTGATGGTGAAATTAGGCCATTTCCAGATAAACAGAAATTAAGGGAATATGTAAAAGTCAAACCAAACTGACAAGAATTATTAAAGTGAGTTCTTCGATCTGAGGACAGTCAGCTTCAGCTCACAGGCAGAACCTAGGACACAGAATCGTACCAGCCAGATACCAATCTAGGAAATGAACTCTCGAGGACTATCAAAAACCAAAAGAAATACAACAGGGAATCAGAACAGTTAATCAGTAAATGACAACAACTTCAAAACAATAAAAGAGGGAATAAACGGCATAGGTATAGAACCTTCTAATGGCGAGGAAGGCAAGGCGATACCAAGTAATGGTAGACTGCTTCAAACTTAGAAAGATAAGGGTAAAACTCATGGTAACCACAAAGAAAGTTAACAAACATATGCATAAAAAAAAAGAGGAAAAACATAAAGTCTCAGCAAAAACAAAGCCTACAAAAACAAATGAAAAAAAAAAAAATCCACAAACAAAAGTAACTCAGCACAACAGAGTAAGAAGAACAAAGAAAACTTCAGCACCACAAAAAAAAAAAAGCACTACAAAATGACAACAACAAACTCACATCTATCAATAATTACACTGAATGTAAATGGGCTCAATGCACCCGTAAAGAAACAGAAAGTGACAGAATGGATAAGAAAACAGGATCCATCAATATGCTGTCTACAAGAGACACACATTAGAAACAAAGACGTGAATTGATTAAAAGTCAAAAGTTGGAAAAAAAATATCAAGCTAACAACTACCAAAAAAGAGCAGGAGTGGCAATTCTAATCTCAGATAAAATAGACCTTAAAACAAAATCTACCATAAAAGACAAAGAAGGACACTATATAATGATTAAGGGGACGATCCATCATGAAGACATAACCATAGTAAACATCTACACACCCAATGACAGGACTCCAAAATACATAAAACAAACTCTAACAACACTGAAAAGAGAAATTGACAGTTCCACAATAATAGTAGGAGACTTCAACACACCACTCTCAGTAAAGGAGAGAACAGCTAAGAAGAAACTCAGCAAAGATACAGAAGACCTAAAGGGCACAATCAGACAACTTGACCTCATAGACATATACAGAACACTCCATCCAACCGCTGCAAAGTACACATTCTTTTCCAATGCACATGTAACGTTCTCCAGAAGAGACCACATCTTAGGCCACAGAGCAATCCTCAACAAGATCCAAAATGTTGAGATAATTCAAGTATCTTCTCTGACCACAATGCGATCAAGCTAGAAATTAACAACAGAAAGACCAAGGAAAAAAAATCAGTTCCATGGAAACTGAATAATACCCTGCTTACACATCACTGGGTAATACAAGAAATCAGAGATGGAATCAAAAAATTCCTAGAATCATATGAGAATGAAAACACATCATACCAAAACCTTTGGGACACAGCAAAGGCAGTCCTCAGAGAACAATTTATAGCAATAGATGCACATATCAAAAAAGAAGAAAGGGACAAAATCACAAAATTAACTACAGAACTCAAACAAATAGAAAGAGAACAGCAAAGAAAGCCCACAACCACCAGAAGAAAGGAAATAGTAAATCAGAGCAGAAGTAAATGAAATAGAGAACAGAAAAACAACAGAAAGAATCAACAAAACCAAAAGTTGGTTCTTGGAAAGAATCAACAAAATCGACAAACCACTGGCCAGACTGACAAAAGAAAAACAGGAGAGGACACAAATAACCCAAATAAGAAATGAAATGGGGGACGTTACAACAGATCCAACTGAAATAAAAAGGATTATAACAGAATATTATGAATAACTATACTCCATCAAATTTGAAAACCTAGAGGAAATGGATAAATTTCTAGAAACACACGGCCTACCCAAACTACAACAAAGTGATGTTGAAAATCTGAACAGGCCCATAACAAGAGAAGAGATTAAAAAGGTAAAAAAAAAACTCCTAGCCAAAAAAAGCCCTGGCCTGGCTGGCTTCACCGGAGAATTCTACAAAACATTTACAGAAGAGCTTGTACCAGTACTACTCAAGCTATTTCAGAGCATAGAAGAGGAAGCAACACTTCCAAATTCATTCTATGAAGCCAGCATAACGCTGATACCAAAACCAGGCAAAGACGTCACAAAAAAAAAAATTACAGACCAACCTCTTTCATGAATATAGATGCAAAAATTCTGAACAAAATTCTAGCCAATAGAATTCAGCATCATATAAAAAAAATAATACACCACGACCAAGTAGGATTCATACCAGGTACGCAAGGATGGTTCAACATTAGAAAATCAATCAACGTAATCCACCACATAAATGAAAGAATCACATGATCATCTCAAATGACGCAGAAAAGGCATTTGACAAAGTCCAACACCCATTCCTGATAAACACTCTCAGTAAAATAGGTATAGAAGGGAAATTTCTCAACATAATAAAGGGCATCTATGCAAAACCAACGGCCAACATCATTCTTAATGGAGGGAGGCTGAAAACATTCCCCTTGAAAACAGGAACAAGACAAGGATGCCCTTTATCACCACTCCTATTTAACATTGTGCTGGAAGTTCTAGCTAGAGCAATAAGGCAAGAACAAGAAATCAAGGGCATCCAAATTGGTAATGAAGAAGTTAAACTGTCCCTGTCTGCAGATGATATGATACTATACATAGAAAACCCTAAAGACTCCACAAGAAATCTACTGGAACTAATAGAAAGATTCAGCAGAGTAGCAGGATACAAGATAAACATTTAAAAATCAGTTGGATTCCTATACACCAGTAAGGAGAACGATGAAAAGGAAATCAGGAAAACAATACCATTTATAATAGCCCCTAAAAAGATAAAATACTTAGGAATAAATCTGACCAGAGATGTGAAAGACCTATACAAAGAAAACTACAAATCACTTCTGCATGAAACCCAAAGTGTTCTACATAAATGGAAAACATATCATGCTCATGGATAAGGCAGACTCAACATTGTGAAAATGACAATTCTACCCAAAGCAATTTACAAATACAACGCAATCCCGATCAAAATACCAACAACATTCTTCAAAGAGATGGAAAAACTAATCATTAACTTTATATGGAAAGGGAAGAAACCCCGAATAAGTAAAGCACTACTGAAGAAGAAGAATAAAGTTGGAGGACTCACGCTACCTGACTTCAGAACCTACTATACAGCTACAGTAGTCAAAACAGCCTGGTACTGGTACAACGACAGACACATAGACCAATGGAACAGAATTGAGAACCCAGATGTACATCCATCCACCTACGGTCACCTGATCTTCGACAAGGGCCCAAAGTCCATCAAATGGGGGAAAGACAGTCTTTTTAACAAATGGTCCTGGCAAAACTGGATATCCATCTGCAAAAAAATGAAACAGCACCCATACCTCATGCCATATACAAAAACTACTTCAAAATGGATCGAAGACCTGTATATAAAGCCTAAAACTATAAAGTTCATAGAAGAAAAAATAGGACCAACACTACAGGCCTTAATACATAGCATTAACAGGATACAAACCATAACCATCAACACACAAACCCCAATAGATAAACTAGATAACTGGGATCTTCTAAAAATCAAACACCTATGCTCTTCAAAAGACTTCACCAAATGAGTCAAAAGAGAACCTACAGATGGGGTAAAAATTTTTGGACAGTACAAGTCAGACAAAGATCTAATCTCCATAATCTACAAGAAAATCCAACACCTCTACAGCAAAAAGACAAATAATCCTATTAAAAAATGGGCAAAGGAAATGAACAGACACTTCACCAAAGAAGACATTCAAATGGCCAACAGACACATGACGAAATGCTCGCGATCACTAGCCATTAGAGAAATGCAAATTAAAACCACAATGAGATACCATCTCACCCCGGCATTACTGGCACGAATCAAAAACACTGGAAGTAACAAATGTTGGAGGGGCTGCGGGGAGATCGGAACACTCATGCACTGCTGGTGGGAATGCAAAATGATACAACCCTTTTGGAACATGATATGGTGCTTCCTTAGAAAGCTAGAAATAGACATGCCATTCGATCCAGCAATCCCACTCTTAGGAATATATCCTAGAGAAATAAGAGTTGTCACCTGAATAGACATATGCACACCTATGTTCATGGCAGCATTGTTCACAACAGCAAAACGATGGAAACAACCTAGATGCCCATTAACAGATGAATGGATACACAAACTATGGTACATACACACAATGGAGTACTATGCAACGAGAAAGAACAACAATGAATCTGTGAACCATCTCATAACATGGATGAAACTGGAGGATGTTATACTGAGTGAAATAAGTCAATCACAAAAGGACAAATATTGTATGAGACCTCTATCGTAAAAACCCATGAAAAAGTTCACACACAAAATGTAACAATCTTTGTTGGTTACCAGGGATGGGAGGGGTGGGGGGGGGAATACTAAACAGGCAATAGATAAGTGGTATCTTGGCTGAAGGGTGAGACAGTATACAATACAGCGGAAACTAGCACAACTTGTACAAGGGAAGGTAATGGAAGCCCCATAGACACATCCAAACTCCCTGAGGGACTGAATTGCTGGGCAGAGGGCTGTGGGGACCATGGTTTCCAGGAACATCTAGCTCAACTGGCATGACACAGCTTATAAAGACAATGCTACCTTGGTGAGTAGTGTCGGAGTTTTAATAGTCTGTGAGCGGCCATCTAAGATACTCCACTGGTCTCATCCCTTTGGGAGGAAGGGAGAATGAAGAGAACAGGATACAAGGAAAAGATTAGTCCGAAGGACTAATGGTCCACAGCTACCAAGGCCTCCACCAGACTGAGGCGAGTACAGCTAGATGGTGCCCGGCTACCACCGCTGACTGCTCTGACCAGGATCACAACAGAGGGTTCTGGACAGAGCTGGAGAAGGATGTAGAGCATAATTCTAACTCACACAAAAAAGACCGGATTTACTGGCCTAAAGGTGGCTGGAGAAACCCCAAGAGAATGGCCCCCAGACACGCTTTTAGCTCAGTGGTGAAGTTATCTCCAAGGTTCACCGTTCAGCCTGGGAGTGGACAGCCCCATAAAACCAAATGAGACTAATGAGGTACAGGAGTCCAGTGACAAGGGCCAGAAGGGGACAAGGAAGCTGGTGATGAGGAACCCAAGGTTGAGTAAGGATATTGTTGATGTGTTGTGAGATTGTTAACCATTGTCACAGGGCAACATGTGTAGTAACTCTTAAGTGAGAAACTCTTTTGTTCTGTAAACCTTCATCTAAAGTGAGAATAGCAGCACAATTGGAAGAGTGTAGTCAATGTCACTGAACTGTGCATGTAGAAATTTTTGAAACGGTGTATCTTTGGCTATGTGTATTTTCACCAAAAAAAAAAGTTGAGAAGTTAGAGGGTTGACCTGTTGTGGGGTTGTTAACCAATGTCATAAAAACAATATGTGGACTACTGTTTCATGAGAAACTATTTGTTCTGTCAGCCTTCACCTGAAGTACAATCAAAAAAACAGAACAGGGCTCTTGAACTATCACCTGCTCTCCCTCTTCAAGGGACTCCCCTTTTAAATCTGTCACTGTTTCTGGCCGCCTCCTTGCCTCTGCAGAGCAGAGACCGATGTAACTAGAAGGTAAGCTCTAGGAGAGCAGGTATTGCTACCTGTTTTGTTCACTGAACACTGAGAAAACTGCCCCACACATAGCTGTTGTTGTCAACTGTTGTTGAATTGGCCCACAACTCACCGGAAACCCAAACACAACAGGATGGGACCGCTGTAGTCCCTAGAGTTTCCACTGGCTGATTTTTTGAAGTAGATCACCAGGACTTTCTTCCTAGTCTGTCCTAGTCTGGAATTTCCCTGAAACCTACTCAGCTTCATAGGAACATGCAAGCCTCCAGTGAGGGACAGGTGGTGGCTGCACATGAGGTAGGCTGGCTGGGGATGGAACTCGCGTCTCCCACGTGGGAGGTGAGAATTCTACCACTGAGCCATCACTGCCCCTGACACACAGCAGGGATGCAGTTTATTTGCCGAACAAACGAAAGGAGACCCTGGCCAGTTTTGCTGACATAAGGATTTGCACTGAGCTTGCTGCTTTCCTGGTAAACAAAAACAAACGCCAAAGAACTGTGTCGCTTTTGTTGGTTATTATTTATAAGGGAGAGTTTTCTCTCTCAACAGGGCGCCAGACTTAGGGATAGGAGAGTGGCTACAAAGTCTTGCGGGGCAGGGTTTTTAGCTGCTGTGTGTGAGTGCCGCCGCGTTCTGTGCTAAGTGTTTTATAGGTACTTTGCCTCATTTAATCTTCATATCTGCCTTGTCAGTGGGGCTGGGAGGTGCTAGTGGCTGACTGATTCAGGTGGCAGTTTTATTTCATTTAAAAAATTATCATACAATAAACTTGATTTTGGGGAGGGATAGTTTTAGGAATTTTAACACAAGTAGAGATTCATGTACCCACTCCCAAAATCAGATTGCAGAATGGTGCCATCACCCCTAAAACTCCTTCATACTAGTCTTACAGTTATTTTATTTTCTAAATTAACACCCAGTAAAATTGACTTTTTCTCGTGTACAATTCTAAGAGTTTTAGAACATGTATAGAACACATGTACAGATTTTCATGTATCCACCAAAATTAGTAGTATACAGAACAGTTCTAAAATTTAAAAAAAAAAAAAAAAAAACTTCCTAGTGTTACCCTACGGCGTGATTAATTACTTTTGTGTGTGGCCATTCTAGTGATCTGTGACTCCCACCCAGGTAACTGGGTAAAAAAAAAAAACCAAACCCCTTGCTGTCGAGTCGAGTCGATTTTGACTCACAGTGACCCTGTAAGACAGAGCAGAACTGCCCCAGAGAGTTTCCAAGGAGCGGCTGGTGGATTCGAACCGCTGACCTTTAGGTTAGCAGACATAGCTCTCTAACGCTACACCGCTAGCGTTTCCGGTGATTGGGCGGGGCTGTGCAAATAAGATAACTGTGGCCCACCAAGGGGATTGGTCCGTTTTGCCCTGAAAGAGAGCCAGTTCCAGAGGAGAGCCCACCACCGCCAAAGAGAGACCTGCAGGAGACAGTGCAGTGGGCTTCCCGGTCCATGGAGCGAGAAAGCTGAGCGCCTTTGGGCAGAAACGGAGGGCCAGGGAGAAGTGTATGCCTGACCCATGAATTTGGGATCTGCCAGCCTCCACAACCACGTGAGCCACTTCCTTTATATAGTTCGTGAGTTCTGTGAGAAGTTGCAGGGAATTAGGGAACCCAAAGACAGGCGGGAGAGCGCTGAAGGGAGAAGGGGTAGTTGATGTTTGAGGTGATGGAGTGGGACAGCAGCTTGGAAAAGTGGGGCATTTGGGACATCTTTAACCTCCACGAAGGAACTAGCTTTGTGCCGATCCTTATAAAAGAAATTATTTGTTTACACCCCTTTGTAGTCACACCATCCCGCCACCCCGATTCATCCAAGTTATTGTGTGTATCACTCGTTCATCATTTTTTTCTTTTATTGAGTAGTGTTCTATTGGGTGGATAAACCACAGTATCCATCCACCCACTGACAGCTCTCAATGTTGGCCATTATGAGTAGAGCTCCTTTAAACATTCTTATGAAGGTTTTTGTATGAACATAAGTGTTTACTTCTACAAAGTAAATTCCTAGAAGTGGGTTGATGAGTCATAAGGTAAGTATATATTTAGCTTTACAAGAAACTGCCAAATTGTTTTCCAGAGTGATGTATCATTTTGCATAATACATGTAACCACCAGAAATGTATGAGTGTTCCTATTGCTCCACATCGTCTTTCCACTTGGTATTCCAGTATTTTTTAATTTAGCCATTCTAACAGGCGAGTAGGAAGAAAGGCCTGACAATCTACTTCTGAAAAATC
The DNA here is from genome assembly GCA_030035585.1 of Dugong dugon. NCBI lineage: Eukaryota > Metazoa > Chordata > Mammalia > Sirenia > Dugongidae > Dugong > Dugong dugon. Next base: position 6,414,693 of record CM057477.1, read on the forward strand.
AGCCACTGAAAGCCTTAGGGAGCACAGTTCTACTCTACCCTTGTATTATTTGTTTCCTATTCCTCATTTGTGTGTTTGCTCTTCTGCCTTCTTTTGGATTATCTGAACTGTTTATATCCTTCCATTTTAATCGTAATTTTAAAACTACACAATTTTGTATAGTTTTTTTAATGGTTGATTTAGGCATTACAATACATACTTAACTTTTCACAACCTACTTAGAATCAGTATTTCACTACTGGAGGTATAATGTAGAAATTTCACCATCATATAGGTCTCTTTACCTTCCTTTCTTCATGCTGTAGTTGTCTAATGGATCATATACGCATACCCTGAAGACCTCATCAATGTTATAATTTTTGTTTTCAACCATATTTTATGGACAATTTCTACTGATCTATGTCCAGGTCACTGACTCTTCTGCCTCCTGCATATTTCTACTGAGTCATCTAGTGAGTTGTTTTTCATTATTATATTTTTTAGGTGTAAAATCTCCACTTGGTTCTTCTTTATATATACTATTTCTTTGCTAAGACTTTCTCTTTCCACTGGTTTCAAGAGTGTTTGCCCTTACTTCTCTGAGCATTTTTACTATAGCTGCTTAAAAACTGGTTTGATGAGTTCAATAGCTGTATCATCTCTGCATATAAGTATTTGCTGATTGTCTTCTCCCTGCAAGTTGAGATTTTCTTCATTTTCTTGGTATGGAATAATTATGGATCATATCCTGGACATTCTGAACATTATGTGACTCTGAGTCTTGTTTAAATCCTGTGGAAAGTGTTGATACTTTTTTTGCCTTAGTAGGCAATTGACTTGACTTGGCTCAGGTTGCCAAGTTCTGACCAGTCTTTGGTGGTTATGATTCCAGCGTCAAGATTGGTTTTCAAAGCCTTTGCAGACAGGTGAAGAAGGGAGAAGGAGAAGAAGAAATCCTCTTTTTCCTTCCCAGGGCTCTGAGATACATGGTACCCAGTAGATTTTCATCAAATTTAATATTGTGGCTGAAGTAGCAATTATTTTCAAGCTATGCCAACATGGTATTTGCCAAGGGTACTTTTCTACCCACCCTGGACAAAGGCCTAAAAAAACCGTGAGGCAGCATAAAGGTTATACACCTCTAATTCGATTCTCCAGAGCTAGGGAGGGAAGGGCACAGGGTAAGGAAAGAACAACATTTACTGAGCCAGGCACAGTGCTCAGTAGTTACAAACTCACCTCCTTCATCCCTCATAGGCAAGAGATCATCTTCTCCAATTTACTAATATAGAAATTGATGTTACCAGGTCACACAGAGGTAAATGGGGGTGGAACTGAGATTTGAACTAAGGTCAGCCTTCCAAAGTCCATTCTTCTTTACTTCCCTACAAGGCCTAAAACTGAGAGTATAAATATAAAGGCCCCATCTCAAGACTCTGAAGGGCAAAGATGACTCCTTCCACCACATAATCAAGTGCATAACTGAGGAGCACAGGCAAGGAGCACCTCTCTGCCCTGTCCCCCCACCAGTCTCGTGCATGCTGGGTTTTGCTAGGAACGTCACCAACAGAACAAGTAAGCAGACGGTGACTACTGTAGATAATGCTGCAAGTGAACGGCAAATGGTTCCTGGAGTTCTTTTCCTCTAAATGTTAGGCCTAATCCTTCCAGAGAGCCCTGGTGGCACAGTGGTTAAGAGCTTGGCTGCTAACCAAAAGGTTGGCAGTTCGAATCCACCAGCCTCTCCTTGGAAACCTTGTGGGACAGTTCTACCCCGTCCTATAGGGTTGCTATGAGTTGAAGTCAACTCAAGGGCAACGAGTTTGTATTTTGTTTTGTAAATCTGGGGACATTTAAAGCCTGAGAGGGAGGGGGATACAAGAATGTTCCATGGAAAAGGCACTGATAGCTGATATTACTTCAGAAGAAATAAAAAGGTTTTCAATACCCCCTAGTAAATAAGTAAACTATGGTACAACCGGGAATCTCCAGACATGATCACGTCTGCTAAGAATTATTCAATCTTAAAAGTACATGGGACAGTAATTATTGTTCCATTAATTAACGAGAGGGACTCTCTGCAGTTAACCTTTACCACAACTTGTCAAGATCTTGGAGCCCTAGTAGCGCAGTGGTTAAGAGCTTGGCTGCTAACCGAAAGGTTGGCAGTTAGAATCCACCAACTGCTCCTTGGAAATCCTATGAGGCAGTTCTACTCTGTCCTGTAGGATCGCAATGAGTTGGAATCGACTCGACAGCAATGGGTTTGGCCCCACCACCACCGAGATCTATTTTGAACTTGGACAATAGTTCACATATTTCAACTTTTGGGAACCAAAGCTTACATCTTTTATAAAATATCTGTGTGAACAAAGCCAGCCCACACTTCACTGTGTTGAAGCCATCATTAGCCACTGGCAACCTTTCAGAAGCATCGTGCCAAGAGTCTCACCTGGCTGATGTTCCAGAGATCACGTGAGGTGGTGCTGATTCTCAAAGCTGGGTGGGGGGAGGGATATGGTGGGGAACGTGGGCATGTGCTCAGATCTGGCTCCAACACTGGCATCAACCACAAGGTTGCTACTGATTTAAGGTTTACGGGGTAGGGAGGGGGTCTGGTGGTGACCACTGCAGGGAGCCCCTAAGGGCCCATAAAAAGAGCAGTGACTGCCCAACCTGCTTACAAGAACCGCAGGTATGAGTAAGTGGAGGACAGTAGGCTGTCCAACAGTGTCCTCTGCAACTTTTCCCCGTAATGATTCCGGACGCACACACAGGCCACAGAAGACAATGAGTTTTAACCTAAAAAAATTTAATCTCGGGAAGAAAAAAACTATACTAGCTGACTAACTGGAATGATCACCTGCCGCATTCTCTTACTGGGTCCCTTACAAAAGGTCAACCAAAAGAAGTCTGTTTTCACTTCTCCATCTGTTTATTTAAAAAAAACCCATCTCCCTGCCAGAGCTGTGGAGCAATAAAGTAAAACAAGGATGGAAGATGAAAAGGCCCTCAAGAATGAAGAACATGATAAATTGTAAGCGTTGTGAGGTTTGCGTTCAAAAACGAAAATGCACTTGGAAAGGAAGCACCCCCACCCCCACCCCCACAGCACTCGGAATCAATAACGTAAGAGCTGAGCTACGGCTTAGTCAGTATGATTTCACTTTAAACTGAGACCCTGAGTCAGTTTAGCTCATCAAGGCCTCACTGCATCAGCATGGCAGCAATTCCATCAGCAAATCTGCCTCCTACGGCCGCCCTGAGGATCAAAGGAATGAATCCAGCTAACGCACGTAAGCAGCGCCTGGAACGCAGTGACTGCATAGATGCTGTCGGCCATCCTGTGCAAGACCCATGGTTTTGAAGCCTCGCCTTCATACCGCACTGGATTCCCTACGATTTTCTTTTAACAATACCCAGCACAAAGACTTTGGGCTTAAAAGGGCTGGTAAAATGGTCAGAACAATATTTTACTCATTTGAGTCAGAATCAATGTGACGGAACTGGTACTGGTACTGCTCACTGGTGCTACTATAAATATGTTCCCCTTTTTGAGAAATGAAACAAAAACAACGTCCTGACCGACTCGGCCATCTCCACTCCACTGTAGTCACTAGTCCATCAGAGGCTGACAGACTGCTCTGTGATGATGGTTGACATTGCATGTCCACGTGGCTAGGCTATGCTGTTTGGGCAAACACTAGTCTAGACTCTGTTATGACATAGTGACGTGTGATTTAATCAGTTGGCCTTAAGTAAAGCAGACTGCCTTCTATAATGTGGGTGGGCCTTATCTAATCAGCTGAAGGTCTTAAGAACAAAAAGGAGCTTCTCTAGGGTGTGGTCTGTCTCCAGACTATACAGACATTTTGCCAGAACTCCCTTAATCTTCACTCCTACTTTCGCTTGATCTTTGGGACACGGGACTGCAGAAATCCCCAGCCTGTTGCCTGACCTACAGATTTTGGACTTGCCAGCCTTCACAACTGTGTGAGCCCAGTTCTTAAAATCAGTCTGTCAGTCAATCGCTCAACCTCTCTTCCCCCTTCTCTCTCTCTCTACACACATACACACACACTTATGTATACATAAAACCAAAAAACCAAACCCGTTGCCATTGAGTTGATTCTGAATCCCATGATGAAAAGCCCATGTATTACAGAGTAGAACTGCTCCACAGGGTTTTCTTGGCTGTAATCTTCTGGAAGCAGATTGCTAAGCCCTTCTTCCATGGCACCACTGGGCGAGTCTGAACCATCAATCTTTACATTAAGAGTCAAGTGCAAATTTACTGGTTCTATTCTCTAGAAAACCCTAAGGCATGCTCCATCTGTGAAATTTCTGGTTACAACCTGCAAGAGTGTTACATGCCTCAGAGCCTTCTCTCCACCCTCAGAAGGACCTCCAGCCCCTCTCTGACTCCCTCCTGTCATTCCCTGCAGAACTTCTTTGCATCCACAGTCTGCTCTTTCTTGCTAGGAAATTACTTCATCAATTCACCATTGCCCTCCTACAAGTTGGCTTCCAAGACATGCTCTCTCTCCTCTGTGCTCCCACCATTTCTTGCAATCTCTGGTGGCTTCCTGAGTTTCCTTTTCTGGCTCTTTCTTGCCATAAGCTACATTTACGGAAAGAAAGTTGCCATAAAGGTGGATTCAACAAGTTTCTGCCCTTAGCTCTCTTTTCTTTCAACATTCTTTTCTTTAAACATTAAATTGTTCTTGTGGATAACTTCCCAATCCACACCTCTGTGCTTGATTTCATTCTCAAGCCTGGGACTCATGTTTCCAACTGCCTGTAGTGGTGCAGTGGTTAAGACCTCGGCTGCTAACCAAAAGGCTGGCAATTCGAATCCACCAGCCACTTCTTGGAAACCCTGCGGGACAGTTCTACTCTCTCCTATAGAGTCGCTATGAGTTGGAACCAACTCCGTAACAACCGAGTTTTTTTTTTTTTTTGGTAGAACTTCACCGTTGACCCCTCAAAATTATTATGCCCCAAAGCAAGTTCATCTTCCTTCCATTATACTTGCTTCTTTCTTTCTTTCTTAATTTAATGACCATCCTTCCAGTGACCAGGCCCAAAACATCAGGTGTTCTACCCTCCCCTTCCCTACTACTTTGTCCAATTAAGGTGTGACTCGGGGTGGGTAATCCAATAGGCAAGGTAAGCACGGTGTTTACCTTGCTTACCAGATCATCTGTAGTGAACAATTTCACATGGTTTCGCCACATCTTTGATGTGAAACTGTTCACTATAGATTAATAAGTAAGCACAAGTAAGCCCCTGCTTACCTTGCTTCCTGGGTCATCTGCCCCTATCAGGGATTATAAATTTGAAAAGAAGCTTTGATTCTGTAGGAAGGTGCTGTGGGGTTGGGAGAGAGACAGATGCCAGCCATACCTAGAAGCAGAAGCTTTGATGTGGTGAAAAAATGTGAAATTATTCACTACAGATGATCTGGTAAGCAAGGTAAGCACCATGCTTACCTTGCTGTGATGGTTAAGATTGTGTGCCAGTCTGGCTGGGCCATGATTCTCAGCGTTTATATGTGATCACCCCCACAATGGGATCTGCTGTGAGTAGCCAGTCAGTTGAAAGGGAGTTTCCTTTGGTGTGTGGCCTGCATCCGAATATAAGCGGATATTCTGGTTTTTGACTGCTCTGGATCCTGCTGTTGCTTTCTGTTCATCTGACCTCCAGTTCTTGGGACTTGAGCGAGCAGCTTAGCTGCTGATCTTGGGATTTGTCGCTCTTCACAGCCTATAAACAAGAACCCTGCTTTCCTACCTGCCGATCTTGGGTTCACCAGCCCCTGTGGCTACGTGAGTCAGGAGAAGCCTCTATCCTGATCCACAGGGACGTTCCAGCCTCTACAATTGCGTGAGCTGTTTCCTTGATATAAATCTCTCTCTATATATATTTATATGCTTTACTGCTTTTGCTTCTCTAGAAAACCCAGCCTAAGACACTTGCCTATTGGATAATCTGCCCCTGCTGTGACTTGTTCACTCTGTGATATCCTGACATCTACTTTGTTAAGGATTGAATGTGGCCCCCTTCACATACATGTCCTAACCCCTGTACCTGTGAGTGTGATCCTGTCTGGAAATACATACCTACCTATTGCTGTCCAGTCGATTCTGACTCATAGTGACCCTACAGGACAGAGCAGAACTGCCCCATAGGGTTTCCAAGGAGTAGCTGGTGGATTTGAAATGCTGACCTTTTGGTTAGCAGCCAAACGCTTAACCACTGCACCACCAGGGCTCCCTGTTTGGAAATAGGGTTTTTATTCATGTTTTCTTTGTTATGTTAATGTAGGCATATGGTGTCATACAAATGAGTGGAGACACAGAGAGACAGACACCCAGGGGAGACACCACGTGACGAGAGAGGCGGAGGCATCTATAAGCCCGGGAGCACCAAGGATGCCGGCAGCCACCAGAAGCTGAAAGAGATAAGGAAGGACCTCCCCCTAGAGCAACACCCTGAATTCAGACTTCTACCTCCCGAACTGTGAGGAAACAAATTTCTGTTCTTTAAGGTCGCTCACTTGTGGTATCTTTGTTACAGCAGCACTGGGTAACCTAAGACAGAGTATTTCTAGGCCTCCTGGCTAGGCTTCTGCATTGCTTTCCAAGTGGCCTCTGCTCAGTTTCTTCTAAAAAACGCAGCTGGCCTTTCTTGAAAACTGTATGTGCCCCAAAGCCTATTCCCAGTGCCGTCACTGTTCAGTGAACCCCAGCTCACCACCACCGGCCGGCTACTTGTTGAACACTGTACCCTGTACCAAAGCAGGCCTTCAATTCATCTCTGGGGAATGGAAGTGCCCATCATCTCAGGCTGGAGTTTGGGACTCTTGATCAATGCCAAAGGTTGGAAATGGCTTTCTCTGAATGCATCTGGACACCTGAGTAAACTGTCCTTGTTTCCAAAAGGAAAAGGTTTCCTCGTGTTTTCAGAAATCATCAAGCACATTTTGTCAGTTTTTGAAGAGTCAGGGTAATTTAGCCTTTGCCAGTATGAAACAGGCCTTAAGCCATCATCTTTTCTGGTGTGTTTACCGAGGGGAATGCAACATTTACCTAGGGGCAGATGTGTTTACCGAAGCAGGCTTCATTACAACCATTTAGGAAAACTTCTGATAATTTTTCTGCCCGAAAATCTCCCACTGTTGATGGAAGGACATTATAACCTAATGTAGGACTGCAAAGATGGTGAGGGTATCACTAGAAAAAGTACAACACAGTAAACTTTAAATTTATTTCTGTTTCTGGGGTGTACAATTAACTTTACCCCAAGAATGTTGTCTTTGTCCTTGGTTCCTGAGAGAGATAGCGTCTTGGAATTTCTCAAGTGATTGGAATCTTGTTATGCTAATGAATAATTCTTGGCCATGCCAGAAAGATCCATCACATATCAGCTGGACCTCAGGGGAGGAGGGCTGGAGGCTGAATTCAGTCACACGGGCAATGATTCAATCAACCATGCCTACTTTATAAAACTCCAGTAAAATCTCTGGTCACTGAAGCTCACTGATTGGTTGGTGAAAGACATCAATGCTTGAGAGGGTGGCCCATCACTATTGTGGACGTGGAAGCTCCATGTTGGGGAACGTTCAGACCTTGCCACATGCATCTCTTTATTTGCATCCTTTCGGCTATAATAAAACTGTCTAATAGTAACTATAGTGATTTCCTGAGTTTTGTAGTCATTCTAGCAAATTATTGGCCCAAAGAGGGTAGTGGGAGCTCCCAAATTTGTAGCCAGCAGGTCAGAAATGAGGGGGCCTGGGACCCCAGAAGGAGCCCTGGTGGCTCAGTGGTTAAAGCGTTCGACTGCTAACCGAAAGGTCAGCGGTTCAAAACCACCAGTGGCTCTCCGGGAGAAAGATATGGCAGTCAGCTTCAAAGATTTACAGCCTTGGAAACCCTATGGGGTCACTATGAGTCAGAATCGACTCAGTGGCAGTGGGTTTGGGTTTTGGGAACCCCTGAGCTTTACAGCTGGCTTCTGAGGTCTTAGGAAGACTTGGCAGTCTGAAAGACTGTGCCTTCTACCTTGTGGTATCCGACCCGGCTCTCTCTGATGGGCCAGGGTCAAAGGAAGAAGTACTGTATGTGCAGTTGGTGTCAGAGAGGATATTTAGATTTTGACTTAGCTGGTGTGTGTCACAGAAGGTACACACATACGCAGACGTACGAACATAGATCTTTTACCATTCATGATAATAATTTAAAATATTATCACTGAATAAAGTTTACAGTTTATTGAACAGTAATGTACCAAACAAGGTTGGTTTCTTAGTTTTGACAACTGTACCCGGTAAGATGTCGACACTAGGAGAGGAGTATGGATGGGTAAGGAGTGTACAGACACTCTCTGTATAATCTTCTCAGCTTTTCTCTAAATCTAAAATTACTCCAAAATAAAAAGTTGATTAAAAGAAAAATAATCATCTTTCTTCTGTGAGCCGGCAGTACACTAAGCCCTTTACAAACACTGGGTCATCTACTTCACGTAACAGCCCTGTGAGAGAGATGTCAATCCACCTTTTGTTGTGGTTAGTTGCCGTCAAGTTGCCTCTGACTCATGACGACCTTACATCTAAGAACAAAACGTTACCCAGTCCTGCATCACATCCATGGTCTTTGAAATGTCTGAGCTCATCATTGAGGCTATTATGTCAATCCATCTCATTGAGGGTTTCCCTCCTTTTAGCTGACCGTCTACTTTACCAGCCATAATGTACTTCCTGATGACGTGTCCAAAGTAAACAAGGTGAAGTCTTGCCATCCTCGCTTCCACGGAGTATTCTGGTAGTATTTCTTCTAAGACTGATTTATTCATTCTTCTTGCAGTCCATGGTATAATCAATATTCTTCACCAACACCACAATTCAAATTCATCAATTCTTCTTCTGTCTTCTTTTGCATTGTCCAGCTTTCCCATGCCTATGTGTTCGTAAAGGCCATTGCTAGGGTCAAGTGCACCTTAGTCATCACACTGACAAAAGAGGTCTTTTGCAGCAGGATTGCCCGATGCAATACGTTGTTTGAATTCTTGACTGCTGCTTCTATGGGTGTTGATTGTTGATCCAAGTAAAATGAAATCCTTGACAACTTCAATCTTTTCTCCATTTATCATCCACATTTATCATCCTCACCCACATTTTACAGATGAGGAAAATGAGGCTCAGTAAGATCCAAGCACAGCTAGACATCAACCTTAGGTAGTGAGTCTCATCTCAAATTCAGATCTTAACCATCCCAATTTACACGAGCCAACCTGGGTTTCCCATCTCATATTAACCATTAAAGCCCACTGCCGTTGAGTCAATTCCGACTCACAGCGACCCTACAGGACAGAGTAGGACTGCCCTATAGGATTTCCAAGGCTATAATCTTTATGGAAGCAGACTGCCACATCTTTCTCCTGTGAAGCCACTGGTGGGTTTGAACTGCCAACCGTCTGGTTAGCAGCCAAACGCTTTAACCACTGTGCCACCAGGGCTCCTCATCTCATAATAAGTATAAAAATACATATATATTGTTGCTGTCAGTAACTCAGTGTGAACTCCTTCCTTCATGGCTCCACTCTGATCCACTCTCCTCATTGAATACCTTCAGTTCAAGGGTTGCCGGTTCTGCAGAGAGATTTATGGCCCGTGTCCTCCAAGGCAGAAGAGGCCAGCCTCACCCTGTGCCTGTACCAGATCCAGTCACACATCTAGATAGGACCTAGTCCCCTTGCTCTACATGCCCAGCTCCTTCTCTGAGATTGCAAGTCCCCTGCAGGCAGGACCAGACTCAAAAGAAGTGATGATTTATTGCTTGCAGAATGAAGAAACAAGAGTTGTAACCAGTGCGTGAAATGCAAATCAGAGAATCATGACATCTTAGGTTTGTCCAAGGCACTCTAGATCAGGTGTTCCAGAAACATATGCATCATCATTACCCCAAGAAGAACTTACAAAATAAAAATTTCCGGGTCTCATTCCTTCAAATTCTGATTCAGGAGGGCTAGTATGGGGCCTAGGTCATCTGTGTATTTTCTAGGCTTCCCCAGGTGACCCTGGTGTACTGCCAGGTTTGGGGTTTCATCTAATAGACAAATACCTTCTGCCAATGGACAGTCAGCTTCTCCTCAAGTAACTGCGAGATGGTGGAGCTCCTGACCATTAAGTCAGCCTCTCATTGCTAAGCCACATTCAGTGCTAGGAAATCCTTTTATATATTCAGAGAAAATAGACATCCTTGGAACTTCAGTCCTTTGTCTAAATTTTGTCCTCTGGTACAACTCAAAAGATGTCTGCCTCCCTTTCCATATAACCAGCTTACGGACATCCAAGCAGAGGCATCAAATTTTCTCAAGTCTTCTGTCTTCCAGGCCAATCACTTCCTTTAAATTCACTCATTTTACCATGTCAACTGTGAAACTCAGAGCTGGTATGGTATTCTGGATGTGCTCTGGCCCTTGCAGTTTAAAGGGACAATTGTTTTCCATGCTCTGGACTCTTTCTAATCAGGCAGTCTAGGACACAGTTTCCTGACATTGGCTGCACATTGCAATCACTCAGGAAGCTTCAGAAAATACTGATGCTTGGGTTCTATCCCTAAGAGATGCTGCTGTAACTGGGCTGGATGTTGCCTGGTTACCAGCACCAGGTGGTTGCTAATGAGGAGCCAATGTTGAGTGCCACAGGTAAAAAGGGACATCGGTTTCCTAGTGGCCATGTTATTTTGCTGGCTCATACTAGACTCATCCACACTCAGCCTTTTTCCCTTGAGTCCCTGCCAAGACAGATCTTCTTGGAGGGCTTGACCAGTTGAACTGAATTGCAGACATTCACATTTATTCCTGATAAATCATCTATTTAGTTTGGCTCCATTTTTCCAGGGTTATTGAAGATCATGGCAATTGAGCTGTATACCAACTATTTCTCTAGCTTTGAGGCTCTTAAACATGCTTCTGGTATGTTCATCTAAAACCCAGGTAAATTCATGGGTCATTCTTTGGAGGATACGCTAGTGAAAACCCTCTGGGACTCCAACGACATCAGCTGCTTTTTAAGGAACTGGATATTCTCTCACAGATAAGGAAGGACCAGCTGCTGATGACTGATGGTCACAGGTAAATCCATTGGTATGGCATCTATCCCTAAAATGAAATGCTCTAGACAATTCTCCAAAGTTTCCCCTGGTGGTGCCCTCCAATGCAGGAGCCAGCTGGAACCAGCATGATGGGCTGCCAAGACACGCAAGACATTTCACACCTCACATCTTGATCTGCAAACTGATGACACTTCCTACGCGTGACCTCCCCAACTATTATTGAAACCAACTGCCATGTGGATGGGACTGCTACAGTGACACCAGCTCAGGAGGCTCTGACTTCATGGGGAGATTTAATTAGGTCTGCAGTAATCCATGCGTGACCTGCCAGAAAACACCATTAAACGGTTTCTTAGGAGTTGAAAGAAGGTCTTTGATTCCATTGTGAGAGCATCATTCAACTCTGTATGAGTGATGAAGCAATATGGCAGAACACAACCGAAAGCTTTCAGATAAAGTTCGGGAAGCTAAAACAAACACTAAGTTAGATTTTATATAATATATGTTTATTTTTTTAATTTTGAAAAATGGTATTTCTCTTACACTGACACCACCAACGTAAAGGCTCTTGCTTTTTAATTTTTCAATTTCCAATCGAAATTTCCAATTTTTTCCCATTTTCAGCGAGGCTGTCTTTGTACTTGTTGTTTCTCAATCCTGGCTGTACTCTTCTCCCTGGTATCTCATAGTAAAGCCTACCACTTCCTTCTCTCACAGGAAAGAGAATTTCACTGAGCTATCCTATAGGGTTGCTATGAGTTGGAATCAACTTGACAGCAACAGGTTTTTTTGTTTCTTTTTTTAAAATCCTCGAGGTATAAAAAACAGGCACAGCCAGACCCCACTGAGGGGAGCAGAGCACTCACACTGGCCCTGGCAGTGCTGGCTTCCAATTCAGGGGAGCAGCTCTGCTTCTGTATTCAACTAACCTTGAATCCCTCAGTCTGGGATCACCTGATAGGCAAGGCCACCTCACACAGGGGCCCTTCAGGCACTACAGGCATTAAATGTCCCTGACTCCACTGTAAACCAAACTCTCCCCCGGAGTGGAGCATATGATGTATACAGCACATGATGGGCTCCATTGTGCCGAAAACACAATAGGAGCCTTTTGCTATTTCTTCCCGGCATTTTGTTGTTGATTTTGAGAATATACACAGCCAAACATACACCAATCCAATCATTTCTACATGTACAGTTCAGTAACACTGATTATATTCTTTGAGTTGTGCAACCATTCTCACCCTCCCTTTCTGAGTTGTTCCTCCCCCAATAATATAAACTCACTGCCCCCTAAGGTTCCCATCTAATTTTTCGAGTTGCTGTTGTCACTTTGATCCCATATAGTTCTTAAAAGAGCATAATGCTCAAGGCAGATTTTTTTTTTTTACTAGTTAAGCTAGACTATTTTGGGGCTTTAAGAAGACTTTAGGAGGTATTTTTGGTTTAAGGTTTAAAGATTATCTCAGGGCAATGGTTTCAGGGGTTCATTCAGCCTCCATGGTTCCAGGAAAAAAAAAAAAAAAAGAGTAGCTGCTGAAGCAGCTTACATACAACCTTGGTTTGAAGGTTTAGGGTCACGGCTTCATGGGACTTCCCAGTTAACTGGCCTAATAATGTGTTAAATGCTTCTGTTCTACCTCCTAGTTTGCTGCATAGTGCCTGGGGTATTGCAAGCAGCCATCCTTGGTAAGACAGCTGGTCTCTATTTGACTGAAGCAACAAGAAGTAGAGTCAGGAATAGGAGGAGGATATGGAATGTGTGGCTAATTGCCCCCATGAACAGCTGCCTCCTTTGCCATGAGACCAGAAGAACTGGATGGTGCCAGGTTACCATTACTGAACATTTTCATCAAAGATTCTATAGAAGAATTCTGATCAAAAGGGGGAAAGTGCAGAACAGAATTTCAAACTCTCATACACTCCAGACTTTCTGGAGCCATGGAGGCTGGCATTTTGTTAAACACATGTTTACAAGACAAACAACTTCCTGTATGTCTGCATATAACTGTCTTCAAAAGCCCCTTAAGAACTTTCTTTACAAGGTTCTATTTTTAAGTAAGCGTACATCAAATTAGGCATTCTGCAGCATGCAAAATGTTCCATGATTTTTGTACCCTCATCTTTTTCTCCCTGATTAATATTTTATTTCATATTTAATGGATATACTTAGTTATTTTTAATCTATCTGCTATTGATGGGCATTTAGATCAGTTCCACTCTTTTTAATTCTACAATGGATAAGTTTGTTCATATGCCATTTCACTTATTAAAATATATCCTTAAGATAAATTCCTATAATTGAGATTCAAAGTCAAAATATGTGTGGATATAACAATGTGTGTATGTTATATAGGGCTTTGTATGTTTCAAAGCACTTTAAAAACTGTGAATTATAATACACCCACTCCTCACTTATCGACATAGTTAGGTTCCAAAGACCAGGCTGTTACACAAAAATCGGTGTCATGCAAAAATGGAGGATGGCCACATCAGATCACAAAATGGAGGATGACTACATCGTTACGTAACTACTATATCATTACATAACTGCCAAATTACATCATTACGTAAATTGCTCAACCACTGAGAATCATGGCCCACCCAAGCTGACACATAACCTTAACCATCACAGTCAGTATTTACTCTCGTTTCATACCTCAGTGTTTGTTACTGCCGGAAGTATGTTGTTAATGTGCAAAACAGTCGGACAGTAGATTTTTTACTGTTGTTGTAAATGCGAAATGTTGGATAACAAGATAGTCTATAAGTGAGGAGTGGGTGTACAGAAAACTCCTGAAATATATATGTACTTAATAAATGAATATAAAGTGAACATCAGTGAAATCACCACCTAGGTCAAGAAATAAAATATAACCAACACCCCTAAAAGCCCCTCATATGCCCCTAGTCTTATAACCTCCATCCTCCCTCCAGCAGTAATTGCTATCTTTATTTCTGTGATACTTATTTAAGTATCATAATTATTTAATTCTGATAAAAAGAATTCACTTTGGAGTCAAAATTTTAAAAAAATTATAGAAAAGAATCGAAGATGAGCTCTAAACATATGTATAATTTAACTGAAAATCATTTTAAGGTTAGCTTGTCTTAAATCAATTTCTTGCCTTTTATCTTTGTCCTAACTGCTGCTCATCAGGAACAACATAAAAATAACATGAGATAGACAGACAGCTACCAAGAGAGAGAGAAACATTAATTGTCCAACTTACCACAGGGCGAGTCGTTGCTCGATTTCCTTGAGAAAACTAGTGTGAAATCTGTGCAAAGGTTCAAAATTCGGGAATATGAGACCTTTCAATGTTTCAGGCATGGAGTCCTCTTTGTTCACTGTGCTCTGAAACCACTGAGAATGAGAGGTGGACACACTTAGAGGCGCGAAGGTGAACGATGAACGTCTGCAACTCCTAAGGAATAATGCTGCAGCCACCCGCACTTGGAGGACAAATGACTTTCCTGCTGGGTCTTGAATCACTGGGAGAGCAGTGCCATTTCCCTTCTCCACCCGGGCACACACAAGCATTTCAGGAGCACATGGTTTTTCCAGGTCTTTCTTTTCATTAGATGGGGGTGAGAAGCACCCTATCTCTTTCTTAACTGTTCTCTGAAATTTGCTATCAATCAACTGGTTAAGCCAGGACAAATATTTTTTTTATTTTTGGTGAAAATATACACAACAAAGCAAACACCCATTCAATGATTTTTACACAGACAATTCATCGACAATGGTTACATTCTTCACACTGGGTCACCGTTCTTCCATCTCTGCCCTGTGCTCCACCGCCATGAACTTAGACTCTCTGCCCCTTAAAGTTCCTGTCTGCGCTTTGGAGTTACTGCTGTCTGTGTGATCTCATATAGATAATTCTTTAAAAGAGTGCATTGCTCAAGGTGAACTTTCTTTATTAAATGAGATAAATTGTTGTTTAAAGATGACTTCATGGTACAGTTTTGGTTCAAGCCTTAAAAGTTGTTTCCAAGTAACAGACTTGGTGGGGGGGGGGGGTCCTCTAGTCTCAATGTTTTCAGTAAGTCTGGTTTCTAATAAGAATTTTAAGTTCTGTTCCACATTATTACTCCTTTTGATCAAGATCTATCTATTGGGTCCGGACAAATCCCTTAAATGGGCAACTACTCAAATCAAAATCCCCATTCTGGCCAACTCGCTGGATCTTCACTTATTTATGACCACAAAATACTCTGTCCCATTCCTTTAGGAACATCCATCTCTGCTCCTTTGTTAAAACGCTGAGCATGACCATGGCTAAACCAGGGTGATAAAGCAGCCTCTGTCACCTGAGGTCACTCTGCCCATTGAGGGGAGTTGGGATTTGATTCCACACGTTTACAGAGCACCTGCTGAGCATGCAGCACAATACACATCTCCTAAGTCACAGGAACTCAAAGAATTGCAATTTACCTCCCAGCTGACTAGTTCTTCCCCAGAATCCAAGGGTTAGAAAGACATTTGCAAGGCCCTGAATGAGTTTCCAAGACTGAAGAGGACTGATTAAAATAATAAAAGGCAGCCTCCGGAAGATTTTGCTGACATGGCTCATTTTACTATCACATACAAAATAAGGCTTCCCTTAGCCTCAGAGGCAAACCCTGAGCGAAAAGAGTGGCTACATTTGACAACGGGCAAAACACATAACGGTTCTAGTTCAGTGCATGCAGACAGTAAATGTTTCATTTTAATTTTCTCCACTTTAAAAGCCTACTTCCTTTGCACTTGAAAATCGTAATTACGTAAAATTTTACAGAGTGTATTTTAAATGAAATATACCACAAATGTCTAACTACTATAACCCAGGACTAAATCCTTTTAATTGGAGTCAGAGAGCCCGATACTTAATAACAGCCTCTCTCTCATAAAGCAGAGTAAATTGAGATAAATCATGTAAAAGAATGCTCTAGGGGAAACACTCCACGTACCGAAGTGATGACTTCAAGGTCCTTCAGGTATGTTCTTTCAGTGGACGATACTTCCTTAGCAATGAAGTACGCTTTGTCAGTTGGCAATCTCTGCAAAATCCATAAGGAGAAACAAGACATAATAATCATTTTGGAGTACAAGTCTCTAAGGATGTTCTCATCGTAACCAAGTCCTGACGGAAGACATACTACTAATTCATGATTTTTTAACTGACAGCAAGGCTAAACTCCTTTCTGTGTGCATGAGAGACGAAATAGTTTAAGAGAATGGATTTCTACGGTGAGAATACAGTCTAGGCACGTTACCCTTCATCCAAATATTAGCATCACCAAAGGCACTGAACACGCACATCTCAGCCACCACTGAGGGCTAGCATTCAAACTTGGGCACCAGAAAATCTAATTAATTAGTAAAACGACAGAGTGAAGCAGTCTTCCAGTAAACAAATGGAAGAGGAACGATGGTGCCCTTTGTCCTGGCTCTCGTGGGCTGGCAGTGTTGGCATTCGGGAAATGGAAGTTGTGTTGTTCACAGAAATACAGATAGCGGCTGGATCTGAAGGGGCATGGTGACAAGCAGCCCGTCATCCATCAGCTGGTGACGCCAATGTGACTTCCTCCCCTGGAGGCTATCTGCAAGGTGGGCAGCCAGCACCCTGGGGCAGGCCGGCCATCAGGTCTTGCCGTGTTTTTAAACAGTAAGTGAAGCTACAGCCCTCATTGCCTGCCATCTTGCCAGAGCCCATCAGTACCTTTCTACGGACCTCTTCCTCGTCGTCTGTCCTGGGGCACGCCTGGTCATTTAGCAGCGGGCTGACCAAGGGAGACGCCTGCTTGGTGTCGGGGCTCAGGTTGGGTGACAGGGTGACGTTGGCAGGTGCAGCCCCGCCGGGCGAGCTGACCGAGAGTTCTGAAAGGTGAGGGCTACCGGTCAGGGAGCCTGTTTGGGGATGAGAAGTTTTAAAGGAAAAAAAAAAAAAGTAATTCCTTCTGAGGCCTGGTTTCCTTTACAACTCTCCCCTTCTCAAATCTTGAGAACCCCAGCTATCACATGGCAAACTAACGTTCTTAAGTATCTTCTGGGTTTTTTTTCCTTCTAAAGTTGCAGCCGCCATACTATTTCAGGTACCGCAGTAAGAATAATTCAGTCGAGTCTCTGTTATGTAATTAACGATAAGGTACAGAACTCTGCCTGGAGCCCAATTACAATAGTTTAAAACCATCATGTATCCAGAAATAGTATTTTCATCTCCTAATGACTGCCTTTGCATCTAAGAATTACTCAAGAAAGACACAGTGTCTACAACACAAGGAGACACGGGGAAAATGACTAGAAAATGAAACTAGACAAAAAGGAATCTGAATCACTGGGGCACTTAGGACGCGCTACGTCGTAGAACACGGGGTGACAGCTAACAGGAAAATCATGGAACGAGCTCCCCCTTCTACAAAGAACAGAAGCAAGCTTGTTATACCTGGTGACGTCACTCCATGTCTCTCACTGTTTGGGACAGAAACCAAGCATCACATTTACATGCAAAGATGATCATTTTAAAAAGGCAAAGCCCGAGGTCGTTATATGATCCCAATTCCCTTTCCTGGTCAGAAAGTGACAGGTAATGAATTATTCCTCCGAAAAGGTCAACAGACTAAATAACACAGAAATGTATATATTACCCGGTACGAGTCAGCCGAGGTAGAGAAGGTGCGCATGAAACTCTTCCGCCAATGTAACTTTGTAATTCTCTACCTGAACGCATAGAAGCTAAGTGGGATGTTCCAAAAACCACTTCTAACCTCGCTTTGTTTTTCCCTTAATACAGAAGTTTTTTCATTCCAGTGCCGATTTGCTAGAACTCCTATTAAGTAAACAAAGTGAAAGTCACTTGCAGCCGTGACCACCACCTTAGAGAAAATGATGCTTTCTGTGTTGTTCAATACACAATTCGGCCCCAGCGCTCCCCGACACACCGTGAAGGGTATCCTCTCCACAAGGAGGGTGGGTGCAGTTCTCTGGCTGTTCCGCTTCCCTGACATTTTCGCTTTCCCTCTGGATCCATTAATATCCATTTTGAAATGACAAGGTAATACAGCCTAGGGCAGAGCTGATAAAGTGAAAGCTGTGGATTTGATCCCAGTATGAACAAACCATGGAGAAAACCCCCCCCCCCGCCCCTACCTCCCGTCCCAGCTCGATTGGTAACCTCAGCTAGCTGTGTCACCAAGGCAAGTGTGAAAGGCCACCACGCCCCAAAAAACAGCAGCAAGATGTCCTGCCCATTGGCCACAGGTCGGTACAATGACCCTTGAGTAACAGGATTAGAAAACAGGCGGAAAAGGCAGACTTCGGAAGCTCCCACTTCAAAAGTCTCTGAGAATGTTTCAGTGAAATGAAGACCTAATGTCAGTCACAGACCCATCACCCCACACACCACCAGACCCAGTAAAAGCCGGAGAAAAAGGCCAGAAATTGCTTCACAAATGTCAATTTTATTGACACTAGTACACAGCTGAATACAATAGTTTCAAAAGAATTGGAACCTGTCAAAATAGAAATAGTGAAGACAATTAAAACTGCAATTTCAAAGTACTGCACTATTCTCTTTAAAAAAAAATCACAGAAAGATAAATTTTATCACTATAAACAGGAATTAGAAAAGAGAAATTCTGGCAGACTGTCTAGAGATCAAAACATTTCATGCATTTGTGAGTTGCTGGTTTAGAGTTATTTTGTCTTATTTGTCCACCACGGTCTGGCCAACTTGAGGCCTTACCTTCAGTTCTCATGCTGAGCGCAAGTTCATGGAGGCAGTGGTAAGTGATAGCATGCTGGGCCTTGAATTTGCAGAGACTCGGAACAGATAAACTATTCACTTCATCACTGAAAGTGGTGGAGTCAAGAACAAAAATCAGCTAGAAGGCTAGCTTGAAAGGGGCGTGGGATGTGGGGAAACGGTAACATTCAGGCACTGACGGCACCCAGCAACAGAGTAAAAACAATCGGCCCCGTTACAAGGGAGCGAACAATGGCGAGCACACTCAAATGCAAGCACTACCACCTAGGAAGGTTCCGAGCCACCGCCCTGGCAGAACTCCACCTGGTACACTGTGTACGTGGAGGCTGAGCAGGCTGAGAGGGTTGTCAGAAGGCAGGGTGCGTTTCAAAGAAGAGAGCAATTTCGGTTCTGCAGACTCAGAGACAGAATTCAGAAAATGGAACACTGAAAGGGAAGTTCATGCCAACCTGTGCACCTAACATGGGAAGGCGCAGGGCAGCCCACAGGTTGTTGGGTGAAAGCCTGCTGATTTCACTCAGTCTAAAGATCACACAAATGCATAACCACCTGCTTTGTAAGCATAATACACAGGCGTGGGGAACAGCCAAACTAAGCTGGCCAATTTCCTTGTCCCAAGAGGATCCCTAAGCTGCTCTGCATATATTCAAAAGGCCTAAGAAAGGAAGGACAATGGGTATGTTTAAACAGTAAAAGCAATAAATCAATAAATATCAATGAATCTGGCCCAGAAGTCTACCAGCAATTCTAAGTAAACAAAAAGCCCAAAACTATAAAGCTCAATCTTGCTAATTTGAACTGCGTCCCTGGATGATGCCCCCGACCCACCCCCAGCTTCCAAGAGAAAACTATCGGAGGTTTTTTTTTTTTTTTTTTAATTGTGCTTTAAGTGAAAGTTTACAGTTCAAGTCAGTTCTTGTAGAAAAATTTACACACACATTGCTATGTGACCCTGGCTACTCTCCCTGTAATGTGACAGCACACTCCTCCTTTCCACTCCGGATTTCCTGTGTCCGTTCAACCAGCTCCTGTCCCTTTTTGCCTTCTCATCTCTCCTCCGGACAGGAGCTGCCCATTTAGTCTCATGTATCTACTTGAGCTAAGAAGCACTCTCTTCACGAGTATCATTTTATGTCCTGTAGTCCAGTCTAGTCTTTATCTGAACAGTTGGCTTCAGGAATGGTTTCAGTTCTGGGCTAACAGAGAGTCCAATGGCCATGCCTTCCGGGGTCCCACCTGTCTCAGTCGGGCTATTAAGTCTGGTATTTTTACTAGAACTTAAGTTCTACACGCCACTTTTCTCCTGCTCCATCAGGACTCTCTGTTGTGTTCCCTGTCAAGGGCAGTCATTGGTGGTAGCCAGGTACCATCTAGTTCTGCTGGTCTCAGGCTGATGGAGTTTATGTGGCCCTTTTTGTCTCTTGGGCTCATATTTTCCTTGTGTCTTTGGTGTTCTTCATTCTCCTTTGCTCTGGGTGGGTTGGGACCAATTGATGTATCTCAGGTGGCAGCTCCCTTTAAAAACCCCGGACACCACTCACCCAAGTGGGATGCACAACATCTTCTTAATAAACTTTGTTATGCCAATTGACCTAGATGTCCCCTGAAATCATGGTCCCCAGACCCCTGCCCCTGCTACTCTGTCCTTCAACATGTTTGGTTGTATTCAGGAAACTTCTTAGCTTTTGGTTTAGTCCAGTTGTGCTGACTTCCCCTGTAGTGTGTGCTGTCCTTTCCTTCAACTAAGAAAATTCTTATCTCCTGTCTAGTTACTGAATACCCTTCTCTTCCTTCCCACCCATATAACTATCAAAGAATGTTTACTTTTGTGTTTAAACCTTTTCTTGGGTTCTTATAATAGTGGTCTCATACAGTATTTGTCCTTTTGCAACGAATTAATTTCACTCGGCATAATGCACTGTTGGAGGTTTTGGAAATAACTATCAATAGGCATCATGGTCCAAACAGAAACGTGCAGCTCGTTCACTATTCAGCCACCGATGAAACGTGCCAACAAGGGTGATTAGTAGGATTTGGCAGCTTGATGAGTAATTAAAATTCTCTCTGACTTTGAGCCAGAGGTTGAGGCAACACAGTGTATACAAACTGGTTTCCACGTAGGGCCTGCCATCAGGGAAGTGCAAAGAGCTGAATCTAAGGAATTGCAGGGTCCTAGGGTACACAGTTATAGAACATGCAAGCAGTTTTCACGGAAGTAGTCCGTTTTACAAAAAAGCAAACAAATACGGTTTTGTTATCAGATAAAATGAGCCCTCTTGAGGTCTACAGTATTATAGCTCCTGTTCAGATCATGCGGTCTGTCACCTGCTTTGAAGGCATAGCCCTGGGTCAATCAGGAGAAGAAACCGTGACAGAGGTTCTTTGCTACTCAATGAACTTACCAATGCCTTGGTATTTTTATCACGTTTTTCTTGATCTCAAATTTAAAAAATCCAAATCCACTGCCATCAAGTCAATTCTGACTCATGGTGACCCCTGTGTTACAGAGTATAAACTGCTCTATAAGGTTCTCTTGGCTGTAATCTTTACAGAAGCAGATTGCCAGGCCTTTCTTCTGTGGCACTGCTGGGCGGGTTTGAACCGCCAACCTTTCAGCTGGCAGCTGAATGCAAATCGTTTGCGCTACTCAGGGACCTTGCTGACACCAAGTAATTTCTTCCGTCAAGGGGCTCTAGATATATAATTTTAGAGGACCCTTTGAAAAAGCACCTAGATGTTAAGGCAAGAGGTAAGAAAAAAAACGTCTAAAGAGATTAGAAAAAGATTAGTTATACCCTGAAAGTCTGGAAGCTTTTTTTTTGTTTGTTTGTTTAATATATTTTTCTGATTTCAGAAATTGCTCTGAATTTTCAGTTACATTTTGGGTTAACAACTCCCCAATGCTTCACCTCTTCCCAACTACTGCAGGGCACCCTCTCCCTCCCCCAGTCTGCAAGAGGGAGGGTTGATTCATGTCACCCCTGTGAGCTGGAAACTCCTTCGCTAACACTGCTCTCAAGGGAAGCATTTCTGGTAACTGCTTTTTAAAATCCTTTTAAACGTACACATTCTCATGGCACAAACAATTATGGAACTTCAAATTAGTACAGCTATATTTATGGATTTCAATTCATCACCCAGCCCAGAAACTGGCTTAGCTTCTCCATCTTTTTAATTTAAAATCCATTCATAATTCCTCCTTCCGGGCTACCCTGGAGAAGCTGAGTTTGCAGCATCTGGTGATCAGCTCTTCATCAAGGCGCTGAAAGGCATTAGGATGAGAGTTTGTGATCACCCAGCCAAACACCTGCTTTTCTTCTCCCCTCCTTGGAACTGCACCCAGGTGCGTACTAACCAGCTACCTCCTCAGAGTTTTAAAGGCTTAAAAACCACAAAATTCTGGCAAAAGAGAACTTTGTTTGTTCTTCAAGTAATAAAAATGGTGTTTCTAATACTCAGTTGTTAATCTTTACCACATTTTAAACTAGTTAACACATGGGGTCGGTTCCATTTCAGGATCAGGATCAGATAAGTGTTATTTTTCCTGTTCCAGATGGGAACAGAAAACCTGACAATAGTTTTTAAAATAGTTAGTCACGTAGGATTGCTAAATATTTAAATGTTTGAGAACGAGGAGACTGATGAAAACGGTACTGATTGCTTTCTCAATTCCCCTTTCCAAAATACGAAAAGGTTATTAAGTTAGTTAAAAAGTAGCTCTGCTTTTTCTACAGTATTCACCAAATGATGCGTTTTTTTGCAAGCTTCTAGATGCCCCTTATGTATCATTATTTGTCTCCTGCTAGCTGGTTCTAAAAACAGGAGATTTTACCACTACGTACCTAAATACGGTACGCTGCAAAGGTACCCGGGGGAAATACATCACAGCTGGAGGTTTTCATCTTTTTTTAAAAAGGCCCCTTTTAAATCCACAATCTCTCTCTAAAACAGACTACGATGAAATCTCTCTAGAGATTATCTGCACTTGAAAGCCAGTTATCAAGAAAGATCAGTATTATGTTGAATAAAGGGTGTTCTCCTGACCAGGCAGGATTCACTACAGTCTGGTAGCTAAGTCGGGTTACTGCTACCCGCGAATGGAACATGTGACCAAAGCCAGCAGTATTTTATTGAAAATTACAAGACTCCACAAGAAAGACCAGGTTATAGGATTACCCAGGTTAGGGGTGTTGTCCTCTTCTGGTTAACTTAAGCTGCTGAGGATAATGTATATGCGCTTCTTAGACCAAGCTCCTTTAAGAAAAGTTTAACAGGCAGCTAAACATCAGTTGAGCAGTTTATCATCAAGCAATTCAGAAAAGCAACAGCAATGCAACTTGCAGAAAAAGAGACAGAAATGCCCCGCATGTAGAAATGACAGCGAATGCGCTAGCTTGTTCTTACTCATGGGGAAAAGAGAAGGGAAAGGTCTCCTGTGCCTGAAATATGGCAGCGGCTGTGGTGGTAGTATTTGGGCTGGGGAATATGGCGCCTCGTACCAATGAAAAATATCATCTCGTACTCAGAACAAAGCTCCACCCATCAGGGGACTGAGCAGTTAAACCACTGACAGTTTTTACAGCAAGATACCTGTTAGGACAAGTTTAGATTAACAAGGGATATTAACGTCATGCATACACTGTTCCATGAGCGTGGCTTTCCATGCTTAAAGAATCACCAAGCTCATTGTTACTGGAGAAGCAGCTGTCTTCCCAGTGGTGTAAATCCATGCTGTATTGAGACACAGCACCCGCAGGCGGTAGAGGACGAAACCAGACAGTATCTGTGACAGCCTACATTTTGGGTACGTATCAAAACTAACAACAGCTCACTGGCCATGAGAAGCCAACTGGGGCTCCATGAAGTGAGGTTTTTCCTGCAGCCCCACATGTCCCCCTCCCCAAACAAAGCCCACATACACCTAATCTTCTGATAGACATGATCTCTGTAGAGTTTTCCAGCCTCTGTTTAAAGAGGCGTTCACATTCCAAATATGAAGCCAAACCCTATGGTGGCTGTCTAAGCAACCCTACGTAAGCCACGGCCACAGATGCTTTCTGTTTCAGTGAAACCTCTCCCTGTCTACAGTGATCCTGCCAGCTTTCAAAGACCACCTCCTCATCGCCCTGCTCGAAGGACGAAGTGCAGGCCTTGCTCGAGGATGAAATCAGAAAAGTTACTGGTGGCTGCTGAGTCTACTCCGACTCACAGTGATCCCCTGTATGTCGGAGTGGAACTGTGCTCCATAGGATTTTCAGTGGCCAATTTTTTTCAAAAGTAGATTGTCAGGCCTTTCTTCTGAGGCGTCTCCGGGTGGATTCAATCCGCCAGCCGTTCAGTTAGCAGCTGAGTGCATTAACAGTTTGCAACCCCAGGGACTCCATCAGAAAGGTAAACCCTTCTATTCACCTTCTACTTCCCCACCCTTAGTGAAACAGTGTCCAAATTGATCACCCAGGATGCTTCTGAGTTAAAGCTAGCGGTTTAGTAAGCAGGATCACTGCATTCTAGAGGACACAGGTATTTCAAGTACAAACTGGTATTCAGCAGTATAAAAAAAACAAAAGACATCAGACAGTGCTCCACCAATGCAGGGGACGGAAGATACACCATGCTTTGAGGATAAAGACAGAACACTGGAAAAAAGGCATTTTCTCCCAGACAGGTACATGCTGACAACACAGTGCATACAATGGAAGAACAGAAAAACATTTTCTCAAATTTATTAAACAAATGACAAAAATGAGAACGAAGTCCCCAGCCTTTTTACTTTAAAATCAGTTTGGTGCATCGGACATTTTTAAGAAAATACATTCTCTATAGTATTAAATATACACACAGAGAGAAAAGATGGGAATTGGATTACTCATTAAGGCCAAGCTGGTGAAATTTGGTTAGTTGGGTTTTCACATCAACTTTCCAGGCAGAAAGGGGGAAGGTCAAGGGTTTAGTTCATCAGCCATTTTAAGTGCTTTATGGTGAAAGCAGCAGGTGTGAGTTCTCAACTCTGGAAGATCTATCTTTGGTCTTTCTATAAATCACTGCAGGCAGAGTGACAAATGCTTTATTTCTTACAAAGGAACTTGGAGGCCCTGGAAAAAGGAGTTGCTAGCCCAATCTCATGAGCCAAAAAGCTTGTCAGTGAGTAGCGGCAGGCCCGTCACCACACCATGCTGGCTCCAAAGTGACCCTTCTACTTTTTCCTCTTTTAGAGCCAGTTAAAAACCCAGATTCATAGAAAACAAAGAAAAAAAAACAAAAACCAGGGGGCGAATCAATTCTGACTTATGGCGTCCCCATGAGTGCAGAGCAGAGCTGCTCCATAGGGTTTTCTTGGCTGTGACCTTTCAA
This sequence comes from Dugong dugon, assembly GCA_030035585.1. Classification (NCBI taxonomy): domain Eukaryota; kingdom Metazoa; phylum Chordata; class Mammalia; order Sirenia; family Dugongidae; genus Dugong; species Dugong dugon. Next base: position 6,439,894 of record CM057477.1, read on the forward strand.
CAGAAGATCATCAGGCCTTTCCTCCGAGGCACCTCTGGGTAGGCTGAGAACCACCAACCTTTCAGCTAACAGATGAGCGCATAACTGCTTGTGCCACCCAGGGAATTTTTAAGAACCACTATCTAAATACTCCATGTACCACTACCACCTCCACCTCTTATTCAAAAGTAAAGTTACTCACTGTAAAATGTTTTCACTCCACAAACACACTACAGGGGGTCCTTGCTCCCCTCCTTAGGGCCCTTGGCTCAGGTTCTTTCGCATTTTTCACGGATTTCCAACTACTCCCGGGCATTCTGAAGTTGCGGGACTGGACTCAGCGGCAGGATCACGTACCATCCAGTACCACTGCCCATGACTGCACTCGGGGTGCTAGCCTAACTACACAAGTCCTTTAGACGGCCTGGGGCAACAGCTCATGGCTGATCCCAAGACACAGCAGAGTAACCTGATCTAGAACCTCCACCGAGAAGCAAAAGAACTGCTCTCCACAATTACACACCAGAGACCACGGAGATGCTGAGGCTCAGTCTCCAGGGCTAAGCTGTGACGCTTGCGCCTTTCAGTCTATGCACGTGGAAATTAACCAGAACAAATCAGAATCTCTAATTTTTAAAGCTTCAAAAGAAAGATTTCCTAATTCTTCCTAACTTCCAGCAGGGTGTTTAATTGCCTTCATGGGGGCGGTGGGAGGGACAAACAGTTCCTTGAGCCAGCGATTTCATCTCTGTTGTTTTGCAGTGCTATGCTGTGTATTCTATGAAGCGAGGCCTTTTTTCCTAACAAGACTCCATCCCCTTCCACCCAAACATATAAATGGCATACAAACCGGCATTTACCACCTTTGCTCATCGGGAAACGTTCAGAAATCTCTCTCTAGGTTATGCAAGGAAACGACCAACAGCCCTTTTCAAGTATGTATCCAGACAGGTGGCAGCCAGGCCACATTCTGAGCTTTGATGCCTGCAACTCGAGGCCAAATCATCACATGGAGCGATTTTTGCTTTTCATTATTATTATTTTTAGTAAAAAGGAATGGCTACATTAAGCAGCATGCTAATTGTGGCCTAAAAGTCCTGGCTTCATTTTAAATGTCAGTAACTGGTGCCGGGGGTACGCACAAGCCCTCACGGGAGACCCCGTTTCCTTTCCCCGTATTAAGTTTCACTCAGTTAAACAGAAACAGATGGAATTAGACTAACAAGGAAAAAGCACCACTAGTAAATTCTTTAAAGTCGCCAGAGCAAATTTCTTTAATCACTTACTGCTCGCAGAAGTTCACCGAGCTGTACCTTTTCCTGCATATGTTCCTATGGACCCAGCTAACAACGTTTGATGGGAACCTTGGCAGAGAGCTCCCAGCAATGGCTCATTTCAAATGTGCACCTCTTTAAGGTTCAAAGAAATGAGCTGTCACAGGGATTGCAGTTTGATTTGTGAAGTTGAGCAGCAATGACAGTAGGTTGACGCCATGGAACCAGACAGAAGCCATCCTAGGAGTAACTAAGCTCAAGACTCTCAGGGAATCAATGCTGAAATGACAAGGGAGAAGATCCAGAAGCAAGGGCCCTTCCTGGGAATACAACTCTGAGACGCTTAACAAAATTCGGGCTAATCTGAACACGGGCGCAGGAGTGATCAAGACAGAAGAAAATACACTCAAAACAATCCTGATGGTTACGGAAGTCACAGATTGCTTAATTTAAGGCTGGGTTCACCTGTAACCCAATTACTGGCCAACGGCTACCGCTCCTCCAAGCCTATTTTGTATTGAAATATGGGTATTGTTTTAATGATTAAAAGCATATGAACATTGATTATAGATACGGAAAGGCGATTTGTATGCACATTAACAAGGTTTAACTACATTTAAAATGATACCTCAACTTTTCTTTTCTTCCTTTACAAATTGCTTGACAACCCGATCAAAATGATGTCAGGACTAATAGGCAAGTATCTGATTCAAATTCAGAACAGACTGGATTTTGTACGCTTGGTGAAAATTTTGACAGGCTCAGACTGTTTTTTAAGTTTTGCAAGTCTTGTTTTTTTAGCATTACTCGGTTTGAATCTTCAAAGAAGTTCTTGAGAATAAAATTGGAATTACATTTTAAGAGCAGGTCATACAGCACAATTTGGTAAGATAAATTTGTGTGAAATTCCCCACGTGAATCACATATGTGGGGAAGAAATCTGGCCCACAGACTTCCTTTAATTGAATGCCTGCCTAATAAAAATTGTCAATGGCATACAGATGGCTGTCAAAGGCGCTGAAGCAATTCATTTTAAGTTCTGGAACTCATTAAACGAAATTTCTTCATTCTAAAAGAATTTCTTGCGTACTTATTTTGTCCTTAAAAAGCAGCAGCAAAAGCAATGACAGGGCCTAGAAATTACATATCCTGAAATAATACCCAGCAAAAGAAAAATAGATTAATGCCAGGAGGCCCCTTACTAGCCCCGAGTGGCTTCAAGATTTCTGTTTCTAGATGTGGCTTTTGTCTTATACCCATGACCTTAAGACATCATTCCACTGACCAGGCACAGAAATCCCATTATCTGAAGGTCTGTCTTCCTTGTTGATTCAGCAGGCCTTTAGAGTAGCTGTTGCCTTAGAAAGACTGGTTGACAGGTCTTGAGAAGCCACGTTGGAAATCTGAATAAATTCATAGGTCTCTAATCTCTGCTACCTATTAATCACACTCGACCCAACCGTTGTTTTCCCCTATCTTAGTTCAGTTTTACGCACGCACGTGCCCTTCTTATGCCACACAGTGAGCCTTCAGAGGCCCAAGACTTGGGGACAGGAGTCTTGCAAAAGTTCAGAGAATGTGGAAGGTGGAATGGTAGAGGCTGTGGCTTTTCCTGAGCTCTGCACAACACTAGGCTAACTTGCTCCACCAGGCTCAAAGGATGCTTAAATAGTTTACTCTCTGACCCCATGTTCTGGAATCAAGCTCCCCTGGAAGCAATTAGTGAATAGTCTCTGCACATCAGGATATGTGACTTTTGAACAAAGTATACCGCTTACTGGTGGCTGTCGAGTCAATTCCGACTCATTGCTACCCAACGTGTGTCAGAGTAGAACTGTGCTCCACTGGGTTTTCAGTGGCTGATTTTTTGGAAGTAGATCACCAGGTCTTTCTTCTGAGGTGCTTCTGGGTGGACCTGAAACTCCAACCTTTCTGTTAGCAGCTGAGTGTGTTAACTGTTTGCACCACCCAGGGACTCGTAAGCAAACTATAGCTCCTCTACCTTAAAAAATAAACCAAACCTGCTGCCATCGGGTCGATTCCGACTCATAGCAACCCTATAGGACAGACTAAAACTGCCCCACAGTTTCCAAGGAGCGCCTGGTGGATTCAAATGGCCGACCTTCTGGTTAGCAGCTGTAACACTTAACCACTGTGCTACCAGGGCTACATCAGGATTGTTGCTTTCATAAATAATGGCCAAGAAGTAGAGACAGAGTTGCTTGATGGGTGTACAAAACCAGTGAGAAACCCCATGAGCGACCGTAGGAGTGGAGAATCTCGTCAACATAGAAATAAGTACACCTCCACTCATCAGCTGCTTTTAAAACACTTTAGATGAAATCGCCTCTTTAGGAAAAAGCAAAGCGGAATAATTACTGCGGGATGTTTTGCTTTAGAGGTTTTTCTCTGATGATTTGCATCATATGCTAAGCAAGTTAATACCTATTGTTCACTCTGATTTCATTATCAGGCCGCCGTATAATCAGAGGCAAAAAGAAAACTCATCGGAACCAACCACCTACACAATTAAACCACAGGATTGCAAACTGACTCTGCTTAACTCACATTTGACTAAATTTTTATATAGCAAAGCAATTCACATGTAAGCCCCAAACAGAATATGCAAGCACACGTTATAACTGCAAAAATCCCACACTACAAAAAGCAGGGGTTCATACCACGTACTACGGGCTTGTGATTGCCCAAGTCAAGTCGACAGGATCCTTGGTCTCCAAATCTGACTATTATTAATCCATAAGACTCTGCAAAATTAGGATATTGAATCACAAAGGTCCTTCTACTCCAAGATGTCACACAGTGTAATAAACTAGAGTCTGGACACCAGGGTTCTGGTTCCAGCTTTGTTGGGCCGTGGCTGTTATGACTGTGTGAAATCCCTCAGCTGTCCCAGACCAAGTGTCTCCTCATCCGTAAAATGAAGGTTTGCCCTAGATGATCTCTAAGGGCCCTTAGAATTTTAAAATTCAATGATTATGTTAAATAGATAAATCTAAAGCAAGACACAAGTAGACTACTTCAACGAACATCTTTCCAACTAGTCAATAATCAGTTTGATTCATCAATCATGCACTGAATCAAATGATTAGGAAAGTATAATCAAAAAAGTTTGTATGAAAATGGATTAAGTCTTCAGAATCTTTAAAACAGACTTCTCGACATTCACGTGGGCAGATAATCATTCGTGAGTCACAAGGTCAGTCAATACTTGTATTTGTTACGTCCTTGCTGCCAAACTCTACTCAGTTTCCGAAACCTGCTTGGCTCTTCCTGTGACCAAGTCATAGGATGAGTCTAGTGAGGCCACTGGCATGGCAGCACGGCAGAGACGTACCACAGTTACAACTCCTGTCAACAATTTTGTAGTTATGGAGATCTACAGATTTTACTATACAATTTATCTTGAAAAGTACCAAAGACTGCAAAGTGCCAAAGAACAAGCATTAAGGAAAGCATTTCATTTGTGATACTTTTCTTACTCTGCAAGCAAACCACTCATTTAGCTAACAACTTCATTTAACACAGCCCACTAGATTCTAGAAGGCAGGTAGGTCTGGCAGAGAAGTGAGCCTGGCTGCCCATGGGAATCATCTGGAGCTCAAGCGGCACCCTAGACTGACTCTATTGAAATCTCTGGGGTCACAGCCCTGGCATCACTGTTTCAAAAAAAAAGTCCCAGATGATCCCAGTGTGCAGCTAAGGTTGAGAAACGCTGCAAGTAAAAACCTGGCTCTTTAATCTAAAAGACAGGAATGCTGAGTGAAAGGCGCTGCCACACGGGAGGAAGATTTAAAAAGAAGTCAAACCAGTTATTACTTCTGCTTCCGTTTTCCCTGCTTGCTCAGAGAAACATCCAGAAGTCATTGTTCCCAAGAGTGTACACAGTTCACGAGAGCGTGAGCGGTAAACATGGGCATCTAAACCATCCAAGGGCAAGGAGACTGGAAATTGATCCTTCTTTGTGTTGTGCATGATTCAAAGACAGGCACTTAGTCCGCTGACCTCCTGGGGACAACTGTGCCCACTGCACGGTAGGACTGTTCCCTTCCTCGTCACTCAGCAGCACGTGTGTTTCACCAAAGGATTCTGAGAGCCAGAGTTAGGACTTCTGAAAACAGAACTAACAATCTGATTGACCAATGCAAACCCATTTAAAGTAAAGTTCAAAAAGACTTGATGACTTTTACAGCATTTCATATAAAGTCTGGACAGCAGAAATAATCCCAAATCCTTCCCATTATTCATTATTCTTGTCTAAGATTTCACCAACACTCGATCTCAACTAGCAGTAAGCTTACATTTGGCCATGAATTCTGTCAGTTCCTCACTTTCGTAGGCACGGAGACCAAGCCCTCCTTTTAAAGAAGGGGGAAAAAGTAAAATCAACACCATTCCTGCAATCTCAGTGACACTTCAGTCCCAACACTCAAACAACAGGAGGGTGACGTGCATGCACAGCTGAACACAGAAAATGTCCACGTAAACGTGACACACTATACACGTGATCAGACTCATAATCAGCTGCTTCTTCCTAACCTTCACCAGTAAGATATACAAACTCCTGATAACTTGTCAACATGACTTGCAGGTTCTCTTGTCCACTTTTTTTTGGGAATGCAAGCCACTGTGTGAAGTTTTGCTTCTCTTAAAGATTTCAGAAGGCAGCATACCCTAACATGTACCCATCCAAAATTTCCTCTAAGAATTATTGATTAAAAATCAATGAGCCATGAGAACAGATCATCTCCACTGCAACCCTGGACTGAGGACCTCCTAACCTCTTCACTCATCGTCCTCTTCCTCCCTTTCCTCACGCAAACGCCGGCTGCCCAAGGGCTTCTTACTTGGAGGCATGGAAGGGGAACTACGCACTGCTGGGTCACCAAACATCAGGGGCTGGCTGGAGGAATTCACCAGTTCTGGGTCTGAATCACTGGATTCAGTCCCACTGCTGGTGGAGCCCTCGGTCATTTGTAGGGGAGCCAGCTGGTCCCCCACGCTGCTGGTATGCACTGGCTGTGTGACGGGGATCTTAGTGGTGGATCCCATGAGAGGGGAGCCATTAGCCAGCAGTCTACGTCCTGAAGCAGCCATGCTGGCCAGTTCTCCCTTCCCATGACCATCCAGCTTATCTATTTCCTCTGGGGTTGACATGACCTTGCTAAGGATGAGCGGATCTGTCTCTGACTTATTGTACCTACTAGGAAGATTACGCAAGTACGGTCTTTGCAAGACAGGGGAGCAGTCTTCATGATGAGGACCCCGGGTTGGGAGTGTACCTTCTCCTCCACCTTTCTCTCTACCGTCACATCCATTTTCGGAGACATACCCTTGAGAACCGGTCCTGTCCCAACTTATACCTGGACTTGAACTTCCGCTGCTGGGAGACAATGGGCTGGCCAGGGGGCTGTAACCACCCGAGCCCCTAAACATTTCATCTATTAGAGAGCTATGTCTTGGGAGTCTGGGGCTCCCACTGATATCAAAGGTTATGTCTGCTGAATCATCATCAATGAATTCTCTGGAGGGAGGCCGGGAAGACTTTACAGAATGAAGGGAAGCCCTGTGCCTAGCCTCTGTCTGCCTCTCATCCCTGGAAAGCAGATATACACCACTGGTCAAATCACCCTCATAATTGTCATTTGTTTGGGACCGTGACTGGGACACTTGTTCTCTGAGAAGATCGTATTCACTATCTACATCACTGCAGTCAATGAAAGGGATGGAAGCGCAGCTGCCTCCCGCAGCCCTGGATGCTGGACCTGTGCTTGGCTGCAGAGGCGGAGGTTTACTCTGCAGGGTCCTATCCTTAACGACCTCCTCCTCCTCCTCCTCCTCCACCATCACCGTCACGGCTCCATCTGCCTTCTTGTTACCCAGTGGGCTCTTCTGCAGAGAAGGACTTTGCTGTGGCCCATGCTCTTCAGCTGAAACTTTCAGTTCCCTTCCTTGCTGGCAGCTATGGCCACCTGACGGTTCAGCACCTTCTCCATAGGTAAGGCCGGTGCTCTGCGGAGACTGGATGGGGCAGGGGGAGAACGGGATGAAGGGAGACGAAGAGAAAAGGGAGATGGTTAGACCAGAGCTGTGGGAAAAAAAGCAGTCAGAGTCTAATGCAATAACATCTTGAGCCGGCGGGGGCTGCAAGGACTGCCAAGTACAAGCTGCCCAGTGCAGTGGTAACAGGATAATATGCGTGCATAAAAGTGCATTTGGTCATCGTCCAGAAAGTTCTTCCACAGCGTGGATGCTAACAACGCCAGGTCCCCAGCAGCACAGGTTGGGTGCTGTCTCTGCTTTGCGGGGCCCACGATTCCATAGTTTCACAAGCTTCTGTGGAACAAGAGAGCCCTTCTAGACCAAAGGGGGGCTTCAAAAGCAAGTGTGCTCAGCAAAAGGAGGACAAATCATAGATCTCTACGAACAAGCTGACATACATTTCAGAAAAAAGATGCAAAGCTTGTTCGCTTATACTTCTAAAGGTAAAACGGACAGGTTACGGACTTATTTTTTAATTCACACAATGAACTTTCTTCCATGTCCTTCCCCAGCAGAGCTCCTACTCACTCTTAGAGAAAACCCTGAAAATGCACCCAGAAACCAGCTCCAGAAAAAAAGAGCTCTCGCATCCCTCACAGCAAGAGCAAGAACGTCTCTTGCTGCCGGCAGTGGTCACTGCTCGGTGACACAGATCCTAGAACTCACTGGCCGTTTCCACGCCGGCTAGGGGTCCTGGCCTGCAGCAGCCTGGAGCTATGCCCGTCTGCTGCAAAGGGGCAGGCTCAGCCCTGCGGGCTCCCAGTGATGGCTCGCCACAAGCTGGGTTAGATGGCACCCAACTGAACTGTGGCTAGAAGTCAGCTGCAGAACTGGACGCACTCCCGGGCCTGCCGAGCCCAGGCCGGTGGGCACAGAGCACAGAACCCACGTCTGGTCAAAGCCAGGGCATGCAACACGACCCCCATCTGCAAATATCCCCAAAGGCAAAGTACAAAGAACTGGAAAGCATACTATGAAGCACACAGTGCTCAGCAGCAAAAGTTTTATGAAAAACGGAGTTATGGCGGTACATCACCAATACTGACTTGTTTTGGCACTTCTGAGTTCGGTTCTGTGGGCTGTGAAGCAAAGCTCCTGACGGAATGAATCTTGCTGTGTTTCCTGGGAGAAAGCAAATAGACAGCTAGCGTGAGTGGTTTCCGTTTCTGAAAAATATCAGCAGCGCAAGGCCCTTCCCTCGGTAATGAAGGCACCAAAGGGAAGTTTGTAAGTGCTACTTAGCAGCAGACCGGCTGTCCTGCATTTCATAGTACTTGCATGCTTCAGGGGTTACTAAAACGCTGAAGAAGTCCTCTACCACCCCTTGTTCCAGTTCTAAGGGTACAGTCAGTTAAAGGAGCATTAGAAATTCAGCAATGACTCAAGTCACTGAGGCGACAGAGAGGTTGGCTGGGCCCTCCCATGCTCTAAGTTGCAAGCTACGACCTAACAATATGGAATCAATTCACATATTTTGGGTGATTACTTTCTAGTTCAGTGCTATAAGAGAGCTAATTCCCCCTAACTGGCTAACTCCTGAAGTTCAGCGGGAAAGGCCTAATCTATGAATGAGTTTAAGTACTCAGTCGTAGAAGGCACTGACCTTAACACCATGGAGATAACCTTTTTTATCTTTTCACTTCCTTACTCCACCTACCCTCTACCCCACTGAACAAGCATTAGACAATTTTCGGGCACTCAAATTCATGAAAGGGTACAAATACATACAGATTAAATTCTGATGTAGGTACAGCTTTTCTTCAAAAGACGCCAAAGTAATATAGAAAAAGATCTGGAGCATCCACATTCTGAATTAGAAAGAGAACTGGGCTGCTTCTTATTTGATACTGAAAAGATTAATTGCTCATCGCCCACGAAAACATTTAAAATGCATCTCAAAAACAGGGTAGGGTTAAACAAGCAAGGTGCAGGATTAAATACAGCATGGCACCGCACACATACACGGAAAAGCACACACCCAAATCAATTGTACATGTTGTTTTTGGACTCATGCAGATGTATAAAAAAAAACAGCATACATTTACCAGTCGTTCCTTCTGGAGATGAGAGAAGGAAGTAAGGGTGCTTGAGGGTAAAGGAGGAGTCCCTGGGTGGTGCAGTCAGGTAAGTGCTTAACTACTAACCAAAAGGCTGGTGGTTTGAACCCACCCAGAGGAGCCTGGGGAGAAAGGCCTGGTGATCTGCTTCTGAAAGGTCACAGCCTTGAAAATCCTATGGAGCACTGTTCTACTCTGCACATACGAGGTTGTCATGAGTCAGAATCAACTCAAGGGCAACTGTTTTAGTTTCTTTTTCTTTTTTGTTAATGGGGTTCTTAGCCTTATCTGTAACAATAACAGCCAGAAATAAAGAGAGAAAATCACCCAAGAAACAAATATGTCAAAATTCTTAACAGTTGTTACTGTATTTTTTAAGAAAGTAATGTGCACCTTCTAATTATCTTTTTTTTTACAGTAATGTTAAAAAAAAATTGGCCTGATGGTGCTTAAAAAAATACCTTGCGGGAGGGGTAGGGCATGGTTCGCAATAGACAGAAGGAGCGTGCTATTTATGTAAAAACAGGTAATTCGAAGTAGTAGGAATATGAGTGTTTGAGGTGTTGTATTATTCTCTGTACTTTACTACAATGTTTAAATGTATCAAAATGAAAGAGAACAGAGTTTTTAAAATGCATACATTAGTGTCTGAGTTGCTGTGACTTTCCCATGCCACCCTTTATCTCACTGCCTTTGTTCCGCTCTCCCCTCTGCAGGCAACACAGCAGGGGCAAAGGCACTGGCTCTGGAGCCCACCAGCTGGGGCCCATCCCAGCTCTGCTTCTGACCATCTATGAGGCCACGGCTAAGTACTTCATCTCTGAGGCTTACCATTTCCATCTTAAAGAAGGGAATAAAACAGTATGGACCTCACACACTGGTATGAGACTCAGTGAGTTAACAGATGTAAAGCACTTGGAACTGTGCCTAGCACTTAGTAAGAACTCCAAGTCTTTGCTGTTGTTGCTGCTGATAACAAAAACAGTAATAAATCCTGTTTCTTCTCATCCAAACTTTATTGGATTAAGAAGTCGATAGAAATTTAAATCCCCAAATATTTAACAACTCACTGGAGAGCAGGTTTTTACAGTGTCTTATCCTCCACAGTGAGAAGCCCTGGTCACCCAACAGTTAAGCGCTCGGCTGCTAACTGATAGGTTGGTAGTTCCATCCCACCCAGTGGCTCTGCAGGAAAAAGACCTGGCTATCTGCTCCCCTAAAGGTTACAGCCTAGCAAACCCTATGGGGCAGTTCTACTCTTTCACATGGGGTTGCCGTGAGTTGAAAATGACTCAACGGCACCTAAAAACAAGCATTCCCACAGTAATCTCCCGTTGCTCTCCCATCCCTGACCTCTACCAGCTCCCTCCCCTCCTCACCTGGCCCTCTCAGTCTGCTCTTCACATCCCATCTTACACCCGAGTCAATGCCCTGGGCCCTGAGTGTTCCCGCCTGATACTGACTTGGCCAAGGTTGACCGTGGAGCAGTAATCTGGTAACTCAGGGAGCCTGGGTGAAGACTACTTAGCAGGAAAGCACTGTTACCTGGAGAGAACGACTCTTGTCGGGTCAGAACCAACATCTGCGTTTTTCTTACCTTTCAAACTGCACCTTCTTATGTCCTCCTTCTTTGACATAGTCGAGAACTTGCTTTTGAGTCCGGCCACTAGGATGAAGACCACGAAGGGGAAGAAGACAAGACACCAAGGCATATTCATTTAAACACACAAACACAAACACGTCAGCATCTTTAATCCCACTCCTTCTGTAACGGAAGATATGTGAGTTTTCTCAGCTAGCCAGAAATAAAAGCAATCCTAAGAGAGCCAGGGTTTTTGTGTCCATTCAACCTCTTGACATGTCCTTTTTGTGTAACAGAAAAACGTCTGATTAACTCCACCCACTTAATAATTATGTGTCTGGTTATGAAGCAACCATGCCAAGTGTCTATAAGTTTCATGACAGTGGGGATACTTTTTTTTCCCCTTTTTACTGTGCTTCAGATGAAGGTTTACAGAGCAAATTAGTTTCTCATTAAGCAATTAATACACATATTGTTTTGTGACATTGGTTGCCAACCCCATGACCGGTCATCACTCTCCCCTTCTCGACCTTGGGGTCCCCATTATCAGCTTTCCTGTCCCCTCCTGCCTTCTTGTCCTTGCCCCTGGGCTGCTGTGCCCATTTAGTCTCATTTTGTTTTATGAACCTGTCTAATCTTTGGCTGAAGGGTGAACCTCAGGAGTGACTTCAGTACTGAGCTATATGGGTGTGCAGGGACCCTACTCAAGGGGGACAGTGGGGATAATTCTGTTCACTATTATACATCTCTGATGCCTGAAATGGCACTTGGCATCTAGCAGACACTCAAGTATTTGTTGAAAGAATGAATGTACAAGTGAACCAATGATGGTCAAGTCGACATATCATTCTATAAAACTACACAAACGCGAGTAAGACATTTTTGCATCTACAGAGACAGGGAATCCATTCTCCATTGGAGACTCCTGCCTGGAACTTCCTGAGGCAGGGTAGACTACCCAGTGCCTGGCTAATGTTCAGAAAGAGCACAGCAAGGACAAGACAAGGAGCCTGCTAGAATTACCAGGCAGACACCTCCATCAGCCACATCTCCTGGAGGGCAGTGGGCGCTTACCTTCTCTACTTGCTGGATATCACACAGCTGTGATAAGTTATTAAACCTGTTGTCGCTGAGTCGATTTCGACTCATAGCAACCCTACAGGACAGAGTAGAACTGCCCCATAGGGTTTCCAAGGAGCGGCTAGTGAATTCGAACTGAAGACCTTTTGGTTAGCAACCGAGCTCCTAACCACTGCGCCACAAGGACTGTGATAGCTTGAGGAAAAAAGAAGTCTCAGGAAAAAGCGTTCACATGGCCAAACGGACAGGTGTGCAGTGGCAAGCTTACCTGAACCGAAAGGACGACCCTCGACTAAAGAGAACAGGTTTTGGCTTTGGTTTGGGCTCTTCAAATAGTCTAAAAAAGGCATGATGTTCAACACAGATTTTCCAGAAGGACTTGCAAAAATCCCGACTGGCCATCAGGAATTCCAAGGTATCCTGGTATGAGCTCTAAAAAGAGAAAATGTAACTTTGGGTTTTCCCATCACCCACAGACATTTTTCACACGTGTGAAATATGAGACATGGGAGAGAAAATGGACTTATCCAAGAAATTTGTAATTGTGTAGTACAGCATGGGTTAAATTCAAATATTTAGTAAAATATAATTGTCCCTAATGAAAAGGCACCGTCACCATTCAACCATTTTCTTCCCCATGAAATTCCTTACAGGAACTAACAGAAAACACTGGTTCAGATTCAGTGGAAGTGGTAACATTTCTTTTGACAGAATTCATAAACAAATTATGTTTACTTGGCTTACATTTCCTTCTAAAAAAACAAACCAAAAGCAAAACGCCAAGTACCGAAATTCCCTTTCGGCCTCCTTAAAATGACTGAAACACAACTCTTCTGTTTTCTTCCTCATGGTTCATGTCAACTTTGAATATTAGTCTTAAGTCTTCTCTATAAAATAGCATATGGCTTAAGCCTCCAAGTGGCCCCAGGAACTGTACAGGAAATGAAATTTTTTTCTGGAGCACAAAAGAAAAATTCATGTCCTTTGATTCTGGGAAGGGAATAGAGTAATTTTCTACTCCCACGACCGAATGCTCCAGATTTGAGTGGCCATGTTATAAAAACAAAAGGAACCACAGTCCTTAACATTCCAAGCAGTTCCTACTATTCTGGGGGATCTCAGTCCTGGGCAGTTTCAATTTACAAACAAGCTGTGCCGCAATTCTTCATTGGGAAGTCAGCTTTTTAGAACTCAAAATGCATTTTCCCAGAGAGAAGAACTTAAAAAGCGTGTTTTGCCCCAGGTCAGGCCATAAAAGCCTATTTTAATCCATATTGTAGCTCTTCTATAAGCCTCTGTTACCATTTATAATCTTTTCTCCACGGGAAAAAGTACTCTAAGTTCCGGTTGAGGACACCAGGGATTATCATCCATCCCTTTTTCTATCGCCATTTCTGGCAGATGGAGAAGATGCTGGTCTTTCCTTCCCCAACCCAGTCCCGGTGAGAGTGCTGTTTAGGGGTTTTACGGAAGCAGAAGGAGCCTTGGTCGCACAATGGTTAAGCACACAGCTGCTAACCGAAAGGTTGGTGGTTCAAACCTGCCCAGTGGCTCCGAGGGAGAAAGACCTGGCTATCTCGTTCTGCAAAGATGACAGCCTAGGAAACCCTATGGGGCAGTTCTACTCTGTCATGTGGGGTCGATATGAGTCGGAATTGACTCGATGGAACCTAACAACAGCAGCAACATCGAGAGCAAGTGCGAAGGACCTGGTTTGCCCGTGAGAACGAGCTCTGTCAGAGGTTTGGGGGCCACAGCAGGGACCTGAGCGCCAGGGACAGTTCCTGTGCTGGCAGGGTGTGCCTGAAAATGGCAGAACACTGCTGGTGTCTTGGTGGGGGGCCGAGGCTAGACATGCCAGCAACTGACAGTTCAGGCCGGCTGTGGGCAGGGGCTGCCTGTATTTGCACAAGTAAGTGACCCTCTCCCTAAGCACCCTTCTGTGCTAGGTATTCTTCACCCTCTGTTTACCGAGAATGACAGCTGTAGAGTTCCTGAGGGCTTGGATACATCTCTATAGACATTCAGAGTTTGTTTTTTTGCTGGTAACTTTGTGTGTGTGTGTGGTTAAGCATACAGGTAACAAAGCACTTGCCACTTTAATAATCTTCACAGGTACAGTTCAGTGACATTAATTCTGCTTCTCATGCTGTTCAGCTATCCCCCTCATCTGCTCCCAAATGCAGAGCTCATTTGTATAAGGGTACCTGGGCACCGCCTGGCCGCGCTTCTGGTGTCAGCCCTGCTGAGAGCCAACTTCAGTCCCTGGCACGGCAATCCCTTAGCCCATGACTGACAGGCAGGAGCGGTCTGTGACCCACTTACATTTGCATCGGGGCGGAGCTTGATGAGAAAGCGCTTCCTCTTGAAGCTAAGTTTCCGAACCTTTGCCCAGTTGAAGGCATTGATCTTAGTGAAACCCTGCAAACGAAAGAAAGATAACAACTAGTGAGCGAAAACTGCATACCGGCGAACACGCCAGCAGGACTGTTTTGTGTGTGGGGAGCGGACGGCCAGGGATGAAGGGCCATGCTCAGTGAGTCCGCCTTTGGCTGGACCACTCACAGGACCTGTGGATACTGGGCGATACCAGTTCCTGGTGCATTGTTCCTCACTAATCATGATTTAGCATTCAGGCTAAGGCTGCCTCCAGGGAGAGAAGAGGCTGGTCAAGCTAATGATAAAAATAAGAATAAAATAAATACAAATAAAACCCTGACAACCACCACATTAACCAGCAGCCTTCACTCAGGGAGTGCCAGTCACTGTGCTAAGTGCTTTGCATACCTTATCTTATCAACACCTCACAGGAAACCCAGTGAGATGGGTTTATCATCATTTTACAGGTAAGGGAACTGCAGCATGCATACACAGTGGAAACTGTAAGAGATAGAACTCAACGGGAACCCGATTCTGACTCATAGCAACCCTACAGGACGGAGTAGGGCTGCCCCACAGGGTTTCCAAGGAGCAGGTGGTGGATTCAAACTGCTGGCCTTTTGGTTAGCAGCTGAGCTCTTAACTACTGCGCCACTAGAGTTCTGTGCCTTGTTTTTCCAGCTCTCACAAGTTTTCCACCTTTGACAGGGTAGAGGCTTACCACCTTTCTATCGCTCTCTACTAGTGGAAAATATTTGAGTTTTCCTTCTTCAGCAGGTTTCCACCTTATATAGATTCCGGCTTTCACAGGTTTGACTGTATTTTAATTTGTTCAACATCATAGCGTTCATCTGGCAGAACTGAGATTCCCAAGCGAGTACCCTTACCCACAGGCTACAGGTAATATCCATGGAAGTAAGGCAGAAGGTTAGCCATCATCCCCCACTTGTCCAGGCTGGTCTGGCTCCTGCACCCACCTAGCTTTCAGTAACACAAGCAGGACTCAGGAAGGGGACTGAGCTGCAGGGCTGCGGCTCGCCGGGGGGTGGGGCTGTGTGTTCAGTACCAGAGCACAGCCTCGGGGCAGGGCTCACACCCCCTCCTGGTCCTTGGCAGCCAGGTAGGACGTGGTGGAGACGCTGTAAGGAGTTATGGGACACAAACTTGCATCTGTTCTTCCTTCTCAACTAAAATTAGAATTCCTACTCAGCCCACTTTACTGCCAAGTCCGTGCATTCAGAGTGGCAAGAAGGAAGCAATTAGGCAGTGGCATTGGAGCATTATTAAATTACTGGGCATTTCTCAACACTGAGATCATATCAATTGCAATCAAAGCAAATTAATTGGATTTCGAGTTCTCTTTTTCCCGCTTCACGACGTTCAGAAACGTTTAATGGTTTTAAGTTTGAAATTTAACAGTAGGACTAACAACCATACTTGGTTTTATTGTTACTCTTCTCAGACACTCACAGACTATTCACGTAGGTCAGAAACTGTCAGCAGCTGCCACCTCCTCGGATACAAAGCTGCTGGCAAAGCTACTGGACATGAACCTCGACTTTAATGCCTCTGGGCAGGATGCTAATAATTAGTGTCTGCCACACGCATATGTGTGAAGCAGGAAAGAAGACTCACGGAGGGGGCAATGGAAGAAAACCTGCGCAGGGCTCAAAAAAACAGAGTTTTCGGTCATGCGCATATTTACAATTTCAAAAGCAGGCTAAATTTGGCCCTGTTTCCTGAAATGCAGATGCTTCTTCCACAGCTTTTTAAACCAAAGCACAGATTACACACTTTTGCTGAAGAGAGAAGCACTGAGGAACCTCCAGGGGTGATGACTACGTTCACATCAAACCCAACCCATTGCCGTCGAGTTGATCCCGATTCATAGCAACCCTCCAGGACAGAGTAGAACTGTCTCATAGTTTCCAAGGAGCGCCTGGTAGGTTCGAACTGCCGACCTTCCGGTTAGCAGCTGAATTTTTAACCACTGCGCCACTAGGGTTTCCGATGGCTTCACAGGCATATACAAACGTCATAACTTATCCAACTGTATACTTCTAACTATGTGCAGTTTAAATGTATGGCAATACTTCCTCCATAAAACTGGTAAGAAAAAGAAGCGCTGACAGATAAAACATTTCCGTAACAGTGTAACCAAGAGAGCACACGCTTTGGAATGTGGAGAATCGTTCAGCTTTACGTCCTTAAGTAAAATACAAGTGGGAATTCGAGTGCAGCGTGTTACGGCGTGAAATGACCGCAGAGCAAGCGCACTGCCTTTATGAACTTATAGGATCGCTGTATCTTAAAGGCTCACATTACACTTTTCTTTTTAAGTTATGTGCATATGAAGTTACAAAGACGCTGGCTCAACTCAAATAAGGTTAAAAAAAGGATCACATTACAGCAGAACATCGGGGCAAGCATGTTAAAGGTGATCTGAAATCCCAACTATTATACTATGCTCTACGCTATAGGTCCATGGAAAGACACAGATTTCTAAGATTCTACAGTCAAGAGGAGTCCCTGGTGGAGCAAAAGGTTTATGCGCTCAGCTTGTAACTGAAAGCCTGGAGGTTCAAGCACACCGAAAGTCCTGGCCATCCACTTCCGAAAACTGAATCAATGGAAACCCTATGGAGCACAAGTCTGCTATGACATAAGTGGGGTTCCTGTGAGTTGGAATCGACTCCACGGCAACTGGTCACAGTCAATAAGCCCGTACAAATCCATAAGCAGGGCAAAATGCAAATGAAATAGAACCCGGAAGTCGAGGGAAACAGCAAGCCTGTGAGAAGGTGAGTCTTCCCTTTTCACCTAAAAATGACTATCAGAGGTCTTTAAACTTGGCCCACCCAACACGGAATCAGAGTCAAAGGGCCACCTCCTATCTTGCCACCTCAAAGGGAACTGAGCTGTGCTCTAAACCCTTCATACCTGAAACACCAGAATTCCTGTGTTGGCAACGGCCAGGTTGATCTTAGTGCCTTCCCTGTCCTTGGCCGGGTGCAGCCGGATCCCATACATCTCCAGCCGACGGGCAATCTCCAGGAGCTGGAAATCGGATTCTGCTGGTGTTTGTCCGCTGACAAAACAAACATAGAAAGAAAGGCCAGGAGATTTGAATTCCCTGAGTCTATTAGTTTGAGATTAAGCAGCCTCTTCTGGGAAATAAAAAGGCATTTCATCACAAACAGTGGGGCTAACCGATCAGATGACACCCAGCCTCCCATTCACTGCGACCCAAAGTCTAGCAGCTAGGACGAAAGCGCTATTGCTTGCGAAACACGAAACCCCGAAAGTCTCAAAGTCGGCCAGTTTTTTGGAATCTCAAAGAGTTCCCTCTAAGGTCACAGGAAAGCAAGATAGCACTGTGTCCAAACCAGCTGCTGGTCACTCACAGTGAACACAAATGTGTAAGCAAAGCTCAAGGCAACACTCTCTCATGTTATCAGCAGGGCTCACACGCTTCCCTAAAAACAACAACAAAACACACAGAATCCTTTTACAATGTTTTACTGCTTCAAACAAAATGGAGACGTTACAAAGGCTCCAGGTTCTCACCAGCTTCTTACTGGGTCCCTAGTTTACCACGTCCTATTCCCAACCTTCCCCTAAGATGATAACTGGGTGACGTTTTGGTCTTACACCCTCCCGTTTATTCCAGAGCATGAGACAGCAGCCCATGTGAGGGCAGCTAGCCACATCAACAACACCGGTCTCCCAGGAAAGCAAGCAAGGGGCCTGGAGCCCTTCCCTGCAGTTCTGAGACTCTGGGAAGTGATATCAACCCCATGAGCCTCTCTGCTCTTCTGCCCCACCCTGCCCCCCATGGATTTCTTCCCAATGGTCACTACGTGTGCACGTGTGTGCGCGCACCGCGTACCTATGTAAATCGGGAGGGCAGAGAGAAACACTCAACGGGAACATGAAGCAATCAATGAGACTTACATGTGGTTACGGTGAAATTCCACGATTTTGTCTTCTAGTGCGTCTTGCTGAGGTATGTACTTATTTTTTGCTAGGTGCTCTCTGTCCAATGCTTCATCAAAGTCCCCAATCTCAGCTAAGAAACACACAAAGAAAAAAAAAAAAAGACCACCTTTTGTTAGCACTTCACAATGTGTTATGTTCCCCAGTGGAATATGATTCAGCCAGCAAACTGGGCGTAAGGTGATAACACAAGAGATCCCAGCTGGGGGGAAGCATCATAAGGGCTAGATGTTAGAAGGTACAGATGTGAGCACCCTCCCCACCCCCCCCCCCCAAAAAAAAAAAACCAAACCCACTGCAGTCAAGTCGATTCCAACTCACAGCGACCCTATAGGACAGAGTAGAATTGCACCAGGGATTCCGAGGCTGTCAGTCTTTACAGAAGTTGACTGCACATCTCTCTCACACGGAGAGGCTGGTGGGTTTGAACAGTTGACCTTTTGGTTGGCAGCTGAGCACTTAACCACTGCACCACCAGGGCTCCTTAGGATGTAAGGGCATATTTAACAATTATGGCAACATAAGAAGATAGTTTCCACTCTTCCTGATTTCTAACAGTTGGAAAGAAAACTTCAGAATCATTCATCTTCAGCTATGTGTGTCCCTGCTTTGATTCTTCCTTGCCGTCCAACTCTGGGTCACTTTCGTTCTCGGCTATAAATTCTATGCACGTAGATTATCACTTTTTTTTTTTTTTTGCTTAAAACAGTGACATTTATTGTCTCACAGTTTCTGAGGTTCAGGAATTCAGTTGAGGCTTAGCTGGGTGGTTCTGGCTCAGGGTCTCACAAAAGGTTGCAATGATGATGTCAGCCAGAGCCACAGTCATCTGGAGGCCTGACTGCGACTGGAGGATCTGCTTCTGAGCTCACTTCCGTGGCTGCTGGTGGCAGGTCTCACTTCCTCACTGGCTGTTGGCCGGTGGCCTCAGTTCCTCACTATGTAGGCCTCTCCACAGAGCTGCCTGAGAGTCCTCATAATACGGCGGCTGGCTTCCCCAGGATGAGTGATCCAACAGAAAGCATGAGGCAGTAGTTACAATACGTCTTTTTTTCCCTCTCTCTCTCTTTTTTTAAATTGTGATTTAGGTGAAAGTTTACAGAGCAAATTAGTTTCTCATTAAACAGTTAATACACAATTGTTTTGTGACATTGGTTGCCAATCTCACAATGTAAAATATGTCTTTTATGATCTCTCCTTGAAAACAGCGTAAGATCATTTCTGCCATATGCTTTTGCTCATATAGATCAGTTCCAAAAAAATTAATTTCACTTGTTTCTTTTTACTTTTTTAATGTGGCTCCTTGAAAATTCTACCACCCATCTGTCAGTCTGTCCTACTCTGGAGGCCTGCATGTTGCTGTGAGATTACCACACGTTTTGACCTCTAGACAAGTCACAGCTTCAGGACTCCACAAAATCAACTTTTAAAACTCTTACATATAGTAGTTATTATGCAAAATTCAAATGCTTTATCATTTAGAAAAAGGATGATTATAAATGGATGCAAATTCAGATGATTTAATTTAAATTTCTGCTACTCGTGCTGTCAGAAATAGCCAGTTACGTTGAAAATTCCTATGCACTTTTCATATACGAGAAACATAATGCTTTTCTTCCTCATGTAACCTCAACATAGTCCCGAAGTGCTTTAGCTTTCAAATAATAGTACCTGAGCTCCAGCTCAGTTCATACCGACTGCAGTATGGGATGGCACACCTTTTTCTTTGTATCAAGTATTCTATGTAAGAAGCTTAATAAGAAGCAGAGCTACTAACCAGAGCCCAGCTGCTGCAGCTATTTTGGTTAATGCAAGTGACTGGTTGCTACAAAACCTACCTTTTGTTTTCCTCACATGAAGCAGCTTATCACACTCTGGGTGATGGACCTCCAAACAGCACACAGGATATGGCCTATACGTTGTTATAGGTGCCATAAATCACACTCGCTGAGAATATGTGCTCTGCACAAAACACTGGCAACAGGTGGGCCACCGAAGACTCACTCACTCACCAGATTCCTCCTGCTATGACAGACCAATCACACTACTTCCTAAGTGCCTTGACTTCCAAACGAATCTCTCCCTCCCTCAACAGTAAAATTTCCACCCTCCATCACAGAAAACGGTGCAGAAACGGCCACAGTGCCATTGTCGTTGGCTGACTGACTCTGCTGCAACTCCTTCCATCTGGCCCTGAGAAAGTATATGGGAAAACATCTAAGTCCTAAACGTCCTTGAGCTTTTAGTCTGGACTTCATAGCTCACATGGATTTTATAACATGCTCTCTTCCAAGATTCAGCAGAAATGAATTAAGAAGTCCAACGTCTAATATGTCTACTAACTGTCTTCTGAGTCACTTGCCTCTCATTGCCCCCCTAACCTGCGATGGCAATACATAACCATGAAACTCATTTTCTCCCCACGTGTTCTCCTCTTTGAAATACGGAAATAGGCTCCTCATTCTTTTAGAGTTTGAGAACTGATACATATTTAAGATATGACTTAGTATTTTTTAATGTTTTATGCCACAGATGTCATATTAGCGGATGTACGTACTAAATTTCATAGTGGTATACTGAGGACCAAAAATACAAACAACAACAACAAAAACCCAAATCCTGTGATTCCAATCCATGAACTGTACTTCTCATGAAGACATCTTATTAGGCAAACCTGTTCTGTCATGTGTCATTCTCACAGCAGAGAAACTAACCACCTGCAGAAATGTAGCCCCTGACACACCTCTAGGCTACCTACTCGGTACTTTTACATCAGTTTATATAGTGTTTGATTCCCCTCGTCATCGACAAGTCCTATTTAGTTGATTCATAATAAATTAGAGAAAATTAAGAGTTTGAAATATTGCAGGGGATATATAAGGCCAGTGAAGCAAAGAAAAAAAGAAAATGCAGAACATCTGAAACCAAAACCAAACCAAACCCGCTGCCATCGAGTTGATTCCGACCCATAGCGACCCTATAGGATGGAGCAGAACTGTCCCATAGGGTTTCCAAGGAGCGCCTGGTGGATTCGAACTGCGGACCTTTTGGTTAACAGCCATAGCTCTTAACCACTGTGCCACCAGGGTTTCCAGAACATCTCAAAGATTCCTCAAATTTAAATAAATGAGAAGAGGGAAATAAAAAAAGATCTTGGATTGTATATCTTTATGGAAGCAGGCTGCCACATCTTTCTCCCACAGAGTGGCTGGTGGGTTCGAACTGACGACCTTTTGGTTCGCAGCCGAGCGCTTAACCACTACACCACCAGGGCTCTAACACACAGCTTACCAGAAATAATTTACAATTAGCACTGGAAAAGGTTCTGCAAAAGGGGAAACGAGGTGACCTCTCACACCTTACCGATACTGTAAATAATTACCAATAACTTAAATCAACGTGCTCTTCATGGAGGATTCTGTGAGATTCCTCCTTCATGACTGAGCGCTGGGGCTGCTGGAGAATTTGACAAAAAACGTGGGGAAACGGGGCTTTACAGACATGGCAAGAGGGTTCTAAAACGTCGTGTGTCTCATACCAAAAACTATGCAAGGAGCGGGAGCACTTCTGAACCCATATATTCCATTTTCTTTAAGAAATTCCCTATTCTGGGGCAAGTTGAGCCCCTGGTTGGTGTCTGAGAGATGAGTGGGGTACCAGACCGAGCACATACTTTTCTGGAGGCTGGTGAACCTCCAACTCCATACGTGACAGTGAGAGTCACTGTGTCCACAGACTTGGGGGAAGGAGGCTCAATGGCATCAGGAATATTCTAGAAAGGCACATTTCTCCTCTGCTTACAAAAAGCCCCAGGTCACAGACCTTTGATGAAGGTGGCATTCCAATAAGGAAGCCTGGTTTTAAATGTTACATTGTCTGGAAATGGGGGGCTGCAGGTGAGTGGGGATACAGAACGGAGAGTAATGTTCCCTGCACACCTAACACGTATTGAGTATTCATGCTATCGTTTAATTTTCAGGGTTTTATGTAAAAGAGTCTATTATTCTCACGTTCCAAAAGAAATGGAGGGTCAGAAAGGTTAGGCACCTGGTCAACCAAATTAGGTCTGCCTATCCCTAAGATTCCACCAGCTACTCCTTGGAAACCCTACAGGGCAGTTCTACTCTGTCCCATAGGGTCACTATGAGTCGGAACCGACTTGAGGGCAATGGGTTTTGGGGTTTTTAAGCCTAAGATACCGATGTATCTTTCCTATCGGTTTAGGAAGAGAGAAGACCAGACACAAGAAAGGCAAACGTGATTTTTCTGTGCCAAAGTAACCTCATTCGTAAAATGGGGACAATGACGGTACTGATCCCACGGGGTTGTCAAGAGAATTATTCTGAGATAATATATACAGGGTTAGCAAATACAAAGTTTTAATAAAGGACACATTTTTTTGTTTTGTTTTTCTTTTGCACGTGGCTTTTTCAAATGGGTAAGAAAGCATCTATGTGCTACGTCTAGTAAACATTCAATAGCACGCATGTACAAAAAAATAAGAAGATAAACACTTTCTCTAGAAACACCCGCTTCCACTGAACTCAGGCAAGTTGTTGACTTTTGGGAGCGATGCTTCTTTAAAACCTCTTGGAAATCATATTGACTGGGAAGTTATCAGAATTTGATGGGGATGATTATATGGTTCCACTCTGTCTACGATGACAATTAAAAAGATGATAGCACAGCGTTTTTTCCCTTCTTACAGCAGTGCTTACACACAGTGATCTTAGTCTGTACACAGAATTATTTGTTTGAAACATAATGTGTATATTCCATTTAAAGTGGTTTCTCCCTTGAATGAGGTGGAAAATGTCTAGGTAGGTTGTCACCTGATAAGCTTTAGTAAACCTTGAATGAGTACAATCTACTTTATCCTGTGTCTAGATTAAGTTAAAAACAGTTAGTTTCAAGCATCACGAGCTTTCAGTCCAGCTTCATGCGTTTACTGAACCTCAGAGATGTTAAATCTGTGGCGGCTTCGCTATGAATCAGAACTGGCTCGACAGCAGTGGGTTTTGTTTTTGTTTTTTTATGTCTTAGGACTAACATGCCGTATTCAATGCTGAATATCAAATTAAACTGAAGAGCAGGAAAGAACAAGCGCAGTCTACTCTGCCATCCAACACCCAAGTTTCTCCACTGAGACAAACGGAACACCAACAATTATGTAGTAAGCCGTGAATAAAACAGACCAACGCCAGAATTCATGGGTTAATGTTTAGGGGCTATGCATATTAAATGAAGCTCGGAGTCTTGTCCTCTCTTGCTTCTGCATCCACACCAAAACAACACCGCAGCACTGAGAGTGGCGCGTGTGGCTGCGATTTCTTCCCCGTCCATCGGATCGTCGTGCTATTTCCGACCTGACTTCTAAAGGACGCCACCACAACTTACACTGCACGACGTGTGAGATCAAGAGAGCGGCACTGGTATCGTTACACGTCAGCCTGCCTTGAGCCAAGTCCTGCTTCAGCTGCAGAGCAAACAGGTACCTGCAGATATAAACACAGATGGGTGTCACGCAAAGAGAGCTGGGAGGGAGGGCAGCAGAGTCAGGCTCACTGCCGGTAACCTTTCCACACTGAGAAACTAAAGAGAGGTTGTAAACGCAAGTCACAAGAAGTCCACCCAGGCTGGAACGAATCCCCATCGCCATCACTACAAGGTAAATACCCACACTTCCTTAAAAATAAAAAGCACTGGGAGGCACATACTGTAATATTTTCATATTATGAGCAATAAGCTTCATCTCATATGGAAAGGCGCAGCCGGAAAAACACAAGATTGTATCTTGCCACCCCTATCTTTTGCAGGGCAAAGGAAGCATTTTGAATATTTCACAGGATCAGTCACACACACCCCAGAATGGCTTTATGACTCAGACAACAAGAGTCCTTTATTATGGTTATTAAGAGCCTTGCCAACCGAATCGGAAAGACATGGGTTTACATTGCTGGCATACCACTTATCTGCGCTGTAATTTCCACTTAGTTACTTCCTAAGCCTCAGCTACCAGATCTGCAAAAAATTAATTTATTTTTAAAGCATTTCCTTCATATTATAGCATAAGGCAAGTAAATATTTTTTGGTGTAAGAGAAAAGATGTATTTATAAATCAAAGAAATTAAGTACAAAAAATGTAATGTTAAAATTGATTTGAAAATATCAATATGAACTCATAAATGTTTAGAAAGGTACGAGCCCACTGAAAAGGCCTCAAAGCTGTGTCCCTCAGTAGCAACCCTTGGCAACCAGATTTTGTCTCTTAATACAATTACCCATTGGAAAGACACAGAGATTTGTGGAGAAATGATAGGTTCCAGGTCTGGAGTCGGGAACTTTACAAAGTAAGCCTAGAATTATCTAGTTATGACAGAAAGCAAGAGAGCTCTCTCAAAATAAATAAGTTGTATCAAAAGGACAAAGGAACTATCCTGAGGATCCCTCCACTGTCCAAAGTCGTGGCAATGTGAACATCAATCAGAATGATTACAGTGAACCGAAGCACACCGAGTTAATGGAAATCCATGTGTCTGTAACGATACTCACAAAAAGGGAAAAAGTTGGAAAAAGTAAACGTATCACCATTTGAGAAGGCTATTAAAGCAACTCCTCCTTTAAAAACTGGTAACCCGAGGTAAAGAATTATGCACAAAACTTGCCTCTCCACCACGAAGGGTATTTCAAGGCAGCAACATGGCCCAAGTAGTAAAGCTTCACTTCACAGAAGAATGCCAACTCTTAGTGTAGCAGGAACAATAGAATTAGAAAATCATCATTCCATAACCTCTAAAGAAATGACGAACTCCAGCAGACCAGAACTGCCCATTGGTATAAAAATCATTTAGGAGATTGGACATGCACACAGGGCCAAAGTAACACCACGTTACAACAGTAAGATCAGAATGTCAACAGCCCAAAGCAGTGATCAATCTTAGCATAACTAATAAAATACGAGGCACACAATAGCACTTACAATGGATTCTAGCCCAAAATACTTAACTTATATCTGTCAAGCCTTCAGAACTCACTTCCAATTTTCAGAAAATACAAAGGACAGAGGTTGAACAAGCTAAACGGCACTACAAGGACGCCATCTGACAGATTCAGGAAAAGCAGGATATTCTAGAGTACTACTAGTCTAGTTTATTCAATAAGATAGCATCATGAAGAACAGAAAAAGGAGGGACAATGCTAGATTAAAGGAAACCCCAAGGACATCAGGACTAGCTGCAATTTGTGGTTGTAGAGTGAATCCTATTTTAGAATAAGTAGCTATCGGTGGCATATGGGGGAACTAATGGGGAAATTTGAATATGGCTTAGGTATTAGATGAAATGAAAAGTACATGTGTATGCATACATAAAAATCAGGAAGAATATATCACACAAACGTGGTAATAATGGCAATCTCTGGGCATAGTACTTTTACTTTCTTAATTTTGTTTATCTGCATATTCTAACTTTCTGCAACGCTCATTTGCTACTACTGTAATAATAAAAGTTTTTTTTTTTGAAAGCTTACCTTTAATTTCAAAAGGAGGCTTTCACAACGCCAACCACAGAGGTTTCCATAAGAACTAAGTGAGTTCATGAGTGTAAAGCACAGTGACATAAATGTTCAACAAATGTTAGCAATTTTTAAAGAAAACAGTAACATTTTTAGGAATCATTTAGGAAATTACATTACTAAGAACTAGAAAACTAGAGCGGTATCTCTGAAAAGCTGACAATATAAAACAACTGGGACATCAGCACAAGTTCATTGGTATCCGCGATCTTTCTCAATTAGGCAGTGTGTGTCTTCTAAACTGTGACACTTCTTAGACCCACAGGCTTCGATTCCTAATCCCTGTGGTTAATTTTTAAACAAGAAGGAGGGCTTTATGTTTTAAAAGCATTACATCCTGAGCACGTTACAATTTACTAGTTCCAAAACGGGGTCTTGTGTTCACAAACAAGCGTTCTGAAACAGATTCACAGCCAGCGTTTGAGCGGCATTGGCGGCCTTTGGTGACAATCACGTGGGCAGTGAGAGACTATTAGGATCTGAGAGCACACAGATTTATTTAGAGGGAGAGTACCTTTTTGAAGACTGAAGGAAGAACTTTTCACCCCCTATTTTTGCCGACTCTTCCCTGTTCCAAGGTCCTTGTAACATGAGAAATACCTTCCTGGGTAACGACTCCACCAACTCTTCTGAACGACGACAAGAGCTGTCAGCTGAGCACGCTGGCTGAAGCGCTAACTTTAGAGATACAGCCATACATTCAGTACTATAAACTGACACAGTCCCATTCAAATTCACAAGCGAAACAAACAAAACAAAAAAAACCAAACTCACTGCCGTCGAGCTGATTTCAACTCATAGTGACCCTACAGGACAGAGCAGAATGCCCCATAGGATTTCCAAGGAGCGGTGGTGGATTAGAACTGCCAACATTTTGGACAGCAGCTGAACGCCTAACCACTGCACCACCAGGGCTCCAATCAAATTCACAAGAGGGAAAGGCTAAATCACAAAATAACGTTAACCCAAGAAACGCAACAAAAACACAAAGCGCTCAAAGTGGAATCAACCTTCCTTGGCAGAAGGGGCGGGTGTGAGGTGGGTGATGATGATGGTGCCGGAACCAGTCAGAAGGGCTTTTACTTCTACAGACTGTAAGGATTACAGATCACACCAATCTGATGCATTGTTTTAAAAACGTCTATTCAAATTCATTTCTTTCATTTGGGAGGCGTAGATCTTCTTTATTTTCATATTAAATGTAAATAATTTACAATTTCTCTGCCAGCCTAAAGTAAAACCTCAGCAGGTGTCGCCCAGCAGCAAACGGTTAACGGGGGGCTCCCCTTCAGTTATGCGAAGACCACAGACAAGGAGAAACAGCATCACAGACGAAATGGTACACCCCAAGAGAAGGTCTGGAAAAGGAGTGTGCTGAAACCGATCAGCACCAGAAAAGTGATGCAGAGCTCTGCAACCAGAAAAAAACCGTAACTTCGCTTCCAAAGATCCCCAGCTGCTTTCAATCTGCATCTAAGAGTCAGTAAGTACTCTTTCTCCCAGATGCCTAGGCTCTGGTGTCAACAGAAAAGATTTCCACTGAATGTGCCGTTCAATAAGTAGAAAGGCATTCAGCTTCTTGTTGAACAGCGAAGTGCAATTTAATCTTCTATCTATAGAAGTGGGGGATGGAAAGCTATTCCTGGAGCCCTAACGAACGAACTAGACAGCTAGAGTAACTTAAAACCCGTGGCCATAGAGTTGATCCCAACTCATGGCGATCCCACGTATTACAGAGTAGAACTGCTCCACGGGGTTTTCTGGGCTGTAATCTTTACAGAAACAGATTGCCAGGCCTTTCTTCCACGGCACCACTGGGTGGGTCTGAACTGCCAATCTTCAGTTAGCAGTCTAGAGCACACCATCTGAACCACCCAGAGTAACTTCCACTCTGCTTAAACTGTAGGCCAGTTTCTGTCTCTACCTGCCCCTGTCCACACATCCCTCACCTAAAGCGCTGTAGACACCGAACTTCTTTCCACCCCTCTCCCCCACTCACCATCTGCGAAAGCACCGGAACTTGGAATTGTCTCATCATTCAGTCTTTGCTTACACAGGAATTTGATACTGTGGGGAGCCTAACACTGGATCTGGGAGGTTCCCTGGACCTTACACTTTACATCCAAAGTGACCATGATGGGGCATTTCTAAATGCATTAGAAAGAAATTTCAGATCAATTCTACTCAACATTGAGCCAAAGGGATTCTCTATTTGGAAAAGGTTTTTAAAATGTCAGTTCATACTGGGAACCAGAAAAAACAACCGCCACCACAAAAAAAACAAAAACACTAGTCTGTGCAGCTGAGCGTGTGTGAGTGCAGGAATTTATCGGCACTGACAGAGAAGCTGGCAAAACACGAGCCACTCGGGTTTAATGGCAGCATGCATGGAATTTTATAACAAGCAGTAGCATGGAGGTAAACTACCACCTCTAGAGATGATGATTCACAAAAATCAAAAAGGTACAAAAGTTAATTGCAAAGGAGAATATTCACTGGACAAAAAAAGAAAAAAAGGTTTATGTCTTCAACCTCCTAAGCAGGCAAAGAGGCCCAGGGAAAAGCAGGACGAACAGGCACATGGCCAACCAACAGGTGGACTCGCCATTAGATATATTTCAGCATGCTCAGTTGAGAGGCGTGGTCTAGCAATAGGAAAACCAGTCACAGAAACTCTCCTGCTGTCTGCCAGCTACCCTACTCCAACCCCATGTAAAGAGGTTGATCAAACAGCACATAATTCCCAGAAGGCTGACGGGCTCTGCCAATTCCTGGCTGCCTTCAACTGCTTCACTGATTTGAGGATTGTAAGGGGAGACACCCAATTAAGTGACAGCTCATTCCGAAAATGCCAAGCAGTGGGAAGAGTCTACCACCTTCATCTCTACTTGGAATTCTACATTCAGATATCCAACACCCTTTATGGCACAGTCACATGGATGTCTAACAGTTATTTCAAACACAACACGGCCAAAACAAACTCTCCATTTCTTACCCTCTCCCCAGTCCCTCTACTACTTCTCCATTTTAATTATCGCCAACACCACCTACCCAGCTGCTTGAGTCAAAAATCCAAGAGAGATGCTTTACTTTCCCCTAACTCTTCCCCCAAATCCATCAGCAAGACAGGCTGGCCATATGCCCAATACAGATTCCAAACGGAACCACCTTCTCCGTCTCCACTGCTACCACCTTCTCTGCGTCCATTGTCTTCACTTGGACTATCAAAATAGCTTCCTCACTGGTTCCGTTTTTCCATCCTATCCCCCTATAATCCACATAGCTAGTCTTTCAAAACCATCTATCATCTCACACGAATTAAGAGTCTCAAAAACAACAACTCTGTATCATCTGGCCTCTCTCCCACCTCACTGCACACGACACTCAACATTCCTGGCATTTTCAGTCTCTGAACATACGGAGCGTGGTCCTGCCTTGGGCACCACGCTGTTCCTTCCATCTCAACAGTGTTTCCTCGGATGACCACCGGCGGGTTTCTGTCATGCCCTCAGAGAGGCATCCCAGACCGGCCAGTCTGAAGTAGTCACCCGTCACTTTCTATCACATCACCCTACTTTAATTTCCTAAAGAGCCCTTCTCATGAGCTGATATTTTTCTGGTTTATTTAATCCATTGTTTTGTTCCCCACTGAATCACAGTCCCTGTAAAAGTCAGGACCTCTCTTTTCACCACCGTATCCCCAGTGCCCAGACCTGTACCCGGACACTGCACACGCTTAATCAACACTGTCGACTAAAAGTCAGTCAGCCACTCAAGACACTACACTCTGTACCAAGAGGGATGAGAAAGGCGTGTCCAGCCTCGGTTCTAAACAGCTGCAGCTTGAAAGGTATGTGTAACAAGAATGTGGCTGGTCACACCAGCGTATTCGTTAACAGGGCGCTTGAAAGGAATGTTTATTTCCACAAGTCCCTGCCAGTTCCACTTTCTTTTGGAAAATCACTACCGATCTGGAAAATGAGGAGGGGTGGTAGCCATATGATGGGGATGTCGATGATGGTGATGACAGCTCTCACTTACAGAGTCTCTACGGATTACCCTCAAAACAACTCTGGCCAAGCAAACGCTATAAGCTGCATTGTTACAGACGAATTAGAGAGGCGCAGAGGAACAAGGAACTGGCTGGGCACACAGCTCCCCTCACTCAACCACACTCCAGAGAAGATGATCCACGTGCGTGTCAAATCCACTCATCCATGGTGGTGACAAAGACCACCTGTGAGCAGCATCTGGGTGTCACAGAAAAGACTTGTTTCCCCAAGCTGTCTCATGATGTGATAGACAGAAGAGAGAAAATCAAACAGTAAACAGGCTAGAAGCCCAGTTCACTTCACTGGAAACAGTACAGGTTTTAAGCCGAGGTCACAGCCTCAAAGAAACCAGGCTTTAGGGAAATCATGTGACTTCCCCCTCCCCCTCCCATTTTTCTAAGTAGAGCTAGGGGAAAACAGGCCTAAACTAGAAAGCACAGAGCAAATACTGGTCCAGTAATTATGAAAATGTTTAATTAATCAGCTTAGAACGTTGATTTTCCCATTGTCCTCTGCACCCCACAGCAATAAATACCCCGTTTCTAAACCACCAACCTTGTGAGTTCTTCTTGGAGCTGTGCGTGGTCAGGTGGAAAGAATTTCACCACAAACTTAACAACAACATGCTTTGGCCCTACAAGAAGAAGAAAAGCAGTCAGGCATTTATGCATCTGTGTTTCAAATGCCATTAAAGAAAAAGACCGTCCAGGGTATATTATACACCAAATAGTGACTCTCGTTCCCAGCAACCAAGAGTACGTCTGCCAGCTCCCAAGTCTCTTAACAACTGGCCAAATACAACTGCTAATTCACGCTTTCATAGTGTGGGGAAACACAGCTTTAAAAAAAAAAAAAAAAAAAAAAAAACTTTGACGAGATATTAAACCCTTTTCTCTGGAGCCTTAAAGTGGACCTAGGTTTTTAAAAATCATTTTTGTCTTTAGAAATTTACCTAATTAGCAGCCTTTATCCAAATATAAGCTTTAAACAATCTAAGAATGAGATAATAGAAATGTAAATCAGTGGATGTAATTTATGTGATTTTAAAAAACAATGTAACTATCTCCAAGGTCCAGTTGCTAATGTGTTGGTCAAACATGTACCCAGCACCTGTGTGTCAGGTGCCCCCCCAAGCTCTGGAGATAAAACAGAAACAAGACACGGCCCTGCCTTTGCCACAGTCAGTCAAAGCCTCTCCTAAGGGTCTTAACAACTATCTCGTCAGGAGTTTAGACAAAATCAGAAAGTAGACTGGGGGTTGCGGAGAGACTTTGAACAAGATGAATTACACTTCCATTCAGATTAAAACAGAACATCAAATAGATTATAAAGTGAGAACAATCATTTCTCTTTGTGAAACCAAATAGAAAATAAAATGATTACAGAATTAAAAATTGGGTCAGCCTCTTTTGTCATGATGGGCAGCCATATAGGCCATCTGGAACGACAGCAATGAGTTCACATTCTGTGAAACGTAAGGTACTTACTAACTGTAATGAGGAGCCCTGGTGGCACAGTGGTTAAGAGCTCATATAATGAAGTCCAAGGAGCCCTGGTGGCACAACAGTTAGGCACTGGACTGCTAACCAAAAGGTTAGTGGTTCGAACCCACCTAGTGGCTCTGCGAAAGACTGGGTAATCTGCTCCCATAAAGATCACAGCCTAGGAAACCCTGTGGGGCAGGTCTCCTCTTCACATGGGGTCGCTATAAGCTGGAATCAACTTGACGGAAATGGGTTTGGTTTCTGGTTTGTGCTCCTCAGGCTTTCACTGTCCCGGACGCTCCCTTTTCCGCCAGTGGCTGGAGGGATCTTGTCTCCATTGCCTTGCTTTCTTCCTTTCCATAGAGGTTTTGAATCCTACCTCTCTAAGAAAGGAACCCTTCTGAGCACAGTGGTTAAGTGCTCGCCTGCTAACTGAAAGGTCAATGGTTCGAACCTACCAGCTGCTTCGAGGGAGAACGATGTGGTAGTATGCTTCCATAAACATTTACAGCTTTGGAAACCCTACAGGGCAGTTCTATTCTGTCACATGGAGTTACTATGAGTTGGAATCAACTCGACAGCACCCAGCAACAACAACATAATGAAGTCTGATTTTATGAGAAATATTATAGAAGCAGAAAATGTCTTTTTGTTCTATTTTTCACTATCACAAAAATATGGACACTGTCTGGGATAACACATTCAAATTTAGAAAAAGGCCAAATAAGAGATGTTACGAGGTGCATTGTCAGCAGTATATACAAAATTAGGAGAAAAAAATAAAACACGCGGCAGGGAAAAACTGAAGCCAAGAGAGTCCGGGCTTCTTGTCCCTAATTATTCTAAAAATTAGCAGAAACGCTCACGTGCCAATGCCAGAGCATGAAACAGCAGGGGCGAAAACGCGAAGACCTGGAACAGCCGCACTATTTCCTTTAGCAATTTTCACAGACACTGAATTTTAATGAGGCTGCTCGGATCCTTAGAAAACCTGCAGCTAGGGAGACGCTAGCACTAAATGCAAAATGACAGCTTTGTTGTACGGGCCAGTCAGAGCACAGGGGAGAGATGAGAAAGATAACAGCCCGTCCAATCCCGACCTGGCCAACAACAGACACCATCTTCAGGGTCCGCGCTGGGTAATGCACTAAAGAGATACCTTTCTGCCATTACACATCCCATCATTAACCGTCCCAGGGACAAGTGCAATCCTTCTGGCCTCTGTGCTACTTCTGCCCACGAGGCCTGGGGGCTTCTCTCAGCAGTGTGTCCCCACAACTTAGTCACCTGCCAGCCCCCCTGAGGACACCCAGTAAGTGTTGAAGAAATGATGGTCTTTTCATTTTTGGCATCAATAATTAATTTAAATTCTAGAAGACCAACATCAATTTCAATTGCATAAAGGCCACACAGACACACTGTATGTTTATTACGTTCATACAAATTTGCCCTAAGTGGCCCCAGTGGGGTTTTTTAAACAGACATAAAATCTACCCCACAAATTATTTGAGTTCCATGTTCATCAAGTCCCCGGGTGGTGTAAACTGTTAACAAGCTCAGCAGCTAACCAAAATTGTGGAGGTTTGAGTTTACCCAGAGGTGCCTAGGAAGAAAGGTCTGGTGATCTACTTCTGAAAAATCAGTCATTGAAAACCCCAGAGAGCACAGTTCTCTCTGGACATGCATGGGATCACCATGAGTCAGAACTGACTCGATGGCAGTTACTCCTCTCCCAACCAAAAAACCAAACCAGCTGCTGTCAAGTCCATTCTGACTCACGGAGACCACACGTGTCAGGATAGAGCTGTGCACCATAGGATTTTCAGTGGCTGATGTTTGGGAAGTAGATCATTAGGCCTTTCTTCCGAGGCACCTCACTTAACTGTTTGCACCACCCAGGAACCCCACTCCTCTCCTGATGTTGATGTTAGCTGCCATAGAGTGGGCTCCTGATTCACAGCGCCCCCAAGTGTTACAAATTAGAACAGCCCTATAGGGTTTTCTTGGCTGTACTCTTTACGGCAGCAGATTGCCAGGCCTGTCTTCCACAGTACCACTGGGTGGATTTGAACCGCCAACCTTTTGGATATCAGTTGATAGTAAACCACTTGCCACCACCCTGGCTCCTCACTCCTCTCTTAAACCTGTTGCTGCTGAGGTGATTAAGAATCATCGCAACCCTACAGGACAGGGTAGAACTGCCCCATAGGGCTTCCAAGGCTGTAATCTTTATGGAAACAAACTGCCACAGCTTTCACCTGTGGAGCAACTGGTGGGTTCGAATCATCAGCCTTTTGGTTAGCAGCCGAGTGCTTAACCACTGCGCCACCCGGGCTCCTTCCTCCTCTCTTAATCCATAAAAACCAAACCCACTTCCATCAAGTCAATTCTGACTCACAGTAACCCTACAGGACAGAGGAGAACTGCCCCATAGGGTTTCCACGGAGTGCCTGGTGGATCTGAACGGCTGGCCTTCCGGTCGGCAACCGAGCTCTTAACCACTGTGCCACCAGGGCTTCCCTCCTCTCACAGACCCCCCTTAATCTTTTCTCTCTAGTACACAGTCTAGGTACACCCCACAGTCTCTTCGAGTTCTGCTTGCCATTAAGATAAACACACACACACACATACACACTAAATTTTGAGCACATTATTCTTCCAAACAACACTTGCCTTCTGATTTCACAGGCTCTGAAGAAGCAGGACAGAAAACCTAAAAAGGGTTTTATGAATAAATGGCTCTACCCATCCCTTTCAAAAATGACAGTAAGATACACTGGCATAGCCAGGACAAGCCAAATTATTCTGCGGCTTAGTAACATGCTTTAGTTGTTGATCAAAATGGTATTTGATTTTCCAAGTGAGGTTTCGATTACCAGATTGTTACATATTACAATTGCGGAAGATACATTTTAACAGTACATAGACTCATCAATGACGAAAAGCAATCAAGGTGTAAGGAAAGAATCTGTATCCTCAGCACTTGATTATCAGAGCAAAAGATGTCTAAACAATGAAACAACTGGTTTTATATTCAACATCACTGATAAACATACAGTATATACTTACTTCTAATCTGTTTCACAATAGGTTTTAAGAGATCCAGCCACACCTGAAAGGGAGAAAAAGAAGAGAAAGATTAAGACATAAGATCTTAATGAAACAGTGTAAGTATTTTGAGGCTTTATTTGAATCTGTTTAAAATCAAAATATTTTTGAGAATTTTGAAGCCATCTGTTTTTCTTCTCTAGAATGTCATATCTTCAATTGTTCAGAACTTTCTTCTTTTCTTTTTTTAACTGTTGTACTTTAAGTGAAAAGTTTACAATTCAAGTTAGTCTCTCAAACAAAAATTTATACATACATTGTTATGTGACCCTAAGTGTTCTGCCCATACTGTGACAGCACACTCCTCCTTTCCACCCCTGATTTCCCGTGTCCTAAACTGTTCACAACTTTTATAGAACTGATCCTAATTTGCTAATACTATGCCTGAGCCCTGGTGGCGCAGTGGTTAAGTGCTCAGCTGCTAACCGAAAGGTCAGTGGTTCAAACCCATCAGCTGCTCCACGGGAGAGAGATGCAGCAGTCTATTTCCATGAAGATTACAGCCTTAGAAACCCTATGGGCAGTTCTACTCTGTCCTACAGGGTCACTATGAGTCAGAATTGACTCGATAGCAACGGGTTTGGGTGTTTGGTTTTTATTCTAGAGTCTGAAAATGGAAACCTCTTCTTAAAAAAAAAAAAAATCCAAACCAGTTGCCGCCAAGTCTATTCAGACTCATGGCGACCCTGGGGGTTTCAGAGTAGAATTACACTCCGTAGGGTTTTCAATGATGGTGATCTTTCAGAAGTAGACTGCCAGGCCTTTCTACTGAGGCACCTCGGGGTGGATTTGAGCCAACAACCTTTCGGTTACTAGCCAAGTGCTTAACCATTTGCACCACCCAGGGACTCCACAATCTCTCCTAGACTCAGACAAATAATTCACACAGTTAACTAAGAATCTTCCTTCTCTTACTTGTACTTATATCATAGCTAATCAAAAAATATTAAGAAATAATCACATACCTAGCTACAAGCTGAGTGAAATATGCACGCTCCTTATTGAAAATTACTACACGTACATAGAGAATAGCACATTTTTTGAGGACTATGGAAAAGGAATAAATATTTATTGAATACCACCTCTGCATCAAGCACTACAGGTAAGCTATTTACCTCTCAAAACAAGGCCAGAGGGATTCTTGTTAGCCAGGAGAGAAATCTGAGTCTTTCAGAGACGAAATAATTTGTCCAAAGTCCCTTAGCTACAGAGTGGAATGGCTAGTCTGAAATCAGGTCTGTCCAGCTTTAAAGCCCATACTCTTTTTATATTCATGTCCCTTAGCATGTAGTTTGAGTGGCAACATTTCAAATAAAAGTGAAACCAGCTGTCCTCATTAATAGGGCAAATTAACCATACCATCTCCATTTTGGAAGTCTCAGGGCGCTGCAAACAGTTAAGGACTTGACCACTAGCCACAAGGCCGGCTGTTTAAGCCCACCCAGAGGCGCCTCAGAAGACAGGCCTGGCGATCTGCTTTCTGAAGGATCGCAGCCTGGAAACC
The DNA here is from genome assembly GCA_030035585.1 of Dugong dugon. Lineage (NCBI taxonomy): Eukaryota > Metazoa > Chordata > Mammalia > Sirenia > Dugongidae > Dugong > Dugong dugon. The sequence goes on from CM057477.1 coordinate 6,476,021, forward strand.
CTGCAGAACAGTTCTACTCCGCACTCACGGGGTCGCCAAGAATTGGAATCAACTCAATGAAACTCACAACAATAATTCCCATTTTACATTTTCTTTTCTTTAAACTACTCTAGTTTTGAACCTGTGATCATTTGAAAGGGTTCTACTGCAACTCATGTTTGCATATTTGACGAAGCAAGGGTGGTATGTCAAATATAAAAGGGTTTTATAAATAAACTTGAAAAAGAAAAATACCCCTATAGAAGAATATGCAAAGAACACAAACAGGTAGTTCATAAAGAAACTATGCCAATGGCTAAGATGAAAATGTTCACGTTCAGAAGAAACTTGCACTAGAAATGCAAATTAACACAATGAAATACCATTTTCAGCCATTAAATTTACATCGAGATTTGCCTGTATATATATGTGTGGATTTGAATTTTACAATACCCAAGGCTGGCAAGGGTGCTTGGAAATGGGCATTGTCTTACCCTACTGGTGGATGTATGAACTGATACAACTTTTCTGGAGACTAATTAGGAATAATTATCAAATTGCTAAAAAGTATTCCCGAAAATACTTGTTCATCCAGTAATTCCACTTCTGTAGATTATGCATTTATGCACACAAAGGTTTATGTACAAGGAATGTATATCTAATATATATGTGAAAAAGTTTACAATAACCTAAATGACAACAAGGGATGGTTAAATAAAAGAGTATTAATCTATATGGCAGAATGGCATGCAGGCATTAAAAATTATGTTCTTGATGAATATTTAAGAATGTAGGAAAATATATTTGGAAAGTTGGAGGATGCTCCCCTCTTTCTGTCTGCCTTCCACATTATCCAGGTTACCTTAAATGAGCAGTCATCATCCCCATAAAGAAAAAACTAAAATTTTAAATTCCTACTTGTTCAAGTATTCCTCGCCGTTTTCAAGTAAGGTTTTATAATACAATTCTCATTCCTATATTCCCCATTCCCTACCACTCTTCTAGAAGAGAAAAAATAGTAGCTTTAGTTGACTTAGATGACCTGTTATGCTCCTAGCCTCAACCTTTAAGTGGGAGAGAATAATCATCGATAACAGCACTTATTCCTTTTCCCCCAACAATCCTCTAAGACAGATATTTGACAGACATAAAAATTGAGATTCAGAGAATAGCTGCCCAAAGCTGGAATTCAAACCCTGCTCTCCAAGTTCATTTATTCTTTTGACAAAACATTCCTGGGGCCCTACAGTGTGAGGCACCATGCTAGGCTCTGGGAACCTCATGACAAGAAAAACAATCGTGGTCCCTGCTTCACGGAGTTTACAGTTGACCAAGGAAGACGGACAGGAACCAAAACTTCTTCTTACAAACTTAACAAGTACCCGAGACAAACGAATCACACCACGGTCCCAGAGTGCTCCGAGGGTCCGGGACAGAGAAGGGCCGGAGACAGTGGGGGGTTGGAAATGGGGGAAGCGTCCCAGAAAATAACGACAATGTGGTAAGATATCAAGGGAAAGGGAGGTGAGGACGTATTAAGGGACGCAGTAATAACCCTCGTCCAGACGCCTGAGGTGAAAAAGGCCAGCATGACTGCAGAGCAAGGTGCGGACGGGGCTTTGTCCTTACCCTAAGAGCAATGGAAAGGATCTGAAGCACGGGGCTGACGTGGCCAGATTTGCATTTCATGAAGATTTTTCTGGCAGTGTGAGAATAGATCAGAAGGGACCCGAGTGGACACAGCTGGTCTGTTGCAATTATCCAGGCAGGAGATGACAGCGTGTTGGACGAAGAGGACAAAAGTGGAGTTGGGGGAGAAGTGGGTGCACTCACAAAATACCTAAGAGATAAAAACCAATGGGGTTCACTGCTGGGCCAGACATGGAGGCTGAGGGAGGACATGATGCCAGCGTGACACGTGATTTCTGCCGTCGGCATCTGGGGGGTAGTGGTGCCATTCACTCTAGCGGGGAGCACTGGAATAAGGGCTAGGACTGAGGGGCTCTAGCCTCGTTGATTGATTTTAAGGTATGTCTGGATCACCACTGTCAGTCTGTCATACTGTGGTGGCTTGCATGTTGCTATGATGCTGTAAGCTATACCACCGGTATTTCAAATACCAACAAGGTCACTCATGGTGGACAGATTTCAGCAGAGCTTCCAGACTGACAGATTAGGAAGAAAGGCCTAGCGATCTACTTCCAAAAATTAGCCAGTGAAAACCCTGTGGATCCCAACAGAACACTGTCCAATACAGTTCTGGAAGATGAGCAAATTTATCAACAATCATGAAGACAGCAAGGGACCGGGCAGTGTTTCATCCAGTTGTACATGTATCAGAGCCAACGTAACAACAACTAAGAATCATAATAAATGGTAGGGTCACCAAGGAGGAGATGACTTGGAAATGAGTGAGTTGGACACCCTCGTCTGGAGCTCAGAGGAGAAGTTCTGGCTGGAGAACTCACACTGAGAAGTCACCAGCACCCTCAGTCCGTGGGGAGGGGAGGAGAGGTGACGCGCTGCTGGGGTAGAGTACACAGAAAGAAAAGATGTGAGCACTGACACACTCCTTCACCACGTAACAGCCACGTCGAAGCAGGTGAGGATAAAAGGGAAATAAGGACAGAGTTGTGTCATGGAGTCACAGGGAAGACAGTCTTTCCAAAAGGAAGAAATATTAACAGCTGTTGAAAGGTCAAGTAAGCTGAGAACTAGAGTATCTGCTGATCACTTGATGCAGTGACGGGTCTGAGAGTCTGATGGGAGCCAAAGAGGCAGGAAGGATAAATGAGTTTTTCAAGAAGCTTGGCTGTGAAGGAGAGACAAGAGATAGAATGGAGGAAGGAGTGGGTAAGGGATCAAATGAGGGCATTGATCATTTGCTTGTTTTTAACGGGAAAGACCTGGGTGCATTTAAAAAGGACAGAGGTTGAAAATGTGAGCAAAAAGGGGTAACTCATGTCATAAGAGACCTAAGATAACGTGAAGAGATAGATCTAAAACACAGGTGGAGACACTGGCTTGAGACAGAAAGAAGAATACCCCTCTGACTGGATGGGAGACAATCTGTTGCCAAGGAGCCGATTCTGATTCATGGCAACCCCACGTTTATCAGAGAACTGAAGTCCATAGGGTTTTCAATGACTACAATCTTATGGAGAAAGGAGCCCTGGTGGTGCAATGGTTAAGCGCTCGGCTGGTAACTGAAAGGTTGGCTTTTGAGCCCACCCAGAGGCTCCTCAGGAGAAAGGACCTAGGATCTGCTTCCAGAGAGATTGCAGCCAAAAAAAAAAAAAATCCTATGGGACAGTTCTACTTTGTTACATGCCGTCACTATAAGTCGGAATGGCCCTAGAGCACCCAATAACAACAACAATAGCAATCTTACTGAAGTAGATGGCTAGGCCTTTTTTCCACAACATCACTGGGTGAATCTGAACTGCCAACCTTTTGGTTAGTAGCCAAGCACAAACCATTTGCGTGACCCGGGGACCTAAGAGAGACCAGGATAGGATAATGACAGATATACAGGGGAAAAAAAAAAAAAAAAGAACCAAACCTGATGAGGTCAACCCTATAGGATACAGTAGAAATGACCCACAGGGTTTCCAAGGAGCAGCTGGTGGATTTGAACTGCTGACCTTTTGGTTAGCAGCCGGGCTCTCAACCACTGCGCCACCAGGGCTCCGTGACAGATATAAGTTAAGTGTACACTTCTGTGTCAGGAAGATAAGAAAGTTCCTATTTGACACCTTCTGTTTCCTCTGTAAACGAGAGAGCTGGGGGATTGAGGCTGGTGGAGAGGGCTGACACAGTCGCTGTGTTGCGTGGGAGTGAGCTAACCGAGAACTCCAGTGGAGTTCCCCAGGGCTGTGAGTGCCCGTTCAAGTGCCTGCTGTCCCACACTCTCTCGGCCTTCGCTGTTGTCTCAGGCGAAGCATCAGTGAGATCTGTCACCACTGCCAATTCTGTCATAGAAGCTGCCTAAACTTCCGCAAACTACACAGGACAACACCAGTACGTTTTGGCAACGTAGCTGCCAATTTTGCAAATTGTTTTAAAACATCTCTACTTTGTTTTTGCCATTCCTGTGGAAAGCATCAAATACAAGCACCAATTTGAGCCAACTGAGCATGTGGTTTTATAACATGCAGGTCTGGGAACATAAGACTGGCCTGGATTAATCAGCCCATTGGTAGAGCTCTCCAGCGATAATGCCACAAGGTATCGATCATATCACAACTGAATTAGCCTGGATGAAAACTCACCGCCTGTGAGAACCTACCCATTTATCAGTCAGATTGATACCTGCAGAGCTGGGAGAGGGAGACCTTGTACATACAGGTCTTAATCCACTCTAAATGGATGAGGTGGAACTAGCAAGAGGAAGAAATGGTTGCTGCTTGACTAAAGAGTTAAAATCTTGAAGTTGATATACAGAGAGGGCTACAGGAAAGCAATTTAAACTGGTCCAGGTCATCCTAGCCAAGTCACTTGCTCACTTAGCCTAGGCAGAGCAAAAACAAGTTCCTCATGAGTAAAAAGGCAACAAAACACCATAATATTTCTTTCCCTGCCAGCAGATCTCTAGGGGGATCCATTTGTAATTACCTATCTCTAGCCCTGGTGGCGCAGTGGTAAAGAGCATGGCTGCTAACCAAAAGTTCGGCAGTTCAAATCTACTGGCCACTCCTTGGAAACCCTAAGGGGCTGTTCTACTCTGACCTGTAGAGTCACTATGAGTGGGAATCAACTTGACAGCAATGGGTTTGGTTGTTTTTTTAGTCCCAGCAGGAGCCCTTGTGGCACAGTGGTTAAAGGCTCAGCTGCTACCCGAAACGTCCATAGTTTAAATCCACCAGCCGCTCTGTGGGAGAAAGGTGTGGCAGTCTGCTTCCGTAAAGATATACAGCCTTGGAAACCCTACAGGGGAAGTTGTACTCTATCCTATAGGGTCACTGTGAGTTGGAACTGACTCAGTAGCAATAGGTTTGGTTTCTTTTTTTTTGGTTTATTACTTTTTAGAAATTTCCATTTCTGGTCAAAATAGTGTAACAGGGACCAGATTTACTCCTAAAAAACCGGACAAAATACATAACACAGCAGATCTGAAAACAATGGACATCGGTCAACGAGAAACAGTGATTTCTAAGAGACAGGGAAAAAAAAACAACACTCATGACACCTAGGACTGCCCCTGCCTATTGACCTGAGAGAGCTCCCAGGCCGTGGTGGAGGGAGCAGGAACACAGGCAGAATCTGGCAAAACTCGAGCTGAGGAGATGGAGCTGAGCGTATGGGGAGACCAGTGTGGCTACAGTCCACAGGACAGAGTACCAGGTAGTAGAATGTGGCACAGAGATAGAATTTAGGGGTCTACAGAGGGCTGTCCTTGAGTAATCAGCTGAGTACCAATCAGTGCATGTGTGTGAAGAAAATACCTGATGCCGGCAGAAGACCACGGGAAAGGATTAGGGGTAACAGTGTCTGGTGCTCACACAGGGCCAGGAATATTACTTACTCCTACCAGCTAGGATGGGAAAATCTCATGATTCTGTGGGGGAGGACACTGGGTAGAATACTGAAGGGTCATGCCTTAGTAGTGGGAAATAATTAGTCCCAGACTATGCACTATTCCAAGCAGCTCTGGTGACGTAATGGTTAAGTGCTCAGCTGCTAACCAAAACATTGGTGATTTGAACCCACCCAGCAACTCCGGGGGAGAAAGACTTGGAGATCTACTTCTGTATTGATTACCGCCAAGAGAAACCCTATGGGGCAATTCTACTCTGTCACATGGGGTCGCTGTGAGTAGAAATCAACTCAATGGCACTTAACAACAGCATGCACTATTCCAGTCTCACCTAACAAGTCTTAAAAGCAACATCCAAAGGGGCCAAAGTGTTTCCAAATAACTGCATCCCAGAACAAACTCAATAAAATGTACAGGAATATATATTTTATACATATTCAGCACCCAAAAAGGTAAAACTCAGAATGTCTGGTATCCAATAAAACATCACCAGGCATGCAAACAAGCAGAAAAATATGAACCATAATGAGACAAAAATAAATAAAATTCAATTAATCAAAACTGACCTAGAAATGATATAGAAGTTTGAATTTGCAGACAAGAATTTTAAAACAGTTATTACAACTGATGTTCATATGTTCAAAAAGTTAAGTAGAGATGCTGAAGACACATACAAACTAAACTTCTAGAGATGAAAACTACATTGTGTGAGATAAAAAGATATACTGGACATGATTAACAGAAGATTAGCCGTTGCAGATAAAAAATATTAACAAACTTGAAGACCTGCAATAGAAACAATACAATATGAAACAGAAAAACTAATAATAAATTAATAGAGCATCAGTGAACTACAGGACAATTTTAAGCAGCTTAATATATATGTAATTGAAATCCTCAAAGGAGAAGAGACGGGAAGGGGAATATTACTAGTAATGGCCAAAAATTTTCCAAATTTGATGAAACTTTTAAACCCACAGATCCAAGAAGCTCAGAGAAACTCAAGCATAAGAAATATGGAAGGGAAAAAAAAAAAAAAGAACTACATGAAGGCACATTATACTCAGATTGCTCGAAAGCAATGATAAAGAGAAAATCATAAAGGCAGCCAGAGGAGAAAAAGACACACTACCCACAGAGGAATTATAAGGATGAAAACAGATTTCTTGTTGGAAACAACGTTCACACAAGTGTAGTGGAGCAATACCTTTAAAATACTGAAAGGGGGAAAATGCATCTTACAGTTCTACAACTAAAAATATCTTTCAAAAACAAAGGCAAATAAATACTTTTTCACACATATAAAAGCTGAGAGAATTAATAACCGCAGACCGAATAAGAATTGATGCCTTTGATTTATGGTGTTGACGAAGAACATTGAATATATCATGGACTGCCAGAAGAACAAACAAATCTGTCTTGGAAGAAGTACAGCCACAATGTTCCTTTAGAAGCATGGATGGTGAGACTTCGTCTCACATACTTTGGACATATTACCAGGAGGGACCAGTCCCTGAAGAAGGACATCATGCTTGGTAAAGTAGAGGGTCAGCAAAAAAGAGGAAGACCCTCAACAAGATGGAGTGACACAGTGGCTGCAACAATGGGCTCAAACACAGCAACGATTTTAAGGATAGTGCAGGATCAGGCAGTGTTTTGTTCTGTTATATACAGGGTTGCCATGAGTCAGAACTGATTCATAAGGATAGTGCAGGATCAGGCAGTGTTTTGTTCTGTTACATACAGGGTTGCCATGAGTCAGAACTGATTCAATGGCACCTAACAACAACAGATTTGCACAACAAGAAATGTTAAAGGAAGTCCTTCAAGGCGAAGGGAAATGATATCAGATGGAGATCCAGATCTACATACAGGAATGAGGATCACCAGAAATGGTATCTGCATGTATAAATATATAAAATGCTTTTTCTTAGAGTAACAACGTAGTGAGGGGTTTACAACATGTAAAATGTATGACAACAATAACAAAAAGACCAAGAAGGAAGAAATGGAAGTATACTGTTGCAAGTTTCTTATAATATACTTGAGGTGGTACAATATCACCCGAAGGCGGACTGTGATAAGTATACTACATACTCTAAAGCCACTACTAAAATTACAAATCAAAAACTATAGTTAATAAGCCAACAAGGGAGATAATATGGAATCATCAAAGTATTCAATTAATCAAAAGGAAGGCAGAAAATGGAACAAAACCAGACAGAACAAACAATAAGGTGACAGATTTAAACCGTATCAATAATTACATTAAATGTAAATGGTCTAAACACCTGTCTTAGTTATCCAGTGCTGCTGTAACAGAAATACTACAAGTGAGTGGCTTTAACAAACAGAAGTTTATTTTCTCACAGTTTAGGAGGCTTGAAGTCCAAATTCAGGGTGCTCGCTCCAGGGGAAGGCTTTCTCTCTCTGTCGGCTCTGGAGGAAGGTCCTTTTGTTGTTGAGCTTCTGCTCCTGGGAGATCTTCATGTGGCTTGGCATCTCTCTTAACCTCTCTTTGCTTCTAGCTTGCATTTAATCTCTTTATCTCAAGAGACTGACTCAAGACACACTCTGCACCAACCGTGTCTCATAAACATAACAAAGATGACCTATTCCCAAATGGGGTTATAACCACCGATATACCAAAAAAAAAAAACCAAAAAAAAAAACCCCACAGCCACTGAGTGGATTCCGACTCACAGTGACTCTACAGCGACTCTGCAGGACAGAGGAGAACAGCCCCATACGGTTTCCAAGGAGCGCTTGGTGGACCTTTTGGTTAGCAGCTGTAGCTCTTAACCACTACACCATTAGGGTTTCCAAACCACAGGTATAGAGGTTAGTATTTACAACACATATTTTTGGACACACAATTCAATCCATAACAACACCTCCAATTAAAAGGTAGAGATTGTCAGGCTGGATTAAAAAAACAAAAAGCAAGACTCAGTTGTGTGCTACATATAAGAAACACACATCAAATATAAAAACACAAATAGGTTTAAAGTGAAAGAATGGGAAAAAGACACATCATGTCAATATTAATCATACACACACACACAAGCTGTAGTGGCTACAACAGTATCAGATAAAGTAGATGTCAGAGTAAAGAATATTACCAGGGATAAAGAAGGTAATTTCTTAATGATAAAGGAATCAATTAATCAAGAGGACATAACAATCCTAAATGTTTCTTTATCTAATAGAACTTCAACAAAGCAAAAACGGATCAAACCACAAGGAGAGACAGATAAATCCACAAGTATAGTTGGAGATTTCAATACCCCTCTCTCAGTAATTGATAAAACAAGTACGTAGAGAATTAGTAATGATAAGATTTGAACAATCTTCTCAACCAGCTTGACCTTATTGACATTTATAGAACCATAACAAAAAAGCCAAGAAGGAAGAACACCCTACCCTACCCAACAATAGCAGAATGCACATTCTTTTCAAGTACACATGAAACATTTACCCAGATACACCACATCCCGGGTCATAAAACAGATACCAATAAAATTGTTTAAAGGGCTTCATGTCATACAAAGTGCATTCTCTAATCACAATGGAATTAACTTAAAAATCAATAGCAGAATGATCTATGGAAAATCCCCAAATATTTCAAAACTAAGTAAAATAATTCTAAATAACCCAGGGTCTAAGAAGAAATCAAAAGGAAAATTAGAAAGTATTTCATAAAAACTCAACAAATCAAAATGTGTGGGATGCCACAAAAAATCATTTTTAAATAACCGTCTGCTAGTCTAAAATTCATCCAAATGCATTACAGAAAATTAGAAAATTCAGATAAGCAAAAAGAAAAGAAAAAATACATTCCACTACCAAGAGATCACTGTTAACACCTTAGTGATGTGGTTCTCAAAGGTGAGTATGCATCAGAATCAACCTAAGGGCTTGTTAAGACACACATCGCTGCCCCTCCCTCATTTTCTAATCAGCAGGTGTGGAGTGGGGAAGAAGAATTTGCATTTCCATTCAGTTTTCAGGTGATGTTGATGCTGCAGGTGCAGGGACCTTGCTTTAAGAACCACTGCCTTTATGTATATCCTCCATATCTTTTTGTATACGTGATGGGCACGGGTATAAATACACATATTCTTTCATAAAACCATAACGAGAGCATACTGTTCTGTAATCTTTTTTTTTTCCCCAGTCAATGATTTCTATCTTTCTATTTTGTAAAATTTCCCCTCATCAAATACACAGATCATTTTCAAACTGCTCTTGTTGACTAAAAACTGTCCTTATTGCTGGTCTGTTGAAACTGATACCCAATCCAGCACCGGGCTTCATACCTGCTTATGTCCATTAAGTCTCTTTTAACTTAGCACAATCCCTCTGTCTCAATGACACTGACCTGTTGAATAAAATTTGACCTGAAAGTTGTAGGATAGGTTTTTATTTGCAAGGAAAGCTTTAAATCAAAGAGGAATCAGATTTGTAAACCACAATGCAAAACCAAATGTCGTACAGCCTATCCCCATACATTCATACATTGAATTCATTAAGTAGTATTTGATATACCAGATATAAGGAAAGTTCTAGAATAAAACCAAGACTTAATATTATAATGGAACACCTGGAGTTTCAGGGACTCTGTGCCTGGAGGGAAACTTGAACCTTTGGGGAGTTTAACCTTTTAAGACAGCTCAGCAATAAACCTCAGGCTTAGTACTTACAGAACACTAACTACGGTTTTAACTATTTTTAAATCATTTATTTAATATGCATTAGCTTTGAAAAAATTCATTTCAAAAGATCTCACTTGGGTATTTTGGTTACTTAATTGGATTTTCCCCCTTTAAACTACAGTTTGCTTCTTCTGTTTCATTATCTCCCCCCTACCCCCCCACCCTTTTTAAACCTTTTATTTTACAATAAAACACAGATGCTGAAAACTACACAAAACGAACGTATAGCTTAGCAAAATATTAAATGGCAAATACCCTTTGTCTTAGTCATCTAGTGCTACTATAACAGAAATACCACAAGTGGATGGCTGTAACAAAGAGAAGTTTCTTCTCTCACAGTCCAGGAGACTTCAAGTCCAAATTCAGGGTGTCAGCTCCAAGGGAATGCTTTCTCTGTTGGCTCTGGAGGAAGGTCTGTGTCATCCATTTTCCCTTGCTCTGGGAACTTCTCTGTGCAGGAACCTCAGGTCCAAAGGATGCACTCTGCTCCCGGCACTGCTTTCTTGGAGGTATGAAGTTCCCCGTGTCTCTCTGCTTGCTTTTCTCTTTCGTATCTCAAAAGAGATTGGCTTAAGACACTATCTACTCTTGTAGGCCTCATCAATATAACCGCCACTAATCCATCTTAATACATCATAGTGATAGAATTTACAACACACAGGGAAATCAACCATACAATACTAGGAATCATGACCTAGCCAAGTCGACATTTTTGGGGGATACAATTCAATCCATGACGCTCTTGTAATCATTACCCAAGTCAAGAAATACAATTCTGCCAGCCACCTCATCTCAAACCCAATCCCCTCCCTCCCCTCTAAAAGTAACCACTATTCAGACTTTTAAGGTAACCCTTTCTTACATCATACATCCATTGATTTATTCATTTAACCACTGACTAATTATTTGTTTGTTATCACCCAATGGTGCATCTTTATACACTAGAGTTTGTGTTGTTAGTTGCTGTCACGATGGCTCTGGCGCATGGTGACCGTACGTATATACAACAGAATGATTCCACAGAATGAAACGCTGCTCAGTCCTGACCATCTTCCTGAGGGTTTCCCTTGTTTCCACTGACCCTCTACTTTACCAAACATGATGTCCTTTTCGAGCATTCGACTGTGTGGATCGTTAACAAATTATAGATAACACTTCAAAGAATGCGAATTTCAGAACACTTAATTGTGCTCATGAGGAACCTGTACACAGACCAAGAGGCAGTTGTTCAAACCGAACAAGGGGATACTGCATGGTTTAAAGTCAGGAAAGGTGTGTGTGAAGGCTGTACCCTTTCACCATACTTATTCAATCTGTGTGCTAAGCAAATATCTGAGAAGCTGGACTATATGAAGAAACATAGGGCATCAGGATTGGAGGAAGACTCATTAACAACCTGTGATATGCAGATGACACAACCTTGCTTGCCGAAAGCAAAGAGAGCTTGAAGCATATACTGATGAAGATCAAAGACCACAGCCTTCAGTATGCATTACACCTCAACATAAAGAAAACGGAAATCCTCGCAACTGGACCAATAAGCAACATCATGACAAACACAGAAAAGATGGAAGTTGTCAAGGATTTTCATGTTACTTGGATCCATAATCAATGCCCATAGAAACAGAAGTCAAGAAATCAAACGATGTACTGCTCTGGGCAAATCTGCTACAAAAGGCCTCTTTTAAAGTGTTAAAAAGCAAAGATGGCACTTTGAGGACCAAGATGCACCTGACCCAAGCCATGGTGTTTTACATGCATGTGAAAGCCGGACAAATGAATAAGGAAGACTGAAGAAGAATTGCTGCATTTGAATTATGGTGCTGGTGAAGAACACTGAATATGCTATGGACTGCAAGAAGAACAAACAAATCCGTCTTGGAAGAAGTACAGCCAGGATACTTCTTAGAAGCAAGGATGGTGAGACTTCATCTCACATACTTTGGACATGTTATCAGGAGGGACCAGTTCCTGGAGAAGGACATTATGCTTGGTAAAGTAGAGAGTCAGTTAAAAAAAAAAAAAAAAAAGAGGAAGACCCTCAAAGAGATGGATTGACACAGCAGCTGCAACAATGGGCTCAAGCATAGCAACGATTGTGAGGATGGTGCAGGACCAGCAGTATTTCATTCTGTTGTACATGGGGTCACTATGAGTTGGAACTGACTCAACGGCATCTAACAACAACATGACCTTGACACCTTTCTGTTACTCATTTTTATGTGAAAATTGTTTACTAAACTTTTTAGAAGAAGGTATTGTTCAGAGTAGCTTTTCTAACCTCACAGAGCTTCCTCTTCTATGGTTTTTGTGTAGTGTTAAAAAGTATGGCAGCTTGTGTTCTGAGATTTCCTGGTTTATTCCCCCCCTCCCCCCCCCCCACCACCTTTGTCTTTTGTTTCTATTGTCCTTCCCCTGGTTAAGTTTGGTTCCATTCCTAGTAGCTCCTCCAGTGTGGTGTCCTGTGTGTAAGGCCAGTTAATGACCACAGGAGCTAGACTGCTCCAGCCCTCTGACCCTTACCAGTTGGCCTCTGCTGTTCTCAGATGGTCCCACTGTGATGCTCAGTGCATATAAAGAGGCTATCTGGGGGCTCTCTGCCACAACAATGCACTCAAATATTTCAACATTCATGAAGATGCCGCAGGACCAGGCAACATTTCGTTCTGTTATACATAAAGTTGCCATGAGTCAAAGAAACTCAATGGCAACTAGCAACAACTTCTCCTCTGGTTTATCAGATGTCCTGCTGCTTCCGTTTCTTCCTGCTCAGACACTGATGGCATGCAGGCCCCTTGCCGGCGGATGTTTTGTCTCCAACCACTTATACTTTGAAATCTAGGCGTCTCTGTGACACTTAGTTTTGCCGTAAATGTTGTCCGCCAGTTTTTCATTTTGCTAAGCAGCTGCTCTGCCTGATTTTATGTGGGGTTTTCGGTTTAGAGAGATGTAAAAGTTATGCATCCACTGCTACCACCGTCTTTCAATATTCCATCCATTTCAAGAATACCTTTCCATGTGTGATGGTTAAGACTGTGTGTCAACTTGACTGGGGTGTGATTCCCAGTGTACTGACAGTTGTAGAATGTTGTGATCCCCTCCCTGTTGAGATCTGATACATGATCACCCCCATGATGGGATCTGTTGGGAGTAGCCAATCAGTTGAAAGGGAGTTTCCTTGGGTGTGTGGCCTGCATCGAAAATAAGCAGACATTCTGGCAAGGCTTGGGGGCTTTCGCTCGTTCTGCATCCTGCAGCTGGCTCCTGTTCATCTGACTTTCAGTTCTTCGGACCTGAGCTAGCAGCTTACCTGCGGTCTTGCCTGCTGATCTTGGAATTCATCCATCTTCGCAGTCTTTGAGCAAGAGCCCTGCTCTCTGATCTGCTGATCTTGGGATTCATCGATCCTCTCAGCTTGTGAGCAAGAGCCCTGCTCTCTGACCTGCTGATCCTGGGTTTGCCAGCCCCTGCAGCTATGTGAATCAGGAGAAGCCTCTATCCTGACCCATGGACTTGGGACGTTCTAGCTTCTACAACCATGTGAGCCATTTCCTTGATACCTCTCTTTCTCTATATATATTTATACGTGTTATTGGTTTTGCTACTCTAGAGAACCCAGCCTAAGATGCCATTTATTTTTTTGCTTCATTGATTGCATACCTTTTACACTGTGTCCTTGAGACAGGGACTGGGAAGTACCCTGAACAAGCACAACTGTAAGCCCTCCTGCCCCAGTGGTTGGTTAGACCCGCTTCGTTTCTCCTTGCCAATCTCTAGTTCTAGCCTCAGGTGAAACGTTGTACCCCAAACTCACAGCTGTTGTTTTAACTGAAAAATCTAGCTCTGCAGAGAACAGAAAGGTCACTTTTTCATGCTAGACACAAAGGCCAGCTTTCAGAACAGTGCAGGGTTGCCTCTACTTGCTCTGTGATGACCCTTCCCTGCCCCATCTGCGGAAATCAGGGAATAAAAACTCACAGTCCTCCAGGCACGCAGCCCCCTACCAGCTGGACCTCCTGAGAGCCTAGTGGGGAAAAAGAAGCAGGGAAAGAGGCTTACTGAGGAAGAGACCCTCAAGACAACTTCCCAGCGAAATTAAACATTTCAGAAACTACCAGCATTTTTAAAGGAGAAGGACAGGCAGTCCCCAGGTAACGAACATCCAAAGGTTCAGCTTCCACACAACCTGTAGTTACGAAGCAACTTGCCAACCCCTAAAAAGCCTATTATATTAAAAATTTGAAGTACATACACTGGTTTGTAATAATAAACAGGCACTACTTTGCGATGCACATCAAAACCTTATCATCAGTGTATTATTATGTTAAACATGTTTTAGTGTATCTGGAAGTGTTTCTTTAATTTTTTTATGCATAGAAGGGTACACTATATACTAAGACAAAGATCTGACTGACATTAGATATGAACCGTACCTAACTGTTCCGACTTAGTACAAATTCGACTTAAAGACAGTGACTGAGTAACAGAACTTGATCGTAATCTGACGACTGCCTGTACAACAACAACAAAAAAAAACTCATCAAGTTACCATCAAGTCGATTCCAACTCATAGCAACACTACAGGACAGAGGAGAACTGTCCCGTAGGGTTTCCAAGGAGTGGCTGGCAGATTCAAACTGCCGACCCTCTGGTTAGCAGCCGAGCTCTTAACCACTGTGCCAACAGGGCTCCGCCTGCAAAACAGGGGACCCATAATAAATTTTCCTGGAATCCTACTTACACTGATCACCTCTAGACCAAACCTCAGCATGTTAATTAACTTCTCTTTGTGCCAAGGCTGAAAAGGATTATTCTCCCATTGCACATGTCCTCCTCAGAACTTAATCCCGTGATAAGTGAAGAAGAGCTAGCTGGAAATGGATTATAACCACCGGGTCTTCACAGCAGGGGCAGGTGGGCCTGCAGCATTACCCTTCTTCTCAAGAGACAGCCCCTTTGGTTCCTGTCCAAGACCAGGGTCAGTCTGAGATTCTGCCCTTGCAAAATCCCAGCATCTGGCAAAGCTATACATCGGGTACAAGTAGCAGGAATTAAAATGTATAGCCTATTAAATTATGTAAATAATTTAAATAAGGTAAAGCAGGAACCCTGGTGACATAGCGGTTAAGCACCTGCCTGCTAACCAAAAGGTCGGAGGTTCGAATCAACCAGCTGCTCCACAGCGGATAGATGCGGCAGTGTGCTTCCTTAAAGATTACAGCCTTGGAACCCTATGGGGCAGTTCTACTCTGTTCTATAGGGTCACTATGAGTTGGAATTGACTCAAAGTCAGTGGGTTTAATATAAAGCCAATTCCACTCCTAGGCATGTACCCTAAAGAACTAAAAGCAGGAGTATAGACACTTGTACACCAGTGTCCACCGCAGCACTAATATCAATAGCCAAAAGGTGGAAACAACCCAAATATCCATCAACAGGTGAATGGATGAACACAACGTGGTACCCGCATACGGTGGAATATTACTCATCCACAAAGACAAACGAAGTCCTGACACACGCTACAACATAGATGAACCCTGAAAACACTATACTGAGCGAAGTCAGTCCGTCACAAAAGGACGAATATTGTATGATGTCACTTACATGAAATCCCTAGAACAGACAAGTGAATAGAGACCAAAGTCCATCAGTGGTTACGGGGCAGAGAGGAGGGCAGGAGGAGGGAGATACGGAATTACTGTTTAAGGAGTCACGAGCTTCTGTCAAGGGGGGAGAAAATATTTGGAAATGGAGAGTGGTGATTGCTGCGCATGGTGAATATAATTACGTCACTGACTTGCTCATGTAAAATGTCCAAACTGCAAACGTTTCATTTTATATATATTAAAAATATACATATACACATATATATACAACAAGACCTGATCTTTTAAAAATTAATAGTCTTCATGTATTTTTAAAAATTTTTATTGTGGTGAAATATTTATGTATATAGACACAAGTATATGTGTATATATACATTATATATATGTATATATACACACACACAATTTCACAATAAAATTTTTGTACGTATATACAATTTGATATGTATATAAAATTATGTGTGTGTGTATATATACATTTCACCACAATAAAAATTTTGAAAAATATATGAAGACTATTAATTAAAAAACATACGACGTCTCCTCCTTCCAGCTTAAGGAATGAAACGTTACCCATATCTATGTTTTCTTTGGCCTTCTCTGCACCTCTCTGCTTGAGGAGAGCTGTTTCCCCTGGAGACCTGCCCCATCAGCATGGCCACGGGCAGATCAAACCACAGTGCTACCTCTGTGTGGTGGTCAAGCCCCTGCAATGTCACCTCTGCTGGCCTCCCACACGTTCACAACCCCCCGGCTCGGCAACACTCCCCTCCTTTACATCTGGCATGTTTCAGAGGGCCCCTGTCAGAGGCCCAGGGAGAAGGGAGCCAGCTGGTCTGCAATGAAGCCCAGATGAAGTCGGTCTGTCCAACCTCACTGGGGTTAGTAAACCACCAGCTAGGGAAGCCCATCATCACCAGCAGCCATGGTTTCTGTCATCTTGAGTCCCTGGACGGCATGCCTGTCATGGCAGAGCTTCTCCTCCAGGATGACGCAGGACAGGAAATGAATCCAGAGACGCCTATCCTCTCCTGAGCTCTACCAATATTTATTTACAAGAATTGGCCATTGTTTTATCAGGTCAGTGGTGGGCTAGCCTCACTGGTTTGTGAGCTAACCAGCCTGAGCAAGAATGAAATAAACACATATCTGAGGCCTACTAGTGACACAAAGAGCCCTGGTGGCACAATGGTGAAGCGCTCAGCTGCCAACCAAAAGGTTGGTGGTTTGAACCCACCCAGCCACTCTGCAAGAGAAAGACCTGCCATCTGCTCCCCGAAAGACCACAGGCTAGAAGCAGTTCTACTCTGTCACGTGGGGTCGCTATGAATCAGAATCGACTCCACAGCACCCAACAACAACTAGAAACACAACGGGTCGCCATGAGTCAGGGGCTGACCCGACTGACAGCTAACAATAAGAACTATGTGCCAGGAACCCACGGGGGTTCATTAAAATATCTTATTTAACCCTCTTGATCATCTTGGAAAACAGTCATTTATTACTCCCAGTTTTCAGAGAGAGCAAAATCACAGAAGTTGAGAAGGTACTCAACTGCTACGTGACAAAGCAAATGTTTAAACATAGATTTACAGGACATAATTCAGAGCTTTTCCCACTATCCTCAACCGACCAGCACATGGTAAACCTCACCCATACATCTCTGCTGCCAGTTCCTTGGGGTGGTGAGATCTGGGGAGCGGGGATGAAGCTGCTGAGAGAGCACATCCTTTGTCTATGCAGCCCGGGATGGGAGGCATGTTACACACCTGACTCCAGTTTCCTGTTAAGTCTTGGGCACGTTACTACTCTGAATGTGCTCACCGTAAAATGTGGATGATGAAATACCTACCTCAGACAAGTATTATAAAGCAGAGACTGGCCGACTATGATCGGTGGGCCAACGCGAGCCCACCACCTGTTTGTGGATGGTCCACAAGCTGAGAATGGCTTTTACATTTTAAAGTGGACGAAAAAAGTCAAAAGAGAAAGTGTATTTCATGACACGTGAAAATTACATGAAATTCAAACTTCAGTGGCTACAAGTAAACGTTTATTGGAACACAGACCAGTCTCGTTCCTCCATTAACATATCGTCTGTGGCTGTTGGCGCTATAGCGGTAGAGTTGAAGAGTTGCCGTAGAGATGATATGGCCTGTAAAGCCTGAATATGTACTACCTGACCCTTTACAGAAAAAGTGTGCTGCCCCTAATATGAAGAATGATGGGCTTGAACATGCCAGCGATTGTCAGGGTGATGCAGGACCACGCAACGTTTCCCTCTGTTGTATATAAAGTTGCCGTGAGTCGGAGCTGAGGCCACAACAATTAGCAACTCCAACAATGTGAAGAACAAACGAGATGCGTTAAGTTTACAGCCGAGTTTGTGGCACGCAGTAGATGCTCCAGGACAGTTGGCTCCCTGAGCTCATCCTCATGCCACACTAATGGCTTTCTAGCCTTTCCGCAAGCTTCACGGTCCAGGTACCAATCACTGCCTGTTAAGTATCGCTAGTGTTACTGCCACAGAATGCAGAAAACTATTTAAAAAAAAAAAAGCTGACAAAAAGAATCGTCTGCTCCTCTGGGGAGATCCTGCAGGAAGGCTGCCTGCATCCAAGGTCGACACCAGGCCAAACTTACAAGTAAACACAACATGGGCTCTATCGATTGGTAAACCAGAGGATGAGACTAGTTAAGGGCAGAGCATAACTGATTATTTAATAACCATGACTAGCTTATTTCCAACCTTGAGAAACACATCTTAGGCCACAGAGAGTAATCCTTTTCTCCTTACACTTGTCAAACCCTTACTGTAAATAATGCTCTGACTTGGGCTATGAACACGACAAAGGGATGAGGGGGGAGCGGAAGGCCGAGCTGGACTGTGAGTTACCTGAATTCAACTCAGCACCTAGGGACAAAGATCCACAACCCTCCATGCCAAGTATTTTGGGGGACAACTAGTTTCCCCACTTACCACAGACAGATAGCTGCACAAACCAGCTGTGAAAGCCCCACATGTGGGCGCTGTGAGAACAAGGACGCTTTCTCCGGGCCTGGCAGACGTGGCAGCGGCCTCCTGAACACAGCCTGGCGAAGGTCACGAGCAGTAGTGAAAACTGATGATGACGACGACGGCAATTAGATGTGCTCGCCAGCACTTTCTGAACCCTTTAACAGGCCCCAAACACTGAGCTAAGTGCTACAGATGTTACTGCATTTGAGCCTTTCAAAAACGCCATGAGGTAGACATGCTGTCCCCTTCTTAACCCCCAGCAAACTGAGGCTCAGCATCAGGCCACCGTCCCCCTGCTGGCGGGAGGCAAAGCTGGGACTTGAGTGTCAGCCGTCTGCCTGCAGAGCTGGTCCCCCGCCGCTGCAACATAGCTCTGGGCTGGAAAGGCGGCCCTTCTGACAGGGCCCAGGAAAGAGACTGAAACGGTATGACGCAAATCTTAAATTTTAAAGCAACTCCACCTGGGGGCAGAGGTGAGATTCCAGCTAGCATTTATTACTGCCACAGCTGAGTAGCTCTTCTTTACTTCATCCGATCAAAACCTGCGCTTGGCTTTTCCAAAGGAGATGCCATCGGCCAGCCTCTGAGCATTTCTGGGTCATTACCTCTACTCTTATTTCATTGAATTTTGGGGTAAACTTTTACCAAAGTATGATCTACATGTAAAAGCACACCCTATAAGTATATAAAAAAACAAAAAAACCAAACCCATTGCCATCAAGTCCATTTCAGCTCATAGCAGCCCTATAGGATAGAGTAGAACTGGCCCACAGCGCATCCAAGGAGCAGCTGGTGGATTTGAACCTCCAACCTTTTGGCTAGCAGCCAAGCTCTTTAACCACTGCGCCACCAGGACTCCATAAGTATAGCTCACTGAAGTTTTACAAACTGAATACATCCATGTAACTAACAGCCAAACCAAGAAACAGAACACACCAGGGCCCCAGAAACCCTCCCTGCACCTCTCCAGTCAGACACTACCCCTCACTAACACCACAGGTCAACTCTGTGGAAACAACTTATTTTAAAAATTAGATTAACTTAGTTCTCAGATGGGGACTGTATAATTGACAGAGAATAAAAGGGAGTGATAAGGACAGAAGAGACTGGTGGCTGAGAGCACAGGCTCGTATTCACACAGATCTGAACTTGAATCCTGGCTCTACCATTTCCTTGCTGTGTGACTTTGGTAAAATTACTTAACCCCTCTTTTTAAGTTTAGCTTCCTAAGCAGAAAGAGGGAATGTAAAGGGCCTTTGTAGGAATAAATGAAATATACGTAAACTGAGTATGGTGTCTGGCACAGAGTAAATTATTCTCTAGAGTAGGGTCAAGAAACCACAACCCCCAGACCAACTGCCTATATTTGTAAGTAACTTGTAGGCAACACAGCCACATTCATCATTTACATCTTGTCTATGGCTACTTCTACAAAGACAAGTACTCGCAACAGAGAGCCTATGGCACACAAAGCTAAAGTATAGACTGTCTAGCGCTTTACAGAAAGAAGTGCAGATCTCCAGCATAAGCTCCATGAGAAGAGGGCCTTGATCACATCTGCTGTTGTATCTTCAGGGGCTAGAACACCGTCCGCACATGATAAGCATTCATGTGATAGCTTTTACTTGTATTATGTGCGACAAATAAACACCTATTTCTTTAAGTCATCTTTAGTAAAATTTTTTGCATTTTGCAGCTAAACTTATTCCTAATCAATATAGTAAGAAAGGAGTAAAATCAGAAAAATTAAGCCCAAGAAAACCTGAAAGATGTCAGCCCAAGCTGTACCTCGGAAGATTGATAGGTTTATGACTCTTAGCAAAAGAGAGGCACTTGTGGTAATGGAGAAGGTGCTGAACTTAGACTCAGAAGAACATGGTTAGAATCTTAGTTCTGCCATTAGCTAGCTGCCCCAGATATGAACAATTGTCAGAACCTTAGCACCCATAACTGCAAAGTGAAAAATACTCAGGAGGGTTATTAGAAATGGTGAGAGAACACTATTCCCTCCCCAGAACACCTGCATGGCCGCCATCTTGCTGCCCAAATCACATATAAGCCCTGCTTCCCCGTAGCTTGGGGAGCCAGCTCTGAGGAACTTCCTCCCGGCTCCTTGCTCTGTAATAAAATTACTTTCTCTTTCTCAAATTAAAAAAAAAAAAACAAAAAACAAATGGTAAGAGATAATACAGTCTCGAGTGTTTTGAGAATCATTATTTTAACATAAAGTGAGCTTATGAAACAATGTTTCATAGAACTTGCTACACTGTGTTGTAATTATTTGCTTCCTTGTCTCTCTTACTAAGTTCTACACTCCTAATGAATGGTAACCACAACTACTACCTCTATAATGTAGCTAATATTATATTTCTGTTGGATAGCAAGGGCACAGAAAGCCCTTCACGATCTGGCTCCCTGCTGACTTTTCCACCTTGACCTCTCACTTCACCATCACCCTCCTCTCTCTTACCTCTAAACCCCATATTTATTTGCAGGTCCCTGAATAGCCCACATACTTCCTGGTCTTTGGACATGATGAGCTGCCCCCTACCCTGGAATATTCTTCTCATTAGGTCAATTTCTACCAGTCTCGTGGAACTCAGTTTAGCAGTGTCTGGAAGGATTTCTCGTACCCACAAATGCTGTTTGCTGCCCACACTGCCCAACACCCACTGTCCCCTACAGTGGAGCACTTGCCACACTGCCCTGTACTGATGACTGGCTCAACCTAGACTCCACACCTGGATTATAAATTCTTTGATGACGCAAAATCACTACTAGATCCCCACTGCAGAGACTGGTAACAATACCAGGTACTCAGTATGTACCAAATGAAAGAATAAATTGCAGTACAGCCAATGAACCTACAGCCTAAAAAAGGGACCAGTGAAAGGGAGACTCTGATACAGCCTTAACCAACTACCACCAAAGGGACAACTCAGTCAATTGGCATAATATAGTTCACAAAGTTCATGTTCTGCATCCCAGTGAGGGGAGTAGCATCTGCAGTCTTAAAAGCACATGAGCAGCCATCTAAGATACAACTATTGTTCTCCACTCATCAGGAGCAAAAGAGAAAGAAGGAAACCAGGATCTCAGAGAGGAAACTAGTCTATAGGGCTAACAGCCTACACAAGCCATGGCCTCATCTACCCTGAGACCAGAAGAACTACATGGTGCCCAGCTACCACTACTCACCATTCTGATCAGGGCCAATAAATGGACCCTGACAGAAAGGGAGAAAAAGGCAAAAAAGAACTTAAATTCTTAAAAGGTTCAGACTTACTGGACCAGTTGAGACTAGAAGACTCCCTGAGACTACCACCCTGAGATACTCTTTAAACCTTGAACTGAAACTATTCCCCAAGGTCACCTTTTAGTGAAATAACAGATTGGCACACAAAATAAAGCATATTATCTGTGAGTACAGTGCTTCATTAAAAAACCATATACATAAGACCAAAAAGTCAACAACTACTCTAAAGTAAAGATGAGAAGATAAGGCGGTAGGGAAACTAGAGTACCGGAAAGGCAACAACCAGAACGCAATTAAAGAGAACGTTGACACATTGTGGAAAATGTAACCAATGTCACTGAACAATTCGTGTAGAAATTGTCAAATGGGAACTAAACTTGCTGTGCAAATTTCACTGAGAAAACAATAAAATATTATTTAAAAAATGATTTAAAAAAAACTGTCACCAACCAAAGGGACAAAAATACCAGTATACTTTGGCCTTAAATTGGCAAAACCTTTTTAAAGAATAATTTGATATACTGAGAAAACTTTAAAATGGTCAGACCTACTGATCACACAATTGCACGCCTTTGAATCTGAACTCCCGAAACACTTAGCCATATGTGCAAGCACAAATATACTAACTAATACGTTCACTGTAGCATCATTTGAATAGCAAAAACTTGGACACAACCTAAGTATCCCATTGTCACAACAGAGGTTGTAAATTATAACCTATCCATTCAGGGGACTGGTATGTAGCTGTAAAAAGAAAGAAGTAGACTCTATGTACTGAAAATGAAAGATATTATTTAGGAGAGGGGAGAAAAAGTATAACAACAAAAAAAACACTCATTGCCATCAAGTCGATTCCAACTCGTAGCAGCCCTATAGGACAGAGAAGAACTGCCCCATAATGTTTCCAAGGAGCTGGCTGGTGGATTCAAACTGCTGACCTTTTGGTTAGCAGTCCAAGCTCTTAACCACTGCGCCACCAGGGCGTCAGAGGAAAAGTACAGGACACTGTATATTCTTTCCTCCCGTACGTGTATTTTAAAAATGTTTGTGTATACACACACACACACAGATTATTACTTGAAGGGTGCAAAAGGAACTGGTAATGATGCTTACTGGAGGGAGGAGTGGGGGGCTAGGGGGAAGGAGAGAGTCTTCGGTATCTATCTTCCTCAAACTTGTTAATTGTATGCGTGCATTACTTTTATTATAAAAAATACTAATGAGAACTTTCTGGGTGTGTTTTCCTCTATATATTTCAGTATAGCTTAAGAAAGGTACCAGTTATCGTCTTCTCTCAAACTGAACAGACAGTAAAATGTTGTTGTTGTTGTTAGGTGCTGTCATGTCCAACTCGACTCACGGCCACCCCATGTACAACAGAACGAAACACTGTCCAGTCCTGCACCGCCCTCACAGTTGTTGCTATGTCTCAACCCACTGTTGCAGCCACTGTGTCAGTCCATCTCTTGAGGGTCTTCCTCTCTTTCCCTGACCCTCTACTTTACCAAGCATGATGTCCTTCTCCAGGGACTGGTCCCTCCTGATAACATGTCCAAAGTACGTGAGACGTAGTCTCGCCATCCTTGCTTCTAAGCAGAATTCTCGCTGTACTTCTTCGAAGACAGATTTGTTTGTTCTTCCGGCAGTCCATGGTATATTCAATACTCCTCGCCAACACCATAATTCAAAGGTACAAATTCTTCTTCGGTCTTTCTTATCCATTGTCCAGCTTTCACATGCATATGAGGAGACTGAAAACACCATAGCTTGGGACAGTAAAATAGCAACATTAATTTGATATTACTTACTGTGATCTTTTTGTGGTCAGGAAACTCAAGGCCAAAATAGTCACCTTCCACGAGGTTGAGGTGATTGCAAACGGCATCCAGCAGCACTTTCCCAGGAGCCCTTTGCTGTGAACAGAAATGACACGGAGTTACACCCTCGGAGACGGGCATCAACAAAAACACAGCACGGCTCTTCACTGCCAGGAGGAACCCTTCGAATCCTTCACAGCTCATCCTTCCCATGCCACGTCCCACCACTCACTCCATGCCGGTCCGGACATCACCCCTCTGCACCTCTGTGCCTTGCTCAGGCCGTTCCCGGCACTAGGAATGCTTACCCTGCCGTATTCTCTCCACCTCAACCCTTGGCCCTTTTTGTTACAGCTGAGATCCTGTGCCTGGGCCTTTCCTTTCTTCTCCTGCACAAATATGGAGAAGTTACTGCTCCTTCTCTAGGCTCCTTAGCTCTCTGTGCAGACTCTCATCCAGGCAGTACATACATTCATCTTTGTTTCTACAATATCATGAGACCAATCAATTATGTTGAAATGAATACAAGTTACTGATCCCACTGTATTATAGTTAAGTATCTAAGAGTCTGTCTCCACAATTAAATCTGGGGCTACTTATTCATCTTTGTTTTCCCCTTGCCTAGCAAAGTACCCAGCGCCGTACCAATATCTGCTCAAATCAATACAATACACGCATCTTCTATATGCTGAATCCATAGGAAGGGGAGTATGATGTACAAGAACCAATCATATGCCTTAGTTTCTCTTACTACCCAGTGGACTCATAATGATCCACTAGTAAAATGGATCAAAGTCCACCATGTAGATCAAATACTAAAAGAAAAACGTTTCTAAGACATTGCCATCTACAGTTATTGGTTTTATAGTTTCAACTCCCATCTGATAATAGAAGCCAGTTAGTAACCCAGGAGAGCAACTGGCAGTAAAAGTCACAGCCTGATGAATGCATGATTGCACGTCTGTCACCCTGCCTCAGCATGGCCTGAGGACCCGTCCAAATGCTTCAGCGTCCAACAATAAAGCCCGTTTTTCTCCAGATGCCATGACATGTTCCCATGTTCCCCACCACTGACATCCAGAAGACGCACACACAGGTATCTGAAGGTGTGGAATATTCCCATGTTCCCCACCACTGACATCCAGAAGACACACACACAGGTATCTGAAGGTGTGGAATATTCCCCGTGGATACTCCCCAACTCACCAGGCTCTAGGCCTTGCATGTCTGGTTCAAGAGTCACTGGTGGAGTCATCGCACGTGTACTGATGGCTAGAGTAGCATATGATCACAATGTAACCCCCCCACACCCTGTTCTTCCTTCTCAAACACAGCTCCCACTCCCCCCACACAGAGACTTATGCACACACGCACGCGCGTGCGTGCACACACACACACACACGCTTCTCCAGTAGAGTGGATTTAAGGGGCTCGCGTGGATCTGGTCACCGATAGTTTTTACACTACTTTGGTACAGCAGTCTGCCTTATTTCCGTTATTTTGTATACACTGGGGAATTTACCCAGTTACGCCAACACAGGGGACAATCAGCTGCTCCATTTCAATCCCTGGTCCTGGGTTTAAACTCTCCACCAGCCTCCAGAGAGCTATGTGTTTAACTATTGCACAGCCACTTGTCCAAGGCCCTCCTCTCACTCCGGAGGCCATGGTGGTTCGGTGGTAGAGCTCTCGCCTTCTAGGTGGGAGACCCAAGTTCCATTCCCGGCCAGTGCACCTCATGCACAGCCACCACCCATTGATAGTGGAGGGCAGGGTGTTCCTATGTTGAACAAGCTCCAGTGGAGCTTCCAGACTAAGAAGGGCTAGGATGAAAAGCCTGCCAATCTACTTTCAAAAACCAGCCAATAAATATCCTATGGGTCCCAGTGTTTTGTCCACTGTACATGTGGTCGCCATGAGTCAGGGACCAACTCAAAGGCAACTAACAACAACGTCTCACTCCAGTGAAATCAGTTGACATTAACTACGATGTTATACAAATGGGTCAGGGGGATAAGAAGATGTGAAAGGACCCCCGTAAGTTTTTTTTTTTTTTTAAAGGGAAGACCACACTGCAGTTTCACAATCTTTCTTTCTCACACTTCTCAACACCACTTTCTATTTGTTACAAAAATGAACCACCAATTATCTGAACAGCTGGCAAGCACTCACATTTCCCAAGGAATTCCTGGAACTAAGTGAATTTGATAACTTCATCTAGATTTACAGAGTCTGGGAAATGAGACTTAACAATTTAAAGCTGAAAGTCTAAACAACCAAAAAAATCAATATACAATGGAGGTCTTTGTGGGAACGGTGTCTGACGAAGCACTTTGTGGAATACGCAGAAGAGAGGTGGAGGAACGTGTGAACTGGGTCCTTTACCGAGGCAGCAGACTTTTAGGAACGTACTGAGCACATCTTAGTAATAACAAGAGGCTTCGTGGAGACCCAGAGGCCACAGTATCATCTCAGCGTTCCAAACGCCACTGCTGTTCTGGGGAGACCAGCACAGCAAATGACCAATGCCTTGCGGAAAGATGGGTCTGCAACAGATGCTTGGAATTGAGCTTGTAAATGATACAAATTTGGTTTCAATTCTTTAAAGATATCCTTAAAACATATTATTTTACATAAATCCTTTATACAAAATGGCTTTTCTCTGATAGTGAAATTTTATATAAGGAGAAGTCAACTTAGAGTTTGAATGATATCTTTACAGCTCCTGAAAATCATCTGCAAAGTAGATGCCTGTAAAGCATGATATTACTTCCCTGAGAATGCTGGCTGGCTACATCCAGGGTTAGAAGGAAAGCTGTAGCAACACCAGAAAGTATTCATAAAGGTTTAAATGCCCCCGCTGCACGACAATTTCACAGCTCAGCGTGCTGTTACTTGCTCCATGGACTTGGCATTCACATCCCAACGTGCACAAATGTGTGCAGACATCA
This sequence comes from Dugong dugon, assembly GCA_030035585.1. Classification (NCBI taxonomy): domain Eukaryota; kingdom Metazoa; phylum Chordata; class Mammalia; order Sirenia; family Dugongidae; genus Dugong; species Dugong dugon. Next base: position 6,502,900 of record CM057477.1, read on the forward strand.
TGATATCAGAAGTTCGTGGGTCCGCTCTCCCTTTCTTTGAGGAGTTGGTGTAGCACTGTCTAGCTCCCTCAGTGCACCCAGGGCCAAACTCTGCTGTAGAGAAAGTGTCTCCCAGGAGAGAAGCAGGGAAAGTTTTCATCAGATCTGATGCAGCTAATGCATTCAGACTGGGATTTTTGCTTTTCCTCATTCTGTAAGAAACATTACCCTTGCTTTTCTCTCTACAATACATCTACTCCATCAGATGCAATGTCATTTCTCTGCGCCCGTCTCCAATGAGTTTTTTGAGTTTCACCCTAAAATTAATTCTTTTCAAGATCACAGAATTCAAGTCAATTTGCATTCATTTATATTCTGAAAGGTCCAAAGGATAGGAGTTTAAATGAAAAATAAATTTGATATTTGAAGGCTCTTTAGTTCTTCCAGTTGCAAGAGATGAAGGGATTTTAAAGGCACAAAAGTCTGCTCACTCAAAACTTGTTGGATGAGGGTTCTCCTGCTGTAGAAGAGAATACCTAGGAGAAGTGAATTAATGGACGAGGTGTGGAGGCTGAGGGAGCATTTTTTTTTTTTTAAATTCTATTTTATTGCTGTGCTTTAAGCGAAAGTTTACAATTTAAGTTAGTCTCTCATACAAAAATTTATACATACATTGTTATGTGACCCTAATTGCTCTCCCTATACTGTGACAGCACGTTCCTTCTTTCCACCCCTGATTTCCCTGTTCCTTCAACCAGCTCCTGACCCTCTCTGCCTTCTCATCTCACTTCCGGACAGGAGCCGGACAGGAGCCGCCCATTTAGTCTCATGTATCCACTTGAGCTAAGAAGCACACTCTTCATGAGTCTCATTTTATGCCCCATAGTCCAGTCTAATCTTTGACTGAAGAGTTGGCCTCAGGAATGGTTTTAGGGCTGGGCTGACAGAGAGTCTGGGGGTCATACTCTCTGGGGTTCCTTCAGTCTCAGTCAGACCATTAAGTCTGGTCTTTTCACTAGAATTTGAGTTCTGTACCCCACCTTTCTCCTGCTCCAACAGAGACTCTCTGTTGTTTTCCCCATCAGGGCGGTCACTGGTGGTAGCTGGGCACCATCTAGTTACTCTGGAGAGGGAGCATTCTTAACGGTGCCAAAAACAAGGGAGAAAACAACAAGAGTACCCTTAATTCTTTTAACTTTTCACATGCAATGCAGAGAAAGGATTACTCTGAAAAAGCTAGATATTGAGGATTATTTGGGAGACTGCGTTCTGATAATAAGTCAGAAAAATGTCTCTGTCATGGATTGAATTATGTCCCCCCAAAAATGTGTGTAACAATTTGGCTGGGCCATGATTCCTGGTATTGTGTGACTTTCCTATGTGTTGTAAATCCGGCCTCTATGATGGTAATGAGGGAGGATGGGCCACAGTTGTGTTAGTGAGGCAGGACTCAATCTACAAGATTCGATTGTGTCTTGAGGCAATCTCTTAAGATATAAAAGAGAGAAGTGAGCAGAGAGAGAGGGGGACTTCACACCACCAAGAAAGCAGTGCTGGGAGCAAGAGTGCATGCTTTGGACCCGGGGTCCCTGCGCGGAGAAGCTCCTAGTCCAGGGGAACATTGATGAGAAGGCTGACAGACAGAGAAAGCCTTCCCCTGGAGCTGATGCCCTGAATTTGGACTTTCAGCCTACTTTACTGTGAAGAAATAAATTTCTCTTTGTTAAAGCCATCCACTTGTGGTATTTCTGTTATAGCAGCACTAGATGACTAAGACAGTCTCTACTAGGAATAAACTCGTTGTCATCGAGTTGAGTCCAACTCATAGCAATCCCATATGTTTCAGAGTAGAACTGTGCTCCATAAAGTTTTCAATGGCTGTAATCTTATGGGAGTAGATCTCCAGGACTTTCTTCCGTGGAGCTGTTGAATGAATTCAAACTGCCAACCTCTCGATTAGTGGTCGAGTGCAAACCAGGGACCACTCCAACAGGAGTAAGAGGAATAAGTCAGCTTAAAAGTAAATGAGGAATTAAGTTCACATAAATAACTGGGGCTGGTTACTTACAATTAAAAGAAAAAAAAATTGCCATAGAGTAGATTCCAATTCATGGCAACCCCATGTGTGTCAGAACAGAACTGTGCTCCATAGGGTTGTCAATGGCTGATTTTTTGGAAGTAGACTCCCAGGCCTTTCTTCCAAGGGACCTCTGGGTGGACTTGAACCTCCAACCTTTTGGTTAGCAGCTGAGCACATTAACCGTTGTGCATTCCTCGTATGATAAAATCTGTTAAAAATATTTTTAAGAACAAGAGAATAAAGACAATATACCTTCCTTACATTAGATGCTAGAAAAATATTGAGAGGCTGCATCTAGCTCAATTACAGTGGCTGTGAAGAGCCTTGTCATGGTTGGGGGGTGAGTGAGAGTTCATCTGTGTCCACGGACTGCTAATACTTCTCAGCACAGAGAACTCTTCTACGCGTTCTGGCTAAAAAGGCATTAAAATGAACGTCTTTGGAAATAACCTGAATAATGCTTTTGGTATAGGCTTTTCAATGGAAGCTGATGATAGGATTCAAAAGCTACAAACCCACTATCTCTTCATTGCTAACAAACCTGCAAACAAGTCAATAAAGTTTGAATGCGGAAAAAGGTAGCAACAGTGTAGATTAAGCTGGCAGAAAACAAAGAAGAGGCCCCGAAGAAAATGCGTCTGTAAAAGTATTTTGTAAATGAGGAACTTACTTCAAGACACACAACTCATACACACACGTATACATTATGTATGTATACACGTATATATTTATTTTTATGTATGTATGTTGATGGATGTGTGTGTGTGTGTATACATATATATATATATGTATACACACACACACACACACATACACACACACACACACACACACACACACACACACACACACACACACACACACACACACACACACACACACACACACACACACACACACATATGGAGTCCTGGTGGTGCAGTGGTTAAGAGCTCGGCTGCTAACCAAAAGGTCGGCAGTTCAAATCTACCAGCTGCTCCTTGGAAACCCCATGGGGCAGTTCTGCTCTGTCCTATAGGGTCGCTATGAGTCAGAATTGACACGAGGGTGATGGGTTTGGTTTTCTAAATGTGTATTGATCTATCTATCTCTAGGTAAAGCTGTACAAACTATCACATGTGAGGAAGGAAAACCAAGTTATTTAGGCATCATTTGAAAACTATATATGTTAGTAATGATTTAATATGAAAGGGATCTGATGACAAAGACTTTTTTTTTTTAAAATGTTCCCAAGTGTTTAAACTGGCTGTGGTGGGAGTGAAGAATTTTAAGGCTCCCGCTGCCTTTACAGAAACTGTGAGTTTGACCTAGCCCACCCATTACCAGTCGTCTTTAGAATATTCTAGAAGTATACTCCTTACAGAACAGACCAAATAGTAATTATAATGTTTCATTTTGGGAACAAACCAGCCATCAGTGAAACTACATAATCAAATTCTTATCACTTCTTTCTCATTGGCTACTTTCAATTATGCTCCAAAAGGCATCTGAATTTTAATCTACAGTACAAACAAGCTGACTGATTTCAAATTGTGTATCCCTATTGCTTTTTCTGTTTTGAATTGGCTTTTCACTGAATGCTATAAAATTAAATTTTAGGAGGAAGCTCACATTCTTGGGGAATGTCTGGCAAACGAGCACCGATTTAGTACTGAATAATAAATCGGATGCACATTCACACATAGCTTCAAGCTATTAAAACTTGTGAATCAAAGTTCCTCTGGTTTATTGTGCCTTTAAAATGTTGCTATGCCTTCAAGCTGTGTCTATTGCATAAAGTTTTATGCAAGAATATTTCTTTTCTCCTTCAAAAGAATAAAGACAGACTTCTTCCTGTAGGTTGGGGGTATATTCTCCCCTCCCCCACCTTCCCACCTCCTCAAAGAGTATGGACAAATAAACCCCCCCACTTATACAAGCTAAAGGCCTGCCTTTCTGCAATAATCCCGCAGACAGAAACCTATAAAGCTTGACCATGTTTATAAAATTTATATCTGCTGAGGTTTCAGAGAGCTGTTTCTGGAAGGGTTTTGTTTTGTTTTTTTCTGTTTTGTGATTAACATAATAAGCATGATTACCAGGACAAGCTCTTGGTGAGCCGAAGGGACTGGCTTCTCCCAAAAGCCTTGGTTGCCTTTTTCGGGTAGTTAATACCTATCAGAATACTGTTCATAGATCTCTAACACACTGACTCTCAGCCAGTCTGTCATGAACACAATCTTGGTGTGCTCTAACATCTCAGATTTCCTCACAGTCCTTTTACCAGGTGGGTAGCAGTTATTAATAACCACGGTGGCGTGAGGAGGCTAGAGCACATTTACAGAATGAGTTATGCGTGAGCACTGGACTAGGTACTACAGCAATGGAACTCAGTAAGATGAAGGTTCCTCTCTGAGTTGGGGATACAGGCACATAGCCAGCACATGTTAAGTGCTACGTTGGACACATTAATGCAAAGTTGTAGAAGGTCAGAGAATAGAGCAAACTAGCTACTCTCTCCGACAGTGGGGTAGGTTGGGAGTGGCGTATTTAAGAAGGCTTAAAAGAACCCCATCTGAATGCATTTTGAAGGAGGAGGAGGAGTTTGCCAGGAGAACACAGGCAGGGACATTGCATCATGAAAACTGGGAGAATTAACTGAAACTATGTAAGCAACGTGTCTATAGCAAAGGGCCTGGCACACAACACAAATTCTCTGCTACTGTCCCATGAGGGTGACGAGGCATGTTAATCCATAGAATTTATGATAGGGAGTGGGGGCACAGCTAGCACGGCAGTGTGCCACACGACAATGTCCCCAACGAGCAGAGTCACACAAAGATCCACGCCTGGATCTGCCTTAGAATTCAGCTAAAGGTGACCCAGAGCAGCACTTCTCCAACGTGATGTGCACGTGATCACCTCGGACCTTCAGGAGGGTTGGGGTAAGGGCTAAGGATGTGCATTTCTCACAAGCTCCCAGGTGACGCAGCCACCGGTCCACAGACCACACACCGAGCAGTGAGTCTCTGCACTGCCACCGAGTGATGACAGAAGCTCGGCAGGCAGGGTGGCAGGCTCTCAGTGCTCTCCAGATGTCATTTCAGTCTGGGACTAACACCAAGCCTGAGACTCAACCATAGTTTAAAAAAAAAACAAAAAACCCACCTTCAGGGGTACCCTGCTGCCCCTTTCTTAGCCATAGGTAGACAGGCAGTGTAGGCCATCCTCAGCACTGCCATTTTCTAATACATTACAAAGTGCAATCAAACAGTGGAGGTGGTGTATGCCCTTGAGTCGATTCCAACTCATAGAGACCTCATGTGACACACCAGAACTGCCCCACAGGGTTTCTAAGCTGTAATCTTTACAGGAAGCAGCCCTGGTGGCAGAGTGAACTGGTCCCTCCTGATAACATGTCCAAAGTAAGTGACATGAAGTCTTGACATTCTCACTTCTAAAGAGCATTCTGGCTGTAGTTCTTCCAAGGAAGAGCCCTGATGGCGCAGTAGTTAAGTGCTTGGCTGCTAACCCCAAAGGTCAGTGGCTCAAACCCACCAGCTGCTCCACAGGGGACAGATGTGGCAGTCTGCTTCTGTAAAGATCACAGCCTTGGAAACTCTATGGGGCAGTTCTACTCTGTCACACGAGGTTGCCACGAGTCGGAACCAGCTTGGCGGCAATGGGTGGGTTTTAATCTTTACAGGAGCGTATAGCCAGGTCTTTTCTCCTGCAGAGCGGCTGGGTGGGTGCGAATCGCCAACCTCTCAGTTAGTAGCAAGTGCTTGAACACTGCATCAAACGGGCTCCTGCAATGAAATAACAACCCAATAACTTGATTTGGAATAAAGTAAAAATCCCAGCCTTCTAAATTCCTCTTAACTTGATAATCAAATATACTAAGCAAATACTAGAAAAATTACAGGAGGTAATTTATTATTCCTTCCTTTAAAAGGCAATCCTATTTGTATTATCCTTGCCCTACATGTGAATAGTGTTTCAAGTTTAAGTTCCTAAAAATATTACCTCTTTTAAGACCCTTATGTCCCAGTGAGGTAGGAAAGAAGGGTTGCAGTCCCAGAGTTCACCACAGGTTCCCAGGCCCCCCACTGTTCACCCAATGCTTCCCCTACCTCGCCTGCCCCCTCCCAGCCCCTCAGCTCCTAGTAAGGTAGTCAGTGAAGCCGAAGTTCAAGGAGAGTACAATCGGAGAAATTTTCAGAGGAAACCATCAATCTGTCTGTAAATGCAGATTTTTCTTAGAAAGATTAATTAGCATAAGGCCACAGCCAGACTGGGCTTAGCATAAACTATGACCAAAATGTCCAACTCGTGGCTAAATATGGCACACTGAGTACATGCAATGGATTCCCACTCTATCTAGAAACTCCTCTGAAATGACAGAGAATGAAAAAAGGGATAAATTCATAAACAAACAAAAAAGATGAGCGGAGACAGCAGGTGAGACATCCCAGAATTCTGGATGATGACAGGATGTCGAAAAAGGGGAGAGAGAGTCAGCAGTAAGAAGCAAGTAAATTACACCCCCCCTCAAAGGTTAAAAATGGGAGATGCCAGGTACTTTTGAAAATGCACGGCACAGTAAAAAAGAAACTTTTAAAAACACTGTAATTTGTATCCTTATATAGCTAAGCATTTAAAACAAACAAAAAAAATAGAAGGTTTTAAAAAGGAGTATTTCAATAACATAGAGCTCTTAGAAATAAAAAAAATAGCATAGCAGAAACAGAAATAGTCACCAAAGGAGTTAAATATGAAGGTGAGGAACCTTATTAACATGTCTAGCATAACATGACTTCTACACAGAGAGAACCAAGAGGAAAGAAAATTATTCAAGAATAGTATAAGAAAAAATCCCGTAACTGAAAGGTAAAACTTTCCAGACAGAAAAGGGCCAGAGGCTATCTCACAGAATGAATAAGTAAACCCTACCTCAGGCAAATTAATGGGAAATTTTGGAACACCATCAATAAAAGCATGCTAAAAGTTATGAGAGAAAAGCAAAGGATAATGAATCAGAATAGCACAAGACTTCCCGAGAGCACATTAGAAGTCAAACCGTTCTTCCCTACTTTTTTTTTTTTTGCTTCACGGGACATCAGTGATAACATTTGTGTGACCTGCTGGGGCAAATAAAGACAATTGAGGCTGGATGCAACTGGCTGGGGACTCGCCTCGTGGGTAGAGAAGACCAATATATACCTGCATGCCTACAACTCATCTATGCTGTATACCTACTGAGAAACTCTAGGCTGGAGGAAAATGGAGTTAATGTTTTCAAAATTCTGATGGAAACTGATTTTCCACCTAGAATTTAAAGGTACCAAACGGCATTTTCAGATATACACGTCCTTTAAAACTTGATCTTCTATTCATTCTTTCTCAGGAAGCTGTTACAGAGTATGTTGTTGTTAGCTGTCATCCAGTGAGCCCCCAATTCATGGCGACCTCAAGCACAACAAAATGAAATGCTGCCTGGTCCTGCGCCATCCTCGTGATTGGCTTTGATCAGACCATTATGATCCATAGGATTTTCACTGGTTGATTTTTGGAATTAGATCACCAGGCCTTTCTCCCTAGTCCATCTTAGTCGGGAAGCTCCACTAAAACCTGCTGAGCATCACAGCAACGCCCAAGCCTCCACTGACAGATGGTGGTGGCTGTGCACGAAGTGCACTGGCTGGGAATCGAATCCGGGTCTCCCTCATGGAAGGCGAGAATTGGACCACTGAAACAGCGACGCCCCCTACAGGGAGGATCTATGCAATGCCAGAAAAGGAAGAGGAAGTCAAGGGACCAAAAGGAGATCCAGCACCAAAAAGAAGAAAGGAAGTTCCCCATGGGGCAGTTTTACTCTGTCCTAGAGGGTCGCTGTGAGTCAGAATCTCATTGATGGCACACAACAACTGATTCTAGGACATCACTGCCATCACGTCAATTCCGACTCACAGACACCCGACAGGACAGAGTAGAACTGCCCCACAGGGTTTCCAAGGGGGGCAGCTGGTGGATTCGAACTGCCGACCTTTTGGTTAGCAGCCCCGCAAATCAAGGAGCATGTCAGATAAGCCAATCATGATCTCCCCCTGCAAACAACAGGATTCCTTCTTAGCTAACCCGGAACGGGAGTTTAGACCCGAGAGGTGTTTCTCTGACTCGTTCTCCACCCCTTGGGTGATATGAAGAGGCCAAGTAACGTAAGTGCGAAGCACACAGACTCTGGAGACAGTCTATTTTCTTGCACATCCCTTATCTCCACTCTATGGCAGTGTGACCTTGGGCAAGTTGCTCTTTGTGCCTCAGTTTCCTCTTCTGCAATTTGGCTGTAACGAGCGAAACACTTCAACGAGTTGGGAGGAGTAAATGACTTGGTTTTATGCCAAACCCTTAGAATGGTGTCTTGCACTCAGTGAGGAACACAGGTTATCAGCTACGACGATGAAGAGGAGGAAGGAGAAGAAAATGGCTCAAAAGCTGAACAGAAGGGCGGTGGGACTCTTGTCAGGAAACAGTGTGAACACTAGGGCTATGAGATGCCAGCTGCAGCAGGAGCAGGAACTAAAACCTTAAAGCCAAACTCCGGGATGTGGGAGCAGGCGTTCATTCTGGGAGGATGTAGCTCAATGTTCAGGCCTGCCCACCGACTGGCTGCACAAACACCGCCATTCTCTGTCCCCCCTCCCGAGCTCATGGTGGCCGCACACTGCGCTCCTTGTTCCCATGCGCGCTAAGCCCCAGCGCTCAGGACGCTTGCTGGTTAAACACACTTCAGATTGGGTTTCAGAATCCCGACTCCAGGCCAGGAAGAGAATGGGCCCTTTCAGCTCCCTCACCGTAATTCAGCTGCGCTGTAACCACGGTATCTTTAGCGCAGAACTCCCCTTCTTCTCTCTCCCTCCACGAAGGCTCTGCAAAGACAGACTCTGCGTGTGCGTGTGCGTGTGCGTGTGTGTGTAAGGGTGTCTCTTGCAAACCTGTTAGACAGTGAGCAAAAGAAGAAAAATGCTTATGGGAGAATTGGGCTATTCATCATGCTGGGTTTGCCTGCTCTGGATCTTACACAATTCATTTTTCTTTTAATTGTGCTTAGAAGGAGATGAATTAAAAAATTCTAAAAGTTACTGAAATAATAATAAAAAAAATTCTTGCTTGACATTTTGTTACTGTAAATATCTTTTAGGCTGGCAATGAAATATCACACAAATAATAAGGCAAGTATAAACAGATTATTACTGCTCACGGAAAGCATTACACCACTTCCAGCAATAGACAAATGCTTGCATTTGTCAGTGTGCCTATTTAGTTTGGCAATTTTCTCCTTGGTCTCCCTGCTCTAACTAAGCCACAAAGGCACATTCAGCTGGTGAAAACGAATTTTCTGAAAATACACCTGATACCATACACTTGGCCTCCAAAACTGTTATCCCTAAAGGAAGGAGGAAAGTCGATGTTTTATTGAACTGAGCTTACCATTTGAACAGAAAGGTGAAGGCTTTGTAAAACAAAGTCGCCAAGTAACTACGTGGCCCCTGGTTTTCATCTCTTTTCCTCTCCAGACATCTTAGTCATCTAGCGCTGCTGTAATAGAAACACCAGCAGCGGACGGCTTTAACAAACACAACTTCATTCTCTCACAGTCTAGGAGGCTAGGAGTCCCAATTCAGGGCGCCAGCTCCAAGGGGAGGCTTTCTCTGTCCGCTCTGGGGAAAGGTCCTGGTCATCAATCTTCCCCTGGTCAAGGAGCTTCTCAGTGCAGGGACCCCAGGACGCGCTTGCTCCTGGCTCTTGTGACTTGGTGGTATAAGGTCCCCTGTCTCTCTGCTCACTCTTTTATATCTCAAAAGAGACTGACTTAAGACACAACCTAATCTTGTAGCTTGAGTCCTGCCTCATTAACATATCTGCCCCTAATTCCATCTCATCAACATCACAGAGATATGATTTACAACACATAGGAAAATCACATTGGATGACAAAATGGTGGGCAATCACACAATATTGGGACTCATGGCCTAGCCAAGTTGACACACATTTTTTAGAGGACACCATTCGGTGCACAACAGCAGGCAAAGTGCTTTCACCTTGTCTTTCGAACAGCTTTCCTCCACGAACCAGTCCGAAGAGCATCAAATAAAGAACAACATTTATTCACTGTGTTGTTGAGACTATAAAGAAAAACTGTTTGACATGTTTCTAGATATTTCCTGTAAAAAAACATTTCTTTTTTTAATTAGTCAGTAGGGCAAATGGGAACTTTTTTTCAATTCTGTAAAGGAATTTTTATTATTTATTAAAAATATGGGAATGAAATTATGTGACCACACTGCTCCCAGGGTCTTTTCAGAGCTCTCTGCTCTGGAGTCCCCAGAAAATCTCCCAAACAAAGATTATTTATTTTTCCTACTTTTTTCATATTTGCTCTTCAGGTTTAATATTATGTTAACCTTGGACGTGACTGGGCGTAGGAGTATGCCTCAGCTCCGCATACCTGCAAGGAGGTCACCAAACCAAAAAAGCAAACCCGCTGCCATCGAGTCGGTTCTGACTCATAGTGACCCTACAGAACAGAGGAGAACTGCCCCGTAGGGTTTCCAAGGAGCACCTGGGAGATTCAAACTGCTGACCTCTTGATTAGCAGCCGTAGATTTGAACTACTGCACCATCAGGGTTTCTAAGGAGGTCACAGTTCTAACTAAATGGTACTTATCCTCCTTTCGGAGTCCCTGGGTGGTGCAAACAGTTAATCTGCTTGGCTGCTAATCAATAGGTTGTGCTTTTAGTCTACTCAGAGGTGCCTTACAAGAAAGGCCTGGCAATCTACTTCCCAAAAAATCAACCACTGAAAACCCCAGGGAGCCCAGTTCTACTCTGACCACAAGAGGTCACCATGAGTTGTAAATGACTTGACAGCAACTGGCTTGTAACCTCTTATGAAAAACTGGAAACCTCAGACTAATGTAAACACATGAATTCTAGATTTAGGAAAAAGAAACTTACAAATAAATATATAATCCAAGTACAACAGCATATACAGAAATATCTACAGTCCACCCGAAAGACTGGTGATTTGGGGGGGGGGGGGAAGTCAAGCACTGTAAACAGTATTTTCATTATAAAGACAAACAGAAGGAAACCTGCCTCTCACGTTATTTTTAACAGATGAATACATGATTTCCAGCTACAGAAATGTACAGAGCTTAAATCTGGGAGCAATGCGGAGCCCGGCAGGGGTGCGCATGACTCTGACAGCTGACTTGCCACTTACAGGCTATGTGGCCTATCTCAGCATTGGTGTTCCCGTCCGAACAATGGAATAACGGTACCCCTTAAAGCAGTGGTTGTGAGAATTAAATGGGTAAGTACTCATAAAGTGCCAAGCAGTCACCCCTCGGTATCTGCAGGGGAATGGTTCCAGGACCCTCATGGACACCAAAATCTATGCACGCTCAAGTGCCTCATATAAAATGACACAGCATTTGCATATAACTTACGCACATCTTCCCTTATACTTTAAATCATCTCTAGATGACTTATAATACCTAATACCATGTAAATGCTACCTAAATAGTTGTTATACTGTATCGTTTAGGGAAGAATGATGAGACGCAAGGCCAACAGAGTTCAAGCAGCAAGGTGAACAACGCTCAACCACCGAGCACTGGAGAAAGACTGGCGGGAGGGAGGCTACAGCAGGGGATGCCGGCACATCATTTCATTCACGTACATTCAGCATAGTGCTCAGCGCGGCAAATTCAAGTTTTGCTTTTTGGAACTTTCCTTTTTTTTCCGCAAATATTTTTGATCCACAATTGGATGAATCTGTGGATGCAGAACCCGTGGATTCGGAGGGCCGACTGTACTCAATAAATCACTGTTACCATTCTGTTTCATTTTTAGTTGAAAAATCTTCCATGTTATTTCCAACTCTCATTAGCTGTGAAAATTCCCTCTTGAGTATTTTTAAACCTCACCACACTTTAACCAAGATCGAAAAAGACTTACAAATACGTCATTATTTCCACCATCTTCTGATGAGGGACTGAGGAATGAGGAAGTGGAAAGTAAGAGGGAGGAGGGGGGAGAAAACGGAGTCTACATGCTCTGCAAACTGGAAAACCACTACTAACGAAGAAAATGACACGTGTTCCCTAGAATGACAGCCCTTCCGGCAGCAACGTGCTGGAGTAAGACCAACTAGAAGCACACAGCCTTAAGAAAAAGAAACTTACAAGTAAGTGTATCACGAAAATACAAAAAGCGTATCTAAAAGTACTGAGTCTACCAGAAGGAAGACTGGATGATTCTGAATTAGTACATACTTTTAATAATATATTTAAGTATTAAGAGAATAAGCTCGGTAGGTGTTAATAAACCACAGTTCTGAAAAACGAGGATCACCCTGCTTGGTGTATATCACAGACTCTGCAAGCTCTCACAAATTTAATAGAAAGGAATTCCAATCAATAGTTAGGACTTAATTAAGGAGTTAATTCCAGTATAACAATGATTTGAAGAGGACTTTGAGAAAATCAGGGATGCCTGGAAACTGCAATCGTCCTCACCCCTAAAGCCATACCCAGGGTCTCATATATGTGGATTTTGGAAAAGTACCCCCGCAGTGACTCTGATACATTTGCGGCATCCAAGAACTCAGAAACCACGCAGGTTGGCCTTTATGATGTTCTTCTCCAATTCACCATGTGGAGTACCGTACCTTGATGAATTTTTCATGCGAATTTCCTTGCATTTATCCGGCTGCATTAAACCTCCACCTCTTACGATTACCATCTGACTTACCTTTAGAATTTTCTAAAGGCTTCTCAAGTCAACGCTATCAGAAACAGTCATCTTAGACGGAATCAGTATGCCATTCCTCTGCTCAAATGATTCCCCTTTCGCCCAGAGTAAAAGCCACAGTGCTCACACGGAAACAAGCCCCCAGGTGACCCACCCTACCCTGCCACTTATCGGACTTCACATCCAGCTGCTCTCTTGCTCACTCCTCTCCAGCCTTACCCGCTCTGAGCACATCAGACACTCACCCGCCCTAGGGCCTTTGTGCATGCTGCGCCTACACCCGAAATCCACAGGGATATTCCCTCACCTCTTCCAAGCCTGCTCAAATACCAGTTTCTCAATAAGACTGACCCTGATCACCTTACTTAAACCTGCCATTTGCCCCCACACCAGCATCTCACTTATTCTGCTTTATTTTTACTTTTCACTTTCTCATTCGAAACCATGCACTTTTTAAAATTGTATGGTGCTTTAGGTGAAAGTTTACAGCTCAACGTAGTTTCTCATTCAAACATTTATACACATATTGTTTTGTGACATTGGTTACAGTTGCCGCAATGTGACAGCACGCTCCCCCTTTCCACCCTGGGTTCCCTGTGTCCATTCGTCCACTTCTGTCCCTTCGTCCACTTCTGTCCCTTCCTGCCCTCTCATCTTGCTTTTGGGCAGGAGTTGCCCATTTGGTCTTGTACATTTGATAGAATGAAGAAGCACATTCCTCACGGGTGTTATTCAAAACAACGCAATTCTTTATAATGCTTATCATTCATTGCTGTCTTTCTCGGCCAGAATGTAAGCTCCATCAGGACATGGCTCTTTGCCTCTTTGTTCACTAGAACAGGATGATACGCAGGAAGTGCTCATAAAGATTGGCTGAATGAATGAAATCACGTTAAAACTGTAATTTCCAGGGAGAGAATGTAATATCACAGTCTCCAACAAACACAACTATAAGCCGGGGTCTAGATTCTAAGGCCAGTTAGAGAATATATTTTTATTTCAAGGAATTGTTGCTCAAGAGTTGGTATCTTCAAAAAGCCATAAATACATACCACTAATGAGAGGCTAGCCATGGAGAATATGTTAAAGAGAAAATGAGAAAATAAAAGGTGATATTCTATTGATTAGGAAACGTATGTTAAACTGTACACCAGTGCCCAACAAAACTAGTCAGGGGACAGTCATCTGTGCAAAGAAACCCCTACAGAAAGACTCGGAAGCGTCCCATCATAGTGGCTTCTGTCTTGTCTCTCAGATGGTTTTTAAGAATAAATTTAAATACAGGAAATAAAAGCAGGCTTTCTAATGCTTTGTCCAGAGCGTACACTGATGTGTTGACTTGTCTGATTCCGTGCTTTTGGAGTATACGCAACTTCAGCTTCGTTCTGAACTAGTTTACATTGCTGCTCCTGAGGGATTGTTTCAAAATTTGGAAAAGAGAAGGATGCCTGGAGTTTAGCACATCCCCTTGTTAATTCATTCCGGTTTTCAGTTCTTGGCTCAGCTCGACCCCTTGTCCTAAACCCTGATCTTACAGGCACGTCCTGGCCACCACCGGTTTACGGCTGGCTCGCTTTAATGCAGACGCCATCACTGCTCTGAGTTAAAAAACAAACACGAAAACCCAACTGCTGTCAAGTCGACTCTGACTCACGGTGACCCCATGTGTGTCAGAGTACAGCTGTGTTCCACAGGGCTTCTAGCGACAGATTTTTTGGAAATAGAGCGCCAGGCCTTTCTTCCAAGGCACTTCCGTGTGGACTTGAACTTCCAACCTTTCGGTTGGCAGCCAGGGTGTTAACTGTGTGTACCACCCCAGGACTCCAGAGGGAAACCTGAAGGCAAATGTAAGATATTTAACCAAAAGTATGGGTACAGATTTCACATTTTAAATAGCCTTGCTTACTTATAAACTAAATTTAGTAATATTGGCAGCCTACAGTGTAGATATTATCCCTGGGTGCTGACATCAGAATTAATACAAAAGTCATATTTAAAAGCCAAGCAATAAGAGCTATCTTTAAAAACAAAAAACATTTCTGAGTCTTCTGTGATTTAACGGCATTGGAAACATTAATCTACTGTGACAATACGCATCAAAGGAAGCACATAATTAAAAACTGACAGTCTCCCCTCAGGGAAGAGTTTAGGTTATTCAGTACTATACCATAGCGTGTACCCACTACGAGCACTCTGTCCAAATGTATAAACAACAACATCAGTGCCCCAAACAACTCAAATTTAAGTACCAAAGGACAGTAAGTACATTTTTGAAACAAAGTTTCTACCTTCTGTTGAAAATTAAACAAACCCCAGTGGAAGAACCAGTTAGGAACTGGAGAGTTGAGATCCAATTCCTTGTGGTACTGTCGAGAAAAAGATCTAGTTTTAAAAGCTTGGATTTTTCATTCATCGTCTAATTTCTTAGTTAACCGTGCAAAACGACTTCAACTTATTTTAAACAATAATGTCACTATTGCAGAACAAAAGTTAATTCGAGGCACGTATACTAGTGGGTATATGATGGGGGGTGCAAACGGTAGCCGTGTCCAGCTGCTGGCGGAAAGAGTGGAGGTTCGAGTGTACCCAGAGGCATCTCGGAAGAGAGGCCTGGTGATCTAAAAATTAGCCACTGAATAACCTATGGAACACAGTTCTACACTGACATATGTTGGGTTGCCACAAGTCAAAGTTAACTCAATGGCAACTGGTTAAAAAAAAAAAAAAAACGCCGGGCACCCTATCTTAGAAAAACCACTGTGAAAATCACATACTGTTCTTTCCTCCTTAAAGGCACGATTCGTCCAAACTACACTGAAGCAGAAGAGAAGAATCTGGAATGAATATGTTTGTAGAAGAAAACAGGAGCAACTAGATTCCCTAGTTCCAGTCCATGAAAATAACCTTGCCTGAATGATACTACAGGTCAGGGTGGTTTATTAGCTCGTTGGAACAAAAATATAAAACACCAAATGCATGCAACACACATGCACTTCAATGTTTTTCTGCGAGTGTTCGCTCATTACGAGGGGGTGTGGAGGCAGCTGGATCTTTACACTCGATTTTCATTCATTTGTCAAGCGGCCATATATTGCATGACTTGATTATACAGCAAACAGCTCCGTTTTAACTCAAGGTGCTTGCAAGCCTGCGAGGGAAACCTACAAAAAGCAGGGAGGAAACAAGCTTTGCTTTCTGTGCTGATATGCCCTGGGGCTGTTTCAGGGAATCAGGAACACACTGTCACTTTCAGATCCTGGTGGTTTCAGTTTTTTCTTTAAAAAAAACCATGAGGCATAATCCTCCCCAGCAGGCTGCTTTTACCCAAATCGTCAACCGCAAACACACGCTGCCTGACAGCTCTATGAAGGCCAAACTGGAAAAGCTGCAAACGTGAAGATAAACATTCTTGAGAAAACTTCCGAGTACGTGCTCAAGGCGGGGGCTCTCTGATTTATCAAAGCCTTTTGACACAAGTGTCATTGTGAATTAAGGAGGAGCCTGCTTCTGGGTTCATTGGTACAAGATGGATCAGGAAGATCGGTAGGACTGCCATTTCCCTTTGATTTGAATTTGTGACCCTCGACACAGAAGTCACCATCAGTTCATCAGTAAAAAACCGGAAGGCTGCTGATGAGCTGGTTTACTCCCAGGCTGACCAGCAAACCTCCATTTAATCAGCAGAACAATGAGTCAGGCAGAAGCCCTCGGGTTTAGGGATGCTGTGATAATCAAGTGCCAGGAACAGTGTATAAAGATAGAGAATCACGCAGAGGTGGGATGAACCCCTGAAACTACTGCCCTGAGATAGTCTCTAAACCTTAAATCAAAAATATCCCTTAAAGACTTCTTATAACCAAACAATAGTTTAGCTTAACTAGTAAAAAGATGTCTGCGTTGAGCATTTAGGATCTATCTATATGGGATCAAATCGACAACAGCAACTCAAAAGATTGGATGGGAACCTTAAGGGGCAGTGAGTTCATGTTAATCAGGGAGGAAGAACTCAGAAAAGGAGGGTGAGAATGGTTTCACAACTCAAAGAATGTCATCAATGTCACTGAATGGTATATGTAGAAATGGTTGAATTGGTGTATGTTTTGCTGTGTATATTCTCAACAACAATAAATAAAATTTTCTAAAAAGATAGAGAATCAGTAACAAAGACCAACAGTTTTATTAATCAAATCAGTAGTAAACTGGACATAAGGACGGATCCGATGATGTCAAAACACCCCAAATGTATAATCCTAGAGGGACTGTTTCCAGTACTCATGGAAAGACGGCCTATTACAATAGAGGAAAGAAGTAATTTCTCTCCCATTTCAACACCAAATGCATGAATTCAACAATTAAAATGCCCCTGGTAACTACACTCAAACAACTTCTACATTAGGAGGGAGAAAAGTGGGAGGGGAACTGTCCTGATTTCATTTGGAACCTGACCACCACCATGAGGTACTTCAGGAAGAAGACACCTGCTTTGTCAGGGTTGTTAACAGCTACTGTCTCCTAGCAACAGTGTTGTCCTGGGCACATTCCACACCTTATTCCTAATCCTCGCAGGGAAGCCAGTGTTCATTCCAGAGAGCTGGGATTCAAACGTGGGTCTGCCGGACTCCTGAGGCCACACTCTTCCCGCAACGCATGCTTTCTCAGACGTGCAGGGAAGCAGAGTTATGAGAACTCAGTGTGCAAAGATCGGGTTGCCTTAGGCGTGAGAAACAACCAGGAACATGTGTGGAGTTAAGAAGGGGCAGGCACGTTTGGGGCAGCACCAAGGACGTGTGGCAAGAAACAGAACCATGTAGAGCTGGTAGTCACTGATCATCGAGAAATCATCGGTAACCACTAACCCAGGTATAAAACACTGCTTTTCCACAGCCAGACCTGTTCTCAGCCGATCCCGCCCACACGTGGGGAGGCCCCGTCTACCAGAGATGTGTTTCCACAGGAAAACATTTCTTCCTTTACAATGGAGAAAAGAACGGCAGTGTCAAAAAGGCCAAAGCTTCGAAATGACCTAATCATTAAGAAAAGAACATGAAAAACGAAAAAAGAACAGCCATGGGAAGAAATGAGAGGAGGAGGAGGAGGAGGCCAAGCTGACTCCAGGGTTGAGTCCCAGAGACTGGTGTTGTCAAGGAGGAACAGGGAAAAAATGGAAGACTAACAGGCAGAAGTGGGATGAAGGGAGAAGATAAGCTTCACTCTGAAAGGACAAGAATGCAGCACGGTTGGCTATGTACTGTGGGCCTTCTACGTGAAGGGAGTCCCGGGGTGTGGGTGCAAGTAGGGGTGGTGATTCTGACTCACAGCAACCCTACAGGACAGAGCAGAACTGCCCTATAGGGTTTCCAAGGAGCAGCTGGTGGGCTTGAACCGCCAACATTTTGGTTAGCAGCCAAGCTCTTAACCACTATGCCACCTGGGCTCCAAAGCGCCTCCGGGTAGGTTTCAACTGCCAGCCTTTCAGTTATTAGTCCAGCACTTAACCATCTGTGCCACCCAGAGACTCCAAAGGTTGGTTCAATCTGTTTAAATTCTAAAACAGGTGACAGAATTGAGAATGCATTATATTAAAGAGACATTTGAAAAAATATAAAGACCAGTAGGATTTCTGTTATAAAGGGAGTGAAGAAGCCTACAGCTTGGGATGTCCCAAAAACTGGATTCAATTTTCCTTTGTTTAATCCCCGACAGAAAGGAAACTCACCTTCATTTTCATCAATACTAAAAAAAAGTCACTTGAGGTTTCTTATATGGTGGCTTCCTCAAGGCATTTCACATTATGTCAAGTGCTTTGGATGCCCACAAGTACCAGTTGCCGATTCTAATGAGATTATTTTTGCCATTCTATAAGCCGTAATGTTATGATGAATGCAAGTTATACACCTTGCATTCAATATAACATAACAAACTTCATAGTAAGCATGTAAATATCTTTCTTTAAAAGTGTTTCATTCTGTTTAAAGAACTATCTACTTGGGATCAAACTGACAACAGCAACTCTAAAGGTTAGATAGGATGCTTAGCGGGCAGTGAGTTTATGTGAACGGTGAAGGATCAATTCAGAAAAGCAGGGTAAGAATGGCCGCACACCTCGAAGAATGTAATCAATGTCACTGAATTGTACACGTAGAAATTACTGATTTGGTATGTGTTTTCCTGTGTATAGTTTCAACCATGATAAAAACATTAAAAAAAAATTTAGTATATCATTCTGAAAAGAACTGACAATACCAAATATTGGTGACAATGTGGAGCAACTGGAACTCTCGAGCACTGCTGCTGGCAGTGTAGGTTGGTGTCACTACTGTGAAGGACTGTTGGGCAGTGCAGAATAACGCTGAGTGTAACACATACACCAATGCTATATATATTCAATAGAGATTTGTATATGTATTCACCCAAAGAAACACAACTGTCCCAAGTTGGAAACAACTCAAATACCCATCAGCAGCAGAATTAAGCTATAGTGGTATATTCACCTAATAATGAGAATGGACAAGTAAGCGATTGCCACGGAAGCAGCATGGAGCAATCTCTCAGATGTCACGCTGCGTGAAAGAATCCACACACACACACACACACACACACACAAACATATGACTGGATTCCACTTATCATGGCCCCATTTATCATACCAATCTACAGTATTACAAATCAGGAGACTAGTTACACTTGAGGGGAAGTAACGACCAGAAGGGGTCACCAGGGTGACTTCTGAGGGGGTATGGAAATGTTCTATTACTTAATCCGGGTACTGAATACATGAGGGTGTTCACTCTGTGATTTGGGCATGTTTCCATACTACAGTAATACATTTTTTTAAGTTACATTTATAACTGTATATAATTGTATACGATTGATCTAAACATATGCTCCTGAAACTTGACAGACATCTATGTCCCTGGATTACTGCTCCTCTACTCAGGCTCCCCTCGTTGGTGCAAATGGTTAAGTGCTTGGGTACTGACCGAAAGGTTGGTGGTTCAAATCTACCCAGAGGCACCTTCCAAAAGGTCACAGCCATCCAAAACCCTATGGATCAGTTCTACTCTGAAATACACGGGGTCATCATGAGTTAGAATTGACTCAACGGCAACTGGTTTGGTTTTGGTTTATTTAGGCTTCTGTGCCATTAATGTGGAGTTGTTCTAAACATCGTTTGAACAGCAATCCACCACACTGCCCTGAAAAATGTCCTGCTTGTAGGATAGAAGCTGGATATCTATAAGAATGTTGGTTCTGTCTTGTGTATCACCCTAAGTTAGACAGCTTCTCGTTCCTGTCTCTTACCCTTCCCTCTGGGAGGCCTGGGAGGAGGAGAGGAAGAGAGAAAACGCAAGCAGCTGATGCTCTGTGGGTTTCTGCCGAGATCATTCCCAGGCTGGGGAGGAATGAGAACCTGGCAGTGAAGGGACTGCTCATCTTACGCCATGTTATGAGAACTCTGCTTCCTGTTAACACCGCTTAGAAAACAGGAGCTAGGAAAAGCGACGAAAGGGCGGAAGAATCACCCTCCAGTACTGACCTTCTACAGACACGTAAGTCCTTGGAACGCAAAAACAACAAAAATCACAAACTTCAAGGGTTTCCAGTGCAAGCAGAAAACAGAATTGGCACATCTGCCCCCGAACACACTTTCAACTCAGTACTGAAGTCACTCCTGAGGTTCACCCTTCAGCCAAAGATTAGACGGGCTCATAAAACAAATGAGACTAAACGGGCACAGCAGCCCAGGGGCAAGGACGAGAACGCGGGAGGGGATAGCAAAGCTGGTAACAGGGAACCCGAGGTTGAGACGGGAGAGTGTCGACATGTCGTGGGGTTGGCAACCAATGTCACAAAACAATATGAGTATTAATTGTTTAATGAGAAACTAATTTGCTCTGGAAACCTTCATCTAAAGTACAATGAAAAATTAAAAAAAAGAATTGGCAGACCTGCCATAATATACAAAAGGATACTCCATATTGAGGTTTCAAGATAGTGCTGCTTTACTATTATTCTGTAATAACCACTATGTAGCAAGCAATTATTATCCGTGATTTATTTCTACATCTTCCTGACGAGTTATTTACTAATCAGGCTGGGAAATCTTCATTATTTTCCAATGGTTCACAACAGAACATCCTGAATTGCTCTGACAGTGTTCACTTCACATTCTTCATCCAATTTGGATTAAGAAAAAAATAATCAATTACTTTATTATTATTGTTGGATGCTATCAATTTCATTCCAACTCATAGCGACCCCATGTAACAGAGCAGAACTGCCCCATAGGGCTTTCTTGGCTGTCATGTCTCTGGAAACAGATCGCCAGGTCTTTCTCCCGCAGAGCCGCTGCGTGGGTTCAAACCCTTCAACCTTTTGGTTAGCTGCTGAGCACTTACCCATTGCCTTCGCGTCAACCCTGGCTCACAGCAACCCTATATGACAGAGGAGAACTGCCCCACAGGGTTTCCAAGGCTGTAAATCTTTATGGAAGCAGAATGACACATCTTTCTCCTGTGGAGAGGCTGGTGGGTTTGAACCGTCAACCTTTCAGTTAGCAGCTGAGTGCTTAAGCACTGTGCCACCAGGGCTCCTCAATGCCCCCCCCCCCCAAAGACAGTATTATAAATATAACCCCCAAATGCCCTCAATAACAGTTAAGGAGGCCAATCGGTCAGTATGTCTTTACTTAATGGCTAAAGGCAGAAACGCAGCACCTGGAAGGCACCAAGACGAGGCTCTAGCTGGTCAGGGCCTGGATCTTTACTGGCTCAAACGGCAAAGGAAAAAAGGAATTTGGAAAGGGAATGGCTGGGAAGGAAGAAGCTGCTGAGGATTCTCTGAAATACACACCCGGTGTGGTCAACACAGAATGACCACAGGAAATAGACCAGCGAGGGCCATGTGTGCGTGTGTGTACATATATAGATAGACAGATAGAGATAGAGATATATATAGATATATAGATTTTTTTTTTTTTTTTTCTGGTGATAGGAAACAATTTCTTTCTTTTGATGACATTAGAAAAAGATCTCCGTAAGGGTAACATTTCCGAGAGTAAACTCTTTCAAGAGAATGTCAAATTATTATTCCATCAAGCTATTCAAACTCAACTGATGTATCATGAATTTCAGCTTGGTAAAAACTAGCAGACAGCTGTAAATTATATGTGAAAATACCAAGGTTACCCACCACAACACAAATCTCACATAAGGAGCAGGGGATGCAGCAAGAACTGTACTTTCCTTGCCCGCACTGCCAAAATATAGACGCTGGATTAGATGTGCCAGGATTTCCTCATGAAAACGGGATTTCCTTCATGAAAGACTGGATGATAAAGTATGAGTGTAACTTGATCTTTTTTTTTTCTTTCCAAGCCACAAATTAAAACACAAAGAAAATCCAGAGCCAGCTAGAATTGAGAAAACATTTTCAAAACAAGCAGAAAAACCGCTATACAAATGAGATACTTTAAATTCAAATTTGCAAATGAGATAAAATGAAGGATTTTTAATCCTTCAGTTGCTTTCTTTTATCACAGATAATTTTGAATGAGATAAATATATCTTACCTACTTCTACAAGGCAATGTAGCTTGAAAGCACCATTTAATGTTAGTGGCCCTTATTCGAAAGGTTGATAGTTCGAACTCACCTAACTGCTCCGTGGGAGAAAGACCTGGCGCTCTGTTTCTGTAAAGATTACAGCCAAGAAAATCCTATGGGGCAGTTCTACTGCTCTGTCACACAGAATCATTATGAGTTAAAAACAGCTCGATGGGACCTCACAACAACATTATTATTAAATCCTGTGGTTTCTGTAGCACCAGGGACTGTATGTCTGTATTACTGTTTTGGTTTTGTGTTTTATTTTGAACACAGACGTATTCATAATCATAAACTCTTGCTATCGTAAATGCAAAATTCTTCTCATCCTCCCATAACAAATAGCTGTTTTGTCAAAAGGTTCGGAGAAACAAATTTCTAGGCAAGTATTCTGCGTGTTGCTGACATTAGTGTGTATGAGCGTCTGTATTCACCTGACTGACATACGGCTGCCTTTTGCGCAAGATGGGTGCTATAGCAAACAAAACTGAAAAACTGTGGATCCCACAGTACCAGGAAGTCCTCCGCTGAACTGTGACCCTTGATGTAATCCCAGCCAACAGTCTCTACTCGGTACCCTCTTACACGTTCCCCAAGGGTTTCCCTCCATTCCCAGTAATTATCACCCAGGCAATACCTCAGTCTTGGTCACATGGCATCCAGAGAGAAGCACGCTGGCCAAGGAACATGGACAACAGAGAAGGCAGGTAGCGCAGCCCTGTGGCTACTGCAAAGCAGGCTGGCCAGCAGTCCAGATCACGGTGTCCAAAAGGGCACGTGGACTTGGGTCAGTTAGGCTGGTGTTCGTTCATCTGGGAGGAGCTGCAGGTGACCAAGAATTCCTCACACTGGCAGTACTTCCTATGAAATACTACTTCGGTGTTGCAGACTCGCTGGTAAGCCCTATCCCAGGCATTTTTCAAATGTTATCTAGCTTAACCCTTACAGACTCTATCAGAAAGTATATGACAGAGAAAGTGAGGGGCAAGAAAGGTAGACAATTTGCCCAAGATCACACAGCAGATCTAAGTTTTAAATGTAGGTTTGCCCTGGGTAGCACAAACGGTTTGTGCTCGAATACTAGCTGAAAAGTTAGTAATTCAAATCCACCCAGTGGGACTGCAGAAGAAAAGCCTGGCAATCTGATTCTGTAAAGATGACAGCAAAGACAATGCTATGGACCGATTCTACTCTGTAACACAAAGGGTCACCATGAGTCAGGACTGAGTTGACGGCAACAGGTTTTGTTTGTTTCTGCCCAACTCCAAAGCCTTGGCAGAGCAGGTGGTAATATCCTAAAAACTAACTATGTCAAATATTCTCTTACTCCATAAGGTTTCCAAACAGTGATGCTCAAACAAGCTACAGTTTTCTTTTAATAACGGAGTAGCTCCAATAGAAAGGTTGTCTGAGGCAACAAAAGCTTCCTTAACTGATTTCTTGGAAGAGTCAACTATTTGTGGCACACGGCTAATTTTTCAGTCTTCTAGAACCACCTCAACATTAGCATGTCTCTTTCTGCAATGACATCATGCAGTCTTTCCCTTGGAATTTTCTCTGGTGAATTCCTGCACTGACCCTCACATCACCTAGAGAGCATGACAGCACAACCACCTTGGATGAATTCGATGGTGACTTTGGTTCTCTCCCAAAGCTGGTTTCAATTCTTAGAATGTTTTTTAGACCCAATCATTTCTGAGTGTAGGTTTAGCTTTACACTTTGAGAAGTAACTCAGACCCTGCTTGAGTCATGTGGACTAAAGACCTCTAATAAGTTCACTGATGTGTCAAGGGCTGGTCAGGGTGTGTTTCTTGATGACTCTACAGAAACGAATGGGGTCATCACAAGCGACAGGGAAGAAGGCCAATGGGCGTGAAATGACCACAATAGGGAAAGGGGTCTTGGGTTTTGTGAGGGCAGTGGTGACAGTGTATAGGAGAAGCTCAGTGTGACCTGGCTTTCCAGACCAGCAGTAACGGAGGACTTGTCTGAATCAGACCAACAGCTACAGGCACACTCACACATCATGGCTTCAAGAAACGCAAAAGGAGAAACAAATGATAGTTTAGCTTAACTAGTGAAAAATGTCTGCCTTGAGCATTATGCTCTTTTAAGAACTATCTATATGGGATGAAATTGTTAACAGCAACTCGAAAGGTTAGATAAGAACCTTCGGGGGCAGTGAGTTTATGTTAATGGTGGAGGAGCAACTCAGAAAGGAGGGTGAGAATAGTTGCACAACTCAAAGAATGTGATCAGTGTCATGAAATGGTACGTGTAGGAACTGTTGAATTGGTCTATGTTTTGCTGTGTATATTCTCAACAACAAAACAAAGCTGTAAAGCAAGTAATGGCAAACCCATTAACCGCTTCCTAAAACCAGAGCTGGGGAAGAAGCTCTAGAGGAACAGAGCAGACAGTGAGCGAAATGGAAAAGAAAAAGAGAAACGTGGACTGGGTGGTGGGTAGCTGCGGCAGCCCCAGGTGACTAGCCCAGCCTGGCAAAATGCAGGCCCAGGTAGGGAAAGTGACGAGAAGCCCAGGAAAGCAAGAGCTGCCTTCACCTGGAAGATGCTGAATAGCCACAGGGTGGCCTGCTGTCCACACCCAGGCCCGGGGACTAACTGTCTCCCTGATTGAATGAGATGACAATTTTGCCACTTACCCCAGTGTACACAGGGGATCAACTGAACACTCAAATTCCACCTTTACCTCCTTTGGGAAACAAGTGGATAGAAACCAATCACCTTTACAGCTGAAAAAGGCCTTAGACTATAAGGAAGGAGAATATTTTCCTAAGAACAAATTTCCATTTCCAAATACATTCATGGAGTCAGTGCCTCCAGATCCAAGCAATGGAGCAGAGCATCCAAAAATGGAGCTTTTTTTTTTTTTATTTGGTGGTGGTTGTTGAGAATATATACAGCCAAAGATACATCAATTCAATCGTTTCTACATGTACAGTTCAGTGACACCGATGACATTGTTTGACTTGTGCAACCATTCTCACCCTCCTTTTCTGAGTTGTTCCTCCTCCGTTAATATAAACTCGCTGCCCCCTACGGTTCCAATCTAATCTTTCCAGTTGCTGCTGTCAATCTGATCCCATAGAGAGACTTCTTAAAAGAGCGTAATGTTGAAGGCAGATATTTTTTAATAGTTAAGCAAGACTACTGTTTACTTTTAAGAAGGAAATATTTTTCAGGAAATATTTTTGGTTTAAGGTTTAAAGATTACCTCAGGGCAATAGTTTCACGGATTCATCCAGCATCCATGGCTCAAGAAAGTCTGGTGTGCATGAGAATTTTAAATTCTGTTCTACATTTTCCCCCTTTTGACCAGAATTCTTTCATAGAATCTTTGACTAAAATGTTCGTTAATGGTAGCTGGGCACCATCCAGTTCTTTTGGTCTCATGGCAAAGGAGGCAGTTGTTCATGGAGGCAATTAGCCACACATTCCATATCCTCCTCCTGTTCCTGACTCTCCTTCTTCCTCTGTTGCTCCAGGAGAAGACACACCAATTGTTGTGCCTTGGATGGCCATCTGCAAGCTTTTTAAGACCCCAGGCACTACGCAACGATAGGAGGTAGAACAGAAGAGGCTGAATTTTTTTTTAATCTCTCTTCTCTAGTGACAGCAGATTTACTTTAGGCTTGCCTAGCTTTGGTCAAAATAATGATCCCTGAGGCAAAAGTGGGAATAGGGGTGGGAGCTACATGCAAGTAGAAACTTCTCCGCATTCACTGAACCCTGGTGGCACAGCGGTTAAGAGCTTGGCTGTTAACCAAAAGGTTGGCAGCTCTAATCTATCAGCTACTCCTTGGAAACCCTATAGGGTAGGTTCCACTCTGTCCTCTAGGGTCACCATGAGTCAGGACCAACCCGATGGCAACGGGTTTGGTGTTTGGTTTATGGAGCACCTACTGGCACAGAGCTGCTTGTTTTCTGAGAGGAAGCCCCACAGTTAACCACGAAGAGTTTCTGATGCAAAAACTGTAATACCGGGGATAATTATGGAAGCAGCCTTACAGGTTTTCCTTGCTAGGTTTACTAATCTACTGAGAACACTGAACAGAAATAGGATGGGAAGACCACATCTATTTTCTTCCCAACCAGTTGCTTCAGAGCCAGGAGTTAGTTCTTTACAACGAACCTACTGATCATCACGTGTGCCCACATGTTACATCAGCATATCACCTTGTGACCACTGAGATGCAATGTAAGGGGCAAGATCTATTTCAATTACATCTCCCAATAATACAATCATTGGGAACCGCTACTGTTATGGACTGAGTTGTGTCCCCCACAAATGTGCGTCAGCCTGGCTAGGCCATGACTCCCAGCATTGTGTGGCCGTCCTCCATTTTGTGACCTGATGTAATCACCTATGTGTTGTAAATCCTACCTCTACAATATAAATGAGGCAGGAGTAGAGGCAGTCATATTAATGAGGCAGAACTCAATCTACAGGATTAGGCTGTATCTTGAGTCAATCTCTCTTCAGATATAAAATAGAGAAGTGAGCAGGGAAGAGAGGGACTTCCTACCATTAAGAAACAAGAACCAGGAGCAGAGCGCATCATTTGGACCTGGGGTCCCTGTGCTGAGATGCTCCTAGACCAGGGGAAGGTTGATGACAAGGACCTTCCCCCAGAGCTGACAGAGAGAGGAAGCCTTCCCCTGGAGCTGGAGCCCTGAATTTAGACTTCTAGCCTCCTAAATTGTGAGAGAATAAATTTCTGTTTGTTAAAGCCATCCACTTGTGGTATTTCTGTTATAGCAGCACTAGACAGCTAAGACAATTATTAACATCCTTGAAATGTGGTCTTTTGGAAACGGCCTGTTATTCATGAAATTTTACCTGTGTTAATGGAAGGAATGTGCCTTGAAGCAAACATGACTCAAAGGTGCTGTGGTGGGAACAAGGAAGTAAGGATGAAACCAGCTTGATGTGGTATACCCTAAAAGTGAGAGAGGTGCTACTGTACAAATGCGGGGCTGCTCTGAGCCAGCTGCACTCTCTGTGGCTGGCTGCAGCAGGGCGTCAGGTGGTCAGATACAAATACTAAAGCACAAGGCCTGTCACTCGGAGCCATTTACCTAACCTCTCTGCACCTCTGTTTCCTCATCTGAAAACTTGGGAATAATAAAAACACCTACCTAGCAGGGTTCTCGGGGAGATGGAATAACTCTTCACATGGGAAAGACTTAGAGCAGCTCTTGGCTCACAGCAGGAGCCCCGTACTGGTTAGGTGCTGTCGTTCATAAAGGAGCGGTGGGGTTCTTGCAGGTGGTCCATCTGCTTTATAAAGAGCAGGATGAGGGCCAGAGGCCAGGGTGAAAGGGGGCCTGAGGGTGTGGGATACAGGTCCCAGCCAAGGGTATCAGCCTTTCTTGAGGGTGGAAGCTGCAGTGCTGGAAGGAAGTCAGGACCAAGGCCTTGTCATGCAAACTAGATCAAAATGAAATGCCCCAGGGGTGATGTTTGGGCCCCTGGACAAGAGAAAACCAGGCTCACCCCAGGGTGCACCACAATCCCCCGTCTATAGCCACGAGGATGGAACAAGTAAGACACTGATTCTTTTGCTTTGGGTTCAGAAGCCCCACAGAGTTGAGTCTGCAGGAAGGGGTGGAGTGGGCAGAGGAAGGTGGGGCCATGGTGCAGTGTGTCTGGGATACAAAGATGGCAGCTGGGGGGTACTGGGGACGGCCCACCCCCCACTCACCAGGTCATGTGCCTGAGCAGGTGACATAGGGCTGCTGTCCCTGCCCAGAGAGACACCTTCCCACAATTTGTCCACACAAAGCGGACCTTTCCTAACTCACATAGTTGTGCCAAACAGCTTAGCACCTCCCTGAGCCACGGGTGGTTGACAAAGGCTGAATGAAAGAGCAGAATCCCGTCAAACGTGGACACGAACAGGAACTCAATCACAGCCGGGAGAACCAGCACAACCCAACTGACTGTCTCACTTCACAGGCTTCTCCTCGGTCCCCGCTGGCCGTTATATAAAGGTGTACTTTAGTTTCCTAGTTGGAAGAGGTTGGCTCTACTACACAAGAGGGATAGGCTGGCATTTGCTGCATATCTGAAACGATTTAGGATTATTAATGGCAATAAGATGCTGAAAAATTAGAGTTCAAAGAGCAATTTTATTGGAGGCGAATAATGATGACTCCGGGTGAAATCTAAACCAGCTTGACATTTCCTACTCCCTGACCGCCTATACTGCTGAACTGCGACTCTGAAGACCACCGGTGAATTCTCCTACCTAGGGGGACTCCAACACCAACAACCACATTCCCATCTCTCCTTCTCCACAACAGCCTGACGGAAAGCAGGAAGGCAGCAGTCACAGTGCTGAGCTCTTGACCACTACCCACACTAAGATCCATCTTCGCCTTCCTAACAGAACGTTCTTTTCCTAGAGCACACGGTGCTTTCATATAAGGCACTGTATTTCCATATTCATCCCCCCAAAATGTGTTCCAAGTGGGAACAGAGAGATACAGCTAAGTGACTGGAGCTGTGAGGCTCCAAGCTGTAATACCCTAAGCAGTCAAACCCAGATCAGCTGTATTAATAGAACATCTGTGTTTAAAACACTGCATCCTTAATTTGCAATCAATTGTTATTGTGCCACCATCTGAAAAGGTCCAAAGAGCCTTGTTGAAACAGATAGAGCAGCCTTCTCCTTTCGGCCATCTGCTGCTCTGCCCTCCACTCTGGGTGTCTCAGCTTCTCTGTTCTCCCCCACCTTGGCCTGGTCCTTCCCCAGGCTTCTCTCTTCCACATCTTCAGACCATCTGCTGCCTCCAGCGTGAGTCACCAGGAAAAACAGAAAGTTTCTCTTTCAAAAACACATAAAAGCAATATGAGAAGAGAGTCAGCTCCTCTCTCTTCCCTGATCCGACCATTCTCTTCCCTAGAGTTCATGAGGCCTAACTGCAATTATCAAGGCTCGGCTGGGCACAGGAGCCTCCCGAGGGAGGCCTCGGAACCGCGCTGTTTTTGAGGTTCCATTAAAGCAAACTCTGCCGTCCCGTCAAACTACACGGGATTCCACTACAGACTTTTTTCCTCTTTCTCTGTGAGCTGCTTTGAAACTGTGGGATTAATAATACCTCCGAGAGCACAATGCCATTAGACAGCACTGTCACTTACACTGTATTATCTGATTCTTAAATGTGTTGACGTGCAGAACAGGAAGAAAGAAACCAGCATTTATTGAACACCTACTGAATGCAACAAATCCCACTAGGTACTTTACATATATCCCCTCGATTAATCCTAACAGTACTCTGAGAAGTAGGAATTATTCAGGTGAAATTTTAATTATTATTAGATCATCCCATTAATTTGGGATATAAACACCTGCTTTGAAGATTTTTTTAAAAAATTTTATTGGGGTATATAACCTAAATTCTGCCATTTTAAAGTATATAATTCAGTGCCATTAATTACATTCACCATGTTGTACAACCATCACCTCTATTTCCAAAAGTATTTTATCAAACAGAAACTCAGCACTCCTTAAGCAACAGTTCCCCATTTCCCACACCCCCAGCCCCTGGTGACCACTAATAAACTTTTATCTGTCTTTGCCTATTCTAGATATTTTGTAGCGGCGGGGATCATACAGTATTTGTCCTTTTGTTACTGACGTATCTCACTCGACACCATGTTTTCAGGGCTCACTCACGTAGCATACATCAGCACTTCATGTAAGATTCCATTGTACGGAGAGACCACATTTTGTACATCCATTCATCAGCTGATGGGCACTTGGGTTAGCTGAAGTGTTTTTGATGATTCACTAAATGATAAATTGTAGTGCTCAACAGAGTATCTGGCATATAGCAGTCTCTCAAAAAAAAAAAAGTTTGCTCCTTGTGCTTTCTAAGTGATGAGAATGTGAGTTATAATGCAACTGGTCCCCATCACACACTGGAGGCGGTCAGGAGTCAGCCCTCTACCTGGCTTAATGCACACGCGTGTCCTTCTGACTTACACTGTCTTAGACCCACATTAGGTCACTATACACACAAGAAAACTGCAGCCCCGAAGTTTCAGGGCAAATAAGTGAAGGAATCACCAGGATATGCTCCTCGATCCTAAGTTTCGTATTTGTCCAGACCACAATGACTTTCAAGGCTTTTCTTTCTGAAGTTTTTTTTTTTTTTTTCCTAAAAGTGAAACACAGAAGCTGGGAGGGAGGGGGATTAACGATAAAGGAGATGTGGAAGAGGCTGGCTGCCTCCTTACCTTTTACTCCAGCCCAGCATTGTACAATGTTATTTTTCCATGTTTCTTTTTCTGAAGGAGACTTTCCCTTTGCTTCCCAGAACAGTTACGTTCAGGCTAAACGGTCAGAAGACAAAGCTAAAACATTTCAGCTAGAGGTGTGAGGACAGGATTGAGTATCACAAACAAATTCAGACCCACTGAGTCGATTCCAACTCACAGCAACCCCATTTGTGTAGGGTAGAACTGTGCTCCAGAGGGTTTTTAAGGCTGTGACTTTTCAGAAGCATATCACCAGGCCTTTCTTCTGAGGCATCTCTGGGTGGGTTAGAACCACCAAACTTGCAGTTAGCAGTTGAGCTCTTAACTGTTAGCAGTGCAGAGACTCCGCAGGTATCACCAAGGAGCCCTGGTGGCACAGTGGTTAAAGTGCTCGTCTGCTAACCAAAAGGCTGGCGGTTCGAATCCACCACCTGTTCCATGGGAAAAAGATGTGGCAGTCTGTTTTTGTAAATATTTACAGCCTTGAAAATCCTATGGGGCAATTCTACTCTGTCCTATAGGGTCACTGTGAGTTGGAATCAACTCAACAGCAATGGGTTTGTTTTGGCTGGGGCTAGGTATTACAGATGGAGAGAAATAAGTGCCCCCAGCAGCCTAATGTGGGAGGCTTGTCTTCCTGAGCAGCCTGTGGAAAGCCCTGTCCATTCCTCCTCCTGTCCTTGTTATTCAAATTATGTCTGGGATGAAGTCAGAAACTACAACGTAAAGGAATCAAGTAAGCTGGTGTCTTAGTCATCTAGTGCTGCTATAACAGAAATACCACAAGTGGACAGCTTTAACAAAGAGAAATTTATTTGCTCACAGTCTAGTAGGCTACAAGTCCAATTCAGGGCGTCAGCTCCAGGGGAAAGCTTTGTCTCTCTTTCGGATCTGGAGAAAGGCCCTTGTCATCAATCTTCCCGTAGTTTAGGAGCTTCTCAGCGCAGGAACCCTGGGTCCAAAGGACACACTCTGCTCCTGGCACTGCTTTCTTAGTGGTATGAGGTCGCCAACTCTCTGCTTGCTTCCTTTTCCTTTTACCTCTTGTAAGATAAAAGGTGGTGCAGCCCGCACCTCAGGGAAACTCCCTTTACACTGGATAAGGGTGTTACATCCCACCCTAATCCTCTTTACATAATCTAATCTTGCCTGGTTAACTACAGGCAGAGATTAGGATTTACAACACATAGGAAAATTACAATCATAAAATGGAGGACAACCACACAATACTGGGAATCATGGCCTAACCAAGTTGACACATATTTTGGGGGAACACAATTCAATCCATGACAGCTGGTGACACCAGCTGAGACAAAAGGCAGATTGAGAGCTCTGTGCTGGACAGGACTCTGGTAACATGAGAACTGAAGGTAAACAGCACTCAGCTCTGCTCTGCGTCCAAATTTGCTCCTGTGCTTATGCAAGAGGTATTTGTTTGGTTTTAAAATTTTTTCTCATATAAATAACATCCGCATCTTACAAACCCTCCTACCTTCTAAAAACAACACTGCAACAGCTGGGTGTACTAATTATCCCATCAAGTTATGTTAACCTCTTTTTGAATAACAAAAAAAAAAAAAGTATTTACATGTCCTCAAAATTAAAACTAAAACACTAAAAGAAATATCTCCCTTTTCCATCTCAAATCTTTACAACTTTACAGCAGACATGAACATCAGCAATTCAGCAGTGGTCATCTTCAAAACGGTGCTGAATTGGCAAGCAAGCAAACCCGTCATTACACTAAGCAGTCTTGCTCATCTAAGTTTATTTTTTAAAGTACAAGTTCTACCTGGGAGTCAAGAGGTACGTTTCAAATTTCTCTGGAAAATATTTGTAAAGTAAAAAAAAAAAAAAAAAGAGGGGGGGGGTCACTTGGGACATTTCTGAAATGGCATGTTAAAAGCCACCACTGCCCCCCCCACATGTACACAAACACGCACTTGTGTACACACGCACAAACGCGCGCACTCATGCACACAAACATGCACGTCTGACTCGCCATCTGTTAATCTGCCTCGCTCTCAGCAAGTAGGAAAGAGTTAAGAGAACTTGTTCTGGAACTAAGAGATACTAAACTGCTAAACACTTAAAAGGCCAGAATTCACTGTCCTAGCAAGGAGCAAGCAGCAGATAGGGGTGGTCTGCACATGCTTTGAAAATCACATTTCTTTTGGAGTTGGAAGACCTGAGATTAATTCCCACCCAGCCACTCATTAGCCATATGATCTCAGATAATGCACCTATCTTTTTGGGCTTCAGTTTTCTCCTCTGTAAACTGAGGATGATCCAATTTCCCTCACAGGTTTGTTTTAAGATTAAAAATATCACATGTGCAAGGTGTGGAGTCATCCTGCAGAAACCAATTTGGCCTTTGTTCTTGGTTCCTTCTAGCCTTACCAACACCTGAGCCTAATGAGTGGGGGCTGACCAGACCAAGAGGGACCACCTGGGGACCCGATGCCGACTAAGCCTCACAAGGCATGATGCAATCTATCTTGGCCATGTGGGGAGGCCAATAAGAGCCCCAATGCTCAGAGGAGCTTCCTGGTTGGTGACCGTGCATGGGAGAGGGTAGCGCATCCCTCCTTGGAACACGGAAGCTGTGACACCTTCCAGACCTCACCCTCTGTGTCTCATTTGTATGCTTTTTGGTTTTAATAAAGACGTAGTCATAAGTATGGTATAGTCTCCATGAGATCCTGTGAGTTGTTCCAGGGAATTAACAAACCCACAGGGGTAGTGACAGACAGCAGGGGCTGGTGTCTGCCTATTTGGCAGTCTGAAAGATGGTATTCTTCTACTGAGTGAGCTCTGACCTAGCTCTGGGTGGCTAGGGTCTGAGGAATACTGCATGGGCAGATGGTCTACAAGACAGTGATCGTTTAACTTGTGAGCCCTGACCCAGCTCTGGGTGGCTAGGGTTGGGGAGACAGTGTGCTGCATCAGTGGCTAGCAATGAGGATGGAGAAGTGGGAAGGTGAGGACCGGATCCATCTCTACGCTTTGGGAACTGGGCTCATGCTGACCCTTACTATGCAGTTAGCAACGAAGATGCGATTTACCCACAGCAGGCCCTGGAGAAGGACCTCCTGCTTGGTAAAGCAGAGGGTCAACGAAAAAGAGGAAGAGCCTCAATGAGACGGATTGACACAGTGGCTGCAACAACAGGCTCAAGCACTAAGGATTGTGAGGATGGCACAGGACCAGGCAGTGTTTCATTCTGTGGTGCACAGGGTCACTATGAGTCGGGATCGACTCGACGGCATCTAACAACAACATCCCTTTCTTTGTGCAACACGTAAAAAGTACACTGTAGGACACCTGGTCATAGTGGAAGCTCAGTAAGTAGTGCTGTTGCTGATTTATGATTATTACCATTTCTGCTGTACCTATAATTATCATTAATACTATTGTTAAGAAATACTGGGTCCTAAGGTCAGTCTCCAAGGATCTGCTGAATTTCCTAAAGATCCTCCCTTCCACCAACGCCCCCAAAACGGAACTTACTGTCCACTTCAAGAACCCTGACCATTTATGCGGATGCCATCGCCTCACACTCCTTCTCAGGTCATAGGGAGAAGAAATGGGCTGCCCGTGGATCCCCAAGGATGACTTCAACTCATTGCAGTGGGGGGTGGGGCAGGAGGAAGGGTCAGCTAAGGTTCTTATTCTTCAGAAATGTTTAAACAAGTAAAGCCTTAATCCATAATTTGAGTTTACTTTAAAATATTGTGTTACTTGGAAGATAAAGTTACTATTTGAAACAAACCTACTTTATGGCCCATTCCTTCCACCACCAGTTAAGCCATTGGTCCAATTACACAGCTCTTACAGGGAACATTTCTTCCTATCATTTAAAATCTACAAAATTGTCATACTTGTAACTGATATCTATCCCATCTTCAATGTAAGGTTAGAACCTCCGCATTAGTAAAATAATGATTTTGAAAATTTCAGTAAGAATGTTTTTATTTAGCTTCAAATCCCTCAACCTGGTGTGCCCTGAGCCACTTGAAGGTAGCTGCTCATAGACATATGCACAGCTGTACGCGATGGTGACAGTGTATGCGGCACCTTTATGAATGCTTAATTACCGATGTTCAGATTTATCTTAGTCTACAGCTATAATCCCTAGAAGGAGGGAGGGTTTTAGCAGTGGTATTTAAGAAATGCCACTAACATGACAATCCCTGGGGAGGCACAAGAGCATAGAAATAGACCCCTGGATGCCAGATGACCTGCCTTTTCTGAGTAATGGGCCCAGATCTCAGCCAGCAAGCTGATCATTCCATGAGAGGAAAAGTGGGGAGGAAGGGGTGCCAAGCCTGCCACCGGAGGGATGTAACATTTGTTTGGAATCTTTATTTTCCTGTACTCCACCAAGAATTACCTTACATTTAAGCCTATTGTGGAAAAATGTTTATTTAATCTATTAAGTGAAGGGAAAGAAAGAAAGCAATTACAAAGAATAGTCCATTTGCATAAAAACTATACCTAAATGTGTGCAAGTATAAAAGAGACCTGAAAGATATACACCAAGATTTAAGGGGATTATTTCTGAAGAGTAGAATTTACGGGTGAATATATTTTCTCCTGTTTTCTTATTTTACTCTCTCATTATGCTAAAGTCAACAGCAATGGCTTCATAAAAAGCAAAACAAAGCAAGTTCATCCACTGTTTTAAGCTTGACTATCTTCGGTAAGGGACAGACTCCACAGGCTAAGCTCCACATTACATATCCCGTCAACAGTGCCTGTCCTGTGTTTTCTGTCTTCAAAATTTTTCAGTTTCTGCTTTTCCTTGCTTTACCCATTGCTGAGTCAATTCTGACTCACAGTAATCCTACAGGACAGAGTACAACTGCCCCAGGGAGTTTCCAAGGAGCACCTGGTAGATTCAAACTGCTGACCTTTGGGTTAGCAGCTGTAGCACTTAACCACTACACCACCAGGGTCTCCTTTCCTTGCTTTAGCAAATGTGACAGCCCTTCCCTTCTTTCTTTCCTTTTCCTTTCCTTTTTTTAAAGCATTTTTCCCTTTGCCTTTCATCTTGCCCCTGACTCTTTTGCTTCCTATAGCTTCTCTCTAGCCCAGCTCTGTCCAGGAGAAATATAATGGGAGCCACAAATTTAATATTTAAAATTTTCTAGTGGCCACATTTTAATAAGCAAATAGAAACTGATTAATTTTATTAACAGAGTTTATTTAAACCCAACATATCGAAAATGTCATCATTTTAACAGGAAATCAGTGTCAATATTTAAACACTGAGTTATGTTCCTTTTTGGATACTAAGTCTTTGAAATCAGGTGTGTATTTTACACTTACAGTACATCTGAATTTGGACTACACACATTTCAAGCGCTTAACAGCAACGTGTGGCTAGTCGAACTGTGGTAGACAGTGCAGCTCCAGCCTATAACTCTATCCTCCATCTTTATCTACCACCCTTCTTTTGCAGTTCATTCAACACACCATCTAAGAGACAGCCAGATTTGTCAAGCTGACTTCAAGGCATAGTTCTCAACTACTGGATCAACAAATGATTCCATTTATAAACTTGGCTTTCTACACATAACATGCCCATGAATGAGTCCCAGAAGAGGGCTGGTCTGGAATCTACTCATTAAATAAATACTTACTGAATACCAATCATATGACAGATACAGATATGACAGTTACTGTCCTCAAGGTCTTTACACAATCGTTTGGGAAAAGCCACATAAACAAAGCAAAATGTGATATGTGCTACAATCAAGAAATGCATGTGCCATGGAACCACAGGGGGAAAAAAGTTCTGGTTAATTTTAAATTAAAGAGCCCAGGGAAGCTCTGAAGAAGAGTCTGCCAAGGCAAGGAGGCAGGAGGGTCATCTAAGCCAGGGAAACGCCTGTGCAGAGGCTGAACAGTGTGAATTTGCAAAGCCTTTCCCCCAAATGGGGGCCCTGGTGGTACAGGGGTTAAGTGTTTGGCTGCTAACCAAAAGGATGGCAGTTCGAATCCACCAGCCACTCCTTAAAAACCCTATGGGGCAGTTCTGCTCTGTCCTACAGGGTTGCTATGAGTTGGAATCGACTTGAAGGCAACGGGTTTTTTAATTGGTTTTCCCCAAATGACACAAAGAGTGCAAAAGAAGGAAAAATAAGGCAGGAAATTAGGTGTCAGACTGTAAACAATCTTGTATGCCCTGCTACATAATTTGAACTTTATCCTGTGAGCAACGAGGTATTGCTGATAGGTGTTTTGTAAGAGGGACTGGTCCCTCCTGACAACATGTCCAAAGTACGTGAGACGAAGTCTCACCATCCTCACTTCCAAGGAGCACTCTGGCTGTTCTTCTTCCAAGACAGATTTGTTCATTCTTCTGGCAGTCCATGGCACACTCAATATTCTTCGCCAACACCATATTCAAAGGCATCCATCCTTCTTCGGTCTTCCTTATTCATTGCTCAGGTGACTTCAGTTAGTCACTCATATTCCCTAAGCTTTGCCAGTTGTTTCTTCATCTACAAAATGGGGACAATAATATGTTCCCTGAAGGAATGTCAGGAGGAAGAGATGTGACAGCATGTAAGACATATCCAGGACCATTATTCAATAAATGCTTTTTCTTTTTTTCTTCCTGTATTCTCATCATACAATTTGGTTTCTTTCCCAACAAGTGGAATAGTATAAACAGCATAGATTCTGGAGTCAGAAAAGATCTGGATTTGACTTCTAAGCCTTCTACTTTTCTAATTGTTAGTATTCAAGGAAGTGACTAATATTCGTGGTCTCAGTTTTCTTCCCTGTACAATGGGAACACTAACATTCCCTTCATGCTGTGGTAAGGATTAAAGGACTCAGAACATGTAAAGCATCCAGCATACAGTACACATTGGAAGCTGTCAAAGTGTTAGTGCCTCCTGCCCACTTTCACCATAAATAAGAGAACTGGAGTTCATCAGGCAATTTCCTCCTTTCTCACGTTTTTAAGAATACAGTCAGTCCTCGCCTTGCACAGTCCTAATGTGCCCGAATTTCAGTTACCGTGATCTAGTTAAATAACACGAGTCTCCTAAAAAGATTCAAATTTCAATTACCACCATATATTAACTGTAAGCAACTGTATGAAGTAGAAACATTGCCGCCAGCTTTTCAGTCCACCAATCACTATGTAAATAAGAGATATGCATTGTGATCAATGACAAATCACATCACTTCTTTCAAAGTCTATCAGTGAT
Source organism: Dugong dugon (assembly GCA_030035585.1). Lineage (NCBI taxonomy): Eukaryota > Metazoa > Chordata > Mammalia > Sirenia > Dugongidae > Dugong > Dugong dugon. The sequence goes on from CM057477.1 coordinate 6,540,876, forward strand.
TGGTCACTGTGCGTCTGTTATTCAGTTCACACACTGAATAAGTGTGTAGTTGTATGTTGCTTCCTTATCTCCCAGTGATACACCACATGACATTTTACAAAAATGGATAATTAAAAGAGAGATTTGCCAACAAAGACAGAACTGCAGCAAAAAAATGAAAAGTAATAATGCTAGAAGTAAAATTCAAATTGAATGTAAATGGAATTCTAGAAGAAAAAGCTGACCATGGCAATGCCGACATCGCCACCAGTCAAGAGATTCTAGATCTTCAGCTAGAGAAAATTAGAGATGGTGAACTTACCGACATAATGAGGAAGGTGGTTGTGAGGGAAATGATGAAGATGCTCCAGAGGAAGTGACACTCACAAAAGACTTCACATTAAAGGAACACTTGGAGATATTTCACGACATTGAAAGCTTAAGGATAAAATGCCGGAAGCTGATCCAAACTTGAGTAAGAAGTATGACAATTTGAGAAGGTATACAGAAGACATTCATTCCATGTCTTAAGTTATACAACTAGAAGAAGGTAAGTACTGTTAAAACTTCTCTTGATAAGTTTTTTACAAAGAAATTAAACACTTCAGTGCCCAACGTTTCTAACGTTTTACCTTACAGTGTACTAAATGTTAGTTTTCAGGTTTTTGTTTTTTTTTTTTTTCCCCTACTTGCCTACACGTTTATAAGTAGTCCTGGTGGCGCAATGGTGAAGCACAAAGGTTAAGTGCTAGGCTGTTAACTGAAAGGTGGGTGGTTCGAATCCACCCAGCGGTTTTGCAGGAGAACAGACCTGGCAATCTGCTTCCATAAAGATGACAGCCTAGAAAACCGTATGGGGCACTTCTACTGTCATATGGGGTCGCTATGAATAGGAATCGACTTGATTGCAAACAACAACAACAACAACACATTTATATCTGACAATAAGATAGTTAATGTTTAGACAAAAATTTTTAAAAGTCATGGAACAACCATCATTTTTCCCATTTATTAAGATTGCTCTGCAGGGTTTTACCTTGCACAGTCACGTTTACCATCCTACACCACCACGCAAACTGAGGACTTCCTGTATTTCCAAGGATTTTGAACACTTCTGAACTGGAAGTACAGAGAAGGGACAAAATATTTTAAAAAGAGGAAAACTTACTTAAAACTTCTTTATAAAGACAACTCTTACCAATTCAATCAATACAACATTCTCACGTATCAAGGAATGTTAAACACCCAAACTCAAATGCTTGAAATTTATGTTGGAGGGAGTGGTGTTTTAAGTTGGTCCAAAGGATGTGTGCTGGTTAATGTTACATGTCACCTTGGCTAGGCTATGATTCTCAGTGGTTTGGCAGACACAATGTAATCACCTTCCATTTTGTGATCTGATGTGAGTACCCAATAAGCTGAAGGGGCGTTTCCTTGGGGGCGTGGCCTGCATCCAGTATACAAACGGATGTTCTGGGGAAGCTTGCTCTTTTCTCGACCCTGCGTTCTTCTCATCGCCTGGCCTCTAGTTCTTAGGACATAAGCCTGCAGGAATCTTCAGCCTGCTGCGTGACCTGCGGATTTTTGGCTCCTTAGCCCCTGCAACCCCATGAGCCAGGAGAGGTCTTCAACCTGTTGCCTGACCAGGGATCTGGGACTTGCCGGCCCCCACGACTGCGTGAGCCATTTTCTCACAATTGCACTAGCCATTTCCTTGAAGTAAATCTCTCTCTGTATGTATCTATATATACTTCACCGGTTTTGGTTGGTCCTCTAGCAAACCCAGACGAGGACAGGACATAATTAGAGCCAGTGAGTAGAAATTCTAAGAAATCAGATTTTGTACAAGACCAAAGAATTCTTAGCAACAAGGATGGGGATGAATGGAGCAGTAGGTGCCCCCTGGGGCAGGGCTTGGGGGTGGGGTGAGACGATGGGAAAGGTTTCCACTCATCTTTAAGGTTCTAGCCCTGAGGCTATGATCTCTGCCTAAATAAGTACTATCTATTGGTTTAAAAGACGGAAGTTGTTCCCAAGTCTTAATGATACCGATTACGACAAATAATCTGAAACAATCTAGGATAATGGTTCCCAAACTTTAACACACATCAGAATCACCCAAAGGTTTGGTCAAACAGAGAGGTGGGCCCCACCTCCAGACTTTCTGATTAACACCCAAATGGTGGCCAGTCTAGGATTACACTGTCCCTCTATAAATACAAAGAAAAGGGTTTTTTGTTTTTTTTTTTTCTTTTTTGCCCTGGGGGGAAAGAAGTCACAAGTCTGTAAATGTTTAAGAGAACCTACCATTCTTTAAATACACAGAACAGTCAACTTTTACTTCTCCCTCTCTTGCTAAAAACATTGTGGTCAAGCTTAAATACTCCACTGGAGCCCTGGTGGTGCAGTGGTTGAGAGAGAGGGCTGCTAACCAAAAGGTCGAATCCACCAGCCGCTCCCTGGAAACCCTATGGGGCAGTTCTACTCTGTCCTACTTCACTACTCAACTTAAGGATTATAGGTTACAGAGAGGTGAGGCTAAAGACGCTGAGGCAAAATTAGAGTATAATTTATTTGTTGCATATTTTGCTTTCTTTTGAAGGTTACGTATAAAGATATGAATACTACATTCCAACGAGCTGACTGAGAAGCAAATACACTGATCCGCTACGTATGAATTTATAGCCATGCAGGACAAGGTCACAGCTTCTTAGTTCTTGAAGGTCGTCAGGGAGAGGTGAAGAGTGAGAAGCACAGGCCTTCTGACTTGAGACATGAGCATCAGAATCAACTTCTCAACTTCTTGGTTGTTAGTTTCGTTTGCTAAGGTGATACCATTTGAAAAGGACAGCCCCCAAAAATGTGTTGTAAATCCTAACCTTTATGTCTGTGGTTAAGGAGCTCTGGTGGCACAGTGGTTGAGCACTCGGCAGTTAACTGAATGGATATGTGTCTTAGCTATCTAGCGCTGCTATCACAGAAATATCACACGTGGGCAGCTTTAACAAACAGAAATTTATTTCTTCACAGTTTAGGAGGCTAGAAGTCTGAATTCAGGGTGCCAGCTCTAGGGGAAGGCTTTCTCTCTCTATTAGCTCTGGAAGAAGGTCCTCATCTCTGAGCTTCTGCTCCTGGGTGATCTTCCTGTGGCTTGGCATCTGTCTTCTCCCATCTCTGCTTCTCTTTCTTCTTTAATCTCTTTATAGCACAAAAGAGACTGACCCAAGAAACACCCTACACTAATCCCACCTCATTAACATAATAAAGACAACCCATTCTCAAATGGGATTATAACCACAGGCATAAAACCCAAAACCAAACCCAGTGACCTCAAGTGGATTCTGATTCATAGCAGACCTACAGGACAGAGCAGAACTGCCCCATAGGGTTTCCAAGGCTGTAATCTTTACGGAAGCAGACTGCCACATCTTTCTCCCATGGAGCAGCTGGTGGGTTCCAACTAACAACCTTTTGGTTAGTATCCAAGAACTTAACCACTGCACCACCAAGCCTCCTAAGAGGTCAAAATAGGGACCTCAGTGAAGAAGCTACAAAGTCCTATCCTATTATCCCGTGGTTTCTTATGTTCCCATCATCAGGCCCAGCAGAGAGAGGAAGGCTGCTGGAAATGGACTCCAGCCTCACTAGGCTGCACACCACTGCAAGTCTACCCAGGGGGCAACGGGAGGGGAGCGCAATTCTTTTTTTTTTTTTTTTTCCATGAAGACACATTTGACTTGTGAGTAATCACAGCACTTCCCAAAATAAACACGTGAGTACCATTAAGTAGCACTTTCTAAATACGAGGAGGAAAGGAGACTCACAATTAAATTCAGATCACCACTACAGTCATATGATGAGAGAAGGCTGATGAATGGAACTTTCTAATTAATGAAGCATAAATTAACTTTCAGGTCTTCTCATCAGCTAGTCAGATACAGTGTGTAGACTGTATTTTCCTCATCATTTGCTATTCTAATGGCACATGTCCTCCAGTACTTAACCTTCAAAGTCCTTTCCAACCCTGAAGTTCTATAAAATCCTATTCCTTTGAACTCATTCACTAATTCAGAATGGATCCAACTATCCAAATTAGTGGTTTTCCTGTATATATGAATCTACATCTTGTATATATAAACTAGGAGCTCCTATAAGCATTTCAGAAGATGAAAATGAGGATTATGTTCATAGCAACCCTAAAGGAAAGAATGGAACTGCCCCACAGGGTTTCCAAGGAGCTGCTGGTGGATTCGAACTGCCAACCATTTGGTTAGTCAAGCTTTCAACCACTGCGCCTCCTGGGCTCCACTTACTGAAGCTGAGGGATTAAGTTCAGAATAGGACTTTACTTATAAGTTCCAACTCTTGACTTCATCAGCCTGAGACCAGAAGAACTAGATGGTGCCCGCCTACCACCAATGACGGCCCTGACAGGGAACACAACAGAGAGTCCTGGATGGAGCAGGAGAAAGGCGGGGTGCAGAACTCAAATTCTAGTAAGAAGACCAGACTTAATGGTCTGACTGAGACTGGAGGAACCCCGGAAAGCACGGCTCCCGGATTCTCTATCAGACTAGAACTAAAACAATTTCTGAGGCCAACTCTTCAGACAGGGATTAGACTGGACTACGGGACATAAAGTGATACTCGTGAGGAGTGTGCCTCTTAGCTCAAGTAGCTACATGAGACTAAATGGGCAGCTTCTGTCCAGAGGTGAGATGGGAAGGCAGAGAGGGTTAGGAGCTGGATGAATGGACATGGGGAATCAGGAGTGGAAAGGAGGAGTGTGCTGTCACAGTATAGGGAGAGCAATTAGGGTCACATAACAATGTATGTATAAATTTTTGTATGGGAGACTAACTTGAAATGTAAACTTCATTTAAACTACAACAATAAACAAAAAAAAGTTCCAGCTCTTAACATCATACACAAACACACACCATTCCTCAAATAAAAATTAACATAAGGAGGACCAAAGTCCGTAATCATATTAATTGTTTTAGGTATTCAATCCCTATGGCCAGCATTAAAACAAAATCCAATCAAAGTAAAAATAGTTAAGTTTTATATAATTTACACACTATGAAATTCAACCATTGTAAGTGTACAATCCAGTGATATTTAGTAAATTTATAGAGTTGTACAAACACCACCTGATCTAGTTTTAAACAATTTGCATCATCCCTGAACCTTCCCTCAGGCCAGTCTGCCTTCAGTCCCGCTCCTGGCGCCAGGCAGCCACTCATGTGCTTTCTGGCTCTGTAGATCTGACTTCTCTGGACATTTCAAATAAATGGAATCAAACCATATGGAGTCACTTACATGTGGCTTCTTTCACTCGGCATGTTTTTTAGGTTCATATATATTGAGCGTGTTCAATCAAAGGTAAATTTTATTGATATCCCCTTTACAATCACAAAGAACCTGTACCATTGGCCCTACTGATGGAGTCAATTAGAATAACCTCATCCTTTCAACCACAGGGACTGATTCAGGAATGGAAATTTGACGCAATCAATACTTAGCATTCCCCAGGTCTCAATGACTGGCTCACAAGGAGGTACATGACTAAATCTGGTTGATCAGAGTGAAGTCTCACACTTCCGCTTCCTGGCTGTGGACTGCCTCTCTCTCTTCCTTCTCTCCGTCCCCACCCACCTCCCTCTGGCGAAGGGTGCAGACCTATGGCAGCTACACTGCAGTCACGAGACAAGTCAGCTTTAGGATGAAGCTGAGATCTCAGAAGGAAAAGCAGGAGAAAGAAAGAAACTGAGACCTTGATGACATATCTGAGTGACTGACTTAAACAAATCCCAAAGGCTGCCCTAACACTGGACTCAAAGAATCTCTTCCCAATTTTGGTGTAAGATGTTCAAAATAAAATGACCAATGCGGCATTTTTTGTAACAGCAAGATGTTGCAAAAAACCTAAGTGTTCATTTGCTCAGAAAATGATTAAATAAATTAAGGGGAAAAAAAAAAAAAACTCATTGTCATTGAGTTAATTCTGACTCATGGTGACCCCACAGGACAGAACAGAATTGCTCCACAAGGTTTCCAAGGAGCGGCTGGTGGGTTTGAACTGCCAACTGTTGAGTTAGCAGCGGTAGCTCTTAAGCAGAATTCTCTTATTGTTTCAACAACAACAACAACAAAAAGACGAGCCTGTACCCACTGCCCATGCCCAAGAGAAACAATAAAAACTCCACCAGGGCCAGATGGTCACCAGGTCAGTTCTTGCCTCAGGAACTCCACACACTGGGCCTGTCTTATTTCACTCAGCTTTACTCTCTGTCACCCTTGTTTTCCGAACACCCACCCTGACTGACTCCTGCCTCTACCCGAGCCCTGAGGAATCAATATTAACTGGGCTGCCCACCCCATTCCCTCATTCTCTCAGTGCAGAGAATCAGCCCATAACTAAGAACTAACTGCTTCCATTTCTACCCTAACAAGATGTGGAAGGTTGCAGTTTCTTTTTAGGGTGATTAAAAAGGTTTGCACACAGATACTGGCGATGACTGCACAACACTGCAAACATGAAGCACGCCACTGAGCTGCACACTGAACAACACCTAGCATGGCAAATGTCATGTTGTGTATAATTTGCCACAATAAAAACATTTTCTTTAAAGATCTTGAAGAAGCCCCCCCCCCCCCCCTGCCTTTCACCTTACCGTTTCTGTCTTTGGGGAGCTACATTACAGGAAAATAGCCTCAAACACTCAGACCCTGGAGGTGCTGAGACGAAGCCAGGGCTGATGCCGCTCCTGCCTGGGCATATCCATGCAGGGTGAGGGCTGGCGAACGAGATGTGCCCTTGGAGAGGGAGGCAGCTCACGGGAACCAAACGTGGCCATCTTCAGCCATCTGTGACCACAGGGGTTCCAGAAAAGGTGGGAGGTGGCAAGAAGCAGCATCTGGGCATACGGAGGAATGAAGGGCAGATTTACCAGCATCAGCTGGCACTCTGTACCTCAGTGTCAGCAGAACAATAAAATCACAGGGAGTCTTATAGAAGCAGTAGAAATGGATTTCTTCAAGTGCACTAGGCCTGTTATTCTAGAAATTTCATTACAGTTTTCCATCAAAGAGGAGAGTAACAGCTAAGTAGCTGGCCACTGCTTGTATGCCAACACGTGGCAGGTGAACCCAAATCATTGAAAGTTCCTTTTTGTTTCGCGCTTCTCTGCTGGGGAGTTAAGGAGAGGCCCAGAGCGGGTTTGTGCATGGGGCCCAAAGTGAGGTGGGTCTACAATAAGCATTCCTCAGAAGGAGTCAGGCTTCCTCAGGGAAAGAATGTTTGTCGGAGAATTTTAACGGCCACCGCCAGGGTAATCTGCTGTGCTTCTGAAATCCGGTCACCTTAATTAAGGAGGTTGCTGCAGGCAACCTTCCCCAGCTTTGTCCCAGCTTTTGCTCAGACAACATTTTTCAGTTCCTGCTTTTTGAAAAGGTCTGAGACCATATGCCACCCCAGTACACATGCACTGAAATAAACTATAAAAATATCTGCCCCTTAACGCAGTTTAAGTACTCCTCTGTGTTTTCAATAAACCACCAGTTCTTGGCTACCAAAAGCTTTATACAATCACCTTACTCTGTTTTTTGCCAAAACGCCTCTTCTTCAGGCATTAAGCCCTAGCAAGATTAAATGACACAATATAGTCTGGAAAACTCTAAACCTTTTCGGATCCAAGTCCCAGGAATGTAGAAAGACATCAACAAAATATGGAAAAATGTACACAAACGCCAAGTCTCTGAGTCACTGCCAGGAAAATTCTAAATGAGAGAAGAAAATGATCCACACATTTTTAACGTAGTTTAGCAAACCGACACCTCCGTGTAAGTGTTGACTTAAGGCTTCTCCCAGCAGCCGGCAGCCCCACACAATAGGAGCTCTGTCCTCCTAAATCAGGCCTGTCTGACTGGCCCCAGGAGCAGACACCGCCATCTCTTCACCAAAAGAACTTTCAAGTGGTGAAGAACATTGAAAGTGCACACGGACCAGAGAGAATCCTGCAAGTCCAGAAGGGAAAGAAGGCACATTAGGAAGGCCCGCGCCTGGTCCCTCCACCTCTTCAGATTCCGCTCCTCCAGACAGGGGCTTCCCACCCTCCGCACCATCGACATCATGGGCAGCATGACGCTGTGATGCAGCGCGCTGTCCTGTGCATTGCAGGATACTGAGCAGCATCCCTGGCCTCGACCCACTAGATGCCAGTAGCACCCGCATTGCTGACAACCAACCAGATGTCCCCAAGGTGGGTGGGGGTGGGGGAGGGCAAAATGGCCCCCACTTGAGAATCACTGCTCTAGAGTGACTACAGAATCGCCAACTTCACAGCTAGAGGGGACTGGGAGATGGTCCAGGCCAAGGATGCATTAGCAGAGTCCCTTACAAAGTAGTCCTCCGCGGCCACTGAGCCCTAGTTAGTGGCGGCCCAGAAACCAGAAACCACGTACCGGACAGGCTAACATTCTAGGGAATTTTTTATCCCCTCCCAAGTCATGACTGAACGCTGGGAGCATCATACATACCCCAATGCATGTGGTGAAGAAAACGGTATTAATAAGGATGTCTTGTTCTTCTCTTTATTTACAAAGTGACTACAGAGCCTAGCGCAGGGGAGGGTGGCCCCAAGGGTCAGACTGGGGAAGGGGCTTCTTCCCATTTTCAGGGACAGCTGAACTGCCTAAACCAAGTGGCAAGAGGACGCTGGCAGGATCCAAAAATAGTTCACATTTATACATTTTATATACACTTATAAAATGCCCTATTTTACATAACTTTCCCCCCCCAAAATCTACCCAATCAAAAGGAATTTCACAAACACATACCCTGGATGCTATATCAAGAGGGTTCCCAAGCATCTGCCCACCTCCTTCACTGCCACTCAAAGAACTGCCTACTAACAGTAAGAGTCATGTGGTTTGGGTAACTATGAAATCTGGAGACAGAAGGGTCCACACCTCCGGAAGTGGCCCAGTATGCTAAGGGAATGTTCCCAGTGACTGCCCATGACTTACAGGACAGCCTGCGGTCAACACCAAAACCACTGGAGGCCAAGCCAGTAAGGCGGCATGAGTGACTGACCCCTTCGTCTGGCACCTATTTTCTCTTTGCCCTAATAAACGTCTTAATCTAGACACCCGGCTCTCAGGTCAAAGGCATGGTCAAATTCTGAGGCTGGTAGGGTTCTTGGCGTACGACTGGAATCCAAAAACCAGAAGCCAGCTGTTGGAGAGTCTATTCCGAGTCGTGATGACCCCGTGTGTGTTAAGAGTAGAACTGTGCTCCATAGGGTTTTCATTGGCTGAGTTTTGGGAAGTAGACTGCCAGGCCTTATCTTCCAAGGGACCTCTGAGTGGACTCGAACCTCCAACTTTTTGGTTAGCAGCTAAGAGTGTTATAGTTTGCACTACCAGGGGCTCTACTGGGAGCTAGAAGGAATTTATTAATAAAATCTCTAAGATTATCTGGGGGAATATTAGAGACTGTTCAAGCGTAAGGCCAGAACAAAGTGGGAATTTTCAAAGCTCCTGTAGTACTTTAGTCCAAAGCTCTTGGCAGTATATACATTCGACACGTCAGATAATCTGGGCAGCAGACAGCATGCAAAAATGAAGAGCTATTTAAAAATAATAAAGATCCAGAATCAAATACACCAATTGTTAAAATAATAAGGACTTCAGCACAACTCTTTTTTCATAGACGCAGTAATCTTATGCAACCACGTCATTCCACCCAACCACTTTCTATCATTTATTTTTTTCAAACTCTTAAATAGATTAAAGAAATATATATTTCTTCCTGAGCCTTCTCGGAGACAGGGAAGAACAGAAGGAAGGAAGGAGGTAGAGAAAAAGAGAGAGAAACTTCTGTGCAGAATTTTTTTTCACAATTTATAAATTCACGGTTCCAACTCAACCATCTGAGTTAAGACTTCAGTGCAGTTCTTTTGGATCCAGACCACATCTGAATATTTTTCCCCTTTTAGCAATTTGCTGCCACCCAGGAGCATAACTGTATACAGAACACTCAGGGTTTCAGTCTTCTGTAGAAAATGCAAGTAAAAAATCATTTCAGTGCCTAATGTCGAAGTCACCACTTCAATAGGCACCTTCGAAATTTTCACCCACTTCACCTGCTGGGATCAATCTCTCAGACGAGGCCGGTCAGAGCCTGCTTTTATGCTTCTTGGCTGGTAACCACGTTATTCTCAGGGCATGGGAGATGGCGTGGAGACAGGGAGGAAGAGAAGAGTCTGCATTTAGTAAAGGTCAATGCTGATAGGATGGAGGTTAGACAAGAGAACTTGGTAACAATGGTCGTCTCTGCATGGCAGAATATTTTTTCTTCTATTTGATTTCTATAGGTTCTAAATTTTTTTTTGACAAGGGCATATATTACCTTCTTACCCAAAATAAAAATGAATTCATGCTGCTTTTCTGAACAAGATATACTCTGTATCTTCTACCACCGGCGGTGGCTGTAATGCTGAGCCCTGCTCGTTGCACCCTCAACCAAATCTTCCTTTTCCGTTCGCTTGGGCCGTATGGCATCTTACTACAATTTGGCAGCCTCTCCACTGAAAGACTGTAGTTTTATTTAGCATGAAGTCTGAAGGCCCTTACGCATACAAGGCTTACTATATGACCAAATCAATTCCTAAAGCCATTTAATTTCTGCCTTTTCCAGCTTTCCAGCAGGAAACACACTAGTTGTTGATAAGCAGGTGAACTCACCTTCCTTGCAGCCTTCAATTATGATGCTCACCAAGGAGCACAGAAACACCAGCGGCCCATTTGTTAGGCTTTAAGATCCCAGGAGGTAGGGTCTGCGTGGAATGCCTCTGTACAGAGCTTAGTTCCCAGAACTGATAAACGTCCCATGAAGAAAAGACTCAGCATGAAAGGTCAAATGCATAAACACACATAAAAACAACACAAAGGAGCTCACTCTATTTCTGGGAACAGCAATTACAAAATAACTGAGAACCACAGGCAAGCCAAAAAGAATTAAGTCGACTGCTTCATCCTAGCAAAAGCTTTCAGACAAAGAAACATGGAGGGTAGCTCCAGAAGAGGTTCTACAGCTACCACTTCGGGAACTGTGTTTTCTGTACCAGTCAATGAACTCTGACAAATATATATGGAACCCTGTCTACGTGCCAGGCACGAGGCCATCCCAAGGCAATGTCTACACTGCACGATACAAATAGCAACATGGTGGTGTGTGGACCTCAAGCAAGACAGTCAGACATGGGCCAGAGTTTCTTCACTTTTCCTCGGTAAAATGGGGGTAACAAAGCCTCGTTTAAAACACTATTGCTGTAGTTGTTGTTGTAGGCTGTCAAGGTGATTCCGACTCATAGTGATCTCATGTGACAGAAGAGAACTGCCCCATAGCGTTTCCTAGGCTGTAATCTTTACGGGAGCGGATTGTCAGGCCTTTCCCCTGCAGGACCACTGGGTGGGCTCGAACCATCAACCTTTCAGTTAGCAACCAAATGCTTAACTGTTGCACTACCACGGTTCCTTAAAATACTATTGGTGTCACTGTGTGCCGTCGAGTAGATTCCGACTCATAGCGACCCCAAAGGGCAGAGCAGAACTGCCCCATAGGGTTTCCAAGGCTGTAATCTTTACAGGAATAGATCGTTAGGTTTTTTCTCCTGCGGAGCAGCTGCTGGGTTCAAACCTTTCAGTTAGCAGCTGAGCACTGAGCCACAAGGGCTCCTTTAAAACACTATCATGAGGGCTAAAAAAGAAAGCATACACGGAGTGCTTGGTAGATGACAGGAGCTCGGCAACGGCACACCCAGGGCCACTGTGTGACACAGCTCTGGGGCTGGAGGGCATTCCCTGCACAGACCGGCACAGAAGTCCCTTTCCTAACATCCCCTATTGCCATTTTTCCTCAGAAGTGTCAAAGTCAAAATGCAAATGCATAGTAAGACGCAAACAAGATGCAAGGGGCATGGACGCTTTAGAGATGAACGGCTTTTGGCAGAGATCTCTCTCTAAATTTCTAACAAGGAACGCATTCAATATCCATCTTTAACACCTAGATGCTACTGACAAGTTCAAAGAAGCATATAACAACATTTAACACTCCCATTCCGGGGGGGGCAGAGGGGTCCACAGGACCCATTTAATAATCCATTGGAAAACAGGGACCCCCTTCCCCCAAATATGCACACAGACCCAAATTTCCCTCATATTCCCAGGCAGTTGATAAATGCACAGCCCCACCCTACCCCCAATCGAGCAGATCTTCTTATGACTTAATTCAAATATGGAGCATCCTGCAGATGGCTGGCTGCAGTCCATGAATACCCGCCCCGCCTCTTTTTTCTGTAGGTTGTGTTAAAATTCCAGAGGACAGAACGGCCCAAACAAAGCTTAGGAAGTTTGTACAGCCAGTCTCAGGCCCAGAACGCCTGCTGTTTCACCAAATAATTAAGCCATTCCTTCATCTGTATTGCACACCTGCAGCGTAATTGCTTCTCAAAACCATGAGCACAGATGGCTTTGAGAGACGTAAGTCCACATAATAAAAGCTCACAGACGGCGCGGTTATTTGGACAAGGTTTCGGAACTACGAAATGCTGCCCAAGGCAAACACATCATCTAATTAGCTCCAATTGATGAGCTGTCCTGCACTTGACAGTTGCCTGCGTGTCCTCCACCCAGTGCTCACTGGAGGGGAGGCTGGGCAGCAACCTGGCGGGCAAGCCAACTGCACGCTTAGCAATGAATAAAGCACAACTCCTACATTCTAACATGAGGGATAGAGTTTATAGGAAGGTGACGCATGAACGTTCATTTGCTGTCATTTAAAACCCCAAACTGATGATAATTATGAATCACTTTATGTTTGTAAAAGGTTTTACGGTTCACAAGCACTTTACCAAAGGCAGGTATTACTGCCAGTCCACGCCTTCACTAGCAAATGCTTTCTGAGCATACGCTGTGCTAGGTGTTGAGGACACACATACACAGAGGTGTCCCTGTCTTCAAGTGGCCACGGAAATCAGGGAGAAGAACACTCAAGTGAGCCTTGGGGAAGGAGGGGAGTTTTCTCAAGGGAAACGACGCCAAGTCCGATTCTGAGGGGAAAGTAATTTTGTCCAGGGACCTGGGATGGGAAGAGACTGGAAAACAGCGGTCAAACAGAAAGGGAAGTGTGTGCAAAGGCTAAGGGGGTGAGGTGAGAACGGGCGCTCAGGTGAAGGACAGGTGGAGTGATGTCGGCTGAGGCTCCAGGAGTTGATGGGCCAGGTCAAAAAAAGGTTTTACGTGCAGTGGGTCATGGGAGTTCGCAGATGTACCAGTTCTCAAACCAGGATGCACATTAAGGTGGTGTGGGAGGGGCGGGGGGGGGGGGGGCGGTTTACAGTTTTCAAACATCTTGATGCATCAGCAATCTTTGGAAAAGCTCCCCAGGTGAGTCTGATGCGCAGCTAGCTTGGACAAGCACAGGGTGGCAGTTAGGCATCTACCTGAAGACATAAGGCCAGGACAGGGAGGCTCCTCAGTGGGAATCCTGATGTCCCCAACCCTCCATCCAAGCCCAGAGCTCTTTCCTGGGCTTTAAATCCCAGCAACTATTTCCCTTCAATGTTTTAAATCAATTTTCAAAATGCAACCAAAGAAAAACAAAAGGAGAGGGAGAAAAGCCCCTTGGAACAACACACACATACGTACCTCGATTTCCCCATTTTCTCTTTATTCTTGCATGAGGAAGTTTCACATTTTTTACTTGACATGCGAAATGTCCAAATTAATGCTGATGTTAACAAATCTGAACTGACCTTTATTTCTGGATTAAGTCTTTAGACTGGGTAGAAAAAAATTCTGAATGTCTCTTTATTACCTGAACCATTCTTTGAGACGCTTTGCTGAGTAAGATCAACTGTTCAAATATACTTAATAAACTGACTCACCCAGCCAGAAATATGAGAGGGGAAGAGCTGGGAGCTTCTTTTTATCTGAAGAACTTCAGTGCTTTCAGAGGTCATCTTACTGACAAATCTGGAGTCTAAAAGCAGATCAGGTGGATCAGAGGTAATGACCCAGCAAGCGTCCTTAAACCTAATCTGCTGGCATTCCCCGAGTGGAGGGGCTGGCAATCACGGGTCACGCCTGCTGCCCCGGTCCTTTCCATACTTAGGACGACAGTGCCAATGTCACTGCCCACTCTCTTTCCACACAGCGCTCCATCAGCCACCACGAACCAACTGGGCTTGGCAGTGGAATCAAAATCTACCTGTGATTCCTGCTCCATACTTTAATACTACATTGGAAAGAGCAACTCCCTAGGATCACTTCGAAAGCGTACCAATTTATACCAGGCAAGCAGTCCACAACATGGATTCCATTCATTTTAATTAACAATACAGCCTTTTAGGTAAGTAGATGTGGACTTGCAAAAAATGTTCACTGACATAAATTGTCTGGGAGAATGAAAAGCTTTTCACTGCTGCCCTAAGTGGAAAAAGAAAGAAAAACAACTGCAAAACAGCCTTTGGCACCAACCTTTGAAAACGCTTTCTCCAAGAGTAACACAATACCATGAGTTCACCTTTACCCCAAGGGCCAGGTCTGTGTTTGTTCCATTATGTCCCCCCCCCCCCCCATGACTGTCTCAGTTATCCAGTGCTGCTGTAACAGAAATACCACAAGTAGATGGCTTTAACAAACAAGTTTATTCTCTCACAGTTTAGGGGGCCAGGAGTCCAAATTCAGGGTGTCAGCTCCAGGGGAAGGCTTTCTCTCTCTGTCGGCTCTGGGGTAAGGTGTTTGTCATCAATCTTCCCCTGGTCTACGAGCATCTCAGCACAGGAACCCTGGGTCAAAGGACACCCTGTGCTCCTGGTGCTTTTTCTGCTGGTATGAGGTCCCCATATTTTTCTGCTCCCTCTCTCTTTTATGTCTCAAAAGAGACTGACTCAAAACACAATCTAATCTTGTAGATTTGAGTCCTGCCTCATTAACATAATTGTCTCTAATCCTGCCTCATTAACATCATAGAGGTAGTATTTACAACACATAGGAAAATCACATCAGATGACAAAATGGTGGGCAATCACACAAGACTGGGAATTATGGCCTACCCAGGTTGACACACACTTTTTGGGAGGCACACTTCAATTCAGAACAATGACTCACACAGAGAAGTAAGAAGCAAAGGCAAAGCCCTCATTCACAAGTTTACTTTTTTGTGGGGGTTTTTTTTTTTTTTTTTTTCCATTAAGTAATACAATATCTGCAAAAACTCTTTAATTGTTTTGCATTTCTGCATTCACCACCACAGTCTAATTATCCCCAAATCAGCTGGATATGATGCAGGTCAAGCAATAGTTCCCAGTCTCTTCATCTATGAGTGCATCTCTTTTTAAAAGAGAGTCATGTAATGATGTCATGCAAATAAAACAGATTCCTAGACAGGGAACACTGTACAGAGTGATAATAATTTTACGTACACGTATATAAAGAACGATTAAGAAAGTAAACGTCAAATATGGTAAATAAGATTAAATAGTCATTGGATTTTTTTTTTTTAAGGTTGCTTAAATTCTTACAGATTAAATAATTTTAAATGATCAGGATTAACTGAGTCATAATTATATTTTTTAAAAGACTTTTGACTTGTAGAACACACCATGGATCAACTGGACTTGGCAGTAGAATCAAAATAGCCTAAATATATTTAGGTGGCAAACCTAAGCATATTGCTAACATATCCAGAAGGCAAAATCATGCCTAAGTATTCAGTAACCTTAGAGGGATTCTGGTAGGACTGCTGCTAAAAAATGTACGTGTTGAAAGTCTAAGGTAAAAATAGTCTTTAACAAAATCCTTCTTAGCTCCAAAAGATTAAAGACAACTTTAAAACACAAAGATCACAAAATATCAAAGTGAAGAATTCACAACTGAGGGAATTCAAGGGTAGTTTTCTTAAAATGAACCCAGGAGTACGTTTAGAATGCAAAATGTATATTCTGAGGCCGTATAAACCTGCTTGAGATGAGTCACAAACTTGACTCTGAGCTTCCTAGCAGCCAACGCAACAAGGAAATCAAGATAAACTTCAGGGTTCAGTTTCCATGTGCTGAGAAGTACTACAGTACATGGTCCTAAGGACTAGAAGAGTTCTCTTTACTGAGTGGTCATAACAAGCTTAATGTAATGAATCGTGTTCAGTAAATTTCATAGAGCTGTCTCTTATCACAGCCTCAGTGAGGAAGAGAGTTGAGGATTCGATGAGAACTAATGAAAGCAAACCATGGGGTCAAAATGATGCCGTTGAGCACAAGTCTTTGCTCCTTCTTTCCTCATTTCAGGAAAGGAAGAATGATCAGCTTGTCAAGAGCGGATCAAATATGGAGGAAATGGCTCTCATCTATAGAAATTTCTTAAGAGGGATTTCTAAACATGTAGATATACTGATTTTTGCAAAGAATAAAGGCCAACTGGACCAGAATATGTTGGGAGGTCACCACTTTTCACCTCACAGTCCAAAAAACATCTGGAAACCCACTATGATAAAAAGATGTATTGACTCCATAGTGAACTGAGCAAAAAGGTCTGGCTGTCTTAGGGAAACTATGCACTATGATTCCTTCTGCCAAGTGTGCAGAAGGCTATACAAGGTACCTTCTCCCCTGCTCCACGGTAATCTGAAAAATGCCTATTCTGCCTTTCTCTAGTCTCAGGGAGGCCGCCGCCTCCTATCACTGCTTGTCATTACAACATCCTGATTCATTTCAACACATGTTCATGGATAAGCTGTGCTCTTGGAAATTTCAGTTACCATACACTGATTACATTGTCCATTATGTTGACTGCTTCCTCGTGCCACCTGGAGCCTACTTCCAAACCTCACTGTAGGCTGCATTGCACTTCGGAAGTTTTCCCACGGACCCTGGTGCCGCCCGTGGCACATGGACCAATACCCCAAAGGAGAAAACCAAAACCAAACCAGCTGCTGTCACGTTGACTCCGACTCATGGAGACTCCATGCGTTTCAGAGTAGAACTGCTCCACAGGGTTTTCAATGGATGTGATCTTTCAAAAATAGATCACCCAGCCTTTCTTCTGAGGCACCTCTGGGTAGATTGGAACCACCAACTTTTCAGTTAGCGGCTAAGCACTTAACCATTTACACCACCCAGGGATTTCCAGAGAAGGAGAAGGGGTTCACATTTCCTGAAATGTCTAGACCTTGAAGTCACTCTACCTTTTGTCAGGTGGCCTTTGTTCACCTCCTCTGAAGCATAACCGCAAGCCTCCAGTGTATCTGGCTGCAGTCACATGAGGCAGTTCTGCTATGAGGGGAATGTTACCAACTTCTGGGCATCCTCAACCCAATCCTGTTCTCACAGGCCCCAGTCAGCTTAGGAAATATTTATCCAGCATGCCTGGTCTAAGCAAAATCATGATAACCACGGTTTGCCTGCTCTTCACACTAGAAAGGAAAACAACTGGCTCTATTTAAATGTAACTGATAAGCAGGGAAGTAATATGTGGATAATCCATAGTCAAGTTAAGAAAAGACTCTTCCATCTGGTTTATCATTAGCCTTTACTGAGAGTTCGATAACCCAACACACACAGGACTTTAAAAAGATCCCCACTTTTGCTTCCTACTTTTTCTTGTCAAGTATTATTAACCTGATATTTAAACTACTCCATTACTTTCTAAAATCAGCTTATATTTTCTATTTAAAATATCTGAGAAAGTAGCGATTCCAGTACCTCCACAGGGCTATGTAATAAATATCACTGCTTTCCTTGACCAGATTTACCAAGCAGATTAAAGGTTTGAACTGAAGATATAAAAAGGGGTCCCCCCATGCAACACCACCACAATCACCCCATTTCAGAACAGGATCTTCAAGCCTCTCAAGACTGTCTAACTCACAGGCTGGAGGACAACAGGTGAAATGTATGCTAATGTATCACAGATGTTTCTTACACTATATTCTAGATCAGCACATTCAACACAACGTTCTACAGTGATAGAAACGTTCGATATCTGAGCTGCCCAGTACAGCTGCCACTCGCCACACAAGGCTCTTGAGCACCTAAGTGTGGCTACTGAACTCTTGAATGTGGCTAATGCAACTGTATTTTTAATTTTATTTAATTTGAATTTAAATAGTTCTAGACCATGAGATGTATTTATTATTCTATCTTTCTGGCGAAAATGTTTTGGCATATACACGTCCCCCTGTAGCTTCCCTCCACCCCATGACTCCGATGACTTCTGCAGAAGCCCTGGTGGCACAGTGGTCAAGCACTCAGCTGCTAACCAAAAGGTCAGTGGTTCAAACTCAACAGCCACTCTGCAGGAGAAAAGATGTGGCAGTCTGCTTCCGTAAAGATTACAGCCTTGGAAACCCTAATGGGCGGTTCTCCTCTGTCCTACAGGGACATTATGAGTTGGAATCTACTCTATGGCAATGGATTTTAGGTTTTTTTTTTTTTTCTTATGGCTTCTAGCCCCCAGCCCCCTGATGTAAGAAAATTTTACACGTCAGTTCAATGGTGAAACGGGGGGCAAATTAAAACGTCTGATTTCTAGTTAAAAACATCGATGCTATGTATTGAGTTCACTGAGCCTTCCTTCCCCAACCTGTGTAATGAATGGGTACTTTTTCAATTATCCACAGGGGGTAAGAGATGCTTAAATGGCTGTGGATTCTTCCACAACACACTGAACGGCACACACTATACTCGGTTAGAGAGCAGGAAATGTCAACAGAAAAAGCCCTACAGAGGAGGATAATTACATTTTACTTCCTACTCTTGGAAAAGCCTTTTCAGTGTCTACCCACCCAAGTTTAGTTTGCTCTCCAAAGAGCTTCTTGGGAAGAACACAGGAGCTATTGTTTCCCCCACAACCTCTCCTCAAATAAGGCTTTGTCTTACTGCTTTCAAAGACAATCACGCTCCAAGAAAACGCTGCTGAATAACTGGGCCAAATTGTGTTAACTTGGTGGTGTTGACACAGACTGTTCTTTGAATGACCAAGACAGAGTTGGCAGGGTCATTTACCACCAAGGACTTAGAAACCTGGAGGCCCTGACCGTCATCCCACCCGAAATGGAAAAAGCACGTGATGGGGTCAGAAGAGGACATTCATCCAGCTAACGCGGTGGGGGGTCCTCCGGGATTACTGGCTCAAGAACAGCTCAGTATCAGGACAGAGAATCTTGCCGAGGTGTTAAGAGCGCTCCTCCAAGTATGGAAAGTGCCCACCGGCAGAAACGTGTCCTTCATGAAAGTCACTCTGCAGTCTTGGAATCCAACCCACAAAAGCTGAACACAACGTGTTTCACAGCCAGGAAAGCCCGTCTGTGATGAAAAGGTAAGGACAGTGCTGCAATCTCCAAAACCAGGCGATATACGGTATTTATTTACATATACAGAAATGTATATTCTTTCAAGTTCAAATTCCACTTATTACACAAGTTGGAGAAGTAGGACCTACTGAATTCAATACACAGCATCGATATTTTTAACTAGAAATCTTAAGTTTTAAACTGTCCCCTATTTATCCATTGGAGCCCTGGTGGCGCAGCGGTTAAAAACATAGCTGCTAACCAAAAGATCAGCGGTTCATCCTACTATACAGCTACAGTAGTCAAAACAGCCTGCTACTAGTACAACGACAGATACATTGACCAATGGAACAGAATTGAGAACCCAGATGTAAATCCATCCACCTACGGTCACCTGATCTTCGACAAGGGCCCAAAGTCCATCGAACGGGGAAAAGACGGTCTTTTTAACAAATGGTGCTGGCAAAACTGGATATCCATTTGCAAAAAAATGAAACAGGACCCATACCACACACCGTATACAAAAACTGCTTCAAAATGGATCAAAGACCTGAATATAAAGCCTAAAACTATAAAGTCATAGAAGAAAAAATAGGACCAACACTTCAGGCCTTAATACCTGGCATTAACAGGATACAAACCATAACCATCAACGCACAAAACCCAACAGATAAGCTAGATAACTGGGATCTTCTAAAAATCAAACACCTATGCTCTTCAAAAGACTTCACCAAATGAGTCAAAAGAGAACCTACAGACGGGGAAAACATTTTTGGACAGTACAAGTCAGACAATGATCTAATCTCCATAATCTACAAGAAAATCCAACACCTCTACAGCAAAAAGACAAATAATCCTATTAAAAAATGGGCAAAGGAAATGAACAGACACTTCACCAAAGAAGACATTCAAATGGCCAACAGACACATGAGGAAATGCTCGCGATCACTAGCCATTAGAGAAATGCAAACTAAAACCACAATGAGATACCATCTCACCCCGGCATTACTGGCACGAATCAAAAATACTGGAAACAACAAATGTTGGCGGGGCTGCAGGGAGATCGGAACTCTTATGTACTGCTGGTGGGAATGCAAAATGATACAACCATTTTGGAAAATGATATGGCGCTTCCTCAGAAAGCTAGAAATAGACATACCATTCGATCCAGCAATCCCACTCCTAGGAATATATCCTAGAGAAATAAGAGTCATCACTCGGACAGACATATGCACACCTAAGTTCATGGCAGCATTGTTCACAACAGCAAAATGATGGAAACAACCTAGATGCCCATCAACAGATGAATGAATAAAACAAACTATGGTACATACACACAATGGAGTACTATGCAACGAGAAAGAACAACGATGAATCTGTGAAGCATCTCATAATGTGGATGAAACTGGAGGACATTATGCTGAGTGAAATAAGTCAATCACAAAAGGACAAATACTGTAGGAGACCTCTACTGTAAAAACCCATGAAAAAGTTCACACACAAAATGTAACAATCTTTGTTGGTTACCAGGGATGGGAGGGGTGGGGGGGAAATACTAAATCGGCAATAGATAAAAGTGGTATCTTGGGTGAAGGGTGAGATAGTACACAATACAGGGGAAACTAGCACGACCTGTACAAGGAAGGGTCATGGAAGCCCCATAGACACATCCGAACTCCCTGAGGGACTGAATTGCTGGGCGGAGGGCTGTGGGGACCATGGTCTCGGGGAACTTCTAGCTCAATTGGCATGACACAGCTTATAAAGACAGTGCTCTACACTCTACCTTGGTGAGTAGTGTCTGGGGTCTTAAAAGCCTGTAAGCAGCCATCTGAGATACTCCACTGGTCTCATCCCTTCGGGAGCAAGGGAGAATGAAGAGAACAGGATACAAGGAAAAGATTAGTCTGAAGGACTAATTGTCCACAGCTACCAAGGCCTCCACCGGACTGAGTCCAGTACAGCTAGATGGTGCCCGGCTACCACCACTGACTGCTCTGACCAGGATCACAACAGAGGATTCTGGACAGAGCTTGTAGAGCATAATTCTAACTCACACAAAAAAGACCAGATTTACTGGCCTAAAGGAGACTGGAGAAACCTCGAGAGTATGGCCCCCAGACACCCTTTTAGCTCAGTGGTGAAGTTACCTCCGAGGTTCACTGTTCAGCCTGGGAGTGGATAGCCCCGTAAAACCAAATGAGACTAACGAGGTACAGGAGTCCAGTGACAAGGGCCAGAAGGCAGAAGGGGACAAGGAAGCTGGTGATAGGGAACCCAAGGTTGAGTAAGGATACTGTTGATGTGTTGTGAGATTGGTAACCATTGTCACAGGGCAACATTTGTAGTAACTGTTAAGTGAGAAACTATTTTGTTCTGTAAGCCTTCATCTTAAGTGAGAATAACAGCACAACTGGAAGAGCGTAGTCAAAGTCACTGAACTGTGTATGTAGAAATGTTTGAAATGCTGTATCTTTGGCTATGTGTATTTTCACCAAAAAAAAAAAAAGTTGAGAAGTTAGAGGGTTAATATGTTGTGGGGTTGTTAACCAATGTCATAAAACAACATGTGCACTACTGTTTCATGAGAAACTATTTGTTCTGTTCTGTAAGCCTTCACTTGAAGTACAATAAAATAAAAAAAAAAAAAAAAAAGATCAGCGGTTCGAATCCACCAGCCGCTCCTTCAAAATCCTATGGGGCAGTTCTACTCTATCCTATAGGGTCGCTATGCATCGGAATTGACTTGATGGCAACGGGCTATTTCTCCACTAAAGTGACTTTTAACATTTTCTTAAATGAGGGAATCGAGGCATAGAAGTCACAGAAATCCTTTCATATAGACGAAATAAAATACACGAAATTCAGGGCTTAACAGTCTTTTTCATGTGCTGACCCCTTGGTCTTCCCCTTCACAAAACTGGCTGCTCCATTTTGCCAGTTGCTCGAAACAAAACCTTGGAGTCAGCCTTGACTTCTCTGTCTCTCACATCCAATATCACATTCCTTAATAAATTCTATTGGCTCTACCTTCAAAATACATCCAGGACCGACCACTTCTCACCACCTCCACGGCTACTACTTCAATCCTGGATGACCCTAGCAGCTTTCTGCTTGACCTCCTTGCTTCTAGTCTTGCCCCCAACACCTCCCAGTCTTCTAAAAACAGCAACCAGTGTGGTCCTTGTGCAAAGCCAAGTCAGATCATGTCACTAAGAGTAAAATATAAACAACTTCTCTTGGCCTACCAGACCCCCAGTCATTTCTCTGGGCACACTATCCCCTGCCACTTTGCCCGCCCCTCACTCATTCTATTCCAGCCACAGCGGCCACCTTGATGGGCCTCTAATACACCAGGTACACTCCTGCCTCAGGGCCTTTGCACATTCTCTTCCCTCTTTCTGAAATGACTTTCACCACAAAACGCACAGCTTGATCTCTCACTCCCTGTAGTCTCTGCTAAATGTACTTTATCGAGAGGCTTTCCTGACAAGTTTATATAAAATACAGACTACACACACACGTCAGCCAGAAACATACCCCCACTCTCTCCCCTTCCTCCCTTGCTTTGGTCTCCTTCTCGGCACTTAGCACCACTTGGCATGACATGTATCAGCTCTTTTTCTGTCCCTCTACTGGAACGTAAGTTCCACAGGGGCAGAGATGGTGTCTGTATTGTTCACTGCAACCTCTCCAGGCCGGAAATAGTACCTGGCACACAACAGGCATTCAATAAATATCTGTGGATATCTGACTATTTGGGTTGCCGCTTCAGAAAGAAGAGTTCTCTCAATATGCAATTCATGTGACTCATCACACTTCATGAGGACTCTGTAAGTTACGGATCATAAAGTTAGTTTAATTTACACAAAGCAAATGAACTTAAGACAATGTAATATTTAAAAAAACCCAAAGCCATTGCCACTGAGTTGACTCCAACTCATAACGACCCTACAGGACAGAGTAGAGCTGCCCCATAGGGTTTCCTAGGAGTGACTGGTGGATTCAAACTGCCGCCCTTTTGGTTAGCAGCCAAATGCTTAACCCCTGCGCCACCAGGGCCCTCCCAATCTAACAGAGATCTGTGCAACCAGCTCTGGACCGAGCATCATGCTCACTAATTCCTCAAGTAGCTCTCCGAGGCACTCCCTGGGGTCTCCTAGGTCGCAGGCGGGGGCGGCCAGTGGGCAGAGCCTAGTTCACATGCCTGTGTCCGGGCCACCTGGGAGCAGCGAGAGGGCAGATCGGCCCCACTGGGCTGCTGTAGTTGGCCAGGGACCCTGCCTCCCATCCAGCCCTATGCAATGAGGAGATCCCCCAAAAGTAAGGTTTGAGGGTACTGGACTGTCCTCTCCTTCCTTAAAAAAAAGCCTACTACACATACCTACATCAAAAGTTGTGTTGAAAGGTGTAAAATAAAAAATGTATGTGTGCGTGTGTTTGCCACTTACCTTTGTGTCATGAAGTACATTAAAAAAGAAAAAAGGAAAAAAAAATTCCCTCTCCTCCTGCTATCACAAAGCAGAGGGTTGTGCATTCCCTACCTTCATCCCCTAAAAGGCTATAAGCTCTATAAGACAGCACAACTTGTCTTTGAGGTTCACCACTGTACCTTCAGGGCCTCACAGGGCCAGGGACACTGTAGGT
The DNA here is from genome assembly GCA_030035585.1 of Dugong dugon. NCBI lineage: Eukaryota > Metazoa > Chordata > Mammalia > Sirenia > Dugongidae > Dugong > Dugong dugon. The sequence continues at coordinate 6,564,856 of CM057477.1, forward strand.
GTTCAAGTAAGTGTTGAACAAAGGAATGATGCCAGTCTAGAGCAGGGTGCCTCTGATGGCTGGTAGCATGTCCCTCGGTAAAAAGCTGACACCATGGTGAAGTTCTTCCCATTTATTTCCAGCACAAAAGTATAGATCTCACTGATGGTTCCGGTGCTCCTTCTGTATGGGCTAATTTTAATTCCATGTCATCTGGTCCCATCAGTAATAGATGCTGACAGTCCCAGATGCCAGGCTCTTGGTGAGAGCATCCGCTTATCCTCTCAGGATTAAGCTAATGACTTAACATCCAGGACAGCAAATGCTCCTCCCGAGTTTTGCAGAAGAAAAAGCATATGGCACACAGTCCCCACCACTAGGAACGTGGAAATCACTGTACTCGGAGCGTCTGTTTATCTAGATGGAGATCTCCTCAGAAGCAGGCACCTGACCTCATTCATCACTGACCTAGGTGCCCTGCACAGCACCTGCCCATAGTAAGAGCCCAGTAAACGCCTGAAGAATGGCACTGCACGTGGTAGGTGCTAATCAACTGATAATGAACAGTTAGATATTTTATAGATTGTTTACTGTGAGGATGGTTCAAACAAATGCTTTCCATCTATCACTGGAAAGAGATGCATAGTTTTAAGAATTACACTACAGTATTACAGGAGTTCACATCAAGTACATGACTTTAGATACCTTATAAAAACCATTTCCCGTTGAGTTGATTCTGACTCATGACGACCCCATGTCTGTCAGAATAGTACTGTGCTCATAGGGTTTTCAGTGGCTGATTTTCCAGAAGTAGATCATGAAGTCTTTCTTCTGAGGTGCCTCTGGGTGGACTCAAACTGTCAACTTTTTGGTTAGCAATGGAAGGTGTTAACCATTTGCACCACTAGGGACTCCAGACACCATATACGCAGCCAGATTTGCACTCAGCAGGAATGAAACTGTTTTTCAGTTTTAAGGGCAACTGCTTAGAATTGCCTATGTTGTGCTTAATTTAATTTCAATACTTTGCATTAGCCAAAGTAACACTGAATTAATCCTTCCTTTTGGGGGAGAGAAAGGACTGATTCGATTTGCTTGCCCAAGCATACATACAGCAAGCCAAGTGTCTTGATTATCTAGTGCTGCTATAATAGAAATACCACAAGTGGATGGCTTTAACACAGAGAAATTTATTCTGTTACAGTCTAGGAGGCTAGAAGTCCAAATTCAGGGTGCCAGCTCCAGGGGAAGGTCCTTGTCATCAATCTTCCCCTGGTCAGGAGCTTCTCAGAGCAGGGACCCTGGGTCAAAGGACATGCTCCCCCATCCTGGTTCTTCAATTCTTGGTGGTACGGGATCCCCTTGTCTCTCTGCTTGTTTCTCTCTTTTATATCTAAAAGAGGCTGACTCAAGATACACCCTAACCCTCTAGACTGAGCCCTGTCTCGTGACCATAACTGCCTCTAATCCTGCCTCATTAACATCCTGTTGTTGTTAGGTGTCATTAAGTCCATTCTGAGTCACAGCGACCCTACAGAACAGAGCAGAACTGCCCTATTGAGTTTCTACGGAGCGGCTGGTGGATTCGAACTGCTGACCTTTTGGTTAGCAGGCACAGCTCTCAACAACTGCGTCACCAGGGTTCCATCAACATCATAGAGGTTAGGATTTACAACAGTAGAGATAATCACATCAGATCACAAAATAGTGGCCAACCACACAATACTGGGAATCATGGCCTAGCCAAGTTAATGTATATTTTTGAGGGACACGTTTCCATCCATGACACCAAGCATGTGCCCCGTGATCCTTGGCACAGGACTAAGAGAGCACAGAAGTGCATCCTGGTGGTCTGCAGGACCTATTCTGGCGGTAGCTGACAGCCGACATTTGAATACTTGAGTACACGGGATCACAAACATTAACGAGTTATAAAATAAAACATCATCCTACTGAGTCCAATTGCTCATAACACACGAAAAGCACTAGGACAACAGTTCCTACAATACCCAGGAATAGAACTCACAACATATGACAGCCCCACTTAAAACAGTTGGGTGTTTGGTAAAAATAAATTATTATATAATGGAAAACAAGCAGTTTCAACTTGCAAACAAAAAATGCAATGGCCTGCAGGCCTCTATCCCACCCAATACAGAAATCTCATTCATCGACTCTCTAACAGGGGGCTTGGGGATATCTTTGTAGCAACCAGATGACGCTACCTCCCATCAGGCAATAATTCCATTTTTAGGCTGGTGGCACAAACGGTTAAGCACTTGGCTCCTAACTGAAAGATTTGTAGTTAGAGCCCACTCAGCAGCTCCGCGGGAGAAGACCTGACAACCCGGTGGGGCAGTTCTGCTCTGTCAGTTGGGGTTGCTATGAGTCAGAATCGACTCAATAGCACCCACTAACAACAATTAGACTTAGAGGGCATTGGAGGCTTAATGGTAGGCTTTTTGCCTTCCACGCAAGAGACTCGGTTTGATTTCCAGCCAATGCACCTTATGCACAGCCACCAACTGTCTGTCAGTGGAGACTTACGCGTTGCTATGATGCAGGTTTCAGAAGAGCTTCCAGACTAAGGTGGACTAGGAAGAAGGGTCTGGCGATCTACTTCTGAAAATCAGCCAATGAAAATCCTATAGATCACAATAGTTCAATCCTCAACCAATCATGGGGATGGTATGGCGCGAGACAGGACAACATTTCATGCTAAGAAGATTTTTATCCCAAAGGAAAGGAAAATCAATTGAAGAAGGACATGCTCAGATATGCATAAACTTAACCTATACCATCACTCATCATTCTTTATTGTAGTGATTACTAGAGTTTAATGTCAGTCCTCTCCAAATAAACTTTAAGCTCCGTGAGGGCAGAAATCATGCCTGTTTTGTTCATCAGTGTATTCCTAATATCAGTAAAGTGCCTGGGACAGAACACATGCGTAATAAACACTGAACTGATCAATCAATCAATCTATGAGTGGTCTCTAAGAGGACAGACTGAAAGCCGAATACGAAAGGAGGCAGGAAGGGCAGCGAGACACATGCTCACTGTAAGAAACGATGAGGCCTGCCCTAAGGAAGTGACAGAGGGAGAGAAGAATAGATAACAAGAAGGCAAGATTGCAAGATTTGGTGACTGACTCCTTCTGGGAGATATGTAAGCAGGAGAAACCCAAGGTACCTCTTAGGTTTCTGGCCTGGGAGACTGAGGGGATGGGACAGCGAGGCCAATAATTTTAAGAAATTCAAGAACAGAGTATTAGGAACAAACGAGGGACATTAGATTTAATTTTACACATACTGAGATTGAGATATCTAAGGAACAGCAATGGAGAAATGGAGAAAATACTGAAGTTGTCAAGGATTTCATCTCACTTGGATCCACAATCAGCACCCATGGGGAGCAGCAGTCAAGAAATCAAACGATGTATCACATTGGGCGAATCTGCTGCAAAAGACCTCTTTAAAGCATTGAAAAGCAAAGATGTCACCTTGAGGACGAAGGTGCATCTCACCCAGGCCATGGTATTTTCTATCGCCTCCTATGCATGTGAAAGCTGGACAATGAATAAGGAAGACCTAAGAAGAATTGATGCCTTTGAATTATGGTGCCGGCGAAGAATACTGAATATAACCTAGACTGCCAGAAGAAGGAACAAATCTGTTTTGGAACAAGTACAGCCAGAATGCTCCTTAGAAGCAAGGAGGGTGAGTCTTTGTCTCACGTACTTTGGACATGTTATCGGGAGGGACCAGTCCCTGGAGAAGGACATCATATTTGGTAAGATAGAGGGTCAGTGAAAAAGAGGAAGACCCTCAACGAGACGGATTGACACAGTGGCTGCAACAATGGGCTCAAGCATAACAACGACTGCAAGGATGGCCCAGGACCGGGCAGAGTTTCATTCTGTTGTACGAGCGGTCGCTGTGAGTCGGAACCAACTCAAGGGCACCTAACAACAACAACGAGGAATACAGCAAAGGGGAGATACCCAGTCATACGTGGGTCTGCGGTTTAGGCGAGAGATTCGGCCTGAGATCAATGCAGATGGTCACTGAAGGGGCCATGAGGGGCCACTGGTGCCCTGGCTGAAGGTGCAGTAGCCTGGATAAGATCTTCAGTCTGGATGCTGTGAAAACTGGGGGAGTTCTGGGCCAGATAACAAGTTCACTGTAACTACCAGACATGAACATTGAAAAGAAACAACTTATCTTCCTACTAAGCTATTTACTATGAGCATTTTGTTTTCAACTTTGAAGATGAATAACAGCTGAAGCAGGAACTAGATCATCTCCATAAAGGAAGACAGCCACTTGAATGCTGTCTGTTGGGTTGAAAGCAGGAAGGCCATACATGCATAACAAAACTACCCCAACATTAGATGTAAAAACAGTAATGATGATCTTTTTCGTTATAACCAGGATCCATGGAGTTTCTGAATTTCTGCAAGAACAAGGAAGCAGATTATGGGAAAGATAATGAGTGCGTTTAGATGTCTAGCTCACACCTGGCTTTCTGCGCTGTGAATGACATCGCTCAGCAGCCACGCACCTTCCTGAAGGCCCTCTGAGATGGAAACACTCAGGAAATTCTGAATGAAGACAAAGCGAACAGATGGTCACACGGAAAAGGAAGTGCTCCTATGCAAAGATGCCAGGACTCATGACTAGAAAACCCAACTGGGTCTGTTTTATTCCAATTTTGCTAACATCTTACAAGGAAAATCATCTCCAGGTTGATGAGAAAAATCTCTTCCATATTTGAACAAACTTAGGAAAAACAAAAAACGTGTCCATGTTGTTTTTCTTCCTTCAAAATGAAGACTACTTTGTTAAGTTCTACAGGCAGAAAGGAGCCTAATCAAAAGGTCGGCAGTTTGAATCCACCAGCCGCTCCTTGGAAACCCTATGGGGCGGATCTACTCTGTCCTGTAAGGTCGCTGAGTCGGAATTGCCTCAACGGCAACGGGTTTGGTTTTGGTTTTATGCGAAGAAATGCAAGTGTGACAACCTAAAATGCCTACTTTCCCGGATGGAAGGACGCCAGTGAGAACATTAACAGGACTTCAGATACTGAAACAGCAATACCGGCACGTGTTTGAGAGGCAGCAACTTGGAGGCAGCTCAAAATCTTCCATTCTGAAATCAGATCGCAAGCAGGGCCACAGAGCTAGACCACAAACTGAGACAGATGCCTGTGTGGCTTTCAGGTGCTGGGGAAGTCAGGTCCATTAACAGGGATGACGTTCCCACCGGCCCAACGGGGAATGAATTCTCGGGGCACTCATGGAACGTCTGCCTTAGCCCAGGTACGGTCACAAGCAGCCGAGCTGCCACGGGAAGAGCAATTCCTGCATCCGTTAATCCCCTGCTTGCTCAGTGTTCGGTCATCTAGTGCTGCTCTAACAGAAGTACCACAAGTGGATGGTTTTAACAAAGAGAAGTTTATTTCCTCACAGTAAAGTAGGCTAAAAGTCCAAATTCAGGGCGTCAGCTCCAGGGGAAGGCTTTTTCTGTCGGCCTCCTTCTCTTTGGTGTTCCCCCGGACTAGGAGACTCTGCGCAGGCACCCCGGTCCAAAGGACGAGCTCTGCTCCCGGCGCTGCTTTCTTGATGGTATGAGGTCCCCAACTCTCTGCTTGCCTCCCTCTCTTCTCTTGAGAGATAAAAGGTGGTGCAGGCCCCACCCCAGGGAAACTCCCTTTACCCTGAATCAGGGGTGTGACCTGGGTAGAGGTGGTGTTACAATCCCACCCTAATGCTCTTTAACATAAAATTACAATCACAAAATGGAGGCCAACCACAGAATTCTGGGAATCACGGCCCAGCCAAATTGATACACACATTTTCGGGGGGACATAACTCAATCCATGACACTCAGACTGCCCTGAGGTATACTGAGATCCTCTGCATATTAAACATTAACCTTCTGAGTTCATTACGAGACCAAACAAACTCCACTCACAAAGACAGCCAGGGAAAGACAATGCAGAGGGGAGTGAGTGAGCAAAGCAAGTGAAGTCACAGGAATTAGTTACAGCTGTCCCCAGGTCAGGGACAAGATCGTTCCTAAATCTGTCTTTAAGTCCAGTTTATAGCTAAGTCGGAAGAGGCAACATGGCTCTTACTTAGCGTCGGTTAGTCAAATGTTTGTCTTAGTATACACCTACTCCTCACTTATCGACTACCTCATTATCCAAGAGTTCCCACTTACAATAGTAAAAAAATCTACTATCCAACTATTTTGCAAATTAACGACGTACACCTGGCAGTAATGAACACCGAGGTGTGAGGCAAGAGTAATGCTGGCCTGGATGGTCAAGGTTATGTGTCAGTTCGGCTGGGCCACGATTCTCAGCGGTTTGGCAGTTATGTAATGATAAAATCTGGTGGTTCTGTAATGATGCAAATAGGCAGTTAGTCATGATGTCATCTGGCAGTTAGGTTATGAGGAAGTCTTCCTCTATTTCCACATAACGTCAATTTTCACATAACAATCTGGTCTTTGGAACCTAATCATGTGGATGAAACAGTTCTTAAAACAATTTAGACAGGAAAAAAAAGGGCCGCTGCACAACGTTTTCCTGAGTAATGCGTGCATTCATTATTACGAACGCCTATATTTAACTCCAATTCTTGATACAATAGACTTTATGGCAGTCCATTCTTAAGTACGAGTTGTCCGTAAGTCAAACAGTCTTAACCTGGGGATTTACTGTATTTTGAAAAGTCTAGGAATTCCTGGCATAAACAGAACAGCAAAGGGTGATCGGTATATTCAAATAATTCTGTAAATGGTTGTTACTATTTTTTTCCCCCCAAGTATCCATGTGTCTGCTGAAGCCAGCTTAACCACGTGGTCCTTGGAGCTCAAATTTCTAGCCCCAAGGTTGGTGTCAACATTTCTCATGGTTTTAGCTTTGTTACACAGGTAATGAGAGGCGAGGCAGGGGATGGGCTGTCCGCACCACCTCTGACACCTGCGTGGCACAAATGGTTAGGCGCTCGACTTCTAAAAGGTTGGCGGTTCAAACCCACCCAGAGGCACATCGGAGGACAAGTCTGGCCATCTGCTTCCAAAAGGTCACAGCCTTGAAAACCCTATGAAGCAGTTCTACTCTGCACATGTGGGGTTGCGAAGAGTCGGAATCGATGCCACAGAAACTAACGATGATGACGTGCACAGAGAGAAGGTGGTGGCACCGGCGACGCAAGGGAGGGTCTACCTGGAGAAACGCTGAGCAACAGAGCTTTCTGTGCTGATAGGAATGTTCTAGTTCTATACATGTGCACTGCCTAATATGGTTCTATACATACGTATGCACTGTCCAACTAGGCACAGGGGCTTCTGAGCACTTGACACGTAACTGGTACAGCTGAAGAACTGAATTTTTAATGTTGTTGTTAGGTGCCGTCAGTTCTGACTCATGGCAACCCTAAGTACAACAGAGCGAAACACCGCCCGGTCCTGAGCCATCCTCACTACCTGTATCTAATTTACATTTAAATACCACGTGTGGCTACCATATTGGACAGTGTAGACACGGAGGACTCGTCCTACTTCCTTTGTCAGCTGCCCTCCCAAATAGGAAAGTCTAACCTTCAAAATTTTAGGATTTTATGAAGGAAACTGTACATCCGAAGGTGTAGTCATTAGAAACTTCGTATTTGGGGCACTGCGTCCTATGAATGAGCTAATTAGTTCATCTTCACCTTCAGAGACAGGTATGCAAACCACATCACAGCCTGAGAAAATTTTCAGTTAAAGGCACGTCGATTACTTAAACGCACAAATCTTTTCGGTGTTACTCTTGCCAAAGTAAGAGAGACTATCTAGGAAATTATCAGTGGACTGGCTGATAAAACCAAAAGGTTTACTACCGCGATATTGTTACACGTTAAAAACAAAACAAACAAAAAACCAACTTCTTAGCATCACGTAATAGATCCCAGGACCGGCCACCGTCGGGCCAAATGACGTGAGCTCCGTGCAGGTTCTTACCTCTCCTCTGCTGTCTTGCCTCCTACAAGGTCTTCCCAGTGATTACACCCAGACCTCAGTCAACTCCGTTAGGTCCTCCGGCGTTTAGAAAAAGGACTAAAGCATTAGAGCCAGGCTTAGTATTTCCCCCTTTTCCTAAAGCACTGCCTGCTCCATCTACCGTCCCAAGAAGCCTGGGGATAGGTGCAGACCCCAGGCCATTTTAGTCTTTACTGCCACTCATGTTCCTTATGAATATTTCAAACTAAGACAAATTTCAGAAAAGGCATTTTCTTTCACCAAAGCACATACCCTGTAGATTACAGCATTTATGTAGTTACCCTATTTAATCAAGCCAAAATGATCCTTTTTAAAGGACAGAAAAATAAATTCGCTCAAGTATGCATAAATTCCTTCATCACACAGAGGAACTGCATAATAATACGTGCATACTGATAAACACGGTCATTTTGGCAAAATGAGTCTTCTAAGGCAGTAGGTACAACGACATCTCATTTTTACAGCACTGTCAAAAAACAGTATTCAACAGAAGAGAATTTCCCATAATTCCTTTTTAAGACCACATCCCTTTCTTTTCATCCTTTTTGATAGAAATCATTCTAAATATGTTAATAGACTCCTTAGTTTCTTAAACAGAGAGAACTGAATTCTAAACTTTTTATTGACCATCCAGTATTATTACTACTATTCCGACTACGGCATTTTCAGTTTCTCGCGTCTGCCTTTTAGTTGCTCTGTTTTTTTCTTCAAAGTCAGAACATCAGCCATCAATTCCATCGGCTCCCTCTGCCCAATCTCCTGGGTTATAGCTGCCAGTGTTGTATGTACTAGGAATAACCGAGCCTGCGGAGGTTAAGGGAGGTAATCATGCTTTGACTGGGGAACTAAGGGGTAAAGTCCATCGTGGCTGCCAAGAGGATTTCTGCCAACTGAAGCACTGAAAGGTTCACACCATCTTCCCTCCCCGACACATCCCTCTCCCAAACGGCCCACGTTAGGACTCTGTGCGCTAAAAGACGCGTGGGGAGACCAAAAGCATGACTTCCAAATAACAGCTAAAGTTCAAATTCTAACTACATAAAATAAAGATTAACTGATTAATTTACTATTTTAGCCAAAATTAAGTCTAGTAGGTAATTCTTATAATAATCAGAAAGAGACACAGATCATTAACAGCTTACCGATGCCTCTACCATATATTTCCAAATGTCAAAGACGTACCATCTTCAATGGTGTCCACGTTGCAAATTTTCCATTTGCAGTGAGCACCACTTATTTTTACCATTCAAATGAGCTAGTGCGTAAAGCATGCTGATGAGCTTCTTTTAATGACTTTCGTGTGCCTGTTTTACAGGACAAGGTGTAAGCGTGAAGACAGGGCAACAAGGAAATCCAGACCTGAGAGCAGACAACTGCAGTGTGATTTAAGAGGATGGTAATGAGCAGACGTAGGAATGCCACTAAAAACCTGCTATTCCATCACAAAGCATCTTTCGAAAACAAATTAGTTTTCTTATCTACTATCCATGAGAAGCCCTTGTGGCGCAGAGGTTACGAGCTATGGCTGCTAACCAAAAGGTCAGCAGTTCGAATCTACCAACTGCTCCTTGGAAACCCTACAGGCAGTTCTACTCTGTCCTATAGGGTCACTATGAGTCAGAATCGACTCAACGGGTTTATTATCAATGACTATATATATTTTGTTGCTTTTGCTTTTATTATTTATAGTATATAGTTGCCAAAAGAAATTTTTTAAACCGTAATACATGAGATTCCTTAAAAATTCACTCAGGACAAAAACAAAATCCTATCTATGCTTAGCGGGAACCCAGCCGTCTATAGTCTGTGCTTAAAATACCACAGGCCATAAATATGTTAATAGCACCCAAAGTGACAATATCATAGTGCTTTTGTACAAAGAAAAATATGAACAGGACGGGGGTGATTAAGCTGAGCAAAGAAATCAGTGAGGAATAAAGCCCAGGAAGTTGGATTTTGTGTAAAGATTTGTTAATTTATCAGACTCAGAATTTGAAGACGTGTGTACTAACAGAAATCATCAATTCTTGAGTACTCATGTTGCTCTTTCATTGACTATAGTAACTGAGCGCAGGCAATGGGTCCAGAGCCCCGTGAGGCACAGCTCAGCTCAGCTCTGTGGATACGACGTGGAAACAGACAGATGTAAATGCAGGAAGCTGGAGAGCAGACAGGGATGCCTAATGGTCCTGGATGGGTCAAGGAAGGCTTCCTACAAGGATGGTCTCTGCCAAAACACCAAGAGTGGGTAAGCCTTAGCTAAATCGCAAAAGAGAGCAATTCAGGAAGATGTAACAATAGGTGAGCAGTTCAGGGTATTTTATGTGGTACCTGTGGGGCTGGGGTGCGGGAGGGGAGGTGAAGTTGGAGAAAGAGCAGATCTTGAAGGTCCCTTGAGCACAATACAGCACTTGTTTTCTTATCTTGAGAAAAAGGAGAAGCCACTGAAAGTTTTTAAGCAGAAGTGACTAGAGTGGATTTGTGTTGGAGAATGATTCAGTCAAAAGCAGATGGTGTTCCTGAGGCCAACTCTTCAGGCAAAGATTAGACTGGACTATGGGACAAAAAAAAAAGATACTCACGAAGAGTGTGCTTCTTAGCTCAAGTGGATACATGAGACTAAATGGGCAGCTCCCATCTGAAGGTGAGATAAGAAGGCAGAGAGGGTCAGGAGCTGGTTGAATGGACACTGGAAATCTGTGATGGAAAGGAGCAGTGTGCTGTCACAGTACAGGGAGAGCAACTAGGGTCACATAACCATGTGTGTATAAATTTTTGCATGAGAGACTAACTTGAATTGTAAACTTTCACCTAAACTGCAACAATAAAATTAAATTTAAAAGAAGGTGGTGGCCTGAGTAGAGGAAATCCAAGCAGGAATGCAGAGCAAGGGCACAGTCACAAGATAAACAAAGCAGAATCGCCGGGATTTATCAACGATTAACACATTTTTTGAGTCCAATGAAGGAAAGAGAAGGAAGAAAAAAGGAAGACCCTCAGGAGTCTGGCTTCAGCATCTCAATGTCCAAGACGCGACTGATAGAAACCAGGAACAGAGGGGAAGGAGTAGCAGAGAAGAGCAGGGCTGGGAGAGATAATGAGCTCAGATTCAATCATGGCGGCCATCGGACACCAAAGGGGAAATGTCCAGTGTGCAGCTGTGTTTATGGGTATGAAGTGCAGGAGAGGGGTCTGGGCTGGAATCACTGACAAATGATGGTGACTGAAGCCTTGGATGTGAATGGACTCACCTGGGAGAATGAGCAGCATGAAGAGAAGAGGGGCAACATTTCAGCAACAGGCAGAAAGACAGAAGCCCCAAAAGACTGAAAAGGAGGAATGAAAAAGGTCAGGAGACTGTTAAAGGAAAACAAAAGAAGAGAACGCTTCAAGAATGTCAACTCCATGAGAGATGGAAGGAAATTTGTCTGGAGCATCACTAGATACAGTACTTAGAAGGCTGCCCAGCACGTAAACCAGTTGCCACTGAGGTGATACCGACTCACAGCAACCCCCCGTGTGTGTCAGAGTAGAACTGTGCTTTCAACGGCTGATTTTTCAGAAGTAGATCACCAGGCCTTTCTTCCAAGGTGCCGCTGGGTGGACTCAAACCTCCAACCTTTTGGTTAGCAGTCAAGCCCATTAACCAACCATTTGCACCACCCAGGGACTCTGCCTCGCACGTAGCAGGTGCTTAATGAATAAGTCTGGGAAGGAAAAAGATACAAAAGTGTAGTCGACTTATATCAGTCAAATAAGGGTGGAAAAACATCACTGAATTTAGGAACAAGGGGGATGTGGGGGACTTTGGTGAGAACACTTGAAGCAAGGAGGGGAAGAGAGGAAGTGGAGGTTACATATAAGAAGGGAAGAAGGGCCGAGGAGGACCCGACGGGGAGCAGAGTCAGGGGCATAGATGTGAGGACGGTTACATTCTGCCAGGAAGCAGCCAGGGCAAAGGGAGAAGTTGAGAATACCCGAGACAGGTGCTACAAACATCAGAGCAAGACCCTGAGGACGTGGTGAGGTCAGTCCCGGAGGGCAGGGAGAGGGAGTCACCTGGCACAGAGTTCACAATCTTTCTTCAGTCCGAACTGCATGTGTACCCCGCAAGCCATAGCCTCAGGCCTGATTCTTCTATTGCCATCACCCCATTCTCACCCAAGCCCCCACAATTAAAAGGGATTGCAAAGACACGCCATCCACAGGAAGGCAGGCCTCACTTTGGTGTATCAAACACTTCTTGGAACAGCTGTCAACTTGCTCACAGCCCTGGCCAAATCTCTGCTCAAGACGTACTGAACAAGCGTCTTGTCTTAGTCATCTAGTGCTGCTATAACAGAAATACCACAAGTGGGTGGCTTTACAAAGAGAAACTCATTCCCTCATAGTCTAGCAGGCTAGAAGTCGGAATTCAGGGTGCTAGCTCCAGGGGAAGGCTTTCTCTCTCTGTCGGCTGTGGAGGAAGGTCCTTGTCATCAATCTTCCCCAGTCAGGGAGTTTCTCAGGGCAGGGACTCTGGGTCAAAAGGACACACTCTGCTCCTGACTCTTGTTGCTTGGTGGTATGCCTGGTCTCTCTGCTGGCTTCCCTCTTATATCTCAGAAGACAGTGACTTAAGACACAACCTAATCTTACAGACTGAGTCCTGCCTCATTAACGTCACAGAGGTAGGATTCACAACACACAGGAAAATCACATCAGATGACAAAATGGCAGACAATCACACAATACTGGGAATCATGGCCTAGCCAAGCTGACAGATTTTGAGGGGACACAATCCAATCCACGACACCGCTAAACCTCCTCTGCCCACTATGGTTGCTATCAGCCACAAGTGGCTATTTAAAGTTTTTTTCTTTTAATTTTCATTGTGGCAAGATACATGTAACGGAACATTTCAACCATTTTTACACGTACAATTTTCACCATGGTGTATAACAGTCACCACTATCCAGTTCCCAATTTTTCCATCACCCTTAACAAAAATGAAATAAAATTAAGAAAAATTTAAAATTCACCTCCTCAGTCACACTGACCACATCTCAAGTGTTCAATAGCCACATGTGGCTAGGAGCCGCCGAAGTGGACGGCAGAAACAATTTAACATTTCCACCATCACAGAAAGTTCCATTAGACACCGCTGCTTTCAGCTAATACTGTGTGGAGTTTGTTTCAAACAGCATATACAAGGGGTAAACACATTTCACTGTATTAATAAAAAGACAGAAATTTCCCTTGACAAAAACTGATTATGTCAACATTTGCACTGGAAAGACTTGATGTGGGAAACAAAAATAAACATCACTTCAACATTCTTTTGAACAGATAAAATATTCTAAGAACTGTAACTGAAGCCATAATTTCAACACTGACACATTTAGCTGGAAATTTCTATTGTACATCTAAACTTCATATTTATTTATTATTCTGTCAGTATGGATAAATAATATTAAAAAAGATAAAAATATTGCAGCCTAGTCACACTAGGCTTCAAAAAGCCTTCACAAATGTTCACAATTCATGTTATTAAATGTATGGCATAGCCCACAAAACTAAAAGGTATAAAACTTGAATTGAGGAATTGCTAAATCTAGCATTTTCCCACCTAGCAAGTCCTATGGGTCTTTCACATAGGTTTAGTGATAGGCTCGAGCTTAACGATTGTGAGGATGGCGCAGAACCAGGCAGTGTTTCGTTCGGTTGTATACAGGGTCACTACGACTCAGAATCGACTCTACCGCACCTAACGACAACAACATGGATAGGTAGTGGCTATTATGCCAATAAATATACACTATTGATAAACAGGAGCCATGGCAGCGCAGTGGTTAAGAGCTCAGCTGCTAACCAAACGGTAGGCAGTTCGAATCCACCAGCCACTCCTCGGAAACCCTATGGGGCAGTTCTACTCTGTCCTGTCGGGTCACTAGGAGTCGGAATTGACTTGACGATGATGGGTTTGGGTTTTTTTCGTTGATTAATAATCAAACGGTGACTCTGTGAGGGTAGGGACAGCTGGATGGATCTCAGCCTTCCACGTCCATTAGAATCATCTGGGGAGTTACAAACACACACACCCTGGTCCCCAGTCCGAGGCCACGTCTATCAGAGTTGGGTGGGGGCAGGGGATAGTGGCAAGCACCGATCCCTTAGAAGAGTCTACTATGCAGACAGGGTTGCAAACTACTACAACAGATTATATACAGCTTTAGCATATTCTCTGTGTTCAATGTTAAAATCTCAGTATGGACCTGTGGGAGAAAATACAGCTCTTTTTTAACAGTCACAATAATATCTCCCTGAAGCTCCACTGAAAACAGTATCTTTTCACCCACCAGGACACTAGATTGGAAGCCTGGCTGCACGTCAGAACCACCTGGGAAGCTTTTTTAAAAATACCAAGTTTGATGTCCTCTTGCAACCAGTGGAATCAGAACTTCTGGTGGGAGAACGTGGGCATCTCTGTGTTTTAAAATATCCCTAGGCTGATTCTGAGGAGCACTGGCAGAGCAGCGGTTAAAGTGCTTGGCTGCTAACTAAAGGTCAGAGGTTCGAACCCACAGGTTGCTGTGCGAGAGAAAGATGCAGCAGTCTGCTCCCTTAAAGATTACAGCCTTGGAAACCCTATGAGGCAGTTCTACTCTGTCCCTATAGGGTCACTATGAGTTGGAATTGCTTCAATGGCCCACAACAACAATGGCAACTTTCAATTACATTACGGACTCCTTTATTCTTCCCAGGAAACCTAACCATTGCACTCCAATGGGGAAATTCCATTTATAGAACTTTTTCAATACCAGACAGCCTATTTATTTTGGTTCTTTCGTAAACAAAAATCCAACTGTAAAAATAAATACTAAAGACCAACTTTAAACAAGAAAAAATATTACCCATGCTCCCTTTACCCTAATACAACTATCTTCAAATCTGTTGATCTTCTATTTTGTCTAGGTCCCTAAGTGGCACAAACTATTTGAGTGTAAATACTAACCTAAAGGTTAGCGGTTTGAACCCAACCAGCGGCACCACAAAAGAAAGGTCTGACAATCTGCTTTCATAAAGATTACAGCCAAGAAAACCCTATGGAGCAGTTCTGCTCTGTAATACGTGGGGTATCGCCATGAGTCAGAATCGACAGGACAACAATGGGTTTTTTTCCTCCCCTATTACGTTTTCTTGTGCAACGTCCTCCCATAGCTTTTGTAATTAATCAAGGCTTGCATTCTGCTTGTTTCCAGTGAACGGGATGCTGTAACACCGTGAATCAACAGCTTTATACCCAGGAGGTTACCCAGGAGGCCGTCCTGCTCCACATCACCCCAGGCCTCATCAGCAGGCCAGCCCTTCTAAAATGTCTTCCCCACAGACTCTGAAACACGCACCCATCAAGGAACACGCCTTGTCCTTGGGGTCCTCATTCCATCAACTACATTATAAAGGGAAGGCTGGAGCTAAAGGTCTACCTCAATTATGTTTACCGCCTCTGGTGACAGGCGCAAAGCCATCAGGGCTGACCCATCTGCCATCCTGTGAGCCTCTCAGGATGTTATACAGAGCTGTCAACATTTAAGTGCAGCTCCACCTTCCTAAATGCCTTAGAAAAGGGAAGAAGAATCTCCAGGGTCACTCACGGCTTCTGATAATTATATTCCTTGCCTCCTCCCATCTCCTTATTCATTCACAGGCAGATCATAACTTTTGTAGCTTCTCAGTGAAGACTTATTTATTTATTTTTATGCATGAAGAAATCCACGCACGAAAGAGTATTTTTTGTGTCTTATCTACTCTGAAATGTTACACGAATCACACTGCCTCCAGCCCAAAGAGGGACCAGGGGGTTGGATGTCAGCCGTTCATCAGTCTAAGGCTGGCTTCTCTTCTCATGCCTGAAACTGCCCAGCCACCAACGCCGACCGCTCGCCAGAGAAGTCGGAACCGACCCAACGGCAATGGGTTTGGGGCTTAATTGCTGCAGTAGTTCAGCCCAGTCTTTCAAAGCTGCAAAAAAGAGAACAGAACAAAACAAAAGAGGAGGCGGAGCCGTATCTTTTTTTAAACCTAAAAATGTTAGAAATTACTCTGCCGAAAGTTTTCCTCCCTAGAAACTTGTCAGATTTTGCCCGCAGGGTAACATTATTAAAATTCATTTAGAAATCTTAAATTATGGAATATTTTAGAATTTAGACAAAATCATTACCCAACCTTAACAATTATCAACTCATAGCCAATCCTGTTCTGTCTAAACCCCTAAGCACACTCACACACACACTCATTTTATTTGGAAGCAAATCCTAGGCATCGCTTATTTCATGCATAAACATTTCAGTGCATTAAATCTACTTCTAATTGACAAGAACTCGAATTCACTTATTAGCGTTGTTTATAATATTCCGTAACATTAGAGACTAAGTGAAAACATTCATTTGTTACAGAATCAGACACAGACAACGAAAGAGAAACAACTGCTTCAGACCCCTCACAGTTACACTGTCACACCTCAGTGATGTCTGCCAGATAAATACAGCGCTGTCTCGTGAGCTGATGGAATCACTCAAGGACGGCAAGAGTCAATTTTTGGAAGAGATAAGACATTCTACAAACAAGTACACAAGTGACTGTTGTTGTTAGGTGCCGTGGAACCCATTTCCACTCAGTGACCTCATGTGACAGAGTAGAACTGACCCACAGGGTTTTCTAGACCGTAAGTTTTATGGAAGCGGATCACCAGGTCTTTCTCCTGTGGAGCCAGTAGGTCGGTTCAGAACGCCAACCTCTCGGCAGCCGAGCTCTTAACCGTTGCATCACTCAGCTGCTAACCAAAAAGGCTGGTGGTTCAAACCCACCAACGGCTTTGTGGGAGAAAAGACCTGACAATCTGCTCCCATAAAGATTTACAGCCTAGGAAACCCAATGGGGCAGTTCTACTCTGTTTCATAGGATCGCTATGAGTCGGAATTGACTCTACGGTAACGGGTTTTTCTGTTTTCTCATAGCCCAGCCAGTTTCTTCCTTCTGCCCCCAGGACCTCATTGTGAACCCGGACTTTATAATCCCCACTAATCATCTATGAAATGTGAGTTGATAAGAGATCAAACTAGAGTGTAGCAATCACGGCACCCTGCCCTCCCAGTGACAGACTTCACTAATTTTTCATGACACCCTTGACACTAAACTCAAACTTGAAATCCTTCTTGACAAGACGCTCCAGGAAGCCACTTCCAACCTATTGTCTTGGCTATCTGGTGCTGCTATAACAGAAATACCACAAGTGGATGGCTTTAACAAACAGAAATCTGTTCTCTCATAGTTTAGGAGGCTGGAATTCAGGGCACCAGCTGCAGGAGAAGGCTTGTGTCTCTCTGTTGGCGCCGGACAGAAGGTCCTTGTCATCAATCTTCCTCTGAGTCTAGGAGTTTCTCAGTGCAAGGACCCCAGGTCCAAAGGATGCGCTCTGCTCCCAGCTCTTCTTAGTGGTAGGAGATCCCTCTCTTTCTGCTGGCTTCTCCTTTTATCTCTTGTAAAACAAAAGGTGATACGGACCATACCCTGGCGAAACTCCCTTTACTTCAGATCAGGGCTGTGACCTGCTGCATCCCACCCTCATCCTCTTTAACATAACCTAATCTTGCCTCATTAACCATGGGCAGAGATTAGGATTTACAACACATAGGATAATTACATCAGATCACAAAATGGAGCACAACCACACAATACTGGCAATCACGGCCTAGCCAAGTTGACACATATTTTGGGGGCGACACACTTCAATCCATCACACTTACTAAGTGAACTTTTCACCATGCATTTGCATGTTAATATTTGGCCCCTGAAGAGTGAAATATAAAGATTCCTTAAGCTGCCAAGAGGAACCCTGGTGGCACAGTGGTTAAAGTGCTTGGCTGCTAACTAAAAGGTTGGTGATTCAAACTTACCAGCTGCTCCACAAGCGGAAAATGCGGCAGTCTGCTTCCGTAAAGATTACAGCCTTGGAAACCCTATGGGGCAGTTCTACTCTGTCCTATAGGGTCGCTGTGAGTCGGAATTGACTTGACAGCAGTGGGTTTGGGTGAGTAAGCTCCCAAATGCAAAAGAGGGCCAAGGAAGTGAGAAGAAAAATTGGAGAGCATGCATTCCATTGAGCTGCTCTGTAAGTTAAAATCTTCTCTCTTATCTTCTATTTATAATTATTCTCTACAATAACTGTCGTGCTTTCTACCAGAGTGTAAAAAGGGCTGTCCTGTAGTATTTTTAAAATAATATATATTCATTAGCACTTGTCTACATACTGTGAGACAGACTCCCCACAGTTAAATGGAACATTTAGTAGATGGCACCAACCAGTTCCTTCTTTGCTCTCACCAGTATCTGTAAAAGTGTAGTCACTTGGTAGAAGCCCTGGTAGTGCAACGGTTAAGAGCTCGGCTGCCGAGAGGTTGGCGTTCTGAACCAACTTACTGGCTCCACAGGAGAAAGACCTGGTGATCTGCTTCCATAAAACTTACGGTCTAGAAAACCCTATGGGTCAGTTCTACTCTGTCACATGAGGTCACTGAGTGGAAATGGATTCCATGGCACCTAACAACAACAGTCACTTGTATACTTGTTTGCAGAATGTCTTATCTCTTCCAAACTCTCGGTTTCATGAGGACAGACTCCAGGTCTGTTTTGTTGAGAGCTGTTCCCCAACAACAAGCATAGTGCCTACACAGAGGTCTCAAATATTCATGAATCAAGGAAGGAGTTTTCCCATTTCCTTAAACAATCTTCAGGAGGCTCTTTTCAACTTTTCTATCGTCCTGAATTGGTAAGTTTTTGTGACACCAGCAAAATTCGTAATAATACTCACGAAAAGAAAGCTTGAACAACTTCAGTGTGTCTTCTTTTACAGCATGACTTCGGATTCGGGACACCAGTGTGAAACGAGGAAGAAAGCAGGGCTCTAAGAGTAACTTTTGAGATTTGTACGCTGGTCTTCTGATCTCTGATCACTGTTCTCTGCAATACCCCGCACTATCTCCATATACTGCCTGAAATGGATGTCCCATTACAAAGAAGGGGGGGGGGGGCAAAAACAAAATTCAAAACACTCACACACAGTTTCACAGTTTTGAACTGTCTCATTCTCTGTCTAATAAAACTGTTCTCACCAAGTAAGAAAATTCATTGTGCGTGGGATGAATAACGGACACAGACCATGGCAATATTCACAGTCCTTCCAGCAGGTTTTAGCCAGGCCATCATGAAGCTGGCACACGTGAGCTCATCAGCTTCACACACACACAGCTGGTAACTCAGGCGAACTCCCTGGATCCCACGTGCCAGCCAGCATCTAGGAGGGGAGCTTCAGTTATGGATCATTCGGCAGAGTTTTTCTTTTTGTTTCCCCCCGGAAGAAAAATACTGAGGCAGTATAAATCATGAATAGTTTAAAAACCAAGATCTGACAAAGTCCATGCACACGTATTTAAAACCACATGCGCCACTTGGTATTGTCTGCAGAAAGAATTTAGGGCAGCCTTGGAGGTGTCCTGGAAAATAAGCGCGAAACACACTTTGCCAGATTTACAAGTTGAGTGTGACTGAGGGTGCATGAGCAGTTCAGTCTTACTGGAGACCCAGGCGGGACCCTGGCCAGATGAGACAGGATGCTTGTGGCTTAGTGCGCTTCGTGCTACCCGTCAAAGGTGAACGTGCCATTGGCGAATAAGCCAAATTAACCCCAGAACAGTGCTTCTCTTGGTATTCAGTATGAACAGTAGGCCAACTTCAGTATTTCCTCTTCTATATAATCAGATGCTCTCAAAGCCTCTATTGGCTGCAGTATAGTTGATCCATGGTGAGTCTTAAATAAATTCCAAATGACTTTTATTCTTACCTGAAACCAGATTCTTTATTGAACACCTACCCACCCAGGAAATATGATCCAAGTAATTAACTTTAGAAAAATAAAATTAAAAAACTAAACTTCCTCTTCCCACACCTCATCCCTTAACAAACACAAACAAGGAAAAGAATCCAGCAGTCATTAAAAAGTTAAATATCACATATGTCTCAAAGTAGGACAAGGTTCCTGGCCCTGACTACCTCACTGTGCCAAGAATGTAGCATTAAATTGGGTTTTGTGGACTGTGGTTATACAAATGTCCTTGTTTTTTGGAGTTGCATGCTAGACTATCTAAGAGGGCTTTATGAAAATTCATCAAGCTGTATTTTTATTATTTATGTATTTTTTATACTGTTAAAAGAGAGAAAATGAGGAATAGGAGTTGCTGACAGATTCCTCTGACCAATGTGAAATGCATCCAAGATCAGATAAAAAGAAATAACACGGAGACAGGTCATCATAAAATCACAAAGCCCTCCTCGATAAGACAACTGTGATAACCAGGTAGCCTTTTAAGCTTATGGTTTGCAAATAATTTAACTTCAGGCAATTTCGAATGAATGTGGCACAGAAACCACCTAGCAACCTGACGTCAGCTGACCTCAGAAAGGAGGGTATGATTTCCATTAATCATGTTTAGACTAACCAATGGTTAGTAATTTTTACTGTTTTCTCCTCTTCTCCTTAAGTCTCATTGTGACTAGCAGCACTGAGCCATTTCTTTTTTAGAAACAAAACGCTCTCCATGTATGTACACAAAATAACTACTCAAATAACCCCTATATACTTTAATTCATCTGTGCTTTTTTTGTTTTACAGTATGTGCTATACACTTAAATAGAAAGTTCATTTTAAAAAAGAGGGAAAATCCTGATGTCTATAATTTACCTTTAAAAAGTTCAACAAATAGATAGATGGCAGGTAAAGATGGATGGACGGACAGATGGAGCAAATACAGCAAAACGCTGGTTGTTGAATGCAAGGGGCGGGTTTATGGGTGTCCAGGTTTTTGTAAAGGAGCCCTGGTGGGACAAGTTAAGCACTAGGCCGCTAACTGAAAGGGTGGTGGCTGAAACCAACCCAGAGGCTCTGCAGGAGAAAGACCTGGTAATCTGCTTCCATAAAGATTATAGCATAGAAATCCTTAAGGGGCAGTTCTACTCTGTCACATGGGATCACTATGAGTCAAAATCCAACTTAACGGCACCCAACAACAACAGCTTTTTATACGTTTGAAATTTTTATAATAAAATTTTTTAAACTGAATTTCCTCTGTGTTCATAGAAATAGTTTCAGTGATTAACAGAAAAAGCCCCTACTCGGGGACAGCAGGGTCTCTAGCAAGAAAAAAGGGCATGTATCTGAGTTCTAAGGAGACACAAACTCCCCAAAAAGACCATGGAATTTTCTATGCTTCAGAAGGGCTTCAAACAACCTCCAAGGCCATGGAGAGAGCTGGAATGATTTGTTTCAGTTTGAAACAGACAAGGAAAAGGGTAAGAGAGGGAAAGAAGAGAGTATACTGATTGGCAAAGTAGAGGAGGAGGTGCTCACTGTGCAAACAGCAAGACAACAGTAACAAAGTGTCCAGGGAAGAGGAATTCACAGCCATTAGCAAATGAAACAAACACAAAGGTACAAGTACATATTCAACCCCATCCCACTGCCCTGCCTTCAACATAACAAATACATATCCATCTATGCCAGGGGTCGAAAATTGTTTCTGCAAAGGGCTAGAGAGTAAATATTTTCAGCTTTGAAGGTCACAGTCTCTCTGTGGCAACCACTCAATTCCGCTGCTGTAGTGTCAAACTCCCATCAGTTGCTCATAATGCAAGTTCAAGTTCAAGCGGAAGACAATTAAACCAAGTCCAGGAGAGCCAAATTACAACTCGAGTATATCTCACTTGAATTTAGAGATCACGGCAAGAACAGATTTGATGCACTGAATATTCGATAACACTGCGAAGAAATGGGAACTCCAGAACACTTAATTGTGCTCACGCAGAACCTGTACGTAGACCAAGAGGCAGGCGTTCAAACAGAACACGGGGACACTGCATGGTTTAAAGTCCGGAAAGGTGTGCTCAGGGTTGTATCCTTTCAACATACCTATTCAATCTGTACGCTGAGCAAATAATCCAAGAAGCTGGACTATATGAAGAAGAATGTGGCATCAGGATTAAACGAAGACTCATTAACAACATGCATTATGCAGATGACACAACCTTGCTTGCTGAAAGTGAAGAGGACTTGAATCACTTACTGACGAAGATCAAAGACAACACAGCCTTCAGTATGGATTACACGCTAATATAAAGAAAACAAAAGTCCTCACAGCTGAGCCAATAACCAACGTCATTGCCGTCGAGTCAACTCCAACTCACAGTGACTCTATAGGACAGAGTAGAACTGCCCCATAGGGTTTCCAAGGAGCAGCTAGTGGATCTGAACTGCCAACCTTTTGGTTAGCAGCCTGAGCTCTTAACCACTGCGCCACCAGGGCTGAAATTGTCAAGGATTTGGTTTTACTTGGATCCACAATCAATGCCCATGGAAGCAGCAGTCAAGAAATCAAACAACGTATTGCACTGGGCAAATCTGCTGCAAAAGACCCCTTTAAAGTGTTCAAAAAACAAAGATATCACTTTGAGGACTAAGGTGCCTCTGACTCAAGCCATGGTATTTTCAACTACCTCATAAGCGTGCAAAAGCTAGACAATGAATAGGGAAGACTGAAGAAGAATTGATGCTTTGAATTATGGTTTTGGTAAAGAATATTTACTATGTCATGAACTGCCAGAAGAAGGAACAAATCTGTCTTGAAAGAAGTACAGCCAGAATGCCCATTAGAATCAAGGATGGCACGACTTTGTTTCACATACTTTGGACATGTTATCAGGAAGGACCAGTCCCTGGAGAAGGACATCATGCTTGGTAAGTAGAGGGTCAGCGAAAAAGAGGAAGACCCTCAGCGTGATGGATTGACACAGTGGCTGCAACACTGGGTTCAAACATAGCAACGACTGTGAGGATGGCTCAGGACGGGGCAGTGTTTCGTTCTGTTGTACACAGGGTCGCTCTGAGTCAGAACTGGCACCTAACAGCAACAGCGCCAAAGCAGCCATAAATAATACATAAACGAATAGGTGTGGCTGTGTTCCAGTAAAATTTCACTTACAGACACTGCTACTTGAATTTCAGTTCACCTGTCACAAATTCACCTTTTTATTTTTTCAAACATTTAAAAAATACAGAAATCAGCTCGCAGGCCACGTTACAGAAACAGGCTATCAGGCAACCAGGCCTGGGAGCGGTGGTTGTGGTCCCCAAGGTAATCCAACCTCTCAAATTTCATTTGGAAACAGAACGTGAGATGTATTGCAGGTTAACCAAAGTGACTAGAGAACAGCAGTAAGAAATCACTAGATTCTGGCTTCCATTACAGGCAACAGTGAACCCAGAGAGCAATGGAGGACTTCGTGTGTGGGCAAACGTCCACAGTCCTGTGTGGTGAGGGTAGGAGACATTGCTTGGATTCCTGTCATATTTCTGTTGACCCTGCCTGAGGCGTTTTGAACTGTGAGGCACATCCCTTTAGCCTGTGTGAGCCTGTTATTGCTAGGTGCTGGCGAGTGGATTCCAACAGCGACTATATAGGGCAAAGCAGAACTGCCCCATAGGGTTTCCTAGGATGTAATCTTTACGGGAGCAGATCATCAGGTCCTTTCTCCTCAGAGCTGACGACCTTTAGGTTAGCAGCTGAGCCCTTACTATTGTACCACCAGGGCTCCTTTGTGTGAGCCTGGTGGGCTGGAATCATTTACTACAAATGAAAACAACTGAACAACTGTATTTGCGGAAGGATCCACAGGTCTCCTCAACCACCACCTGCCGGGTCTGCCAAGAACTGGAAGGGGGTTGGGGCCCCCGCACCCGCTAGGCCAAAGCAGAGGACCTGGGGTAAAGCTAACATCAGAAATGACCTAACAAGCATAGGCAAGGGTCGGGCTATGGGAATCATTTATATCATTATCAGAGGGAAAATGTCCAGACTTGATAAGACTCACACTTTCCAAGTCCACATCAATAACCAGATGGAGGTGGAGAGGCCAAGCTTACTCAAAGCAGTAACTGTGAATCAAAAGGCAATCCCGGAAGACAACCACTGTCAGTCTGCCCAGCACAGTCATCAAACCAAAAGGTTAGGTCAGAACGGGAACACTTCTTTAAGAAAAACATAGTGGTCCTTGTTTCAGAATTAGCCCATGGCTGAAACTCAACAGTTTAAATAAGAACGTATTTTCTTACTGTAATATTTATTTGTTTAACACCTAGGTAAATCAACAACCTCCTTTTCGGTGTCTCTATTCCATTCTTTCAGACTTTTTCAACTATGTGTTTCAGTAACAATCAAAGAACATCTTGGGGTTGCTTTTTCTGTTTAATCTAAATCTATTATCTGGGAATTTTGGAAACTGGTTTGAAATTTGTAACTTGAGAAAACTTTCCAAAGGTGGATGTTCCAAACAGTGACTCATGACTAACGGAGATCTCTTGCTTTTCCAACAAGAAAGTGAATGAGTAAACTCTGTGCTGATGTTCAAACTTAGATATTAAGACCTGATGTTAGTTTAACTGGGCACTGTTCCTGAATGAGTAAGCTCTGTGTTAATGTTCAAACTTCAATGTTAAGACCTGATGTTAGTTTAGCTGGGCACTGTTCCAATTGCTTTACCTACATTATTTCCTGCAAAGAACAAAGTTGGTGGTGTTAACCCCATTTTACAGAGAAGCACAATGCGGCTCAGAGAAGAAACTCGACCAAGACCACATGGCTAGTAAGTGGCTGAACTGGGATTTGAGCCCAGATCTTTGGACACCAAAATTTATGCTCTCTCCCGTCTGTGCTGCTGCCGCCTTTCAGATGGACCAACAGGAACGGGATCAAATAATGTGAAAATCATTGCGAAAGTGAGCTGAAAAACCATTTTAAATAAAACATGAACCCTTGCTGCTTACTAGCTCTCATTCTCTTTATCTAAAAAGGAAGAAGTTGACGCAAGCGACATCTATTAATTTCATGCCCCTTGACACCAATTTTGCCTGCATTAGTCAGGCATGCTAGGGGAAAAAAATGGAAAAAAGCACTTAAAAGTCATTTGGCTTTCTTTTTTAGCTTATTTTTACTGTCACATAGAACCATCTACTTTACCCTTGGGAACCAAGGGATTAGCCAGGCAGAGCAGACAACTTTACAGCATGTCACAGACAAAACAGACCAGTTCCAGCACACCATCTGATGTGAGCTTTTACTTGTCTGCCTCCTCCATCAGACCGTGAGGTCTCCGACAGCAGAGGTCAGATGTCATTCCTCACCACCCCACCCTCACAGGACCCAGAGCCTGAAGCAGCACAGAAGCCCAAATATGCATGTGCTGTTGACAATCTTTTTCCAGATTGCTTTGGCTACTTAGAGCCCCTTGCTATTCCATATAAGCAGGCCCGGTGGTGCAGTGTTTAAGCACTCAACTGCTAACAGAAATGTTGACAGTTCGAACCCACCAGCTGCTCCAAGGGAGAAAGATGTGGCAGTCTGCTCTCATAAAGATTACAGCCTTGGAAACCCTACGGGACAGTTCTAGTCTGAGTTGGAATTGACTCGACGGCAGTAGGTTTGGGTTGACAGTATAGTAGAAATAGGATTTTAAGAGCCTAGCAATTAAGGGCTGGCTATAGCCCAGAGAGGCGTGATTAAAATCACCTAATTCTGGGTGCCTAAACGGTGGGATGTGAGTTCACTAGATTTATAAATTAACCAGGAGGGGTGTGTACGTGGCATTCGCTGACCAGCATTGCTAGCACAAAAGATCCCATTCTGCTGTTCAGCTATGATGTCTGGACACATCCAGTGATTCAAAGCAACATATAAGCTATATATACATAATGATACCACCTTTCATATGCTTAGGACTGTATACTTTTCAAAGTGCCTTCAATTCAGCTCACTTCCACAAATACTTTCTGAGCACCTACTATGTGTCAGGGACTGCGTTTGGAACCTAACAGGGTTACAAGGTTAACCAAGACCAGGATTTTGACCTTAATCACTTATGAAGTGTATCCCCAAAAAATATATGCTGTAAATGCTAATCTCTAGGCCTGTGGTTATGATCCCATTTGGGAATCATTGTCTTTGTTATGTTCATGAGGCAGAGTTACTGTAGAGTGTGTCCTGAGCCAATTTCTTTTGAGATATAAAAGAGATTAAACAAGTAAGCAGAAATGGGGGAAGAGAGATGCCAAGCCACATGAAGATCGTACAAGAGCAGAAGCTCAAAAGAGACAAGGACCTTCCTTCAGAGCCAACAGAGAGAGAGAGAGAGAGAGAGAGAGAGAGAGAGAGAGAGAGCCTTCCCCTAGAGCTGGTGCCGTGAATTCGGACTTCTAGCCTCCTAAACTATGAGAAAATAAATTTCTCTGTGTTAAAGACATCCACATGTGGTATTTCCATTATAGCAGCACTAAATAACTAAGACAATAACCTAAGGTCTGGCAAGGTATAGCGCTATATAAGTAAGCGCAGGCTGTCTCCGACTTGAGACACGTTCGAGTCACGACAAAGCGTGCTTACGACTGTTCTTTTGTCCATGTGTCTGCATCTTACCATTAGTAATATGTACTACATACAGTGTTGCTGCATGTAATTTGCTGATGTTGTCATTCCCAGATGTTCACGTGCAGATGTTCGATTTTATGATTTACTGTTCAAAACACTGCCGTACAGATTTAGTTTTCCAAAGTAAATCAGAGGCTTCAGCTGCTTGACAACGTGGACCCAACGCTGATCACTTTGCTGAAGTCAACAGGCAGATCTGAGAAGCAGTGATATTTTACCACGAAATATATGAAGAAAACAAAGGACCATACAGATAACTCTCACTAATTTTCTGACTAGAAACGCCATCCCCATTCCCAGGGATAATCCCGATGACCCAGAACCTTCCACAAGTGGAGTTATTACACAGCTGACAAAATGCCAACATCGTCCAACTCTTCTTCATCATCAGAGTAAATTTTTATGATTTGTGTATTTTTAATGTATATATGTATTAAAATATATCTGTAAGTTTGCATGTAATATTTCAACCCCCAAAGACAAAGATTGGATTTACAAAGATACTGATAATAAAAGGCAATAATAACGAAAACTAAGAAAAAAAAAAAAAAGGTATTCCACTTATATCAGAACCAACTTACAACAGGGTCATCAGAATGGCACCCCGTCGTAAGCTGGGCACCACCCGTACTATGAATATCGTCTGTAACGTATTCAGTACGTTCAATAAAGTTTCAATAACAAACCATGGCATGGACTTCCAAATGAGACAATGCCTGAGCAAGGTTTGGAACGGGAACAGTCTCAGAGATAGGAGAATGAGGGAAGAATGTGAAAGACAGGCATTCCAGATGGAGGAAACAGCACAGCAAAGGCCCTGCCCTATCACACTGGGTAATGTGTTTGGAGGCGCAGCAGCAGACCTTTTCCAATGGTGCACATAACAACAGGGAAAGATGAAGGGAGATGTGTACTGTCAAGTGCATTGCCCCAGGTGGTCTCTAATCACCTGGAGGAGATGAGGTGGACAGTATCAGTTTCATTTTGCAGATCAGGAAGCTAGGACAGAGGCAGGCAGCAGGTAAACTCTGGAGAGCTGGGCGCATGCCTGCCTTGTGCTCTGCTATATCCTCCACAGACATTACACGGTCAGTTACTGAATGACAATGTCAGGTGATGTGCCAAAGTCACAAGTGAATTAGTAACTAAGTCAAGGTAGGATGCGTCAATGCTTGTGACAAAAATCACTTAATTTCCAAACCAGGTGATGAGAACTGATGAAAAGGTGGAAGAACGCCGGAAAAGAAATGGTCCAAGGAGAGCCAGTAGCAAGACCGTCACAACAGGAAATGCCACCATTCACAAGCAACCATGAAACCAAGTCCGGAAAGAGAAACATCATGTAATGGTTGGAAAATATTTTACTTTACAGATGCACCATGATTTACTAAATCCCATACTGTCCGATATCTATGAGGCTACATTTCTGCACATAAATTTCTGTACAAATGCCTTCAAAGAATAATTGTTAATCAAAAAAGTATGCATAAATAGATTTTTTTTTTTTTTGTGGAATCATGAGTGATTTTTATTTTCTTCTTTATAATGTTCACTATTTTCTGAATTTTGTATAATGGCCACAGATGTGCTTTTTTGAGGATGGTTTTTAAAATAGAAACTACAAACAACAATATACCAATAACCATATATCCATCAGCCAGAAAAAATAATGAACATTTTGTCCTGTTTGTTTGTTTAATAACAGAAATATAGCACACTACGGATAAAATTATCCCCATTTCCTGCTTCTATCTGAAGAACCAACCCCTATATATGCATTTTGTGTGTCTTTCCAATCTATTTAAAACACCACACATACACAGAGAATTGTGTGTATGATTTTTAAATAAATATAAACGAAATCATACTTTGTTATCATTCAACACTATGTTTTTGAGATCTGTTGGTTTCTATAACTGTAGTTTATTCCTTTTAAATGTGGCCTAGTATTGGTTTAAACATACCATCTTCTACTTATGTATTCTATTCATGGACATTTAAATTGTTCCCACTTTTTCCCTGGAAAATCAATTCAGTAATATCTATGCTTCTATCTGTCTTCTTGGGAGATGGCCAGAGGTTCTCTCTCTGGATATAAACATTTTAGGTTAAAACAATGTTTAAGACGAAATTGTATTAGAAAAGTAACAGTGTAAAAGTGACTCAGACAATTAATAAGAAGGCGTGGTTAGCTCTTCTCTTCATGAATGTTACAATCTATCAATATTTATACCACGTAATACTTAGCGTCTCTAAAACAGACCCTTTACCTCCACAGCCTAATGAAGAAAAACTGAAGGATTTGGTAAACTAACTTTGGGTCAGATGGAATATAAATTCTGACAAATTACAGCCTCTGTTTCTCATTGCTTGAGTTTTACTTCTTGGGTGAAAAAAAAAATTCAACTAAAAATCCCAGGCAACTAACATTATCAAAATGCCACTTGAACAAACTAATTCAATGCTAGCAATATGACCAGCTTACTTTCAATGAAAATGAAATGCATAAATTCCATCACATGTGCCTGGAGTAAGCAGGCTCCAGGAAAACTATAATCCTATCCTTTCATTTCTCTCAGTTCTAACTGCCCATCTATGCTAATCTCCTCAACGGGCTCAGTCTTCATGATCCTGAAAGGAAAACACTTGATTGCCTAACCCAATCGAGGGAAATCCGATTTATAAGCTGCTCACCAGCTGTTTAACTGTCCCTCAGAGAAGCCAAGTGGGCTGTGCATTACATGTTTGGAGCCTGGAGAAGAGGAAGAGTTGATGAATAAGAAAAATGTGGTATCAACCTGTAGGAAGCAAAATCAGCTCAGAGGGCTGTTAAAGGAATTATCCACACAGTGAAATCCAAGCCACGTGTTGCTTCTTTTTTTTTTCCCCCCACTCCTACACAACCATGTAACATATCAAAAAGATACCGTCTATATTACAGATGCTGGCATTTTTACAAACATCAGTAAGTACTCTTCATGTAACACCATAAGTTCCTTCCCACACACAATTTTTCCACCTATCCCATTCCATTCAAAGCAAAAAGCAAATCTTAGCAAAAAGGACACAGTCATGCAGATTTGCAAAAGCTGATTTAAACACAGGACAGAGGAGGTGACTACAATGACAGGGAACAAAAGGCCACGTGCAGTGAAGGGGTAAATGCAGACAGACACCAGGATTTCTTTGTGGAAGGCAAGGCAGGAGTTTCTCTCAGCAACACCCCACCAGAAAACAAAAACAAAGCAGTTGCTGTCAAGTAGATTCCAACTCACGGCAGCCCATATGTACAGAGTACAAGTGCTCCATAGGGTTTTCAAGGCTGTGACCTTTCAGAAGATCTCCAGGCCTTTCTTCTGAGGTATCTCTCTGGGTGGGTTCGAACAACTAACCTTTCCATTAGTACTCAAACTATTAACAGTCTGTGCCACCCAGGACTCCTAAGGACCGGCTACTTTACAGCAGATCCTCACTGGTGCACAGACAAGGGTTAGGGACAGCCCACATGCTAGGTCTGGCAGCACTTTACCATGGCACCTTAGGCAAGTCATCTCCTCTGTCAGCACCTCACAGTGGTTCTTCACAGCATTCAGATGAGCAAAACACCATCAGCAACAACGCTCAGTGCACATCGAACTCCCACAGCATGGGGATACCAGGATCCTCTGCCCTGACAACTCTGAACAGCCACATCTGCCCATCCTTGAGCCTAAGAGGCCCTAATAACTGTCCCCACACAGAACATAAATTAAATGTGAACAGGAATTTAGAATCATGCAGGTCTCTCCAGATCTCTCTCCTCCTGCTTCTGTGTTTAAGTCATTAACACTGAAGGCCTTTCCTCCCTGCAGCCAACGGGGGAGTCTGGGACTGCGTCCCAGCCCGCTGCATTCTCTCTGTGGTCTGATTTAACACTGTTCTCTGGGCTCTGGTAAACCAGCAAAAAGCAGATGAGAAATTAATTTCCAACACTGGTCAGCTTCTTGGCGGAACAGCGTGACGGAACCCAGAATGCAGTTTACGTGTGAGAACCCACTGCTTTGGGAGAACAGGAAATAGCAGCGTCAGCTAATGGGAGCAGGGAACACCAAGAGCAGAGGCCTAAAAGCCAGGTAGAGAAGGAGACAGCCCGGGCTCTTTTAGTCAAACAAGCAGTAACGGGCAAGTGTAAGGTTAACCCTTGTTGTCTGTCTTTCGCAGGCCTGGAGCTGAGTTGTGTTCAGTGCTTGACCTGTGAGCACCATCACCTACATCTTTCAGATTCTCGGGGAGTTCATCTGGGAGTTGATGGATATTTGCAATAACTGAAATCCACGAGGATAAAGCTCGCTGCGCTGGTTGAAACTTGTTATTTAAAAAAAAAAAAAAAAAAAATGGAATAAACTAAATAAAGAGCAAAGAAAAATTTTAAATGAAACAGTATTTCACCTATCAACAGACAACAGAGGGAATTCTGAACACATGATTAATAGCACCTTGAGGTATAAGTCAAGATTTATATGTTTTAACAGTCACATGAGTAATGAGTAACTAACTGCACACAAAATAGAAACATACCAGGCCTTTTCCATGATGTTCAGAACCCTTGGGGGAAGCAGGCCCTGTAATTTATTCGGTCGGCTCACATTAGGAGAACAACAACTCTTTTCAGGAGCAGGAGAGACCAATAATTTTATTAAAATTAAAGCATCCCCTCCCTACAGCAGGCAATGAGACACTTGTAATATACGTGCCTAGTGAAGTAAAACTTGCATTATGAAACTTAATGAGCATTGCTTTTTCAATTGCACTTAAGAGAAGTTAAGGACTACTTACTCCAAATTTTCCTTGAAATGAGCTGCCCGTCTAGCAGATGCAGGTGTTTACCCATCTGATACCGTCCGGAACCCCAGAGGGTCGAAGCTGAGAAAAATCTTGAAGGATCGATTATTCTAACTCCTTTGTTTTACAAACATGAGAACTACAGCTCAAGAGGGTAACTGGACCAAGGTCACACAGCTCTCCTCAAAACACAACAGCAACATACGTACACGCGCGTACTCTCTCTCTTCAAGATACATTTAAATTTCCTATTTCAGTGGCCCCTGGAGTATTCCCCAGTCCATCTCCCCTCCACCTGACCTGAATCTTTGATCCTAAAGCTTGGGCCAAGCTCCTCTAGTCTACTACAAGGGTCTCTTCCTCCTCTTCCTTCTAAAGCTTGCAAGAGATCAAGTTTTCAAAAACAACCATTTTGGAATATAGATTTATAAACTCTCATGCTGCCATTTTTTAGTAATCAATCACTGTGAGACTATGAAGATGGAAATGTGATCTGAGGACCACAAACCCTTCACGGCGGGGCCAAGTGTGAGGGAGCCCCAACACTGACAGGCAGGTAAGCAGGAAGATGGACCACATTTAAGCCCCTGGTAACATGTTGGCAGCCACCCAGATGAATTTCCAAGGCTCACTATAGCCTAGCAAATGGTGTAGTGCCGATTAAAATAATAAGCCTGAAATCAGGAGCATTTTAAGCTCTTGAGTTAATTACCAAAGGAAACCACATGAATATATTTGAAGAATTTTACCAGATGGCATCACTCATGGGTTGCTTGGTCTAGAATTGGCCACTTTATCATAAGAGCAAGAAATTAGATGCCTGGCAGAGAGTGGGAGAGGCTCAGTAAAGAACTGATAACCGAATCTGGATTATTTTTTCCCCACCATTTTTTCAACTATTTCGGTCTTTCACCTCAATCCATATTCTTAGAAACTTTACCTTCTCAATTTAAACAACAGTATCTGTTAAGGTTACAGATCAATGAGCATGATGCTCAAGCGGTTAATGCATTATCAAGTTGTAGCGATACATCTTGATACAAAACCATACTGGTTCTTGATTGCGTAAACGAAAATATCATTAAAGGAAAAAGTAGAGTTAGTCTGGAAGGTTGATGAATCCAAGAGCAAACTTCAAAAAGGTTTCACAGATCTGCTCTTCTGACATCCTATT